>CM057224.1:23423504-25823504 GCA_029891385.1 Erythroxylum novogranatense | reverse complement strand
ACACTTATTTGAGGATGCGACCTATGTAGAGATAGAATTGGGCTTGGCATTCTCCTTGAGAGTTGTAGTTGATTGTTTGAGCTTTTGATTGATATATGGTATGCACTTTTTTGACAATGGGTTTGAAAGTTATGAATTTTGAAAGAATGGGTTTCTGTTGAGACTAGATTGAGTAGGTTGAATCTTTATTTGCGAATTTGATTTGGTTAGGGATGGAATTGGCTTTTAAGTTATTACTGAAAGATGTAGCATTTTTTTTGCTCTTTTTATTGATATAAAATTTGGAATTTTTGGCTAAGGGGATGAAAAGTTATGAATTTTCGTGATAATGTTGCATTGTGATAGTGAAGATGTGAATAGGCTGAGACTTTGAGTGAAGTTTTGACATCCTTAGAGGTGTTATTAAATTTCAAGTTCTTCATGAAACTTGTAGGATTTTCCGAGACCTTTCCAACGAGATTGATTTTGTATCATTTGGACATTTGTGTGAAAAGATCAAGCTATTGAAAGAAGAGTTGGTTTTTGGTAAAAAAAAAAGGGCCATATAGCTCGTCCAGGCGGGCGAGCGTCCGCTTGCCGAGCTCGCCTAGCGAGTGGGAAGCCCGGCTCGCCCTCCGACCGCTGTCCAATCTTTTGTGCATAACTTTTCCATCCGACCTCCAAACGAATTGGTTTTTGAAGTGATGGGTTCCTAAGAGATTTTTCTATCTTTACACACCAGAATTAGGATTTTTTGGATCAAACAAAATGGAGATGGTCGGATCTAAGTGAGTGGATCATTTGGAATAGTCTGAACATGCTTTAGTAATTTGGGGATATCTTGAGCTAGAGAGCTCGGATCGAGCTGGTTCTTTTTTCTAAGAAAACTAGAGACATAGATCTACAATTGTTATGAAGAGGTTAGTTTTCAATTTAGGCATTAAGATTATCATTTTTTTGAGTGAAGTTTCATAGTGTGTGGATTTGAACATATTTTGGGGGATAACTTTTCCATCCGACGTCCGATTGACTCGATTCTCGAGGCATCGGATTCGTGAAATATTTAATTCTATTTATTTGTGAAATTGAGAATTTTTAGAGTGGAAATTAACAGGAATTAGTTAGGTCGAAGTGAGGGGATCGGGTAATGATTTTTCCGATCCAAGTTTTCTTAATAATTGGACCTATAGATGTAGCGCCCCCTTACCGTAGGGTATACACCGGGACTGTAGCACCCCACACCCGACGAGACCCGAACCCGATATCGACGGTGATATCCGAGCCCGTGACTCGCGATGGTGGCGTACTAGAACAGTCACTACTTTTTTAAAACTCGATATGACATTTTCTTTTCTTTTAAAAGCATTGAGTCTGCAAAACAATAATGATTTGGCCCAATTATAACAAAACATTTGCAATTACAAAACAATTTCAATTATAAACCAATTTCAGTTATACCATACAAGTACACATAAATCAAAAGGGGCCCACTGAAACAATTCACTACTCTAATGCAGATGTGACGACACTGATCCCGACCCGATACTTTTTTGCTAGCGGTAGACATACTCCCGTGTGTCTAACGGGTACTCTTCACTTCTGAAAAATAGATGCAATGTTGGGTGAGTTTGCGAACTCGGTGAGAAACCATCATCGATGGTTCACCCAACTCATGCATTCACAACCATATACACATAACACACAAAGAGCACTTACGGTTATATCACATGCAATTTCCTTATTCACATTTCACGGTCATTCACAAATCAATTTACATTTTCAGTCATCATATACATATGCAATGCCCATGAGACACTTTCAATTTTCGTTTCGTTGTTGTGACCGCGCTTTGATCATTTACGCTGAGCGGTGGCTCAAATCGTTGGGCTTGATATGCCTGCGGTGAGCCCGAGGCTCTATCATCGTTGGACCGAGGTCTTGTGCGCTGAGCTTAAAGCTCTATCATATACATTGGGCATGATGTGCCCCGAAAGCCCAAAGGACGGCACAGGTGCATTGAGCTGGCTCTGCATACGTTGGTACCACCGTCACAACTACTATTATCTCGATCATTTACTATGCATGAATGCACATGTCACTTTCCAATTTCCAATTATTGCATTTCTATTTCCAATTTCAATTAATTACTATTTCCGATCATTTCCCAATGTCCTCGGACTTTTAGTCCGGTATTTCATTCCTATGCTTTTACATTTCATTTCATTAACACATTTACAATCAAATTTACTCATGCATTTACACATACTTATTCACATTTGCACTTCAATATCATTAATCCAATATTTCAACACCCATGGTTCGAAATCAATCAAATCATTCAATCACATATATCCATCCTTGCTTCCTCATGGCAATCAATGCATATAATTAATAAACACATAAGGTTGAGAAACCAACTAGGTTACTCACTTGCACTTCCGAGCTACAGCCTGGAAGTCCCAATATCGTCCGTGGAGTGTCGATCCATCGGAACCTCTATGTCAATTCAAATAATTCACATTACCATTTTGGCCAATATCAATTTAATAATACATATTTAACAAATACGATAAATACTATACATGTTATGACATTCCCAATCCAATTCCCGAATTCCTCAATTTGATCACTCTCTTACTAATCCATAACACTTTCAATTATAATAAACCAATTTACCAATTTCCATAGTCTATAATCCATTTCATTCCAATTTCATATTCAAAACCCAATTATACACTTACTAAATATCCAATTTTCACAAACCAATTCTCATATGTACAATTTTGATAAATTCCCAATTGCACAATTAAGCCAATTCTCATCGGACCAATTATAACCAATTTCCAATTTCACAATCAAGTCGGGAATTGTCATACATGTATGTACATATATATATACTTATGCAGTCAATAATCATTTATCAATGACTATCAAAACTGTAATGCATGTGCAATGCAACACTTTGCCTGTACCAAATCCTAACCCGATCCAAATTACCAATCTACCCGTCACTCCGATAACGGGATGTTACAGGGACGCCCGTAGGTCATACCAATACATAACCTACGATGAGGGTGCACTACGATTCGATCGATACAAAAATCCACATGGCATCAATATAATAAAAATCGCAATATCAAAATCACTGAATTTTGAAAACCATAAAGCCTTTCTCGTTTCACAAAATCAATCAGAAATATAGACAAGTCTATCAGTTCCCTACAGTTTAAATACAATAATCCAAAAAGGAAACTGATACAAAAGTATATACTAAGTCATCCCCAAAATTCAATCCCAGCTGACCGACCTGTGTGCCATCGCCTCTCGCCAGTGCACTCACGCGACAGGAGAAGTATAACTCAGGAGCTAGGAGTCTAATCTATCAGTCCTGAAAAATAAATGCAATTTTGGGTGAGTTTGCGAACTCAATGAGAAACCATCATCGATGGTTCACTCAATTCATGCATTACGCAAATTGCGTACAACATAATACAGTAGCATTTAAATTATCATATAACAGTCTACAACTTTTTATGCCATCACATAACTCAGTAATAATCACAGATCAGATAACACATTTATATGCGATGCATATGTGACTCTTTTTCAGTTTATTTCAGTGTTGTGACCGAGCTACCGATTCGATGATGATTTCGATGGGACGATCGGGAGTAGGAAAGCCCTCATATAGGATGCACTAACTCCCTCGAGCTCAAGCTCGGTTCATGTGATGATTAGAGCTTAAAGCTCTTTTCAAGAATAAAAGCGACTCGGGTCACAACGTTCCTTATCTGTTCATGCATTTATGCATGAAATGCAAATGTCCAGTAATCCACAGTCATGTGGCTATAAGCCCATTTATCACAGTTCCATAGCAATCAAAAATCCAATTTATCAAAAACATGCATTTCGATTCTATTCATTCATGAAATCATACAGTCCATATTTTCAATCAATTCATATAAAGCATTTAACACTTAGAAATTGAGGAACCAACTAGGTTACTCACCTATAACTTCCGACCTACTACCTGGAAGTCCAAGCAATATCCGTGGAATGACGATCCAACGGTGCCTCTATAACAGTGAAATAATTTCCCATTACTAGATGCTAAATTAAAACAATTCAGTGATGCATATGTCTAATTGAAAATATGTACGATGCATATTTATGATTTTCCGGCGCTATAACCCAATTCCGCTATCTCTTATCCCATAACCAAAATTCACTATTCACTAGACCAATAGTATCCATTAATTTCATAAGTCTCCAATTGAAACTCCAAATGTCAAGAAACTATCCTTAGGTTACAATAGGAGACCATAATTGACTTTCTTTCTATGATTGAGAACCCGCTAATTTAAATTCGAACTCTCATTCTTTACCTCAATTGTAGACCTCTTTCTCTAGTTTATAACGAATCAAGAATCACCTCAATTGGAGGTCTAAACCATAAGTTATTCCCCAAAAACCAAAACACATTTTTCAGAAATTCGCCCCTCGCCGCGACGCAGAAGTCCTCGTCGCGACGTATAAGGGTTGCTCACTGCGGCGAACCCGTTTAGCATTTAATCGCCAAGGCGAGGCGTCTTGCAGATGTCGCGATGCGCGGGCTACATCGTCTTCTCCGGTCTATTTTTCATCCTTTCTCTCTCTAAAAATGTAGCACCCCCTTACCGTAGAGTATACACCGGGACGCCCGTAGGTCATACCGATACATACCCTACGATGAGGGTGCACTACGATACGATCAATTCTATAACTCTCATGGCATCATAATAATAAAGCAGTTCTATAAGATCACATTCACTAAATTTTTAAAACCAAAGAGTACGTCTCATTTCACTTCTGAAAAACCATAAGTACATACTTCTGTCATAATTACAACGGTACAGACCCAAAATAAACCATAACAACTCCTAACTAGGTCATCCCCAAAATATCCCAAAAGATCCCCAGCTGACCGATCTCTGGGCCATGCTCCTCTCGCCGGCACCCACACAGTAGGAAAAGTCTCACTATCTGGTGTAGGAGTCACTAACGTTGTCCTGAAAAATAGTTGCAATTTTGGGTGAGTTTGCAAACTCAATGAGTAACCATCATCGATGGTTCACTCAATTCATGCATTACGCAAAATTGTGTACAAGCAACATATATCATATTCAGAATCACAGTCATAATTGTGCTACACAACTATCACACATTTACTTTTAACCAATTTCGAATTCACAACACAATCACATACTGAATGCATAATGCTTTCTGTTTCATTTTAGTGTTGTGACTGGGCATCAGAATTTTCCCATTGCTGGGCACATTACACATCACACAGAAATCGCGTTTTTGGGGGTAGGAGAGCCCTCTGTGTATGCACTACTGCCCACGCGCACTAGGGATAGGAGAGCCCTCTGGGTATGCACTATTCCCTTACCACTTATCACAATAGATGACCTTATAACTCCGATCGATCGTAATGTGCCCACCTGGTCACAACTGTCAATTACTGATTTCTATTCATGCCTAGCATGCGTTCACAATTCACAAAAACATAACTCATGCGAAACACTTAAACATATGCACAGATAGTTCACACAAAGCATTTAACACATCAGAGATTGAGGAACCAACTAGGTTACTCACCTCTAAACTTCTGAGCTACAGCCGGGAAGTCTCTGCTGCGTCAGAGGATCGATGCTCCACTTGAGCCTTTATAAAATCAGAATATCCGAATATTACTAATTGTACCAATTTCAATAATCAATAATGCTTATGCTTCAAAGGAATACTGTACTATGCATGTTATGACATTTCCGACCCTAATACCGATTATCTCAATTCCACACTTTTACTCTAATTCATAGCAATTTCTAATACCATAATTCAATTGACTAAGTTCTACATCCTCCAAAGTCAAATTCTAATACATAGGAATTATCGTTAAATCATAATCAAATTCACTATCCAATTGCCATCTGATTTCGAAAACCACCGAATTAAGTTTTCGCAATTTCATTCTTCAAAAATTAAATTCGAAATCCCGAATTCAAAATCTCTAAATTGAAAAAAATCCATATCTAATTGAATCCATAAATTCCTCATTCTCCAAATTCAAAAACCTAAAATTAACATTTTCGGAAATTAACATCCCTCGCCGCGGCGAGCTCCCTTTCTCAACGCCTTCGCCGTGGCGAACAATTTCTTCTTTCGCTGCAGACGCGTTGCGCGATGTGTAACGTGGGCGCAGAATCGTCATTGTGGCGCAGCCCATCGTCGCGGCGTGCTGCGTCTCCTCGCTCGCCGCAGCGTGTTCTTCGTGCGGCGCGGTGTGCGATCGCATAATCGCCCAGAAAACCCAGAATTTCTCAGATTTTTCAGTTCTAATCCATTCCTTTCTCTTCTAAATACTCCAAAACTTCTTATAATTAACACAACTCATTCCTAAGCTTAGATCCACCAAATAACCATTATTCATTAAATACCCAAATCAAAATCTCATATTTTCCCTAAACCTACATCATCCGAAAATCCATAATTTCTCAAACAATTTATACTCAAATCCATGCTTAAATTAAACTATGCAAAACACAAAGGAGTAGAAACTTACTTGATTCAAGCTTAAATCCTTGGAGAAACACCAAGAAAACTCAAACTCCCACTCCTAAGCACATCCCCGGTTTTCTCCCATTTAACCCAAACTCCATTTCTTTCAATCCAAGCCAAATGGATGAATGATCAAGGACAAAGAAGGATTAACTTCCAAGAAGAAAGCAAGAAGCAAATCCAAGAGGAACCAAGAAGAGATCACGATGAAGAAAGGAGGAAAAAATCAAGTTTTTCTTTCTTAGGAAAGCAAGTGTCGTGGAAGCAAGGTTTTCAAAGGAATAAGTTTATATATTAAAGGTTTCGTAAGGCTTGTTTGGCAATTTCATTTGCCACAAGTCCAATCCGAACAATCCCGATCCAATTTCTAATTCTAATTGCTCCCGAATTCTAATGGTTCATACCCTAATTCCTCAAATCATAATTCAAATTACCTCATATAAAATTTTAATTAAATTCGGAACCGAAATCACAATTCATCAGTCACTAAACCATTTTTCCCGGTCCGGACCCGATACTCCAAAAATTCTGGAAAAATTTCTATAAATCCTCAAAATTAGAAAACCCCTAATCACATACTCAAATTTTCTATTCTCAATTCCTAAATTCAATTTAACACTCCAATTCACAAATCAAAGCACAATTAACCTAATCACAAAGTCTCCAATTTCACAATCAAGTCGGAAATCTGTCATACGTGCATGTACATACATATGCTTGTGCAAATCATGGACATTTATCAATGATGTAGAGGCTATGAATGCATATGCAAAATACGTATGCAAAATACGTATGAGATGAATTGTACCTATCCCATCGGTGACGAGATGTTACAAAAAACCAGCATTAATCACTTTCAACTACCCATTTCTTACACAATACATACCATAAATGCATCAAACAATAATAAATAACAACATTAAAGCCAATAACTCACCGATCGAAACTCAAAATCCCAAATCTCTGAAAATCACCAACTCTTTCTCCTTTCTCCCACAACCACAATGAACCCTTAACACTCACCAAACTTCATTCTCTCAAGGATCCAGCTAAGCTCACACCAAAGGGAAGAAAACAAGCAATGATCGAAGGCTCATACCAAAAGGAGGAATCGGAAATCACCAACGAAGAGAAGAAGGATTTTGCCCTAGGAGAGATACTTTCTAATTTCAAAACATACTATATATAAAGGGTTGATTTAACCCATAGATCAACGTCCCCAAATTCATTAAATTTCAGTCTCTAAATTCCAATGGCTCATCATAAAAATTCCTAAACTCACTAATCAAAATTTTCCATGCCATTAACCCATCGATTTCGGAACCAGAATCTAATTCATCAGTCTTTAAGTCAATTTCTCGGTCGGACCCATAACTCTAAAAATTTCAGAAAAATTCCTATAAATCCTAAAAAATATAAAACACTAGATCCTATACTCCAATTTAAATTTTCAAATCCCTAAAATTCAATTCTCACTCCAATTTAACTATACAAACCCAATTATGCCATAATTCCCAATAAATCATAATTAAACCTAATTATCTCAAAAATTTACAAATCAATTCGTGATCACAATTAAATGCCAAAAAATGCCATGAATGCATGTACCTATCAATGCAAGTGCAATAATTCATTCCTATATAATTAGAGGTCAACGGATGCTCAATCAGTAAAATGCAGTATGCAATCCTACCCAGTCCCAATTTACCAAATAACCTTCCCATCGGTGATGAGATGTTACAATAGAGGTCCGAATTGAGTAATTTCGGTATCAATGGGTTTCAAATTTTTAGAAAAAAAATTTAGTGATGGGAAATTGTGTAATAGTGCCAGGAATGTCACGAACATGCATCGTACACATTTAATTGCTACATGTGCATTATTAAATATTTCTGATTGCTAATTTGGTAATGTTGGGTATTTGAACTGTTTTAGAGACGCATTTGGAACGTCAATTAACATACGTTGCCGAGACTTCCAGGCTTTAGCTTCGGAAGCAAAGGTGAGTAACCTAGATGGTTCCTCAATTATTATTTGGTTATAATTTGCTCTTATACAACCGTGGAGAATAATGGAGGACTTTTGCGCTTGTTTGTGCTAATATTCCGCATCAAGGTGTTCGATGTATGTGGGAGATTATGACATAGGAGTGTTTTAATGGTGTTTGTGATTGGAATGTGATTGTTTGTGAACCAATTGTATGAGTGCGTTAATTAGGGTTGTAATTCGTGATTGTGACTATATTGTAAATTGTTATGGAACAATTGTTTGAATGTGATAACTTGGGTCCTATTGTGATGTAATATAGTTCAATTGTGATACATGCATTCCAATCATGAATGCATGATCAGTTAAAGAGAGTTGTGACCGAAGCAGCCATCGAGAGCTACAAGCTCAACGTGTATATTGGGCCTCGAGCCCCACAGTGATCCAGAGCCTTTGGCTCAACGATTAATGCGCCCATATTGGGACAGTTCAGAGCCTCAGGCTCATCGATTAATGCGCCCATATTGGGACAGTTTAGGCGCTCGGTCACAACACCGTAATAAATTGGAAAGGGACACATGTGCATTAAATTTGCATTGGATTGCATTTCTTTGAATGAATGAAATATTGGGACAGTTTAGGCGCTCGGTCACAACACCGTAATAAATTAGAAAGGGAAACATGTGCATTACATATGCATTGGATTGCATTTCTTTGAATGAATGAAAGACTAACTGCTTTGTGATTCTATGTATTTCTGAGTGTGAATTGGGCAACAACAGTCTTGTGTTTGAATGTTTTACAAATTCAATTGGGTATAGATGTTAAGCAAATGAAATGTGGCACATAGTATATGTTCAAGTGCAATTGTGCAATGTGTTTAATTATGCTACAAATGTGAAAATATGTAATATGTGAATATTGTTTTGCATGAATTGAGTGAACCATCGATGATGGTTCCTCATTGAGTTCGCAAAACTCACCCAAAAATTGCAATTATTTTTCAGGACTCAGAAGAATACCCCGTTAGGCAACGGGAGTATGATGTCTATTTGGTTATCTGAGAAAGAGGTGGTCGGGATCGGTTAGGTATGCGCATTAGTGTATCTTTGTTTTTTTTTATGAATTTTTGTATTACTGATTTGGACAATTTGTAAAGTTAACATATTGGAATAATTGTATTTATGAAAAGGGCCCCGAGGCCATTGATTCGTTTATGCAAATTGTTTTCCGTATAAGTTGTAATGTGGATAGATATGTGTTTAAAAAAAATTTATACTGAGTTTGACCGAGTGATGTAGCATGCCGCCCTCGCAGGGCACGAACTCGGATATCACCGTCGATGTCGCATTCGGGTCTTGTGGGAGTGGGGTGTTACATTCCTAAAGAAGTTACCTGGTTTGCTACCGGTGAGGGAAATCGAGTTTGCTATTGACTTGATTCCCAGAACCGCACCCATTTCTATACCATCGTATAGAATGACTCCAGTTGAACTGAGGGAACTCAAGGAACAGTTAGAGGAACTGTTAGAGAAGGGGTATGTACGGCCGAATTCGTCACTATGGGGATCACCAATTTTTTTTGTTAGGAAGAAGGATGGGTCATGGCGTATGTGTATCGATTACCAGAGACTCAACAAGGTGACTGTTAAGAACAAGTGCCCTCTACCTCGAATAGATGATATGTTTGACCAGTTGTAGGGAGCAAGCGTCTTTTCTAAGATTGATCTCAGGTCAGGCTATCATCAGCTCAGAATCAAGGAGTCTGATGTAAGCAAAGACAGCTTTTAGGACTCGTTATGGGCATTACGAGTTCCTAGTCATGCCCTTCAGACTAACCAATGCTCCGGCTGCATTTATGGATCTTATGAATAGGGTTCAAGGAGTTTCTGGATTAGTTTGTCATATTGTTTATCGATGATATTCTAGTTTATTCCAAAAGTGAAGGGGAACATGAGGAACATCTCAGGATAGTGTTGCAGAGATTAAGGAAGAAAGAGCTTTATGTCAAATTCAACAAATGTGAATTCTGGCTTCACGAAGTGATTTTCCTTGGACATGTGATTTCTAAAGATGGGGTACATGTTGATCCAAGGAAAATTGGAGCAGTAGTGAATTGGAATGCATTGACGACAGTGGCAGAAGTAAGAAGTTTTCTGGGTCTAGCAGGGTATTATAGGAGATTTGTTGAATGGTTCTCGATGATAGTTGCTCTGATGACTAAGTTATTGAGGAAAAATCATAAGTTTATTTGAAGTGATGAATGCCAGAAGAGCTTTGATGAGTTTAAGCACAGATTGACAAGTGCTCCAATTCTGACTTTGCCTACAGGAGAGGAAAGTTATACAGTATACAGTGACACTTCTAGGAAGGGTTTAGGTTGTGTATTGATGCAAGGAGACAAGGTAATAGTTTATGCCTCGAGGCAGCTAAAACCTTATGAATTGAATTACCCAACCCATGATCTGGAATTGGCAACAATGATTTTCGCCCTGAAGATTTGGAGACATTATCTGTATGGGGTGCAGACGAAGATTTTTATGGATCACAAGAGTCTCAAGTATTTGTTAAGTCAGAAAGAGCTGAATTTGAGACAGAGAAGATGGTTAGAGTTGCTTAAGGATTATGACTTGATGATTGAATACCACCCAGGAAAGGCAAATGTGGTAGCGGATGCCCTGAGTAGGAAATCTTCTATTGCTCATGTATAAATAGTGTATTTTTCGTTATTGGAAGAAATGGCGAAGCTTCGAATAAGTTTGAAACTGGAGGAACCGGATTGTGTGATTGCAAATTTTAGAGTGAGGCAGATACTCAGGGAGAAAGTTAAGGGGTTATAAGCACAGGATGCAGAATTGAGTAAGCTCCAAGAAGAAATTTAGAATGGCAAAAAATATGAAGTGTTAGTGAGGGATGATGGACTTATGGTTGTCGGAAGCAGACTTTGCATCCCGAATGTCAAGGAGGTGAAAGATGAGATTGTGGATGAGGCACACAATGCGCTTTATGCCATGCACCCCGATAACACCAGGATGTATAGAGATCTAAAAGAGCATTTTTGGTGGAAAGGCATGAAAAGAGATGTAGCAGAATATGTGAACAAGTGTCTAGTGTGTCAGCAAGTCAAGGCTGAACACCAGGTACCTTCTGGCTGTTAGAGTAGTGCCCTGAAGGCAATCGCCTTTAGCGCATTTTGTACAAAGTTGTGTACATACTTTATGAATAAATAAAGAAAGGCATATTTGATTAACTTGCTGTTCATTATTTATGAATGGATATTGATCTATAAGCAAATTAATGAAGTCCATGATATATGACATAGCATGAAGGAAATTGTGATGTGATCATACTACTGAAATTCCTATCATGTGCAATTATGTCAGTATCTAAATTATCACTAGTCATAGGATTACTGAGACTGGACATCAAGAATCCGGAGAGACTAGTACATCTCAAGCTCCTTGATTTGATCAAGCAGTGGATCTCAGAAGCTGTAAATATGAGATATTTAGGGTTGAGATGTGGATGCTTACTAGAGGTAGTAAGTACATTGGATGACCTGCTATGAGATCATCACATGGATGCCCTATTCTAATGTCAGTGATAATCTCATCATAGCAATGGTGCAAGTATCCTTAGACTTGAGGTGCTCAAGGATATCTTGGATACTGATTATGTGCTTTGACTCCGTTCCTTGTTGTCTTACAGAGGTCGCTCATAGGGTGGTGATTGGGTACAACTTGAGGTATTCGAAGGTAATTGAGTAGTCAATAGAGGATTCACCACTTCTGTGATAGTAGAAGATGATACCCATGGCCTCTTGTCAGGGTCATTACTTGGAAGTCTCCGTCCGGAGCATATATGTCATGAAGAATGTCTTCATTGACATATAAAGTAATGAGTCCCAGGACAAGAATTGAAATCACTTGGACTAGATTTGACTTAGTCAGTCTAGTAAGAGTTGACACTTTGCCCATACTCATAACCAAGTGGGGTATAGCATGGTGAAAGGACGAATTGCACGGTAATTGTCTATGGAAAGGTTCGTGATATGGTTCATGATGAATACATGTTCATTCTTCAAATCAATTACTTTCCGGTCAATTGGGGGTCATGATGTGTTGCTAGATACCGCTCATGACTTGCTCAGATTAAGTGTTAATCTAAGTGGCCAACATAACCGGGAACCTAATGGGTCACATGCATAAGAGTGTCTCGGAGAATTCGTAAAATAGTTTTGGATAGAGTTCCAATATATGGAGAGCAAAAGGATTAAATGGATCCCGATGAGATCAAGATATGTCCCGATGAGATCGCGATATCGATATTGCTGAAAAACGTTTCCGGGAGTTTTTCCCATATCGGGACCCAGTAGGCCGGTAGGACCGACCCCAGTGTGACTGGACCACTTCAGCATTTATTTATATATATATATATATATATATGTGTGTACGTGGAAAGGAAGGAGAAGCTTCCTTTATATGCTTAGTCAAAAGTTAATTTAATGGCTTTTAATGACTAAAGGACAAAAAATGAAGAAGAAAGATGAGCATGATCGTTGGTGTGGTTTTAAAAGAATGAAAAGAAGAGTTTCTTTCTTTGAATGAAGGATCATCGTGGGTTTTAGAGAAAACCCAAGGATTTGAAGAGAAATTGTTTCTCTCATCATCATCGATCTTCACTTCCCTTCTTCATCTTCCAAGCTTCTCCATTCATCCTCTTCATCGTGATTCCAAGCTCTCCAAGAAAAAGGTAAGATCTAGCAGTCTTCAACTTGTTCTAGCTATTCCCGGGTCAAAGGGTTTGTCCCGGTTAGGTTTTCCGATCTCTGCGTGGATACCGTTAGAGACGGTCTCCTTTGGCCGTTATGGTTTGAGTTTGTTGTATAGACACATGGATCCTGGCTGTAGGAAAATCCCTATGTGAGCATCACATGCCCACGGTGCGGAAAACAAAAATTTGTACAAGTCGACTTATCCATGCACTGTAGACGCATAAGTCGACTTGCACAATGGTACAAGTCGACTTGTTCGTGCACAGCTGCATAAGTCGACTTACACATGCATAAGTCGACTTACACACTAGCATAAGTCGACTTACACATGCATAAGTCGACTTACATTAAAGGTATAAGTCGACTTATACATCAATAATCGACTTACAACATGCAAAGGTGGGATGATGGATGATTTTAGGTATAGATTCAATGTGATTGATGAAATGCCCTAAATCATTCTATATAGTCATGGTGACTATAATCCTACGGCTTGGAGGAGAAGAAGATGAGACACGAAAACCTCACACATCATATGAAAACTAACGCCTTCCATTAATATGGGAGAACGAGTTCTTATAGAGTTGGGTTGTTGGGTAAACCCAAGCTCACTCTATCGGATATGTTGAACCATGAAAATAAGATTTTCAGATTAATGGGTCGGTTTTTACTAAGCGTTGATTTGTTGAGTAAACTCAAGGTCAACGTGAGACAGAGGCTAAATTGGGTAGTGTACATCGATATGCAGCGCATCAAGCGTTGATAACCCAATGTGTGTGCATACATCACGAGTTGATAGCACTAGTCGATAGTTGCATCTATGAAGCAATTGGTATGACCGATACCAGCCGATAGATCTAAGGTGGCTTGTTGGGTAAACCCAAGGTCATTTTAGTAATGTCGGATATCTATGATGCAATTGGTATGATCGATACCTACCGATTGACCTAAGGTGGCTTGTTGGGTAAACCCAAGATCATTTTAGTAATGTCAGATATCGACCCACTAGGACATTTTATCATAATGTTTCTTGGATTCGTACTGAGGGTTATGGATTTTTTGAAACTAGTGGGAGCCATATGCATGTCATTCAAGTCCTTATGATCATGCATGCAATTATATTCTAACATTCTTTCTCTCTTTCCCTATAGGTTATTGAAAATGACTTCCAGTGTGAACTTGCGCTCGCTTATGGACTCCAACAAATTAACTAGACCAAATTTTCTAGATTGACTGAGAAATCTGAGAATTGTTCTCGGTCGAGGGCTGGATATGTCTAGATGTTCCACTTCCGATCCACTGCTGCGATGCTTCGATGAGGATTAGAAAGCATATCGTAAGCATCTTAAAGACAGTGACATGGCTACCTGCATTATGCTTGCCTCGATGTCACCAGAGCTGCGGAAGCAGCATGAGTCTATGGATGCTTATACCATAGTGTTTCATATTAGAGAGCTGTTTGAGGAGCAAGCTCGGTCTGAAAGGTTCGAGACCTCGAGGCTACTCTTCACTACTAAGATGACTCGAGTTCATCTGCGCAGCGTAAGATGCATGAAGATGAATGGGTATATTGAGAGGTTGGCCGTCTTAGATTTTGTTATGGATTATGAATTAAGTGTTGACTTAATTCTAGTTGGATTGTCTGATAGTTATTCACAGTTTGTGTTAAACTATCGGATGAACCAAATATCCACGCAATCCCTGAGTTGATCAATCTGCTCAAGACAGCAGAGCAAGCTATCAAGAAGGATAGCAAGCAAGTGCTTATGGTGGACTCTTCTTCTGGTTCAAAGAAAAAGAATCTAAAGAAGATAAGGTCTAAGAAACCGAAAGGAAGTTTAGCCAAGAAGAAAACCAAAGAAACTGCACCAAAAGGAACTTGCTTCCATTGTGGCAAGACTGACCACTGGAAGCAGAACTGTAAAGTCTATCTGGATGAATTGAAGCAGAAAAAGGCATCAGATGCCTCGACTTCTTCAGGTATGTTTGTCATTAAGATTAATATTGTTTCTGACCATAACATATGGGTATTAGATACCGGTTATGGCTCACACATATGCAATGATATCACGAGGGCCTCGAGGGACGATGAGCGACTCATGAAGGGAGAACTAGACCTGCGTGTGGGAAATGGAGCAAGAGTTGCTGCATTAGCCGTAGGCACTTATTTCTTGTCACTCCCCAGTGGGCTTGTAATTAAATTGGATGAATGTTATTTTGTACCAGTATTAACAAAGAACATATTATGCATTTCTTGTTTAAATAAATTTGGTTTCCATGTGACTTTTAGTAACAATGGTTGTTCTATTAGTTTGAATGGAATGCTTTATGGTACTGGTACATTATGCAATGGAATTTACATATTAGATATGTCACATCCAATTATGAATGTCAATGACACGAAAAGACATAAACGAGATAATTTAAAATCAACTTACTTATGGCATTGTCACCTTGGCCATAAAAATGAGAGACGCATAGCTAAGCTCCACAAGAGTGGAAGTTTAGTTTCATTTGATTATGAATCATATGACACATGCGAATCTTGTTTATTAGGCAAGATGACTAAATTACCCTTTAAGGGAAATGGTGAACGAGCAACTGGAGTATTAGACCTAATACATTCAGATGTATGTGTTGGATCGGAAAAAGAAAGCATGCTTAGTATGGAGAAACGATAGATTTCAAAACTTTTTAAGAAATCATCTTGCAGCAGAAGCAATATATCCAAATCAACATGCTAATCCATACATGATATGGTATAAGGATAATAAAACCAAAAACAAGATAAAAGGAATTATGACCCCTTACATGACTTTAAATCCTCATTGCGCTATCCTCTCCTTCTTATATCCAAATCCTTTGCCTTTGAGTCTTTTCCTTTAGCAATCTATCTTCTTCCTTGTTGTAGTATCCTCAACCAATTAGATTTACCACTTGTTCTTCAAGGACAACTAGGTTAACAAAATCCTTTGGTGGGAAAGGAAAAGAAATATTTGGAGATTTTCTTAGAAGAAGAAGAACCAAAATTGAAACTCTTTCAATTCTTTCACTTAGGAATTTCAGTTCTACCTTGCATGAAAGGAGAGAATGTCTAAAAACCATGCAAGAACCCTTTCTTACATCTCAATTTTGAAATATGCATCAATGGAAAGAGTGAGAGGCATCCAATGCATCACTTCTTACATTAATCACTCATCAAAATAGCCAATAAATGAGACTTACTTCATTTATCTTTAAAATGGCTATTTGAAAAGACCATAACCTATAATTGAATACCCATTTTGGTTTTGGCAAGAAGAAAGAAGGAAGATGGTCCATCTAATGCACATCTTTCATCTTTAATCTAATGAATGCAAATAGGTTACATGCCAACATTAAAAGCCAACCATTAAACCATTTAATGGTAAGTTCATAACTCCATTTAATAATGATGAACCATAATAAAGACCATCTTTATTTAGTATTTTAATGTCAAATGTGTGGTTACACATCTAACCTAACACAATTTCGAAATTGCTTCTTCTCCATTTAAAAAAATTGTTTTAATATAATTAATCTAATCAATTACATTAAACCAAAACAAGCCCATTTCTAAATGAACATATGAGCTTCCAATTAACCATTAATTAGTATAAGCCCATCATTCAATTATGGACTTCTAAAGCCTCCAAACTACTTCTTACTTAGCTTGATAACCTTCCTTAAAGCCAAGTGGGGAATCTTATTGGACTTTGATAATTCAAGCTCAATAAGCCCGAAATAATTCAATCTCATTGGAATTAATTCGCTTATTAACTAAATGTCATTCCACTAAAGAAAATTAGTTGAACTCTTGAATTATTAAATATTATGAGAATATGTCCAATTGTAAACCCTATTTAGAACCTTATTATAGCCATCCGCACAACAAAGGGTAAAATTACCGTTTTGCCCTTATGTTGGTTTTTCCTTCTAGATCTCTCATTTTACTTTATATGGTGACTAACACATAAGATGTCATCTTAGTATTAAGACTTGATGGGTAGCTAGTCCATCAAACTATTGGCGTCAGTTTAATCACCAAATCTCCTTAAAACATCTAGAAGAGATGATAACACTATAAACTCTTTATTTGAGTGAATGTTCCTTGATACATGTTTCAATTAATAATTCCAACATGCGAATAATTGGATTAATACCTGTAAAAATCCATTCCGATCATATCAAGAATTATAATGAAACACATATGAGTTTACCACTCATCAAGATTGTGGTTCATAATAGCGAATGCTTAAGTTGTATGTTTTAAGATTAAAGTAACGCCCACTTTATTCTTGAAAACATACTTGATTCAATTCATTTAATAGTGCCATTATCGATAGTCTACTACTATCATGATATGAAACTCATCATTTTCTTTAAGTAAACTCCTTTATTTATATGGAGATAAATCGCAACACTACAGTCTAAATCATAATCAAACGACCAACTTGATTATTCAACTGTGAATCAATTAATTCAAATTCTAATAATATACATGTTTCCCATACATCTCTATGTATATGTATATTACTTACAAATGAATCTTGGTACCTTATGACCAGATATATAATGCTCATACAGATAAAACCAAACTCTTTTGTTTTATTAATAATAAATATTTTCATTACAAAGCAGAATCAAGAAGATAAAGTTACATGTAAATACACTTGCTTTCGAGGGCACTATATTTACATAACTCCAATAATCTCCCACTTGCCTCAAGCAAGTTTGACATATCCTTCATTCCCATCCCTTCTAGGTGACCCTCAAAGCTCTTTTGAGTCAATGTCTTTGTGAGCGGATCAGCAAGGTTTTGCTCTGTAGGAATCTTTACCACATCCACTTCTCCACGTTGTATTATCTCGCCTTATGAGATGATACTTTACGCTCAATGTGTTTGGCAGCTTTGTGGTTCCGAGGTTCTTTAGAATTAGCCATCGCCCACTATTATCACAATAAAGTGTAATGGCTTTTACGCCTCTGGAACTACCTCCAAATCATTTAGGGACTTCCGAGCCGGCTGCTTCCTTTGTTGCTTCTGGCGACAACATACTCAACCTTCATAGTCTAATCAGCAATACAAGATTGCTTGACACTCCTCCAAACTATGGCTCCACCTCCTAAAGTAAATATAGAACCAGAAGTTGATTTCCTTGAATCAACATCTGATTGGAAATCAGAATCCGTATATCCTGTCGGAATAAGATTACTTCCAGAGTAAACAAGCATTAAGTTCTTCGTCCTACGAAGATACTTAAGTATACACTTAACCGCAGTTCAATGTTCCATTCCTGGATTGGACTGAAATATGCTTACCAGTCCCACTACGTAACAGATATCTGGTCTAGTGCACAGCATTGCATACATCAAACTACCAACTGCCTAAGCATATGGAATGTTACGCATGCGTTCAACCTCCTCTTGGGTTTTAGGTGCTTGTTCCTTTGAAAGTTTGATTCCATGTCTAGTAGGAGTGAAACCCCTCTTGGAATCTTGCATAGCGAACTTATTGAGCATATTCTCAATGTAGGTTAGTTGAGACAAAACTATCTTCTTGTTCTTACGATCGCTTATAAGTTTGATCCCTAGAACATAGGTAGCCTCTCCCAAATCCTTCATTGAAAACTGTTCATTCAGCCATCCCTTAACCGCAGATAACATTCCCACATCATTCCCAATGAGCAGAATGTCATCAACATACAGGATTAGGAAAGTAACCTTACCTTCTTGTATTCTTTTGTAAACACAAGGCTCATCTAGGTTTTGTATGAACTCATAGGTTTTGATAGCCTTATCAAACCTAATGTTCCAAGACCTAGATGCTTGCTTAAGTCCATAAATGGACCTTTGCAACTTGCAAACCTTATGCTCATTACCTAGCTCAATGAATCCTTCTGGTTGGGCCATATAAATGGTCTCCTCAAGATCTCCATTAAAAAATGCGGTCTTGACATCCATTTGCCATATTTCATAATCAAAATAGGCTGCTATGGCCAAAAGAATCCTAATGGACTTAAGCATGGCAACCGGAGAAAAAGTCTCCTCGTAGTCTATACCCTCCTTTTGAGTATAGCCTTTAGCTACCAATCTAGCTTTAAAGGTCTCTACCTTTCCATCCGATCCCCTTTTCCTTATGTAGATCCATTTACACCCTATAGTTTTTAGACCTGGTGGTAGATCTACAAGGACCCAAACTTCATTAGTATACATAGAATCTATTTCCGATTCCATTGCCTTGAGCCATTTTCCTGCATCAACATCATTAATAGCCTGTGTATACGTAGCGGGATCTGTTTCTTCTTGGTCTGAGATGGCAATTAAGACTTCTCCTAAACCCAGATACCTATCTGGTTGTCTCACAACCCTCCCACTACGTCTAGGCACATCTTGATGTTCAGTTGCACTTCGATTCAACTCTTGAATCCATTTCGACATCTTGTTACATCATATCCAAAACAACTCTTGGTTTGGATGAAATTGCTAACTCCTTTAGTACTACTTCACTTCTTCCTTTTTGATTTCTCACAAACTCTTCCTCTAAGAAGTTTGCATTTGTCGACACAAATACCTTCCTATCATGAGGACTGTAAAAATAGTACCCTCGAGTTCCCGTAGGATATCCTACAAACAAACATACTTATGACCTTGGTTCCATCTTTGTGGATTCAGGCTTTAGAACATGGGTTGGACATCCCCATGTCCTCAAGTACCTCAATGAAGGCACTCGGCCAGTCCACAACTCCCTAGGTGTTTTAGGCACCGATTTGGATGGAGCAAAGTTAAGAAGATATGTTGCCATTTGTATGGCATATCCCCAGAACGATTCTGGAAGGCTAGCATAGGACATCATTGATCTTACCATTTCCAATAGAGTTCTATTTCTCCTCTCTGCTACACCATTCTATTGAGGTGTACGAGGAGCTGACAAATTGGAAACAATTCCATTGTCAATTAAATATTGCTGGAACTCTCCAGATAAATACTCACCACCTCGATCTGATCGAAGCTGTTTTAATGGCTTGCCAAGTTACTTCTCAGCTTCATCTTTGAATTCTTTGAACTTTTCAAAAGATTCACTCTTTTTATGCATCAAATACAAAAAGCCATGTCTTGAGTAATCATCTATAAAAGTTATGAAATATTCATAACCTCCTCTAGCTTCTACATTCATGGGCCCACACACATCAGTATGTACCATGTCCAATGTAGATTCAAATCTGTTTCCTTTAGAAGGAAATGAGGCTTTTGTCATTTTTCCTTCAATACAAGATTCACAGGTAGGTAATGGATCACTATCCATGCCCATAAGGATCCCATCCTTTACTAGCCTGTCAAGTCTTTTCTGATTGATATGACCCATCCTTAGATGCCACAGATACTTTGAATTAATGCTAGAGATATTGGATTGTCTTGGTTTTATCAATTCTGTGGTGTTTAGTGAGCCTTTCATAGGTTCTATAAAAACAATCCTGTTTAATTATCGCTTCACAAATAAAATCCTTATTCTCATATATTGAAACAACCTTTTCAAAATATAAGGAATAGCCAGATTTTATTAGAAAAAAAAAACAGAAATCATGTTCCTTACAATCATTGGCATGTAATAAAAATCTTCCAAATATAATCTATGACCACTAGGAAAGTCCAAGATAACTACTCCCACTGATTCTGCTGAAACATTGGAACCATCTCTATCTTAACTTGAAACTGGCCTTTAGGAAGTCTTTTGCTTTGCTGGAACCCCTGCAAAGAATTACAAACATGGTTAGTGGCTCCTGAATCTAATATCCAAGAAGTAGATAAATCGCCACATTTCTAGTTCCTAACAAACTTAGGAAGCCCATACCTTGTTTGCTTTGAGGGACTCTAGGTAGATCGGAGTTTCTTTTCTAGTGGCCCATCTCATCACAGTGGAAACACTTTCCTTTGATGTTCTCTTTGGCCTTCTTTTTCATGGGTTTGGCCTTGACCCCTATTTGGGCCTTCTTTTTCATTGGACCCTTCTTCCTTTCCTTGCCCTTACCCTTGGGCTTAGAAGAAGAAACTACATTAGCTTCTGGCCCATGAGCCTTAATATTCAATATTTCCTCCGTGCTCTGAAGGGTATTCATCAACTCACTCAAGGTGTAATCCTTGCTGTTGAGCTCATAGTCCAACTTAAACTGCCGAAAAGAAGAGTTTAAGTTATTGATGATCATAATCATCTGCGTTTCCACATCCATATCCGCCCCAAGCATCTCAGCCTCAGAGACCGCAGAGATTACCTTCATCATGTAATCCCACACCGGTTCACCAGGTTTTTGTCTGAGATTATGAAAGGTTTGGATAGCTTTCACTCTTGCAGACCTAGTCCTCACACCAAACATCTCATGTAGGTGATGGACCATTGCACTAGCAGTTTTCATACAAGCAATTTGCTTTTGCAACATGCCGCTGACAGAAGCCAGAATATAACACTTAGTAGTCTTGTCAGCATTTTGCCAATGCTCATGTTGTTGGACTTGCTCAGGAGTTGCATCTTCACTTAGAGGTGTAGGCTCATTTTCAGTTAACACCCATGAAATACGTTCATATTGAAGAACAATGTCAAGGTTACGTCTCCATTCATTAAACTTGTCTCCATTTTCCAATTTGTTATTAGTCAAGAGCAGGGTGAGTGGATTCATTTTGTGGTTAATTATGTCTGAAAATATAAATTATTAAAACATGAGCATACTAGTCAACAATTTATGGAACTTTGTATAAAATCATGATGCAAGTATGCATGATGATAGATTTAACAAAACTTAAAAATTAAAACATTATCTGACGGTTATTTTTCTTATCTATAATGAGACTAAGTGATGGTGGGCCATCTTATCTATTAAAAGAAAAGCGGGACCCTCCCACTCAAAAACTACCAAGTATCTCATGCTCAATTTTTAAGAAGCGTCTTAATTTGGTCCATACTTTTACCAATGAGCTACGGTGGGCGGTTTATTGATAAAAATGTTGAGTGTATAACCATTTGATTCATTCACTAAAGATACCTACAAATCATGCCTCGGTGGGAGGTCACATTTGCTATCATTAAGTGGACTTATCCTTAAGAAGACCCAAACCATGCAAGATCTAGGATCCATGCCCTCCGATGGGGAGTAACACTTCACCACATGCAAACGGGCCATCATTTGGAGACCGTGGACTCTCACAGGAGCATCCTCTCCCACTCAATCTTTTCGGGCTTTAAGTTTTAAATACCATCTTGTCTAGATGCAATTTATTATCCATCCTATATTGTTTCATTATATATCTCATACATAATGAATGCATGGCAAGGCCTAGGGTTGGCAATTTTCTAAATGACATGCAACCACATAATATCACATATTACAAGCATTCATTTCTCCATTCATCACATGAACTAATAAAGCCACTTTTGATTGTCCATCCTAGAAACATAAAATAATTACAAGCCTTTTAGGCCAAAAATATGCTTCTTCATCTTGGATCTTCCGCTTCAAACTCTTCACTAACATGATCCGGCCCATTCGGTAAACAAAATGTAATGGCATTTATGAAATTAGAATTTTGTCATTTTGAAAAATAAAATTCCAGCACTAGATTTTTAGAAAACCAAATCTTTGTTTTAACAAAAAATTCCAGCACTTGTTTTATTAAAACCGAAACTCATTTCATGAAAATTAAAAAACAACACTTAGTATTTTAGCAAAACCGAAATTGGATTCTTTGAAACAAAAAACCAGCACTTGTTTTCCAATCATAACTGAAATATGATTCATTGAAACAAAAATTCCAGCAACTTAGTTTTCACAAAACTTATGCCAAAACATAAAAGGATACACCGAAAATTTTACCTTTCCATTTCTTCAATCCATGGCTGCTCCTTCTTCATCATTACATCAATTTTGTACATTACAAAATCAAATAAAAAAGAAAAAAGAAACCAAGGAGGAAACATGGTGATGATAGACCACCCTCCTTGTTACAACCAAATGAAGAAATCTTACAAGATAAAATTTAACTTCTATGGACAACCAAAAGAGCAACATACACCATATATATTTCTATCACATAAAATATGCAGTATACATAAAAGATTTCCAACCCATGCATCCACCATATAGGAACCGAAATCATGCATGAAAACCGGCTCGATACCAATTGTTGGATCGGAAAAGAAAGCATGCTTAGTATGGAGAAGCGATAGATTTCAAAACTTTTAAGAAATCATCTTGCAGCGGAAGCAATATATCCAAATCAACATGCTAATCCATACATGATACGGTATAAGGATAATAAAACCAAGAAAAGATAAAAGGAATTACCGACTCCTTCGCCACGACTTTAAATCCTCATTGCGCTATCCTCTCCTTCTTATATCCAAATCCTTTGCCTTTGAGTCTTTTCCTTTAGCAATCTATCTTCTTCCTTGTTGTAGTATCCTCAACCAATTAGATTTACCACTTGTTCTTCAAGGACAACTAGGTTAACAAAATCCTTTGGTGGGAAAGGAGAAGAAATATTTGGAGGAGATTTTCTTAGAAGAAGAAGAACCAAAATTGAAACTCTTTCAATTCTTTCACTTAGGAATTTCAGTTCTACCTTGCATGAAAGGAGAGAATGTCTAAAAACCATGCAAGAACCCTTTCTTACATCTCAATTTCGAAATATGCATCAATGGAAAGAGTGAGAGGCATCCAATGCATCACTTCTTACATTAATCACTCATCAAAATAGCCAATAAATGAGACTTACTTCATTTATCTTTAAAATGGCTATTTGAAAAGACCATAACCTATAATTGAATACCCATTTTGGTTTTGGCAAGAAGAAAGAAGGAAGATGGTCCATCTAATGCACATCTTTCATCTTTAATCTAATGAATGCAAATAGGTTACATGCCAACATTAAAAGCCAACCATTAAACCATTTAATGGTAAGTTCATAACTCCATTTAATAATGATGAACCATAATAAAGACCATCTTTATTTAGTATTTTAATGTCAAATGTGTGGTTACACATCTAACCTAACACAATTTCGAAATTGCTTCTTCTCCATTTAAAAAAAATTGTTTTAATATAATTAATCTAATCAATTACATTAAACCAAAACAAGCCCATTTCTAAATGAACATATGAGCTTCCAATTAACCATTAATTAGTATAAGCCCATCATTCAATTATGGACTTCTAAAGCCTCCAAACTACTTCTTACTTAGCTTGATAACCTTCCTTAAAGCCAAGTGGGGAATCTTATTGGACTTTGATAATTCAAGCTCCAATTATCATTAGAAATAATTCAATCTCATTGGAATTAATTCTTGCTTATTAACTAAATGTCATTCCACTAAAGAAAATTAGTTGAACTCTTGAATTATTAAATATTATGAGAATATGTCCAATTGTAAACCCTATTTAGAACCTTATTATAGCCATCCGCACAACAAAGGGTAAAATTACCGTTTTGCCCTTATGTTGGTTTTTCCTTCTAGATCTCTCATTTTACTTTATATGGTGATTAACACATAAGATGTCATCTTAGTATTAAGACTTGATGGGTAGCTAGTCCATCAAACTATTGGCGTCAGTTTAATCACCAAATCTCCTTAAAACATCTAGAAGAGATGATAACACTATAAACTCTTTATTTGAGTGAATGTTCCTTGATACATGTTTCAATTAATAATTCCAACATGCAGAATTGGATTAATACCTGTAAAAATCCATTCCGATCATATCAAAATTATAATGAAACACATATGAGTTCACCACTCATCAAGATTGTGGTTCATAATAGCGAATGCTTAAGTTGTATGTTTTAAGATTAAAGTAACGCCCACTTTATTCTTGAAAACATACTTGATTCAATTCATTTAATAGTGTCATTATCGATAGTCTACTACTATCATGATATGAAACTCATCATTCCCTTTAAGTAAACTCCTTTACTTATATGGAGATAAATCGCAACACTACTGATCTAAACCATAATCAAACGACCAATTTGATTATTCAAGCGTGAATCAATTAATTGATTCTAATAATATACATGTTTCCCATACATCTCTATGTATATGTTTATTGCTTACAAATGAATCTTGGTACCTTATGACCAGATATATAATGCTCATACAGATAAAACCAAACTCTTTTGTTTTATTAATAATAAATATTTTCATTACAAAACTGTAACTGAAGAAGATAAAGTTACATGTAAATACACTTGCTTTCCATGGCACTATATTTACATAACTCCAACAGTATGTGGTCCGATGTCCATCCATGCCAGAAGTGGTTGTCTTTACTTCATTACCTTTATCGATGATTATTCTCGATATGGGTACCTATATCTGATGAGATACAAATCTGAAGCATTTGAAAAGTTCAAACAATTCAGAAATGAAGTAGAAAACCAACTTGGGAAAAGTATCAAGACATTACGATCAGATCGTGGTGGGGAATACTTAGACCAAGAGTTTTTGGATTATCTCAGAGATAATGTGATTTTATCTCAATGGACTCCTCCTTACACACCACAGCATAATGGTGTGACAGAAAGGAGAAATCGAACCTTGTTAGACATGGTACGATCGATGATGGGCTTTGCAAAGTTACCAAAATCCTTTTGGGGGTATGCAATTGAGACAGCTGTTTACTTGTTAAACAAAGTTCCATCAAAGACAGTTGATGTTACTCCATATGAGATGTGGACTAACAAAAGACCCTATCTTACTCATTTGAAAGTTTGGGGTTGTCCTGCTTATGTGAAGCGGACACAGTCAGATAAACTTGATGCAAAGTCTGACAAGTGTTTGTTCATAGGATATCCTAAAGAAACAATGGGATATCAATTCTACCTTGCTGAGGAATAAAAGGTGTTTGTTTCGAAGCATGCTATCTTTTTAGAGAAAAAATTTCTTTTACAAGAAGACAGTGGGAGCAAAATTGAACTTGAAGAAGTTCAAGATGCTCGAACGACGCTTGATCAACTGCTGAACTCGAAGCTGTGACCCATACGGATGAAGTAATGATTCAACCTTCTACAACACACGAAGTTCATAGGTCACGTAGGATACACTCTGTTCCCGAGAGATATGGATTTCTCGTGAATGAACAGAATGACTTATTGCTCATAGAAGATGATGAGCCTACCACCTATGAAGAGGTTCTAAAGAGTTCAGAGTCTGAGAAATGGCTTCAAGCCATGAAGGCTGAAATGGATTCCATGTATGAAAACCAAGTATGGACTTTGGTTGAGGCACCCGAAGGAATCAAACCCATAGGGTGCAAATGGGTTTTCAAAAGGAAAACTGACATGGATGGTAATTTAATTACCTATAAAGCAAGGCTTGTGGCTAAAGGCTTTCGTCAAAGACAAGGAGTTGACTACGACGAGACCTTCAGCCCAATAGCAATGCTTAAATCCATTAGAATACTCCTAGTCATTGCCACTCATTATGATTATGAGATATGGAAAATGGATGTGAAGATAGCTTTCCTAAATGAAAATCTAGCTGAGGATGTGTATATGACACAACCTGAGGGCTTCACCTCCTATGATGGCGTAAAGGTATGCAAGCTTCAAAAATCCATCTATGGATTGAAACAAGCATCCAGGAGTTGGAATATCCGTTTTAATGAGATAATCAAAGAGTTTGGTTTCTCACAAAATCTGAATGAACACTGTGTGTATATGAAGATTAATGGGACTGCAATCGTATTCCTTGTGCTGTATGTAGATGACATATTATTGCTAGGAAACGATGTCTCTATGCTACAATCGGTGAAGATTTGGTTGTCCAAACAATTTGCCATGAAATACCTTGGTGAAGCAACTTATATCCTTGGGATAAAAATTTATAAAGATAGATCAAAAAGGTTGCTTGGTCTTTCACAATTAACGTACATAGACAAGATGCTAAAAAGGTTTAGCATAGAGCAATCCAAGATAGGGTACCTTCCCGTGACTCATGGGATAACACTCTCGAAATCTATGTGTCCTAAGACACAAGATGAGAGGATCTTTATGAATATGATCCGTATGCATCTGCGGTAGGATCTATCATATACGCTATGCTATGTACGAGACCCGATGTATCATATACTCTAAGTGTTACAGTAGATACCAATCGGATCTGGTGAGGGTCCTTTGGGTGGTGTCGAGAATATCCTCAAGTACTTACGAAGGACTAAGGATGTTTTCTTGATATATGGAGTTGGAGATCTCAAAGTGAGCGGGTATACAGATGCCAGTTTTCATTCTAATAAGGATGATTTCAAATCCCAATCAGGTTACGTATTCACACTGAATGGCGGGGCAATTAGTTGGAAGAGTTCCAAACAAGATCATTGGCGATTCAACAACCGAGGCGAGTACATTGCCTCTTCAAAAGCAAAGAAAGAAGCGGTTTAGATCAAAAGTTCATTCTTGAACTTGGTGTGGTTCCTAGCGATGATGGGCCCATACTGGTTGTATTGTGACAACAATGGGGCTATTCTTGCAGTGAAAGAACCAAGGTCTCATCAACGATCCAAACACGTACTCATGAGATATCATCGATCGGGGAGATCATAGGATGAGGTGATGTCGGATCAAGAGAATTCCCAGAGCGAGAATATTCTCGATCCGTTGACAAAGCCATTATCACAAAAGAGTTTTGATTCTCATGTACTCGCCTATGGTATTAGATATCAAGGCGATTGGCTTTAGGTCAAGTGGGAGATTGTTAGAGTAGTGCCCTGAAGGCAATCACCTTTAGCGCATTTTGTACAAAGTTGTGTACATACTTTTGAATAAATAAAGAAAGGCATATTTCATTAACTTGCTGTTCATTATTTATGAATGGATATTAATCTATAAGCAAATTAATGAAGTCCATGATATATGACATAGCATGAAGGAAATTGTGATGTGATCATACTCACCGAGATTCCTATCATGTGCAATTATGTCAATATCTAAATTATCCTAGTCATAGGATTCTTGAGGCTGGACATCAATAATCGGAGAGACTAGTACATCTCAAGCTCCTTGATTTGATCAGCGGTGGATCTCGTTGTAAATATGAGATATTTAGGGTTGAGATGTGGATGCTTACTAGAGGTAGTAAGTACATTGGATGACCTGCTATGAGATCATCATATGGATATCCTATTCTAATGTCAGTGATAATCTCATCATAGCAATGGTGCAAGTATCCTTAGACTTGAGGTGCTCCAGGATATCTTGGATACTGATTCTGTGCTTTGACTCCATTCCTTTTTGCCTTACAGAGGTCGCTCATAGGGTGGTGATTGGGTACAACTTGAGGTATTCAAAGGTAATTGAGTAGCCAATAGAGGATTCACCTCTTCTGTGATAGCAGAAGATGATACCTATGGCCTCTTGTCAGGGTCATTACTTGGAAGTCTCTGGCCGGAGCATATATGTCATGCAAAATGTCTTCATTGACATATAAAGTAATGAGTCCCAGGACAAAAACTGAGATCACTTGGACTAGATTTGACTTAGTCAGTCTAGTCAGAGTTGACACTTTGCCCATACTCATAACCAAGTGGGATATAACATGGTGAAAGGACGAATTGCACGATAATTGTCTATGGAAAGGTTCGTGATATGGTTCATGATGAATACATGTTCATTCGTCAAAACAATTACTTTCCGGTCAATTGGGGGTCATGATGTGTTGCTAGATACCGCTCATGACTTGCTCAAATTAAGTGTTAATATAAGTGGCCAACATAACCGGGAACCTAATGGGTCACACGCATAAGAGTGTCTCGAAGAATTCGTAAAATAGTTTTGGACAGAGTTCCAATATATGGAGAGCAAAAGGATTAAATGGATCCCGATGAGATCGAGATATGTCCCGATGAGATTGCGACATCGATATTGCTGAAAATCGTTTAGGGGTTTTTCCCATCTGGGACCCGGTGAGCTGTGGGACCGACCCAGTGTATTGGACCATTTCAGCATTTATTTATATATATATATAATTAATTAAATATATATATATATATATATATATATATATATATATATATGTGTGTGTGTGTGTGTGTGTGTGTGTGTGTGTGTGTGTGTGTGTGTGTGTGTGCGTGGAAAGGAAGGAAGCTTCCTTTATATGCTTAGTCAAAGTTAATTTAATGGCTTTTAATGACTAAGGACAAAAATGAAGAAGAAAGATGAGCATGATCGTTGGTGTGGTTTTAAAGAATGAAAAGAAGAGTTTCTTTCTTTGAATGAAGGATCATCGTGGGTTTTAGAAAACCCAAGGATTTGAAGAAATTGTTTCTCTCATCATCATCGATCTTCACTTCCTTCTTCATCTTCAAGCTTCTCCATTCATCCTCTTCATCGTGATTCCAAGCTCTCCAAGAACAAGGTAAGATCTAGCGGTCTTGACTTGTTCTAGCTATTCCGGTCAAAGGTTTGTCGGTTAGGTTTCGATCTCTGCATGGATACCGTTAGAGACGATCTCCTTTGGTCTTTATGGTTTGAGTTTGTTGTATAGACATATGGATCCTGGCTTTCGGAAAGGTCCCGGAACAAAAAATTTTGTTTTTCGCACCGTGGGCATTTGATGCTCACACCGGGATTTTCCTACACTGACAAGTCAAGGCCATTATCTATTCCAGAATGGAAGTGGCAACGGGTAACTATGGATTTTCTGATGGGTTTGCCCAAGACTAGTAGGAAGCATGATGCCATATGGGTCATTTTTGATTGGTTGACGAATTCAGCACATTTTTTGGCAATTAAACAAACTGATTCTTTGCATATGTTAGCGAAGAAGTACATTGACGAGATAGTTTGTAATATCCCATCACCAATGGGAATGGTAGAATAGTAATTTAGAACAGGGTATGAGCATTTAAAAAATTTACCTTGATATGTTCATGCATACACATACAAGTGAATAACGAATTTTGCACATGTAAACGACTATACATGCATTCATGACATTTCCCGGTATATTGGTCGTAAATGTGATTATTGTGAAAATTGTGATTTTTGTGCTTAAAAATTTAATTGGAGTGAGTCTTTGTGTGTTTTGAATTTTGGGAGAATTTTAGAAATTTTTATGAAAATTTTGGGGCATTTTTTCGGACTAGGAAAAATGCCAAGCGGCAGACTGATTGGTTACCGGTAGTGGAAATGACTGTCCAATGGCACTGAAAATTTAATAAATGATTTTAGGATTTATTAAATTGAGTCGTTGGAATTTGAGGAAAAAAATTGGACTAGAAATTGAATTGTAATTGAAGAGAAACCTTGAGAGTGTCTAATGGTGACATGTGGCAAGTGACATTTGTCACTTGCCTAACATGCCACCTTTGATTAATTAAAAGACTTCTTCCTTCTTGGTTTCTCTTTCACGAAGCTTCCTTTCTTTGAAAGTTATTGGTGTTTTTCTCATCATACGTAGCTCCCCTCTCCTCCTTCTTTTTCGATGGTTTCTTCTACTTAATATACCCACACAAAAACTCTTATGTTTTACTTACCTTCTCTTCTTTTGTTCACCAAAAATCCATACCTAAGCCTTGAAGGTAGATGGTCGTATATGGTAGTGGGAGGTAGAGTTTAGTGGGGGTTTTGAAGACTTGAAGCATTGGAAGTCAAATTAGCTAAGAAATATGGTTTATATTATGGATTTGTAGTGAAATTAATTATTTGTGATGTAATTCCATTAATTGCATGGGAATTGTGGTTAGAATGTATGGGTTTGTGTGTGTGAAATCCTTGCCTAGATGAATGCTTAAGGGTGTGGAATTTGATGAATGTAAATTAGAGTTGTTTTGAAGTGAATTTAATGTTGTAGATGAGTGTAGAAAAGGGGTGGATGGGTGAGTGTAAGGTTCTGCCAATTTGTGAATGAAAGATCAAGTGGAGGTCTTGCTTTGATTATGGGTGATAGATTGAGGAAATTGAGTGGTTATTGGTGTAGAAGTTATAAGGAAGTAATAGGACTTGAGTTAGGTGTAAAAGATGGTAAATTGACTTAGTACATGTTTCAATGTTTTGGTCATAACTTTTTATATGGTTATGCTATTGAGATGAGGTTTGGTTTGAATTAAACCTGAGAAGTTTGACTAGAATTCTTATGAAGGAATTACTGTCCAATTTAGGCTTGAAGGGTTTTGAATTTTGTCTTGAAAGTAGGCAATATCTGCAGGATGGATAGTGCCATGTTTGTGATCCTAACATTTACCTGAAACTGTGGAAAATTTTTCTAAGCTAAATAAGATAGATTTTGCAAGATTGGTCTTCATGAAAGTTGAAGATTTTCTTGTTAGCTTTCTATCTCCACTAAGTATGACATTTTCAATTTTGAGGTTGCAAGTTATGACTTATTAATTTTCAGATGGTATTTCAAAGTATTATTGTGCTTTGTGTGTGAAATGTCTCTAAGTATAGGTTTTGTGGTTACTGTACATTGAAGCAAATTCTGGACTGATATGGTTTAAATTAGCTCAAGTGGTCTTATGGAAAGTTGTATAGGAATGTCTTATCTTTGTAATGATGTATAATATGCTAATTGTGGATGTAAGAATTGTAAGTTATGGATTTTTAAAGTATGGATATGGTTTAGGTGATATTTTTATTTAATACTCTTTAACATGGCATCCACAATCATGTGACAATTTGACCGAGTTAGAGGTGGAATTGGTTTTCAAGCTCTACATAAAAAGTGTATAACTTTCTTTACTCTTTCCATTTATACCAAGTTTGCACAATTTGGACTTCTGGATTGTAATTTATGAATTGTTAAAGTGTGGTTATGGTTTAGGATGAAATTATGGGGGCAGAAACTTTGGTTGAGAAATTGACCTGTCTAGAGGTTGAATTTGCTTCCAAGTTATTCATGAAAGTTGTAGAATATGTTTTGATCTTTCTTTTGATATAAAGCTTGGAATTTTTGACAAAGGGAATGGGAAGATATGATTTTTAGAAGAATGTTGCACTATTTTGGAAAATTGTGATTAGGCATAAATTTTGATTGAATTTTTGACACATTTAGGGGTGAAATTGGTTTGTAAGTCCTTCATGGAACTTGTGGGGTTTTCTGTGATCTTTCCAATGAGACCTCATTTGTAATTTTTGAATACTTGTGTGAAACGTTAGGTCTTGTGAAAGAAGATAATGAAAATGAAAAAAAAATTGATTTTGGTAGGCGAGGGACTGACCCTCGCCCTCACAAGTGCGACGGCTCGAGAGGGCAAACCGCAGCCTCGCGAGCCCACATGCGAGGAGGAGGAATTTTTTTTTAATTTTTGTTTTATTTGTATTTTGTCTCTAAATCAGCCAATTGCATTCTTTTGTGAATAATTTTGTCATCCGACCTCCGATTGACCTGATTCTCGAGGCATCGGATTCATGAGACATTTAATTTCATTTCTATGTAAAATTGTGAATTTTTGGAGATGAAATGGACATTGATTGATTAAGTCAAAGTGAGAGGACCGAGCGATTATTTTTCAGGTCCGTATTTTAGCAATAATCGGACCTATAAAGATCTGAATCGAGTGATTTTAGTGTCTATGGATTCCTACTGCAAAGAGGATTTTTTTTTTATCAAGGAGAGGTTGCCTAGGTTATCCTATGTGGATTAGCTCATCGATCGGGAGAAATAGACCCGAAAGTATGGCTTTAGAAAAATTACAATAAGCATAAATTGTGAGGTTAAGGATTTTAGTGCGGCTAAACCCTAGGCATACTTGAGTGGTGATATTGGACTGGTTTTTGAGATAAAATTTATAGATTGATACCGAGATAGTCATGAACATGCATCGTACGTATATATGCATCAATGATTATAATTGTGCAAAATTTTTAATGTGTGTGCAATGTATTGAATAAACGGGTTGTGCAGGCTAAGAGTTCGCAGTCAGGCGTTTCCAGAATTTGGAAGCAAATGCTAATCTGGAGTGTACTGTGAGTAGAACGAGATGGTCTCATTTCACCCTTTATTCTATTTTGTTTCATTTTGTATAAATTGATTGCTGAATGCAGTAAATAATGGTGGGTTTGAGGTTTGTTGTGATTGTGAAATTCCGGACAGAAGGTCCGATGATTGTGTAGTGGGGAGTTGGTTATAGAAGTGCTACTTGTATGTGAATTTGTGACCTATGTGCCTATGATGTGACTAATTGTGATACATAAATGTTGATTGTGTCATTTATAGGCTGATTGATTGTGACATATGCATACGTGCATAATAATGTGATTAAATGTGGAATATGCATTTCATTCATGAATGCTTAACTAGATAATGACAGTTGTGATTGGAGCAGCCACCAAGAGCTAAAAGCTCAACGATTGTACGTGGGCCTCAAGCCCCATAGTGATTTAGAGCCTTAGGTTCAACGATTAACGTACCCATATTGGGACAGTTCAGGCACTCGGTCACAATACTGAAATAAATTGGAAAGTGTCACATGGGCATTTCATATTCATTTGCTTACATATATTTGATTGAGTGAAAGGCAACATGCCTTATGCTTATGTGAAATAAATGTGTTCTGATGTCGTACTACTGTCCAATGACTTGTGAAAGTGAGTAGATGTGACTGATGCATTGCATGGCATAAGTGTATGAAATATAATGGCTGTTATGACCAAAGTCGCCACCGATCAGAGCTTTAAGCTCAACGAGTGGAAGTGAGCTTCGAGCTCATAAGTGATTTAGAGCCTCCGGCTCAACGTTTAATGAGCCATGTATCCACCAACGGATAAGGGGCAGTTATTAATGAGCCCTACAAGGGACAGTTTAGGCACTCGGTCACAACAAAATAATAAATGAAAAGTGAGTCTCATGTGCATGTATCGAATATGAATAATGTGAAAGTGCAATTCTGTAAACGTGTGAATGTGAAATATTGTGAATGTGCACTATGAAATAAAGTGAGATGTATGAATATTGTGTTATGTGACTGGGTGAACCATCGATGATGGTCACTCACTGAGTTTGCAAAACTCACCCAAAATTTGTAATTATTTTTCAGGACTCAGAAGAATACCTCGTTAGGCAACGGGCTTATAGCAACTGTATGTGAGTGAGAGAAGAGGTCAGGGATCAGTTCGTGTCCGCATTAGTGTCTTGTTCTTATTTCTGTATAAATTGTGTATTCCGAAATGTGTATAAATGATTAATTGATTTGTGTTATGATAGGGCCCACGTTGTCGTTGACTTTACTATTGACTGTATGTGTAATTGACTCCCATATAGTGTGTGTTTGTGATTTTTTTAAAAAATGTATACTGAGTTTAGTGATGTAGCACGCCACCATCACGGGGCACGGACTCGGATATTACCATTGATATCGGGTTCGGGTCATGCGGGAGTGGGGTGTTACATAGTTAGATTACATAGGATTCCAGATTCCATAGTTTTGAACAGGGATCTTAGATTTACTTCTAGATTTTGGGGAAGCTTGCAAGAGGCTCTCGAGACCAAGTTGAATTTTAGCATGACCTTTCATCCCCAGACGGAAGGTCAATCAGAGAAGACCATTCAACCACTTGAGGGAATGCTCAGGACATATATGTTGGACTTCAAAGGAGCTTGGGATGAACATTTGCCATTGGTCGAATTTGCTTATAATAATTTGTACCATTCGAGCATTCAGATGGCTCCTTATGAAGTACTGTATGGGAGGAGATGTAGAACTTCGATATGTTGGGATGAAGAAGGAGAAAGGAAACTCATAGGGCCAGAGTTAGTTCAGATGACAGTGGACAAGGTCAATTTGATTAAGCAACGGCTTAAGGCAACTTAGGATAGGATGAAGAGCTATACTAATGCGCACCGAGAGGAGATGGAATATGAAGTTGGTGATAAAGTATTTCTTAAGAAGTCTCCTTGGAAAGGAGTCATGAGGCTTAGCAAGAAGGGCAAGTTGAGTCCGAGATATGTAAGTCCTTATGAGATTTTTGAGAGGATTGGACCACTAGCTTATAGGTTGGCGCTGCCATCAGAATTGTCACAGATACATGACGTTTTTCAAGTGTCTATGCTAAGGAGGTATAGATCGGATCCATCCCACATCATTCAGACCACTGACGTTTAGTTGAGAGATGATTTGAGTTATGAGGAGAATCCAATGGAGATTTTGGACACTAAAGAGAAGGTCCTAAGGAATAAGACAATTCAGTTAGTCAAAATCCTGTGGAGAAACCATTCTGTTGAACAGGCCACGTGGGAGCCCTTGGAAGCCATGAAGGAGAAGTATCCACACCTCTTCAACGAATCAGGTACGAATTTCGAGGACGAAACTCTTTAAGGGGGAGAAATGTTGGCCCTTGAATTTTTTTTAATTTGATTAAGCATGATTAGATTAATTTTTGAGGTCTTGATAGACTTATGTGTGTTGGAAATTAATTAACATGTTAATGTTAATGAGGTTGTGTGACATAAGAGATTAAATTGAAGTATTAGGAGAGTATTGCATTAAGGGCATTTTTGGGCATGTCACTTAAGGAGGAAAGAACATAAGCTTTTGAGTAAGGGCAAAATAGACTTTGTGCAAGCATTAGTGGTATAAAAGGCAAGAGAAATGAGTTTTCTTTCATTTTAAAGAAGCAAAAACGAAAATAGAGAGAAAGAGGGAGAGAGAGTTTCGTGTGGGAGAAAAGAAGAGAAGGAAAAAGGGGATAAGATAGGTTTGATTTTTTCTAAGTCTTCAAGGGTGATTTTTGAAGTTATTCAAGAAGGAAAAAGAGAGAGGAAGGTTAAAGCTTCCATTAGAGCCAAGAAAATCCTATGTTGGGTGAAGATTCAAGGTAAGTGATTTTTAAGGTTTTGGATTTTTGGAGTGTTTGTGGTTTAAAGAGCTTAGGAAATGGATGGGTTTAGGTATTCTAGGATCAATTTCATGTATTGGGTTCTTTAGGTTTTTCAATTTGGATTCTTTTTTATTTCAGGGGGGGGGGGGCATTTTGTTTTTGTGAGGGAGGCAAGAGGAACTAGAAGAGGAGACACATCCTTGAATAAGCTTCAAGCAAGGAAAATCAGGTGACATTTTTTATAATCAGGTTAATAAGCTATTAAATGTTCTTCAATAAATGAAATCAATGATTTTCCAACTACCTTAGAAAAGTGCATTTATTGATCTTTATATGCTTGAGAAGTTGCTACATGCTTTTTGTATGTGAGTTTTGTGAATGAATTTTAATGATGTGGGAATGCTTTACAATTGATCTACAATTGTTGTATTTAAGGTTTTGAATAAGTTGAAAAGTGGCTTTTATGATTGGTATGGGATTTTGGTTGTTGAATTGTGAAATATGTCATGTACATGAAAAAACAAGTTTTCAAGAATGTGCCATTTGAGCAAAATATTTTTAGTTCATAAATTGCATGTTATGTGGGTTTGGTTTAGTCCATCCAAGAATTGCACGTACACGTTGACCAAGTTAAGGCTTCTCCCGCCTGCCCGCTAGTGGCACGGAGCTCCTTTAAGGACTCCCTCAAGTTTACGACTACACAAGACCATTATATGGAATTGTGTAGTTCGTCATGTTTATGGACTTGCCAAGCCATTTATGATGTGTTTGTGTGTTTACATGTGTTGACAAGTTTGAACAATGCTTGACTTATGAGAATTGTGATTTTGGTTTAACAAAGTTAAGAAATATATGCTTTATGGACTTTTCTATAATCTGGAAAGTTTCAAATGGTTTTTTCTTATTGCCATTTATAAACTTGTTACCCACGAGCGTTAAGCTCACCCCCCTCACCTTCCCACCCACAGGTGATGAGCAAGTTAGGGAGTGATCGAGATGAGCATCAAGGCATCACTCCATTTTGCACTTTTGGTCTTTTGATCTTTGAAAGTTAGAATTTGTAAAATAATGCTTTAGTTGCATTTTGAGAAATTATTGATTTTTTAAATATTTTTTTTTTGGACTATGTTGTAAGTGGCTTGAAATGCCCACTAAAGCGTTGTAAAACTCTTATTTTGATGCAAATGAAATACAAATGCAATATGGTTTTTTATGGCTTTTCAAGTTTTTCATTGTTATTTTCAACCTTTCATAAGGGTAGGATTGTGTTCTGGATTCAAGTGAAATTATAGAATTATTTAGGTGGAATTGATAACATTTGTCTTCTTGGAAGTTGTAGAAGATCTTTTAATCTTTCCAAATATATGAAGTTTGTGATTTTTGGATGTCGGAATGGAGAGATATGAGTGTTACAAGTTAGGATGCTGCTTATGATTTGTGATTATGACAGCTATGGTGATTGATAGGAAATTGGGGCTTTGATGAACCAAATGAGTTGAGATTTGAGAAGTTTGTGAAATTAATTTGCTTTTTGGATTGTTATGAAGTGTTTAAGCATTAGAATAAGTGGATTTGTGAAGATTATAAGTGTATATGGTGTTAGGATGGAAGTTGGAAGCATTAGAGAGCATTGGAGGACCTTGGGGAACCCCAATGTCCGTTTAACAGACATAAGGTCCGTTTTTCAGGTGTAAAAACACCCCTTGGCTAGTCTATGTCTGTTTAACAGACATGGATGTCCGTTAAACGGACCTTCTCGGGTCATTTTGGACTCTTAAGCCCGATGTATGTCCGTTTAACGAACATCCACTGGACAACTTAAGGAAATTGTGATTTTTGGCTCTCTTAAAGACAGAATATGATTTTGTGGTCTTCATGAAAGTTGTATATCTAGAAGTTTTCTTTAAAATGGTCCAAACATGAACTCATTAAGATATCTAGATTGAAAGTTATCGCGATCACGCCAAGATAGGTACAAATCGAGTGAGGATATAAACATGTTATATTCTTTTGGGAATAACTCCCTCATCCACCCTCCAAATGGAGTGATTCTTGAAGAAATGGATTTCTAACATCTTTGGCTATCTCTACATGAAAAATGGTATCTTTTTGAGTTATTTGGAAGAATTTTGCATTAAAGTAAGTGAGGGATCGGTTAGGAGAGCATAACTAGAGTATGTGCACGCTTTAGCTTTTTGAGCATCTCTTGAGTTATAGAGCTCCGATTGAGATCCAATTTCTCAATTTCTAAGCAAACTAGAGCCTTAGAGCTCCAATTTCTATGAAGAAGTCAAGTTGTGATTTTGATATTTGATTAGTGTGCGGTCACCACTATTGTGGAATGACAGCAAATGACCTACAAGGTTTTAAGCACAAGGTTTAAGACTCTGAATGTTGGGCTCCAAAAAAGGGGTCCAACAATATGGGGTGCACTTAAGAAATATAAGTGACCAACTTTGAACATGGCCCTCAACACAGTAATGTGTAAGGTCTGGCAATTGTCCTTTTCCAATTCTTCCAAATTTGTTTCAATTCAATCCTATCTTTCTTCAATTTTGCTTATTTTCCATGTATAGGGAGAAATAAGTCTTGAATTGATAATCATTTTAAAATCAAGTTTCAAATCCTTCAAAATCATCTAAAATGCGAGCAATATATCATAAAAGTAGTTTTAAAAATAATGTTTGTCTAGTATACATCAATATTCCTTTTTTATATGATTGGATATAAAAGTTTGTTTATAATGAAGAACAATCAATGGTGATAAATGAAATCAAATTGTAACATGAAGGTTTAGGAATTTTGCTAGATTATTTGCAAAGACAGAACTTATAATGAGAAAACACATTCTAGTAGTTTTCATACTCTTTGATTTCATCTTTTACTTATTAATCACACATTTTCGATTATTATGACTATTAATTTCTAATGTAAATGAGTGGTGGAGATTATTTAGTGAAAATGTTCTAACGATAAGAAAACTTGTTATTAGATTATTCATCAAACGACTTATACATTAGGTTATTGGCAATTTGAGTGTTTTAAATGTATTTATATGAAAAATGAAATTATTTGAAAAATAAAAGACTAATTAACCTTGCCTACATTACTTATAATATGAGGATGAATATTGGGTATTTTAATGATTGAATTTTATTTTTAGTTATTATACCTTTTATTATTGATTTTATAATTTTTCTATTATATATTCAAAGCGTTTAGTAAGAAAAGAATTTATGATTTAGTTGATATTTGATTATCTTGACCATAATAATTTTTGATTGAAGTAGAAGAACCATTGCTTAACCTTAATTATAATGAACTTAAATTGACAATTTATGAGGAAAAGCATTTGCCACAATGAATTAATTAAGAACATATATTAATTGTTAGTTATATACATATTTAAAAATTAAAAGTGTAATATGGTATAATAAAAAATTAATTTCATAAATTAATGATTTATAATTTATTCAAATACAATATAAAATGTTAATTAGATACTTTGAATGATTGTGTGATTTATGAGTCTTAGATAATGTTAAAATTTTCAAAATTTTGACAACAATGAGATACAACCTCCTTTAGAATCATAATTTTAATTGATATTATTGTGATTTTTATGTTAGAATTAATTTTGTTTCAATTATTAGATTTATTATTAATGGATTATAAACATTGATATATTTTTTACTTTCAATAAAATATTTTATTTTATTTATTCTTATAGTTTTTACTTTCTATATACTATATTCTTATTTTATAATGATATAAATTAAACTTTTAAATCTTAATCTCTTTTCTTACATCTTTGATATCGGCTTTTAAACATTGATAATTAGTTGTCAATTTAGGTTGTCTTCATTCAACATAGAAGGCTTTATTATATAAAGATGTTATATTCTAAAATAGAAAATTAAGTCTCTAGATTTTAGACATTTACATAAACATTCAAATTTAAATAGAATTAATTTTGAAATTGAAAGTATTAAAACAAAATTAAATAAAACAAATATTCCACAACATATTGAATTCAAATCTTCATCAACTACTCTTCCTAATTTTGTGCAATTAGAATTGAGTTACGTTAACATAGGGAATTCAACAAGAGATATGATTTTATTGGTTAGGTTTTACAAACAATCATACCCAAAAATGTCCCTTGGAAACCAAATGATTAATCATATGAATTTTTTAATAGCCAAAAGAACTAAATGAACCCTATCGTTTACACTGATGTTTAAAATGGACCCTAATGTTTCATGGTGTTCAAAATGAACCCTAACATTTTCAAAACGTTTAAAATGAACCAAAACGTTTGGAAAACATTCAAATTGAACCCTGACCACTAATGTTGTTAGGTCATTGTCAGTTATCTGCTGACGTGGATATTTTTAAATAAAGGCGGGTCCCACCTCTAGTTAAACACACCATTAAACATTGTTCATCAACGTAGCGTTTTGTTCACTTCCTCACTCTTCCTTTTCTTCCATCGTTATAAATGGAAGAAGTAGGTTTCCTTTCACTCCATCTCAGTGGCAAGAGCTTGAGCATCAAGCTTTAATCTTTAAGTATATGGTTTCTAGCATTCCTATTCCTTTTGATCTCCTTTTCACTATTACAAGGAGTTGCCTCGATTCTTGAGGACTGTCTTCAAGTCTCTTTTCTCACCAGCCTCCACAGAGTACAGTAACAACTCTGCTTGATGCTCTATCATTATGTTGTGTTTATTCATAATGCATTCAGGATTTTTTTTTAATTAATTATGGTTTGGGTTGATTTGCAGTCGAATGGAACTATTTCCAAATGTGTTTTGGGAGAAAAATTGATCCCAAACCACAGAGATGTAAAAGAACAGATGGAAAGAAATGGTGGTGCTAAAAAAAAACATACCCAGATTCCAAGTATTAAGAAAGGCACATGCATAGAGGCAAAAACTGTTCAAGAAAGCCTATAGAAGTTGCAACACAACCAATGATAACAACTAATCTATTGATACCAACATCTTTCTTGTCAATCACCAAAAACACTTCTAACCCAATGATAACAACTAATCTATTGATACCAACATCTTTCTTGTCAATCACCAAAAACACTTCTAACCCACTATAATCACCACCCTCTCATTCTCTTTCTTTACTATCCTCTAAGACCCACCACCAAAATTACCTTCACTATTATGGTTATCACACACTTCTAACACTACACCTCCTGGGATTGGGTTGTCTCCTTATGAAGACTCTTCCCATCTAATCCTGGATTCTAGTGGTTCATGTTCCCTGGCTAATACTAATTGCAGGTAGGTATGGAAAAGGATTGACATTTATACTCTTCTTTGTTTTGTTTGTATCTTTATAAACATCTGGTTCTTTTGTCTGATTTCATTCTCTTTGTTGTTTGAAAAGAAGAAATAGGAATGCCTATGCGCTGAAAGAGGAGGTTAATGAGCTTGCTTTGTTCACTGAACCTTTTGGTTGTATAAGAAACCTTCTTGATTCAGTGTTGGATGATGCTTGGCAACTTACTCCCACTCACAATGAGCCTTTCCCCTTCTTCTTCATTGTACTCTTCGAAATAGAGGAACCTGTTGTATTACTCTTATTTGCAACTTCAAAGCTTAAGCGATCATGATAATCCTAAACAAAAAAAGCAATATCAACATAGCTATCTCTTGGAAAGTGAGGTTACATGTCAAGCATCCATTAAAAATGAGAGAGAAGAACAATAATAGAAGACTGTCCTGTTATATACAGCTACATTTATCAACAATCAACAACACAATAAGATTGACATACCTCCAATGCTTGGCATAGAGTCTTAGTGCATTCTTTCCATTTTGAACACCAAAACCTATCAAAATCAACAACTCCTTTCATAAGAGAGGAAGCTAATAGTAGAAGACCTAATATTCTGTTTTCACACCCATACACCATACGCACACAATCTCACCATATGTTATATCTTATAATATGTTCTACCCTAAAAGGTAGAAAAGGATAATTGTATCATTTCAAGGATGTTATGAACTACAGTTTAATGGGCCAACATATAGTTATTAGGGTACTACCATGTGCTTTAAATGTGATTAGTAAATTATTAACCATCCCATTATGGTTATTAAATATACATTAGGCAATTTGATTAATGGTTATGCATATGGTATTAATGTTGCGATTATATTAGTCCATATATTTCCAAAATTCTTCCACTTGGACAATATAATCAAACCACCATACCAATCTCCATCATGCAAAAGTAGTCTAATAAATCATATGCAATATTATATCGACAGGATATATAAACTACATATAAATTGGCCCTAGAGATGTTCAAATACCACAATAACCATTAAAACAATATGCATACGGTACAACAATTAAGACTTTGCATTTGTCTCCTTTTATACCTATCATTAACTACATATATGCATCAACATATATATGTCAATATTAACAAGAAGTGATGCAAACATCATTATACATGTTTCATATAAAAAAGTCATAAGCAATCCGTACAAAGTACTAACATGTTCAATAAAAAATAGTAAATTCCCACTAATATTATTAAGCTAGGCTCCTAATAATCCCATATAGGAGACGTGTTCTGCAAACACATATATAGGTAAGCCTTTTGTAAGTGGATCTATTAACATGCTAGATGTAGGTGTATACTCAACAATAATGAGGGATCAACAACTTTTTCTTTTACAAAATAATACTTTATATCAATATGCTTTGAGTGAGAAGTACTTCCAGTGTTCTTAGAGAAAGCTCCAGCTGTAGATTTATCACAATAAAATTTCAACAAACTCGAAATAAAATCTATAATACCCAATGTTGAAATAAAATTCTGCAACCATATTGCTTGACAAACTACCTCATAGCATGCCATATACTATGCCTTCATAGTAGAGGATGCTATGAGTGTCCATTTGACACTTTTCCACGATATAGCTCCTCTAGTCATCATAAAGATATAGCCTGAAGTGGATCTTTTATCATCCACACATCATGTACAATCAACATCAACGAACCCAATTATATCAAGAGTGTCAATTCACCAATAAGTCAACATATGATCTTTGGTACCCTGAAGATACCTCATGAATTTCTTAGTCTCTTTCCAATGGCTAAAACTAGGATCACTTAAGTATCTTCCTAGCACATCTACAACAAAAGTAATATCAGGGCGTGTGCATACTTGAGCATACATCAGACTGCCCACAAGTGACACAGAAGGAATGACTTTTATTTCATCTCTCTATTTATCATTTTGTGGACATTGGACTTTTGAGAGCTTATCACCCTTCACTACTGGTGCCTTTCTAGGAAAACAAGAATGCAAATTGAATCTTTTTAAGATCTAATCAGTATAAGTCTTTTGAGACAAACGAAGAATCCTATTAGCTCTATCTCAGAGAATCTGAATTCCAAGTACATAAGAGGCCTCACTAAGATCCTTCATAACAAAATGGCTAAATAATAGTTGTTGTTGGACCCCACACCTGGGCTAGCATTTCCCACCCAGCGTGTGTTTGCGGGTTATACCGCGACATCCAACACAAATCAGTATTTTCCTCTTTGGTGGGAATCGAACACCCAACCTCAAGGTTTTGTTGCTTTTACAAGCAGGCCTCTTACCTCAAGGTGGGCTAGCCCAGGTGTGGGGTCCAACATTAAAAAAAAAATTATACCAGATTTCGGATCGGTTAGTCTTAGGATTTTCAACGCGATGCTTCTTTAAGATAATTTATGCACGGATATCGGACATTTGTTATGCTATTCGATTTGCCTTCATTTGTATACTTTGATTTTAAGTTTGAATTCGATTCGTATCTGTTTCGCATGATTGTCATTTAATAATTCGATTCGTATTTCGCTTCACTTTTGATTCGTTCGTCTTTCGTTTCTTTGCTTTGATTCGATTCATATTCGTTCATTTTCGTATTCGATTTCAATTTGCTTCCGCTATCATTTTTTCGGTTCTGCTTTTCCGATTGGGATCCAGTTCCCAGATCGGGTCCCAACATAGATGGTATCAGAGCCCAGTAATATGATCTTACTTGGGCGTATGTGTATGAGTAAGAAATTGAAAGAGTTTGTAAGGTTATATAGTGAATGTGATTTTGATGTGAAGGACATTTTCATGAATTTGTGTGATTATGTGATTTGGGGTGTTAAGAATATGATTGATTAGAAACTTGCGCTTGTGGAACTTAAGATTTGAATTTCATGATGAATTGGGAGAAATTGATATAGACTATACTTCTGTGAGATGAAAGAATGACTATTTGAAAGATGACAGGACCATATTAGGGTTCCTTAAGAAATGGACCATTGACTTGTGTCCATATGTGAAGAAACAATGAGTTATGGATATAGTGATTTGATATGATATGGGTGGTATGAGATACAAGAAGTGAAATATTGTGAAGAGACTGAGATGCATATATGATGAGGAAATTAGATAAGAAAAAGTGATTGATTATGATTTTTGGAAAGAAATTAGTAAGCAAGTGTTTGATTATCTTCGTTTAGAAAGAAATTATATGTAAGGATGCATTACTTGGTGTTTAATCAAGTATGAATTTCGAGGATGAAATTTTTTTAAGAAGGGGAGAAATGTTGGACCCCGATTTTTGAGTAAAATTTAGAAATATTAAGTGAAATTAAATGAGTGGTTTTATATATGTATTGTGATTTGTGAAATAAAAGTATTTATGCTTTGAGGAAAATCATGATAAAGGAATTATTGGGTTTTGATAATTTTGATTATTGTAGAGATTTGTATAGTTTATGAAAGTTTAAGTGGATGAGTTGATTGAAATGAAATTAAATAGCAAGAAATAAAGAGAAAAAGTGTGAAAATATGAAAAGTTTGACTTTTTGACCATTGAGAGTTGACTTTTTATTCAGGCATAATTTGAGAAAATGGTCTACATGAAACTTGTAGATTATGTTAAGAGCTTTTTGTATCCATAAAGTTTGTAATTTTTTGATATCGGGAGTGAAAGTTATGATCAGTCAAAGATTAGGTGTGTTTGGGTTGACTTTTATTATGGCTGAAACTTTGACTGAGAAATTGACATAGTTATAGGTTATTTTAGCTTTGAAGTTCTTCATGAAAGTTGAAGGATCTGATTTGATCTTAATTTTGATATAAAGTATGCAATTTTGCGATCTAGGAATAATAAGTTATGATTTTTACAAGTTTATGTTATGGTTTTTGCATGATTATTAAAGGACATAACTTTTGATGGAAAAATTGATTTCCTTAGAGGTCAAATTGATTTTTGTGTCCTTCATGAAAGTTGTAGGTGACTTTATGATCTTCGCATCGATATAAAACATGACATGATTGGAGTTTGGAGTTGAAAGATAGAAATTTTCAAAGTTGAGGACTTTGTTTAAGTATTTATTATTTGGGCTAAATATTTGATTAGAAAATTAATCATTTTAGAGATGGAATTGATTGTGGAGTTCTTCATGGAAGTTATAGAACTTTCTTTTTACTTTCCAATGATATCAAATTTGTCAAATTTGGAGTTCTGAGTCAAAAGATATGGGATTTAGAAGTTGGGTTGTCAGTGAAGAAGAAAGGGCGCGAGTCCACGAAAATGTCGTTGTCGTGCATGCGCACGATCGCGACTATGCGGATTCACCAGAATGTCGTAATCGTGCATGTGCACGATCGCGACTCCGTTGTTCCATGCGGATATCGCGGTCGTGCACGCGCACGATCGTGACTGTCCCTATTTGTTTAAGAAAAGTAAATTTCTGAACATATTTCACTCTTTTGCGAATATCTTTTCCCTCCGACATCCGATTGACTTAATTCTTGCGGCGTTGGATTCCTAAGACAATGAATTTCATTTTTAAGAAAAATTTGTGAATTTTTGAGATTAAATTAAGGGTGATTAAATTAATCAAAATGAGTCGGGAAATTTTTCGAACATAGTTCAGTATTTTGAGAAATTCGGGATCTGTAGAGATCCGATTGAGGTGATTCTTGAGACGAAATAAACTTAAGACATGGGACTACAAATCATATGAAGAAATGAAATGTCAATTTAGCTCTTAAGACCTTCAAATTATAAATGGAAGTTCAGATTAGAGTGTAGTTTTTGGATTAGGAACATCTGAAAGTATTTTGAGCATAACTTTTGCTCTGGAAATCGAAATGATGTGATTCTTGTTTTAAATTAAACTAGAGACATAAGGATACAATTGTTACGAAGACATCGAATGTCAATTTTGGGATTAAGAATGTTAATTTATGGATGAAAATAACGTGCTGGAAAATGTGTTAGAATATGAATATACCCAAAATGTTTTGAGCATAACTTTTGATGTAGTGCTCCGAACTGGATGATTTTTGAGGCATTATGAAATTTAGACATAGAGGAACATTTCTCTAAAAAGAATTTTTGACAAATTCCTTCTAATTGATAGTGCGAAACATGTCCGCAAGTGAGCATGACATAAAGTAAAGTATAGGGGCAAATTTGGAAATTTGGCATATATGAAAGGGGTATTTTGGTCTTTAATCAATTTTTAATGACTTGGCACCTAACAATGAGATGAGTTGCCGTATAAGGATGAGAATCACGAAAATTCTAGATGAGAAAAGAAGAAATAAGAAGAAAGAATAAGAGAGAAGAGAAGATGTAGCGCCCCCTCACCGTAGGGTACACATCGGGAAACCCGAATGTCGCACCGCTACGTATCCCACGATAAAGGTGCACCACCAGAACATTTCTCAATAATAATCCACATGGCATCGCAATAATTTAAAACCATAACATAACACAATATCAGAAACTGCTAAATTTTAAAATCATAATATCAATCTGATACAGTCATCCAGCAACAGAATAGACAAGTCTATCAGTCCCCTAAACAAAACCAAAAAGGAAACTGATATAAACATCTATCCTAAGTCATCCTCAAAATCCAACCCGGCTGACCGACCTGTGTGCCATCGCTTCTCCTGCCAGCACGCTCGCACGATAGGAAAAGGCTATCTCCGGAGCTAGGGGTCTATTCTATTAGTCCTGAAAAATAGGTTGCAATTTTGGGTGAGTTCGCAAACTCAGTGAGAAACCATCATCGATGGTTCACTCAAATCATGCATTGCGCAAATTGCGTCCAGCATGACACAGTAATATTCAATTAACAGTATTATATAACAATTTACAGTATCGGTAACAATTTACAATAGCATAGAACAGTTCACAGTGTCACATCACAATTTACAGCAAATTATGGCATCACGCAGTTCAGTAATCGTCACACAATTTGGCAATTCAATCAGTCATGTATATAATGCATATGAGACTCTTTCCAGTTATTCAGTATTGTGCCCAAGTGCTCGATCGAAGAAGCAGTGGGGACGCGCGAGGATAAATCCCTCGGTATGCCGTCGATCTGATGTGAGAGCTCGAGGCTCTTTTCGGTGATAATAGCAACTTCGACACATCCATTATCGATCATGCATTTATGCATGCAATGCGATGTTTAATGATTTGCGATATCGGCTATAAAAGCCCGATATTACGATTTTCGATAATCGATGATATGGCTATAAAGCCCAATATTGCATTCTCGGTGTCATATAGTAATCCAATCCAATACGGTGAAAGCATGCAATTAGACGTATACCATTCAATAGTTCTCGATATTATCTGATGGTCCAACCGTATTGATAAATGCATGACATTTAATCACGTACATTTCAGTAATCATGCAATTCACATTATCGATCCCCGCAAGAAGAGCATGCAATTGGTCACATACATTTCAAGATAAGCATACCATTCGATCATATTCTTTGCGGTAATCATACAGTTCAATCTTATACATTTCAAGAGTTATCAGTTCACATTGGCAAGTCATTCACATTAGGCATCTAGACAATCAGGAATTTGAGAAACCATCTAGGTTACTCACCTGTAACTTCCGAGCTACTGCCTGGAAGTTCCAACAATGTCCGTGAAACGACGATCCAACGACGCCTCTATAACAGTAAAAATACAGTCCATTACTAATTGCTCAATTAAACAGTGCAGTAATGCATTGATTGAACTCAAGTTTATCATATAAATTGGCTACAATTTTATGGCTTTTAATGTACTTTTTGACTCTTGATTCATGATTTTGTGCTTAAATTAGTCCCTTGCGGTGAGCTTATGCTTTATGCAATTTGTTAGTAAAATTGTGCAAATTGACATTGATTGCATTATAATTTTTCTAAGGACAATTGATACTGCAAATTGCTATTTTATATTGCAGGAGAAAAGGGTCAAAAGGATGAGAAAGTCAATGATGCATGGCGAATCACTCGCATCGAGAAGAACGCTCGTCATGACGAACAATTCTAGACGCTGGGCTGAACGGACCCTCCATTCGCCATGGCGAATTAATGGTATTTAATTTATTCGCGCGACGAGTGACCAAATTCATTCGCCGCGGCGAACTACTGACTATTCGCCGCGGCGAATGTCGGGTAACCGACCCAAAAATAAAATTTTGTCTCACATGCGACCCTACCCACGACCCATCCTTTAAATATTGCGAATTAGGTTATCGGAGGGGCTTCGACTTTATGAGAAAAACACTGAGAGAGACCGGCGAGAGAAGAGAGGAGAGAGGACGGCGTAGAGAGAAAAGAGAGCGGTGGTGGTCGTCGCCGCCCAGGGTTCCCTTCGGGGTTCCCTAGGAAGTCATTTTTAGTTGTTTTCTTTTAGTTGTTTTCGCAGGTGTCTTCCGCCGTGAGCAGCTATGGTTCACCGCGAGTTGTGGTGTTCCTAGTTGTGATGTGTGGTTAGGCATTCTTCTCCTCTTGACGATGCAGTGATGGTTGGAGTTCACCGAGCACTAAAGGGAGTAGCTTAATCTATAGTTTGCTATGATTTATGAATATTCCTTGGTCGAGAGTTTATAGATTGTAGTGATACTATTGATTAAAGCTCAATTAAATGTTTGGACGTTTGTTGTGTTGTTTGGATTACTAGTTTACATTGTCACGTTTTTAACTACATTGTTGTGAACAGTAGAGTTGGGGTTTATTGCTTTGTAGTTAGATTTTGTGATTATAGTTTAATTAAGCGGTGAGCGATGTAATATGTTATGGATTTGTTTATGTAGAACTTGTGCTTAAATATATGAAGTCTCATATATGTTCACTTGTGATTTTGTTAATTCTCTTTTATACGCCTAGTTGTGTTAGATATTGAGTTGATGCTAGATTGCATTTGACCACTTGCATTAACATGTCCATTGCATACACTAAGGTTTTAACAAGTTTTAATTAATCGAGTTGATTAATTAATTCATTGGACTTAACGAGTTGTTAAGGTTGAGCTTTGAAACTTAGTGATTTCTAGTCCACGCCCACACTAAGATGTTTTTAACAAGGTTTTAAGCAATGGAGTTCATTGATTAAAACCTTGGACTTCGAGTTCCTTTAAGGTTTTAGGTGTTTTTTTATTAATGGAGTCGAGAATGACGAGTCCATTAATCAAGACCCTGGACTTAAAGTGAGTCCTTTAAGGTTTTCCATTCAAACTTAGTGATTTCTAATCTGTCCGACTAAGATTCACTTAACGGGATCTCGAGCAATGGAGTTCATTGATCAAGATCTCGGACTTAAAGAGTCCTCTAATGTTTCGAGGCTCAAGAGCACTCAATGGGGTCTAGAGAGATGGAGTCATGAGTGCGAGTTCCATTAATCGAAACCCGAACTTAGAGATAGCCTTTAAGGTTTACTATTCACACTTAGTTTTGAACTGTGATAGCCAAAATTCATTTTCAAGAGGATTCTATCTTTTGTTTTACTCTTTTATTTTCTATTTCCAAAAACCAAAAATACTTTTTGCATACATTTTAGTTTATTAATGTTTTAAAATCAAAACCCCTTTTCCTTGCTAATTTCACTTGCATTGAATGACATATAGGCTAGCTTAGGTCCATTTCATTAGGTTCCTTTGAGGCGACCGAGGTTGCATCCTATGCTGCAATCCTTGGTATAAATTATTTTATTTGACGGTTTCGAGGATCAATTCTTTAATTGAGCGATAAGTGCCGATCAAAATTGGCGCCATTCTTGGGGAACCAAGAAGTGGTTCTTTAAGTTTGCTTTTTGTCATTTGTTGCTACGTGAAGTTAGGTGTCTTTTCTTTTAGGTTGCATTCTAAATAGTTTAGTTGCATTTGCATCGTTAGTTAGTATTTTGCAGATTACACCTTTTATGGAAGTTCACCGAGGCTAACTCTTATTTTTACGTGACCAACATTTGGGTGAATCGGCTTAGTGGAGGCCGACATGGACGTGGGACTGGATGAAGTTATTTTGCCACACCATGGTCATTGTCGAAGGTTAACGGGCAAATCCAAGACCTCCATAACTCCTGTGTTATTTCTTTCCTTCACTTGTTTACTCACTTATGCCTTATGATTGCTTGTGACTTATATTGGTGCATTAGTTTGTTAAGTAAGTGTCGGGAGGAGCAACCTCGATGAGACAATAGCTTAGCTTTTAGTTTAATTAGTATCTTTTCAATTCAATAAAGTCCCTTTGAGTTCTGCCTCCTGCCTTCCTTCTATTGTGTTGAATTGCCCCTTGTGCTCTATTTCTTCTTGCTTAACATTGAGGACAATGTGTTGATTAAGTGTGGGGGAGTTATTTCCCTATTATTTTTTTTGACATTGCATGACTATTGCTATTGTGTTTCATTGAGGACATATGAATTGTTGGCTGATTTGTGCGTTCTGCTGCTAACTTGGGTTAGTTTACATTCTGCTGTCATTCTGCATTTCTTCGCATGACGAGTGATCTGCGTCGCGACGCTGTGATCTTCAGATTTCGTATCGTCATGGCGTGTTCCATGTTATGTTGCGACGTCCATACTGTGCATGAATGATTACGTGCTTAATTTTTTCACTCAATTCAAATTTGTTTTACCTTTGGACTTTTGTGGCTTTTGTTTTCAAAGTCTTTCTTGGTTTCAAAACGATGCTTGAGTTATTGAAAACATCTTCCATCCTTTTCATGATAATTTGACTTGACAAAACCTTACTTTCAATGTTTTCAATACAAAGTGGATGGAAGCATGCTAATAAAGTGGCATTTAAGTTTTAAGACTTGAGATTGTTCATAGAGATCATACCCTTGTGGAAGGATATTTGAGCCAAACATTTTCTTCTATCTTTGTGTGCATCTTCTTATTTCATTCTTCTCGAACTTGTTTTAATTCTTACTTGAAGCTTAATGAACTGAATTTTTGCTGATATGATAGGCGTTCCTTCTTAAACCCATTTGCCTAAACACCGCCCCTTACACATTCATCCATTGCTAGCCCTTTGAGCTTTCTTGTTATGAGCATTTGCATTTATATTCTTAGATGATGTCGATGATCTGTGTTTAGTTATTAGCGATAGTTTATGTTTTGTTATTAGTTCTCGAAAAAAAAGTGTTGAAAATGAAAAATGTTAGTCTTGTGTATCCGAAAGGGATAATAATGTGTTGTATCCCAAAAGGGATTAGCATCTCAAAATGAGATTGAAAAAAAAAATTATTCAGTATGCAATTGTTAGTTTGAATTCTACTGATGACATCAGTTCACATTTAGTGCATATGCTCATATTTTCTTTCTTATACTTCATCCATTCATTTAGCCTTCCATACATTACAACCCTCAAAGTCCTCTTGATCTTCAAAATGATAGTTTTTGTGGTGGAAAAATATAATTGACACAAGCCTATGGTAGGAGGTGACTTAAGTAGATTGAGAGAAAAATACCCTAAACACAAGTGAGCTGAGCGTAAACACTATATCTTGAGAGTTTATCTTTTGTTCAATCTCTTGTGCTTGAATTCTTTTAGTGTTTATTCTGTTAGCTTTCTTCTTATTTGTTGTGGTTGAATTCTGAGAAAGTAACTCGAGTCAAGTTCATTTTATTGTTTTGAGTATGGGTGCTATTTTCTTTTCCTCTTGTATTCTTTTTGACTCTGGTAAACTTTGTCCAGGAGTACAAAGGTCTAAGTGTGGGGGAATTGATTGAACTCAAGTTTATCAAATAAATTGGCTACACTTTTATGGCTTTTAATGTACTTTTTGACTCTTGATTCATGATTTTGTGCTTAAATTAGTCCCTTGCGGTGAGCTTATGCTTTATGCAATTTGTTAGTAAAATTGTGCAAATTGACATTGATTGCATTATAATTTTCTAAGGACAATTGATCTGCAAATTGTTATTTTATATTGCAGGAGAAAAGGGGTCAAAAGGATGAGAAAGTCAATGATGCATGGCGAATCACTCGCGATCAGAAGAACGCTCGTCATGACGAACAATTCTAGAATGGGCTGAACGGACCCTCCATTCGCGCAAATAATTAATGGTATTTAATTTATTCGCATGACAGTGACCAAATTCATTCGCGCTTAGCGAATGTCGGGTAACCCGACCCAAAATAGAAATTTTGTCTCACATGCGACCCGACCCGACCCATCCTTTAAATATTGCGAATTAGGTTATCGGAGGGGCTTCGACTTCTCGAGAGAAAACACAGAGAGAGACCGACGAGAGAAGAGAGGAGAGAGGACGGCGTAGAGAGAAAAGAGAGGGCGGTGGTCGCCGCCGCCCGGGGTTCCCCGGGTTCCCTGGGAAGTCATTTTTAGTTGTTTTCTTTTGGTTGTTTTCGCAGGTGTCTTCCGCCGTGAGCAGCTATGGTTCGCCGCGAGTTGCGGTGTTCCTAGTTGTGATGTGTGGTTAGGCATTCTTCTCCTCTTGACGATGCAGTGATGGTTGGAGTTCACCGAGCACTAAAGGGAGTAGCAATCTATAGTTTGCTATGATTTATGAATATGCCTTGGTCGAGGGTTTATAGATTGTAGTGATACTATTGATTAAAGCTCAATTAAATGTTTGGACGTTTGTTGTGTTGTTTGGATTACTAGTTTACATTGTCACATTTTTAACTACATTGTTGTGAACAGCCGAGTTGGGGTTTATTGCTTTGTAGTTAGATTTTGTGATTATAGTTTAATTAAGCGGTGAGCAGTGTAATATGTTATGGATTTGTTTATGTAGAACTTGTGCTTAAATATATGAAGTCTCATATATGTTCACTTGTGATTTTGTTAATTCTCTTTTATCTGCCTAGTTGTGTTAGATATTGAGTTGATGCTAGATTGCATTTGACCACTTGCATTAACATGTTCATTGCATACACTAAGGTTTTTAACAAGTTTTAATTAATCGAGTTGATTAATTAATTCATTGGACTTAACGAGTTGTTAAGGTTGAGCTTTCGGAAACTTAGTGATTTTTAGTCCACGCCCACACTAAGATGTTTTTAACAAGGTTTTAAGCAATGGAGTTCATTGATTAAAACCTTGGACTTCGAGTTCCTTTAAGGTTTTAGGTGTTTTTTATTAATGGAATCGAGAGTGACAGAGTCCATTAATCAAGACCACGGACTTAAAGTGAGTCCTTTAAGGTTTTCCATTCAAACTTAGTGATTTCTAATCTGTCCGACTAAGATGCATAACGGGATCTCGAGCAATGGAGTTCATTGATCAAGATCTCGGACTTAAAGAGTCCTCTAATGTTACGAGGCTCAAGAGCACTCAATGGGGTCTAGAGAGATGGAGTCGCGGTGACAAGATTCCATTAATCGAAACCACGAACTTAGAGATAGCCCTTTAAGGTTTACTATTCACACTTAGTTTTGAACTGTGATAGCCAAAATTCATTTTCAAGAGGATTCTATCTTTTGTTTTACTCTTTTATTTTCTATTTCCAAAACCCAAAATACTTTTTGCATACATTTTAGTTTATCAATGTTTTTAAAATCAAAACCCCCTTTTTCCTTGCTAATTTCACTTGCATTGAATGACATATAGGCTAGCTTAGGTCCATTTCATTAGGTTCCTTTGAGAGACGACCCGAGGTTGCATCCTATGCTGCAATCCTTGGTATAAATTATTTTATTTGACCGGTTTCTGAGGATCAATTCTTTAATTGAACGATAAGCTGCCGATCATGCATATGTCTCAGTGAAATGATGTACAATGCATGTCCACGATTTTTCGGTGCTAAATCCCAATTTCGGTACTTTAAGCCCAATTCCATCTCTTTGTTCAATTGCTCACTAATAAATGATCCATTCCTAAAATCCAGTCAATTTTCCTCAATTCGAATCACCTATAGCAATTTCCTATCCATCGGGTCAAAACCTCTATTGAAAATCCCAATCAAAACTCCAATAGTCTCAATTTGACATTTAGGTCACACCATAACCCATGATTGACCTTAATCTCTATAATTCATTACCAATTAAATCAATTCTAACTCCCATAATTATCCTCAATTATAGACCTCTTTCTCTAGCTCACAATGAATCAGGAATCACCTCAATCGGAGGTCTATACTATAAGTTATGCCCAATAAACTAATACTCATCCATTCAGAAATCACCCCTTCGCCGCGACCTATTCCCTTCGCCGCGACGAAGAGAAGATCGCTCGCCGTGACGCGCAACCATTCGCGCCTCTCGCCGCGACGTCCAGCCCACTCGTCGCGACGTGCAAATTAATTAATTTTATTCGTCGCGACGAAGGCCTCAGCGCCTCTGCGCTCGTCGCGACGTGCGACGGTCCGATCGTCTTCTCCGATCGATTTCCGCCATTAATACACTCTCAACTCAACATTTAACACTCCCATCTACTCTATCTAACTCATTAAATACCATAAATACACTAAAAGCCATTAATAACAACATTAAACACAAAAATACTTACCAATCAAACGATCGATCCACAATCACCTTAACCCTAAAAATCCTCTGAAATCAACGATCGAACAATTTCAAAGCCTCAAACCTTCACCAATCACCATAGACAAGTTAGACTAACAAAATAAGGAAGAAGCCATAAGAAGAAATCGAAGGATCTCACTGTTGGGAGAAAAATCGAATCACCGTAGAGGGGAAGAACTCATATGCCTTAGGTAAACTTTTCCCCCAAATTTCAAACCTAGTATTTATAGACTTAAGTCTCCGAATCAGTGCAAATTTCAGTCTCAAAATTTCAGTGGCTCAACATATTTATTTCCTATCAGTAAATTCTAATTTTTCCATTGCCATTGGACAGTTCTTTCAGTACTATACATTCAATCGGTCTGTCACCCCAAAACTTCCGGTCCGGGCATTTTCTCCCAAATTTTCCGAATATTTCTCATAAACCACTATCAGTTGCCAATCACTCTTAGACTATTCTAAATCAGTCATTCGGGCTCACTTACTCTTAATTCCTCAATCAATTACAATCCAATCAGTCCAGTCAGTTCATGCTCACAATCAAATCCCGGAAATCATGAATGCAAGTACCTATGAATAAATGCATATGCAATAAACTTGTTCCTCTATAATTAGAGGCCAGTAACGTGCTCAGTCATTGAATGCAGTGAAATCCAATCAGTTCAACCCAATGACCAAAATATCCTTGCTAACAGTAACGGGATGTTACAATTCACCCCTCCTAATTAAAATTTCATCCTCGAAATTTAATACCTGTCCGATCAAATAAATGAGGATACTGACTCCTCATATGCTCCTCAGTCTCCCATGTAACTTCCTTAGAAGAGTGGTTCTTCCAAAGGACTTTCACCAATGGAATTACCCTGTTCCTCAGTTGCTTGACCCGTGATCCAATAATCTACACCGGCTCCTCAACATAGGTCAAATCACTGGCTACCTCAATCTCCTAAGCCAGGATCACATGCATCGGGTCTAAACGGTACCGTCGGAGCATACTAATATGAAACATGTCATGCATCTGGGACATCTCACTCGGTAATACCAGTCTGTAAGCTAACGGTCCTATCCTCTCAAGGATCTCATACGGACCGATATACCGAGGCCTCAACTTGCCCTTACGGCCAAACCTCAGTACTCCTTTCCAAGGAGACACTCGGAGAAACACTCTATCCCCTACACTGTACTATATATCTCGCCGATGCTGATCCACATAGCTCTTTTGCCTGTCCTGAGTCTCCTTGATGCGACTCCGGATCAATTGTACCTTATCCACTGTGTCCTGAATCAGCTCGGGACCCTCAATCGATCTCATACCCTCTTCATCCCAATACAGTGGCGATCGACATGGCCTCCCATATAGGGCCTCATACGGTGCCATCCCAATACTACTCTGATACTGGTTGTTGTAGGCAAACTCAATCAGTGCCAAATACTGATCCCATGATCCTCTGAACTCCAATACACACGCTCGAAGCATGTTCTCAACAGTCTTAATCGTTGATGGGTGTCGAATCCACCAAAAATAAATCCTAAACACCAAACAAAAATAAATTGCGCACAGTGATAAATGGGGTCGATCCACAGAGAATGGAACAATTGATTTTATTAAAATGCCAAAGAACGAATGAAATTAAATAAAAAGGGGATTTGAAGTTTTCGACTAAAACTACTAATTAAAATAACAACTGATAAAAGATTAACGCAAATTAATAAAACAATAACCAACAAAGAACGCAAATAAGATTGATAAACTCAATAAATGACAACTTAGCCAGGAAATTCCTAATTATGCTTAGACCACGATCATCGACTCAAATATTTTATTTGGTTTAATAATAGGTTAGCTATAGTTACCAACTACCTCTGGCTCCCTCGTTTCTTCTTAATTTTAGAATAGTCGCAGAAACTCCTTTGAACTATTCCTAATTAACTAATAACCCTTCGAGACTCTCTAAAGATTCAATTAATTAATGAGATTAAACTCTAAAGAAACACTAACCCTAATCGACCACGACCACTCATGCTTCATCTAGTTAGATCGCAAGTTTCTCCACACAAAATCGACAAGTACTATGCCCTAGTGCCAATTGCCACAAACACCAATCACCCAGTTAGACTCCACCAAGTAAATCAGTTGGCGATATGCAAATTAACTAACTCTACAATCAGGTCTCAATCGCGAATTAATTAATAAACAATGACAAGAAATGTAAAAGCGAAGATGCGAATATTATAAACCAAATAATCAGAACAAACAAGGTCTCACGAGTCGCCGCATAACAATTGGAATTCCCCGACTAAAAATAACTTAGCTACTCATACGAAAATTAAATAAAACAAGATTCTTAATTAACATAGTCTAAATAATTAAGAAAAGAAAGAAAACTAGAAAAATCTCCTTAAACACGCTGCTGATTCCTTGTGTAAAATCCTTTGTTCCTCCAGTGTCCTTTGGCGTTCTCCTCTTGTCTCCTCCCTGTTGGTTGCTTGAATTTCCTTCTTCTTGTCTTCTTTGGGTGCGTGATTTTCATTCACCAGAATAGCTCCCTGTTAGCTGCCTGCGTCACCCCTTTTTCCTAGGTTTTTCTCCTTCTCAATTGCCGTGGGCCCCTCAAACTTCCAGCCTTTTATTTTCCTTTCTTCCAATCCTCGTTACCGCCGCTGTCTAGTGTGCCTCATTGTGGGCCTGCATGCGTCCTTCTATTTTTCCCCTGGTCCAAAGGATTGCCTCCTCCTGCGTGCGTGACTGCCAGCCTTTCTTTTATTATTTTTATTATTCTTTCCAAGCTTCCACGTCAGCCCTGTGTCTCCTCTCTTCTCCGTGATTTCTTCTTGTTTCCAGCCTATGTTTTCTTTTTCCTCTTAATTGCCTCTTGCGTTATTCTCCCCTTAGTTTCCCATTTCATGTAAAAGTTATAATTTCCTACAAGGAAACATTAAATCAAGTTAAGTCCCAATAATTGAATCAACAAGAGGAGTAAAAAGGAATAATTAAAACATAAATATTGGACAAATATGCACTTATCAAATCTCCCCACACTTAGACGATGCTTGTCCTCAAGCATAAAAGAAGACCAAGACACAATGAAAAACCACTCCACAAAATGAAACACGCACAAAGGTAATGTAAACTAGGAATGAGAGCGCAATCTTGTCCCAATGTCAACAAAATGTCAAATAAATGCAACAAATTTCCCATACGAGACGATACAAGCCTGAACATAAATTGAAGCGCATGCATGAATTACCGAATTTTAATTAAAAACCAATCAAGCCTAGAAAACACACTTCACTTATTAGGTAGTTAGTATACACGAAGACCTCCGAATCTAAGTGGTAGTTATGGGAAGATCAGGTTAATCTTAATTACTTCATTAGGTGTTTTTAGCTATAATTTGTTCGGAATTGTCATTGGCCTTTTTACGCGAATGCAAACATTTGTGATGAATGTCATCCGGTTACTCGGTCAATCACAACGCCGAGTGGCTTAAGCCTTACTCGTAATTACTCATATGCTTGCTCCTTTTTTTTCTTCGAGTAATCAGAGGAGTAGTTGGTTGCCTCACACGTCATATTTGTTAGAGACCTTTTTACGCGAGCGCAAACATTTGTGATGAATGTCGCCCGGTTACTCAGTCCCGTCCGACCTTTAGACGGATTTTTGGCTTCGCTCACAACCACCTTTGGTGATTGGCGGAACGAATCAAACACCTTTTTTTTATTTTCCATTCCCTTTGTCCACCATAATTTACCACATCAATCCAAAGTTCAACACATATACCAACTCAACTTCTAAGCTTAACATGACTCTAGACAAGAAAGGCACTGATTAATCACACAATTTTTTTTTAAATTCTAACCAATTAACTCAGGCCCGCAACTTTAACACATAGGACACAATCATTAATATTTAATTAACATTAAGCAACAAGGGACTCAATCATACTCTCGACTTCTTTAAAACAATCCACCATTACCTAAGGCACAACAATTCATCACAATTCATCAAGCAAAATGGAGTAAAAGAGGTTTTTTTTTTCTCCACGGCATCAACAGTTAAAAGTCCAAAAATACCAAAAGGCAACGGAGGGCACAACCCAAAGTAATGCATCAAACAAAAACAACATGCATCTCAAAATCATAAATCACCTCCCCACACTTAAAGCATGCGTTGTCCTCAATGTAAAAGTAATTGAAAAGGGTAAATTGAGGACTTCCCTGAATCTGGAGAGAAGATGAGGGCTTATACGTGAGCTCGTTTAGGCATCCCGCCAGTAGGGTATAGCTAGTACAGTGAGGGATGAGAGCCAACATATGATCATATAGAGGACTCCCGCCAGCTGTAATCCAAGAACTCCGAATTGATCCAATGTCGAACCTCTTGAAAGACACAGGGAAGGAAAGGAAAATATCAAAACAAAGAAAGAAGGAAACAAACGAGACAAAAAGAACACAAAACAAAGCAAAAGAAAGGAAAGAAAATAAAATTTAAAATATGGGCTGCCTCCCATTAGCGCCTGGTTTAACGCCCTAGGCTCGACTATCCTCGCTTCGATGTTAACCTCGTCTCGATGTTGGAAATCAGCAATGGTCCCACCAATTGCCTCCTGTACTCTCGAAGCACTCTAATTAGTTTCTCCTCTTCCAGGTCGTCGAGCATGCTGGATACGATCACGGGTAGGGTCTCACCGTCACCTAAATATGCATATGTCAAAAGCTAGGGAAGCGTTTTGAGCTCCAGCTTTGGGGCCTCATGAAGTATATCATCAGAAACTTCAGACCGATCAGTAAATCTCTTAACTCCATCAACAGACATCCTATGGCACGAAGCATAATTCAACTCATCATCATAATTTAAAACAAAAACCTCATGAGTCAAATCTTCAATGATATCAACCTTATAAACACAAGACACATCTTCAGCACATTTCATGGCATCATAAACATCGAATTTCACCACTTCACCATCAAACTCTAAAGTTAACGAACCACTATGCACATCTATCTTTGCCTTAGCCATGCTAAGGACAGGCCTACCCAACAAGATATCAGAAGACTCAGATGAACTATCATTTTCCATTTCAAGAACAAAGAAATTGACAGGAAAAATTAATCCATTAACTTGAACTAGAACATCCTCTAAAACACCTTCAGGATAGACAATCGATCGATCCGCCAATTGAATTATAACTCCAGTACTAGTTAATGGACCAAAACCTAAAGAAGTATAAACAGACAAAGGCATCACATTAATAGAAGCTCCTAAGTCGCACATAGCTTTACTTATGCCAATGTTCCCAATTTTGCAAGGAATGGAAAACATACCTTGGTCGCGACACTTAGGAGGTAATTTCTTCTGTAAGACAGCTGAAACATTCTCACCCACACTCACCCTTTCATTACCTGTCAACTTACGCTTGTTTGTGCATAATTCCTTAAGGAATTTGGCGTAGCGCGGAACCTGTTTAATGGCCTCTAGGAGCAGGATGTTTACTTCAACTTTTCGGAATAACTCCATGATGTTTTTATCCTCCTTTTCCTTCTTGTTCTGAGCCAGTCTCTGAGGGAATGGGGGTGGAATCACTAAAGGTTTGGGTTTATGAAAATTTCCAGCTGGACCCGAATCCTGTATGTGGTCACGTGTAGGCTCCCTTTCGACTTCTGTTACGTCTCTGTGGAAACCCGGACGTGGTCACGTTTAGGGTTCCTGTCGACTGGGGGCTGCAATTCCTTACCACTTCTTAAGAAAATCGCGCTCACATTATGCCTCGGGTCGAGTGTCTGTGACGACAGCTTACCTTGAGTCTCCATTATGCTAACGGAGGATTCTATCTGACTCATTTGAGTCTCTAGGGTCTTCATGCTCTCTTCTATCTTTTGAAATCTGGTTGCAGTGTCCTGTTGAAATTTTGCAGTATTAGTAGCTAACATATGGACAATTTCTTCAAGAGGCTTACCTGAGCCCGAAGGCTGTTGCGGTGGTGGTGGTCCGTGATGGTAGTTCTGTTGGTTTGGTGGGTTGTTAGCATAACTAAAATTTGGGTGGCTTCTCCAACCGGGATTGTAGGTGTTTGAATAGGGATCAAACTTCCTCTGTTGAAATCCGATAGAATTCACATTCTCCGGTGTTTCATCGTGGAGCGTTGGGCATGCATCGGTTGGGTGAGCTAGGCTAGTGCAGATGCCACATGCCCTCGCAGGTGGAGGAGTACCTACATTCAATTTCTCGACTAAAGTTGTTAGTAAAGATTTGACCTCATTGAGAGAAGTAACATTTACCTCGTTCACTCTTCGCGGTATATCTGGTCGGGCACCGAATTGTTGGGAGTTTGCTGCCATGGTTGATATCAACTCCTGGGCTTCAGATGGGGTTTTCTTGACGATGGCCCCGCCTTTGCGGCGCCCATCATTCTTCGCTCCATTGGAATCAGACCCTCGTAGAAATACTGGATGATCAATTGCTTGGATATGCCATGCTGCGGGCAGCTTGTTAAAATTCTCTTGTACCTCTCCCAGTACTCATAGAGGTTCTCTGAATCCTTCTGCTTAATGCCATAGATCTCTCGCCTGATGTTGGCGGCTCGGGATGCTGGGAAATATTTTTCTAGAAACTGTCGGGACATCCCTTCCCAAGTGTTGATTGTCCCCGGAGGTAGGTAGTAGAGCCAGTCCTTGGCTGCATCCTGCAGCGAGAATGGAAAAACTCTCAGTTTCATTTGGTCCTCCGTGACATTGCGGGGCTTCATGGAAGTGCAGACGAGGTGAAATTCCTTCAAATGCTTATTCGGATCCTCGTTTTCTAGACCACGGAAGGTGGGCAGCAAGTGGATGAGTCCGGACTTCAATTCAAACCCTTCTTGAAGTTCTGGAAAATCTATGCACAGCGGATGCCGTGCTTCAGTGGGTCTACCCAAGTCCTGGAGGTTACATAAGAGCCATATCCGGTAGCGTGGTCACAGTTAAGCTTCCCGTCAGTCATTGCTCAACTTCAATCTCCTCTTCAGATTCGCTTTTGGTGTCCGACTCAACCGGGTCAGAATCCACTAGCTTTTCCTTGCTTCTTCCTTAGTTTGCTCAACTTCCTTAGCCTCTTAGTGTCTTTTTGATCTCGGGTCGTATAAGATGGAATCTCACATTTAATGTTCCTAGGCATAAAACAAAACAAAATCAATTAGTTACCAATTCCCAACAGCGCGCCAAAATTTGATGGGTGTCAATCCACCAAAATAAATCCCAAACACCAAACGAAAATAAATTGCGACCAGTGGTAAATGGGGTCGATCCACAGAGAATGGAACAATTGATTTTATTAAAATGCCAAAGAACGAATGAAATTAAATAAAAAGGGGATTTGAAGTTTTCAACTAAAACTACTAATTAGAATAACAACTGATAAAAGATTAACGCAAATTAATAAAACAATAACCAACAAAGAACGCAAATAAAATTGATAAACTCAATAAACGACAACTTAGCCAGGAAATTCCTAATTATGCTTAGACCACGATCATCGACTCAAATATTTTATTTGGTTTAATAATAGGTTAGCTATAGTTACCAACTACCTCTGGCTCCCTCGTTTCTTCTTAATTTTAGAATAGTCGCAGAAACTCCTTTGAACTATTCCCTAATTAACTAATAACCCCTTCGAGACTCTCTCCGAGATTCAATTAATTAACAGCATTAAACTCTAAAGAAACACTAACCCTAACTGACTACGCACCGACTCATGCTTCATCTAGTTAGATCGCAAGTTTCTCCACACAAAATCGCATAAGTACTATGCCCTAGTGCCAATTGCCACAAACACCAATCACCCAGTTAGACTCCACCAAGTAAATCAGTTGGCGATATGCAAATTAACTAACTCTACAATCAGGCCTCAATCGCAGAATTAATTAATAAACAATGACAGTAAAACGGAAACAGTACGAATATTATAAACCAAATAATCAGAAAAAACAAGGTCTCACGAGTCACCGCATAACAATTGGAATTCCCCGACTAAAAATAACTTAGCTACTCATACGAAAATTAAATAAAACAAGATTCTTAATTAACATAGTCTAAATAATTAAGAAAAGAAAGAAAACTAGAAAAATCTCCCTAAACACGCTGCTGATTCCTTGTGTCCGTCACTGTTCCTCCAGGTGTCACTGGCGTTCTCCTCTTGTCTCCTCCCTGTTGGTTGCTTGAATTTCCTTCTTCTTGTCTTCTTTGGGTGCGTGATTTTCAGTCCCCAGAATAGCTCCCTGTTAGCTGCCTGCGTCACCCCTTTTTCCTAGGTTTTTCTCCTTCTCAATTACCGTGGGCCCCTCAAACTTCCAGCCTTTTATTTTCCTTTCTTCTAATCCTCGTTACCGCCGCTGTCTAGTGTGCCTCATTGTGGGCTGCATCGTCCTTCTATTTTTCCCTGTGTCCAAAGGATTGCCTCCTCCTCAAGGCGTGATTTGAATTTTCTTTTATTATTTTTATTGTTCTTTCCAAGCTTCCACGCCACTCGTGTCTCCTCTCTTCTCCGTGATTTCTTCTTGTTTCCAGCCTATGTTTTCTTTTTCCTCTTAATTGCCTCTTGCGTTATTCTCCCCTTAGTTTCCCATTTCATGTAAAAGTTATAATTTCCTACAAGGAAACATTAAATCAAGTTAAGTCCCAATAATTGAATCAACAAGAGGAGTAAAAAGGAATAATTAAAACATAAATATTGGACAAATATGCACTTATCAATCGTCCTCTCGCTCTGTCCATCTGTCTGAGGATGAAATGCAGTACTAAAGTTCAACCTCGTACCCATAGCAGTCTGTAGGCTCTTCCAGAACCTTGAGGTGAACCTGGGATCCCTTTCTGAGACTATCGATAACGGAATCCCATGCAACCGTACAATCTCTGCCACATACTTCTGGGCCAACTGATCGAGAGTATTGCTCTCCCTCACTGGTAAGAAGTGAGCCGATTCAGTCAATCGGTCCACTATGACCCAGATAGCATCATGTTGCCTCGGTGTCCTAGGCAATCCCATCACAAAGTCCATAGTAATTCGCTCCCATTTCCACTCCGGAATGGGCAACGAATGCAACTTACCCACTGGAGCCTGGTGCTCAGCCTTAACCTACTGGCACGTCAGACACCTGGACACATACTCTGCCACTTGCCTCTTCATACCAGGCCACCAGAAATGCTGTCTCAGAGTACGATACATCTTGGTCGTACCAGGATGCATCGCATAGGCAGCTACATGTGCCTCCTCAAGGATCTCCCGTCTTAAATCATCAATATCAGGCACACACAGTCTCTGACCCATCCATAAAGTCCCATCTCTCAACTCAAACTCTGAATCAGTACCGGCCTGGACTTTCTCAATCAGTCTCACTAACACTGGATCTTGATCCTGAACTCTTCGGATCCTATCATGCAACATCGGCCTCAGCCTCAGAGTAGCAATCAGAGCTCCATCCTGATCCATATCCATCTGAACATTAAGAGCTCTCAACTGTATCAAACTAGGTAATTTCTCAATCTGTATCTGAGCTGCACTACCATGCGATCTCCTACTCAGTGCATCGGCCACCACATTGGCCTTCCCTGGATGATACTCAATCGTGCAGTCATAATCCTCCAGTAACTCTATCCATCTCCTCTGTCTCAGATTGAGCTCTCTCTAACTCAACAGATACCTCAAACTCTTGTGATTAGTGAAGATCTGGAACGTCTCCCCATACAGATAGTGTCTCCAGATCTTCAGAGCAAATACTATTGCAGCTAACTCCAAGTCATGCACTGGATAATTCACCTCGTGAGACCTCAACTGTCTCGAGGCATACGCTATCACTCGACCATGCTGCATCAATACATCCTGTCCACGATGCGAGGCATCATCAGAAACCACAAAGCCTCCAGTACCAAAAGGAAGGCTTAACATCGGTGCAGTAGTCAACTGATGTTTCAGCTCCTCAAAGCACTTCTGGCACTCCTCAGACCATCTAAACGGCACATTCTTCCTCAGTAGCTTCGTCAAAGGGGCGGAGATCAACGAAAACCCCTCGATGAATCTCCGATAATATCCGGCCAGTCCTAGGAAACTCCGCAACTCGGGCACACTCCTTGGAATCTCCCAACTCATAACTGCCTCTATCTTGTGAGGATCCACCTGGATACCCTCACCGGATACTACGTGCCCTAGAAATACAATCTCATCAAGCCAGAATTCACACTTAGTGAATTTGGCGAACAACTGCCTCTCTCTCATGACCTGCAGAATAATCCTCAAGTGCTCAGCGTGCTCCTGTCTACTCCTCGAATAAATCAGTATGTCATCAATAAATACTATCACGAACCGTCCGGTAGGGCTGAAAACTCTATTCGTCAAAGCCATGAAGGTTGCGGGGCATTAGTCAACCCAAACGGCATCACTAGAACTCGAAATGCCGTACACGCTCTCAAGGCACTCTTATGCACATCGGCCTCTGCAATCCTTAATCGGTAATAGCCTCGATCTCGATCCAATTTAGTGAACACCGAGCTCCTCAGAATCGATCAAATAAATCGCCAATCCTAGGCGGTGGATACTTATTCTTCATCACACCCGATTCAACCGCTTATAGTCAATGCAGCCTCAAAGATCCGTGCTTTTTCTTCACAAGCGAAGCAAGGGCTCCCCATGGAGAAACACTCGGTCTAATGAACCCTTATCTAGTAACTCCCGCAATTGAGCCTTAAGCTCTCAGCCCACGGTGCCATCCTATATCTGAAGGAATCGATATAGGGCATGCACCGAACAAGATCAATCTCAAACTCGGTCTCGCCTCTGGCGGCAATCCCAGAACTCCTCAGAAACACATCTGGAAATTCCCTAACTACGGGAACATCCTGCAATCTCATCTCTACTCTGGAATCCACTACGTGAGCCAGATAGGCCTCACAACCTCCCTGCATCAACCTCAGGGCACTCAAGAAGGATATCATCCTCGCAGGCACTGCCTGACTAACTCCTCTAAAAACAGCTCTGGGCTGACTAAGAGATTCTAATACAACCTCCTTGGTGTAACAGTCCATGATAGCCCTATGAGCAGTCAACCAATCCATCCCCAATATCACATCAATCTCCTCGAGCGTAACGATCGATCGACACTCGTAATCGCCGATCGATCCGAACTCGACATCCCATATGCACCTCTCCCAATACAACAGACTACCTGAGGTGTACTCACCTCTAACCCATACTGTAACCTCTGCCTATCCCCATGCTGTAACATCCCCTCTCCTATAGGAAAAGGGTATTTTGGTAATTAGGACGGGTTTGGGATATTAAATTATATCTCGCATGCACATACAAAGATATAGCCTTTCTCGACATCGATTGGTTGCACATGCACATAGTATACATGCATTCATGACAGCTTCCTACCTAGTTTTATATTGAACTTCGTGTGAAATTAATGGAGTAATTGAGTTTGGAAAATCATTTGGACTGCATCATAAATTGTTTTACATTTTAGGATTTTAGGAATTTTTGATTTTTCGGAGACAATTTTGATCAAAAAATCGCCAATTGGCAAACCGGTCGATTCTCGGTAGCAAAAATTGCCACCCACTGGTACTGTAATATTGGGTATATTATTTTGGGACTGAAATTAGGGTCATTGGAGTGGATTGGGGTAAAAATTTTGATCTGGATTAAAGAAATAATATTTTGACTTTTCTTATATAAGTGGAACAATGAGAAATTGCCATTTATAAAGCTTCATTTAATGCTTCTCCTCCATGCTCTCGGTGTTGGCTTGTTTTAAAAGAAGGAAAGATGAATTTTTATGCCTTGTTACTCTCCATCCGAAACACACACACTCCTCTTTACATAAAACCATCGAAAATTTGGTTCTCTTTCCTCATCTTACTTCACAACTTCAAGCTACTCTCTTTGATCCCATCAAAGCTAGAAGATGAATTTTGTGTATACTTGAGAAGGGAAGGAGGTTGGTACTTTGGTGTAGAAGTTAGAAGTTAGAAGTTGAAGCTTTAAAGGAGGCTTTTAAATTAGGTATGTATCCATTTAAGGTTTAAGCTTTAAATGATGTTTGCATATGGAATTAAATGCCATGATAGTAAGGAGTGATTAATAAAAGGTTTAGAGCATTTATTAGGTTCAGGTATGCATTAAAGTGATGATTAATATGGTTTGAAGTAATGGGTGTAAGGCTAAGTGTTTGATGAATTGAAAGTAGTATGATATGGTTTGATTTTAAATGGAATATGGATGACTACTTTAGTATATGAATTGAGGAATTTGGTGCTGCAATTTTTCAGTATTAGCCCTAGTATATGTAGGAATGTGGTAAGACCTAATTTGTATTTAATTGGATGTCTAGTGATGTCAAAAAGGCATTGGAAATGATAGATCTAAGGTTAACACTAAATCTGGAAAATTAAGGTTTTAATTGATGTTCCTGTTTTATTCATAATTTATTGTGTAGAAATGAAAATGAGGTAAGGTTAGTGGCCACTGAAACTTTGGGATGTTGGATTCAATTTAGTGTGAAATAGGTGTTGTTGAATTTTAATGATAGAAGGGTGAATTTTTGAATGGAAAGTTACTGTTCCATTGCCTGTGAACAGTAACCGAAACCACAACATATGAACTTTGCTGATTTTTCTGAATTAATTGAGATGGAATTAGGGAGAATGGTCTTCATGAAAGTTGTATCATATTTAATTAGCTTTCCATTGATACTGATCTTGCTATTTTTAGAGTTGTATATTGGGAGATATGAACTGATTACTATTGCCTGGTTTTGAGCATTTTGATGAAACCTAGTCTAAGTGTGATTTTGTGAGTTTTCGGATTGGAGGCAATTTTAACATTTTATGTGGACTGAATTGGTGTGAGTGAGCTTCTGAAGAATTGTAGAGGAAGAGATTAACTTGAAATTGATATATGGTGTGTAATTTTTAGAAGTCAGAATTGGGAGTTATGATTTTTCAAAAATTGACCCTACATTAGGTTATGAATGGCTGATCATAACAGTAGCTTCCATAACAGTTTTGAAATTGATAGAGATCGAATTGGATGATGAGTGCTTCATGAAAATTGAAGTTTGAGATGTTATCTTTTCAGGGATATAAAGTTCTGATTTTACTGACTTGTATACAGGGAGTTATGCTTGTTATAAGGTTACTGCCCAAATTGGAGGATTTCAGGGATAGTAACATTGAATGAATTAATTGACTTGTTTAGAAATAGAATTTGATTTTGGGTTGTTCATGAAAGTTGTTTAGGACATTGTTAACGTATTGACCATATTTTTGTGGTAATTTTTAACTGAATAATCAGTGAGTTCTTGAATTAGGAAGATACTGTCCTGTGTTGATCCATTTTGAGTAGGCAGTAGCTTTGATAGGATATTTGACACCCTTAGGGTTGGAATTGATTTTTATGGTCTCTTGAGAATTGTAGAGCTTTTCATAAGCTTTCCAACAAGGTATAGTTTGCATTTTTCATAAATGTGTAGAAAGCGTTATGGGTGTTGGAAGTTTGGTTGGAAATCAGAAAATAAAGGGGGAAATAAGGGTTATATATAAAAATATAAATTGTTGAGTTTTTGGTTTCTTTCGTGAATAACTTTCCCGTCCGACGTCCGATTGACCTGATTCCAGAGGCATCGGATTCGTTGAATATTTAATTTCATTTTATGAGAAAACGGGAATTTTTAGACGGGAATTTGACGTAGCCCCGGGTAACGGAACGGTGAATCACTGTTTTATTTAATTGGGGACCTATAGAGGTCCTAATCATGACCGTCGGCGCCTATGGATTCCTAATTTTGATAGAATTCTATTATGGGAATTATTGAATTAGGGCGGGATGCCATGAACATGCATTATACACATTTGACTGATTTCATATGCATTGTTTAGTCATTTATACCGATAGTAATGGTTATTCATTTAATTTGCTATAGAGGCTCAAGTGGATCATCGTTCCACGGACTTGGCAGAGACTTCCCGGCACTAGCATGGAAGTTATTAGGTGAGTAACCTAGTTAGTTATTCCAATCTATGTGTTTACTGTGATTTGATTGTTCTACGGGATTACATGGATTATTATCAGAATTGATTGTTCTACGGGATTACGTGGACTACATGTGGTTTTATTGATCGCTTAATGAGACCAGATAATTGGACTGAATATTGACCGTGAAATACCATGTTTATCGCTATGGACCATGCGCATTCATGCACAAATGCATCACATCGTTAAAAGGAAAGTTGTGAACCGAGACGCCATCAGATCGAGCAGAGCCTAGAGCTCGATATACTGAACCGAGCCTCGAGCTCGACGGGAGATAATTCTCCCCAGACGCGTCTATACTGATCACCGTTATGCGCTCGGTTACAATACTGAAATGAACTGGAAAAGAGTCACATGTGCATTGCATACTGGACTGAATATTTGGCAATGTTTTGACTGGTTCTTTATATACTTGCTCGAGATCTCAGATATCAGAATTGTACTATGATTGTTTCAATCGTGTGTTTTGTATAATTGTTGAATGAGTATCGATCATGCTTATATGATGCATGAATTGGGAGAACCATCAATGATGGTTTCTCATTGAGTTCGCAAACTCATCCAAAATTGCAATCTATTTTTCAGCCCGAGGTAGACAGATAGCTCCCTCGAGTATCGTAGAGTCAGACATCGTGAATTGGCGAGAGAAGCGATGGCTCAAAGGTCGGTCACCGGGCTTTCTTTTGGAGACCTATAGTTAGATCATCTTTTGTACATTACAAGATGTCATTTAGTGAGTAGTGTTTTGGAGCATGTGTAAACTAAACATATTGATGCTTGTAAATTATCGAGTTTTGAGTGAATGAAATGGAATCTAATTTGGTTTTAAAAGTGGTCAATGTCTTATTACTTGTCTTATGATTGTGATGCCATGAGGAGTGTAATGGTTGTTGTCGGTAGTGGTCTCTTGTCGTAGGATATGTATCGGAATGACCTACAGGCATGCTCCGTGGATACCCTATGGTGGGGCGCCACACATGCGCTACATGCTAAATGCGGTAATGAAGGAATGAGTGGATCCAGATCCAACAATGCATATGCCTCAATACCGTAAATAAAAGCATGCCCGCAACAACATCCGGGGAATCCTGGGCCTCCTGCCGAGTCATGGCATAGACCCTAGCTCGCGATCGCTGTCCCGCCGGTCCCTCGACCATCACTGCGGACCCCTCTGCTCGGCCTCGGCCTCTCCATCCCGATCCATCACCATGACTCTGTTAGATCGTGGTATTGCTGCCTGATCTTCCAGTCATAATAGACTGGGCTCCCAAAGTCTCTAGGCAGCTCCTTACTAGGTGGTCCATCGAACCACACCTCATACAGCTCCGCATACCATCGACACTTCCATCGTGTCTCTTGCCACAATGCTCATAAAAGGATCGATCGCCTTAAAAATCGCATCGCCGCCACCACTAACAATCAGATAACTCGCCCTCGCCCATGACCATCTGTTTAGCCCTCCGCAGATCTGAAGGGCCTACTGTCGCCATCGAACCCTCTCGCCAAGACTACCAGGTCAGAACGGATCTCTTATGCTGGGGCCCCCCCGACGCCTCGGCCTCACCACATGTTTGTCTCAAGAATGCTTCTATCCTCATCACATACTCTCGCTCAATAAAGCGCCCATATCGATCTAGCCAATAGTGTACGGATTTCAGATTGAGTCCGCCCTCAAAACGCCGACACTTGTCACCTCGAAGCCACCGGTGAAGAAGCATATACCACTAACTCGTTGAACCGCACTCATAATCGGCCACGGTCAATCGCCTCGCCTCACTCTAAGAACTCTCAGAACTTCATATCCAGATAAATCTTGGGCATGAAATTGTCCTTGAATGCCCTCGAAAATCATCCCATGTCACAGGTAGGCCCGGTGGTACGCCGGGACGATCCTCCACCACCGATATGCGTAACCTCAGAAGCAGAGAAACTGCAGAGGTAAACGCCATCCGGTTCACATACCCATCCGATCGAGGACTCTCTCTGTCCTCTTTAGCCATCCCTCAGCCTCTGCAGGGTCGGTGCTACCATAGAAGTCAACCACCCGCCATGTAGCTTGATCATATCTCCGCTCCGCCTCACAGAACTCGAGGAGGCAACTTCTCTGAATGAGGCACAGGAGACTCCCTACTAGCTCCTACCGATTCCAGGTCAGCTGGTTGTTCCACTCGATCTCCAAGAACGGATGACCTAAAACAGACAAGAAATTCCGATTAGTTCTGCTATTCTTACAGTGATTCAAGCCAAAATTACACTATGCCCAAAAGATGCCAAACCATGCTCTGATACCACTTAATGTAGCGCCCCCTCATCGTAGGGTACACATCGAGAAACCCGAAGGTCGCACCGATACGTATCCCACGATAAAGGTGCACCACCAGAACATTTCCCAATAATAATCCACATGGCATCGCAATAATTTAAAACCATAACATAACACAATATCAGAAACCGCTAAATTTTAAAATCATAATATCAATCTGATACAGTCATCCAGCAACAGAATAGACAAGTCTATCAGTCCCCTAAACAAAATCAAAAAGGAAACTGATATAAACATCTATCCTAAGTCATCCTCAAAATCCAACCCTACCGACCGACTTCAGGTGCCATCGCTTCTCCCGCCAAAGACGCCAAGACGATAGGAAAAGGCTATCTCCGGAGCTAGGGGTCTATTCTATCAGCCCTGAAAAATAGGTTGCAATTTTGGGTGAGTTTGCGAACTCAGTGAGAAACCATCATCCATGGTTCACTCAAATCATGCATTACGCAAATCATGCATAAAGATGGCACAAGAATATTCAATTAATAAGATTATATAACAATTTACATGATCGGTAACAATTTACAATAGCATAGAACGATTCAAGTGTCACATCACAATTTACAAAGAAATCATGGCATCACGCAGTTTAGTAATCGTCACACAATTTGGCAATTCAATCAGCCATGTATATAATGCATATGAGACTCTTTCCAGCTTATTCAAGATTGTGCCCAAGTGCTCGGTCGAGAAAACAGTGGGGACGCTGTGGATAAATCCCTGCCATGCCCCGTCAAGACAAAGGTGAGAGCTCGAGGCTCTTTTCAAAGGATAATAGCAACTTGGGACACGTCCATTATCTGATCATGCATTTATGCATGCAATGCAGTGTTTAATGATTTGCATTATACGGCTATAAAAGCCCAAGATATAAAGACTCAAGAATCCAAAGGATATGGCTATAAAGCCCAAGATTGCATTTCTCAAAGGTCATATAGTAATCCAATCCAATACGGTGAAAACATGCAATTAGAACGTATACCATTCAAGAGTTCTCAGATATACAATGGTCCAACCGTATTCAAGAAAAGCATGCCATTCAATCACGACATTTCAAAGAATCATGCAATTCACATTATCCAATCCTACGCAAGAAGAGCATGCAATTCGGTCACATACATTTCAAGAAGCATACCATTCGATCATATTCTTTGCAGTAATCATACAGCTCAATCTTATACATTTCAGTAGTTATACAGCTCACATTGGCAAGTCATTCACATTAGGCATCTAGACAATCAGAATTTGAGAAACCATCTAGTTACTCACCAGTAACTTCCGAGCTATCGCTCGAAGTTCCAAAGAATGTCCGTGGAACGACGATCCAACGGCGCCTCTATAACAGTAAAAATACAGTCCATTACTAATTGCTTAATTAAACAGTGCAGTAATGCATATGTCTCAGTGAAATGATGTACAATGCATGTCCACGATTTTCCAGTGCTAAATCCCAATTTTGGTACTTTAAGCCCAATTCTATCTCTTTGTTCAATTGCTCACTAATAAATGATCCATTCCTAAAATCCAGTCAATTTTCCTTAATTCGAATCACCTATAGCAATTTCCTATCCATCGGGTCAAAAACTCTATTGAAAATCCTAATCAAAACTCCAATAGTCTCAATTTGACATTTAGGTCACACCATAACCCATGATTGACCTTAATCTCTATAATTCATTACCAATTAAATCAATTCTAACTCCCATAATTATCCTCAATTATAGACCTCTTTCTCTAGTTCACAATAAATCAGGAATCACCTCAATCGGAGGTCTATACCATAAGTTATGCCCAATAAACTAATACTCATCCATTCAGAAATCACCCCTTCGCCGCGACGAAGAGAAGATCGCTCGCCGCGGCGCGCAACCCTTCGCGCCTCTCGCCGTGACGTCCAGTCCGCTTGTCGCGACGTGCAAATTAATTAATTTTATTCGTCGAGACGAAGGCCTCAGCGCCTCTGCGCTCGTCGCGACGTGCGACGGTCCGATCGTCTTCTCCGATCGATTTCCGCCATTAATACACTCTCAACTCAACATTTAACACTCCCATCTACTCTATCTAACTCATTAAATACCATAAATACTCTAAAAGCCATTAATAACAACATTAAACACAAAAATACTTACCAATCAAACGATCGATCCACAATCACCTTAACCCTAAAAATCCTCTGAAATCAACGATCTAACAATTTCAAGGCCTCAAACCTTCACCAATCACCATAGACAAGTTAGACTAACACAATAAGGAAGAAGCCATAAGAAGAAATCGAAGGATCTCACCGTTGGGAGAAAAATCGAATCACCGTAGAGGGAAAGAACTCATATGCCTTAGGTAAACTTTTCCCCCAAATTTCAAACATTGTATTTATAGACTTAAGTCTCCGAATCAGTCCAAATTTCAGTCTCGAAATTTCAGTGGCTCAACATATTTATTTCCTATCAGTAAATTCTAATTTTTCCATTGCCATTGGACGCTCACAAGATTATACAATAATCCATTCATCACCCCAAAACTTCCGGTCCGGGCATTTTCTCCCAAATTTCTTGAATATTTCTCATAAACCACTATCAGTTGCCAATCACTCTTAGACTATTCTAAATCAGTCATTCGGGCTCACTTACTCTTAATTCCTCAATCAATTACAGTCCAGTCAGTTCATGCTCACAATCAAATCCCAGAAATCATGAATGCAAGTACCTATGAATAAATGCATATGCAATAAACCTGTTCCTCTATAATTAGAGGCCAGTAACATGCTCAGTCAATGAATGCAGTGAAATCCAATCAGTTCAACCCAATGACCAAAATATCCTTGCTAACAGTAACGGGATGTTACAGAAGAGAAGAAAGATTGAAGTTTCGGATGAGAGAAAAAAAGGGGAGAAGAGGAAATAACTTAGGATTTCGACTATGTGAGATTTGAAGAGTGATTTTCGTTGGTTTCAAGAGGAAAAAGATAGAATAAGGTGATAACCCTCTTATGGGACAAGAAAAAATCCGAAATTGGAAGAGAAAGAGGTAAGTGTTGATTTTTGATCTTTGAGTTTTTAATAAAATTTTGGTTTAGATTACTTGATATTGGTATGGGTTTGTTAAGTATAAGCTCAATTTTGATGATTGCTAAGTATTATGGGTTTAATTTTAGTTGGAAATTAATTGGGGTTTATGCCCAAATTTGAAATTTGGGGATTTTAGAAATTGGTGATTTAAATGTCTTGGAATTAGTATGAATTGATGAATTATGACATCAATTTTAAGAATTATGTTATTTATGAGGTTGAATTTTGATGAAATTGGTTTAGGAAAAATTTAATTGGAAGAAGGAAAGAAGAATTGATCAAATTGGAGCTAGGAACGAGTTTCTGGCATCGATTCGAGGTGGGTAGTATATTTATTTGTTGAATTTTAAGCTAAACATGTGAAATTGAAAATTTAAGAAGCGGATTTTTGATAAACATATAAATGTTTGAAAAATTATGATTTTGAAAGATTAAATTCCTTTATCATGAGTTTCCTCAAAGCATAAATACTTTTATTTCACAATACATATATAAAACCACTCATTTAATTTCACTTAATATTTCTAAATTTTACTCAAAAATCGGGGTCCAACAGTTGTTTTGTCTCAAATAATAAAGTAGTATCATTAGAAGCAAGTGGAATGTCATCAACATACAGTACCAAAAAAATCAATCTACTCCCTTTGAACTTCATATATACACATTGATCAACTACATTCTCCTTGAATTCATTTGCAGTGACAACCATATCAAACTTGAGATACCACTGCCTTAATGCTTATTTTAACCTATAGATGGACTTGTTGAGCTTGCAAACGAAGTGTTCTTTACCACTTATCTCAAAACTAAATGGTTAGGTCATATAAACATCTTCATACAAATCTCCATTCAAGAAGGCGGTCCTCACATCCATTTGATTGAGTTCTAAGTCAAAATGAGCAATTATAGCCATGATGATTTTTAGTGAATCTTTGATAGAAACTGCTAAGAAGGTTTCTTTAAAATTAATCCCTTCTCTTTGGCTATAGCCTTTGGGTACAAGTATAGCCTTATACCTTTCTACTTGTCCACTTGACTCATGTTTGATTTTGTAAAGCCACTTGCACCTAATGAGTTTACAACCTTTAGGTAGTTCAACTAACTCCCAAACTCCATTTTGTGACTTGGAAATCAACTCATTGTCCATTGCATTCATCCATAATGCAGATTGAGGACCATTTATGACTTCTTCAAAATTGATTGGTTCAGTATTATCTCCCATATTGAACTCATGTTCCTATAAATAGACAATATAGTCATCAGGAATAGTAGGTCTATTTGTTTTTTGTGACCTTCTGACAACAACTTCACCATCACTAGTATCAATGACTTCATCTTATGCTTGATTATGAGGTTCATCATGAGATTCTACTGGAATCTGTTCAATCACAGGGTCATCAATAGGAGCAAAAGCAACAGGTACAGGAATTAGAATGCGTTCTTCTCTAAATACATTTTTTTAACCTTTGACTTGAACCAAATTTATTTCAAAATAGACAACTCTATCTGATTCTATAATTCTGGTCTTGTGTGATAGGCAGTAGAATCTAGAACAACTTGATTTGATGGTGTAGCCTACAAAGTAACCACTAATAGTTTTCGGATCAAGCTTTTTAGATTGTGGATTGTAGGTCCTCACTTCTGTTTTGCATCCCCAAACATGAAAATGGCGCAAGCTTGGTTTCTTACTTGACCATAACTCATATGGAGTCATTGGGATTGACTTATTGGGTACTTGATTCAAGATATAAGCAGTTGTCTTCAATGCCTCACCCCACAAAAATTTAGGCAAACTAGAATGAATCAACATACACCGCAACATATTAAGAAGTGTGAGGTTTCTTTTTTCAGTGATTCCATTTTGCTGAGGTGTTTTTGGCATTGTATATTTTGCTTCAATACTACATTCTTGCAAGTATCTAGCAAAAGGCCCTGAATTCCTTCTACTCTCATCATAACGTCTATAATACTCTCCACCTCTGTCAGAATTAACAGCCTTGATTTTCTTCCCCTTTTAAAGCTCAACATTTGTCTTGAAAATCTTAAATGCGTCTAAAGATTTAGATTTTTCACAAATGAGTTCCACATGATCATACCTAAAAAAATCATTAATAAAAGTGATGAAGTATTTATAACCACCCATAGCATATGGAATAAATGGTCCACATATATTACTATGAATCAACTCCAACGATTCTGAGCTTCTATCTATTTTGCTTTTTCTAACCTTGGCGGTCAACTTTCCTTTAATATAATCAACACAGGCAGTGAAATCTGAAAAATCAAGATCCTAAAGTACACCATCTTTTACCATCCTCTCCATTCTGTCTCTAAAAATATGGCTTAAACGTTTTTACCATAACATAGAAGAACTCAAATCTAACCTCATACGTTTGAAACCAACAACAATATTAAGAGAAGAGGAATGAGCAACAATAACAATATCATTCAACTCAATTTTGTATAAATTTTCACATAAAATTTCATTTCCCACCAAAAGTGAGACATGATATAAAGTCAGTTTTCCATTTCCCAAAAAAAGACTATGACCTAGTCTATCCAAAACGAATACAAAAGTCAAATTCCTACTAATAGAGGGTAAATAAGCAACATCATATAACACCAAAAGATGTCATGTATTTAACTATGGTATAACTGTCCCAAAAAATTCAACTTTGACTTTGATATCATCTCCCATATACATGTGTTGCTTAGAATTAGTCATCTTTCTTCGACTTATCAGTTTTTGCAAGAAATTCATAACATGAATTGTTTCTCCAGTATCTAACCACCAAGTATTTAAGGGCACATCAATAACATTGGAATCTAAACAAATGATCACAAGACAATTACCTTTCTTCTTTAAGTGAGCTTTGAGTTTTCAAAAATTAGCGTTCTAGTGACTAAAATTCTGACAAAAGTTGCACTTCCCTTTGAAAAACTTATTCTTCTTACGAATAAAAGTGGAGCATGATTGTCCACTTCCTTTAGGACTAACAACCTTCTTCTTGAAAGGTGTTTGGTCACTTGAACTATTAGAAATGAAATTTCTCTTTAAAGAATTATTGTGGTTTGTCATCATACAGATGCTTCTTGCCCTTTCCTTTTTTCATGTCGTCCTTCTCCTTGGCAAGAATAGCAGTCATCTCCTCAATAGTCCATTGCTCTTTATGAGCATTCTAGCTTAATCTGATCGAATCAAATTTAGAAGAAAGAGTTCCTATTATAAACCATACCATGTAATCCTCACCAAGGTAGCCTTAAGCTTATGGTAACAACCTATGAGCTTGTTTATATGAGCCCAAATGTCACTTGTACCATCAAAAATAGTAACTACTCATTCTTCTCATTATTTAAGAACTTTATGTACTTCATCTTAATGACAGCAAGAAAATCCTTTGCATTATCAAACTCAGGAATACTATCACGAATGGACTCATCCATGTGATACCTCATAATCATCAAATAGCATTGGTTAGAGTATTCCCAATCTTCATAGGATTTCCTTTCCTTCTTAATAGCGTCATCAGTGGGTTTAGGTGGTGGATCAATTCTCAAGGCCAAGTCCATTTGCATGATAGTCAAATTCATCATGAGAGATTCAACCCATTGCTTGGGGTTCGTTCCATTCAACGTCAAGATAGCAGAGTGTTCATGAACTACAAGTGCATAGTTGTCGAAGTGAGTAATAAATCGGTAAGAACCGAGTCATGTCCATAAGGATTATGAGAAAGTTCAAATCTATGCTAGCTAATAGTGTTTGAAATCAGGTTGGGTGAAATTTTAGGAAATTAAAAGCAATGTAAAGAATTATTTAAAAAATCAAAAGAATTTCTAAGCACTACCCAATTCAGTGCAACTAAAATAACTATGAATATGACAAATCTATGCAATAACTAACTAAGAAAACAGTGTAACAATTGACTAGTTAAAAGTATTAACGTCAATGGGGAATGACTTTTTCTTAGGGAATGATATTTTTGCCAACCTTATTATTGAATTAGCTATCCTCCACAAATGAACAATCTTAACCTTGTATGTGAATTTTAAAAGTAATTAATCCCCTTCTCCCAAAGGTGAATTAATCTATCCACTCTAGACATCACTTAGTAATCCCTTATTTAAGTTCTTCTTAGAGTTTCTTAAGTTCCAAACCCAAACCTTCTATTTTCACCTCTTAAGTTTCTTAGGTCTCCTAACTCTCAAGAAAATCTTAACAGAAATTCCTTCAATCTTCTAGTAAAAACCCCCCATTTTTTCAAAGATGAATTTATACCAAGCATACTTCCAATAATCCAAAGTAAGAACAATTAAACCCAAGGAAAATCAACAAGTATAAGAATATTCAGTCATGAATTCTAGCAATGTTCAATGTTAAAACATCACCAAAACATCAAATCCCTAAGAAAAATTAAGGTTCTAGCTACAAATCATCATGCCAAGCAATCCAAAAGCATAAATCCTAGACAAACTCATGAAGGAATTAGATTGAAATGAAGAACAATGCTCCAAACTACTATAGAATAGCTTGCTCTCCAATCTCCTTTGTGTGGCTGCGTTGTTGTCATCTGGAGGTTTTGTTGTCTTGCGGTGGAGTGAAGGCTATGTGGAAGTGATGTATGGAGCCTATGTGCATAAGTGCTGGGTGAGGTTGTGTCTATTGTTGTAGCGCCCCCTCACCGTAGGGTACACATCGGGACCCCCGAAGGTCGCTCCGACACGTATCCCACGATAAAGGTGCACCACTAGAAAATCTCACTAATAATCCACATGGAATCACAATAATTAAAACCATAATATATCATAAATCAGTAAATTTTTAAAATCCAAAATAATCTTGATACAGTCATCCAATATCAGAATAGACAAGTCTATCAGTCCCCTAAACAAAACCAAAAAGGAAACTGATACAAGCATCTATCCTAAGTCATCCACAAAAGTCCAACCCAGCTGATCGACCTGTGTGCCATCACTTCTCTTGCTAGCACGCTCGCACGGCAGGAAAAGACTATCTCCGGAGCTAGGAGTCTACTCTATCGATCTTGAAAAATATGTTGCAATTTTGGGCGAGTTTGTGAACTCAGTGAGAAACCATCATCGATGGTTCACTCAAATCATGCATTACGCAGATTGCGTACAGCACGGCACAATAACATACAATTAGTATATAACAATTTGCAGTAGCCTATAACAGTTTGCAGTATCATATTACAATTCACAGTATTATGCAACAGTCTACAGTAGCATGTAACAATCTGCAATCTCTCATGTCATCACATCATTTAGTAAGTGTCACAATTCAATCAGTCATGTGTATATAATGCATATGAGACTCTTTTCTAATTATTCAATGTTGTGCCCAAGTGCTCGGTCAGTATTCAGTGGGGACGCGTCAGGGATTTTGAAGTGAATCACACGTTAATACAGCACTTAAAAACACAATAGAATGCACGAGAAGGGGGGGTTGAATTGTATTCCCTTTGAATATCTTTTAATTACATGTTAGAATTAAGATTCTTTACGTAATTCTTATTAATCTGATTGATCAAACTTTTCAATGCTAAGTATATGAATAGTAAATAAAGATCAACTTTGAAACTAAAAGTGAGATAGAGTGAGAGTAGTAGACACGCAGATTTATCCTGGTTCACCCCAAACCGTGGGCTACGCCCATCCTCGAGTTTCTTCCGAGATTTCACTATCTCTTCAAACGCATAAGATTCTTTCACGAGCCTCTTGTGTCTCTACAACTAGTATTCTTTCACACTTAGCCTCTGCAGTTATCTGCATAACTTTTCTTTTCGAAAATATTTGAACACTCATTATGTATGATAGCGTTCAGCTAATTCGCACTTAATTGCTTTTTTCGCTTTGTGTAATTTTTTCAAAAAAGAAGCACTTCAGCTTTTTGACTTGACTTGTATTTATAGCCTTCGCCTCTAATCGCTTCTTGATTCTTGAATCTTGAATCTTTAAAGAAATGGTTAATCAGTTGAGTTCAGAATTAACTCAATCGACTCTTGTGTTCCGCTTCTTTTCTGCGCTGCGTGCTCGCTTTTGTTTCTTAAATCAGAATTACATTTGCGCCTGCGTCTTTTATTGTCTTGTGTCATCTGCGTCTGTGTTGACTTTTTACTTTGAAAAATTTCGTCTGTGTTTTGATTTGTCTGTGTGCGTTTGTATCTAACTTTGTCAACTTAGTCTGTGTCAACTTCGTCTATATACGTCATCTTCGTCTGTCTCTGAATTCGCTCAGATACGCTATCTTTGTCATCTCCAATTCGCTCAGATATCGTCGATGATCGTTTTGTTTTCTTGTATTTGATCTCACTATGTTTGTTATACATCAAAATCATTTTTATGTAAAGTCATTTTGACTTTACAATCTCCCCCTTTTTGAATATAACAAATTACATACAAGAAAACAAAACAAAACAAAACAAACAAAATTTTTTTTACAGATGTTGCATAAACTTATCTTCTTCTCGTCTTCGCTCATTGTGGTCACACCTTCTTCATCTCGAACATCCTCTCCTCTTCGATTATTTTCTTCTTTCCCGCTCTCCCTATTTGTTATAATAAAAATGATTATCGATTTTGGTTCTTCAGCAGCTCGCTTATCATCTTCTTTAGATCATTCACCGCCTCCTTCATGTCATTGAGTTCACCACGTAATCTCATCGACTTCATCGACGAAGAGGTTTGATCCGTCTGGCGATGGAGGAGTTTAAAGGAATTGTAGTAGTATAGGCATCGAGGATGGAGTGTAGTCTTCATTAATCTCAAAAGTCGGTGGACGAATGAATGTTGCAGCTTCAGAAGATTTAGATCAAAAGGAACCGGCAAGATCAACAATCGCCTTCCTTGCAGGATAGGCATGTTCTTCGATAGATGATGTATTAGACAAAGGGCTAATACGAAGAACTGCCTCGAACAAGGAACTCAAGAATGTTCCTGCTTTTATACATCCCTCATCGATGTCTTCCGCACGATTTGTATGGCTGCAGCTCGCTTGATTCGGGTCTTGTGCAGAATGCATGCTTCATCAATTTTCCGCGACTTCTTTCGCAACTGATCTGCGGACGGATCATCATCAACATTATCTTTAGGAAATAATTTTGACTTTCCTTTGAAAATCTTTTGGACACCTTGGTTGAATATCCGAACAACCTTTATCTCTGTGTTGTGCGTGATTGGGAACATAGTACACGCAAGGTGAACGTCTCGAGGGATATGGCAAATGATCAGTAAGCCTCAAGGTATCGTAAAAAGACTTCTCTTTTTCATTTTATAACTGCCACGTGATACCATTAATGTAGCGCCCCCTCATCGTAGGGTACACATCGAGAAACCCGTAGGTCGCTCCGACACGTATCCCACGATAAAGGTTCACTACCAGAAAATTTCGCTAAAATCCACATGGCATCGCAGTAATAATTGCAATAAATCAGAAATCAGAAAATTAATATCCAAAATGTAATTTATCCAATACAATCATTCAATCCAGAATAGACAAATCTATCAGTCTCCTAACAAAATCAAAAGGAAAAGCGACATACAAGCGTCTATCCTAAGTCATCCTCAAATGCTAACCCAAATTGACCGACCTTTGAGCCATCACGATCCTCGCCAAAGGCTCGCAAGACGGCAGAAAGAAAGGTCTTCAGAGCTAGGAGTCTACTCTAACAGTCCTGAAAAATAGGTTGCAATTTCGGGGTGAGTTTGCGAACTCAGTGAGAAACCATCATCGATGGTTCGCTCAAATCATGCATTACGCGCTGGCGACAAAGATAATACAAAGAATATTCATTACCAATATAATATAACGATCTATAACAATTGCAGATCGTGAGCCACTTACAAAGACAAGTAACAATAAATGTAATTTAGAACAATTTGCAACAAGACAAATCTACATGATTTCATATTATCACGTATTTCAAGAGTCGTCACCACACACAATCAATCATGTAAATGCAATGCATATGTGACTCTTTCCATTATTCATTTTGTGCCCAAGTGCTCGGTCAAGATCACAGTGTGGGGACGTCGTGATTTCTCCCTGCTAAGCCCGGTCAAGATAAAGGTATGAGCTCAAAGCTCATTTCGGTGAAAATAGCAACTGGGACACATTCCATTATGTGATCATGCATTTATGCATGCAGTACCATGTTCAAGAATTTACGGTGTGTGGCTATAAAGCCCGGTGTTGATTCAAAGATCACGTAATAAAGACGATTCAATTCAAGAAAACATGCAATTCAATCCATTACATGCCAAGAGTCATACGGTAGTCATATAATTCACCTTGCATGTAATTCACAAGAAGCATGTAAGCACCCGTAAATTTGAGAAACCAACTAGGTTACTCACCGTAACTTCCGAAGCATCGCCTGAAGTCCCAAAGAATGTCCGTGGAACGACGGTCCAGCGGTGCCTCTGTAATGATGAGAGTATGTACCCCATTACTAGATGTTCAATTTACAGACAAGAATGCATATGTCTCAATGAAATGATGTACAATGCATGTTCACGATTTCCGGTGCTAATACCCAATTTTGGACTCTTAGGTCCAATTCCTGACTCTTAGTTCAGTTGATCGACAGTAATTGCTCCATTCCTAGAATTCAGTCAATTTCCTCAATTCATATTCTCTATAACCATTTCCTATTCATTCGGTCAAAACCTCTATTGCAATTTCCAATTTAAAACTCCAATTTGAATTTAATCCTTAGTCGACTGAATTTGTAATTTTCTAAGTCCCAATTCCAAAAACCTCAAACACACCTCTTCGGACAACTAGGGTGGAGGTCGCGACTGAAGTGGTGCTGGTGCTCACCGTAAGCCCACCGCCTCAGAGTTATTGCTCTCACCAGCCTCGCCTGGCCCACCGAGCTCTCGCTCTCCACCAGCCTCGCCCGCCCACCGAGCTCCGCCTCCTCCACCAGCCTCGCCCGTCCACCGAGCTCTCGCCTCCACCAGTTCTCGCCCGCCCACCGAGCTCTCGCTCCTCCACCAGTTCTCGCTCACACCGAGCTCTCGCTCCTCTCACCAGTTCTCGCCCGTCTCACCGAGCTCTCGCTCCTCACCAGTTCTCGCCCGTCTCACCGAGCTCTCGCTCTCTACCAGTTCTCGCCCGTCACCGAGCTCTCGCTCCTCTACCAGATTCTCTGTCCTCACCGAGCTCGCTCCTCTACCAGCTTCGCCTGCCTCACCGAGCTCTCGCTCCTCTACCAGTTCTCCTTCTTCCCAACACATCCTTAAACACAATTCCAAAGGTTCCAGATCCCGACTCAAACTCAAACCCAAATTTTCCTCTGTGAACAACTCTCAATTAATTCGATACACAAATACAACAAATCCTTAGCTTCTATTCCTTCCAAGAACCATTTCCTTAATTTATCAACACACATAACTCATCAATTTCATCGTCGGAAACCTTAATATATATAATCATCAAATATCTAAACCAATCATCAATATAACTCAATCACCAACTAATCGTACTATCTAAGGCAAGAAAGAAGCAAACTTTCTTGATGAAAGCCTCCAAGCTACAACGATCACCAATCCCTTAACTCTTACACACTCACGATAACACCGAGTAGAACCCATCAAGAACACTCTCAACCACCCAATCGGACATAAAAATGCCATAAATGCAGAGAAACCATTAATGACAACATTAAAACCATAAAACTTACCAATCACAGATCGAATCCACGATCTCTCAAAATCACCAAACCCTAGAAATCCTTCAAAATCCTCGATCTACCAATCTCAAGGCTTCCAACCTTTATCAATCAAGAGAGACATATTAGACTAATTACCATAAGGAAGAAGCCAAAGAAATCAAAGGATCTCTCACCGCTGGGAGGAATCGAATCACCGTAAAGGGAAAGAAGAGAAACCGAAAATGCCTTAGCAAACTTTTCCCAAATTTCTTTCAACCCTAGTATTTATAGCCCAACTCTCCAAATCGGTCCAAATTTTAGTCTCAATTTCAATGGCTTAACACATAAATTTTCTATCGAAAAATTCTAATTTTTCCATTGCCATTCGACACCCTTTCAATACTATACAATAATCGATTGACCACTCAAATATTTCCATCCGTATTTTCTCCCGAATTTCCAAAATTTTCTAAAAGTCTCTATAAATTACCAATCACCCATAAACAAGATTAAATCATCATTGAACTTAATTACTCTAATTTTCAATTAACTCCCAAACCAATCACCCAAATACCCATAGTCACAATCAAACTCGAAAATCATGAATGCACGTACTCTAAGAATAAATGCATATGCAATAAGCCTTCCTCTATAATTAGAGGCCAAGATCATGCTCAACAATGAATGCAAGTGAAACCTATCAAGATGGCTCATAAATACCAAAATACCTTGCTAATGAAAGAAGGATGTTACAATTCACCCTCCTAATAAAAATTTCGTCCTCGAAATTTCATACCGTCCCATCAAATAAATGAGGATCTTGGCTCCTCATAAGCTCCTCCGCCTCCCATGTAGCTTCCTTAGAAGAGTGGTTCTTCCAAAGGACTTTCACCAATGGAATCACACGGTTCCTCGGTTGCTTGACCCGTGATTCAATGATCCGCACGGCCCTCTACATAACTCATATCATGGCTATCTCGATGTCCCGAGCCGGAATCACATGTGTCGGGTCCGATCGGTACCGCCGGAGCATACTTACATGAAATACATCATGCAACTGGGACATCTCGCCGGTAAAGCCAATCAGAAGCCGGTGGTCCAATCTTCTCAAGAATCTCATAGGGACCAATATACCGAGGGCTCAACTTGCCCTTATGGCCAAATCTCAATACTCCTTTCCAAGGAGACACTCAAGGAACACTCGATCACCCACATCAGACTCCATATATCTCCGACGCCGATCCGCATAACTCTTCATCATCTTGAGCCGCTTGATGCGACTCAATCAATCAGATCTTATCTATCAGTATCTGGATCAGCTCGGGTCCTCTATCAATCTCTCCACCCTCTTCATCCCAATACAATGGTGATCTACACTACCGCCATATAAGGCCTCATACGGTGCCATCCAATACCGCTCGACATGGTTGTTGTATGCAAACTCTATCAATGCCAATCTCGATCCCATGCACCTCTGAACTCCAGACACATGTTCAAGCATGTCCTCGGCGACCCTGATCGTCCTCTCACTCGCCCATCTGTCGAGGATGAAATGCAAGGTTGAAATTCATCTAGTACCCATAGCGATCAGAGGCTCTTCGGAACCTCGATGTGAACTCGATCCATGCGAAACTATTGACAACGGAACCCCATGCAACCGCATAATCTACGCAACATATACTGGCTAAGCGATCGAGAGTATTACTCTCCCATCGGCAAAAGTGAGCCGATGAGTCAATCGGTCCACTATGACCCAGATAGCATCATGTTGCCTCGGTCCTAGGCAACCACATCACGAAGTCCATAGTAATTCGCCCCACTTCCACTCCGGAATGGGCAACGAATGCAACTTTCCCATCGGAGCCCGATGCTCGCGCTTAACTCGCTGACATATCGGACATCTAGACACGCATCGCCACTTGCTTCTTCATACCAGCCACCGTAAATGCCGCCTCGTAGTATTATACATCTTGGTGAACCAGATGCATAGCGACTGTGACCACATGAGCCTCCTCTAGGATCTCTGTCTCGGATCATCAATATCCGGCACACTGACCTCCGTCCCATCCACAATGTCCCATCTCTCAACTCGAACTCTGAATCGACACCAGTCTGAACTCTATCAATCAGTCTCACTAGTACCGGGTCCTGATCCTGAACCCTCCGAATCCTGTCATGCAGCATCGGCCTAAGCCTCAGAGTAGCAATCAGTGCTCCATCCTGACCCAGATCCAATCAGACATTCAGCGCCTCATTTGAATCGACTAGGCAATCTATCAACTCGAATCAGCCGCACTCCCATAAGATCTCCTACTCGATTGCATCGCCACCACATTGGCCTTTCCCGGTGGTACTCAATCGCATAATCATAATCCTTCAAGAACTCTACCCATCTCCTCTGTCTCGATTGAGATCCCTCGCTCGGCCAGATACCTCGGACTCTTATGATCGTGAAGATGGAACATCTCACCATACAAATAATGTCTCCAGATCTTCGTGGCAAATACCATCGCAGCCTAACTCCAAGTCATGGATGGATAATTTACCTCGTGAGGCCTCAATGTCTCGAGGCATACGCTATAACTCTCCCATGCCGCATCAATACACATCCCAATCCTCGATGCGAGGCATCATCAGAACCACAAAGCTTCCGGTCCGGAAGGAATACCTAACACCGCGCGGTCGTCAACCGATGTTTGACTCCTCAAAGCTCTTGGCATTCCTCACCCATCTGAATGGTACATTCTTCCTCAATAACTTCGTCAAAGGCGGAGATCAACGAAACCCTCGGCGAATCTCCGATAATATCCGCCAATCCTAGAAAACTTCGCAACTGGCGCATACCCTAGGGGCCTCCAACTCATCATCTTGCCTTATCTTGTGAGGATCCACCGATACCCTCACCGGACACCACGTGTCCCGTAAATACATCTCATCAAGCCAAAATTCGACTTAGCAAATTTGGCGAATAACCTCTCTCTCATGACTGCAAGACAATCCTCGATGCTCGGTGTTCTCGACTATCCCTCGAATAAACCAAGATGTCATCAATAAATACAATCACAAATCGATCCAGTGGGGCTGAAATATCCTATTCATCAAAGCCATAAAGGCTGCGGGGCATTAGTCAACCCAAACGGCATCACTAAGAACTCAAGTGCCCATACCTACTCAGGAAAGCACTCTTGGGCACATCGGCCTCCGCAATCCTCGGTGATAGTAACCAGATCAAGGTCCAACTTAGTGAACACCGAGCTCCTCAGAATCGATCAAATAGATCATCAATCCTAGGCGGTGGATACTTATTCTTCATCACCCGATTCAACCGCCTATAGTCAATACACGCCTCGAGTCCCATCCTTCTTCTTTACAAAAGCGATCGGAGCTCCCCATGGCGAAACACTCGGCCCCGATAAACCCTTGTCCAATAGCTCTTAATCGAGCCTTAAGCTCTCTAAGTTCCACGGTGCCATCCTATACGGAGGGATCGATATAGAGCGGTACCGAACGCAGATCGATCTCAAACTCTATCTCTCGCTCTGGCGGCAAACCCAGAACTCCTCGGGAAATACATCCGAAAGTCCCTCACTACGGAACCTCCTCCAATCTCCGCCCACTCTAGAATCCACCACGTGAGCCAAATAGGCCTCACATCCTCCCCGAATCAATCTCGTGGCGCCATAAAGGATATCATCCTCGCAGCCTTCGCCGACCGACTCCTCTAAACACCACTCTGGGCTGGCCAGAGATTCCAACACGACCTCCTTGGCGTAATAGTCCATAATGTGACCCTATGCACATCAACCAATCCATCCCCAATATCACGTCAATCTCTCGAGGCAATATAATCAAATCAAGACTCAAAGCGCTCGGTCAATCTGATCGGACATCCTATACATACCTCTCCCAATACAACAGATACCCAGAGGTGTACTCACCTCCAACCCATCTGTAACCTCGCCTATTCCCATGCAATCTACATGCTAAATGCGGTGCAATAAAGGAATGGGTGGATCCAGATCCAACAATGCATATACTTCTATGCCGAAATAAGAAGCATACCCAACAACATCCGGTGAGTCCTGGGCCTCCCGCCGTGTCATGGCATAGACCGCCTTTGTGATTGCTGCCGCCACTCGGTCCCCGGACCACTCTGTAACCCTCTACTCGGCCTCGGCCTCGACCTCGGCCTCTCCATCCTCGATCCACCACCACGGCTCCCACTGGACCGTGGTATTATCGCTCGATCCGCGGTCATAGTAGACTGGGCTCCCAAAGTCTCGGGCGGTTCCTCACTAAGTGCTCCATCGAGCCACACTCAAGCAGCTCCCGATAACCATCGGCACTCTCCATCGTGCCTCTTGCCACAGTGCTCACAACTGGGACGATCATGTCACGACCCTCTGGCGTTACCGCCACCACTAGCGATCAGTGCGACCGCCTCCGCCCATACCGGTCTGTCGCCCTCCGGCGGACTGAAGGGGCTGCTCGACGCTTATTATAACCTCTGCCAAGATCGCCAGCTATCACTAGTCTCTTATGTCGGGTCCCTGTCCGTCTCGGCCTCAACAGATTCGTCAGAAGCAAATGCTTTCTATCTCGCAATGCCGCTCTCAACTTCGGTAAATGAGCTCATATCGATCTGGCTGGCCGGTGCGAATCTCAAATTGAGTCCACCTCAAATCTCCGGCATCATCGGCCTCAAGAGCAATCAAGGAAGCATAGCCCATCAACTCGCTGAATCGAACTTCATAGTCACCACAATCATTTGTCCTGCCTCAACTCTAGGAACTCTTGCATCTTCATCTCTAAGTAGACCTTGGGCATGTAATTGTCCTCAAGGCCCTCGTAAAATCGCCCCATGTCGAGTCACGGGGCACGGTGGTACTTGCCGGGACGCCCTCCACCACCGATATGCGGGACCTCAAGCAAGGAGACAGAGTAATCGAACCTCTCCTCGTGGTCGCAGATCCATCCGGTCGAGGACTCGCCGGTCCTCTCAAGCCATCCTCACCTCCGCAGGTCGGTCATACCATAGAAGTCAAGCGCCCCATGCTAGCCGATCGATCTGCTGCTCCCTGCCTCACGGGAACTCGAGGAGGTAACTCCTCCGAAGAGGCATAGGGACTCCCTACTAGCTCCTACAGATTCTTGGTCACCGTCGCTTCTACTCGATCTCCCATTACGGATGACCTAAAATGCATAAGAAATTCGGATCACTCGCTTTATTCTTACACAAAGTGATTCCACTTAATAACACTTATGCCCAAAAGATGCCAAACCATGCTCGATACCACTAATGTAGCGCCCCCTCATCGTAGGGTACACATCGACAAACCCGTAGGTCGCTCCGACACGTATCCCACGATAAAGGTTCACTACCAGAAAATTTCGCTAAAATCCACATGGCATCGCATAATAATTGCAATAAATCGAAATCAGAAAATTAATATCCAAAATGTAATTTATCCAATACAATCATTCAATCAGAATAGACAAATCTATCGGTCCTAACAAAATCAAAAGGAAAAGCGATACAGCGCCTCATCCTAAGTCATCCTCAAAATGCTAACCCAAATTGACCGACCTTTGAGCCATCACGATTCTCGCCAAAGCTTCGACGGCAGAAAGAAAGGTCTTGAGCTGGAGTCTACTCTAACAAATTCCAAAAATAGGTTGCAATTTCGGGTGAGTTTATGAACTTCAAATGAGAAACCATCATCGATGGTTCGCTTCAAATCATGCATTACGCGCTGGCGACAAAGATAATACAAGAATATTCATTACCAATATAATATAACGATCTATAACGATTGCGATATCGGAGCCACTTACAAGACAAGTAACAATAAGCGATAATTTAGAACAATTTGCAATATGATGCGATCTACATGATTTCATATTATCACGTATTTGATGAGTCGCCACCACACAATCAATCATGTAAATGCAATGCATATGTGACTCTTTCCGATTATTGATTTTGTGCCCAAGTGCTCGGTCAAGATACGGTGTGGACGCGTCAAGATTTCTCCCCTGCTAAGCTTCTCACAAGATGCGTGTATGAGCTCAAAGCTCATTTCAAATGAAAATAGCAACTTGGGACACATTCCATTATGTGATCATGCATTTATGCATGCGGTACCATGTTCGATAATTTACGGTGTGTGGCTATAAAGCCCAAAGTGTTGATCCAAAGATCACGTAATAATGCGATTCAATTCAAGAAACATGCAATTCAATCCATTACATGCCAAGAGTCATACGGTAGTCATATAATTCACCTTTGCATGTAATTCACAAGAAGCATGTAAGCACCGAAATTTGAGAAACCAACTAGGTTACTCACCGTAACTTCCGAGCTCTTGCTGAAGTCCCAAAGAATGTCCGTGGAACGACGGTCCAACGGTGCCTCTGTAACAGTAGAGTACAGTCCCATTACTAGATGCTCAATTTACCGTACAGTAATGCATATGTCTCAATGAAATGATGTACAATGCATGTTCACGATTTCCGGTGCTAATACCCAATTTTGGACTCTTAGGTCCAATTCCTGACTCTTAGTTCAGTTGATCGACAGTAATTGCTCCATTCCTAGAATTCAGTCAATTTCCTCAATTCATATTCTCTATAACCATTTCCTATTCATTCGGTCAAAACCTCTATTGCAATTTCCAATTTAAAACTCCAATTTGAATTTAATCCTTAGTCGACTGAATTTGTAATTTTCTAAGTCCCAATTCCAAAAACCTCAAACACACCTCTTCGGACAACTAGGGTGGAGGTCGCGACCAGGGGTGCGCCTGGTGCTCACCCGTATGCCCATAGGCCGCCTCAGAGTTATTGCTCCTCTACCAGTTCTCGCCTGTCTCACCGAGCTCTCGCTCTCTACAGATTCTCGCCCGTCTCACCGAGCTCTCGCTCCTCTACCAGTTCTCGCCCGTCTACCGAGCTCTCGCTCCTCTACCAGTTCTCGCCCGTCTACCGAGCTCTCGCTCCTCTACCAGTTCTCGCCCGTCTACCGAGCTCTCGCTCCTCTACCAGTTCTCGCCCGTCTACCGAGCTCTCGCTCCTCTACCAGTTCTCGCCCGTCTACCGAGCTCTCGCTCCTCTACCAGTTCTCCTTCTTCCCCAACACATCCTTAAACACAATTCCAGTGTTCCAGATCCCCGACTCTGAAACTCTAACCCAAATTTTCCTCTGTGAACAACTCTCAATTAATTCGATACACAAAATACAACAAATCCTTAGCTTCTATTCCTTCCAAGAACCATTTCCCTTAATTTATCAACACACATAACTCATCAATTTCATCGTCGGAAACCTTAATATATATAATCATCAAATATCTAAACCAATCATCAATATAACTCAATCAGTCAATGCGAATCGTACTATCTAAGGCAAGAAAGAAGCAAACTTTCTTGATGAAAGCCTCCAAGCTTACAACGATCACCAATCCCTTAACTCTTACACACTCACGATAACACCCAGAGTAGAACCCATCAGTAAACACTCTCAACCACCCAATCGGACATAATAAATGCCATAAATGCAGTAGAAACCATTAATGACAACATTAAAACCATAAAAACTTACCAATCACAGATCGAATCCACAGATCTCTCAAAATCACCGAAACCCTAGAAATCCTTCAAAATCCTCGATCTACCAATCTCAAGGCTTCCAACCTTTATCAATCAGTAGAGACATATTAGACTAATTACCATAAGGAAGAAGTCAAAAGAAATCAAAGGATCTCTCACCGTTGGGAGGAATCGAAATCACCGTAAAGGGAAAGAAGAAAGCGGAAAATGCCTTAGCAAACTTTTCCCAAATTTCTTTCAACCCTAGTATTTATAGGCCCAACTCTCCAAATCAGTCCAAATTTCAGTCTCTGAATTTCAATGGCTTAACACATAAATTTTCTATCAGAAAAATTCTAATTTTTCCATTGCCATTGGACAGCCCTTTCAATACTATCAAATAATCGATTGACCACTCAAATATTTTCATCCAGGTATTTTCTCCCGAATTTCCCGAAAATTTTCTAAAAGTCTCTATAAATTACCAATCACCCATAAACAGTATTAAATCAGTCAGTTGAACTTAATTACTCTAATTTCTCAATTAACTCCCAAACCAATCACCCAATCGGTCCATAGTCACAATCAAATCTCGAAAATCATGAATGCACGTATCTAAGAATAAATGCATATGCAATAAGCTGTTCCTCTATAATTAGAGGCCAGTATCATGCTCAGTCAGTGAATGCAATGAAACCTATCAGTATGGCTCATAAATACCAAAATACCCTTGCTAACAGTAACGGGATGTTACAATTAATCAACATAGGTTGCACCAGAGCTACTATTTTCTTCACTGGTTCAACACTAATTATAATAGCATTGCTCAGATTGGTAATAACTTCTACCAATTTGATTTCCAGCCTATATTTCCTCAAGAACTTCTGGTATTTATATACCTTCAGACTTGGTTCATCATCAACCAAATCTGGTACTACAGTTACTTCTGGTTGTGTTCCCTTAGAAGTCTCCTGAACCGGCCATTCTTCTGCTGGTTCCTCCTTTATAATGCTAGGTGTCTCATGAACCGTGTTTTCATCCACTGGTTCTTCTTGTTGAGCACTAGGAATTTCTCGAATCTGCATAATGCTCGATTTACGTTTCAACTTGAACGAAGTCGTTAGCTCTCTTTTTATAAACTAACGTCCTCGGCAGGTTGAGATGCTCTTCTTTGACTAACCTTCTTAGTCTTTTTCTCCGCTTGATTAGTTTTGCTTGATTTCTTCACAGAGATTTTCCTTTAACAGATGTTGCTTTTCTCTTCCTCTCAGTCTCTTTAGATCTTCTGGCCGTATCCTCTTCCAGAATAGAGACTAAGGATCTTGTGGCTTTGGCTGCACAAGATTTAGAAGTTTCTTCTCGCCTTTGTTCTCTGGTAATCTTCTCTTCCTGTTGCCTCAGAGTCTTGATTCTTGGAGATCTCTTGGCTTTTTTCACAACTTCGCTAAAGAGACTTTCTCCTTGTCTCTTTGGCGCACTTTGCTTTGCCCTCTGAGATTGACTTTCTGCGACAAGAGGACTCGCCATTTTCATGAGAGGTCTCCTAGCACTCTCCTTAATTCGCAAGATGGCGATTTGATACTTACAGCGATTGAGAACTTGAGGCAGAGTCTTCTTCAATATCGCTCCCCTCGGTTCTTGGTTTCTTTCAAGAACCGGCGTTATCTTTGTCTCATGTATTCGGACCCATTCGCGAATAGTATGAGCATCAATCTTGCTTTCATTGGAGCAGTTTGTCTTATACCTTAGTGCGGGGCGAATCTTTGGATTCCATAAAGATCCTCGTCAAAATCATACCATAAGGATAAGCTGGAAGTTTCCTTTAACCCTTAACCATATAGGAAAGATTAAGAAGGGTAGATCTATAGGATTTCGATTGAGAAGAAAGAACATACATTGTTCGTCTAAAGTAGTCACCAAATGCCTTGAACCAACTCTAGGAAGAATGCAATTGAGCAGATTGCATGCGTAACCCTAGCCTTTGGAATCGATTTGATGTCTTCCTTCTCTTGAATCATTTGTGCCATAGAGCGCCTCTTGACATCTTCTTCTTTCATTCCAAGCGAGGACATCCATCCAGCCTTGGTAGACAGTTTTTCACCAACGGATGGGCAATCAGTTACTTTCCTTATCAAATCCTTTGTGACAATAACTGATATTCTATCCACAAAGGATACAATAGTGTCTTCTATCAGACGAGCGTTCTTCCAAAACTCATATACCTCATTTATATAGACAGGTTCTTGTATCAAAGAAGTTCTTCCACCACTCTTATAATCTCGGGTTCTACATCCATGCGTCACCCTTAGTGATTCAAAGATCACAAGTCTTCCATAAATCATTCTTTGCTTCCATTGTATAGAGCGAAAGATTATCTTACGGAAAGCTTTTGAGTGAGAAGATTTTGAGAGAATTGGTAAAGTAGAAATGAACCGTCGGAGATGATGAAAAGATCGTTATAATATCATCTTGATCTACTTATAGGGTTATGGACTGATGGGTTCTCGAATCATTAAGAACCTCGAGTTTATCGATATTTCCCTCAAAATCTTCCTTGTGAGAAAAGTTACCGTTGTAACTCTTTCGTATAACGCCGTTAGTTTCTCACGTTATTTTAGCCTAACCGCTCATTTAGCATCACCATATTGAGATTGCGTCTTATCTTAAAGCGTTATTCACTCGGTGGTTTAGTGAAGATGTCCGCCCATTGAAGCTCTGTTTCAACGAACTTTAGAAGCACCACCTTTCTCTGAACGTAGTCTCTCAAGAAATGATGTCTGACTTCTATATGCTTTACTCTGGAATGCTGAATTGGATTCTTTGACGTGTTTATCAGCCTTTGGTGTTGTCGCAATAAATTGGAATCTCCTCCTCCTTAATGAATAGTCTTCAAGTCGACACTTGATCCACGCGTCTCGTGACAAAGAACTTCACAGACATATATTCTACTTCAGCGGTTGATAGAGCAATTGAGCTTTGTCTCTTGCTTGACCAGGAGACTAGATTTTCTCCAAGAAAGTGACATCCTCCACTTGTGCTCTTTCTTTCGATTCTATCTCCGGCATAGTCCGCATCACAGTATCCGATTAAGCTGAAATCTTTACCTTTCTCAAACATTAAGCAAAGATCAGTAGTACCTGTGAGATATCTCAAAATTCTTTTAATAGCAGTAAAATGAGACTCTCTAGGATCGGCTTGAAATCTTGCACACAGGTATACACTTGAGCAGAATATCGTGTCTACTTGTCGAAGATACAATAAAGAACCGATCATCCCTCTATATAGGGTTTGATCCACCTTCTTACCAAGTTCGTCTTTCGACAAAAGGTTTGAAGGATGCATCGAAGTTGCCATTGGCTTCACATTATTCATGTCAAACTTATTCAGCAACTCTTTCACATACTTCTGTTGATGAATGAAGATCTTCTCTTTGATCTGCTTAACTTGCAACCCAAGAAAGAACTTTAATTCACCCATCATACTCATTTCAAATTCTCTTTTCATTAGTCTCTCAAACTTTAAACACAACTCTTTTGTAGTAGCACCAAAGATAATATCATCAACGTAGATCTGTACTAAGATAAAATCATTCTGAAAACTCTTTCTAAAGAGCGTCTTATCAACTTGACCTCTGCTGAAACCATTTTTTATTAAGAAGGTACTCAGACGATCATACCAAGCTCTAGGGGCTTGCTTTGGGCGTAGATAAGGCTTTGTGAAGTCTATAGACATAATCTGGATTTTTAACATCTTCAAAGCCAGGAGGTTGTTTCACATAGACTTCTTCGTCTATAAAGCCATTCAGAAATGCACTCTTAACATCCATCTGAAACAACTTTATATCGTGACAGATTATATATGCCAACAAAATCCTTATAGCTTCAAGTCTCGCTACTGGAGCATATGTTTCATTGTAGTCTATTCCTTCTTGCTGATTGTAACCTTGTGCTACTAATCTGGCCTTGTTACGACTCACTCTTCCTGATTCGTCTAACTTATTCTTGAAAACCCATCTTGTTCCTATAATGGATTTCTTAGGAGGTTTTGGAACTAAGGACTAGACGTTATTCCTTGTGAATTGGTTCAGCTCTTCTTGCATGGCTAACACCCAAGCTTCGTCTTGAAGAGCTTCCTCAACCTTCTTAGGTTCTACTTCAGAGATAAAAGCTACATTAGCTTCTCGTCTGAATCTGGACCTTGTCCTAACTCCTTCTGAGGTCTCACCGATAATTAACTCTTCTGGATGAGAACTTTTATACTTCCAATCTCGTCTTAGTTCTATAGTTTCTGGAATATCTTCAATCTTATTCTCATGAGTGTCTGACGAGGGAGTTTCTGAGGCATCATCTAGGTTCTTTGAAGGATCTTCAATCTCCATTTCATCTTCCTTATGGGTTTGATAACTATCATCAAATTTGACATAGATCATCTCTTCAACAGTCTTTGAAGTCAGGTTATAAACTCGAAATGCCTTAGACGATAATGAGTAACCTAGAAATATTCCTAGATAGGTCTTTGAATCGAATTTATCCAACAGCTCTCTCGTATTCAGAATGGAACATTTGCACCCGAATGGATGAAAGTAGGATATGCTTGGTCTTCTTCCATTCCATAACTCGTAAGGAGTTTTCTTCAACATAGGTCGTAACAAGATCCTATTTCGAATATAGCATCTTTGTATTCACGACTACGCCTGTAAATACTTAGGAAGATTCGTCTCACATAGCATAGTCCTTGCCATCTCTTGAATCGTCCTATTCTTTCTCTCAACAACTCCATTCTGTTGTGGAGTTCTAGGGGCCGAAAAGTTGTGGGAAATTCCATTCTCCTTACAGAAAACTCTAAACTTTTCATTCTCAAATTCTCTGCCATGATCACTCTTGATACTAGCTATAGACATTCCTTTTTCATTATGTAACTTTCTGGATAGAGTTCTAAAGTACTTAAAAGACTCATCTTTGTGTGATAAAAACAATATCCAACAAAATCGAGTAAAATCATCAACAATGACAAGTCCATATTTCTTTCTGCCAACACTTAATGTCCTTGTAGGACTAAACAAATCCATATGAAATAGTTTTAAAGGTCTTGAAGAAGTTACAAAATTTTTAGAAGAGAAAGAGGTTTTAACCTGTTTTCCTTTCAAACAATTTTCACAGAAAAATTCTTTGTCAAAACTTATTTTTGGTAAACCTCTTACCAAATCATGTTTTACCAATTTTGAAATATGTTTCAAAGAGACGTGACCTAGCTTTTTATGCCGATTAGTCTTTCTTCTTGTAAGATAGAAAACATGAGATATTTTGACTTTGAAAATCTTCTAAGTTGATTTTGTAAAGGTTGTTTCTTCTCTTGGCGGAGAAAAGTATAGACCCATCTTTGTTTCGACTTCACAAAGATTTTGATTGAATGTAACTATAAAACCGTAATCACACAACCGACTCACACTAATCAAGTTATGCTTTAGACCATCAACAAGCAAGTACATTATTTATGCATGCAAAGGAATCTTTACCTATTTTCCCGATTCAAATGATTTTGCCTGCTTTGGTTGTCTCCGAAAGTTCTTGATCCTCCTTCTTATCTTGAAGGTCTAGGAACATAGACCTTCTTCCGTCATGTGTCGCGAGCATCCACCGCCTAAATACCAATGGTGCTTGCCGATCTTCCAAGGAAGGATATCTGCAGGAGAAACTATTTTATTTCTTGGTACCCAAATTTTCTTAGGTCCTTTATGGTTAATAGTATGCACATGATATGATCTTTGATGCATATTACCGGACGTTGATTAAAATATGTTATCCTATTTCTCCCTTTTGAGAGACAAATTTATTACGAGACCGAGTATTGTTTCAAAGAACCCTAATCTAGTCTTATCACTAGGATGTCTACATTTTCCTAGCATATCATTCATTTTCTTTGTACTCTCGTGAAAGTAACTAGATCGGTGATAGATTCTTGATCCTCGGTTTGAGTTGATTAATCTCATCCGATCGTCTACAAGTTTCCTTTTAACTTCTAACTCCTTTTTAAGCAAATATTTTCTCTCTATTTTCTCAAGATTTCTAATATTCTCTGATACTTTTTCTTTAACAAGCTTATCTTTGTTTCGTAATAGCATGAGAATCTTCTAATGCTTTGAATATGCATCATGCAAATTTTCAGAGTCGATTTTACCTCCTCATCACTATCTTCCTCGGCCATTAGGCAAATGTTTGCATGTTCGATGACTGAGCTCAGATTCGATTCAGATGAATCTAGGTCCTCCCATGTTGCCATCATGCTTTTCTTGCCTCTCTACTCTTCTTGGGTTTCTTCTTGAGAGTAGGGCATTGGACTTGTAGTGTCCAGTGATTGCACTCGTAACAAATGATAGAAGACTTTTCCGCTTAGCTTCATCTTTTCCATTCTTTACGAATGTCCGTTACAGGCTTCTTCTTCCACATGCGTCTTATCTTTCGGAAATGAAAGATAATTCGTCATCTTCATCACTCGATTCGAATCGATTGGCTAGAATTGTCATCCTTGATTCTTCAATTTTCAATGCTTTTGATGACTTCCTCCTTCTCCGAGTCTTATGATTCTTTTGTCCGACCTTTTTGCTATTGACTTCTCTCGCTTGGGCTTATCTTGACGTTGAGTTCAACTTCATGAATCTTTAAGGATCCCAAAGAACTCATCTAGCTTTAATATGCTCAAGTCTTTGGCTTCTTGCACTGCCGTAACTTTTGGTCTCCATCTCTTAGGAAGACTTCTTAGAATCTTGCGAATGTGATCTTGATTATTGTATGTCCTTCTAAGAGCTTTCAATCCATTGATAATTGTTTGAAATCTTCCAAACATTTGATCAATAGATTCTTCATCTTCCATCCTGAAAAGTTCATATTGATGTACAAGAATACTTATCTTGGATTCCTTAACTTGACTTGTTCCTTCATGAGCAATGGACAATGTGTCCCACATTTCTTTTCTTTGTGTCACAACCATGCACTTTGTCGTACTCGCTTCTACTTAGGGCACGTTAAGAAAAATTTCGCCTTTGAATTGAGCTTGTATTCTTGCTTTACGATCACCGTCCATCCGCTTCGTGGAATAGAACTACCTTCGTCATCTCTGGTATATAGGTCCGTTCTCTATTCGTCCCAAAGGTCTACATGTGTAGATTCGATGAATAATCGCATCCTATCTTTCCAGTAATGATAGTCTTCTCCATTGAATGCTGGAGGTCTAGTGACTAAGACTCCTTCAGCGATGTATATAAATGTGACTCCGCCATTATCTTTAATCCACACTTCGTCAAAGTGATTCTTGGATACCAGGCTCTGATACCAATTGAAGTGAATCACACGTTAATACAGCACTTAAAAATACAATAGAATGCACGAGAAGGGGGGGTTGAATTGTGTATTCCCCTTTGTGAATATCTTTTAGAATTACTTGTTAGAATTAAGATTCTTTACAAAATTCTTATTAATCCTGATTGATCAAACTTTTCAATGCTAAGTATATGAATAGTAAATAAAGATCAACTTTGAAACTAAAAGTGAGATAGAGAGTGAGAGTAGTAGACACGCAGATTTATCCTGGTTCACCCCAAACCGTGGGCTACGTCCGATCCTCGAGTTTCTTCCGAGATTTCACTATCTCTTCAAACGTTCTGATATTCTTTCACGAGCCTCTTGGTCTCTACAACGTATTCTTTCACACTTAGCCTCTGCAGCTATCTGCATAACTTTTCTTTTAGAAAATATTTGAACACTCTCACTGAAGGATAGCGTTCAGCTAATTTGCACTTAATCGCTTTTTTCTCTTTGTGTAATTTTTCTCAAAGCAATGAAGCACTTGAGTTTTGAATTCGACTTGTATTTATAGCCTTCGCCTCTAATCGCTTCTTGATTCTTGAATCTTGAATCTTTAAAAAGCAGTTAATCGGTTGAGTTAGTAACTAACTCGAATCGACTCTTGCGTCTGCTTTTTTTACTGCGTGCGTATGCGCTTTTGTTTCTGCGTCAGATCTACATTTACGTCGTGTCTTTTATTGTCTTGTGTCATCTGCGTCGTGTTGACTTTTTACTTTGACAAACTTTATACATGTTTTGATTTGTGCGTAATAAATCAGATCGACTTTTCAACTTAGTCTCATGTCAACCGCCTCAGATACGCCATCTTAAATACATCTCCGAATTCGCCTCAGATACGCCATCTTCGTCATCTCCAAATTGGCCTCAGATACGCGTCGGTGACTATTTTGTTTTTCTTGTATTTGATCTCACTATGTTTGTTATACATCAAAATCATTTTTATGTAAAGTCATTTTGACTTAACAGATTTCTCCCCTCGGGCTCGAGGCCCGGTCAGTACAGTGTTCGAGCTCGAGGCTCTTTTAAGTGATAATAGCAATTTGGGTCACATGTCCATTATCTGATCATGCATTTATACATGTAATGCAGTGTTCAGTAATTCAGTGTATGGCTATAAAAGCCCAGTATTGCATTTTCTCAGTGTCATGCAGTAGTCCAATCCCATACAGTAAAAACATGCCATTCGATCATGTACATTTCAGTAATCATGCAATTTCACATTGGCAAGTAAATCACATTGAGCATTTAGACAATCAGGAATTTGAGAAACCAACTAGGTTACTCACCTGTAACTTCCGAGCTACTGCCTGGAAGTCCCAGCAATGTCCGTGGAATGACGGTCGAACGGTGCCTCTATAACAGTTAAATACAGTCCCATTACTAGATGCTCAATAAAACGATTCAGTAATGCATATGTCTCATTGGAATTATGTACAATGCATGTTCACAATCTTCCCGGTGCTAAAAACCCAATTTTGAACTCTTATGTCCCATTCTAACTCTTCACGTAATTGATCGACAATAATTGATCCAATCCTAAAATCTAGTTCAATCTCCTCGATTCATATACCCTATAGCAATTCCATAACCCTTGGGTCAAAACCTCTATTGAAAATCCCAATTAAAACTCCAATTGTCCCAATTCAATACTTACTTAGGTCACACTAAGAACCATAATTGACCTTATTCTCTATAAATCAATACCACTTAAACTAAATTCCAACTTCAATAATTATCCTCAATTGTAGACCTCTTTTCCTAGTTCATAACGAATCAAGAATCACCTCAATCGGAGGTCTATACCATAAGTTATGCCCAATAAACTAAAAATCAATCCATCAGAAAACTGCTCTTCGCCGCGACCTACAACCCTCGCCACGACGTACAGAAGGTCGCTTGCCGCGGCGTGAAGGACGCTCGTTGCAGCGTGCATCCTCTTCGCAGCTCGCCGTGGCGTAGGCGAAAACGTTCACCGCGGCGTGAAACCATGCGCTCGCCGCAGCGTCTCGCTGCGCTCGTCGCGGCGAGCACTTAATTTACTCGTCGCGGCGAGGCTGCGCCAGGTGTCGTGACGTGGCGAAAACGTTCACCGCGGCGTGAAACCATGCGCTCGCCGCAGCGTCTCGCCGTGCTCGTCGCGGCGAACACTTAATTTACTCGTCGCGGCGAGGCTGCGCCAAGTGTCGCGACGTGCGGGTCGCGCCACCGTCTTCTCTGATCGCTTTTCTGACTTTTCTCTCACTAAAACCAGTATTAAACACTCTCAACTACCCAATCTAATACAATAAATTCCATAAATGCAACAACCAACCATTAATAACAACATTAAAGCCATTAACTTACCAAATCAAGCCTTAAATCCACAAATCTTCCAAAACCCTAAAACCTTCGAAACCAACGATCAACCACTCTCAAAGTTCCCCAACCTTCATCCTCCACAAGAATCAAGTTAGCCATACACAATAAGAGGAAAACCTCAAGAAATAGTCGAGATCTCTTACCAACGAAAGGGATCGACGTTCACCGTGGGAGGAGGAAGAGAAGAAGCTAGCTTTTTGCCTTAGGATAAAAATTCCCAAATTTCAAACCTATCTATTTATAGACATAGGTCTCCAAATCAGTTCAAATTTCAGTCTCTAAATTTCAATGGCTCAACATTTTTATTTCCTAACAAAGATAACTCTAATTTTTCCATTGCCATTGGACAATTATTTCAGACTATCTGATCAATCGGTCATCGGTCAAAAATTTTTGATGCAGGTATTTTCTCCCGAATTTCCCGAAAATTTCCTATAAGCCACTATCAATAGCCAATCACTCTTAACTATTCTAAATCGATCATTCGAGCCCACTTACTCCTAATTTCTCAATCGATTGCAATCCAGTCAGTTCAGTCAGTCCACAATCCAATCAATTCATACCCACAATAAAATGCCGAAAAAATCATGAATGCATGTACCTATGAATAAATGCATATGCAAGAAACCTGATCCTCTATAATCAGAGGCCAGTAACATGCTCAATCAGTGAATGCAATGAAACCTATCAGTCTGACCCAATATTACCATAGTGCCCTTGCTAACAGTAACGGGATGTTATAATTCACCCCCCCTAATAAAAATTTCATCCTCGAAATTTAATACCTGTCCGATAGAATAAATGAGGATACTGACTCCTCATAAGCTCCTCAGAAGAATGGTTCTTCCAAAGGACTTTTACTAATGGAATCACCCTATTCCTTAGCTACTTGACCCGTGATCCTATAATCTGTACCGGCTCCTCAACATAACTCAAATCGCTGGCTACCTCAATCTCCTGAGCCAGAATCACATGCGTCGGGTCTGAACGGTACCGTCGGAGCATACTAACATGAAACACGTCATGCATCTGGGACATCTCACTCGGTAATGCCAATCTGTAAGCCAATAGCCCTATCCTTTCAAGGATCTCATACGGACCGATATACCGAGGGCTCAACTTGCCCTTACGGCCAAACCTCAGTACTCCTTTCCAAGGAGACACTCGGAGAAACACTCTGTCTCCTACACTGTACTCCATCTCTCGCCGATGCTGATCTACATAGCTCTTCTGTCACTCCTGAGCCGCCTTGATGCGACTCCGGATCAACTGTACTTTATCCACTGTATCCTGAATCAGCTCGGGACCCTCTATCGATCTTATACCCTCTTCATCCCAATATAATGGCGATCTACATGGTCGTCCATACAAGGCCTCATACGGTGCCATCCCAATACTACTCTGATACTGGTTATTATATGCAAACTCGATCAGTGCCAAATACTGATCCCATGATCCTCTGAACTCCAATATACAAGCTCGAAGCATATCCTCAACAGTCTTAATCGTCCTCTCACTCTACCCATCTGTCTGAGGATGAAACGTTGTACTGAAGTTCAACCTCGTACCCATAGCAGTCTGTAGACTCTTTTAGAACCTCGAAGTGAACCTGGGATCCCTGTCCGAGACTATCGACAACGGAACCCCATGCAACCGTACAATCTCTGCTACATACTTCTGGGCCAACTGATCGAGAGTATTGCTCTCCCTCACTGGCAAGAAGTGAGCCGATTTAGTCAATCGGTCCACTATGACCCAAATAGCATCATGCTACCTCGGTGTCCTAGGCAACCCCATCATAAAATCCATGGTAATTTGCTCCCATTTCCACTCCGGAATGGGCAACGAATGCAACTTCCCCACTGGAGCCTGATGCTCTGCCTTAACCTGCTGACAAATCAGACACCTAGAAACATACTCTGCCACTTGCCTCTTCCTACCAGGCCACCAGAAATGCTGTCTCAGTGAATCATACATCTTGGTCGTACCAGGATGCATAGCATAGGCAACTACATGTACCTCCTCTAGGATCTCCCGTTTCAAATCATCAACATCAGGCACACACAGTCTCTGTCCCATCCACAAAGTCCCATCTTTTAACTCAAACTCCAAATCAGTACCGGCCTGGTCTCTCTCAATCAGTCTTACTAACACTGGGTCTTGATCCTAAACTCTCCGGATCTTGTCATGCAACATCGGTCTCAGCCTCAGAGTAGCAATCAGAGCTCCATCCTGACCCAAATCCATCTGTACATTAAGAGCTCTCAACTGAATCAGACCAGGTAATCTTGAAACCTGAACCTGAGCTGCACTACCATACGATCTCCTACTCAGTGCATCGGCCACCACATTGGCCTTCCCTGGATGATACTCAATCGTACAGTCATAGTCCTTCAGTAACTCTATCCATCTCCTCTCGTCTCGATTGAGCTCTCTCGACTCAACAGATACCTCAAACTCTTATGATCGGTGAAGATCCGGAACATCTCCCATCTGAGATAATGTCTCAGATCTTCGAACAAACACAATCTGCGGCCAACTCCAAGTCATGTATGCGGATAATTCACCTCGTGAGACCTCAATCGTCTCGAGGCATACGCTATAACTCTCCCATGCTACATCAATACACATCCCTAATCCACGATGCGAGGCATCATCAGAAACCCAAAGCCTTGGCCCCAGATGGAATGCCTAACACGGTGCGATCGTCAACCGATGTTTCAGCTCCTCAAAGATCTTCTGGCACTCCTCAGACCATCTGAACGGCACATTCTTCCTCAATAGCTTGGTCAAAAGGGCAGAGATCAACGAAAAGCCCTCGACGAACCTCCGGTAATATCCGGCTAATCCTAGGAAACTCTGCAACTCTGGCACACTCCTCAGAATCTCCCAACTCATAACCGCCTCTATCTTGTGAGGATCCATCTGAATACCCTCACCGGACACCACGTGCCCCAGAAATACAATCTCATCAAGCCAAAATTTACACTTAGTGAATTTGGCGAAAAACTGTCTCTCTCTTATGACCTGAAGGACAATCCTCAGATGCTCAGCGTGCTCCTGTCTACTCCTCGAATAAACCAGGATGTCATCAATAAATACAATCACAAAACGATCCAGGTAGGGCTGAAAAACTCTATTCATCAAAGCCATAAAGGCTGCCGGGGCATTAGTCAACCCAAACGGCATCACTAGAAACTCGACATGCCCGTACCTGCTCCTGAAAGCACTCTTAGGCACATCGGCCTCTGCAATCCTCAACTGATAGTAACCTGATCGCAGGTCCAACTTAGTGAACACACGAGCTCAGAATGGCGATCAAATAGATCATCGATCCTAGGCAGTGGATACTTATTCTTCACTGTCACCCGATTCAACTGCCTATAGTCAATACACAATCTTAGAGTCCCGTCCTTCTTCTTCACAAATAGTACCGGAGCTCCCCATGGTGAAACACTCGATCTAATGAACCCCTTATCCAGTAGCTCCTGCAACTGAGCCTTAAGCTCTCTCAGTTCCACCGGTGCCATCCTATATGGAGGTATCGATATAGGGGCGGTACCGGGAACGAGATCAATCTCAAACTCTGTCTCCCGCTCTGGCAGCAATCCTGGTAACTCCTCGGGAAACACATCTAGGAAATCCCTGACTACGGGAACATCCTGCAATCTCGGCTCGACTCTAGAATCCACTACGTGATCCAGATAGGCCTCACAACCTCCCTACATCAATCTTAGGGCACTCAAGAAGGATATCATCCTCGCTGGTACTGCCTGACTAACTCCTCGAAAAACAACCCTGGGCTGTCCAGGAGACTCCAATACAACCTCCTTGGTAAAACAGTCCATGATAGCCCTATGTGCAGTCAACCAGTCTATCCCCAATATCACGTCAATCTCCCTCAGAGGCAAAATGATCAGATCAGCACTTAGAACTACTCGGTCGATCTGAACCGGACACCCTATACAGACCTCTCCCAATATAGTCGTACTACCTAGAGGTGTACTCACCTCTAACCCATACTGTAACCTCTGCCTATCCCCATGCAGTCTATATGCTAAATGCGGTGTAATGAAAGAATGAGTGGATCCAGGATCCAACAATGCATATGCTTCAAAACCAGAAATCAGAAGCATACCCGCAACAACATCTAGAGAATCCTGGGCCTCCTGCCGAGTCATGGCATAGACCCTGGCCTGAGACTGCTGTCTGCTGCTCGGTCCCTCTGACCTCACTGCGGACCCCTCTGCTCGGCCTCGGCCTCGGCCTCGACCTCTCCATCCTAATCCACCTCCACGGCTCTTTTGTCTGGTATTATCGTCGATCTTCGGTCATAGTAGACTGGGCTCCCAAAGTCTCTGGCGGTTCCTTGCAGTGGTCCATCTAGCCACACCTCAAGCAGGCTCAGCATAGCCATCGACACTCTCCACTATGCCTCTTGTCACAATGCTCGCATAAGGAACATATCGCTGAAACTACGCGCTGCGCCGTCACCACTACCAAATCCGTTTAGCCCCTCCTGCGGACCTGAAGGGCCTACTCTGACCCTTGCTGAACCCTCTGCCAAGCCGCTCGATCATCATGGACCTCTTAATCTGGTCCCCTCACGGTCTCGGTCATCTGTCTCTCGAATGCTCTATCCTCGCGTGAAGCCCTCACTCAATGAAATTACCCATATCGGACACGGCCAATGTGGTGCGGATCTCCAGCTTGAGTCCGCCCTCAAAACGTCGACACCTGTCAGCCCTAGTAGCAACCAATGTAGAAGCATAAACCATCAGCTCGTTGAACCGCACCTCATAGTCGGCCACGGTCAACTTTCCCTGTCTCAGCTTTAAGAACTCCTGCAACTTCATTTCCAGATAGACCTTGGGCATGTAATTGTCCTTGAAGGCCCTCAGAAAATCATCCCATGTCAGTATGCAGGGCTTGGTGGTACTGCCCGGGACAGTCTTCCACCACTAATATGCAGGACCCTGTAACAAAGAGACGACATAATCAAATCTCTCCTCAGGGTTGCAATCCATTTGATCGAGGACTCTCTCAGTCCTCTCCAACCATCCCTCAGCCTCTGTAGGGTCGGTGCTGCCATAGAAGTCAACCGCCCCTTGCTTACGCAGTCGATCATATTTCCGTTCCCGTCTCACAGGAACTCGAGGAAGCAACTCCTCTGAATGAGGCATCGGGGACTCCCTACTAGCTCCTACCGATTCTAGGTCAGCTAGTAGCTCAACTCGATCTCCAAGGACGGATGACCTAAAATAGACAAGAAATTCCGATCAGTTCTGCTATTCTTACAGTGATTCCAGCCTAAGATACACTATGCCCAAAAGATGCCAAACCATGCACTGATACCACTTAATGTAGAGCCCCCTCACCGTAGGGTACACATCGGGACGCCCGAAGGTCACTCCGACACGTATCCCACGATAAAGGTGCACCACCAGAAAATCTCACTAATAATCCACATGGCATCACAATAATTAAAACCATAATATATCAGAAATCAGTAAATTTTTAAAATCCAAAATAATCTTAATACAATCATCCAATATCAGAATAGACAAGTCTATCAGTCCCCTAAACAAAACCAAAAAGGAAACTGATACAAGCATCTATCCTAAGTCATCCGCAAAAGTCCAACCCAGCTGACCGACCTGTGTGCCATCGTTTCTCTTGCCAAAGACGTCAGACGCGGGGAAAAGACTATCTCGAAGCTAGAGTCTACTCTATCGATCTGAAAAATAGGTTGCAATTTTGGGTGAGTTTGCGAACTCAAATGAGAAACCATCATCGATGGTTCACTCAAATCATGCATTCACGCAGATTGCGTGACAAAGACGGCAAGACAAGATGAATACAATTAGTATATAACAATTTGCAGTTGCCTATAACAGTTTGCAGTATCATATTACAATTCACAGTATTATGCAACAGTCTACAGTAGGATGTAACAATCTGCAATCTCTCATGTCATCACATCATTCAGTAAGTGTCGCAATTCAATCAGTCATGTGTATATAATGCATATAAGACTCTTTTCTACTTATTCAGTGTTGTGCCCAAGTGCTCGGTCAGTATTCAGTGGGGGACGCGTCAGGGATTTCTCCCCTCGGGCTCAAGGCCAAGTCGATCTGTGTCGAGCTCGAGGCTCTTTTCAGTGATAATAGCAACTTGGGTCACATGTTCATTATCTGATCATGCATTTATGCATGTAATGCAGTGTTCAGTAATTCAGTGTATGGCTATAAAATCCCATTATTGCATTTTCTCAGTGTCATGCAGTAGTCCAATCCCATACAGTAAAAGCATGCCATTCAATCATGTACATTTCAGTAATCATGCAATTTCACATTGGCAAGTAAATCACATTGAGCATTTAGACAATCAGGAATTTGAGAAACCAACTAGGTCACTCACTTGTAACTTTCGAGCTACTGCCTGGAAGTCCCAGCAATGTCCGTGGAATGACGGTCGAACGGTGCCTCTATAACAGTTAAATACAGTCCCATTACTAAATGCTCAATAAAACGATTCAGTAATGCATATGTCTCAGTGGAATTATGTACAATGCATGTTCACAATTTTTCCGGCGCTAAAAACCCAATTTTGAACTCTTATGTCCCATTCTAACTCTTCGCTCAATTGATCGACAATAATTGATCCAATCCTAAAATCCAGTTCAATCTCCTCGATTCATATACCCTATAGCAATTCCATAACCCTTGGGTCAAAACCTCTATTGAAAATCCCAATTAAAACTCCAATTGTCCCAATTCAATACTTACTTAGGTCACACTATGAACCATAATTGACCTTCTTCTCTATAAATCAATACCACTTAAACTAAATTCCAACTTCAATAATTATCCTCAATTGTAGACCTCTTTCCCCAGTTCATAACGAATCAAGAATCACCTCAATCGGAGGTCTATATCATAAGTTATACCCAATAAACTAAAAATCAATCCATCAGAAAACTACTCTTCGCCGCGACCTACAACCCTCGCCGCGACCTACAGAAGATCGCTCGCCACAGCGTGCATCCTCTTCGCGGCTCGCCGCGGCATAAGAGAAAACGTTCTCCGCGGCGTGAAACCATACGCTCGTCGCGGCGTCTTGCTGCACTCGTCGCGGCGAGCACTTAATTTACTCGTCGCGGCGAGGCTGCGCCAGACGTCGCGACGTGCGGGTCGCGCCACCGTCTTCTCTGATTGCTTTTCCGACTTTTCTCTCACTAAAACAAGTATTAAACACTCTCAACTACCCAATCTAACACAATAAATTCCATAAATGCAACAACCAACCATTAATAACAACATTAAAGCCATTAACTTACCAAATCAAGCCTTAAATCCACAAATCTTCCAAAACCCTAAAACCTTCGAAACCAACGATCAACCACTCTCAAAGTTCCCCAACCTTCATCCTCCACAAGAATCAAGTTAGCCATACACAATAAGAGGAAAACCTCAAGAAATAGTCGAGATCTCTTACCAGCGAAAGGGATCGACGTTCACCGTGGGAGGAGGAAGAGAAGAAGCTAGCTTTTTTCCTTAGGATAAAAATTCCCAAATTTCAAACCTATCTATTTATAGACATAGGTCTCCAAATCAGTTCAAATTTCAGTCTCTAAATTTCAATGGCTCAACATTTTTATTTCCTAACAGCATAACTCTAATTTTTTCCATTGCCATTGGACAATTCTTTCAAGATTATCTGATCGATCGATCATCACTCAAAATTTCGGTCGGGTATTTTCTCCCGAATTTGCTGAAAATTTCCTATAAGCCACTATCAATAGCCAATCACTCTTAACTATTCTAAATCGGTCATTCGAGCCCACTTACTCCTAATTTCTCAATCGATTGCAATCCAGTCAGTTCAGTCAGTCCATAATCCAATCAATTCATACCCACAATAAAATGCCGAAAAAATCATGAATGCATGTACCTATGAATAAATGCATATGCAAGAAACCTGATCCTCTATAATTAGAGGCCAGTAACATGCTCAATCAGTGAATGCAATGAAACCTATCAGTCTGACCCAATATTACCATAGTGCCCTTACTAACAATAACAAGATGTTACAATTGTTTCTGGTGGAGGCTACATTCGTGTGAATGGAATGGAGGCAGCGTGTAAGTGGGCGTTGTTGCGTGTGAGTGGAATGGAGTGGAGGCGTCAAAGTGGGGGCTGTGTTGTTGGAGAGGTTTATTCGTAAGTGGAGGCTACGTGGTTCTATGTTGGTGAGTAGGGCTGAGTTAGTGGACGTGTAGAGGCTACTGCGGTTTTGTTTTTATTTCAAAACACGTTAAACCACCCTCGCATCTTGCTCCATGGGTTGCACAACGTTTTTTTGTCTTTTTTTTTAATCAAGACCGAACCCTCCATTTTTACAATGCTACACTACATAACGTTTTTCTTTTTTCAAAACTCTAAAGCTCCTTTTGCTATTTTACTCACGTTGTTTTGTTCTTTCTTTTTAAAACAACACTGAACCCTCTCCCTTTTTGCTTGGTTGGCTGCATTGTTTTTCTTTCTTTTCAAAACCAGCGCTGGACCCTTCTTTTGTGCATTGTGTTTTCACCCAAAGCATAGTCTTCCATATGTTGTTGTTGTATGGCATTTTGTACATTCCAAAATTGCTATCTTTTTGCTCAATTTTTCTAAAAAACTCCTAACACTCAAAGATAATATAAAAACAACAATTGAGCATAATATCTATTCCAAAATACTGCACAATTCACCTATATTAATGCATCAAATAAAAGCCTATTAGTATCTCTATCAAATACCCCCACACTTGAACTATTGCTTGTCCCTAAGCAATTTAAACACAATAAAAAATTCATCAATTAGTTTTCAAAGAAAATCGAGTGTGTGCATTCATTCAAACTTCAGCAAACTCAAGCTTTGAGCTACTACACATATCATAATTTTTTTCATCAATGCGCATAAATAAGGTCAAAAGCAGACACCATTGATCAAAGGCACATATCTCTACCACATAAAATACACACCAATATGGATCAAAAGGACTTTTATTTAAGGTGGTAATAGGGTTTAGGTTAAGGTAGGATAAAAAGGTCACGGGTTAATTCACAAGTATTAACAAAGCACTAATTAAAAAGGAAAACTAAATACAAAGTCAGAGATATGCAAATGAATACATGGGACTACTATTACTCATCACTAACTAATGCTACTATGTTTGTTTCTTTTTCTTTGTCTTTCTTTTTTATCTTTCTTCTTTTTTTATTTACTTTTTTCTTTTCTTTTCTTTTTTACTAAAAACAAAAGAGAACAAAAGTAGCATAAATCAATAAAATATGACTAGAAGTACCTCTATAAACATCTCAGAATAACAAGTAATCTCAAAAATCCCAAACTATAGACCAAATGATCACTTAGCATTTCATTATACTTGTGATCTGGTAGGGCTAGTGGAGTTTTGGGTTTTTTAAGTGTTTATTTTGCAATCAAAAAGGCTAAAAGTTTAAAAGGGGTTGTAAGGGATAATGTATAAGGTGCATCATTTAAGCTAATGGGTTTAAAAGAAAGAATGTCTTAATCATTTCCATAAAGCATGCATCTCATAGTTTCAATACGGTTCAATGCAAGTTCTAAAGGTAAACTTCCTAGAGGAGTATCACACACAACAAAAAACAATTAAATGAATATAAAATGCATTCATGTAGGCTCAAAATCTCACATATGCTTATATGAAAATCCATCATAATTTTATACATTACCTAATCACTCAAGTGTCAAATTATTGACTGAGTTTATGCAACTAACTACTTCAATCTATCTATATGATTCACTTTCTACTCAAGCTGCCTAATTCAAAATCAAGCACACAACTCAATCCTTAGTCCAAATATTATGAAAAAATGGCATGTTTCGACCTTCATCATAGTTCAAGTGCATGATTGCAAAAAATTTTAAATTGGTCCCACCCCCACAATTAAGTGGGAAATTGTCCCCAGTGACCTAAAAAATATAAGTTGATGAGAATATAAGGACTCCCTTGATCAAAGAGGGCTCAGTGACTTGAAATCAAAATTCACAACTCCAATCTTGCATTCCTAAAAAAATAAAATAGATGAAAAACAAATAAGGTACTCAAATGAAAGCAATAAAAAAAAACTGAAACAAAAAAGAATTAAAATGAAAGGATAAGATTGGGGTGCCTCCCAACAGGTGCTATGTTTAACGTCAATAGCTCAACGTAGCCATTTGATCACAGGTCCTTGAGTGAAATGCTTGCAATGTTTCTCAACTCTTGACCATAATAATGCTTCAATCTTTGCCCATTCACTTTGAAAGTTCTTCCTTCACTTCCCTCAACTTCAATTGCTCCATAGGAGGTAACATTTTTCACAACAAAGGGCCCTGATCATCTAAAGCGTAGCTTACTTGAAGTTAGAACTATTTGAAGGAGAAATTTTAGCAAGTAGTTATGAGTAAAGAGCCAATGAATGAAAATTCTTGAACCAAGAAATGATAGGCAAGGGTAAAGTAGCGAATGAGAAATGTGCATATGTCTAAATTTTGTTTTGGTATTTCTGGTGGATAAAATATTTTGAAATGAGAACAATTAAGGTGAAAATTAGAAGTACAATGAGAGAAAAAATGAAGTTGAATTTGTGTAGTAAGTTGATGAAGAATATGTACATATGTGTATGTTCTGTTGTTGGTGTTCATGATTAATTATGGACTATATTTTTTTTTCGGATGATATTGATTTGAGATGGAGTTAAGAATGATGAGTACATGAAGTAGAAAAGGTAGTCTGGGTATGAGTGGGGTTAAGGAAAGATTGTGAAACAAAATGGATGGTTGATCTAGAAAATGTTTACAGAGTACACTTCAGTCCTTTAGCCACAACTTCTTCTATAGTTATCCAAACGAGATGATTCTTAATTTGGATTAAACTAGAAACATATGGCTACATTTCTTATGAAGACATTGAATATAAATTCTATCTTTAAGAATCTTAAAATTTGTCATGAAGTTGAGAATTGGGTGTAGTACATTGGATGAATGTAAAGTACGTATTCTGAATTTGGGGGAAAATTGGATTAATCTAGGCTGAATTTAGACAAGTGTGTCTACTAGTAAGTTGTAGATCTTTCTTTTAGCTTTCCAACGATATATAGTGTGGAATGTTTGGACTTTTAGGCTGAAAGTTATGGTCCTTGTAAAGGAAGATGTATCTTCTGTCTTTTCATTTCTTCTATGCCTTGTATCTTCTATGTTTTGCTTCTTCTATGATGACTTCATCTCCTTCTGTGTTTCTTTTGTGATGACGTCATCTTCTTCTATGTTTTGCTTCGTTTGTGTTTTGTTTCTTCTGCCTTTTGCTTCTTCTGTGATGACGTCATCTCCTTCTGTGTTTATTTTATGATGACATCATTTTTGTCTATCTTTTGCTTCTTTTGCCTTTCGCTTCTTCTGTCTTTTGCTTCTTTTTCCTTTCGCTTCTTCTGTGTTTTGGTTCTTCTGTCTTTTGCTTCTTCTATCTTTTCATTTCTTCTGTGTTTTGTTTCTTCTATCTTTTGCTTCTTTTGCCTTTTGTTTCTTCTGTCTTTTCGCTTCTTCTGTGTTTTACTTCTTCTGTCTGTTGCTTCTTCTATCTTTTCGTTTCTTCTGTGTTTTGCTTCTTCTATCTTTTTCTTCTTCTGCCTTTTGCTTCTTCTGTCTTTTCGCTTCTTTTGTGTTTTGTTCCTTATGTCTTTTGTTTCTTATGCCTTTTCGTTTCTTATGTGTTTTGCTTCTTCTGTCTTTTACTTCTTCTGTCTTTCGTTTCTTCTGTATTTTGCTTCTTTTGTCTTTTGCTTCTTTTGTCTTTTGTTTCTTCTATCTTTTTCTTCTTCTGCCTTTCGCTTCTTCTGTGTTTTACTAACGCGTCTTCTTCTGTGTTTTGTTGACGTGTCTTCTTCTGTGTTTTGCTGATACGTCTTCTTCTGTGTTTTGCTAACGTGTCTTCTTCTGTGTTTTGCTGACGTGTTTTCCTCTGTGTTTTGCTCCCTCTACTTTTCCTTTCTTCTGTGTTTTGCTATCTTTTGCATTTCGCTTCTTCTGTCTTTTGTTTCTTCTGTGTTTTGCTATCTTCTGCATTTCGCTTCTTCTATCTTTCGCTTCGTCTGTGTTTTGCTATCTACTGTCTTTTTCTTCTTCTGTACCTATTTTTGTTCCATTTTTTACCCTTCTAACAATAGAATCTATCTTCAAGGCTTTCATGAAAGTTGTAGATCTTAACATTCTCTTTCAAACCATATAAAGAACATCTTAATGCGATATTTTTAAGGAAAGTTATAGCAATTTTCCCACTTCTTCTGTCTTTTTCCATTCGTTTGCTTTTTTCTTTAGCTTCCTCTGATCTATTTTGTTTCAGATGATAAAATCTGACCTCAAGGTCTTCTTCAAAGTTGTAGATTTCAAAGATAAATCCTAAGATGATCTTAATCCAACATCTCTAGTGAGAGTTATGCCATTTGTCCCGAGACAAGTTCAATGTGAGTGAGGACCAAATCTTGTTTGCTTCGTTCGACCATAATTTGGAAGACATGAGTTAAGAGAATGTATTACTTGGTGTTTACTTAAGTATGAATTTCGAGGACGAAATTCTTTTAAGAGGGGGAAATTATGTTGGACCCCGAGCCTTGAAGTAAAAATTAGAAATATGAAAATGAAAGTAAATGAATGTTTTGGTATATAAATTGTGTTATAGATGTTATTTGTGCCTTAATGAGATATGGGTTTAAGTAAGGAAAATGAGTTGAGAAGCCTTAAGCATGAATCATGATTAGATATGTAAGATATTATGGAAAAGCAAGAGTTTGTGAATGACAAGATGCTATGGAATGTGAGAAATCATATGAATTGAGGCTGAGATTTGGATGAATTCCATATGATAGTTGAATTGTTATAAATGATGTGCAAGTAAGAAAGTGAGGTTGGTATGAATGTTGAGTTTCGCATGTGGATAAAAAGGAATGTGTATGCTAATTCAAGCGAAATTAGGGAATGTTTGAAATAGAATTGGCCAAAATTGCCTTCTTTGAAGTTATAGCTTGTTCTTTTATCTTTCCAACGAGACTAAATATGCAAGTTTTCGAGATCGGAATTAAGAGTTATAGTTGATACAAGTTATGATGCTATATCAGATTGATGTTAGTGACAGCTTTGATAAATGTTTGAGAATTGTGGTTTTGAAGAATCAATTTAGTTGAGTTTTGAGAATATTTGTGAATTGAATTTGTTGTTCAATTATTATGAAGAATTAGACATTTGAATAAGTAAATATGTGAAGATTATAAGTGTATATGATGTTTAGTTTGGAAGTGAGAAGTTTTGGAAAGGGTTGAAGAGGTTTTGAAAAACCCATGTCCGTTAAACAGACATGGAAATCCGTTAAAAGGACTTTTACTGGTCAAAAGGGCCCTTTTCCCTACCTATGTCTGTTAAACGGACATTCTCGGATGGATTGGTACATTTTGGGTCGTATGTGTCCGTTAAACAGACATGCATGTCCGTTTAACGGACAACCACGGCTCAACTTGTAAAAAACACGATTTTGACCATTTTAGAGGGCGAATCTGATTTTTTGGTCTTCATAAGAGTTGTATATATAGAAGTATACTTTCTAATGGTCCAAGAATTAAAGCAATCCGATCTCTAGATTGAAAGTTATGACCTTTGCGCCAAAAGAGTTTCAAATCGATTTAGGGTTTGAACATGTTGAATTATTTTGATCATAACTCACTCATCCGACCTCGGATTGAGGTGATTCTTAAGAACTGAATTCCTAAGACATGTATCCTTCTCTCCATAAAAATTTGTATCATTTAGAGTTGAATTGAAAGAGTTTGATTGAATCTTATGATATTGGAATGATTTGTTTCATTCTGATCTTGCTATTTTCCTTCCTCATCCGACCTTGTCAAATCTCTTGATTATATCTTTTCCGTCCGACATCCGAATGATTTGGTTCTCGAAGCGTTAGATTCCTAATACAATTAATTTCATTTTTATGTGAATTTATGAATTTTAGAGACTTAATTGAGCAAGATTGTTTGAATCAAAGTGAGTCGGGAAATTTCTGAACATAGTTCAGTATTTTGTGAAATTCGGGATCTATGGAGATCCGATTGAAGCGATGTTTGAGGCATAATAAAATTAAGACATGGGGCTACAAGTCATATGAATAAATGAAATTTCAATTTAGCCCTTAAGAATGCCAAATTGTGGAAGCAAGTGAATTGCTAGAAAATGTGTAAGCAGATGATATATCCGACATGTTTGGACTATAACTTTTGATGTAGTGCTCCAAATTGAATGATTTTTGAGGAATAATGAAATTAAGACAATGAGGAAAAATTAATTAGAAGGAAGTTTTGAAAATTTCTTCCAAATTGATAGTGCGAAACATGTCCGAAAGTAAGTATGACTTAAAGAAATGTTCAGGGGCAGTTTTGGAAGTTAACTTAAAGATTAAAGTCTATAGGCTTATAAGGAGGGGCAATTGGGTCTTTGACCACCCATTTTTAATGACATGGCATATATAAGAGGGGGATTGTCGTTGGAAGAGAGGAGAGCCACGAAATTGGAAGAAAGGAAAGAAAGAAAAGGAGAGAAAGAAGAGATTCGATGGAGATGAAGGAGAAAGGTAAGAGAGAGGGATAGGGTTCTGATTTTGTGAGCTTATAAAGGTATTTTTGAGTAGTTTCCAAAGGGATGAGATGGAAGAAGTCAAGAGCTTCTTTCCAAGCTAGGAGAATTTCGAAAATGGAGAAGGTTAAGGTAAGAGCTAAGTCTTGATCTTTGAGTTTTGATGAGATTTTAGTTTATTTGACTTAAGTTTGGTATGGGCTTGTGGATTCTCAAGCCAATTTTAGAGTTTTCATAATTGAATTGAATTAATTAAGGATGTTTATGATTTAGGGCTTTTGTCTTGAATGAGAAAAATTGAAGAGAGGCTTAGGAGACTTGAGCATTGGACAAGATTATGGCATGGAAATAAGGTGGGTGATATGTTTATTTTTCAAATTATGAGCTAATTATAAGTTTCGATTTTATAAGCTATTATCTTACAAATGATTGAATCAATTGCTTTTGAAATGATTTATAAAGTGTTAAAGTCATTGTTTCCAAATGATTTACAAAAAATTCTTCAATGGTTTGGACAATTTTCCATAAATGACTCAAATTGATTATTAAAGGATTTTTGAGTAAATTGATAAACATGAAATACTCATAGAGTTCATTGTGTTAAATTGATTGATAAGTTGAGTATGTGAATTTTGATTATTTATGAGATTGATTGATAGTTTGAGAATGTGCTTGAATTGTTATATGTATGTATGCAAGTTTGTGAATGTGAATGTGTCGAGTACGACACAATATGAAAAGTTGAATTTCCAAAATGTGCCTTCGGGCGATATGGTTTTTTAAGCATGAATACGTGTTGTATGGGTTTGGTTAGGTCCCTCATGTGGAGTCAGTGCACTGGTTTTATTTTTAAAAGCCTTCGCCCGGCTGCCCGCTAGTGGCATAGGAACTCCGATTTCGGACTCCCCATGTGTTTCACGACTGCACAGGACCACTTTGCGGGAATGTGCAGTACGTCTTGTTTTATGGACCAACCCAAACCGTTTGATGTGTTTGATGTGTTAAGTGTTTTTGCCTTGTTTAGAATGTGCTGCATTTATATGTGATGCATTTCATGTCTTCAACTTGAATTATAAATTGTACAATGGATTGAAATTACGACGAATGAGAAATTGGGATTTTTCAACTGTGGGAGTTTTGAAAACTGTTTGTAAATGTTTATGAAAGATTGTGGGAATTGAGAAGTTTTTGAGAAATAAACCTTCGATGTTTTCGATCAATTAAAAATAAGGTTTGAAAATGTTTTGCTTATCATTTGAGCTATAAACATGTTATCCACGAACTTCCGAGGTCACCCCCCTTTCATCCCCATCTCCAGGTATTCGAGAAGGAGATCGGATGAAAGACGTCAAGACATCAGTTTTTGCACATGTTTTGTACTTTGTGTATTTGGTTTATGATTATTGGAAATGGTCTATGGCTTGGAATGCCATTAGGGTATTGTAAGCTTTTGGTTCATAATGTATTATGGATTATGATATTGTATAAGAACTTGAGTTATGGAATTGGAGAATGTGTATGACAATGGATTGTGTAAATTGGTTTTGTACAGAAAGTGAATAGAGTTATGAATGTAATTGGGATATATATATGTATAAATATGGATGAATGTGTTTGATGATGGGATATAAATTGTGATGATTTATAAATACAATTAGTTTTGGGTTTGATGGAAATATGAATTGGTATACGAGTATAAATGGACTTTGTGTATAATTTTGAATGCGATGAATACAAATTGGATATAAAAAATGACTAGAAAAGGGTTTATAGATAGGATTGTGTCTATGCTGAGATCCCGGACGGAGGGTCCGGTGGATTATGATGTATGTGTGATTGTTTGAAAGTTATAGAAGTGAGTTTTACACTTTTCAGGTTTGGGTTTAGGATAATACAGCCATTATGCTGCCCGATTTTTGTAGGGTAGCATATGGATAAGTGTATTGGTGTATAAATATATGGATTTATTGGCATGAGTATGAGATTATTATGGTAAAGAATTAGAATTTGATGAATAAGAAGATTTCAGTGATATGAGTTTAGTATGAGTTGAAGGATAAGTTCCCAAAGAGGGAAATTATTTGTTTGATTTTAAATAAGATGGATCAAATGATCAAAGAAAAGAATAAAAGAAAAAGTAAAGAGCAAAAAAAAAATTTACATCGATTCGGATTGGTTAGTCCAAGATTTTCAAAGCGGCAAGTTTTCTATGTTCATGCTTCGGATGTCGAAATCTGAAATTCAGTTTGAATCTCACCTTTATATGCTTTGATTTCAAGTTCACCTTCTATTTGCAGTTCAAATAGATCCGTTTGTTTCGCATTCGTATTCGATTTCCATTTGTATTCGATTCGACTTATTTGATATTCGTTTTTGGTTGGATTCGATCCTTTTAGCTTCGCATTTGTTTCGTTTCATTCGTTTTGGATTTCGATTTTTTTCATTCCGCTTCAAGAGTGATGAAAAACTTAAACATAATCTTCATCTTTAAGTTTAAGCAGGTTGGGTTCCGGAAATGGGATCCAACAAATTATCTTCAACGTGCTAGAGATATTCAAACATGAAGATTATGGGAAGATTTTGTTAAATCTATCTGTTGGAGTCAGCACCAGTTGAGTAGCATATCCAAGTCAACTAATAAATTCAGATATGTCAGATGGGGCATGAAACAAGTCGACTAACATGTGACAAGCCGACTATTAATCAACCGAATAGATGCAATAGTCGACTAACATCACACTAGTCGACTATTCGAAGAGCGGAGATGAAACTTGCATGGAAAAATGTTGGCACTAGTCGACTACAACACCTCGACTAGTCGACTATCAGTTGGAGCTGAACAAAATTTATCCGGATTAATCACAAATGGAAAGGAAATCATTTTACAATGTCTATAAGCAATCTGCAATGGCTAGAAGAAGATCTTCAACAACTATATTCATCTGGAAGTCTGCAAATAAATAAATAAAGATCAAATGATCGAGTAGTCAAGTCCAAAAGCAAAAGCATACAACTATTGTTCCTAATTTTCTCTCATTTTGCTCTTAGCTTGTTCTAAATCTATACTGAGCATTATTACTTCATCTTTATCTTTGTTATTATTGCGAGTTGAGTAATTGGTGGAAAATCACTTGTGAGGTAGGATTTGTGCTAGAAAACAAATCGGTTGTGAGGCGTAGCTTGAGCTGGAAGTCAAGTTGTATTGAAAAGTTCACATCAAACTAAAAAGTGTATAGTAAAGTGTTTTGACAAAATCCTAAGTGGGAGCTTAGGTAGAGGACGTAGGTCTTAGCACCGAACCTCTATAAAAACAGTGTTTGCCTCTCTTCCCTACTCTTTGCATTTAAATTTGTTTAATTATTTTGTGTGTATTAACTTCTGGTTTTCGTAGAATGTAACATCCCATCGATCATCGATGGGAAGGATATTTTGGTAAATTGGGACGGGCTAGGAGTATTGATTTATAGCTCGGCATGCGCATACAGCATTTAGCCTCTATAAATGATGGGTTGTTGCACTTGCACATGGTAAACATGCATTCATGATATTTTCCGGCTTAGGTTTCAAATTAAGACCTTTTGTAAAATTTATGGGATAATTGTACTTGGAAAATTATATGGAGTGCGCCATTGAGTGTTTTACATTTTTAGGGATTTATGGAAATTTTTCTGGAATTATCCGGAGAAAGTTCCTGGACCGGCAAAATCGTCGGTAAATGGCCTAAATGTGTTTTTGTTGTGGAAAATGTGGTTTTCAAGTTTGAACAATTATTGGGAGTGGACTGTCATATGTTTTACAATTTTGGACAATTTAGGTAATTTTCAAAAAAATTGATTCGGCGAAATTCTCGGAAATTCCCAGACCGGAAAAAAATCGCCAATTGGCGAACCGGTTAAATTTCTACTGTTATTTGATCTTAAAACTCTTGCATATTTTGGTGGTACCCTAAAGTGGACCCTTAAAAGTTGTGGGAACTGAAATTGGATTGAAATTTGTTTGGTATTTATTTTCTTTTTACAAACATTTGATTAGTTCTTTGACTTTTCCTCATTCTCCTCCAATTGCCAAGTGTTCCATTCAATTAATGCATGATTATCCTATGCATTCTCGGTTCTTCTATGAGGAAGGAATGAAAAAGATGATTTTTATGGCTTTTGGGTTGGAAACATCCGAAACTATCCTCCACTTGGTCTCTCCATCGATTTTTTTCTCTCCATCTTCAAGTGTCTCTTCCTCCAACCTTAAGTGATCTTTCTTGCATGCTTATAAGCTTAAACCTTCTCCCTCCTTGCTATGATGATAACCATGTGTGGGGTTGGGAAGTGAGGAAGTAGAGTGGTTGGAGAAATTAAAGACTTAAAGAGGTGGAGTTGGAAGCTTTAGGTAAGATGAGGTTTATGTTTATGTTTTACTTATGGTTTTAATGCATGAATTCATAAGATAATGATTGAAAATAGGTACTGAAATTTATGGATATATATTGACATGAAGGTCTTGATGACCTATTGGCAAAATTCTTGTGTTTTTAGGATGCTTATGCATGTGGAATTTATGTTAGAAGTGATAGGAGTTAGGTTGTAGTTGAAAAAGCTGGAAAATGCAATTTGACCTATTGTAATTTTTTGATCATAACTAATTGTGTAGGTGTGAAAATGAGGTGAGGTTTGTGCCCAATGAAACTTTGGGATGTTAACTACATATCTGTGTGAAATAGGTGATGTTAAATTGTAATGTTAGAAGGGTGAATCTTTGCATGGAAAGTTTCTGGTTGTAGGGTCTATGAACAGTACCTGCATATATGACCTGATTATTTTGCTGATTTTTTTAAATTAATTGAGATGGAATTTGGGAAAGTGGTCTTCATGAAAGTTGAGGAATATTGAGTTAGCTTTCCATTGCCACTAATCTTGCTATTTTTCTAGTTGTATATTGGGAGATATGAACTGATTACTATGGACTGGTTTTGAGCATTTTGAGGAAACCTAGCCTAAGTGTTGAGTTTGTGAGCTTGCGGATTGGAAGCAATTTTAGCAAATTATGTGAACTGAATTGGTGTGAGTGATCTTCTGTAAAGTTCCAGAGGAAGGAATTATCTTGAAAATGATATATGGTGTGTAATTTTTAGAGGTCAGATTTGGGAGTTATGATTTTGCAAACATTGATCCTGCATTAGGTTATGAATTGCTGATCATGGCAGTAACTTCCACAACGGTTTTGACATTGTTAGAAATTAAATTGGAAATTGAGTTCTTCATGAAAATTGAATTTTGAGAAATTATCTTTTCAGGGATATAAGGTAGTGAATTTTGTGACATTTGTGCTAAGAGTTATGCTGATTGGGAAATTACTGACCAGATTGGTTAATTTCTGTATACAGATTCTTTGTCGAATTGTTTGACCTAGTTGGTTATGGAATTTGATTTTGGGTTGTTCATAAAAGTTGTAGATGACATTGTGAAATTATTGAGCATATTTATGTGGTAATTTTTGGCTGAAGAATCAGAGAGTTATGGAATTTGCAATGTACTGTTCTGTTTTAATGGGATTTGAGTAGGCAGTAGCTTTGAAGGGATTTTTGACACCCTTAGGGGTGAGATTGATTTTTATGGTCTTCTTGAGAATTGTAGAGGGTTTCTTTATCTTTCCAACAAGGTATAATTTGTATTTTTTTGATTTTTGTGCTAAGAGTTATGGGTATTGAAAGTTGGTTTAAAAATCTGAAAAAAAAAGAATGAGAATGGTATATTGCCCGGTCACTAGGGCGACGGCTCGCCCTAGTGACGAGGACTCGTTTGAACGGCGTCACTAGGGCGACGCGTCGCCCTAGCGACGACGCCGGATCAGACGGCATCACTAGGGCGACGCCTCGCCCTAGTGACGAGGCCATCTGATTTTTTATTATTATTATTATTATTTATTATTTGATTATTTGGTATTTGGTGTTTCTTTTGTCAATTTCTTTTCCGTCCGACGTCCGATTGGCCTGATTCTTAAGGCATCGGATTAGTGAAATATTGAATTTATTTTTTTGAGAAATTGGGAATTTTGAGACGGAAATTGAGCGTAGCCGGAAATTGTTATATGGTCTTTGTTTTATTTATTTTGGACCGATCGAGATCCGAATTGAGTCTTTGTCGATGGCTATAGTTTTCTAATTTTTGATGAAATTTTTATGATGGGAAAAATTTGGATTTAGGGCTGGAAATCTCATGAACATGCATTATACACTTACATGTGCATTATATTAGTTCGGATTGGATAATTAGTGATCGGATTTCCTCTCTTTTGTTATAGAGACACATTTGGGCGTCGATCTACCGGCGTTATTGAAACTTCAGATGTTAGCTCGGAATGCAGGTGAGTAACCTAGTTGGTTCCTCAACCTTATGTGTTTAAGATTTTGCAATTATGCCATGTGGAGATAATGGAGGGTTTATGTGTGTTTGATTTTGATTGATTTCGGACCATAGGTGTCTGAAATATTTGGAATGAGATAACGAAGTGCTACTTGTGTGTAACCGTGTGTGAATGTTTATATTGGAGATCTCGGAATGGGAAATTGATATTGAAGTGTTAATTGTCATTTCAATACATTGGATGTGACTTTTAAATGCGATATGGTATGATGTAATAAATTGGAAAAAAATATATATGATTGAAATCGGATCAAGGTCCAAGAAATAGGAAATGGCATTGAATGTAAGTGATAGAAATAATGTAAATGGAAATTGGAACATATGCATTCATGCATAAGGACATGATCGATAAAAGCGATTGTGACCGGAGCGACCACCGTATCGGGGCATATCACGCCTAACGTATATGAGAGCTTTACCAATGCAGGACCTCGGGTCCAACGTATTGAGCCTCGGGCTCAATGTATTAGGCTTCAAGCCCAATGTTTGAAGCCATCGCCCAACGCAATGTGCCCATTCATTGGGGCAGATTTGGTACAGTCACAACAACGTAATGAAAATGGAAAGGGTCTCATGTGCATTGCATATATGGTATGATTGAATTTGGATTGTATGAAAGGTGATATGCCTTACATTTGTGAAATGTAATGGTATGTATTATTTGAGATTACATTTGTGAATCGTGATCGTATGTGATATTTGGTAAGTGATTGAACATGCATGAATTGAGTGAACCATCGATGATGGTTTCTCTTTGAGTTCGCAAAACTCACCCAAAATTTGCATCTATTTTTCAGACTTAGAAGAATACCCGTTAGCAAGGCGTATGACATCTGTTGATTGAGGAAAGAGAGAAGTGGTGGGATCGGTTCACGCCATCTTAGTATTTCTATTCTTGGACTTTTGTATTATTAAGTTGGACAAGTGGTAAAGTCAATTGGTGAAATAAATTGTAAATGTAAAAAGGGCCCCAAGGCCATTGAATTGTTTATATAAATTTTTTCCGCATTCACGATAATATGTGAGTATGTGATAAAAAAAAAGTTATACTGAGTTTTCTACTGAGTGATGTAGCACGCCACCCTCGCGGGGCACGGACCTGGATAACACCGTCGATGTCGGGTTCAGGTCTTGCGGAAGTGGGGTGTTACATAGAACCTTACAAAAAAGGTTCAAAGATCTATTCTATTGGACCCCGATTTTTAAGTGGAAATTAGAAATTATAAAATGAAATTAAATGAGAAAATATGGCATGATTCTTTGTAATGAATGAAAAGTATAAATGAATTTATGAGCATTTGATGAAATGAAAGACAATTGGGTTTCTTTGTGTTTGCACACGTTTGATAAAAAGATGAGGTTTTGTGTATTGTGTTTGGATGTGGGAATTTGAGATTGTGGATAAGTGAAGTGTTGTGCAGGTTGAAGAATTTGGCTAGTGAAAATTTAGGGGAAATGCTGTCAAAATTTTATTTATGGGCAAAAACTATGACTAAGTTTTTGACCCTCTTAGAGTTAGAATTTGACAAAATGGTCTTTTTGAAGAGTGTATTTTAGATTTTGATCTTTTCATTGATATATAATATGTTATTTTTGGTTATGGATATTGGAAGATATGAAATTTGGAAGTTTGGATGTGGTATAGGATGACCAATTATCTGGCAGAAACTTTGACTAGAAAATTGGCCTAGTTAGAGGTTGAAATTGCCTTTAAGTGCTGCATGAAAGTTGAAGATTTTGTTTTGATCTTTGCATTTATATAAGTTTAGAATTTTTGGATAAGGGGATGAGAAGTTATGAATTTTAGAAATTGCGTTACTGTTCAGGGTGATAGTAATTGAACAGTAACTTTGACTTGACTTTTTGATCTATATAGAGGCTGTTTTTGCTCTTAAAGTCTTCATGAAAGTTATAGATTATGTTCTTATCTTTACATTGATGTAAAGTATGAAAATTTTGGGCTATCAAATAGGAAGTTATGATTTTTACAAGTTTCTGTTACTGTTTGGCATGATAGTTAGTGGACAAAACTTTGAAGCGATTTTTAACTTCCTTAGAGGCCAAACTGATTTTTTTTGTCCTCCATAAAAGTTGTAGTTTGCTTTTTGATCTTTTCATTGATATAAAATAGGACATGTTTGGACCTTGGAGTGGAAAGATATGAATTTTCAAAGTTGAGTTATTTATTAGGGTGGCATGATATTGGGTAGTAACTTTGATTGGGTTTTGACCCCCTTTAGAGATAGAATTGGCTTTTGAATTCTTCATGGAAGTTGTAGAGCTTCCTTTCAGTTTTCTTTTGATGTCAAGTTTGTAAATTTTGGACTCTTGAGTAAAAAGATATGATTTTTGAAAAAATTCAGGTACTGAAAGGACTGACCTCGCCCTCGCGAGGTCTCGTATGACACCAAATGAAAAATGATACCTTATAAAAGTTGCATTCTGTGTTGCGAATGATTTGAGAATTGCTATATGAATTTGTGTGAAAGTGTGAATGTCAATGTATCTAGTATGACACCAAATGAAAAATTAAGTTTTCGAAATATACCTTCGGGCAATCCAATTTTCAAGTATGTATTATGTGTTATGTGGGTTTGGTTAGGTCCCATAAGTTTGAGTCAAGTGCACTTGTCTTCTTTTTATAGGCTTCGCCCGCCTACCCGCTAGTGACATTAGAGCTCCAATTTTGGACTCCCATAAGTTCACGGCTATACCGGACCGTTATGCGGGAAGGTGTAGTACATTCTGTTCACGGCTACACTGTAACATCCCGTTACTGTTAGCAAGAGTATTATAGTAATTCTGGGTTACACTGATAGGTTTCACTGCATTCACTGACTGAGCATGTTACTGGCCTCTAATTATAGAGGAACAGGTTTCTTGCATATGCATTTATTCATAGGTACATGCATTCATGATTTTCCGACATTTTAAGTGGAAGTATGAACTGATTGAATTGTGGTATTTGGATTGTAATTGGTGAGGAATTAAGAGTAAGTGAGCTCGAATGATGATTTAGAATAGTTTAAGAGTGATTGGTAATTGATAGTGGTTTATAGGAAATTTTTGAAATTCGGGAGAAAATACCGGATAGGAAATTTTGGAGTGATGGTGATCGATGATGTATAATCTTGAAAGAATTGTACAATGGCTAAGGAAATATCAGGGTTATACTGTCAGGAAATTTAAATGTTGAGCCACTGAAATTTAGAGACTGAAATTTGGACTGAGTTGGAGACCTTTGTCTATAAATAGCTAAGTTGAGATTTGGGAAAGTTACCTAAGGCATTTCGTTTTCTCCTACTCTTCTTCCACGGTGGGTTCGATTTCTTCCTCATTGGTGATTTGGGGCTTTGTTCTGCGATTGGTAAGTTGTTAAGGCTTTATTGTTGTTATTAGTAGTTGTTTCAAGCAGTCATGGCATTTATTGGGATGGATTGAGTAGTTAGAGTGTTAATGGAGGTTTTAAATAGCATTAATGGCGAAAAATCGATTGGAGAAGACAAAGAATTCGTCGCACGCCGTGACCTGTGCGCAGGCGTCGCCGTTGCGAAATTTCATTCGTTCGCCGCGGCGAGAGAGAACAGGACGTCGCGGCGAGCGTCAATTAGTTGACGCCGCGATGAGCCTCGTTCGTTTCTCATGGCCTTAAATGTGTTGTTGTCATGCATGAGCAGCCTTCACCGCCATGACGACCATTTTATGCCGCGGCGAGGGTTTCTTGGCCGCGGCGAAGGGCATTTCTGATTGAATTGATTTTTTATTATTGGGCATAACTTATGGTATAGACCTTCGATTGGGGTGATTCTCGATTCCTTATGATTTAGAGAAAGAGGTCTACAATTGAGGATAATTATGAGAGTTAGAATTTAATTTAATTGGTATTGATTTATCGAGATTAAGGTCAATTATGGTTCATAGTGCGACCTGAATATTGAATTGAGACAATTGGAGTTTTAACTGGGATTTTCAATAGAGGTTTTAACCTAATGGTTATGGAATTGCTATAGGGAACTGTTATAGGAAATATTGAATTGAGGAAATTGAACTGAATTTTAGGATTGGATCAATTATTGTCTATCAATTGAGCGAAGAGTTAGAATGAGACATAAGAGTTCAAAATTGGGTTTTAGCGTCGGGAAAAATCGTGAATATGCGTTGTACATAATTTCACTGAGACATATGCATTACTGAACTATTTAATTGAGCAGTTAGTAATGGGACTGTATTTTACTGTTATAGAGGCGTCGTTGGATCGTCATTCCATGGACATTGTTGGAACTTCCAGGCAGTAGCTCGGAAGTTACAGGTGAGTAACCTAGTTGGTTTCTCAAATTCTTGACTGTTTAAATGCTCAACGTGAATTACTTGCCAAATATGAAATTGTATGATTACTGAAATATACATGATCGGATGGTATGCCTCTATTGTATTAGACTGTGAAATTGCATGATTACTGAAATGTATGTGATCAAATGACATGTTTCTATCAGATCGATTGGATTGGATTCAGATCTTCAATGATCAGATACTCTCGAGAATCAAAATCTTTGGGCTTTTATAGCCATACATCAATTATTGAACATCGCATTGCATGCATAAATGCATGATCGATAATGGACATGTGACCCAATCTTTGTTATCACGAAAAAGAGCCTCGAGCTCGAACCGATCGATCTTGACACGAGCCCGAGGGGGAGAAATCGACGCTGCGTCTCCACTAAACACCGATCGAGCACTTGGGCATATCTTGAATAAGCGGAAAGAGTCTCATATGCATTATATACATGGTGATTGAATTGCCAATTGTGTGACGATTACTGAACTGCGTGATGCCATGATTTACTGTAAATTGTGATGTGAATTGTTTTATGCTATTGTAAATTGTTACTGATACTGTAAACTATTATAGACTACTGTGAAATTGTTATATAATACTGTTAATCGAATATTACCGTTCCGTGTTGTACGCAATTTGCGTAATGTATGATTTGAGTGAACCATCGATGATGGTTTCTCACTGAGTTCGCAAACTCACCCAAAATTGCATCTAATTTTTCAGGATCGATAGAGTAGACCCCTAGCTCTAGAGATAGCCTTTTTCCTACTGTCGGCGTCTTTGGCGGGAAGGTGAGCAATGATGGCACATGTGGTCGGTGGGTTGGATTTTGAGGATGATTTAGGATAGATGCTTGTATCGTTTCCTTTTGGTTTTGTTCAGGGGTGATAGACTTGTCTATTCATTATTGGATGACCGTATGTGATTGATATTATGATTTTAAAATTTAGTGGTTTCTGATATCGTGTTGTGTTATGGTTTTAAATTATTGCGATGCTATGGGATTATTAAGGGAAATGTTCTGGTGGTGCACCTTTATCGTGGGATACGTATCGGAGCGACCTTCGGGTTTCCCGATGTGTACCCTACGGTGAGGGGGCGCTACATACACAGGACCGATATGCAAAAATGTGCATTACGTTCTATTTTGGACCGACCCAAACCATTTTTGAACCATTATTTGAAGTGTTATATAGATAATGATGATTTGGTTATATTTGTTTATGCTGGGATTCCGGACAGGAGGTTCGATGAATTGTGTTGATTGAGCTGGAAATATTGAAGTGCCTATTGTGTATGAATTGTGGATTTCTGGATATGTATATTTGTTTTTATGGAAAAGAAAGAATAAGAATAAGAATAAGATTTGTTAAAGATGAGAGTGAGATATTGCATGATTATGAAGAATTATATGAATTGAGTTTTGATTTAGGATAAATTTCCAAAAGGGAAATTATATTGTTTTGATTTGTATAAGATTGAATAAAGATGAAAAGAATGAAAGAAAAAAATATATACCTGAGTTCGGATGTAGCACCCCACCCCGCTGCATTCAACCCGATATCGATGGTGATATCCGAGCCGTGACCATGAGGGTGGTATCTTAGAAGCGCACCATGCGCTTTAAAACTCATTATGACATCTTTTTTTAAAACACTCAAGTCTTGAAATCAATAGACAATTTGGGGCCCGCGATATGGAAACCTTTTAAATCAAACACTATTTCAATAATCAATTCACAATACAATATTAATTAGTTGGGGCCCTCTAAAATAACAGTACAATTCATAAATCGAAAGAATCAAATGCAGATATGAGACCGATCCCGACACGAACTCGACTTGCTTTGAAATCATACTCCCGTTTGTCTAACGGGGTACTAGCCAAATCTGAAAAATAATTGCAATGTTGGGTGAGTTTGTGAACTCGGTGAGAAACCATCATCAATGGTTCACTAAATCATGCATTACATAAATTGCGACAAAGACGCACAAGAATATTCAATTAACATCATTATATAACAATTTACGATAGTTTATAACGATTCTGATATTAAGTAGCAATTTACAATAGCATATAACGATTTCTGATGATCATATCCCAATTTCTGAAGAAATCATGGCATCACGTAATCAGTCAGTGTCATATAACAATCATTCATGTGTATACAATGCATATGTGACTCTTTTCTAGTTATTCAGTATTGTGCCCAAGTTGATCAACAAGATTCGATGGGGACGCGCTGTGATTTCTCCCTGCTCGAGGTCTTAGTATACAAATCGATGTTCGAGCTCGAGGCTCTTTTCAAAGTGATAATAGCAACTTGGGTCACATTCCATTATCCGATCATGCATTTATGCATGCAATGCGTTGTTCAAGAATTCAAGATTCAGTGTATGGCTATAAAAGCCCAGGATTGTATTTCTCAAGAATATGCAAGAATTCAAGACAAGAATCCAATCCAAGATAAGAGAAAGTGATCATGCAATTTCACGCCTAATACTGAGAGAGGCATACCATCCAATCATGTATATTTCAAGAATCATACAGCCACTTTTGGCAAGTAATTCACGTTGAGCATTTGAACAGTCAGGAATTTAAGAAACCAACTAAGTTACTCACCTGTTACTTCCGAGCTACTGCCTGGAAGTTCCAGCAATGTCCGTGGAATGACGATCCAACGGCGCCTCTATAACAGTAAAATACAGTCCCATTACTAGATGCTCAATTAAACAATTCAGTGATGTATACGTCTCTACAAAGTTATGTGCAATGCATGTTCACGATTTTTCCAGCGCTAAAACCCAATTTTGAACTCTTATGTCCCAATCTAACTCTTCGCTCAATTGGTCAACAATAATTGATCCAATCCTATAATTCGGTTCAATTTCCTCAATTCATAATCCCCATAGAAATTTCCTACCCATCGGGTCAAAACCTCTATTGAAAATCCCAATTAAACTCCAATTGTCTCAATTCAGTATTTAGGTGACACTATGAACCATAATCGACCTTATTCTCTATAAATCAATGTCACTTAAATCAATTCTAATTCCTATAATTATCCTCAATTGTAGACCTCTTTCTTTAGTTCATAACGAATCAGGAATCACCTCAATTGGAGGTCTATACCATAAATTATGCCCAATATACTAACAATCATCCCTTCAGAATTGCCATCTTCGTCGCGACCTAAGTCCGCTCGTCGCGACGTATACGGGCCGCTCGCCGCGGCATGAAGCACGTTCGCCGCGGCGTGCGTCCTCTTCGCCGCTCTTCGGGACGCAAGCCAGAAGGCTCGTCGCGACGTATCTCCAGGTGCTCGTCGCGGCGACGAGCTGCACACTAAATTTATTCGCCGCGGCGAGGCACGCCAGACGTCGCGACGTGCGACCGCGCCACCTTCTTCTCCGATCGATTTTCCGCCATTAATGCTATTAAAACTCAACATTTAACACCCTAACTACTCAATCTAACCCAATACATGCCATAAATGCTCAAACAACCAGTAATAACAACATTAAAGCCATAAAAACTTACCAATCGAAGATCAAAACCACAAATCACCGTAACCCTAAAACTTTCTCAAATCAACGATTAATCCACTCTCAATCCTTATCAACCTTCATCAATCACAATAAACCAGTTAGGCTACCATAAGGAGAAGAAAACCATAAAGAAAGATCAAAGAATCCTCACCAATGAGGAAGGAATCGGAGATCGCCGTAGAGAAGAGAAGGAGAATGCGATAATGCCTTAGGTAAAATTCCCAATTTCTCAAACCTACCTATTTATAGACATAGGTCTCCAAATCAGTCCAAATTTCAGTCTCTAAATTTCAATGGCTCAACATTTTAATTCTTAACAGTAAAACTCTAATTTTTCCATCGCCATTGGACAATTCTTTCAAGATTATCTGAATAATCGATTCATCACTCCAAAATTTCCTATTAAGGCATTTTCTCCGAATTTTACTGAAAATTTCCTATAAGCCACTATCAATTATCAATAACACTTAGACCATTCTAAATCAGTCATTCAACCCACTTACTCCCAATTCTCGATTAATCAATCCTAATCCGATCGGTTTCATTCATAATCCAATCAATTCATACTCACAATAAAATGCCGAAAAATCATGAATGCATGTACTATGAATAAATGCATATGTAAGAAACCTGCTTTCTATGATCGAGGCCAAGAACATGTTCAATCGGTAAATGCTATGAAACCTATCAGTCCGTCCCAATTACCCAAAATACCCCTGCTAACAGTAACGGGATGTTACAATTCACCCCTCCTAATAAAAATTTCGTCCTCGAAATTTCATATACGATTAATCAAGAAGGCAAGGGAGTCTTTTTGATCATTGCCTTTCCGATTTTCATTTTCAACTCATCACTTTCAATTATCAATAACACTTATATCGGATTCTAACAATATTTCCTAATCCTGTCTATGTAACATTTTGGATCCGAATCATCTTTTAGGTTTTAACTGTCTTACCGATCTAATCACACCACAATCCAAATTATCTCATGCATTGACAATTTTTCACATTCAATATCACTATATAACGCTTATCGACGATAAACAAAGATTAACACCGCTTTCCCACATTCACACATAAGAGTCACATTCATGAACTTTTCCCCATTATCGCCCCTTCCTTTCTGAGTTGTGACTAAGCGCTCAACAGTAACAAAATTCAGACACACTTAGGGAGTAGGAGAGCCCTCTGGGTATGATCGACTCCCTCGAGCTCAAGGCCGGCTCAATAACAAGAATCGATTTTAGGCAAGTAGGAGAGCCCTCCGGGTATACACTACTCGCTCGCTCGATTAGGGATAGGAGAGCATCGAGAGCGCTCCGCATTCACCATTATTTATTAACCAATTATGGAATTCGTTATTACAATTTTAATGCGTTTCACCTTTTCTCTACCACATTCGGTCATATACATATATATAATGCACATGCTCAATGTATCACAATTCACATTATCACTAAAACCCATTTATCAAAGTATACACAATATCATACTGATCACAAAATCACATTGCATCCAATCCAATTTATCATAATCACACATATCACATAGAGGTCATTTCATCGCTAATTTAGTTTCCTACTTACCTTGTCTCCATCTATACATTTTGGCCAAGGCAAGACACTTTGAGCATTTCATTTGTCATTTATCAGATCACATCCCCTTAGAATTAAAACACTAATCTCATAGGATTCTAATAGCCTCGATCTACTCAAATCATTACTCTTTTACTTGGATTTTCGTAATCCCCATTACAAATTCATTTTACTCGTCAACACTGTTCCATTGGTATTACCCATACAACAATTGTTATGTTCTCAATCAGTCTGAACTATACGTCAATTTCATGTCCCTAAAAACTTCATAATACCAGTTTGACTTAGATTCCAACAGTCAAGTCTGTTGACTATTCACACATGTAATCAGTCACACATACAATCTTTCGGATTTTCTCTCTAAATTACCAATTTCTCTTTCTTTGAACTCTTACTATAGCATAAAACTTCGATAGGATATCACGCCTACCTCTTAATTGACTATACATATCACTTTCCTCAACAAGGGAGTTATTTTCGATTCCTAGATATGGTTTACAATTTCTACATCCTCACTTCGGGTTTTGTCAATCCGATTTGATGCACAAATAATACTTTCTTTTGCTCCTTTTTGACAGCTCAACTATTAACACTCAATAATACACTAGATTTGATAACCTTATTGCCCAAATTTTGATCTTACGCCATTGAATTTTTTTCATTCAATCCATCAATTGCACCATTAACTTAGTTTGAAGAATCAACCGCTTAATCCTTTTTAAATCATTCAAATATACTGAAATAACTCAATCGTTATCGATTTGCATATTCATAGACATCTCCAAACTATTTCAGACGATTAATGTCTCCAAGCTTTTAAGCCACACTCAAGATAATGTAATTCAAATCATCAATCATAATATTGCCCATAGAATTATATTTGTCCCAAGGTGCATAAAATAACTTTATAAAATTTTCAATAGATCACATCATAACCTTTATTGGGACACTTCAAGAATATTGCAAAATTTCCAATTTAAAGCTTACACGATCAATACTTGGGCTGAACATTTCTCCAAATGTCTCTTTTATGATCATCACCATACTATTCACACATTTTCCTCAAACGCTTTTTTTTCAAACTAAAGCCGTAAAATCTTTGACACTTTTGGACGATCCAACATTCATCGATCTAAATAACTCCAATTCACGAATACAATATTCCTTGTAATTTCACATTTTATCAACACCTCTATCATCATTTAGTCTCCTATGCCATACTCGTATTAATTCATCCGCTATTCATTCAATCGATTTAGATTCACTCTTATGAAATTTACATAATAACCAATTTCCTCAATCGTGCTAACTTATCTTATTCACTTTTCAAATGCATTTAATCACCATCGATGCTCATAGTCGCTTTCCAATTTAAATACAATTGAGACACTTTACTTTTCAGTAGTACACTAAATTCCTTATACTCAATTCATATATTTCTCTCAATGTCGATTATCTCTAATGAGGAGAAATTTTCTTATAACTTTCTCAGTAACACATTTTGACAGATGTTCCTTTACCCTAATTTCTCCACATAATTTGATTTATTTCCATCATTACCAACGGGGTTGGCAACACATTCATCATATCAAGTTTTGTACTTTCAGAACACAATTTCACAAAATATACTCGAACATATACTCTCCTCATATTCGCAATTAATATTTCCTTGATATTCAGAATTCTCTTACATAATCGTAATCATCCCATTGACGTAATGTACACTTTTCAGTAACATAATTTATCTCTATACTTCATTTTGAATTTATCTCTTCGACAGTTACTCTCAAATCAATTCATCGATCAACTAAACCTTATCAATCATTAATCTGCTCATAGAACGTTATCACCAACTATTTTCATCACTATATAAATATCACCTTTCATAATACCTCGAGAAAATCAATTTCAACTATGCATAATATCCCAATAAGAGCAGTTCATGCCATACCTTACAAAATCAGAACATCCCTTATAATGAGGCTCTGCAGGGCACTTAGACAATTTCATTTACTCTAATATCTTGACATACATCGCTATAATCATCACATCTTATCTGGCAATGTATTCACATCAATTTACCCATTCATAGCACATACTACTAAAGACACCTTAATCTCATTTAATTCTAGATAACCTTTCTCTTTTTGGTACCAGTTCTCGATCATGGTGGCTTTGTTGAATTCATGACCCTCTTTTATTCTCGCAAGCTCAATACCGATGCTAACATCATTAATAGTCTCACTTCTTTCTCAATTGATCATTACAAGCATTCTCATGCCTTACTCTAACTCATCTTGAACTTGGGGCTACCAGAACTATGATCGAAACTTATTTCATAGGCCCCTGATTACCTCCTATATCATATTCACGTATTTTATTCATTTATGCTTAATCATTTCACCCATGATGGTGATTCCACTATCAAATGTACACTTACAAAGGACAATCTAATCTAAACTCAAAGAACCTTCCTGTCTACACCGTCCTCGCTCACGAGGATCATATACAATGTCCATTCATTCACAATTGATCATTATAAGTACTTTCATTTCTTATTCCAACCCATACAAAATTTTAAACAATACGATCATTTCTTAACTCACTAACCGCTTCCCATGCCATCTCCACAATTATGAGACAATTGCTTAATATTTCCACTTGCCATGGGGCTCCTATAATCGGGTGTGCATTTACTTAGGCAAATCAATTAAACCCAACACCTTTTTAAATCTACCAATTTCATTGTCTTACATTTCAATCTTTTCATTATTGCATTATACCCATATATTTCAAGATTCAAATCAATATCACAGATATGAAATCATTCTTGATTTCTCACTAACATAATCGATTCACAGTCATAAATCATTATTCATAACTCTTGTCACGGCAATCAGTCTCAATTGTAACTTCTCTATATCATGAAACACTTTATTTTCATCCACTTTATACACTTGAACTCTTTCCATTTCTACCATATTTCTATTTTCCTCTATCAATGCACAACTATCACTTCATTCCAATCCGCTATACCCATATAACTCTAATATTGTATCTCACAATAAATCCGTCGGTACCAGTACACTAATCTTCCTTTTTATCACATTCTCACACATTATCATTTTCTTCACTATTTTAACCGCTTGAACGACTAAGACACACTCATGCATGTGAATCATATACTAGACTGGGGATCAGTTGTCACTTTCTGCCGTGACATGACTTAAATGCATGTACTCGACACATTTTTCTCAGAATGCCCATGTAAGATTGTACAACCTGGCTCTGATACCACAAATGTAGCACGCCACTCCCGCCAGACCCGAACTCGATATCGATGGTGATATCCGAGCTCGTGACCCGCGAGGGTGGTATGTTAGAGCAGACCATGCAGTTTTAAAACTCATTATGACATCTTTTTTTTTTTTGAAAACACTCGAGTGCGCAGAAATCAATAGACAATTTGGGGCCGCGATATGGAAACCTTTTAAATCAAACACTATTTCAATAATCAATTCACAATACAATATTAATCAGTTGGGGCCCTCTAAAATAACAGTACAATTCATAAATCAGAAATAATCAAATGCAGACATGAGACTGATCTCGACCTGAACTCTGACTTGCTTGCTGAAATCATACTCCCGTTTGTCTAACGGGGTACTAGCCAAATCCTGAAAAATAATTGCAATGTTGGGTGAGTTTGCGAACTCAGTGAGAAACCATCATCAATGGTTCACTCAAATCATGCATTACGCAAATTGCGTCAAAGACGCACACGATAATATTCAATTAACATCATTATATAACAATTTATGAGTTTATAACGGTTTACAGTATTAAGTAGCAATTTACAATAGCATATAACAGTTTACAGTATCATATCCCAATTTACAGTAAATCATGGCATCACGTAATCAGTCAGTGTCATACAACAATCATTCATGTGTATACAATGCATATGTGACTCTTTTCCAGTTATTCAGTATTGTGCCCAAGTGCTCAGTCAATATTCATGGGGGACGCGTCGTGATTTTCCTCTACCGAGGCGGTCAAGATCGATGTTGAACTCGAGGCTCTTTTCAATGATAATAGCAACTTGGGTCACATTCCATTATTTGATCATGCATTTATGCATGCAATGCAGTGTTCAGTAATTCAGTATTCAGTGTATGGCTATAAAAGCCCAAAGATTGTATTTCTCAAGTAATATGCAGTAATTGAAGACAAGAATCCAATCCGAAGACAAGAGAAAGTGATCATGCAATTTCACAGTCTAATACAGTAGAGGCATACCATCCAATCATGTATATTTCAGTAATCATACAGTTTCACTTTTGGCAAGTAATTCACGTTGAGCATTTGAACAGTCAGGAATTTGAGAAACCAACTAGGTTACTCACCTGTTACTTCCGAGCTACTGCCTGGAAGTTCCAGCAATGTCCGTGGAATGACGATCCAACGGCGCCTCTATAACAGTAAAATATAGTCCCATTACTAGATGCTCAATTAAACAATTCAGTTATGCATACGTCTCTATGAAGTTATGTGCAATGCATGTTCACGATTTTTCCGGCGCTAAAACCCAATTTTGAACTCTTATGTCCCAATCTAACTCTTCGCTCAATTGGTCAACAATAATTGATCCAATCCTATAATTCGGTTCAATTTCCTCAATTCATAATCCCCATAGAAGTTTCCTACCCATCGAGTCAAAACCTCTATTGAAAATCCCAATTAAACTCCAATTGTCTCAATTCAGTATTTAGGTGACACTATGAACCATAATCGACCTTATTCTATATAAATCAATGTCACTTAAATCAATTCTAATTCCTATAATTATCCTCAATTGTAGACCTCTTTCTCTAGTTCATAACGAATCAGGAATCACCACAATCGGAGGTCTATACCATAAATTATGCCCAATATACTAACAATCATCCCTTGATTGCCATCTTCGTGCGACCTAAGTTCATTGTCATGACGACGATACGGGCCGTCTTCATGGCGTCGTCCTCTTCGCCGCTCATTAACGCATAAGTTGACGGCTCGTCGTGACGTATCTCCAGGTGCTCGTCGCGGCGAACACTAAATTTATTCGCCGCGGCGAGGCACGCCAGACGTCGCGACGTGCGACCGCGTCACCTTCTTCTCCGATCGATTTTTCGCCATTAATGCTATTAAAACTCAACATTTAACACCCTAACTACTCAATCTAACCCAATACATGCCATAAATGCTCAAACAACCAGTAATAACAACATTAAAGCCATAAAAACTTACCAATCGAAGATCAAAACCCCAAATCACCGTAACCCTAAAACTTTCTCAAATCAACGATTAATCCACTCTCAATCCTTCTCAACCTTCATCAATCACAATAAACCAGTTAGGCTAGCATAAGGAGAAGAAAACCATAAAGAAAGATCAAAGAATCCTCACCAATGAGGAAGGAATCGGAGATCGCCGTAGAGAAGAGAAGGAGAATGCGATAATGCCTTAGGTAAAATTCCCAATTTCTCAAACCTACCTATTTATAGACATAGGTCTCCAAATCAGTCCAAATTTCAGTCTCTAAATTTCAATGGCTCAACATTTTAATTCCTAACAGTAAAACTCTAATTTTTCCATCGCCATTGGACAATTCTTTCAGTACTATATAGTCAATCGGTCTGTCACTCCAAAATTTCCGGTCTGGGCATTTTTTCCCGAATTTCCCGAAAATTTCCTATAAGCCACTATCAATTATCAATAACACTTAGACCATTCTAAATCAGTCATTCGAACCCACTTACTCCCAATTCTCGATTAATCAATCCTAATCCAATCAGTTTCCAGTTCGCAATCCAATCAATTCATACTCACAATAAAATGCCGGAAAATCATGAATGCATGTACTTATGAATAAATGCATATGTAAGAAACCTGTTTCTCTATGATCAGAGGCCAGTAACATGTTCAATCGGTAAATGCTATGAAACCTATCAGTCCGTCCCAATTACCCAAAATACCCTTGCTAACAGTAACGGGATGTTACATCGGATTAGTTTAGTCTTAAGGTATCCAACGTGCGTTTTTCTAATGTATGAGTACACAGATGTTGAAAATTTGATTGAGTCCGTTTGAATCGTTTGTGTGCTTTAATTCGATTCGCTTTTGATTCCGAACCGATTTGATTCGTTTTTTATTCTTTCGCGTTTGAACCGTTTCGTTTTCTTTGACCTTTTGCCATATGTTTCCGCTTATGATTCTTTCTCTTTGGATTTTGTTTCGCCATTTGTTTTGGCCCACTTTCAGTTTTGAAATCCGTTTGATTCGTTTCCACCAATATCTGTTTCCGTTTTTCCGGTTGGGGTCTGGTCTCGAAATCGGGTCCCAACATTTATAGTATCAGAGCCCAGTATTAGGATCTTACATGGGCGCATATGTTTATTAAGAGTTTTAATTGGATAGGATTAAATTAGTGAGAATGTGAAAATGATGTTAATGTCTTTGTCATGAATTATTTGAAGAACTAAAGTGATTGTTTGATTTAGATGACAAGAATTTTGATTAATTTTAGGAATGTGTTAATGAAATTGAGATTGGGATTTCATGATGAATTGGGTTGATTTGATTTTGAATATGCATTTGTGAGATGAAATAATAAATACTTGAAAGATGAGATTAATGATAGAGATATATGTATAGAAATCCAAAAGATTGATTTGAATGATGATTGGTCCATATTAAGGTTCCTTAAGAAATGGACCACTGACTTGTGTCAATATATTAAGAAATATTGATTTGTGGTTATAGTGATTTTGATATGATATTAAGAAATATGATATGAGGAATTAGTTAAGAAAGTGATTGACTATGATCTTTTAAAAGACATTATGTGAGAGAATAAGTTACTTGGTGATTTCTTAAGTATGAATTTCAAGGACAAAATTCTTTTAAGAGGGAGAGAAATGTTGGACCCAGATTTTTTAAGTGGAAATTAAAAATTATAAAATGAAATTAAATGAGAAAATATGGCATGATTCTTTGTAATGAATGAAAAGTATAAATGAATTTATGAGCTTTTGATGAAATGAAAGACAATTGGGTTTCTTTGTGTTTGCACATGTTTGAAAAAAAGATGAGGTTTTGTGTATTGTATTTGGATGTGGGAATTTGAGATTGTGGATAAGTGAAGTGTTGTGCAGGTTGAAGAATTTGGCTAGTGAAAATTTAGGAGAAATGATGTCAAAATTTTATTTATGGATAGAAACTATGACTAAGTTTTTGACCCTATTAGAGTTAGAATTTGACAAAAGGGTCTTCTTGAAGATTGTAGTTCAGGTTTTGATCTTTTCATTGATATGTAATATGTTATTTTTGGTTATGAATATTGGAAGATATGAAATTTGGAAGTTTGGATGTGGTATAGGATGACCAATTATCTGGCAGAAACTTTGACTAGAAAATTAGCCTAGTTAGAGGTTGAAATTGCCTTTAAGTGTTGCATGAAAGTTGAAGATTTTTTTTTATCTTTGCATTGATATAAAGTTTAGAATTTTTGGATAAGGGAATGAGAAGTTATGAATTTTAGAAATTATGTTACTGTTCCGGGTGATAGTAATTGAATAGTAACTTTGACTTGACTTTTTGATCTATATAGAGGTTGTTTTTTCTCTTAAAGTCTTCATGAAAGTTATATATTATGTTCTTACCTTTACATTGATGTAAAGTATGAAAATTTTGGGCTATGAAATAGGAAGTTATGATTTTTACAAGTTTTTGTTACTGTTTGGCATGATAGTTAGTGGACAGAACTTTGAAGCGATTTTTAACTTCCTTAGAGGCCAAATTGATTTTTTTGTCCTTCATAAAAGTTGTAGTTTGCTTTTTGATATTTTCATTGATATAAAATAGGACATGTTTGGATCTTGGAGTGGAAAGATATAAATTTTCAAAGTTGAGTTATTTATTAGGGTGGCATGATATTAGGTAGTAACTTTGATTGGGTTTTGACCCCCTTTAGAGATGGAATTGGCTTTTGAATTCTTCATGAAAGTTGTAGAACTTCCTTTCAATTTTCTTTTGATACAAAGTTTGTAAATTTTGGACTCTTGAGTAAAAAGATATGATTTTTGAAAATTTTCAGCTATATATATATATATATATACACACACATTTGAAAAAAAAATTGAAACGGGTACAGGCGAGGGATTGACCTCGCCCTCGCGAGGTCTCGCGAGGGCGAGCGTCATGACTCGCCCTTCGGAGGGTGACGCCTCGCGAGGGGCGAGCGTCATAACTCGCCCTCGCGAGTGCGACGGCGAGCCGGGCCGTGTTGGACCTCGCACCCCACCCGTAGGTATTTGGGGGTTATACCCCGGCGTGTGTTTGCAGGTTATACCGCGACATCCAACCTTAATCAGTATTGTCCTCTTTGGGAATCGAACTCACGACCCCTCAAGGTTTTGTTATTTCTAAGAACACGCCTCTTACTATTGAGCCAAAGAACAAAACCTTGAGGGGTCGCGAGTTCAATTCTTAAAGAGGACAATATCGACATGTTGATGTCGCGTATAATCCGCAAACACACGCCAGAGATATCTCAAACATTTACGGATGGGGTGGGGTCCAACATTAAAAGGCACCTTTTAATGTTGGACCCCACACCCCACCCGTAGGTGTTTGTGCTTAATGGTAAAAGGCTTGCTGCTAGATAGCAACAAAACCTTGAGGTTAGGGGTTCGAATCCTGATCAAAGAGGACAATATCAATTTGTGTTGGATGCCGCAGTATCACTCGCAAACACACGCCGCAGTATAACCTGCAAACACCTACGGGTGGGGTGTGGGATCCAACATTACATATATGATGAGAAATAGGTATGATAACGAAAAAGTAATTGATTATGATCTCTTGAAACGTTATTAGTTAAAAGCATGTGTTACTTGATGATTTTACAAAGTATGAATTTCGAGGACGAAATTCTTTTAAGAGGGGGAGAAATGTTGGACCCCTATTTTTGAGTAAAATTTAGAAATATTAAGGGAAATTAAATGAGTGGTTTTATGTAAGTATTGTGAAATAAAGGTATTTGTGTTTTGAATAAATTCATGAGAAAAGAATTATTAGGTTTTGATTATTTTGATTTTTGTGGAGATTTGTATAGTTTATGATAGTTCAAGTGGATGAGTTAATTGAAATGAAGTTGAATAGCAAGAATTAAAAAGAAAAAGTGTGAAAATTTGAAGAATTAAGAAAGTTGACTTTCAAAGATAGAAGGTTTGACTTGAAAGTTGACTTTTTGATTTAGGTACAATTTAAGAAAATGGTTTTCTTGAAACTTGTAGCTTATGCTGATAGCTTTCTTTCGCCATAAAGTTTACAATTTTTCGATATCGGGAGTGAAAGTTATGATTAGTCAAAGTTTATATGTGTTATAGGTTGACTTATGTTATGATTGAAGCTTTAACTAGAAAATTGACCTAGTTAGAGGTTAATTCAGCCTTGAAGTTCTTCATGAAAGTTGAAGATTTTGATTTGATCTTTATTTTGATATAAAGTATAGAATTTTTCGATCAAGGAATAATAAGTTATGATTTTTATAAGGTTATGTTATTATTTTTGCATGATTATTAGAGGACAGAACGTTTGACTGAAAAATTGACTTTCTTAAAGGTCAATTGATTTTTATGTCCTTCATGAAAGTTGTAGGTGATTTTTCGATCTTCGCATTGATATAAAAATATGATGTGTTTGAACTTCGGAGTTGAAAGATACAAATTTCCAAAGTTGAGTCTTAGTTTAAGGATTTATTAATGTGGCCAAATCTTTGATTAGAAATTTGATCATTTTAGAGATGGATTTGGTTGTGGAGTTCTTCATGGAAGTTGTAGAGCTTCCTTCAAGCTTTCCATAGAGACCAAATTTGTTAAATTTGGAATTCGGAATCAAGAGCTACAATTTTTAAAAAATTCGGATATATATATATTTAAAAAAAGAAAAAAAAGGAAGCTGTCCCGCTAGGGCGATACGTCGCCCTAGCGAGGAGGGTTTATAGATACAATTATTATTAATTTTTATTTTTTTATTTTTTTAATTATTTAATTATTATTTCCAGATTATAGGAAATATGACCCCTCTTCAATCTTTCACTCATATCTTTTCCGTCCGACATCCGATTAACTTGGTTTTCAAAGCGTTGGATTACTAAGACAATGAATTGTATTTTTACGGGAAATTTGTGAATTTTTAAGATTAAATTAAGGATGATTAATTTAATCAAAGTGAGTGGACTAATTTTTTGAACATAGTTCGGTATTTTGAGAAATTCGAGATCTGTGGAGATCCGATTGAAGTGATTCTTAAGGAAAAATAAAAATAAGACATGGGGCTACAAGTCATATGAAGAAAGTAAATTTCAATTTTTCCCCTAAGACTTTCAATTTCTGAATTGAAGTTCGGATTAGTGTGCAGTTTTGGATTAAGAACATCTGAAAGTATTTTGGGCATAACTTTTGATTTGGTAATCGAAATGAGGCGATTCTTAATTTGAATTAAACTAGATAAATAGAGATACAATTGTTATGAAGACATCAAATGCCAATTTGTTAATTAAGAATGTCAATTTTTGGATGGAAATAACGTGCTGGAAAATGTGTTAGAACATGAACATATCTGAAATGTTTTGAGCATAATTTTTGATGTAGTGCTCCGAATTGGATGATTTTTATGGCATTATGAAATTAAAACATAGAGGAACATTTCTCTAAAAGAAAGTTTTAACAAATTCCTTCAAATTGATAGTGCGAATCATACCCGAAAGTAAGCACGAATTAAAGTGCATGTTAGGGGCATATTGGGAAGTCCACTTAAAGAGAGAGACAAAAGGGTCATTTGACCCTCATTCAAAATGACATGACATTATATAAAGTATATGGTTGTCGTTTGGAGAAGAGGGGCACGATTCCTTAGAGGAAAAGAAGAGAAAAATAAAAGAAGAGAGGAGAGGAAGAGATTTTCGGCTATGGAGAAGAAGATGGAAACTTGGGGTGTCGATTTTATGGGCCTTCAAGCTAGTTTTTAAGTTGATTTCAAGGAAAAAGGGTGGAAAAGGATGACAGCTTCCCATGCGGCTTAACAATTTCGAAATTGGAAGAGAAAGAGGTAAGTGTCGATTTTTTATCTTTGAGTTCTTAGTAAATTTTTTGTTTAGATTACTTGAAATTGGTATAGCTTTGTTAATTATAAGCTCGATTTTTATGATTAGGCCTTAGGTTATGTTTAATTTTGGATGAAAATTAATTGGGGTTTATGCCAAATTTCAGAAATTGGGATTTTTAGAAATTATTGGCTTAGAATCATGAAAAATATGATGGATTGGTGAATTATGATATCAATTTTGAGGAATTTGTGATTTATGATATTGAATTTGGATAAATTGGTTTAGGTCAATTTTGTGAATTGGGGGTTTTGAAAATTTGAGATTTAGATAGCTTGAATGTTGGGCCCCGAAATTTTTTTTTATATTGATTTAATTGACTTATTTTTTAATTTTGCTTTAATTATTTTAATTATGTATATATATATACATATATGTATTTGTTGAGTTTTGAATTAGTTAGTATGATTTGGAATTGGAAATTTTGAAGTTAAAGTGAAGGTTTAGAATTAATTGGATTAATTGGAAGTAGGCTTGGATGTGTAGAGCCATATGAGACAAAATAAGGGTAAGTGAGAAAGAATGGGCTTTAGAGGTAAATGGAATATGAAGAAGGAGGATTAGAAATAAGTGGATTATGGTGTAGTGGGCTTGTGAGGAGGAGAGCCCAAAAGCCTTTAAGTGAGTTATATGGAGAGCTTGAAACTACATAGTTTTGAGGTAGGCTTTTAAGTTGAGAATAAGTGAATTAAAGGAAGAGGAGAAGAAGTAAGTGTCGTAGAGAAAAGAAAAGGAAAGAAAGGAAGAGAAGCAAAAACGTGAGAGAAGAAAGAAGGAGAGCTTTCGGCCAAGAAAAAGGGAGAGCCGTAGGAAGCTTGAAGGAAGGAAGAAAGAAGGAGAAAATAAGGGAAATCTACTTGTGAGAGGAAATCAAGAGAACCCCACTCAAGACAAGGAGGAAGGGCAATCTTGAATTCGGAATCCAACAATAGGTGGGTAACATTTTTATAGTTGTTGCGTAATGGGCAAATTCCCTATGTGTGCTATCTTTGTTAAATGGTGTGTATATTGAAAGTATTTTCATCTGGTTTGCAAGAAAAAGAAAGAAACTGTGATGATTTGATAGAATGAAAGAAGCATAAAATGTTATGCTTGTGCCTTAATGTGTGAGCATAAATTGGTTGTAATTGGGCAAGAGAGAACCTACTTCGATAGTCACGTGCACATTGAACCCCCTAGCCTTCTCCCGGCTGCCTGCTTGAGGCTTACGAGATCTGAAAAATAGACTCGTCGTATTTACGGTAAACTTCGGTTGCCGTCGTGTTTAAGGAACTCTAGAGCCAATTGTGTGCATTTTAGCATTTAATTGTGTTTATGATGAATAATATATGTTTGATTGATATAAATTCTCATACTATGCCTTATGTGATGATTTTAGGTTATTGGTGTTTTATATGATAAATTGCCATTGTTTTGGATTCATAATTGTGTGTTTTGTGTATGGCTCGTTACTCGACGGCTATAAACATGTTAGCCACTGAGTCGTGTTAGCTCACCCCATTCTCCCTCCTCAGGTGCAAATTCAAGTTGAACCCGGAACCTTGCAAAGCATCGGGCATAACTCCAAGATTTAGGCACTTTGGTATTAAGTTAGTAACTAGCTCTTGGATAGCTTTATAAGCGTATCAAGCATTGAGCATCTCATGTATTTTGTATTTTGTACTTGACTTTTGATGGATATGCCGATATGTACTTAAAGCTATGATTGAACTCTTATGATTGGAAAGGTGTATGAGAGCTCTAGTACTCTCTCCATCATGTGAAATTGTTGATTTACGATCTGTGTATGGCCTTGAAATAGTATATGTATGAGTATTTTAATTATTGATTTGCTGTTGGGTTTTTGACTTTGGGAGAACTCGCTGGAAACTTGTTATGGTTTATGTGTTGTTGTAATGAGTTGTAGAGCTCTCCCAGGATGTTTTATGAGCTATTTATGATGTGTTGATTGATAGATATGAGTCGTTAGAATTAAATGTAGGTGCTGTCTAAAATGGCAGATTCTTAGCAGACGCTTTGAGTCCACTTTTGACCCTTTCAGAGTTGGAAGTTGGGTTGGTGGTCTTCATAAAAGTTGTAGGGAGTTTTCTTAGCTTTCCATAGACACCAAGTTTGCTAAAATTGGAGTTCGGGGTCAAAAATTATGGTGTTTATATGTTCTGGTACTGTTTGTGAAAAGCTAGTCGATCGGTCTTAGAGTAAATTTTTGTTTTCTTTACAGTCCGAGCTTGTCTTTGAGTCCTTCTTGAAAAATGTAGATTTTTCTCTTAGCTTTCTAACGAATCAAACCGTGTCTAATTTGGAGCTCGGAGTCAAAAGTTATTAAGGTTAGAAGTCTGATAGGTCGTGGTCGATAAGGTGGTCGCTTACCATGAGCACCGGCCTTCGACGTCATTGAAGGCCTTGGCCTTCTTGCTCATGAATTAAGCGCATTGGGGTCGATTTTGGCCGACCGACCCCCTCTCCTTTCTTTTGGCCATAACTTTTTGCGTAGACCTCCGATTAAGTTGATTTTTGAAGCGATGGATTTCTAAGAAAATTTTCTATCTTTCTACACCTATTTTATCAGTATTGTTTTTAAATTGAAAAAGGTGGTTTGAAACAAAGTATGACAATCGGTTGTCAAAGTCTGAATATACTTTACTAATTTTAAAATATCTTGAGCTATAGGGCTCAGATCGAGGTGATTATTGTTTTAAATTAAATTAGAGATATAAACCTACAAGTTTTATGAAGGAACCGATCGGTAATTTAGCCTCTAAAGTTTTCAAATTCTGACATGAAGTCGGTCGAGGGTCAGTTTTCACTATTTTTTTAAGATAGTATTTTAACCATAACTTTTTCATTTCTAATCCAAATTGAGCGATTTCAGAGGCGTTAGAATCGTTAGATCATGAGGAATAAATGTCATTAAGAAGCTGATTTGTAATTCCAATTGCAAGTCCCCCAAATTGTGGTCAGTTTGTTGTCAGTTTTGGGTCTTCCGCGTTTGTGTGCTTCCAAATGTTGGGCCTCGGAGACGGGGTCCAACATTGAATATGTGAGGAATTGATGTTTCCTAAGCTCAATTTAAGTAATTATGATTTTTATGATATTGAATTTAAGTGAATTGGTTTAGGTCAATTTTGAAATTTGGAGATTTTAGAAATTCTTGCTTTAGATAGCTTGAAAAAGTGATGAATTTGGGTTTCCTATAGTTCATTTTGAAGATTATGATTTTTATGATGTTGAATTTGGATATGTATGGCTTAGGTAATGTTAAATTGGAAGAGAGAGAGAAGCGAAGGTCAAATTGAAGCATGGGACAAGTTGTTAGCATGGAATTGAGGTGGGTAGCATATTTATATTTTGATTTGTAAGCTATATATGAATTTTTGAAAATTAAAGAAAGCAAAAATTGGGTTTTTGATAAATTATTGTTTTTATAAATGTTTGAAAAATATGTTGATTAATGGTTGAAATTATGATTTCCGAAAGATTAAAATTATTGTTTTAAAATGTCTTTGATAAAGTGGAAAACAAACATCTGAAATTCTTTATTTATGAATGAATTGATAATTGTGACATTCATTGATTTTTGAATGTTTTAATAATTGCTATGGTTGTTGCATTATTGAATGATTGAGAATGTGTTATGTGAATTGTTTTGGACTTTGTGAATTTATGAATGAAAATGTGTCGGTTAGGACATGTGTATGAAAAATAAAGTTTCAAAATGTGCTTTTAGGCAATTTGATTTGTATGTATGAAATATGTGATAAGTGGGTTTGGTTAGGTCCCTTAAGTGAGTCAGTGTACTATCTCGTTTTTAAAAGCCTTCTCTCGGCTGCCCGCGAGTGGCACTGGAGTTTCGATTTCGGACTCCCTTCACAGCTACACTTGTAACATCCCGTTACCAATGTGAAGGGCATATCGGTAATTCGGAAGGATTAGGGTTGCATGCATGCATACTTTGATTGGCATGTTCATTTTAGCCTCTATAAATGTTGATAAATGTTCATTATTGCACAAGCATATGTATGTACATACATGTATGACAATTTTCTGATTAAATTATGTAAATTGGAAAATTAGGTGATAATTGTGCGGATTAGGGTTGGATTATAGAATTGGAGTGGAAATTGAATTTAAGGGTTTGAAAATTGAAATTGGAGTGTAGGATCATGCAATTTATATTTTTGAAGATTTATAGGAATTTTTTCGAGATTTTTAGAGTCATGGGTTCAGACCGGAAAATTTGCTTAATGACTGATAAATCAGATTTCGGTTCCAAAATTGATTGACAATTGGCACGAGATAATTTGAGCCATGATTTTAAGATTTATTATTAGGAGTTATTGCAAAATCGGGAGAGAATTAGAATAAGAATTGAATTCTTAGACCCTAAGAATTAGGCATGTGGCTAGAGATTTGCCAAACGTGCCTTTAGTTTTAAATTCCTTATATAAAAACCCTAATCTTTGAATTTTGCTTTCCACGATTTCCCTTTTTGCTTTAAAAGACAACTTTGATTTTCTTCTTCTCTTCTCCATCGTGGATCATCATCCCTGCCTTCTGTTTCTGTTTCCTTCTCTTACTTTGTTCCTTTTACCATCTTTAACCTAGCTTAAGTCTTGGATTTGAAAAGATGACTTTTGGTGGAAAAATGGGTGAAACCGTGGATGTGGTTTAAGCTTTAAGGTTGGAGTATTTTGGTGTTTTTGAAGGTTTGAAAGCTTGAATCAAGTAAGTTTTTACTTCTTTATGTTTTAAGTTGTTTGATTTAAGCATTGAATTAAGTTATTAATTGTTTAAGAATTTAGAAGTTTTCGAAGGATATAGGTTTTAAAGAATATGTTGTTTTGATGTGGGTATTTGAAGAATAATTGATTTTAGATGGGATGGAGATTTGAAAAGAGTTGTGTTTAGTATAGGAAGTTGTTTGGGAGTGTTTATAATTAAATTGGATGGATTAGAAATCTGCAGATCTGAGAAATTCTGGGTTTCGAACGTGTTTCTGGGTTTGCACGTCGCGACGTGCGATGAACACGCCCGATTTTTTCGAAGGTGAATTAGTTGTTTAAATGATTGATTTTTTAGGTTAAATTCTTAATGGATTGGTGAGTGATTAATTGATCTTGATTTAGAGACTAAGAAATTTTGAATTGATAAGATGAAATTTCGGCATTTAATTCGATGGTTCTCGAAATCGAATGGCGATTTAATGTGATTAAATTGGAGAGTGACTTTAGAGAATGTGGAAGATTTGGGATTAGAATCGGAAATGTCATAACGTGTATAGTACATAATTTATTTGCTACTTATGCATTATTGAATATTAGAAATTGAGCAATTGATAATGTTAGTTTATTATGATTATTTTAGAGGCTCAAGTGGACCGTCGATCGTCCGATATAGCTGAGACTTCCAAGCAATAGCTCCGAAGTTCAGAGGTGAGTAACCTAGTTGGTTTCTCAACCTGTATGTGTTACATTTTATGCACCTATACCATGTGGAGTTAAGGAAGGATTATGTGTGTGTTTGTTTTGATTGATTTCGAACCATAGGTGTTCGAAATATTTGGAATATGTTATAGAAGTGTTAATTGTGCATAATTGAAATTGATTTGGTTAAATACGAAATTGGATATAGTGTGTTAGGTTGTGACACAGTTATTGAAAACTGAGACATGTGCATTCATGCATAAAAGTATGATCAGATAATGGCAGTTGTGACCGGAGCTGCCAACGATTTTCAGAGCTTAAAGCTCAACGCAATTAGGGCCTCGAGCCCAACGTACTTGTTAGAGCCACAGGCTCAATGATCAGGGCTTCAAGCCCAACGTAATTCCGAGCCTCAGCTCGATGACCAGGGCAATGCCCAACGTATTTCAGGCGCACGGTCACAACACCGAAATAAAATGGAAAGAGCCACATGTTCAATGCATATATATGAATGATTGGATATGATTTGTGAAAAAGGCAAATTGCCTTACGATTGTGAAATGATAGCGCATGTGATTTGTATGATTGTGTGATTTGTATGATTGTAAGATTTGTATTATTTGGTAAATTGTATATATATGCATGAGTTGGGTGGACCATCGATGATGGTTTCTCGCTGAGTTCGCAAACTCACCCAACATTGCAATTATTTTTCAGGATAACGATAATAGACTCTTAGCTCCAGTTAGCGAGACTTTTCCTGCTGTGTGAGTACTGGCGAGAGACGCATGGCTCACAGGTTGGTCAGCTGGGATCTTTTGGGGATGATCTAGTTAGGAGTTGTTTAAGTTCCTTTTTGGATTTGTACAGTGTGTAATCATGACAGGATTGTGTAATGATGGTTTTAAGAAATGAAATGAGAATGTTTTATAGTTTCAAAATTTTAGTGATTTCGATATTACAATTTTATTATAATGATGCCATGTGGATTATAGAAATGATCGTATCGTAGTGCACCCTCATCTTGGGTTATCTATCGGAATGACCCACGGGCGTCCCGGTACGTACCCTACGGTAAGGGGGCGCTACAACACTGGACCGCTATACGGAAAAGTGTAGTACGTTCTGTTCATGGCTGCACAGGACCTCTTTGCGGGAATGTGCAGTACGTTCCATTTTGGACCGACCCAAACCGTTTGATATGTTTTATGTGTGTAATTTGTGATTTCATGTGATTGCATTCATGCTTATGAAAAATGGGAAATTTTTAAGAAATGAAAAGGTGACATTTATTATGAAAAGTTTGAAAAGCATTGAAAAAGGTTTGAGGAAAATGTTTGAAAAGTTGCAAAGTTTGAAAAATAAGCCTTTTGGCAAAAAGTTTATGAAAAATGATTTCTGCTTATTTTTCAATTTATAAATGTGTTATCCACTGAGCCGTCGAGCTCACCCCTCCTTTCATCCCCATCTCCAGGTTTCGAGCAGGAGATCGGATGAAAGAAAGTCAAGCCATCTATTCGTTTTTGCTTCATTTGTCAATTGTAAATTTTGGATTTTAGAAAGGGTTTGTAAATGGCTTGGAATGCCATTAAAGTGTGTTGTGTATTCGTTATGGGAATGTATCATGAATTTTGGATCTGTGTATTTGGTTTAAGTTATGGATATGATTTGTGATGGTTTAGAAATATGATGGATCTTTGGGTTTGGATTGATTGATATATGAATTTTGTATAAAGACTTGGATTATGACATTATGTAAGATAAATTATGATTTGTCTATTGAATTAAGGACTAATTAAGAATTGGATTTGTATAATGTGTTTGGATATAGATATGTAGATGTAGGTTTGTGTTTGTTGTGTTGGATCCCGGACGGAGGGTCCGGTGGATTTTGATTGATTGTGTAATTGATTGGGGATTATAGAAGTGTGTTTTCAATACTTTGCAGGTTTGGGTTAGAATAAAAGCAGTCGTTATGCTGCCGAATTTTTGATAAAATTGGTATAAAAATGAGTTTGGGGATTTATATGAATGTATAAAAAAATGTGTATGAATTGAGAATTTGATTAAGGATAATTTCCAAGACAAGGGAAATTGTAGGGATTTGCATGAGTTTGAATAAAGATGAGTATAAGAAAAAGAAAAAAAATTATACCGAATTCCGAATCGGTTAGTCTTAGGATTTTCAACGCGATGCTTCTTTAAGATAATTTATACACGAATGTCGGACATTGGTTATGTTATTCGATTTGTCTTCATTTGTATACTTTGATTTTAAGTTTGAATTCGATTCGTATCTGTTTTATGCGATTCAAATTTTTGCATTTGATTGTAACCGTTTATTCGATTTCGTTTCCGATTCATGTATCCGCTTTCGCTTCTTTCGCTTTATCATTCGATTTCCTCCGCTTTGTCATCGTTTGTTTCGTTTGTGATTTGTCGCGCCTCCTTTGTTATTTGTTTTTGCGTTCTGCCTTTCCGGTTCCTGGATCGGGTCCTAACAGGGCCATCCCCTGTGTTACGCCGTTTCGTTTGTTCCTTCTTCGCCCATGCGACACCGTTCTGCTTCTCGTGCACGCGAAACGCCACCGTTTGATCCTTCTTCTGATTTTGCTATCTCCTCCCCTAATCCGACCTTTGTTCAATCTTTTGCTTATATCTTTTCCGTCCGACATCAGATTGATTTGATTTTTGAAGTGTTGGATTACTAAGACAATTATATACATCAGCATGGGAAATTTATGATTTTTGAGATTAAATTGAGGAAGAATGATTTAATCAAAGTGAGTTGGGAAATTTTCTGAACATGGTTCAGCATTTTGGTGAATTCTTGATCTGTGGACATCCGATTGATATGATTATGGTTGGAAAATAAAATAGAGAAATGGGGTCACAAGTCATATGAAGGAATTGAATTTCAATTTAGCCCCTAAGATGTTCAATTTCTGAATTGAATTTGGGTTTAGTGTGCAATCTTGGATTAGTAAGATCTACAAGTATTTTGGCCATAACTTTTTCTCTAGTAATCCAAATGAGGTTATTATTTATTTGGATTAAACTAGAGATATAGGTCTACAAATGTAATGAAGGACTCGAGTTTCAATTTAGTCTTTAAGAATGTCAATTTTTGGATGGAAGTAAATCGTTGAAAAATGTTTTAGCATAAGACAAGTCCGAAATGTTTGGAGTATAACTTTTGGAGTAGTGCACCAAATTAAATGATTTTGGTGGAATTATGGAATTGAGACAATAAGGAACATTTATATAGAAGGAAGTTTTACCAAATTCTTTTAATTTGATGATTTGAAAAATGTCCTAAGTTAAACATGATTTGATGAATTTTGAGACTTTGTTATATTTTATGATTTTGAGGACTTAATTAGCATGTTAATATAAACAATTAACATGTTAAATTGAGTAAGATCATTTGGCATAAATTGATTGGATTAAATGAAATTAAAGTGTTAGAAACTAAAGTGTTAGAAATGCATAAGGGCAAAATTGGAAGAGTACTATAGGTTTTAAGTTATAAGGCATATATGTGAGGAAAAAATGGTCTTTTAGCATTCATTAAAGACAAGAGAAGGGGCTGTCGTTTAAGAAGGAGTAAGGCACGAAATGGGAAGAAAGAAAGGAAAGAAAAGAAAGGAAGAAGAGAAAATGAGAGGTGAGTTTCGGGTGAAAGAAAGGAGAAGAGGAAAAAAATAGCTAGGGTTTCGATTTTTCTTGGGTTTCAAAGAGAATTTTATGATGATTCAAGAGAAAAAAGGTGGAAGAGCATGAGAGTTTCCTATGGAGCTAAGAAAATCCGAAAATGATGAAGAATAAAGGTAAGAGGAATTTTTACTTTGTTAAATTGTGAAAGGATTTTGATTTAGATAGCTTGGAAATGGTACGAGATTGTTATTTCTAAGCTCAATTTTGGTGATTATGCTTTATGTGGTGTTGAATTTGGAAGGTTATGAATTAGGATTTTTGTCTTGAATTAGGGAATTGAAGTGAGGCTTTGGAGAAATTAATGCTTTGGATAAGCTACAAGCATGGAATTGAGGTGGGTACCATGTTTATATTTTGATTTATAAGCCAATTATGTAATTTCAAAAAATCAAGAAGATAAATTTTTTGAAAATTATTTTTTTCGAATGATTGAATAAATTGCTAAGTTTGTTTTGAATGATTTTGATCAAAATTGATACGATTTTCGCATTCATTATGTTTAAATGATTTGATAATTGCAATAAAAGTTGCATTATGTGTTGCGAATGATTGAGAATTGCTATATGAATTTGTGTGAAAGTGTGAATGTCAATGTGTCTAGTATGACACGATATGAAAATTTAAGTTTTCGAAATATGCCTTCTGGCAATCCGATTTTCAAGTATGTATTATGTGTTATGTGGGTTTGGTTTGGTCCCATAAGTTTGAGTCAAGTGTACTTGTTTTCTTTTTATAGGCTTTCGCCGCTCTTAGTGGCATTGGAGCTCGATTTGGACTCCATAAGTTCACTACTAACCGGACCGTATGCGGGAAGGTGTAATACGCTCGCTCATTCACTGTTGCACATGACCGATATGCGAAAATGTGCAGTACGTTCTATTTTGGACCGACCCAAATCATTTCTGATGTGTTATGTTATGTGTTTATGTTGTGTTATAAGTGTGTTGCATCCATGTTTTAAAACTGATCATGAATGTTTGAAAAGTTAGAAAGATGAGAAATAAGCATTGTTTTTGACAAATTTCTACCGTGAGATTTTATAAAATAGCAAAAGTTTTAAAAGAGATTATTTTTTATTATTTTTCGATTTATAAACATGTTATCCACGAGTTGTCAAGCTCACCCCCTTTCATCCCCATCTCCAGGTTTCGAGCAGGAAATCAGATGAAAGAAAGTTAAGGCATTTTTTTGATTTTGTTTACCTTGTATTTTGAGTAGTTTGGATTTTGGTATTGGTTTGTATATGGCTTGAAATGCCATTAATATTTTGTAAGCATTTATTTCGTGATGTAAATGAATTATGGATTTGTGTGGATATAGTATGTTAATGGTTTATGGATGAGATGAATTAAGAGTTTGTGTATGGTTATGTAGATAAATTGTATATTGATTGTGTTTTGGATTCCAGACGGGAGATCCGATGATACTGAACATTGTTTGAGAATTATTTGAAGTGCTATATAGATAATGATGATTTGGTTGTATTTGTTTATGCTGGGATTCTGGACAGGAGGTCCGATGAATTATGTTGATTGAGCTGGAAATATTGAAGTGCCTATCGTGTATGAATTGTGGATTTCTGGATATGTATATTTGTTTTTATGGCAAAGAAAGAATAAGAATAAGAATAAGATTTGTTAAAGATGAGAGTGAGATATTGCATGATTATGAAGAATTATATTAATTGAGTTTTGATTGAGGATAAATTTCCAAAAGGGAAATTATATTGTTTTGATTTGTATAAGATTGAATAAAGATGAAAAGAATGAAAGAAAAAAAAATATACCGGATTTCGGATTAGTTTAGTCTTAAGGTATCCAACACGCGTTTTCCTAATGTATGAGTTCACGGATGTCAGAAATTTAATTGAGTTCGTTTGAATCATTTGTGTTGGACCCCGAACTTTCGGTGGAAATTAGGAATATTAAAATGAATTCAATGAGTGTTTTCGGATATGAATTGTGTTATAGATGTTATTGTGCTTAAAAGAGATTGATGAGAAATGAGGTGATTGATTTTGATGACTTTGAAATTTGAGTAGAGTTGTATGAGTTATGAAAGTCAAAATGAACTAGTTGATTGAAATGGAAGTTGAAAAGCAAGAAATAATTAGTGAAAGTGTTATATTTTGAAGAAAATAGAAAGTTTGATTTGAAAGTTGACTTTTGATTTAGGCAGAATTTGAGGAAATGATCTTCATGAAATTGTAGCTTATGTTAAGAGCTTTTCGTAGCCATAAAGTACGCTATTTTTCGATATCGAGATTGAAAGTTATGATCTTTGAAAGTTAAGTGTATTTTGCTTTGGTTTTGGAAAATGCTCTAAGTGTAGGATTGTATATGTTGTGTTTTGAGGCCATTTTCGTACTGATTTGATTTGAATTGGAGTAAATGGTCTACATGAAAGTTATAGAGAATTTAAATAGCTTTAAAATGATGTATAATATGCGATTCTTGGTTGTGGAGGTTGAAAGATATGATAATGTGAAATTTGGATATTGCTTAGGTGATTGCTATCAGGGCAGAAACTTTGATTGAAACATTGACTTAGATAGAGGTTGAAGTTGTTTTGGAGTTCTTCATGAACATTGTAGAGCTTGTTTTTATCTTTTCATTGATATAAAGCACGAAAATATTGGATAATGGAGTAGAAAGTTATGATTGTTAGAAGTTTTGATGCTGTTTAGTGTGAAGCTGATCGACCAGTCACTTTATTTGGAGTTTTTTTGACCCATTTAGAGGTCAATCTGATGTTTAAGGCCTTAATGAAAGTTGTAGAGGGTTATTTTACCTTTCTATAGACACCGAGTTTGTCAAATTTGGAGTTCTGGTTCAAAAGTTATGATGTTTTCAAGTTGAGGTACTGTGTAAAGTTTTGAGGAGATTATCAATCGGTTATCTTCGAGCTCATTTTTGACCCCTTTAAAGACTGAGCTTGTTTGTGAGTCCTTCTTGAAAATTTTATATCTCTCTCTTATCTTTCCAATGGTATCAATTTTTTTCCAATTTGGAGCTCGGAGTCAAAAGTTATGAGATTTGGAAGTTTGAAGATCGAATTAGGTGCCGGCCGACCTCTGTTGGCCGACCTCTGTGGGCCGACCACTGTTGGCCGACCTCTGCTGGCCGACCTCTGTTGGCCGATCGACCGCTGTTGGCCGACCTCTGTTGACCGACCGACCTCTGATGGCCGACCGACCTCTGTTGGCCGACCGACCTCTGATGGCCGACCTCTGTTGGCCGACCGATCTTCGCTCTGGCCGAGCTTTGATTTTCTGGCCGAACTCTGACCTCCCTTCACTCTTTTGGCCATAACTTCTTCGTCTGATATCCGATCAATCTGATTCTTTTTGAAAATTAAACTAGAGCGATGGGGCTACAACTGTTATGAAGGAGCTGAGCTATAATGTAGCCTCTAAGACTTCCAAATACAGGTCAGACGTTCAGTGTAGTGTTCAGTCCCGGTGTTGTAGTGGCTGAACAGTGTTCAGTATTTTGGAGATATCTTGATCGGTAGAGCTCCGATCGATCTGATTGTTTTTTAAAGTTAAAATAGAGACATGGGGTTACAAATGTTATGAAGGAGCGGAGCTATAATTTAGCCTCTAAGACTTCCAAATACAGGTCGGAAGTTCAGTGTAGTGTTCAGTCCCGGTGTTGTAGTGGCTGAACAGTGTTCAGTATTTTGGATATATCTCGATCGCTAGAGCTCAAATTGAGTTGATTCTTGTTGCTAATTAAAATAGATACATGGGGCTACAAATGTTATGAAGGATCCGAGCTATAAGTTCACCTCTAAGACTTCCAAATATAGGTCGGAAGTTCAGTGTAGTGTTCAGTCCCGGTGTTGTAGTGGCTGAACAGGGTTCAGTATTTTGGATATATCTCGATCACTAGAGCTCGGATTGAGTTGATTCTTGTTGATAATTAAAATAGAGACATGGAGTTTCAAATGTTATGAAGGAGCCGAGCTATAATTTAGCCTCCAAGACTTTCAAATTCAGGTTGGAAGTTAGGTGTAGTGTTCAACCTCAGGTCTGAAGAACAAACTTCAGTATTTTGGAGATATCTTGAGTATAGAGCTCCAAATGATCTGATTCTTGAAGTGATGAATTCATAAGACATAGAGGGACATTTCTCTAAAGTTTTTAAGGCAAAAAGGAAGGGACAATTTTGTAAGTTTACTTAAAGAGTTAAGTTTTAGGCTTATGAGTAAGGGCAAATGGGTCAATTTTAATTCATTTAATGACATGGCACTATAAAAACAAGTGAGCTTTCATTTTAAGAGGCAACCCATGACAATTAAGAGAAAAGAAGGAAAGAAATAAGAAAAGAAAGGAGAAGAGAGAAGCATTCGGTGGTGGAGAAGGAGAAAGAAAAGAAAGAGAGCTAGGGCTCGATTTTTTCTACCACTTGAAGAGAGATTTCAATGTCATTCCAAGAGAGAAAAAGGTGGAGGATGAAGATAGCTTCATCTTGAACAAAGAAAATTCGAAAATGGAGGAGAAATGAGGTAAGAGCAATTTTTAAGATTTGAGTTTCTCTTGAAGTTGTGGTTTAGAATCATAGAAAATGGAATGGGTTTGTGGAGTATGAAGTTAATTTTGTTGATTGCTAAGCATTATGGGTTTAATTTTGGATGGAAATTAATTAGGGTTTATGCCCAAATTTGAAATTTGGAGATTTTGGAAATTTGTGATTTAGAAAGCTTGAATATATGAGGGATTAGTGTTTCTAAGTTCAATTTGAGGATTAAGTTAATTATGATATTGAATTTGGGTGAAATTGCTTTAGGTAAAGTTAAATTGAAAGAAAGAAGGAATCAATGGACAAATTGGAGCGAGGAACAAGTTTTTAGCATCGATTCGAGGTGGGTAATGTATTTATAATTTGAATTTATAAGCCACTACTGCTTTCTTTAAATAAAGAGATTTTTCTGATTTCAATTGCATCACAAATGTTGCATCATTGTATGAATGATTTGAAAAATCATTTTTGATTCAATACATGGACATTGGATGAATTGCAACATACATTGCGTTATGCCTCGAAAGATTACATGGCATTTCGTATATTCGGAAAAGATCATGCGATAAATGATTTTGAGCATGATATGTGCTTTAATGTGGCGAGAGAGAGCGTTGTGTTAGTCACGTGCACGTCGACGTCTAGCCTTATCCCGGCTGCCTGCTTGTGAGCATACGAGATCCGAAATCGGACTCGTTGTGTTTACGGTATAAACTTCGGTTTATCCGTCGTGTTTACGGAACTCTCAAGCCATTTGTGTGCATTGCATATGTGATATGACATTGCATCTATAAATTGTCAAGTTGATGCATTCATGTTTTGTAATCTATGGATTTATGGTTGAAAGCCTAAGAATCATACGTTTTACAAACTGCGAGTTTGACTACAGCAAGAAAAGAACTTTTAAAAACGTGCTTTACGGATTTCAAAGAAAAGTTTTTCTAAGACCAGAGAAGGAAAAAGATTTCAAAGGTTTTGTTTATCTATTCGTTTTATAAGCATATTATCCACGAGCTTTATTCTCACCCCCCTTTCATCCCCATCTCCAGGTTTTCAAGCGGGAGATCGAATGAAAGAATGTCAAGATGTGTTATTCGATTTTGTATCGTTTGTATTTTATGAAAAATGGAATTTTGGTATCGGTTTGTATAAGACTGGTTTTGTCAATTATTGTATTACAAGTATTATTATGGGATTGTATTATGAATTCTGGACATGTGTATTGATTTAAGTTATGAATGGGATATGGATATAGAGATGATTGATTATTGGGTTTGGATTGATTTGATTCATGAATTTTGTATAAAGATTTGGATTATGACCTTATGTATAATGATTATGTTTTGTAAATTGAATTGAGGAATTAATAGGAATTGGATTTGTATAATGTGTGTTGGATATGGACATGTAGATATAGGATTGCGTTTGTTGTGTTGGATTCCAGACGGGGAGTCCGATGATACTGGTTATATTGTGAGAAATATAGAAGTGTATTTTGAACACTTTGCAGGTTTTGGGTTTAATAGAAGGCAGTCGTTATGCTGCCAAAATTTTGGTGAAATGGATATAAGAATGAGAATTGAGATTTATTTGAGTGCATAAGAAAATAATTATGAATTGATAAATTGATTAAGGAAGGTGGAAGAAATGAAAAAGAAAGAAAAGAAAAAGAAGAAAAAAATTTATACCGATTTCGGATTGGATCAGTCTTAGGGTCCAACGCAACGCGACAGTGATTCCTAAAATATTTGTTCACGGATGTCAGCTCCTTTTTTGTTACGTATCGGAAATTGGTTTCGATTCGATTTGTATTCGATTCGTTTTGATTCGATACCTTCGTATTTGTTTCGCGTTTGCTTCCGCATGTTGTGATTCGATTTATTCGATTTGAATCCGCTTCATATTTCCTTCATTTTTTGGTTGGGATCCGGTTTCCGGATCGGGTCCCAACAATTTGTGTGCTTTGATTCGATTCGCTTTTGATTCTGAACTGATTTGATTCGTTTTTTATTCTTTCATGTTTGAATCGTTTTGTTTTCTTTAACCTTTCACTATATGTTTCCGCTTATGATTCTTTCGCTTTGGATTTTGTTTCGCCATTTGTTTTGGCCCACTTTTGGTTTTGAAATCAGTTTGATTCGTTTCCGCCAATATCTGTTTCCATTTTTCCGGTTGGAGTCCGGTCTCAAAATCGAGGTCCCAACAGTATCAGAGCAGAAGAATCTAAGGATGGCATACAATAACCTAGCGGAAGAAGGTAATACCAATAATCGCCCTCTTTTGTTTAATGGTACTAACTATTCTTCTTGGAAAAATCCTATGAAATACCATATTATAAGCGAGGGAGTGGAGTATTGGAAGATCATAATCTTCGGTCCACACATTCCATTGAACGAAAATGGTGAGGTAAAGACGGAGCTGGAATATGATGACAATGATTGGAGGTAAACCTACGTCAACGCAAAAGCTATGAAACTGATATATTGTGCTCTCACTGTTGAGGAGAGAAATCGAGTGAACTCATGCACTAGTGCTAAAGAAATGTGGGAGAGACTACGCATCATTCATGAAGAAACCAATCAAGTTCGAGAGACAAAGATCAACATGCTTCTCCATGACTATGAAATGTTTGTCATGAAGGAAGGTGAGTCTATTTCCACTACGCTTGATCGTTTTGCAGAAATTATCAATGGATTAGGCAACCTTGGAAAGCATATGACGGATAGCGAGAAGGTGAAAAAGATTCTTCATTCACGACCTCAAGAATGGGACTCACAAGTCACCGCTATTATGGAGTCTAAAGATCTCAATCAATTGGAATTCAATGCCTTGGTGGGATCACTCATAAACTATGAGATCATTCTCAAATTGAGAGGAGGAAGAGGTAAGTCACAAAAGTCAATTGCATTAACAGCTAATGCTTCTTCTCTTGATGAAAGTGACGAAGAAATAGATGAAGAGGAAGAAGATGAAGAACTAACAATGTATGCCAGAAACTTGAGAAAGTTCAAAGGACTACTCAAGATTAGGAAGAAAGAATTACGTGGTGGAAGAAATGAAGAAAGAAAGAAGTACACCATGGAAAGAAGGAACAAGAGCTATGAAGAAAAGAAGAGCAATGAGGAGTGTTGGAAATGTGGAAAAAGAGGACATCATGCAAGAAAATGCAAAAGTTTTTCCATTTTCCAGAAAAATGACAAGAATGACAAAGGATAGAAGAAAGCTAGTCTTGTAGCCACTTGGAGTGACGATGAGGAAGCATATCAAAGCAATGATGAAAACAACCTAGCTCTTATGGAAAATAGCTCCTTAACAAGTGATGATGAAGTTGAGGTACAAGCAAGGGATGAAAATCCACCAAGCACATGGTACATTGATTGTAGATGTTCAAGGCATATGAGTGGAGACAAGAACCTATTTGCATATATTAGACCAAAGAATCAAGGATTTGTCATATTTGGAGACAACAACAAAGGTAAAGTCATTGGTATTGGTAAAGTGGGTAAGGAACCTTTGCCTACCATTGACAATGTTTTGCTTGTTGATGGCTTGAAACATAATTTTCTAAGTGTTTCTCAATGATGTGATATGAATTTTAATGTGACATTTGAATCATCTCATTGTACGGTTACGAAAGATGAAAATGTGGCTTTCATTGGTTTGAGACATGGAAATACTTATATTATTGATTTACATGATGATAGTTCTTTTAATGAAAAGTGTTTAGTGACATTAGAAGAAAATGCATTTTTATGGCATAGAAAGTTAGGACATGTTCCATTGCCTTTAATTTCTAAGCCTTCTAAAAATGATATTGTGATAGGTTTGCCTACGATAAAATTTGTTAAAGACCACTTGTGTGAATCTTGCTTGAAAGGAAAACATGTTATAGAATCTTTCAAACCAAAGAAAGAAATTTATTCTTCTAGAATTCTTGAACTTGTTCATATGGATTTAATTGGACCATCTAGGCATGCTAGTCTTAGTGGTAAATTATATGTTCTTGTTATTGTGGATGATTTTTCTAGATTTACTTGAGTGAGATTTTTTGCAAATAAAAGTGATGATTTTAACGAGTTTACTAAGTGGTGTAGGTTGGTTCAAAATGAAAAGAATCTGACAATTGTTGCAATTAGAACCGATCATGGAGGTGAGTTTGAGTGCGAACCATTTGAAAGGCTTTGTGACAAATATGGAATGGAGCACAATTTCTTAACATCAAGAACACCACAACAAAACGGTGTAGTAGAAAGGAAGAATCGCTCACTTGAGGAAATGAGTAGAACAATGTTGAATGAATACAATCTTGCTAAATCCTTTTGGGCGGAAGCAATCAATACCGTGTGCTATGTCATCAATAGAGTGCACCTTAGACGAGACAAAAACAAGACACCATACGAGTTATGGAAAGGAAATCTAGGAAATGGAGTTGAAGAAATTGAATCCAAGATTGAAGAAATAAAGTTAGATGAAGAAGATCATGTACCCAACACTAAAACTTGGGCAAAAGCAAAGAATCTTCCTATGGAGCAAGTAATTGGCACCTTGAATGATGGTTTAAGAGCTAGGAAGAATGTTTATGAACACATGAGTAATTCATCCTTCATCTCACTACCCAAGAACATAAAAGAGGCTCTTGAAGATGAAAATTGGCTGCTGGCTATGCAAGAAGAACTTAATCAATTCAAGAGGAATAATGTATGGGATTTGGTAGCTCCACCAAAGGACAAAACCATTATTGGAGTCAAGTGGGTAAATAGGATAAAGTATGATGAGAATGATGAAGCAATCAAGAATAAGTCAAGATTAGTAGCTCAAGGGTTTTATCAAGAAGAAGGTCTTGATTATAATGAGACATATGCACCTGTGGCTCGATTGGAGGCAATCAGACTACTATGTGCCTTTGCATCGCACAAGAGGATCAAATTAAATCAAATGGATGTCAAAAGTGCGTTTCTAAATGGCTACATCCAAGAGGAGGTTTATGTCAAACAACCACCGGGTTTTGAAGATCATGAACATCTGGATTATGTCTACAAGCTCAAAAAAGCACTTTATGGATTAAAACAAGCACCTAGGGCATGGTATGAAAGGTTAAGTACTTTTCTAACTCAAAATGGTTACATTCGTGGTCAAATTGATAATACTTTGTTTATAAAACATGTTGATCAAGATATGCTAATTTGTCAAATATATGTTGATGATATTGTTTTTGGTGCTACTAATGAATTTTTGTGCAAAGAATTTAGTGATCTCATGCAAAGTGAATTTGAAATGAGCATGATGGGAGAACTGAAGTTCTTTCTTGTGCTGCAAATCAAGCAATACAAAAACGGCATCTTCATTAACCAATCTAAATATACCAAAGAACTTCTAAAGAAGTTCAACATGGAAGGATGCAAAGTAGCAGTAACACCAATGGCATCAAATCTGGTCTTGAAAAAATCTAAACATGAAGAAGATGTTGATCAAAAATTTTATAGAGGTATGATCGGCTCTCTTTTATATTTAACCGCATCTAGACCAGATATTATGTTTGCTACGTGCCTATGTGCTAGATTTCAATCTTGTCCCAAAATTTCTCATTTGAGTGCCTGTAAAAGAATTTTTAAATATTTGAGTAAAGTTGTTAGTCATAGTTTATGATATCCTAGTTGTGAATCTTTTGACTTGTAAGCTTATAGTAATGCTGACCATAGTGGTTGTAGGGTAGATAGAAAAAGCACTAGTAGCTTATGTCATTTTTTAGGTTCATCTTTGATTTCTTGGGCTAGTAAAAAACAAGTTAGTGTAGCCATTTCCACTGCTGAATCTGAATATGTAGCAGCTGGAAGTGCATGTGCCCAAGTTCTTTGGATTAAACATCAATTGCTTGATTATGGTATTGTTGTTAAAAATATTCCAATTTATTGTGATAATGCCAGTGCAATTTGTTTGAGTAAAAATCCAATTTTTCATAGTAGAACAAAGCATATAGAAATTAGACATCATTTCATACGTGATCATTGTTTGAAATGTGACATTTGTTTGAAACATGTATCTACTAATGATCAATTAGCTGATATTTTTACAAAACCTCTTAAAGAAGATTTGTTTGTGAACATTAAATTGAGACTTGGTATGTGTGACTTGAATTCTTTTGGTTGATTGTAATTTTATGCACACATTAGCACAACAAAATGGTCAAGATATTAGGCAAATATGCAATTCTATCTGAGAATACATCATCATGATCTACACTTAGGCTAAAATGTGATTTATTTGGAGTTTAGCAATATTTCAATCGACTAATTGGAGTTTAAGTCGACTGAGATTGAGGAATTAGTTGAGTTATTCTAATTTGCCTGTTGAATTACTATAGTTATAGTGGACTAATAGTCTTCGACTAATCGACTAATACATATATTTTTCCCAACCAGTCGACTAATCCTTTTCGACCAGTTGACTAGTTTTATGTCAAACAACCCCCACTCTTAATTTTATTAGTCGACTAATGCCCTACCAGTCGACTATAATTCATCTGAGTCTTCTTTAAAAACTCATTTTTTTCCCCAAATCTTCGAAAAGCTATCATCTTCTACTTTGAAAACTCTTCTTCCTAGTCGACTATTATCCTCTGATTTCTTCAAATCCAACATACCCGTTCTCAATCTTCTTCCAAAAACACTAAACCCACTTATCAATCCTTCAAATCATCCTCCTTCCTCTGAAATTTCATTCACATCATTCCAAACCCTAACCTTCGATAATCTCTCCTTTTCTACCATAAATCCTCCAATCCTTCAACATGGCTCCACGAAACATGTGATAGCGATTTTTGTTGGTTTGTATTAATTATTTTGACTATGACAAAAAGGGAGAGTACTATATGTTAAAATTATTTCGGCTTATATGGATCATAACATGTTTTTCAATCTGTCTTGATTTGATATTAAAATTATGGATTATACAAATTTTATGAATTTGATTTTGCAAGGTTATTGAATTCATTAATTATATGATTGAGGGGGAGACAATCTAACTAAAAAGACAAGGCATAAAAACCTTGATCAATGTTTCTTTGTTTTCATTTCTTAAACAATTTCTAAATGTTTTGTCATTATCAAAAAGGGAGAGATTGTTGAACCAACGGTGGTTAACAAATTAAATCCTTTTATGTTTTGATAATAATAAAATGTATAGAATTGGTTAAGAATTATTTCAGGTGTTTTGGACTGAAATTTAAACAAGAAAGCATTAATCTTCTATGGCAAGAGATAAACCATTGTGAAATCAAGATGGAAATTATCTTCAACGTGCTAGAGATATTCAAACATGAAGATTATGGAAAGATTTTGTTAAATCTATTCGTTGGAGTCAACACCAGTCGAGTAGCATATCACAAGTCGACTAATGAATTCAGATATGTCAGATGGGGCATGAAACAAGTCGACAAACATGTGACAAGTTGACTATTAATCAGCCAGATAGATGCACTAGTTGACTAACATCACACTAGTCGACTATTCGAAGAGCGGAGATGAAACTTGCATGGAAAAACATTGGCACTAGTCAACTACAACACCTCGACTAGTCGACTATCAGGTGGAGCTGAACAAAATTTATCCGGATTAATCATAAATGGAAAGGAAATCATTTTACAACGTCTATGAGCAATCAGCAACGGCTAGAAGAAGATCTCCAACGACTATATCCATCTGGAAGTCTGCAAATAAATAAAGAAAGATCAAATGATCTAGTAGTCAAGTCCAAAAGCAAAAGCATACAACTATTGTTCCTAATTTGCTCTCATTTTGCCCTTACTTTGTTATAAATCTGTACTGAGCATTATTACTTGATCTTTATCTTTGTTATTATTATTGTAGGAAAATCCCGATGTGAGCATCACATGCCCACGGTGCGAAAAACAAAAATTTTTGTTCCGGGACCTTCCTGAAAGCCAGGATCCATGTGTCTATACAACAAACTCAAACCATAACGGCCAAAGGAGACCGTCTCTAACGGTATCCACGCAGAGTTCGGAGAACCTAACCGGGACAAACCCTTTGACCCGGGAATAGCTAGAACAAATTAAAGAGTGCTAGCTCTTACCTTTGTCCTTAGAGAGCTTGAGAAACGATGGAGAAGAGATGAAGAAGCTCGAAGATGAAGATTGGAGGAGATGATCGTTGATGAGAGAACAAACTTCTCTCTTAGGTTTTCACAAAATCTTTCTTATTCTTCAAAAGCCACGAAGATCATCATCTTAGAGAAAGAAACTCTTTCTTTTCTTCTTATTCCATAAGCCACGATCATCCCTCTTAATCCTTTCATTTTTGTCTTTAGTCATTTAATGCAAGTAATGACTAAGCATAAAATGGAGAAGCTTCTTCTCCTTTCTTCATCATACACGTATAACATATATATATATATATATATATATATATATTCTTTAATTAATTAATAACATATATATATGTATATAAATGCTGAGGTGGTCCAGTCACACTGGGGTCGGTCCTACCGGGTTCCGACATGGAAAAATCACCGGAAACCTTTTTCAGCAATATCGATGTCGCGATCTCATCAGGACATATCTCGATCTTATCGGGATCCATTTAGTCCTTTTGCTCTCCATATATTGGAACTTTGTCTAAAACTATTTTACGAATTCTCCGAGACACTCTTATGCGTGTGACCCATTAGGTTCCAGGTTATGTTGGCCACTTAGATTAACACTTAATCTGAGCAAGTCATGAGCAGTATCTAGCAACACATCATGACCCCCAATTGACCGGAAAGTAATTGGTTTGACGAATGAACATGTATTCATCATGAACCATATCACGAACCTTTTCATAGAAAATTACCGTGCAATTCGTCCTTTCACCATGCTATACCCCACTTGGTTATGAGTATGGGTAAATTGTCAACTCTTTACTAGACTGACTATGTCAAATCTAGTCCAAGTGATATCAGTTCTTGTCCTGGAACTCATTACTTAATATGTCAATGAAGACATTTTTCATGACATATATGCTCCGGCCAGAGACTTCCAAGTAATGACCCTGACAAGAGGCCATGGGTATCATCTTCTGTTATCACAGAAGTGGTGAATCCTCTATTGGCTACTCAATTACATTCGAATACCTCAAATTGTACCCAATCACCACCCTATAAGCAACCTCTGTAAGGCAACAAGGAATGGAGTCAAAGTACAAAATCAGTATCCAAGATATCCTTGAGCACCTCAAGTCTAAGGATACTTGCACCATTGCTATGATGAGATTATCACTAACATTAGAATAGGACATCCATGTGATGATCTCATAGCAGGTCATCCAATGTACTTACTACCTCTAGTAAGCATCCACATCTCAACCCTAAATATCTCATATTTACAGCTTCTGAGATCCACTGCTTGATCAAATCAAGGAGCTTGAGATGTGCTAGTCTCTTCGGATTACCGATGACCAGTCTCAGTAATCCTATGAATAGGGATAATTTAGATACTGACATAATTGCAGATGATAGGAATCTCAGTAGTATGATCACATCACAATTTCCTTCATGCTATGTCATATATCATGGACTTCATTAATTTGCATATATATCAATATCCATTCATAAATAATAAACATCAAATTAATGAAATATGCCTTTCTTTATTTATTCATAAAGTATGTACACAACTTTGTACAAAATGCGCTAAAGGCGATTGCCTTCAGGGCACTACTCTAACAATCTCTCACTTGACCTAAAGCCAATCGCCTTTATATCTAATACCATAGGCGAGTACATGAGAATCAAAACTCTTTTGTGATAATGGCTTTGTCAACGGATCAGCAATATTCTGCTCGGTGGGAATTCTCTCGATCTGGACATCACCTCGTCCTATGATCTCCCTGATCAGATGATATCTGCGGAGTACGTGTTTGGATCGTTGATGAGACCTTGGTTCTTTCGCCTGCGTAATAGCCCCATTGTTGTCACAATACAACTGCATGGGCCCATCACAGCTAGGAACCACACCAAATTGATAATAAACTTTTGATCCAAATGTTTCCTTTCTCGCTTCAAGCAAAGAATGTACTACCTCGATCGTTGAATCGTGATTGTCTCTTGTTTAGAACTATTCCAACTAACTGCCCCGCCGTTCAGTGTGAATACAAAACCTGATTGGGATTTGGAATCATCCTTATCAGATTGAAAACTGGCATCTGTATACCTGCTCACTTTGAGATCTCCATCTCCATATATCAAGAAAACATCCTTAGTCCTTCGCAAGTACTTGAGGATATTCTTGACAGCCACCCAGTGACCCTCACCAGGATCCGATTGGTATCTGCTCGTAACACTTAGAGCATATGATACATCGGCTCTTGTACATAGCATAGCGTACATGATAGATCCTACCACAGATGCATACGGGATCATATTCATGCGTATCCTCTCATCTTGTGTCTTAGGACACATAGATTTCGAGAGTGTTATCCCATGAGTCACGGGAAGGTACCCTCTCTTGGATTGTTCCATGCTAAACCTCTTTAGCATCTTGTCTATGTACGTTGATTGTGAAAGACCAAGCAACCTTTTTTATCTATCTCTATAGATCCTTATCCCAAGGATATAAGTTGCTTCACCAAGGTCTTTCATAGCAAATTGTTTGGACAACCAAATCTTCACCGATTGTAACATAGAGACATCGTTTCCTAGCAATAATATGTCATCTACATATAGCACAAGGAATACGATTGCAGTCCCATTAACCTTCTTATACACACAGTGTTCATCTGGATTTTGTGAGAAACCAAACTCTTTGATTACCTCATCAAAACGGATATTCCAACTCCTGGATGCTTGTTTCAATCCATAAATGGATTTCTGAAGCTTGCATACCTTTTCGCCATCATAGGAGGTGAAGCCCTCAGGTTGTGTCATATACACATCCTCAGTTAGATTTCCATTTAGGAAAGTTGTCTTCGCATCCATTTGCCATATCTCATAATCATAATGAGTGGCAATGGCTAGGAGTATTCTAATGGATTTAAGCGTTGATACTGAGCTGAAGGTCTCGTCGTAGTCAACTCCTTGTCTTTGACGAAAACCTTTAGCCACAAGCCTTGCTTTATAGGTAATCACATTACCATCCATGTCGGTTTTCTTTTTGAAAACCCATTTACACCCTATGGGTTTGATTCCTTCGGGTGTCTCAACCAAAGTCCATACTTTTCTTCATACATGGAATCCATTTTAGCCTGCATGGCATCAAGCCATTTCTCAAACTCTGAACTCTTCAGAACCTCTTCATAGGTGGAAGGCTCATTATCTTCTATGAGCAATATGTCATTCTGTTCATTCACGAAAAATTCATATCTCTCGGGAAAAGAGCGTATCCTACGTGACCTACGAACTTCGTGTGTTGTAGAAGGTGGAACTGTTACTTCATCTGTATGAGTCACAGTTTCAGGTTCAGGCAGTTGATCTGCGTCTGTTCGAGCATTTTGAACTTCTTCAAGTTCTATTTTGCTCCCTTGTCTTCTTGTAAAAGAAACTCTTTCTCTAAAGACAGCATGCTTGAAACAAACACCTTTTGTTCCTCAAAGAAGGTAGAATTGATATCCCATTGTTTCTTTAGGATATCCTACGAACAAACACTTGTCGACTTTGCATCAAGTTTATCCGATCGTGTCCGCTTCACATAAGCGGACAACCCCAAACTTTCAAATGAGAAAGATAGGGTCTTTTGTTAGTCCACATCTCATATGGAGTAACATCAACTGTCTTTGATGGAACTCTGTTTAACAAGTAAACAGCTGTCTCGAGTGCATACCCCCAAAAGGATTTTAGTAATTTTGCAAAGCCCATCATTGATCGTACCATGTCTAACAAGGTTCGATTTCTCCTTTCTGCTACACCATTATGCTGTGGTGTGTAAGGAGGATTCCATTGAGATCAAATCCCATTATCTCTGAGATAATCCAAAAATTGTTGGTCTAAGTGTTCCCCACCACGATCTGATCGTAATGTCTTGATACTTTTCTCAAGTTGGTTTTCTACTTCATTTCTGAATTGTTTAAACTTTTCAAATGCTTCAGATTTGTATCTCATCAGATACAGGTACCCATATCGAGAATAATCATCGATAAAGGCAATAAAGTAAAGACAACCACTTCTAGCATGGATGGACATCGGACCACATACATCTGAATGTGTTAGGTCTAATACTCCAGTCGCTCGTTCACCCTTTCCCTTAAAGGGTAATTTAGTTATCTTGCCTAATAAACAAGATTCACATGTGTCATATGATTCATAATCAAATGACCCTAAACTACCACTCTTATGGAGCTTAGCTATGTCGTCTCTCATTTATATGGCCAAGCGCACAATGCCATAAGTAAGTTGATTTTAAATTATCTCGCTTATGTCTTTTCGTGTCATTGACATTCATAATTAGATGTGACATATCTAATATGTAAATTCCATTGCATAATGTACCAGTACCATAAAGCATTCCATTCAAACTAATAGAACAACCATTGTTACTAAAAGTCAAATGGAAACCAGCTCTATTTAAACAAGAAATGTATAATATGTTCTTTGTTAATACAGTACAAAATCACATTCATCCAATTTAATTACAAGCCCTTTCGGGAGTGATAAGAAATAAGTGCCTCACGGCTAATGCAAAGAACTCTTGCTCCATTTCCTACACGCAGGTCTATCTCTCCCTTCATGAGTTGTCTACTGTCCCTGAGGCCCTGCATATCATTGCATATGTGTGAGCCACAACCGGTATCTAATACCCATATGTTATGGTCAGAAACAATATTAACCTCAATGACAAACATACCTGAAGAAGTCGAGGCATCTGATGCCTTCTTCTGCTTCAATTCTTCCAGATAGACTTTACAGTTCCGCTTCCAGTGGCCAGTCTTACCACAATAGAAGCAAGTTCCTTTTGGTGCAGTTTCTTTGGTTTTCTTCTTAGCTGCACTTCCTTTTGGTTTCTTAGACCTTTTCTTTTTCAATTTCTTTTTCTTGGAACCAGAAGAAGAAGAGTCCACCACAAGCACTGCCTTGCTATCCTTCTTGATAGCATCAACAGCAAGTGGATCAGGAAGTGGAACATCGAGGACATAACCCAGTTCCTCAGATCTGAGAACAATTCTCAGATTTCTCAGCCAATCTAGAAAGTTGGGTCCAGTTAATTTGTTCGAATCCATTAGTGAGCGCAAGTTCACACTAGAAGTCATCTTCAATAACCTAAAGGGAAAGAGAGAAAGAATGTTAGAATAGAATTACATGCATGATCATAAGGACTTGCATGACATGCATATGGCTCCCACGAGTTTCAAAGAATCCATAACCCTCAGTACGAATCCAAGAAACATTATGAAAAAATGTCCTAGTGGGTCGATATCCGACATTACTAAAATGACCTTGGGTTTACCCAACAAGCCAACTTAGGTCAATCGGTAGGTATCGTTCATACCAATTGCATCATAGATATTCGACATTACTAAAATGACCTTGGGTTTACCCAACAAGCCACCTTAGATCAATCGGCAGGTATCGGTCATACCATTTTCTTCATAGATGCAACTATCGACTAGTGCTATCAATTCGTGATGTATGCACACACATTGGGTTATCAACTCTTGATGCGCGTACATCTGATGTACACTACCCAATTTCGCCTCTGTCCACGTTGACCTTGAGTTTACTCAACAAATCAACGCTTCTACTAAAAACCGACCCATTAATCTGAAAATCTTATTTTCATGGTTCAAACATATCCGTATAGAGTGAGCTTGGGTTTACCCAACAACCCAACTCTATAAGAACTCTGGTTCTTCCCATATTAATTGAAGGCGTTAGTTTTCATATGCTGTGTGAGGGTTTTCAGGTCTCATCTTCTTCTCCTCCAAGCCGTAGGATTATAGTCACCATGACTATATGAAATGATTTAAGGCAATTCATCAATCACATTGAATCTATACCTAAAATCATCCATCATCCTACCTTTTGCATGTTGTAGTCGACTGGTGCATGTGCTAGTCGACTGGTGCATAGGCCAGTCGACTGGTACATGTGCTAGTCGACTACTATGGATTACTGTGCACAAACTAGTAGACTGGTGCATGTTCCAGTCGACTACTATAGATTACTATGACGAGAGATCATTGGTGCGTGCGATCGATTGGTGAATGTGCGGTCACCGAACAACATCTTGGCATGTTCTCTAATCGACTAATTTCTCAATTCATGTAGTTCAAATTCACAATACCAAGTTTAATATCCTTTATTATGATGTATCAATGAAACACTTTCATTATTCCATGCTTACCATATATGGTCAAACTATACATGAAAAACTTGAAATTAATGAATACACTCTTATTCATTTAGATTTCCAAATAATTTGAGAATATCAAACTATCACCCTAAGTATCTCTAGCTATTCCACATTTTATCAAGATTACTTCGGCACTGGTCACAAAATTGTGACGGCCAAAACAATCAGGACAACGAAATACACTAACGAGACGCTAATGTGACATATTTGACATAGAAAATTTTGGAAACCCAATTTCAAGAAATTCAATTTGGAAAGCATACAACATCAATATAACACATTTTCACATTAAAATGATCCAAGGCATTGAACTGAAAACTACACAATCATACATTTCAAACAAAACGACTCCAAAGAACTTTTCAAAAGCGCCAAGCTCGTGTTTTGTTTCAAAACTCATTGAAACAATTTCAATAAATTCTGAGAAAATTACAGAGGTTACAACATGTTCACAACATGCTCCATGAATGTTTTTAGGATTTATTTCCATCAAAAACTCATCCAACCTCAGCAACAAAGCCAATGTTAAATCTGTGTTCCTCAACACAGTTATTCCCAGCAACACACAATAAATTCTCAAATAAATAGTAAATCACCAAGAAAACATTTTTTCATTCTCATAGACATTCATCAACATCTTAGAGACATGTCGGTGAAAGAAAATCCGAAAAACAATTTTTCTACAATTTATTCTCGAATTTACAAGCATGCCTGTTCATTGAATGTGCACAAACACAGCAACCAGAACATTAGGGAATAAATTAGCAAAACCATATCAAATCACATTGATAAATTCCAAGCTTCCACAGACATATGCAACAACATCTTGTGAACATATCTGGGGAAGAAAATTTTGAAAACAATATTTCTACACTGAATTCGAAATTAACATTTACAACATGCATCATCGTCACAAGCAATAGGCAACTCCGACCTAGTCATGATTTCTTCGTTATATACTACACAAGTGGCTCTGATACCACTGTAGGAAAATCCTGGTGTGAGCATCACATGCCCACGGTGCAAAAAATAAAAAATTTTGTTCCGAGACCTTCCCGAAAGCTAGGATCCATGTGTCTATACAATAAACTCAAACCATAACAGCCAAAGGAGACCGTCTCTAACGGTATCCACGCAGAGATCGGAGAACCTAACCGGGACAAACCCTTTGACCCGGGAATAGCTAAAACAAATTAAAGAGTGCTAGCTCTTACCTTTACCCTTGGAAAGCTTGAGAAACGATGGAGAAGAGATGAAGAAGCTTGAAGATGAAGATTGGAGGAGATGATCGTTGATGAGAGAACTAACTTCTCTCTTAGGTTTTCACAAAACCTTTCTTATTCTTCAAAAGCCACAAAGATCATCATCTTAGATGTCCAGTCTCAGTAATCCTATGACTAGGGATAATTTAGATACTGACATAATTGCACATGATAGGAATCTCAGTAGTATGATCACATCACAATTTCCTTTATGCTATGTCATATATCATGGACTTCATTAATTTGCTTATAGATCAATATCCATTCATAAATAATGAACATCAAATTAATGAAATATGTCTTTCTTTATTTATTCATAAAGTATGTACACAACTTTGTACAAAATGCGCTAAAGGCGATTGCCTTCAGGGCACTACTCTAACAATCTCCCACTTGACCTAAAGCCAATCGCCTTGATATCTAATACCATAAGCGAGTACATGAGAATCAAAACTCTTTTATGATAATGGCTTTGTCAACGGATCAGCAATATTCTGCTCGGTGGGAATTCTCTCGATCTGGACATCACCTCGTCCTATATATGATCTCCCTAATCAGATGATATCTGTAGAGTACGTGTTTGGATCGTTGATGAGACCTTAGTTCTTTCGCCTGCGCAATAGCCCCATTGTTGTCACAATACAACTGCATGGGCCCATCACAGCTAGGAACCACACCAAGTTCATAATGAACTTTTTGATCCAAACTGCTTCCTTTGCTGCTTCAAGCGGCAATGTACTCTGCCTCGATCGTTGAATCGGCAGTTGTCTCCTGTTTGGAACTCTTCCAACTAACTGTCCCGCTTTTCAGTGTGAATACATAACCTGATTGGGATTTGGAATCATCCTTATCAGATTGAAAACTGGCATCTGTATACCCGCTCACTTTGAGATCTCCATCTCCATATATCAAGAAAACATCCTTAGTCCTTCGCAAGTACTTGAGGATATTCTTGACAGCCACCCAGTGACCCTCACTAGGATTCGATTGGTATCTGCTCTTAAAACTTAGAACATATGATACATCGGGTCTCGTACATAGCATTGCATACATGATAGATCCTACCGCAGATGCATACGGGATCATACTCATGTGCATCCTCTCATCTTGTATCTTAGGACACATAGATTTCGAGAGTGTTATCCCATGAGTCACGGGAAGGTAGCCTCTCTTGGATTGCTCCATGCTAAACCTTTTTAGCATCTTATCTATGTACGTTGATTGTGAAAGACCAAGCAACCTTTTTGATCTATCTCTATAGATCTTTATCCCAAGGATATAAGTTGCTTCACCAAGGTCTTTCATGGAAAATTGTTTGGACAACCAAATCTTCACTGATTGTAGCATAGAGACATCGTTTCCTAGTAATAATATGTCATCTACATATAGCACAAGGAATACGATTGCAGTCCCATTAACCTTCTTATACACACAGTATTCATCCGGATTTTGTGAGAAACCAAACTCTTTGATTACCTCATCAAAACGGATATTCCAACTCCTGGATGCTTGTTTCAATCCATAGATGGATTTCTGAAGCTTGCATACCTTTTCGCCATCATAGGAGATGAAGCCCTCAGGTTGTATCATATACACATCCTCAGCTAGATTTCTATTTAGCAAAGCTGTCTTCACATCCATTTGTCATATCTCATAATCATAATGAGTGGCAATGGCCAGGAGTATTCTAATGGATTTAAGCATTGCTACTGGGCTGAAGGTCTCGTCGTAGTCAACTCCTTGTCTTTGACGAAAACCTTTAGCCACAAGCCTTGTTTTATAGGTAATCACAATACCATCCATGTCGGTTTTCTTTTTGAAAACCCATTTACACCCTATGGGTTTTATTCCTTCGGGTGCCTCAACCAAAGTCCATACTTGGTTTTCATACATGGAATCAATTTCAGCTTGCATGGCTTGAAGCCATTTCTCAGACTCTGAACTCTTCAGAACCTCTTCATAGGTAGTAGGCTCATCATCTTCTATGAGCAATACGTCATTCTGTTCATTCACGAGAATTTCATATCTCTCGGGAACAGAGCGTATCCTACGTGACCTACGAACTTCATGTGTTATAGAAGGTTGAACTGTTACTTCATCTGTATGAGTGACAGTTTCAGGTTCAGACAGTTGATCTGCGTCTGTTCGAGCATCTTGAACTTCTTCATGTTCAATTTTGCTCCCACTGTCTTCTTGTAAAAGAAACTCTTTCTCTAAAAAGACAGCATGCTTTGAAACAAACAACTTTTTTTCCTCAGCAAGGTAGAATTGATATCCCATTGTTTCTTTAGGATATCCTACGAACAAACACTTGTCAGACTTTGTATCAAGTTTATCTTACTGTGTCCGTTTCACATAAACAGGACAACCCCAAACTTTCAAATGAGTAAGATGGGGTCTTTTGTTAGTCCACATCTCATATGAAGTAACATCAACTGTCTTTGATGGAACTCTATTTAGCAAGTAAACAGTTGTCTCGATTGCATACCCCCAAAAGGATTTTGGTAACTTTGCAAAGCCCATCATCGATCGTATCATGTCTAACAAGGTTCGATTTCTCCTTTCAGCCACACCATTATGCTGTGGTGTGTAAGGAGGAGTCCATTGAGATAAGATCCCATTATCTCTGAGATAATCCAAAAACTGTTGGTCTAAGTATTCCCCACCACGATCGGATCGTAATGTCTTGATACTTTTCCCAAGTTGGTTTTCTACTTCATTTCTGAATTGTTTGAACTTTTCAAATGCTTCAGATTTGTATCTCATCAGATACAGGTACCCATATCAAGAATAATCATCGATAAAGGTAATGAAGTAAAGACAACCACTTCTAGCATGGATGGACATCGAACCACATATATCTGAATGTATTAGGTCTAATACTCCAGTCGCTCGTTCACCTTTTCCCTTAAAGGGTAATTTAGTCATCTTGCCTAATAAACAAGATTCACATGTGTCATATGATTCATAATCAAATTATCCTAAACTACCACTCTTATGGAGCTTAACTATGTGTCTCTCATTTATATGGCCAAGGCAACAATGCCATAAGTAAGTTGATTTTAAATTATCTCGTTTATGTCTTTTCGTGTCGTTGACATTCATAATTGGATGTGACATATTCCATAAGCTATGATCATCCCTCTTCATCATTTCATTTTTTTTCTTTAGTCATTTAATGCAAGTAATAACTAAGCATAAAATGGAGAAGCTTCTTCTCCTTTCTTCATCATACACGTATAACATATATATATATATATATATAAATTATTTAATTAATTAATAACATATTTATATATGTATATAAATGTTGAGGTGGTCCAGTCACACTGGGGTCGGTCCTATCGAGTTTCGGTATGGAAAAATCACCGGAAACCTTTTTCAGCAATATCGATGTCGCGATCTCATCGGGACATATCTCGATCTTATCAGGATCCATTTAGTCCTTTTTCTCTCCATATATTGGAACTCTTTCCAAAACTATTTTATGAATTCTCCGAGACACTCTTATGCGTGTGACTCATTAGGTTCCTGGTTATGTTGGCCACTTAGATTAACACTTAATCTGAGCAAGTCATGAGCGGTATCTAGCAACACATCATAACCCCCAATTGACCGGAAAGTAATTGGTTTGACGAATGAACATGTATTCATCATGAACCATATCACGAACCTTTCCATAGACAATTACCGTGCAATTTGTCCTTTCACCATGCTATACCCCACTTGGTTATGAGTATGGGCAAAGTGTCAACTCTTTACTAGACTGACTTGTAGGAAAATCCCGGTGTGAGCATCACATGCCCACGGTGCGGAAAACAAAAATTTTTATTCCGAGATCTTCCCGAAAGCCAGGATCCATGTGTCTATACAACAAACTCAAACCATAACGGCCAAAGGAGACCGTCTCTAACGGTATCCACGTAGAGATCAGAGAACCTAACCGGGACAAACCCTTTGACCCAGGAATAGCTAGAACAAATTAAAGAGTGCTAGCTCTTACCTTTGTCCTTAGAGAGCTATAATCAACAATGAAAGGAAGGAGAAACTTGGAGATGAAGCCTTGATGATCAATGGTGAGAAGAGAAGATGCTTAGGATTTTCTCAAAATCCTTTCTTCCTTTCTTTTCTTCCAAAAGCCACGAAAATCATCATCTTTCTCTTTTCTTTCTCCATAAACCTTGATCAAGAAGTGAAGAAGAGATGATTGTCGTGTATATAAGAAGGAAGCATGAAAAACCCTTTTTCAATTAACCCCTTCTCCATCAACGACCATCAACCCCTTTTCTATCTAACTTCCATTTGTCCTTAACATAATTAAAGACATTAAATGCAAAGTAGAAAGGCTTTCCACGTTAGCCATCTTGCTTTTGTCCTTTAGTGCATTTGTCTTTAACATTTAAAGACATTAATGCTCACTTTTGACAAAATAAAGGAAGCTTCTCCTTTGCTTCCACGTACATGTTTATATATATATATTAATTAATTAATTCTTTAATTAATTAATTATATATATATATAATAAATGCTGAAGTGGTCCAGTCACACTTGGGTCGGTCCTACCGGCCTATCGGGTCCCGGTATGGGAAAAACCTCCGGAAATATTTTTCAGCAATATCGATGTCGCGATCTCATCGGGACATATCTCGATCTCATCGGGATCCATTTAATCCTTTTTCTCTCCATATATTGGAACTCTGTCTAAAACTATTTTACGAATTCTCCGAGACACTCTTATGCGTGTGACCCATTAGGTTCCCGGTTATGTTGGCCACTTAGATTAACACTTAATCTGAGCAAGTCATGAGCGGTATCTAGCAACACATCATGACCCCCAATTGACCGAAAAGTAATTGGTTTGACGAATGAACATGTATTCATCATGAACCATATCACGAACCATTCCATAGACAATTACCGTGCAATTCGTCCTTTCACCATGCTATACCCCACTTGGTTATGAGTATGGGCAATGTGTCAACTCTAACTAGACTGACTACGTCAAATCTAGTCCAAGTGATTTCAGTTCTCGTCCTGGGACTCATTACTTTATATGTCAATGAAGACATTCTTTATGACATATATGCTCCGGCCAGAGATTTCCAAGTAATGACCCTGACAAGAGGCCATGGGTATCATCTTCTGCTATCACAGAAGTGGTGAATCCTCTCTTGGCTACTCAATTACCTTCGAATACCTCAAGCTGTACCCAATCACCACCCTATGAGCGACCTCTGTAAGGCAACAAGGAATGGAGTCAAAGCACAGAATCAGTATCCAAGATATCCTTGATCACCTCAAGTCTAAGGATACTTGCACCATTGCTATGATGAGATTATCACTGACATTAGAATAGGACATCCATGTGATGATCTCATAGCAGGTCATCTAATGTACTTACTACCTCTAGTAAGCATCCACATCTCAACCCTAAATATCTCATATTTACAGCTTATGAGATCCACTGCTTGATCAAATCAAGGAGCTTGAGATGTACTAGTCTCTCTGGATTACCGATGTCCAGTCTAAGTAATCCTATGACTATGGATAATTTAGATACTGATATAATTGCACATGATAGGAATCTCAGTAGTATGATCACATCACAATTTCCTTCATGCTATGTCATATATCATGGACTTCATTAATTTGCTTATAGATCAATATCCATTCATAAATAATGAGCAAAGTTAATGAAATATGCCATTTTATTTATTCATAAAGACTGCATAATAACTTTGTACAAAATGCGCTAAAAGGCGATTGCCTTCATGGCACTACTCTAACAATCTCCCACTTGACCTAAAGCCAATCGCCTTGATATCTAATACCATAGGTGAGTACATGAGAATCAAAACTCTTTTGTGATAATGGCTTTGTCAACGGATCAACAATATTCTGCTCGGTAGGAATTCTCTCGATCTGGACATCACCTCGTCCTATGATCTCCCGATCGATGATATCTGCGAGTACGTGTTTGGGCGTTGGTGAGACCTTGGTTCTTTCGCTGAATAGCCCCATTGTTGTCACAATACAAGCGCATGGGCCCATCATCGTTAGGAACCACACCAAGTTCAAGAATGAACTTTGATCCAAGCTCGCCTCTTTGTCGCTTCAAGCGGCAATGTACTCGCCTCGGTCGTTGAATCGGCAGTCGTCTCTTATTTGGAACTCTTTCAACTAACTGCCCCGTCATTCAGTGTGAATACATAACCTGATTGGGATTTGGAATTATCCTTATCAGATTGAAAACTGGCATCTGTATACCTGCTCACTTTGAGATCTCCATCTCCATATATTAAGAAAACATCCTTAGTCCTTCGCAAGTACTTGAGGATATTCTTGACAGCCACCCAGTGACCCTCACCAGGATCCGATTGGTATCTGCTCGTAACACTTAGAGCATATGATACATCAGCTCTCGTACATAGCATAGCGAGCATGATAGATCCTACCGCAGATGCATACGGGATCATATTCATGCGCATCCTCTCATCTTGTGTCTTAGGACACATAGATTTCGAGAGTGTTATCCCATGAGTCACGGGAAGGTACCCTCTCTTGGATTGCTCTATGCTAAACCTTTTTAGCATCTTATCTATGTACGTTGATTGTGAAAGACCAAGCAACCTTTTTGATCTATCTCTATAGATCTTTATCCCAAGGATATAAGTTGCTTCACCAAAGTCTTTCATGGAAAATTGTTTGGACAACCAAATCTTGACTGATTGTAGCATCGAGACATCGTTTCCTAGCAATAATATGTCATCTACATACAGCACAAGGAATACGATTGCGGTCCATTAACCTTCTTATACATACGGTGTTCATCCGGATTTTGTGAGAAACCAAACTCTTTGATTACCTCATCAAAACGGATATTCCAACTCTGGATGCTTGTTTCAATCCATAGATGGATTTCGAAGCTTGCATACCTTTTCGCCATTATAGGAGGTGAAGCCCTCGGGTTGTGTCATATACACATCCTCAGCTAGATTTCCATTTAGGAAAGTTGTCTTCACATCCATTTGTCATATCTCATAATCATAATGAGTGGCAATGGCTAGGAGTATTCTAATGGATTTAAGCATTGCTACTGGGCTGAAGGTCTCGTCGTAGTCAACTCCTTGTCTTTGACGAAAGCCTTTAGCCACAAGCCTTGCTTTATAAGTAATTACATTACCATCCATGTCAGTTTTCTTTTTGAAAACCCATTTGCACCCTATGGGTTTGATTCCTTCGGGTGCCTCAACCAAAGTCCATACTTGGTTTTCATACATGGAATCCATTTCAGCCTGCATGGCATGGAGCCATTTCTCAGACTCTAAACTCTTCAGAACCTATTCATAGGTGGTAGGCTCATCATCTTCTATGAGCAATACTTCATCCTGTTCATTCACGAGAAATTCATATCTCTCAGGAACAGAGCGTATCCTACGTGACCTACGAACTTCGTGTGTTGTAGAAGATTGAACTGTTACTTCATCTGTATGAGTCACAGTTTCAGGTTCAGGCAGTTGATCTGCGTTTGTTCGAGCATCCTGAACTTCTTCAAGCTCAATTTTGCTCCCACTGTCTTCTTGTAAAAGAAACTCTTTCTCTAAAAAGACGGCATGCTTCGAAACAAACACCTTTTGTTCCTCAGCAAGGTAGAATTGATATCCCATTGTTTCTTTAGGATATCCTACGAACAAACACTTGTCAGACTTTGCATCAAGTTTATCTGACTGTGTCCGCTTCACATTAGCAGGACAGCCCCAAACTTTCAAATGAGTAAGATAGGGTCTTTTGTTAGTCCACATCTCATATGGAGTAACTTCAACTGTCTTTGATGGAACTCTGTTTAACAAGTAAACAGATGTCTCGATTGCATACCCCCAAAAGGATTTTGGCAACTTTGCAAAGCCCATCATTGATCGTACCATGTCTAACAAGGTTCGATTTCTCCTTTCTGCCACACCATTATGCTGTGGAGTGTAAGGAGGAGTCCATTGAGATAAAATCCCATTATCTCTGAGATAATCCAAAAACTCTTGGTCTAAGTATTCCCCACCACGATCTGATCATAATGCCTTGATACTTTTCCCAAGTTGGTTTTCTACTTCATTTCTGAATTGTTTGAACTTTTCAAATGCTTCAGATTGTATCTCATCAGATACAGGTACCCATATCGAGAATAATCATCGATAAAGGTAATGAAGTAAATACAACCACTTCTGGCATGGATGGACATTGGACGACATACATCTGAATGTATTAGGTCTAATACTCCAGTCGCTCGTTCACCCTTTCCCTTAAAGGGTAATTTAGTCATCTTGCCTAATAAACAAGATTCGCATGTGTCATATGATTCATAATCAAATGACCCTAAACTACCACTCTTATGGAGCTTAGCTATGCGTCTCTCATTTGTATGGCCAAGGCGACAATGCCATAAGTAAGTTGATTTTAAATTATCTCGTTTATGTCTTTTCGTGTCATTGACATTCATAATTGGATGTGACATATCTAATATGTAAATTCCATTGCATAATGTACCAGTACCATAAAGCATTTCATTCAAACTAATAGAACAACCATTTTTACTAAAAGTCAAATAGAAACCAGCTCTATTTAAACAAGAAACAGACAATATTTTCCTTGTTAATACAGGTACAAAATAACATTCAACCAATTTAAATACAAGCCTAGTGGGGAGTGAAAAAAAGTAAGTGCCTACGGCTAGTGCAGCAACTCTTGCTCCATTTCCCACACGCAGGTCTAGTTCTCCCTTCATGAGGCATCTCATCGTCCACGAGGCCTGCGATATCATTGCATATGTGTGAGCCACAACCAGTATCTAATACCTATATGTTATGGTCAGAAACAGTATTAACCTCAATGACAAACATACCTGAAGAAGTCAAGGCATCTGATGCCTTCTTCTGCTTCAATTCATCCAGATAGACTTTACAATTTCGCTTCAGTGGCCAGTCTTGCCACAATGGAAGCAAGTTCCTTTTGGTGCAGTTTCTTTGGTTTTCTTCTTGGCTACACTTCCTTTCGGTTTCTTAGACCTTTTCTTCTTCAGCTTCTTTTTCTTTGAACCAGAAGAAGAGGATGCCACCATAAACACTTGCTTGCTATCCTTCTTGATAGCTTGCTCTGCTGTCTTGAGCAGATTGATCAACTCAGGGATTGTCGTGGATATTTGGTTCATCCGATAGTTTAACACAAACTGTGAATAACTATCAGACAATCCAACTAGAATTAAGTCAACATTTAATTCATAATCCATAACAAAACCTAAGACAGCCAACCTCTCAATATACCCATTCATCTTCAGTGCATACTACACTGCAGATGAACCTGGAGTCATCTTAGTAGTGAAGAGTAGCCTCGAGGTCTCGAACCTTTCAGACTGAGCTTGCTCATCAAACAGTTCTCTAAGATGAAACACTATGGTATGAGCATCCATAGACTCGTACTGCTTCTGCAGCTCTGGTGACATCGAGGCAAGCATAATGCATGTCGAAACCCGACCCGGAGATCGGATCCCGACTGTTGGATCCCGTTTTCGGAACCCAACTCTCTTGCTTAATATCGTGAAACCTGAGCGTGCGTATTTCTTTGAAGGGTTATAAAAAAAATTTCATTCTTCATCCCTTGAACCCTTAAAGACATCATGAATTCATTCTCATGCTCAAAACGCTCCCAATATTTACTTACCAAAGTCCCTTAGTGTGCCCATGTACCTAATCATTATATTTGAACTTATTTCCACTACGCGTCCACCGAATTTGAAAAACTCAATATCTTAAATTCATTTGAAATTCTCTAGTAAATCATAGCCTTATGACTCTTGTTTAATTTAAGACAAGAATTACTTCAATCGGAGTTATATAACTCAAGATACACTCCAAAAACCTAAAAGAGTTCATACCGGAAACATGCTCTCTTAACCGGCCTTTAACTTCCTTTAATGACAAATTTCTCAATTTAACTATAAATAATCCCAATTTTTGTATCAAGGAAGATATATATCTTATAAATCCAATGGTTCAAGCCTCACCTCAATTGGAGGTCGTATGAGGGATTTATGCCCAAAACAATAGACCATGCTCACTTCAAAAATCCAATTGAAACTCTTTTGGCGCGATTTCCATAACTTTTTCTAAAATTATCTAAATGACTTCGTTCTTACTCCATTTGAACGATAAGATCAAGATCTAAAACTCGTATTAGAGGCCTCAAAGTGAGATTCGTCCTTAAAACCGGTCAAAAATACATGTTTCTCCAAGTGACCCGTAGCTGTCCGTTAAACGGACAGGCATGTCCGTTTAACGGACACATACGGCCAAAAGTGTGCCAATTCGTCCGAGAAAGTCCGTTTAACGGGCATCCGTGTCCGTCTAACGGACATACACATAGCAAGGGGTCCTTTTGACCCGTAACTGTCCGTTTAACGGACACGCCATTTTTCCAAAACTCCAAATCTTAAAACCAACTTCAATTCACTTGAGACTATCACCTTTCAACCCTCATAACTCCTTATTCCTAGCTCCAATATGTGCATACTATACCTCCATGGAAAGATAACAAAACGAACTACAAATCTCATGAAGGATGTAAATGCTAATTCCATCATTAATCAAGGAAAAAAGCCACTCAAAGGACACTACTCATTAAAGACCAATGTAACAAAGACATGACGAAGAATCGAATGTGTTCTTCACCTCATAACTTTTTAACCCTAAGTCCAAATGAGACAAATGATATACCTTTAGAAAGTTCTGAACTTCTACTACAATCTTCACGAAGACTTCCCAATCTAAATCAATCTCTAATGGGGTCTAAAACTGAAGCAAAGTTCTGTCAAATTTTAGGAAAATTTGACAGCACTTCCCTTGAAAATGCAACTAACCAATTTTCAATTCTAATACTTCCACCTGCATAAAACTCAACATGCAACCTCATATAACATAACTTAATCCCAAGAGTAACTCCAAAATCAATTCAAGGCAACCACCGCACTCTTAATCATCTAATCATATCCAAGCTATACAATGATACAATTGTACATTCACAACCATACTCAAGTCCATATTGCATTAATCATCATACATAAGAGTTTTACAATTTCATTGGCATTTCCTAGCCAAATTTCAAAACCAATAACAATATCTCATTTACCTTATTCCATTGCTCATATGAATTACAATTATACATTTACATAACCAAACTTCAAATACACAATAAAACAAGCACAATCTGTCTTGATCCACTTCCACTTGATTTCTTGCTAAAAACCTGAAAATTGGAAAAAATAGGGGGGGTGAGCTTGGGGAGCCCAGAAGGTTCTATGCTTATAACCAAATAATGAACAAAACAGTTTTAGTAGTCCATTTCCGTATTAATTTCCTTTGGATCATAAAACATTGTTTTCTTCAAAACTCTTGTCATTTTCTTGAAATCACAAATCATTCATTTTTCAAAGGTTCATGAAATCATAAACTAAGAGCTCTTGTCATTTTCTTGAAATCACAAATCATTCATTTTTCAAAGGTTCATAAAATCATAAACTAAGAGCTCTTGTCATTTTCTTGAAATCACAAATCATTCATTTTTCAAAGGTTCATAAAATCACAAACTAAGAGCTCTTGTCATTTTCTTGAAATCACAAATCATTCATTTTTCAAACTTTCATGAAATCATGAATGCAATTCAACTTGTCACAATTCACATCATATATCACATATCACCTAACACATCATAATGGTTTGGCAAGTCCACAATTCTTGGCAACCATATAGTCTCATTTAATGAGCCTATATGGGCAAATCTTTAGGAGTCCGTATCTTGGATCATCCTATGCCACAATCGGGCAGCCGGGCGAAGGCTTCTTCATGGTCATCGTGCACGAGACGTTTCTTGGGTGGACTTAACCTAACCCACATAACATATAATCATGTCTTGAAACTTGATTGCCCAAAGGCAAAAATCTTGGAAATCTTGTTTTGCATAAATCATGCAAATTTTCATAAATCATTTCATGATCATAAAGCATTTCATATGCAATGCATCATCATTCCTCAAGCAAAATCACATAACATCCACATTCACATCTCAAATCATCAATCATCCAATTCACATAACATTTTCAAATCATTCATACCATTATACATCAATGATAGCAATTTCTCAAGGCATTTAAAAACAATAAATTTGAAAGCATTTTTATATTCTTAATTTCTTTGAAAATTATGTCAATGGCCCATTATTTAACTATAAACATAAAACCTACCTTATAATTCCTTGCTTGAAAACCTTGTTCCAATGACCTTCCCTTGCTTTCCATTCCTCTTGCCTCTCACCATTTTCCTCACAATCAACAAAATTCTCAAATCAAAAGACATCCAAAATGCAACAAATCCTAAGGACACAAATCATGAAATTGATCTTGGAATCACAATACCCATTCATTTTCTAGGCTTTCTCAACCATAACCCATGCAAAACCTCTAACAAAACTTCATGACTTACCTTAAACTTCCACTAACCAAGTGATGACTTGGTTCAAAGTGAAGCTCTAGTGATTTCCCACACTTTTTCCTCTTGGACTTTCTTCAAAAACCTCTTAAATCTCTTGGAATCTCAAACCCTAACAAACTTCTTCTTTCTCCCTTCTTCCTCTCATTCACGAAATCTCACTCTTCTCCTCTTAAAAATTTCGTTCCTCTCTCTTCTCCTACTACTAACTCACTTATCCTCCTTCCTTTTATACTCTTACTAAGTCACTTAAGCCCATTTCTTCATTTAAGCCCATTTACTCTTCTCCTCTTCTTTCCTTCTTCCTTCCTTCTTCATTTAATTCATACTACAACTTAAGCCCAAGTCCACTTCATTTCCCCTAATTCCTTCTTATTTTCCTACTACAACTTAAGCCCATCTCATTTATATCCTCTCTTCTTTATTCATTTGATTTGGACCCAAAGCCCAATTTATTCTTCCTTCTTTCTTCTCATCCTACTAAATCACTTAAGTTCAAACCATTTCTTCTTCTTTTCATATGATTTAGGCCCATTATTCTCTTAGGCCCAATTAAACTCTAAACTATTAAATTCAACTAACACATTTAATTGTATTTATTCATGCCACCTAACTCATTACTCTCGTTTAATCCTCTTCTTCTTATATCACCACTTAAGCCCAACTTGAGTCCAAGGCCCATTTAACCTTTAATACATTTACAACCTTCATAACACCTTAATACACTTAATCCATGTCATATAGTCTTAGTCTAATCAACATGTTAATTAAATTTCCTTAACATGCTAATTAAGTCCATAAAATACAATAATTGCATCCCATTAAATCATGCCACCTAATTTCATGACACCTTACCTTAAGCATATTAACATGTCAATTAATTCCACCTTAATCCATCTCGTATTTAAACCATATCTTCCATTTCATTTCAATTCCAAGAATTCTTAACTTCTTTACTCATGAATAATCATTCAAAAATCCTTATTTAATAATCCTAGCTTACCAAAAAGATTCGGGGTCCAATAATGCAGGTAGCTATGTCACTGTCTTTAAGATGCTTACGATATGCTTTCTGATCCTCATCAGAAGCATCAGCAGCAGGTGGATCAGGAAGTGGAACATCTAGGACATATCCCATTTCCTCTGATCTGAGAACAATTCTCAGATTTCTCAGCCAATCTAGAAAGTTAGGTCCAATTAATTTGTTGGAGTCCATATGTAGCACCCCCTCACCGTAGGGTACACACCGGGACGCCCGTGGGTCGTTCCGACGCATAACCCACAGTAAGGAAGTGCTACAATCGCAAACGATCACTAAACACTCGCATGGCATCAACAAAATAAACCACAACATGCAATTCACTAAAATTTAAAACCACAATATTTCTTTCATTTCACAATATCAATCCAAAATATAGACAAGTCTATCAGTCCCCTACAACTATATACAACAATCCAAAAAGGGAAACTGATAAAAATGTCTATACTAGGTCATCCCAAAATATAAATGTTGCTCAAATGACCGACACGTGATCCATCGCTGCACTTGATCACGAACTCTCATTGCAGAAAACTATCACGAGAACTAGAGTCCCACAGACGTTGTCCTGAAAAATGTATTGCAATGTTAGGTGAGTTTGCGAACTCAATGAGAAACCATCATCGATGGTTCACCCAACTCATTCATATACACATAATATATATCTCATAGAATGAGATATGTTTTAACACAATTTACAACACTATAAACACTTTACATAATTTACACAGTTACACTATCACATATCTTAGACATATCAATTCACACTTTGCACACATCACACGTATTCACAATTTCGCTACACTGACAAATGCATAATGTATGCAATTTCTCATTTTATGATGTCGTTGTGACTGAGCATCAATGTTTACATTTTGGCAAGTAGGAGAGCCCTCAGGGTATGCACTACAGCCCACTCACTTTAGGAATAGGAGAGCCCTCTGGGTATGCACTATTTCCTTTTGGCCTCGAGCCCATTCAGCGATATCGAGCTTAAAGCTCGACCACTAAGCTCCAAATACAACTGATTAATTACCACTTATGTTCATGCTTAGCATGCACTAACACTTGCACAGTCTCTAACACATTTATCTCACTTCGCTCACTTGTCACAATCAAACACTTACGCGCAATTATATACACTGATTCTCAATTCACAGCTATTCACATTTATATATCACACTTGATGCAATCACAATCACTTATCACATTTAGCTCATTCACTTCACATTTATATCACTCACTTTTACACTTAATTCACACACATTCACAGCACATTTAATCACATAAAAGCTGAGGAACCAACTAGGTTACTCACCTGTAACTTCCGAGCTATTGCCTGGAAGTACCAGCAATGTCCGTGGTCTGTCGATCCAACGGCGCCTCTATAACAATTCAAATGAATTATCATCACTACTTGCTCAATTAATTCAATTCACTGATGCACATGTCTCAATTCAAACTATATGATGCATGACCATGATTTCCAGCTCTCTAGTCCAATTTCACTAACTCTCACTTCATCAGCACAATTCACTATTCACTAGGTCCATCTCATTCTCTATTTCATAATTCTCCAATTCATACTCAAATTGGTCACAATCGACAATTCACGATCCCTCTAGATATCATTCAACTCTCAATAATACTGCACTTGAAGACTTCTTTCTCTAGTTCACAATGAAACAAGAATGCTCTCAATAGGAGGTCTACACTAAAAGATATGCTCAAAAGACTCAACTAATTCACTTCAAAGATTTCACTCCTCGTCATGACGTTTGACCACTCGTCATGACGACGGAGTTGCTCGTCGCGGCGCCTTCCTACGGTTCGTCGCGACGCACAAGACCACGCTCGTCGCGACGTCAAATTAAGCTCGTCGCGACGTCCCAAGCAATTCCCACGCTCACGCTTGTCGCTACGTCAAATTGACATTTAATTTATTCGTCGCGACGTACGACTGGTTCGTCTTCTCCGATTCTCATTTCCGCCATTAATACTCTCACACCTCACATTAACTCTCTTAACTACCATATTAACACATCAGAACACCATAAATGCTATAATAAACATAAAGAACACCATTAAGCACATCAAAACTTACCAAATTCAAAGATCGATGGAAACCCTAAAAATCGCAACCTCCGAAACTCTCCAAGCTTCAATCACTCTCAGATCTCAGCCAAAGCAACACCCACACTCAATCACAAGCAAAACCTCAGCCACAGTGAAGAGGAATCAACGAAATCTCAAAGAGGAACTCACGATCGTCGACGGCAAAGGAGAAGGGAAAAAGGGAAAAGTGTCTAACCCTAACTCCCAAGCCATATATATATATATACACTAGGCTGATTTCGACTGAGATTCAAAATCTATCAGTCCTCAAATCACTTAATTTGCATCTCTAAAATTCACTGGCTCATCACAATAATTCTTAAACTGATAACTTTAAATTTTCAAGTCACGCTTCACTCACTTTCAGAACCGAATTCACAATTACTAGTCTCTAGGTCAATTTTCCGGTCCAAACTCATATCTCTAAAAATTCCGGAAAAATTCCCAAAATTCCTCAAAAATACAAAACACTCAATTCTATACTCAAATCTCAATTTCAAATTTCACAAAATTCAATTCACACACTAACTCAGCTATACAACTCAATTTCTCTCAAATTCTCAATCAAGTCACAATCCACTGATTTAACTCTTCAATTCTAATTATTCCTCAATAACTCAATAAATCACTCTTCACTCAACTCACAATCTAACTCAAGGGACTACTCAATTACACTTATCGCTTAATTCTCAATAACTCATATCTCACACAAATTTCACAATTCATTTCTCAAAACCACAATTAAATGCTGGAATAATCATGAATGCATGATACTAAGATGCATGTGCAATTAACTCAATTAATCTCATTTATCACTGATGCAAAACTCACTATGCGAGTAATTCAATCATGAATGCACTCACTGCTCACTCATCCAAATTACCGATATGCCCATCACACCGGTAACGGGATGTTACACCATAAGTGAGCGCAAGTTCACACTAGAAGTCATCTTCAATAACCTATAGGGAAAAGAGAGAAAGAATGTTAGAATAGAATTACATGCATGATCATAAGGACTTGAATGACATGCATATGGTTCCCACTAGTTTCAAAGAATCCATAACCCTCATTACGAATCCAAGAAACATTGTGACAAAAAGTCCTAGTGGGTCGATATCCGACATTACTAAAATGACCTTGGGTTTACCCAACAAGCCACCTTAGGTCAATCGGTAGGTATCGGTCATACCAATTGCATCATAGATATCCGACATTACTAAAATGACCTTGGGTTTACCCAACAAGCCACCTTAGATCTATCGGTAGGTATCGGTCATACCAATTGCTTCATAGATGCAACTATCGACTAGTGCTATCAACTCGTGATGTATGCACACACATTGGGTTATCAACTCTTGATGCGCGTACATCTGATGTACACTACCCAATTTCGCCTCTGTCCACGTTGACCTTGAGTTTACTCAACAAATCAACGCTTCTAGTGAAAACCGACCAATTAATCTAAAATCTTATTTTCATGGTTCAACATATCCAGTATAGAGTGAGCTTGGGTTTACCCAACAACCCAACTCTATAAGAACTCTGGTTCTCCCATATTAATGGAAGGCGTTAGTTTTCATATGATTTGTGAGGGTTTTCGTGTCTCATCTTCGCTCCTCCAAGCCGTAGGATTATAGTCACCATGACTATATGGAATGATTTAGGGTATTTCATCAATCACATTGAGTCTATACCTAAAATCATCCATCATCCCACCTTTGCATGTTGTAAGTCGACTTGTGTATTTGTAAGTCGACTTATGCTAGTGTGTAAGTCGACTTATGCAACTGTTCACGAACAAGTCGACTTGTACCATTGTGCAAGTCGACTTATGCGTCTACATAATAAGCATTTGACAAGTCGACTTATATCTTTATTAGTCGACTTATCCATGTGGAATTGCTATCTAATCGGCTAATTTCTCAATCCGTGCAGTTCCAATTCACAATACCAAGTGTAATATACTTTATTATGATGTACCAATGAAACACTTTCATTGTTCCTTACCATATATAGTCAAACTATACATGAAAAACTTGAAATTGATGAATACACTCTTATTCATTCAGATCTCCAAATAATTTGAGAATATCAAACTATCACCCTAAGTATCTCTAGGTAGTCTAAACTTTATCAAGATTACTTCGGCACTTGTCACAAAATTTGTGACGGCCAAAATAATCAAGACAACGAAATGCACTAACGAGACGCTAATGTGACACATTTGACATTCGAAAAATATTTGGAAACCCAATTTCAAGAAATTGAATTTGGAAAGCATACAACATCAATATAACACATTTTTAATCACATTAAAAATTATCCAAGGCATTGGAATTGAGAAATACACAATTAAACATTCCAAACAAAACAGCTCCAGCAACTTTCTCAAAACTGCCAAGCTCTGTGTTTTGCATGAAAAACTCATTGAAACAATTTCAATAAATTATGAGAAAATTACATAGGTTAAAACATGTTTACAAATGCTCCATGAATTTTTTAAGGATTTATTTCCATCAAAAACTCATCCAACCTCAGAAACAAAGCCAATGTAGAATCTGTGTTCCTCAACACAGTTATTCCCAGAAGCACACAATAAATTCTCAAATAAATAGTAAATCACCTAGAAAACATTTTTCCATTCTCATAGACATTCACAAACATCTTAGAGACATGTTGGTGAAAGCAAATCCGAAAAAGAGTTTTTATACAATTTATTCTCGAATTTATAAGCATGCCTGTTCATTGAATGTGCACAAAGACAACAACCAGAACATTGGGGAATAAATTAGCAAAACCATATCAAATCACATTGATAAACTCCGAGCTTCCACATAAATATGCAACAACATCTTGTGAACATATCTGGGCAAGAAAATTTCGAAAACTATATTTCTACACTGAATTCGAAATTCACACAATCAACATGCATCATCGTCACAAGCAATAGGCAACTCCGACCTAGTCATGGTTTCTTCGTTATATACGACACAAGTGGCTCTGATACCACTGTAGGAAAATCCCGGTGTGAGCATCACATGCCCACGGTGCGGAAAACAAAAATTTTTGTTCCGGGACCTTCCCGAAAGCCAGGATCCATGTGTCTATACAACAAACTCAAACCATAACGGCCAAAGGAGACCGTCTCTAACGGTATCCACGCAGAGATCAGAGAACCTAACCGGGACAAACCCTTTGACCCGGGAATAGCTAGAACAAATTAAAGAGTGCTAGCTCTTACCTTTGTCCTTAGAGAGCTATGATCAACAATGAAAGGAAGGAGAAACTTGGAGATGAAGCCTTGATGATCAATGGTGAGAAGAGAAGATGCTTAGGATTTTCTCAAAATCCTTTCTTCCTTTCTTTTCTTCCAAAAGCCACGAAAATCATCATCTTTCTCTTTTCTTTCTCCATAAACCTTGATCAAGAAGTGAAGAAGAGATGATTGTCGTGTATATAAGAAGGAAGCATGAAAAACCCTTTTTCAATTAACCCCTTCTCCATCAACGACCATCAACCCCTTTTCTATCTAACTTCCATTTGTCCTTAACATAATTAAAGACATTAAATGCAAAGTAGAAAGGCTTTCCACGTTAGCCATCTTGCTTTTGTCCTTTAGTGCATTTGTCTTTAACATTTAAAGACATTAATGCTCACTTTTGACAAAATAAAGGAAGCTTCTCCTTTGCTTCCACGTACATGCTTATATATATATATATTAATTAATTAATTCTTTAATTAATTAATTATATATATATATATATAAATGCTGAAGTGGTCTAGTCACACTGGGGTCGGTCCTACTGGCCTACCGGGTCCCGGTATGGGAAAAACCTCCGGAAATGTTTTTCAGCAATATCGATGTCGCGATCTCATCGGGATATATCTCGATCTCATCGGGATCCATTTAATCCTTTTGCTCTCCATATATTGGAACTCTGTCCAAAACTATTTTACGAATTCTCCGAGACACTCTTATGCTTGTGACCCATTAGGTTCCCGGTTATGTTGGCCACTTAGATTAATACTTAATCTGAGCAAGTCATGAGCGGTATCTAGCAACACATCATGACCTCCAATTGACCGAAAAGTAATTGGTTTGACGAATGAACTTGTATTCATCATGAACCATATCACGAACCTTTCCATAGACAATTACCGTACAATTCGTCCTTTCACCATGCTATACCCCACTTGGTTATGAGTATGGGCAATGTGTCAACTCTAACTAGACTGACTACGTCAAATCTAGTCCAAGTGATTTCAGTTCTCGTCCTGGGACTCATTACTTTATATGTCAATGAAGACATTCTTCATGACATATATGCTCCGGCCAGAGACTTCCAAGTAATGACCCTGACAAGAGGCCATGGGTATCATCTTCTACTATCACAGAAGTGGTGAATCCTCTATTGGCTACTCAATTACCTTCGAATACCTCAAGCTGTACCCAATCACCACCCTATGAGTGACCTCTGTAAGGCAACAAAGAATGGAGTCAAAGCACAGAATCAGTATCCAAGATATCCTTGAGCACCTCAAGTCTAAGGATACTTGCACCATTGCTATGATGAGATTATCACTGACATTAGAATAGGACATCCATGTGATGATCTCATAGCAGGTCATCCAATGTACTTACTACCTCTAGTAAGCATCCACATCTCAACCCTAAATATCTCATATTTACAGTTTTTGAGATCCACTGCTTGATCAAATCAAGGAGTTTGAGATGTACTAGTCTCTCCGGATTACCGATGTCCAGTCTCAGTAATCCTATGACTAGGGATAATTTAGATACTGACATAATTGCACATGATAAGAATCTCAGTAGTATGATCACATCACAATTTCCTTCATGCTATGTCATATATCATGGACTTCATTAATTTGCTTATAGATCAATATCCATTCATAAATAATGAACAGCAAGTTAATGAAATATGCCTTTCTTTATTTATTCATAAAGACTGTACACAACTTTGTACAAAATGCGCTAAAGGCGATTGCCTTCAGGGCACTAATCTAACATGACTATGTCAAATCTAGTTCAAGTGATATCAGTTCTTGTCCTGGAACTCATTACTTAATATGTCAATGAAGACATTCTTCATGACATATATTCTCCGGCCAGAGACTTCCAAGTAATGACCCTGACAAGAGGCCATGGGTATCATCTTCTGCTATCACCGAAGTGGTGAATCCTTTATTGGCTACTCAATTACCTTCGAATACCTCAAACTGTACCCAATTACCACCCTATGAGCAACTTCTGTAAGGCAACAAGGAATGGAGTCAAAGCACAGAATCAGTATCCAAGATATCCTTGAGCACCTCAAGTCTAAGGATACTTGAACCATTGCTATGATGAGATTATCACTGACATTAGAATAGGACATCCATGTGATGATCTCATAGCAGGTCATCCAATGTACTTACTACCTCTAGTAAGCATCCACATCTTAACCCTAAATATCTCATATTTACGACACGAGATCCTTTGCTGATCAAATCAAGGAGCTTGAAATGTGCTAGTCTCTCTGGATTACCGATGTCCAGTCTCAGTAATCCTATGACTAGGGATAATTTAGATACTGAGATAATTGCACATGATAGGAATCTCAGTAGTATGATCACATCACAATTTCCTTCATGCTATGTCATATATCATGGACTTCATTAATTTTCTTATAGATCAATATCCATTCATAAATAATGAACATCAAATTAATAAAATATGCCTTTCTTTATTTATTCATAAAGTATGTACACAACTTTGTACAAAATGCGCTAAAGGCGATTGCCTTCAGGGCACTACTCTAACAATTATGAGTTGAGTGATTGGTGGAAAATCACTTGTGAGGTAGAATTTATGCCAGAAAACAAATCGGTTGTGAGGCGTAGCTTGAGCCAAAAGTCAAGTTGTATTGAAGGTTCCCACTAAACTAAAAAGTATGTAGTAAAGTGTTTTGACAAAATCCTAAGTGGGAGCTTAGGTAGAGGACGTAGATCTTAGCACCGAACCTCTATAAAAACAGCGTTTACCTCTCTTCCCTACTTTTTGCATTTAAATTTGTTTAATTATTTTGTGTGTATTAACTTCTGGTTTTTGTAGAACTTTACGAAAAAAAGTTCAAAGATCTATTCAACCCCACCTTCTAGATCATTTACAAGTTTAAGGCTTCTCTTACCTACCTGCTAATGGCATGGAGCTCCTTCATGGACTCCCATAAGTTCATGGCAACATAAGACCATTACGTGGGATTGTATAGTACGTTCTGTTCACGACTACACAGGACCCTTAGGAGAAATGTGTAGTACATTCTATTTTGGATCCACTCAAACCATTCTAATGTGCTTATGATCTGTTGGCAAGTTTGATGCATTCATGATTTAAAATTTTTCATAAATTGTTTAATGAATTGAGAATTTTGAGAAATAATTGTTTGATGATATTTTGCATATGAAATTACTTTGGTTTCGAAAATGTAAAATGGCAATGAGTTTTTGAAAAGAGTTTTTGCTTATCCTTTTATTATAAACTGTTACCCATGAGCTTTCAAACTCACCCCCTTCCTGTACCCACCTACAGGTTATGAGCAAGAGATGGAGTGAACAGAGTCAAGGCATCACTCCCAATTTGCTTATGTTGTTTTTTGAGTTAGTTTTGGAAAACACAAGGCTTTAGTCACTTTTCAAGAATATGTAGTTCATGTAACTTTTGTATTTTGAGATTTCAGATCATGTTGTAATGTGGCTTGAAAGGCCATTATAGCTTTGTAAAACCCTTTGTTTCGAGGGTATTGAAATGTGAATGATGAAAATTTGTTGTTTGTAATCTATTAAAGAGTATGATGAAGTAAAGATATAAGAGTCTTATGATATTTTCGCAAGAGTTTGACTTCATTTTCAGAAATAGGATCCAACATTAGAGTAATAAGTTTGTCTTTGATGTTTGCTTGTCATGGGCACACCACCCTTGTGGGATGATGCCTAATAAGGGTTCATGGAAAGAACCCTACAGGATCATACACTCAAGTATTATGATATTCGCAATAAGGTTGGGTTCCAGCAACGATGCCCAACAAAAAATTTCAATCTCAAGTTGAAAAGTAGAACTTTCTCTTCAGGGGAAAATTCTTTCCTCATGATGTGTTGGTCATGCCATTTCTTAGTTTTCTCCTTGTATATTTTGGAGTTCTCATATACTTCATTTCGAAATTCTTCTAATTCACATAACTGAAGAGACTGATTTTTAACCTATTTTTGCCAATCAAGATTTAACTTCCTAACTGCCCAATAAGCCTTGTGTTCCAACTCCACTAGAAGATGACAAGCTTTTTCAAAAACCAAACGATATGGAGACATGCCAATTAAAGTCTTGAAGGTCGTCCTATATGCCTAAAGGGCATCATCAAGCTTGAGAGCCTAGTCTTTTCGGTTAGGGTTTACCATCTTCTCAAAATTTTCCTTGATCTCTCGATTTGATATTTCAGCTTGGCCATTTGACTATGGGTGGTAAGGTAAAGCAATCTTGTGATGAACTCCATATTTGGTTAAAAGATTACCCAGAAGTTTATTGAAAAAGTGGGTACCTTCATCACTAATAATAGCCCTTGGAGTGCCAAATCTTGTGAAAATGTTTTTCTTGAGAAATCTGAGAACAACCTTGACATCATTTGTTCGTGTAGCTATTTTCAACCCATTTCGATACATAGTCTACTGCCAAAAGGATATAGGATTATCCATAATGTAACACCTCACTCCCACGTGACCCGAACCCGATATCATTGGTGATATCCGAGTCTATGACCCGTGAGGGTGGCGTACTACATCAGTCGGTAGGACTCAGTAAAAAAAAAAATTGTTTTAAAACATTTATTCATGCGGAATAAACAGTAGACAGTAGTAAACATTTGCAGTTATTACAATCATTTAACAATACTTTACAGTAACCATAAAGTTCACATACTAATCAGTTTACAAAGATTGCGGAATACAATATTAGGAAACACTAATGCAGACGCGAACTGATCTCGACCTCTATTTCAACTTGCACCCAGTAAGCATACTCCCGTGTCAAACGGGGTACTCTTCTAGCCCTGAAAAATAGATTGTAATTTTGGATGAGTTGGCGAACTCAATGAGGAACCATCATCGATGGTTCTCCCAATCCATGCATCATATAACCAAATCACAGTAATAAGGCAGTTGCAGTAATACTACGGTCTCTGATCCAATATAATATATGATACAATAGTCACGAGATCGCTATAGTAAGAATACAGGCACAGTAATCATCCATTTACAATACAGTCACCGAAGTCATATAGTCACAATACAGTCACAATAATCATACTGTCATGGACACAACAATTCTGATGAGACAAAGTCTACTGATACCACATACAAGAAAAACCATTTCGTATTCATCCAAAGAATGATGCAATGCACATGTGACTCTTTTTCCAGTTTTATTACAGTGTTGTGATCGAGCGCTTAAGCAGTGATTAGTAATCAGTAGACGTGCCTAGGGAGGATTATCTCCCTTCGAGCTCTAGGCTCGTTTTCAGTATCAGTGGCGACTCGGTTCACAATTATTTTTATCCGTTTATGCCTCATGTATCAAATGCATATGCCCGCCATAACATCCCATAAACGATTAATCATTGAGTCAAGCGGTCAATTAACGATCGGTATGCACAAGTAACAGTCCATAATTCACAACAATTGCCAGCCCATAATCCACAATCAATCACAGTAAATCCAGTAATGGCAAACAGGTCACACAATGTACACATTCCTGATCCTACCATTATCCCCATATTAGACAAGTAATAATTGAGAAACCCATCTAGGTTACTCACCTATCACTTCCGAGCTAATGCCGGGAAGTCTCTGTCACGTCGGTCGAACGACGCTCCAATTGGGCTTCTATAAGAATCAGAGAATAAAACGATCACTAATTATCCAATCCGAATTCGTTAACGATGCACATGTAGGTGTATAATGCATGTTCATGAATTCCCAGCCCTAATCCCATTTTTTTCTATTAGAAAAATCCGTCTAAAAAAATTAGAAATTTAATGGCGCTGACGGTACTCAATTTGGACCTCTATAGGTCCCCAATAAAATCAAACAGTGACCAAACAGACCATTACTCGGTCCCATGTCAATTTCTCGTCCGAAAATTCCCAATCTCTCAGAAAATTAAATTAAATATTTAGTGAATCCGATGTCTCAAGAATCAGGTCAATCGGACGTCGAACGGAAAAGATATGAGCAAAAGAACACAAAAATCAAATAAAATAATTACTATATATATATATATAAGCCCTTATTTCCTTCTCTTTTTCCCTTTTTCCTGTCTGACATTCTAACTAGCATATCTCTTTACACACAATTCAGAAAATTACAAACCATACCTCGTTGGAAAGATCATGAAACCCTCTACAAGTTTTATGAAGACCATAAAAATCAAATTTACCTCTAAAGGTGTCAAAATTGTAATTGAAACTTCTTCCCATTCAAAACCTATCAAAACAGAACAATACTTGGTAAATTCAGTAACTTCCATTATCTTCAGTCAACAATTACACAATAAATATGCTTAGAAAGATAACAATGTTTTCTACAACTTTCATGAACAAACCAAAATCAAATTCAATTGTTAACTAGGTCAAATAATTCAATCAATGATGCTGCCCCAGAAACAACCCAATCTGGACAGTAATGTTCTATCAAGCATAACTCCCTGTACACAAGTCAAAAAAAATCACTACCTCATATCATTGGAAAAATAAAACCACATACTTCAAGTTTCATGAAGAGCTTAAGAGTCAATTCCATCTCTAACCAATTCAAAAATGCCAAACAAGTGACTGATCAGGGCAGCAGTTAAAAACCTAATGCAGGTTCCATTTTCGAAAACTCATAACTCCCAAATCTGATCTCCAAAAATTGCATGCTAAATACCATTTTCAAGATCAATGTTTCCTCTACAACTCTTCAGAAGATCACTCAAGCTAATTGAATTCACAAAAATTGTTAAAATTGCTTCAAATCAAAATGCTCACAAAACTGACATTTCAGCTAGGTTTCACTAAAATGCATTTTACCAGACAATAGTCATCAATGCATATCTCCCAATATACATATCGAAAAATTGCAAAATAAGTGGCATTGGAAAGCTAACAATACAGGCTTCAACTTTTATTTAGACCATTTTCCATAATTCCTTCTCAATTAATTTAGAAAAATCATCAACACAATCAGGTCATCAATCCAGATACTGTTCACATAAGTCCCAACAGTAACTTTCCAAGCCAAATTTAAACCTCTTAATGCTAAAATTAGACAACACCTATTTCACACAAAATTGTAGTCAACAAACTAAAGTTTCATTTGGCACAGACCTCACCTCATTTTCATAACTACACAATGAGTTATGCTCAAAACAGTACAGTAGGTCAAACTCACATTTTCAGCTTTACTACTCAATCACAACTCCTATCATGCCAATCGAACTTCTACTACCATAAGCATCTCAATGGGACACAAAATCAGTCCCTATATCAATCATACATTCACTAGGAATACCTATCTCAATTTGGCAGCACCTACCTCTTAAATTCCATACAAGATTAATCATTAATATTCAATTCAAAAATCAAGCTACAACACTTCACTTATACTACTTCATCCAACCATACTCAAACCTCACCTTCTACCCACCAATTCCACCTATACTTTTCATCAAATTAAGGCATCAATAAGCACAATAAATGCTCCATAATTCCCATTGCATGCATCTAACTACCAAGTCATTAAATTCATAATTAAAACATCATTAAAGCTTAACTTAAAAACTTACCTAATTAGCTTCCACTCTTCAATTCTCTTCACTTCTTTCTTTGCTATTCTCTCTAACAACCTCTTCTAACCTCATGCAAGTGTAAGTTCTCCATGGCAAGACAACAACTTGGTTGCAAGAAGAAGAAGAGCTCTTAAGGTTTGGAGGAAGAGGGACTTAAGGAAGAAGAAAATCGATGGATGGTTTGAAAAGGAGAGTAGGTTTCGGTTGAACTTGGAAAATGAGCAAATAAAACATGTTTTTCCTTCCTTCCTCATAGAAGAACCGAGAATGCATAGGATAATCATGCATTAAATGAAAGGAGCATTTGGCAATTGGAGGAGAAATGAGGAAAAGTCAAAGAACCAATCAAATTTTTGAAAAAAGAAAACAAATACCAAGCAATTTTAATCCAATTTCGGTTCCAACTAGGTTTAAGGGTCCACTTTCGGTCCCACCAAGATATTTAATAGTTTAGTACCAAATAACAGTAAAAAATCAATCGGTTCGCCACTTGGCGATTTTTTTCCGGTCCAGGAATTTTCTCTGAAAAATTCCAGAAAAATTCCTAAAAATCTCTTAAAATATAAAACACTCAATGGCGCACTCAGAATAATTTTTCAAACCCAATAACCACGTTAATCACAATAAAATTGCAGTAGGCACATCTACCGGGAATGTCATGTATGCATGTACCGAAATTTGCATGTGCACAATTTCACTGTTTACTAATACTAGTATGCATGAACAATACTAATTAATCCCTATCAATCTCATACTATGACAATTTACTATTTTACCCTTCCTGTCAGGGGTGGGATGTTACACATAAGATTTGGGGAATGGTCCCATGAAGCTGATACCCCATAAATCGAAGAGTTCTACCTCAAAAATGTTGGTCAAAGGAAGCTCATGTCGTCATGAGATGTTACCCATTTGTTGATATCAGTCACACGTCTTAGTAAAAGCATAGCTATCCTTATGAAGCATATGCCAATAGAAACCAGATTGGAGAACTCTTTATGTTGTTCTTGTTGGGCCAAAGTGACCTCATATGGTAAGGAATGACAATGCTCCAAAATTACTTAGATTTCATCTTCCAGGATACATCTTTGAATCACTTTATTGAGGCCTCTCTTGAACAATAAAGGCTCATCCCATAGATAATTTTTTGCATCAAATAGGAACTTTTTCCTTTAAGATGAATTTAAATCCAGAGGAATCAAACCTTTAGCTAAATAATTCACCACATTAGCAAACCATGGAAGCTTTTAATTGACTATGAATAACTGCTCATCTACGAAAGTCTCTTGGATAGGTATTGGTGACTTTGATTCCTTAAGTTCTAATCGAGATAGATGGTTGGCAACTGCATTTTTTGTCCCATTTTTTGTCTTTGATCTCCACATCAAACTCTTACAAAAGCAACACCCATCAAATGAGTCACTACTTGGCATCTTTCTTTGCAAATAAATATCGGATTGCCACATGATCTGTGAAAACAATAACCTTGGACCCAATGATATACGACCAAAACTTGTCCAACACAAACACAATCGTCAACATTTCCTTTTCTGTAGTAGTGTAATTTTGCTAGACATCATCCAAAATCTGGCTAGAGTAGTAGATAACCCTGAACACTTTCTCTCACCTTTGGCCTAAAGCTGGTCCCACTGTGAAATCACTCACATCACACATAATTTCAAATGGTTATTGCCAATCACGTTTGATCATCACAGGAGCTGAAATCAACTTTTTCTTGATCAACTCAAAAGTCTTCAAACATTTCTCATTGAATTCAAAGTTCACATCCTTTTCTAAGATATTGCAAAGGGGTTTAGCGATCTTAGAGAAGTCTTTGATAAATCTCTGGTAAAACCCTCTATGTCCAAAGAAACTACAGATGCCCTTTACATTTATCTGTGGAAGAAGCTTTTCAATAGTTGTCATTTTGGCTTAGTCCACTTCAATGTCATAGGTAGATACTTTATGACCCAACACAATTCCTTCCCTCAAGATAAAATGGCATTTCTCCCAATTGAGCACCAAGTTAGTATCCTGACATCTTTTCAACACTAGAGAGATCATGTAAGCACGCATCAAATGAATCACCAAAAATAGAAAAATCATCCATAAAGACTTCCATAAAATTCTCAACCATATCAGAAAAGATAGTCATCATGTAGAGTTGAAATGTAGCAGGAGCATTACAAAGACCAAAAGGCATGCGCCTAAATGCAAACGTGTCAAAAGGACAAGTGAATGTGGTTCTTTTTTATCTTCAGGTGCTCTGGTTATTTGGTTATATCCCGAGTACCAATCAAAAAAATAATGAAATGCATGTCCAGCAAGTCTGTCCAACATCTAATCTATAAATGGGAAAGGAAAATGGTCCTTCCTAGTGGCTTTGTTCAACTTCGTATAATCCATGCAAACCCTCCATCTAGTGATTGTCCTAGTCCAAATAGTCTCATTATTATCATCTTTAACTACGGTGAATCCACCTCTTTAAGGAATAACCTGAGTAGAACTAACCCATGAACTATCAAAAATTGGATAAATGATTTCAGCCTTAAGCCACTTCAGAATTTCGTTCCTAACCACTTCCTTCATTGCCAGGTTTAATCTTCTTTGGGGTTCAATGCTAGGGGTGAATGACTACTCCATAAGAATTTTATACATTACAATAGAAAGAATAGTTCCCTTAATGTCTGAAATTGACTAACTAAATGCATTTTTTAACTCCCTTAACACCCTAAGCAGTTTTTCTTCTTCTAAAGGAGTAAATGAAGATGAAATAATGAAAGAAAAAGTTTGATTAGCACCTAAGAATGCATATTTTAAATTTTCAGGCAAGGGTTTCAAATCAATCGACAGGTGAACATCTTTCACATCACCAACAACATCAGCATTAGTCACAAAAAACAAAGGCTCGGTTTGATCAAAACTTTTGAAGCATTTAAAAGAATCTAATAACATCACAAAATAAGTATCCTCATCATCCATAACATCTTTTCTAGACATACCTTCCAAACATGTCAATAATGGGTCTTTAGATATAAGGGAAGGAAAAGATGTTACCTCACAAGAAGATATGACATCCACTTGGTTGCAAGTCGGTGTATCACTTGGATATTTGAGCGATTTGTATATTTTAAACCTCACCTTCTCGTCATTTACATGCACGGTTAGTTCCCCTTGTTGCACATAAATCACTACACCTCTGGTATCCAATAATGTTTGCCTAAGTATGATCAAGATCTCCTTATCTTCTTCTATGTCGAGCACCACAAAGTATGCAGGGAGAATAAATTTGTCTACACAAACAAGAACAACTTATATAATACATCGAGGATAAGTGAAGGAATGGTCAACTAGTTGGAGGTAAAGTGTTGATGGTTTGACTTCTCCTAATCCTAGCTTTTGGAAGATGGAAAGAGGAATGAGATTTATGCTTACCCCCAAATCGCAAAGCACTTTACCAAAATATGTGTTGCTGATCTTACACGGAATTGTGAAGCTTCCTGGATCTTTAAATTTCTGTAGTAACTTTCTTTGCAAGACTGCACTATACTCCTCGGTCATCAATATCATCTCATATTCTCCAAATCTCCTCTTTTTGCTAACAATGTCCTTGATGAATTTTATGTAATTCGATACTTGCTCAATAGCTTCAATCATGGAAATGTTGATCTCAAGTTTCTTAAAGACTTCAAGGAATTTTGCGAATTGATTATTGATTTTCTTCCATTGAAATATTTGAGGATATGGCAGCTTAGGGATGATTTTTGTTTACAATTCCCCTTCTAGTTTCTTCTCCGAGCTATCTTCCTTCTCCTTATCATTGGATTGAGTGATGCTCTTTTCTTTAGGTTTCACCTCTTCCAATTCTTTTCCACTTTGAAGAATGATAGCCTTGCACTGCTCTCTTGGGTTTGTTTTAGTATTACTTGGAAATGTCCTCTGAGTCAAATTCCTGACAACATTTGTCCGATGTCCCATTTGAACTTCCAAACCCTTTACTGAAGTCCCAATATTGGTTACTTGCATCTTTCACTCATGCATCTCCTTCTCATTCTTATGGAAACGGTTTCTTGTCTTGGTTACAAAAGTATCAATCTCCAAGAAAGGTCTTTGTTCTACCGATGGTGGTCCATATCCAGGTGGGTGTGGCATGTTCCTTTGAATACCATAGTTATATCACTCCTTAAAGTTATAGCCTTGACCATATTGATTTCCTATTGGTTGTGACTTAAATCTCAAATTCCTTTGGTTAACAAACTATGCTTGTTCCACCCCCTCATCATTGGTGTAGAACGATTGGCTAGTAGCTACCACCTGCCCATTCTATCTTTCCTTTGACATGAATTTTAAAAATTGATTGATTAGGGCTACCAATTGAGCAGATAACTCAGTCACTTGGTCTACTTTTAAAATTCCTCTCTTTCCATTAGTTCTCTCGGCGGGCCACTGGTAGTTGTTCGAAACCATGTCTTCCAGTAATGCACATGCTTCTTGGGATGTTTTTCTCATTAGAGTATCGCCTGCTGTTGCATCTACAATGGTTTGAGTCTGGCCATTCAACCCATTGTAGAACATTTCTTTTTGTACCCACTCTTGATATCTATGATGTGGATACTTTCTCAAAAGGTCTTTATACCTCTCCAAAGCTTCATGCAATGGTTTTAAGTCATGCTATCTAATCGTACTGATCTCAGCTCTTAACTTTGCAACATTACCAGGTGGGAAAATTTTAATCAAGAACTGTTGTGCCATCTCTTACCAAGTTCACATTTTATCAGCAAAAATTGAATGAAGCCAATTCTTTGTTTTTTCCTAAAGAGAAGATAGAAACAAAGTGAGCCTAATGTCATCTTGCGTGGCCCCTTTAGTTTTGATAATGTCACATAATTCCTGGAAGTTTGCGATGATCATTTGGATCCTCCATTGGTTCCCCTCCAAACTGATTTGTTTAAACCAAATTGATAAGTCTGGGCGAAATATGAAAATTATGAGCATGAACATTAGATTTTTGGATATCGTGATAATTGTCTACCACTGTAGGTTGGAAATATTCCCTGATAGGACGTTGTTGTAATTGTTCCTGTTCATTTCCATTATCTCCTCTTCTATTTCCTCCATTCAAATTAGCTGCACCAAGCCTGACATCCAACTGAGCTAATCTTTGAGCCATTTCATCTCTCTCTCTTTGAATTCTCTGAAGTTCTTCTGCTTGATTTTCCGTTTTCTTTTATTGACGAATTGACTTTACTGTTCTTTCCAACTCTGGATCAAAATGTCTTTCTTTCCCTTTAGTCGTTCGGGGCATACAGCCTCTTACACATAAGCCATGCAAGAAAACGAGAATGCAAAAATAAGAAGAAACAAATAAGTTTCTCTAGGGATAAAAAGAAAACCAACAAGTAAATATCAAATTAGCTATAAAAACAAACATTCAAACATTAATCCCTGACAACGACGCCAAAAACTTATCCATGAATTGCAAGTACATGGTTGTCGAAGTGAGTAATAAATCAGTAAGAACCGATTTGTGTCCATAGGGATTATGAGAAAGTTTAAATCTATGCTAGCTAACAGTGTTTGAAATCGAGATGGGTTAAATTTTAGGAAATTAAAAACAATGTAAAGAATTATTAAAAACTCAAAGGAATTCCTAAGCAACTACCCAATTCAATGCAACCAGAATAACTATGAATATGGCAAATCTATGCAATAACTAATTAAGAAAAGAGTGCAACAATTGACTAATTAAAAGTATTAACATCAATAGGGAATGACTTTCTCTAAGGGGAATGATATTTTTGCCAACCTTAATATTGAATTAGCTATCCTCTACAAATGAAAATTTTAAGAGTAATTAATCACCTTCTCCCAAAGGTGAATTAATCTATCCACTCTAAACATCACTTAGTAATTCCTTACTTAAGTTCTTCCTAGGGTTTCTTAAGTTCCAAACCCAAACCTTCTATTTTCACCTCTTAAGTTTCTTAGGTCTCCCAACTCACAAGAAAATCCTAGCAGAAATTTCTTCAATTTTCTTACAAACCCTTCTTGTTGGACCCCGTCTCCGAAGCCCAACATTCGGAAACACACAAACGTAGAAGACCCAAAACCGACAACATACCGACCACAATTTGGGGGACTTGCAATAGGAATTTCAGATCGGCTTCTTAGGGACATTTGTACCTCATATTCTAACGATTCTAACGCCTCTGAAATTACTCAATTCGGATTAGAAATGAAAAAGTTATGGTTAAAATACTATCTTAAAGAAACAGTAAAAACTGACCCTCTACCGACTTCATGTCAGAATTTGAAAACTTTAGAGGCTAAATTGCCAATTGGTTCCTTCATAAAACTTGTAGGCTTATAACTCTAGTTTAATTTAAGACAAGAATCGCCTCGATCCGGGCCCTATAGCTCAAGATATTTTAAAATAAGTGAAGTATATTCAGACTTTGACAACCGATCGTCATACTTTGTTCCAAACCACCCTTTTCAAATTAAAAGCAATACTGACCAATCAGGTATAAAAAGATAGAAAATTTTCTTAGGAATCCAACACTTCGAAAATCGGCTAAATCGGAGGTCTGTGCAAAAAGTTATGGCCAAAAGAAAGAAGAAAGGTCAAAACCAAAAGCAGACGATGCTGAAGACGATGACGTCATCACAGACGAAGTGACGTCATCAAAGGCGAAGTGACGTCATCACAGGCGAAGTGACGTCATCACAGGCAAAGTGACGTCATCACAGGCGAAGTGACGTCATCACAGACGAAGTGACTTCATCACAGACGAAGATGAAGATTAACTTCGTCTGACCTTTTTCTCCAGAATGTCTCTACTTCGAAAATGCATAACTTTTCACTCAGATGTCCAAAATTTACAAAATTTATACCATTAAAAAGATAAAAGAAATATCTACAACTTTTCAGAAGGAAATTTTGCTAAAATCTATCTTTATTAATCCCAAAATTTCCCCTAAAGTCAGAAGATAAGACTTTCATTCCTACACCAACACTGCACCTAATTCTTAACTTCATGACAATATTTGAGACTCTTAGACACAGAATTGAAATTCGATGTCTTCTTACAAAATGTAGCCATATATCTCTAGTTTAATCCAAAATAAGAATCATCTCGTTTGGATTACTAGAGAAAACGTTATGGCTAAAAGACTGAAACATATTAAGTGAACATTTTTCATATCACTACCAATCTTATCTCTAAATCTTTCCTTATCACAACTCATAAACCTTTGCAAATTCCAGCAAGCTATCCCAAGACAAAACCCAACAACAACTCAATGATCTAAAGACTCATACATATACCCTTTTCAAGGTCAAGCACATATCGCAAATCAACAAATTCACATGAAGAAGAGAGTACTAGAGCTCTCATCTCTTTATCAATCATTCAATAGTTCAATCATAGCTTTAATTACATATCAGCATATTAATCATATCCATCATGAATCAAGTACCAAAATACAACATATGAGATGCTCAATGCGTAATATGCTTATAAAGCCATTCTGAAAGCTAGTTACTAACTTAATACAAAAGTGTCTAAAGTTTCTTGGAGTTATGCCCGATGCCTTGCAAGGTTCCACGATCAACTAGAATTTGCACCTGAGGAGGGAGAATGGGGTGAGCAAACACGGCTCAGTGGCTAACACCTCTATAGCCATCGAGTAATGAGTCATACAACACATAAAGAATCCAAAACATTTGTAGTCTATCATATAAAGCACAAATAACTCAACTTCATCACATAAATCATAAATTAGCCCAAAATCATCACATAAAGCATAACATGGAATCTTATATCAATTAAAACACATATTATGCATCATAACACCAAAATGATGAAATGCATACAATTGGCTCGAGAGTTCCATAAACACGAACTGAAGTTTACCATAAACACGACGAGTCTATTTTTAGGATCTCGTAAGTCTCAAGCAGGCAGCCGGGTGAAGGCTAAGGGGGGTCAACGTGCACGTGACTATCGAAGTAGGTTCTCTCTTGCCTAATCACAACCAATTTATGCTCACACATTACGGCACAAGCATAGCATTTTATGCTTCTTTCATTCTATCAAATCATCATAGTTTCTTTCCTTTTTCTTGCAAACCAAAAGAAAACACTTTCAATATACACACCATTTAACAAAGATAGCACACATAGGGCATTTGCCCATTACACAACAACTATAAAAATGTTACCCACCTATTTTCGGAATCCGAATTCAAGATCGCCCTTCCTCCTTGTCTTGAGTGGGGTTCTCTTGAGTTCCTTCAATTAAATCATACTCCATTTAATAAATACATTCTAAAGAAAGGCATAGCATGCATAAAATCATGTAAAGGTAAAATAAACTCTAACCTAACCTACCCATAAGCCATCTATGTCAGAAAACCCAAAACCCTAACTTAGAAATCCCAAAAATCCATAGATCTACCCTTTTCTTCTAACTTTCTTCAATCTCTACACAAACCCTAACTTCCATTTCCTCCCATTTTCGAACCCAATACAAACAAAGATAGAACTTACCTCTCACAAGTAGTTTTCTCTTCTTTCTTCCTCCCTTCAAGCTTCCTACAGCTCTCCCTTTTTCTTCTTGGCCGAAACCCTCCTTTCTCTTGGCTCACGATTTCTCTTCTCTTCTTCTCCTTGGCTCTCTTACGACAACTTGCTTCCTACTCTTCCTTTAATTCCTTTATATCTCAACTTAAAGCCCTACCTCAAAACTATGTAGTTTTGATACTCCTTTAAGCTCACTTGCATTTCCTTTTGGGCTCCCCTTCCTCCCAAGCCCACTATACATTAAAGCTCATTGTTTCTAACAAACATTTATTTGTCTCATATGGCTCTACACTTCAAGCTCACTTCCAATAATCCAATCATACTAACAAATCCCAAGGCTCAACATAATCTATATAAATCTATACACACATAATTGAAACAATTAAAGCAAAAATAAAGAATAAGTCAAGTAAATCGATAAATCAATAAATAAATAAAAATAAAAATTTTCGGGGCCCAACATGTAACATCCCACCCCCTACTGGAAGGGTAAAATAGGAACTTTGTCATAGGATGGGATTGATAGGGAATAATTAGCACTGTTCATGCATATTAAGATTGATACTCAGTATCAATTGTACACACGGAATTATTGTACATGCATACATGTTATTCCCGATTTTTGTGCCTAAGGCAATTTTATTGTGATTAATGTGGTTAAGGGGTTTGAAAAATTATTTTGACTGATCCAGAGTGTGTTTTCTATTTTAAGGGATTTTTAAGAATTTTTCCAGAATTTTTCGGAGAAAATTCCTGGACCGGAAAAATAATCGCCAAGTGGTGAACCGGTTGATTTTTCTACTGTTATTTGGTACTAATCTATTAATTATTTTGGTGGGACCCAAAAGTGGACCCTTACATATTGTTGGAACCGAAATTTGGCTTGCATTATGGGTAATTGTTGTATTTAAAAAAAAAACATGGGAATGATGGTTGACTTTTCTTTATTTCCTTAATCAATTGCCAAGTGTCTTAAGCTTTTGTCTTCTTCCTCTTCTAATGTTCTCGACTCTTATAGTGGAAGGAAAGAAAGGAGATTTGCTTTATTAATTCCCTTCACTCACGACAAGTTAGGGGGCTTTTGAAATAAAAGTATAAGAGTTGGCTTGTTTGTCTCTCCTCCACCGAAACTTCTCTCTTCTTCCCCTTCATTGAATTTTCGAAAGCCCTCCAATTTAAGTGCTTCCTTTACAAGCTTAAACCTCCTACTTCCTTATTATGATGGTGCTTGTACATGTGGAGTGAAGAGGAGAAGTTGATGTTAATTGAAGAGTGGAAGCTAAGTAGGTAAGTGATTAAGTTAAGTGTTAATGATGCTTTGATTATGTAGTTCATGAATCATGGTTAGTAAATGCATTTAAAGGGGGTTATTGTTTATTAATCATGAGTTATGATGGTTAAATGTTATGAAAATGATAGTTTGAATTGTTGGGTTATGTTTGAGTATGATTTGAGGAAGCTAGCTTGAAAGATGTGTTGTTAACTTGATTTTGGATGATTCTAGATGACTTTTCTTGCATGAAAATGATTGTGTAAGGTGCTGCCAATTTTAGCAAAATGCTTAGGTGAAGGTATTGAAGAGGTATTGGTTGAATTCTTAATTACTTAGGATGTTTGATGGTTTAGAAATGGGGTGGGAATGGTATAGAAACCATAGAATATGGTTTAGACTTAAGTGCTGGAAAATTTACTTTGACCTATTACACTGATTTGACCATAACTCCTTGTGTGGTTATGCAAATGAGGCAAGGTTTATTCCCACTGAAACTTTGATTTGTTGGCTACATTTTTGTGTGAAATAGGTGTTGTCTAATTGTAACTCTAAGAGGGTGAAATTTGGCTTGGAAAGTTACTGTTTTGGCTTAGGTGAACAGTATCCAGATTATGACCTGATTACTTTGTTGATTTTTCTAAATTAATTGAGATGGAATTAAGGAGAATGGTCTTCATGAAAGTTGTATCATATTGAGTTATCTTTCCATTTCCACTGATCTTGCTATTTTTAGAGGTGTATATTGAGAGATATGAAATGTTTTCTATGGACTGGTTTTGGGCATGTTGGTGAAACCTAGCTTAAGTGTCTGACTTGTGTGTATTCTGCTTGAAAGCAATTTTAGCCATTTTTGTGGACTGAATTAATGTGAGTGATCTTCTGCAAAGTTGTATAGGAAGAAATATCTTGAAAATGATATATGGATTATAATTTTTTGAAATCAGATGTGGGAGATATGGAATTTCAAAATCTGAACCTACATTGTGATGTTAAGTCTTGATTAGGTCGAAACTTGAATAATGATTTGAAACTGTTAGAGGCTGAATTGGAGTTTGGTTATTTCAGGACGAATTGAAGTTTGAGGATTTATATTTTCAGGGATATAAAGTTCTGATTGTTCTGACTTGTGTACAGGGAGTTATGCTTGTTATAAGTTTACTGCTCAAATTGAATGATTTCAGGGACAACAACATTGAGTGAATTAATTGACCTAGTTAGCATGGGAATTGAAATTTGGGTTGTTCATGAAAGTTATAGATAACATTGTGAACTTACTGGAGAATCATCTCGTTTGTCTAAAGCCATTCCGAAAGCTAGTTACTAACTTAATTCAAAAGTGTCTAAAGTTTCTTGGAGTTATGCCCGATGCCTTGCAAGGTTCCACGATCAACTAGAATTTGCACCTGAGGAAAGAGAATGGGGTGAGCAAACACGGCTCAGTGGCTAACACCTCTATAGCCATCGAGTAATGAGCCATAAAACACATAAAAAATCCAAAACATTTGCAGTCTATCATATAAAGCACAAATAACTCAACTTCATCACATAAATTATAAATTAGCCCAAATCATCACATAAAGCATAACATGGAATCTTATATCAATTAAAACACATATTATGCATCATAACACCAAAATGATGAAATGCACACAATTGGCTCGAGAGTTTCATAAACACGACGAAAACCGAAGTTTACCGTAAACACGACAAGTCCATTTTTAGGATCTCGTAAGCCTCAAGCAGGCAGCCGGGTGAAGGCTAAGGGGGGTCAACGTGCACGTGACTATCGAAGTAGATTCTCTCTTGCCCAATCACAACCAATTTATGCTCACACATTACGGCACAAGCATAGCATTTTATGCTTCTTTCATTATATCAAATCATCATAGTTTCTTTCCTTTTTCTTGTTAACCAAATGAAAACACTTTCAATATACACACCATTTATCAAAGATATCACACATAGGGCATTTGCCCATTACACAACAACTATAAAAATGTTACCTACCTATCGTCGGAATCCGAATTCAAGATCGCCCTTCCTCCTTGTCTTGAGTGGGGTTCTCTTGAGTTCCTTCAATTAAATCATACTCCATTTAATAAATACATTCTAAAGAAAGGCATAGCATGCATAAAATCATGCAAAGGTAAAATAAACTCTAACCTAACCTACCCATAAGCCATCTATGTCAGAAAACCCAAAACCCTAACTTAGAAATCCCAAAAATCCATAGATCTACCCTTCTCTTCTAACTTTCTTCAATCTCTACACAAACCCTAACTTCCATTTCCTCCCATTTTCTAGCCCAAGACAAACAAAGATAGAACTTACCTCTCACAAGTAGTTTTCTCTTCTTTCTTCCTCCCTTCAAGCTTCCTACAACTCTCCCTTTTTCTTCTTGGCCAAAACCCTCCTTTCTCTTGGCTCACGATTTCTCTTCTCTTCTTCTCCTTGGCTCTCTTACGACAACTTGCTTCCTACTCTTCCTTTAATTCCTTTATATCTCAACTTAAAGCCCTACCTTAAAACTATATAGTTTTGATACTCCTTTAAGCTCACTTGCATTTCCTTTTGGGCTCCCCTTCCTCCCAAGCCCACTATATATTAAAGCTTATTCTTTCTAACAAACCTTTATTTGTCTCATATGGCTCTACACTTCAAGCTCACTTCCAATAATCCAATCATACTAACTAATCCCAAGGCTCAACATAATCTATATAAATCTATACACACATAATTGAAACAATTAAAGAAAAATAAAGAATAAGTCAAGTAAATCGATAAATCAATAAATAAATAAAATAAAAATTTTCGCCCCAACACTTCCCCACCCTCCTTTTCAAAGGTGAATTTATACCAAACAAACTTCTAATAATCCAAAGTAAGAACAATCAAACCCTAGGAAAATCAACAAGTATATAAATATTTAGTCATGAATTCTAGCATTATTTAATGTTAAAGCATCACCAAAACATCAAATCCCTGAGAGAAATTAAGGTTCTCACTACCAATCATCATGCCAAGCAATCTAAAAGCATAAATTCTAGACAAACTCATGAATGAATCAAATTGAAATGAAGAACAATGCTCCAAATTGTTGTAAAACAACTTGCTTTCCAATCTCCTTTTCGTGGCTGCATTGTTGTCATCGTCTGGAGGCTATGTTGTCTTACGGCAGAGTGGTGGCTACATGGAAGTGGTGTGTTAAGGCTACATGCGTGAGTGCTAGGTGAGGCTACATCTATTGTTTCTGGTGGAGGATGTGTCTATTGTTTCTGGTGGAGGCTATGTTGGTGTGAATGGACTAGAGGCAGTGTGTAAGTGGGGCTATTGCGTGTGAGTGGAATGGAGTGGAGGCATCAAAGTGGGGGCTGTGTTGTTGGAGGGGTTTATCCGTAAGTGGAGGCTGTGTGGTTCTATGTTGGTGAGTAGAGGCTGCGTTAGTGGAGGTGTAGAGGCTGCTACGGTTTTGTTTTTATTTCAAAACATGCTAAACCCTCCCTTCTTGCTCCATAGGTTGCGCAGCATTTTTTTGTCTTCTTTTTTTTAAAATCAAAACCGAACCCTCCACTTTTACAACACTGCGCTACGCAACATTTTTCTCTTTTCAAAACATTGTCCCTCCCCCTTTTTGCTTGGTTGGTTGTGTTGTTTTTCTTTCTTTTCAAAACCAACTCTGGAACTCCTTTTATACGTTACGTTTTCACCCAATGCGTAGTCTTCAATTTACTGTTGGTGTATGGTGTTTTGTGCATTCCAAAATTGCTATATTTTTGCTCTATTTTTTCAAAAAACTCCTAACACTCAAAGATAATCTAAAAACAGCAATTTAGCATAATATTTATTCCAAAATACTGCACAATTCACCTACATTAATGCATCAAATAAAAGCCTATTAATATCTCTATCACAGAGACTCTCAGATTGCTTAAAGCTGAATAAGAACCAAGAGCAATAACCATGATATGCAAGTTAAAACAAAATCATGCAATTCGTCCTCTTTTTCTCAAAATTAATTATATCAGTCGTTATTAAAGTTTCTTAAACAAATATAGAACCCATTCACAGATAAAACAATTTATTAAATATTACAACCAAATAATCAATATACTATTGAAAGGATAGAAAAATTGTGTGGTTCATAATATTTCAATAAAATTTCTTCACCATATCATTTTACTAAGTAGTAATTATCGACAAGATAATTAATTACTGTATATATCTTAACGTTATTTAGAGGAAAATACAAAATTTTAAACATACATTAATATTTAAAAAATTCCTCATCATAAATAGTTTCACATGCTTAATTCTACAACAAGTAAAAATAATCATTTACTATTGTCAACAACAAAAAGTCATGTTTATGCCACAATAAGCTTAAAATAATTATAATTATCAAATAAAAATTACTAATAAATCTTGTGCATAAACATATGAAAAAATAGAATAAAAATTGAGCAAAAAGATGAAAATGGTCCAAAAGGACCTTGCACGTGCCGTCACGAGCACTGTGCAAAAAAAATTTTTGAATTTTTAAAATATTAAAAAATAAAAATAAAAATATACGACGTCGTCCTTATCCTTCAACCGAGTCGGCGATCAATCCGTGTAACTTTCTCTCCAGACTTCGGTTTCCGATGATTTTTTAGACGTTTTCTTTCATTTTTCATGCTCTATGGATCTCCATATCTATTTCAACCAAAAGTGCTCCAAATCATAAAATCTTAGACCCATTTCGGCCATTAACAACAACCCCAAAATTTTTCAAAATCTCACTCAGAAAATCGTGATTCTTTGTCCAAAATAAAGGTAAAAGGCAACAACAACTAACAATGGTTTCTACACTTTCAATGCATCATTTCAAAATCATTTTTGTCAAAAAAAACTGATTTGAAAATATGGGTTTATACCCAAAAAAACAAGCTCTAAAATCAAATGATCATGAAACTTGATATCAATTGTTATAGACTGATGCATTCATCAACAATCACAAAGTAAAGATCTATATTTTAAGAACATTAACAACACAATAAGATTGACATACCTTTATTCCTTGGCATAGAGTCATGGTGCATTCTTTCCACCTTGGACACCAAAACTTATCAAAATCAACAACATTTTATGCAAGAGAGGAAGCTAATGGTAGAAGACTCAATATTCTGTTTTCATATCCACACACCATATGCGCACATTCTCACCACATATTATATCTTATAACATGTTTCTACGCTAAAGAGTAGAAATGGATAAAATTATAGTTTAATAGATCAACATATAGTTGTTAGGGTACTATCATGTGTCTCAAATGTAATTAATAAATTATTAATCATTTTGTTATGGTTATTAAACATACATTAAGCAATTCAATTAATAGTCATGTATATGAAATTAATGTCGCTATTATATTAATCCACATATTTCTAACATGTTCGTCGTTTCTTTGATGAGTGGCCACCTAAGAGCAAAAGTTGATGGCTTGATTTTGGATGATGAATCTTCGAACATTGCATCAATAACAAAAATCGGGCTATCAATCTTCATTCCATCATCATCACTTGAATTTCCCATTTTCAAATCAAGATCCCACAGTGGTAATTAATTGAAGCTTCGCTTGTTCGTTGTGGTTTCTCTCCATCTCCTTGTCTCATACACGGGTAAACATGGAAATTGCAAATTCTGATGGACTTTTTCCTGCAAGGTTAAAGAGAACAAAACGTTGCAGCGTTTAACTAGAGGTGAGTCCCACCTCCAGTTAAACGAATATATCTTAACAGGACCTACTTTCATTTAAAAAATATATAGGTCCTAAAATGTCATTAACAAATACCCAAAACAAAACACGACAAAAAGGAGCAAGCCTCGCATGTTTAGACATTAGATCGCAACACCTAGTACTAGTAGACTTAAATTCAGACAGTGGTCCAAAGGGTTGGGGGTAAATGAAAAGTCTTTGCATTTCATATTAATACAGGTCTCATAAATACTGTCCCCTTCTTAATTGATTTATAAACTCTGAGAACATAATAAATATCTAAATTAAGCCAGCCCACCAGACTCTTTTTACCATTCGACTATTACCAAATTTATTTGCAGCAACTTTTCTCTGCGTTTAACCCCACATTCATAATTCAAAAGGGCTTAAGCTCTCGCAAGTAGCGTACAAGAACTCATGAACAAACCAGCCCGGATTAACTTCCTTGAGAGGTCAAGTGCTTCTCTTGGATAATACTGAACACATGTAATCTCTCCAGCGCCAACTATAACCCTCTTGCAACTGAAGATGGTCAAGAAGTGGACGTCATGCCCATGTACATGATTACATAACCTCACATGAGTCTAGACCATGTCTACAGCATCTAAAGTAAGAGATTTTCAATGCACTACATCATTGCTTAAGGACTGGAAACCAATTGTTCCAAATGAAATAAGTAACTACAACGCACAAGGGGAAATCAGCAGAAGTTGAAACTCAACTTTCCTACCAGTATAATCACATAAGTTTGGATCTCATATCAATCCTTGATACGATCAACAAATCTCTATAAAGGGTTGAGCGTATAAAAATTCCTCATAGCTGTATCCAATATACTTTGTTCCTCAACCTGTTTGTAAGGTAAAGGGGTCTCTCTAAGGTACATAAATGTGACACTAAAAGAAACTAAAGTTCAAATTCAAGCATGATCAAGTCTTTTGGTACATCTGATCCATAATCCGATAGTGCTTCGTCTCGATATGTGATTGGATTTTTACTTTGGAAGAGCCCTTGATATATGATAAAGACCATGCAGTTTGGATAACCAATGGCATTGCAGAGAAACCCAAGATGTCATTCAACAAATTTCATAGGCTAGAATAGTTGGCTGGATCACCATATCTTTGTTTTCACCCAAAAGAGGAGGAACACAACTCCTAAAACAATAGCAACAGGGGCCCATTTACGAATCAAAGCCTGCATCTCAAAAGCATGCACAAACAATAAGTAAAAGCATTTTATCACTGCATTTAGCAGCAACTTTTAGGAAAAGGGCCCAACTTGAATAGAAGAATTAGAATAAAAGATATGGTTCATCCAGCAGAAAAGGCAAAACCTTTGTCTTTTCCCTAAATTTGATAGCTAAATTTCGAATATTGTCACATTTAATAATTTTTCTGAGAATCCATTTTTTAAAGTGTAATGCTCTACATAAAAAGCTGCAGAAATGTGAGCTGGAGTAAATGGCTATGGCCAGGGGAAAACAAGAAGAAAGATGGACAGACCTACAAGCCCACAATAGATTCAATGCAACTGACCTGTCGATTCAAGTCTCTTGCCTTGTCAGCATATATACGAGATTCCGATGTTAACCGACTTGACATTTCACTTACCTCTGCATAATTAAAGAGATATGCAAAAGCTTTGTTAGTACAAAGCTTGGGATGAGATAGAGGAATGGCAGGATACTTTCAGCAAAAGAGAAAGAGAATGAACCACATTCATCAAATAAAGTTGATTATGGGATGAAATTTTATGCATTATCATCTTTGGACAAACCTGAAGCAACTGGAAGAAGGCTGGGATGAATCAAAAGGGCAGGGAACAAAACCAACACAATTTAATCAAATATAACCCCTACAAAACCAAATTAAAAGGATATCGTGCAAATAAGAATTCCAATCACAAAATTTTATCCGTGGCCTAGACCAATAAAGTTATGAATAAGGTGCTTGCAGAACAATTTGTAGAACGCAAGTCAACTAAGCTATGCCTTCACAACAATCAGTTCAACAGCATTTCACATTACAGGTCACTTGATACCACTACTTACTGAGGGAAACACACATATCAAACATCATATTCTTTCAAGAGAGAAAGTCATATTATCACTTCAAGCAGGATGCTTCAGATTTTAACCAGCAGACAAGCCCCCGAACGTGAAATTGATCACAGGTTACACCTGTAACTGAAAGCACTAGTCTCCATTCAACTGAATCTAACAAGTTGATATATAAACTCTTTTATACCAACAAAGCTGATTAATTCAAATATCCAACCAACTTGCAAATGGTAATTTAGAGAATTAGGACAAAAAAGAAATTCTCACATCTTTTAACCAAATAGTAAAGCATCATAAACTTAATTTCTAAGTGTGCATCGGAAATAGCCAGTACTATTATTCTCTTTCATCAGGTTCCATTAAAATAGCAACAATAGTAGGGAAAGAGAAAAAGAAAAATCTGGAGATAGAGAATGGCACTTACGATCCAACTTTTCACCAACACCAAGAACTTCCTGCACATTGCGAGTCATGATCTGGTGGACCTCATATAGTTCATCATTCAACTTAGAAATGTTCCGCTGTGTACGAGTATCCTGGTACAATTTCTTTGTTTTCTGTATAAATGTATCTTGAAGAGAAACGTAAAAGGTAAAGTCAAGCCTAGCAGTGACAGTAGAAGCAAATGAACAAAACATCAAGTCACTGGAATGACGCCGTCTGGCTTAGGAACAGAAAAATTTTTAAAAAAAGTATAAGGTCTACCAAATTTAATGAATGCATAAGGCCGAGCAGCAGTCTCAATTTGGGCCCCATTGACACGCTCAAATTCATTCTTCAGGTCTTCTAAATATTGAAAGGCAAGTTTCTTCGGGTACGAACGATCACACATTGTTAGATAACATACATGTCCTTCAATAATATAACTACAGGGTTAAGTCAAGAAATCACTGATAACGGTTCACTTTTGGACCAAAAGTATAACGAGAGAAAAATAAACACATCATGATCCTCAAATAGTCAAGAAAAGGAAAATGTAAAAGCAACTTTGAACAAAAAATTGATTAAGCATAGTCCAAAACAATTAAGTAATTTTATAAGAGAACTACGCTTCTTACTATTCAATTTTCAAAGGTCTCCCAGACCAATTTATTGTCATTAGAATGTTCAAAAGGCCCTCTGTGTGCAGTAAGAACTTCTATGATTTAATTATAATTCTCCCAAATAACAGCAATCATGGGAAATGCCCTCCACCCATCCTCAACACCATTGCTAACAATACATAGTAATGAGAGCCATACTCATTTTCACAGATCTCCACAGCACGTTGAGACTTGGTGATGGAGTTCGAAGAAGATAAGCAAGAAGCAAGGAGAAGAAGGCTAGGTTTACATGTCAACAACAATTATAAGTACGAACCATGAAGGACATAGACAAAAACTAAAAGCTCTAAATCTGTGTGTGATTATAGAAGAGATTTAAAAAAATGTGTGAAGGATACTGGAAAATATAAGGGCCAGTTTCAATGGACATTCTTGAAGGCTCATTCTGTCGTGTAGCAAGATTCTTGAACAAAGCTTTAACTTGCTGCTTATACATTTCAGCATCTTTCACATCACGACCATCATCCAATCCCTCTGCCAGGGGCAGTCCATCAGTTACACGAGCAATCATAGTAACCTTCACCATCTTTACTTTCCCACTTTCTCAGGTATACGAAAGAACTGCATTCGTTCATCAACAAAATTTAAATCCTTAAAAGACCAAATAGAAACAAATATGAAAGGAAAAAATGCAACGCGAGTAATCCAGTAAAAAGCATGCAAAGAGCCTTAGCCGTTAATATTGTAAGATGAACTCAAAAAGCAATGTCTAGAAATACTGGTCATTACATTCCCAAAAACCAAATTGCATCCTTTCAAGTGATCAAAACGAGAGGAAACTCCAAAATTGAAACAAAGATCCCAACTCTCGCACCTCTTCAGTAGAACAATTGTAGTTTGAGAAACCCAAACGAGGAACCGACAAAAGATTGCATTTTGAACAAAATTATAGATTTTCGCTATAAAAATGCAATAGAGAACAAACAAATAACGCAAAAATCTAGTGATCTATCTCCACAAATCAAGACAATCTCATCTAAGCGAAGGACACGAGTCAAATACAGATCAAAAGACCATTGAAGTCACTGATGCAACCATAAGAATAATCATCATGTTCAAAAATGAAACCAAGATACAAACGCATGTGCTAGGGCACAACCTTGATATAGCATCTGGGTTTCAGCCTCTAATTCTAGGGATCTCAGCAAGAAAGCTGTGTGGGTCAAATCTTAGTGTAGCAGAAAGAGAAGCTTATGAAATGTACGCGTTTTCATAAGAGATTTGACTAATTTATAACTTTTCATTAATGTAAATAAATCTATTTGAAAGTTCAAAATACAACATAAATTGTGTTTATTTTAATATAAAACTATGGATAAAGGCATAAAACAATAATTTTTTCCAGTTTTTCTAAGTTTAATTAAGTATAAATGCACAATAGATAATACCAGATAATGGAATACATTATAAACCTTAAATAAAAAAATTGATATATGACAATATTAAAACAAAACTAATATTTACCAGTTTTAAAAACCATTATTATAAATAAACAAATTTTAATTTTATATAAATTGAAAATTAAATTTTTAAAAATTTAGACAAAATATCAATTATTTTGTATAAATGCATTTTAAAAGAAGATAGTTATATGTGATTTCACTATTTTAATTAAATAACTTTTAAAAATCAAGACATGAAATAAATCATATTTACTATTTAATATATAATAGTTATTTGTAGTTCATTTGTTATTTATTTGGAGTAAATAAAATTTTAAAATAAAGGCTAATACATTGATTGTTTAATAAACAATCATTATTTATAATTCATTTTATACATTTATTTGGAAAAATTGCATTAACAAAATCAAGACATATTTTCAATTAGTTTCTAAATAGATGAATTTATAAAATCGAATTACTACATAAATTTACTTCCTTCTTTTCACTATTTTAAATAAATATATTTAAAAGTTTAAGGTGCAACATAAATTGCGTTTATTTTAACATAATAATTATGTATAGAGTCATTTAATAATAAATTATTATGCTTTACAGCCAATCGGTTGGGTAGATATTTATATTATAATTAATTACAAGTACATTTTTCTTAAAGATACTTGTTTAATTAACTAACTTATAAGATAAAGCACGAAATAAATATGCTTTACAATTAAAATTATGAAGAGATCATAATTAAGATTCATATTATATTTATGTATTACTCCTAAATAATTTATATTTATCAATCGATTAAGATTGAAAATTAATAAAGTGGAAAGAGTAGTTAATTCATAATATGTTTCTTCCTTATGAAAGAAATGATTAATCTCATAGATTAAATTATAGAGATACTTAAACTAATTTGTTATACTTGTTAGATAATAAGATCATTAAACCAACTCACGTGAGAATTTTATATGAAATATTACTTTTATGTCTACGAAAATGATCATTAAAATGATTGTATAAGTGATCATTTGACTTGATATGTTCAAAATATATCATATATAGATTGTTATATTTTGATACTACTTAATGTATATCCCATGAGGGAAAGCCTTGGAGTAACTAGTAAAAGTTGTTCCTTTATGATCAGAAAGTCACAAGTTTGAATCATGAAAATAACCTCTTTATATAAAATACAAAGGGAAGTCTGTGTATATTGATAACCTTCTTCATACTCTTACGAAGCAGGGAGTCTTGTGCACCGGACACGTTGACTTTTAACTTGACTTTATGTATATCTTATATAGAGATAGTTAAGTGAAACAATAAGTTATTCGTCATCCTAAAGTAATTTGGGATAATATTTCATTATTCATAATTAGTATTGATTTGAGACATTCTTGGCTAAGGTAGAATGACATTTTAATAATATTTTTCAAACATTATTAAAAGAGTCAATTAATGATAGTACTAAATGGAATATTGTTAGACCATTTTAATAATATTTTCAAACATTATTAAAAGAGTCAATTAATGATAGTACTAAATGGAACATTGCTAGACCTTCCGAGTGTTGCTACATAATTTGATTGGTCTTAATTTGTTTTGTTGGAACTCTCGAGAAGTTATTTTAATTAACGATATTTTTCTAGCTTTTGTTAGGGCCATGTATTCACTTATTCAAGTACTTTATTTTTAATAAAACTTTTATCTTTAGAACAATAATTAGACTCAAATATAACAGACAATAATTTCATACTCTTTGGTTGATCAAAACATTGATGACACAGTTAAATTATGTGAAATTTTCATAGACTTAACGATTAGTCAAAATAATTTAATATTCCTAATATTTGAGTGATCATAATGTCTTACTTGATTTTAATCTTGATCTATGAATGTAAAATATTTAATTAGAAAATTAAAGATCAATTAAATTACCCTAAATTTAATTTAGAAATGTAATTTATATTCATTGTTAATATATTTAAAATCCTAATTGATCAAACACAAAGAATGGTAAAAAATAAAAAGAGTATAATTTAATCAAATTATACCGGATTAGAAATAAGGAACTTTAGAGTCAAATATGATATATTTGATAAATAAAGTGTAACGTCCCCTTCTCAGATTGAGGGTTAGAACCCTAAAATATGATACATGAAAGATTAATGAGAGATTAGAAATGCATTTTTATTGCTCTTACATAATATGTTATACACATACACGTGAATAGTGAAGTTGTCGCACATGAAAATAATTGCACATGCATTCATGAATAATTCCGGGTATAATTGAATTGAGTTGTAATTTTGAAAATTTTGATAATTTTGAATTTGTTGTATTGAAAATATTATTGATTTGTAGAATTGAGATAATTTTTGAATTTTGGTAATTTTAGGATTTATTTTCAAAATTATAGAGAATTATGAAAATTTATGGAAAATAGGAAAAAGAAAAAAAAGAGGAATTAAAAGGATATTGGAGATACTTGGATTGTAAAGATGATAGTTGGAGTAAATAGTTCAAAAGGAACTAAGTTAGATCTTAGAACATAGGGAAGTGACAAGTATCACTGACTTAGTAAGTTGATTTTTATACTTTTGTTAAAAAGTAAGTGGTATTATCTGAGAGTTGATAAAGGTTTAGCTATATGTCTAAGTTCTTCCTTCTTCTTTACCTTCTTCGGATTTTCTCCCAACATACAAAGTTTTCATCAAATATCCTCCTGGTAGCTTTCTGTGCTTTTCCTTTTCCTTATCAAACCCCACTTTGCTATTGATGTTCTCTACCTAAAGAAAAAACCAAAGCTGCTCATTTTTCACAATGGATTACGTGAGTTGCATGAAAGTTAGGAATTGTTGATATTTGAAGATTTTGGAGCTTTCAACAAGTAAGTGTTGAATAAATCCTTTAGAGTTGTGGATTCATGAAATAATTTGATGAATTATTGTTAGTGCATGCATGGATCTGTTAGAGTAGTGCCCTAAAGGCAATCGCCTTTAGCGCATTTTGTACAAAGTTGTGTACAGACTTTATGAATAAATAAAGAAAAGCATATTTCATTAATTTGGTGTTCATTATTTATGAATTGATATTGATCTATAAGCAAATTAATGAAGTCCATGATATATGACATAGCATGAAGGAAATTATGATGTGATCATACTACTGAGATTCCTATCATTTGCAATTATGTCAGTATCTAAATTATCCCTAGTCATATGATTACTGAAACTGGACATCGTTAATCCGGAAAGACTAGCACATGTCAAGCTCCTTGATTTGATCAAGCAGTGGATCTCAGAAACTATAAATATGAGATGTTTAGAGTTGAGATGTGAATGCTTACTAGAGGTAGTAAGTACATTGGATGACCTACCATGAGATCATCACATGGATGTCCTATTATAATGTCAGTGATGATCTCATCATAGCAATGGTACAAGTATCCTTAGACTTGAGGTACTCAAGGATATCTTGGATACTGATTATGTGCTTTGACTCCATTCCTTGTTGCCTTACAGAGGTCGCTCATAGAGTGGTGATTTGGTACAGCTTGAGGTATTCGAAGGTAATTGAGTAGCCAATAGAGGATTCACCACTTCTGTGATAGCAGAAGATGATACCCATAGCCTCTTGTCAGGGTCATTACTTGAAAATCTCTGGCCGGAGTATATATGTCATGAAAAATGCCTTCATTGACATATAAAGTAATGAGTCTCAGGACGAGAACTGATATCACTTTGCCTAGATTTGATGTGGTCAGTCTAGTAAGAGTTGAAATTTTGCCCATACTCATAACTAAGTGGGGTATAGCATGGTGAAAGGACGAATTGCACAGTAATTGTCTATGGAAGGGTTCATGATATGGTTCGTGGTGAGCATAGGTTCAGTCGTCAAACCAATTACTTTCCGGTCAATTGGGGGTCATGATGTGTTACTAGACACCGCTCATGACTTGCTTGGATTAAGTGTTAATCTAAGTGGCCAACATAACCGAGAACCTAATGGGTCACACGCATAAGAGTAACTCGGAGAATTCGTAAAATAGTTTTGGATAGAGATCCATTATATGGAGAGCAATAGAACTAAATGGATCCCGATGAGATTGGGATATGTCCCAATGAGATCGTGACATCGATATTGCTGAAACAGGTCTTCGGTATTTTTTCCATACCGGGACTCGGTAGGATCGACCCCAGTGTGACTGAACCACCTAAGCATTTATATATATATATATATATATATATATATATATATATATATATATGGAAGGAGGAGGAGAAGACTTATCTTACTTTACTATATATATATATATATATATATATATATATATATATATGGCTAACGTGGAAAGCTTCACCACTTTAGCATTAAATGTCTTTAATTACTTTAAAGACAAATGGCAAATGAAGGCTTAAAGGGATGATTGTCGTGAGTGAATAAAAGAGTTTTTAAAAAACAAGTTAAAAACCTAAGGTTTTAAGAAAGAGTTCATCCGAAGCTCTCCATCATCCTCTCTTCAAGCTTCATCATCTTCTCCTCTTCTTCACCTTGAGCTCTCCAAGAATAAGGTAAGAGCTAGCACTCTCTCCCTTATTCTAGCTGCTCCCGGGTCAAAGAGTTTGCCCCGGTTAGGTTCTCCGACCTCTGCGTGGATACCGTTAGAGACGGTCTCCTTTGGTTGTTATGGTTTGACTTCGTTATATAGACACATAGATCCTGGCTTTCGAGAAGGTCCCGGAACAAAAAATTTTGTTTTCCCGCACCGTGTATATGTGATGCACACACCAGGATTTTCCTACAGGATCATGGCATTTACGTATATTTATATACATGGCTATTGTGAAGATGAGATGAAAATTTTGATTTTAGTGTTACTTAGTTTTTGATGGATTTCTAGTGATATGATGTTGTGGAAATTATTTTTGAAGTTAGAAATAGCAATGAAATGGTGTTTAGTATGAGTGTAGGAAATGAAAGTATGAAAAAAGTGGTATACTCTGTTTCTTGTTCTTCTTCACTGTGCATGTATATATATATATTGTAGGAAAATCCCGGTGTGAGCATCACATGCCCACGGTGCAGAAAACAAAAATTTTTATTCCGGGACCTTCCCGAAAGCCATGATCCATGTGACTATATAACAAAGTCAAACCAAAACGACCAAAGGAGACCGTCTCTAACGGTATCCACGCAGAGATCGGAAAACCTAACCGGGACAAACCCTTTGACCCGGGAATAGCTAGAACAAAGTAAAGAGTGCTAGTTCCTACCTTTGTCCTTGGAGAGCTTGAGACTAACGATGGAGGAAGAGATGAAGAAGCTTGAAGGAGATGAAGAGATCGATGATGGAGAAGGAGAGAACACTTTTCTCTTAGGTTTTCCAAACCTATCTTTCTTCTTTCATCAACCCATGATCGTTTCTTGCAAAAACCCTTTTTTTTTCTTCCAAAACAACTCTTTTTGCTAAGCCAACGATCATCTCTTTCATCTTTTATTTATTTTGTCCTTTTGTCATTAAATGAACTTAATGACTAAGCTTAATGGAAGCTTCTTCCATCTTCATTTCCCACCCACGTACACACCATATATATATATATTTAATTAATCATATATATATATGCATATAATTGCTGAAGCGGTCCAGTCTCACTGGGGTCGGTCCTACCGGCCTACCGGGTCCCGGTATGGGAAAAACCTCCGGAAACGTTTTTCAACAATATCGATGTCGCGATCTCATCGGGACATATCTCGATCTCATCGGGATCCATTTAATCCGATTGCTCTCCATATATTGGAACTCTGTCCAAAACTATTTTACAAATTCTCCGAGACACTCTTATGCGTGTGACCCATTAGGTTCCCGGTTATGTTGGCCACTTAGATCAACACTTAATCTAAGCAAGTCATGAGCGGTATCTAGCAACACATCATGACCCCCAATTGACCGGAAAGTAATTGGTTTGACGAATAAATATATATTCATCATGGACCATATCACGAACCTTTCCATAGACAATTATCGTGCAATTCGTCCTTTCACCATGCTATACCCCACTTGGTTATGAGTATGGGCAATGTGTCAACTCTAACTAGATTGAGTACGTCACATCTAGTCCAAGTGATTTCAGTTCTTGTCCTGGGACTCATTACTTAATACTAAATATGTCAACGAAGACACTCTTCATGACATATGTACTCTGATAAGAGATTTCCAAGTAATGACCCTGACAAGAGGCCATGGGTATTGTTAGGCCCCAAATTTTTCTTTTCTTGAAGTTATTAAGTATGGATTTATTTTGAGTTATGATTTATGGTATACTTTGATTTTATGGAAAATTATTAGTGGAAAATTAGAATTATTGAGTTTAGTATGGAGTAATATTTATGAAAGGGTAAAAATGTGTAAGGGCAAAATAGGCAAAGCACATGAGTTAGGATGTTTTAGGCTAAGTGTAGGAGGGCATAATAGTCCTTGCCCATGTTGTAGGTTTAAGAGGTTAGGGTTTAAAGATTAAAAAGAAGAAACGAAGGAGGGCGGCGGCGGTGAAGAAAGAAGAAGAAGAGGAAAAGAGAAAGTTTTGTTTGAGGATTCTTGACAGATTTCAAGCATCCTTAAGGTAAGATTAACTCTTCTACACTTGTTTAGGTTGAATCTAACCTTAGTTTTGCATGGATTGAGGGAGAAATCGTTGTTTTAGGTTTTATCGTGAAATGTTGTAGATTTGCTTGGGTTTGTGTTTTTGTTGATGTTTTTGAGTTAGAATGAGGTTAGAATGGAAGTATATGACTTGATTCATGGTTTAGATGTGTTGTAGTTAAGAAAGGAAAGGATTAAGAGTCGGAAGTGTTGAAGATCTGTCGAAAATTTGGGTTCGGAGCCCCGCACGTCGCGACGAGCTTCAAGGCCGCACGCCGCGACGTGTGTAAGGGCCGCACGCCGCGACACGCTGAGCCGCAAGCCGCGACGTGCGATAGAGGGCCACACGCCGCGACGTGCCAGACCGCACGCCGTGGCGTGCCAGGCCGCTCGTCGCGGCGAGCGATGCCTCGTCGCGACGAGGCCAGTTTTTCCAGCAGAAGTATTTTTAATGTTTTGATCATATCTTTTGCTACAGAAGTCCTTTTGGGGTGATTTTAGAGGCGTTGTGAACTAGAGAGATAGATCTACAAGTCTTATGAAGTGATGAAATTATGAATTGGTTTCTAAGATTATGGAATTTTAGATGGAAGTTAAGAATGGAATTATGGTTTCAACATGAGATTTTGAATAAGATTTTGGTTCTTATTTTAGGAGATCAAGAGAGGCAAGAGGATCAAGAGGCTCAAGAGGAAACTCATTCCTAGGCAAGACAAGCAAGGAATTCAGGTGGGTTCATGTTTATAATAAAGTAACTAAGTACTCATTGTTTAGTTCAAATCAAGCAAGATCTCATGCATTTATATTACATCATTCACGATCGCATTGCATACTACCATGAATGATTATTTTCTGCTATGTGTTTTGCATTCATGATTATTATCAAGATTTTTTTTACGAAGGAGTGTTCTCCTTTTTACGAATACAAGTATATGAATTCAAATATTACGAAATACATGACCAGCAAGTTTACAAGAACATGAATTATGCATACTTATGTGGGTTTGTGGTGTCCCTCACGATAGTCAAGTGCACATTGACTCACGAAAAGGCTTCTCCCTACCTTTGATCGTGGTGGCGTGGTTATCCCACAAGGATTCCCTCATGAAACTACGTCTACACATCAATATTTCGATGGCATGTGTAGTACGTCACGAACCCGGGACACCCAAACCATCATGTTATGTGCTATGTTTTGTTATGTGACATGCATCATGAATTATTTCAAGAATCAAGTATTTTTCAAGAAATGACCCATACATGCTCAAGTATCATGATTTCAGCAAGCATTACGGCAATGAGATAGTTTTGAATATTTTTGCTTATTACGATATTATAAATATGTTCCCACGAGCTTTATAGCTCACCCCCTCCAATCTCCCCATACAGTGACGAGCCGTAGATCGAGTGAGTCACGAGTTTCGCAAGAAGACTCCGCTTTCATTTCATATGTTTGATTTTATTCCAAGACTTTAGTTTCATTTCAAGTATCATTGGTTCAAGAGTGTTTTATACTTTTGGCTCTTGAACTCAAAGTTGTAATTTGATTTGAGATAATTCGTAAGGCTTTATGAAACTCTTCTTTGGAGCATGAATTATGAATATGTTTAAAAGTATGAAAGTTTCACAATGGGTCCATTAAACTTCCGATGGTCTCCTTTTCTAAATCGTTAAATTGCATGTTTGGATGTGATTGTTTAAATTATGCATGAAAGCGGGTTTCAAGCTTACTTTCCAGCAGGCCCATTAACTTTCCGCGGGTCTTTTCCTTAAATGTAAAAATAGCATGTTTCACGCCACGTTCTCACGACCGATGTTGGGCTCCAACAGCGGGGTCCAACATGTTTGGTATCAGAGCGCCTAGGTTTTTTATCTAGGGCTGCATGACATTGCTTTCAAGGAATTACTTGCATTGTTTTACACGATTGGAACTGTTTTTGTATACTTTGAAAAGTGTCTTACATGAACTAAAGTTTTCAATGGTTTTCTATTCAAGGAGTGAACATGCCACCTCGAAGGAGAACTCGGGGAGCTATGACTCGATCTCATTTTCGTCAGGGGAGTACGGATGAATCCCATATTCCTCAGGATGCCGGGACACACTCTGTTTCGATTTCAGAGGCACCTAGCTTGCAACAAGAAGTGTCTCCTCCGCCTCCTCCTATGCCTCAGGGAACTCCCATGGATCCGAGTTTCTTTCAAGCCTTTGCTCAAGCTTTCACGTATGCCATGGGACAGGGATCGCAGATGCCGATGCAAGCTCCAGTAGACAGGAGTGGACAGTATGATAAGCTCCGGAAGTTTGGGGCTGTGGATTTCAGCGGGACTATAAATCCAGAAGAGGCTGAAGCTTGGTTGAAGAGGACCGAGAAGGTCCTAGTTCAGATGAGATGTTCAGATGAGGATAAACTGGATTATGCAGTCAGTCTGTTGCAGGGTGATGCACTGCATTGGTGGGAGTCAGTGCCACACAGTCAGGTTGTTCCTTCGGTGCTGACATGGAGGGACTTTGTGGAAGTGTTCAGGAAGAAGTATCTCTCCAGGGTGTATGTGCAAGATAAGGCCAGAGAGTTTCTGAATCTGATGCAGAGGGATATGAGTGTGAGCGAGTATGAGCTGAAGTTCACACAGCTTTCTCGTTATGCAGCGAGCATGGTGGCAACAGAGGAAGACAAGTGCCGCAAGTTTGAGGGAGGTCTTCACTTGGGGATCAGGGAGAAAGTCCTAATTCATAATTTCAGCGACTACCAACAGTTGGTGGATCTTTGCTCTCAGTGAAAAGTGGAGAATCTCGTAAATGAAGCTTAACAAGAAGAGGAAGAACAGGAGCAGAATTTTAAAGGGTGCTAGTGCTCCATTGCCGAGAGGAGCACGAAGAGCTCTCACAGTCAGAGTGAAGTGGGTAGCAGTGGTGCTACCAGGAGCCAGCAGGTGATGGCTGTATCAGGGCAAGCTTCTCATGTGGGAGGTGCCGGTAGAGCTGGAAGGAGCGGGTTCACTTATCCCTTATGTGACCAGTATGGGAAGCATCACCAGGGAGAGTGCCTCAGATCTCTTGGCGCTTGTTTCAGATCACGGAGAGAAGGGCATATAGCCAAGCATTGCCCACAGCACCGAGACAAGAGGGGTCGATTTGAGCTCCTAGGCGTGCAGAGGCAGTGGGAACAGACAGCCACGAGGTAGGCAGCCTGGACCATAAGGAAGATTGTTCCTCCAGGAAGGCCAAGGGGTCAGACGCCGGCAAGAGTGTTTGCCATGACCAGGGAAGAAGCTGCAGCCGCACCTGAGGTTATCACGGGTATGGCTCGGTTATTTGATTCAGCAGTATTTGTGTTGATTGATTCTGGTTCCACGCACTCTTTTGTTTCTGCGAGCATAGCATTGCATGGTGTGAATTCTGTGCCTTTGGATAGGCCTTTGATTGTTAGTACTCCTCTAGGGAGGAATGTGGTGATCAGTCAGATGTATGAGCAGTGTGAGCTTTTCATAGATGGTGCTAGATTGGTAGTGGACTTACTACCGCTAGACCTTAGAGGGTTAGATGTTATCCTGGGGATGGATACTATAGAGAAGTATATGGCCAAGCTGGATTGTGGTCAGAAAGAGGTAGAGTTTGATCTGGGCAATGATGAGAAGGTGATCTTCAGAGGGGACAGGAAGACACCATCACCAAGACTGATTTCAGCTATGTTAGCTGAAAGGATGATGGGCCAGGGATGTGAAGCTTTCTTGGCTCATGTTGTAGATGCCGATGTGCATGAAGGGAAGTTAGAGGATTTCCCGATTGTGAGGGAGTTTCCAGATGTGTTCCCAGATGAGTTGCCAGGATTGCCGCCGGTGAGGGAAATCGAGTTTGTCATTGACTTGATTCCCGAAACCGCCCCTATTTCTATCCCGCCTTACAGGATGGCTCCAGCTGAGTTGAAGGAGCTTAAGGAACTGTTAGAGAAGGGGTATGTCAGGCCTAGTTCGTCTCCTTGGGGAGCACCAGTTTTGTTTGTCAAGAAGAAGGATGGATCATGGCGGATGTACATTGACTATCGGAGACTCAACAAGGTGACAATTAAGAACAAGTATCCGTTGCCACGGATAGATGATCTGTTTGACCAGCTGCAGGGAGCTAGAGTTTTCTCCAAGATTGATCTCAGGTCAGGCTATCATCAGCTCAGGATCAAGGAGTCTGATATTAGCAAGACAGCATTCAGGACCCGTTATGGGCATTATGAGTTTTTGGTCATGCCATTCGGTTTGACCAATGCTCCAGCTGCTTTCATGGATCTCATGAATAGGGTTTTCAAGGAGTTTCTGGATCAGTTTGTCATAGTGTTCATAGATGACATTTTGGTGTATTCTAAGAGTGAAGAAGATCATGAGGAGCATCTCAGGATTGTTTTGTAGACTCTTAGAGAGAGAGAGCTTTATGCCAAGTTTAGCAAGTGTGAGTTCTGGCTTCATGAGGTGACATTCCTTGGACATGTGATTTCGCAGGAGGGTGTTCATGTGGATCCGAGGAAAGTTGAAGCAGTAGTAAGTTGGCATGTACCCAAGACAGTGACAGAGGTAAGGAGTTTTCTGGGTCTGGCAGGTTACTACAGGAGGTTTGTAGAAGGATTCTCCATGATAGCTGCTCCGATGACCAAGCTGTTGAGGAAGAATCAGAAGTTTATCTAGACCGATGAGTGCCAGAAGAGCTTTGAGGAGCTCAAGCTCAGATTGACAAGTGCTCCAGTGCTGATTTTGCCTTCAGGTGATGAGGGTTATACAGTATACAGTGATGCATCGAGGAAGGGTCTAGGTTGTGTATTGATGCAAGGAGACAGAGTGATAGCTTATGCTTCAAGGCAACTGAAGCAGTATGAGTTGAATTATCCGACTCATGACTTGGAGTTAGCAGCAATGATCTTTGCCTTGAAGATTTGGAGGCATTATCTATATGAAGTTCAGACAAGGATCTTTACGGATCACAAGAGCCTCAAGTACTTGCTGAGCCAAAAGGAGTTGAATTTGAGGCAGAGAAGGTGGATTGAGCTGCTCAAGGACTATGATTTGTTGATTGAGTATCACCCAGGCAAGGCGAACGTAGTGGCAGATGCTTTGAGCAGGAAGTCCTCTATTGCTCATGTTCGGGCAGTGTACCATCCTTTATTGGAAGAGATGGCCAAGCTTAAGATAAGCTTGAAGCAGGAGGAACCAGATTGCCTCTTAGCTACTTTCAGAGTGAGGCCTATACTCAGGGAGAAGGTTAGGGAGTTGCAGGCTCAGGATGCAGGTTTGAGCAAGCTTAGGGAGGAAATTCTGAATGGGAAGGTTTCTGAGGTAGTAGTGAGAGATGATGGACTCATGACAGTGGGGGACATACTCTGTATTCTAGATAGCAAGGAGATTAAGGATGAGATTTTAGATGAGGCACACAATGCGCCTTATGCCATGCACCCAGGTAGCACCAGGATGTACAGAGATTTGAGAGAGCATTTCGGTGGAAGGGCATGAAGAGGGATGTAGCAGAGTATGTCAAGAAGTGTCTTGTGTGTCGCAAGTCAAATTTGAACACCAGCGCCTTCAGCAAGTTAAGGCCATTATTCATTCACGAGTGGAAGTGGCAAAGAGTAACCATGGATTTTCTGATGGGTTTGCCTAAGACTAGTAGGAAGCATGATGCCATATGGGTTATAGTGGATCGGTTGGCGAAGTCAGCCCATTTTTTGGCAATCAAGCAGACTGATTCTTTGCATGTGCTAGCCAGGAATTACATTGAGGAGGTAGTGAGATTGCACGGAATTCCAGATTCCATAGTTTCTGACAGGGATCCTCGATTCACATCGAGATTTTGGGGAAGCTTGCAGGAAGCTTTAGGTACTAAGCTGCATTTTAGTATGACATTTCACCCTCAGACGGATGGTCAATCTGAGAGGACCATTCGGACACTGGAGGGAATGCTCAGAGCATGTGTTATGGATTTCAAGGGAGCTTGGGATGAGCATTTGCCATTGGTCGAGTTTGCTTATAACAAGTCGTACCACTCTAGCATTCAGATGGCTCCATATGAGGCTTTGTATGGACGGAGGTGCAGGACTCCTATATGCTAGGATGAAGAAGGAGAGAGGAAGCTAGTCGGACAAGAGTTGATTCAGATGACTGTGGAGAAAGTCAATCTAGTTAAGCAGCGGCTTAAGGCAGCCCAGGACAGGATGAAGAGTTACACTGATGCTCATCGGAAGGAGATGGAGTATGAAGTCGGTGAGAAAGTGTTTCTCAAGACATCTCCTTGGAAGGGGGTATTACGGTTTGGCAAGAAAGGCAAGTTAAGTCCAAGATATGTGGGTCCGTATGAGATTCTTGAGAGGATCGGGCCTTTAGCTTACAGATTGGCGTTACCGCCAGAGTTGTCTCAGATCCACGATGTCTTTCACGTTTCCATGCTGAGGAGGTACAGATCAGATCCTTCTCATGTCATCCAGGTTTCAGACATTCAGTTAATCGACGACTTAAGTTAAGAGGAGATTCCAGTAGCGATCTTGGACACCAAGGAGAAAGTCCTCAGGAATAAGATAGTTCAGCTCGTTAAGGTTCTGTGGAGAAACCATGCAGTGGAAGAAGCCACGTGGGTGCCTTTGGACGCTATGAAAGAGAAGTATCCAGGTCTTTTCAATGATTCAGGTAAATTTCGAGGACGAAATTTCTTTTAAGAGGGGGAGAAATGTTAGGCCTCAAAATTTTGTTTTCTTGAAGTTATTAAGTATGGATTTATTTTGAGTTATGATTTATGGTATAGTTTGATTTTATGGAAAATTATTAGTGGAAAATTAGAATTATTGAGTTTAGTATGGAGTAATATTTATGAAAGGGTAAAAATGTGTAAGGGCAAAATAGGCAAAGCACATGAGTTAGGATGTTTTAGGCTAAGTGTAGGAGGGCATAATAGTCCTTGCCCATGTTGTAGGTTTAAGAGGTTAGGGTTTAAAGATTAAAAGAAGAAACGAAGGAGGGCAAGGTGAAGAAAGAAGAAGAAGAAGAAAAGAGAAAGTTTTGTTTGAGGATTCTTAACAGATTTCAAGCATCCTTAAGGTAAGATTAACTCTTCTACACTTGTTTAGGTTGAATCTAACCTTAGTTTTGCATGGATTGAGGGAGAAATCGTTGTTTTAGGGTTTATGGTGAAATGTTGTAGATTTGCTTGGGTTTGTGTTTTTGTTGATGTTTTTGAGTTAGAATGAGGTTAGAATGGAAGTATATGACTTGATTCATGGTTTAGATGTGTTGTAGTTGAGAAAGGAAAGGATTAAGAGTCGGAAGTGTTGAAGATCTGTCGAAAATCTGGGTTCGGAGCCCCGCACGTCGCGACGAGCTTCAAGGCCGCACGCCGCGACGTGTGTAAGGGTCGCACGCCACGACGTGCGATAGAGGGCCGCACGCCGTGGCGTGCCAGGCCGCTCGTCGCGGCGAGCGATGCCTCGTCGTGACGAGGTCAATTTTTCCAGCAGAAGTATTTTTAGTGTTTTGATCATATCTTTTGCTACAGAAGTCCTTTTGGGGTGATTTTAGAGGCGTTGTGAACTAGAGAGATAGATCTACAAGTCTTATGAAGTGATGAAATTATGAATTGGTTTCTAAGATTATGGAATTTTAGATGGAAGTTAAGAATGGAATTATGGTTTCAACATGAGATTTTAAATAAGATTTTGGTTCTTATTTTAGGAGATCAAGAGAGGCAAGAGGATCAAGAGGCTCAAGAGGAAACTCATTCCTAGGCAAGACAAGCAAGGAATTCAGGTGGGTTCATGTTTATAATAAAGTAACTAAGTACTCATTGTTTAGTTCAAATCAAGCAAGATCTCATGCATTTATATTACATCATTCACGATCGCATTACATACTACCATGAATGATTATTTTCTGCTATGTGTTTTGCATTCATGATTATTATCAAGATTTTTTTTACAAAGGAGTGTTCTCCTTTTTACGAATACAAGTATATGAATTCAAGTATTACGAAATACATGACCAGCAAGTTTACAAGAACATGAATTATGCATACTTATGTGGGTTTGTGGTGTCCCTCACGATAGTCAAGTGCACATTGACTCACGAAAAGGCTTCTCCTACCGCCTGACCGTGGGCATGTGGTTATCCCACAAGGATTCCCTCATGAAACTACGTCTACACATCAACATTTCGATGGCATGTGTAGTACGTCATTTAACCCGGACACCCAAACCATCATGTTATGTGCTATGTTTTGTTATGTGACATGCATCATGAATTATTTCAAGAATCAAGTATTTTCAAGAAATGACCCATACATGCTCAAGTATCATGATTTCAGCAAGCATTACGGCAATGAGATAGTTTTGAATATTTTGCTTATTACGATATTATAAATATGTTCCCACGAGCTTTATAGCTCACCCTCCAATCTCCCCATACGGTGACGAGCCGTAGATCGAGTGAGTCACGAGTTTCGCAAAGACTCCGCTTTCATTTCATATGTTTGATTTTGTTCCAAGACTTTAGTTTCATTTCAAGTATCATTGGTTCAAGAGTGTTTTATACTTTTGGCTCTTGAACTCAAAGTTGTAATTTGATTTGAGATAATTCGTAAGGCTTTATGAAACTCTTCTTTGGAGCATGAATTATGAATATGTTTAAAAGTATGAAAGTTTCACAATGGGTCCATTGAACTTCCGATGGTCTCCTTTTCTAAATCGTTAAATTGCATGTTTGGATGTGATTGTTTAAATTATGCATGAAAGTGGGTTTCAAGCTTACTTTCCAGCAGGCCCATTAACCTTCCGCGGGTCTTTTCCTTAAATGTAAAAATAGCATGTTTCACGCCACGCTCTCACGACCGATGTTGGGCTCCAGTAGCGGGGTCCAACAGGTATCATCTTCTGCTATCACAGAAGTGGTGAATCCTCTATTGGCTACTCAATTACCTTCGAATACCTCAAACTGTACCCAATCACCACCCTATGAGCGACCTCTCGCGAGGCAACAAGGAATGGAGTCAAAGCGAGAATCAAGATTCAAGATATCCTCGAGTACCTCAAGTCTAAGGATACTTGCACCATTGCTATGATGAGATTATCACTGACATTAGAATAGTACATCCATGTGATGATCTCATAGCAGGTCAACCAATGTACTTACTACCTCTAGTAAGCATCCACATCTCAACCCTAAATATCTCATATGTACAGTTTCTGAGATCCACTGCTTGATCAAATCAAGGAGCTTGAGATGTGCTAGTCTTTTCGGATTACCGATGTCCAGTCTCAGTAATCCTATGACTAGGGATGATTTAGATACTGACATAATTGCACATGATAGGAATCTCAATAGTATGATCACATCATAATTTCCTTCATGCTATGTCATATATCATGGACTTCATTAATTTGCTTATTGATCAATATCAGTTCATAAATAATGAACAACAACGTAATGAAATATGCCTTTCTTTATTTATTTATAAAGAATGTACATAAATTTGTACAAAATGCGCTAAAGACGATTGCCTTCAGGGCACTACTCTAACAATCTCTCACTTGACCTAAAGCCAATCGCCTTGATATCTAATACCATAGGCGAGTACATGAGAATCAAAACTCTTTTGTGATAATGGCTTTCTCAACGGATCAGCAATATTCTGCTCTTTGGGAATTCTCTCTATCTGCACATCACCTCGACCAATGATCTCCCTGATCAAGTGATATCTACGGAGTACGTGTTTGGATCGTTGATGAGACCTTGGTTCCTTCGCCTGCACAGTAGCCCCATTGTTGTCACAATACAACTGTATGGGTCCATCATTGCTAGGAACCACACCAAGTTCAGTAATGAACTTCTTGATCCAAACTGCTTCCTTTGCTGCGTCTGAAGCGGCAATGTACTCTACTCGGTCGTTGAATCGCGAGCCGTCTCTTGTTTGGAACTCTTCCAACCGACCGCCCATTGTTCGGTGTGAATATGTAACTGATTGGGATTTGGAATCATCCTTATCGATTAAAGCCGCATCTGTATACCCGCTCACTTTGAGATCTCCATCCCCATATATCAAAAAAACATCCTTAGTCCTTCGCAAGTATTTGAGGATATTCTTGACAGCCACCCAGTGACCCTCACTAGGATCCGATTGGTATCTGCTCGTAACACTTAGAGCATATGATACATCGGGTCTCGTACATAGCATTGCATACATGATAGATCCAACCGCAGATGCATACGGGATCATATTCATGTGCATCCTCTCATCTTGTGTCTTAGGACACATAGATTTCGAGAGTGTTATCCCATGAGTCACGAGAAGGTACCCTCTCTTGGATTGCTCCATGTTAAACCTCTTTAGCATCTTGTCTATGTACGTTGATTGTGAAAGACCAAGCAATCTTTTTGATCTATCTCTATAGATCCTTATCCCAAGGATATAAGTTGCTTCACCAAGGTCTTTCATGGAAAATTATTTGGACAACCAAATCTTGACTGATTGTAGCATCGAGACATCGTTTCCTAGTAATAATATGTCATCTACATATAGCACAAGGAATACGATTGCGGTCCCATCAACCTTCTTATACACACAGTATTCATCCGAATTTTGGGAGAAACCAAACTCTTTGATTACCTCATCAAAACGAATATTCCAACTCCTGGATGCTTGCTTCAATCCATAAATGGATTTTTGAAGCTTGCATACCTTTTCGCCATCATAGGAGGTGAAGCCCTCAGGTTGTGTCATATACACATCCTCAGCTATATTCCCATTTAGAAAAGTTGTCTTCTCATCCATTTGCCATATCTCATAATCATAATGAGTGTCAATGACTAGGAGTATCCTAATGGATTTAAGCATTGCTACTGGGCTGAAGGTCTCGTCATAGTCAACTCCTTGTCTTTGACGAAAACCTTAAGCCACAAGCCTTGCTTTATAGGTAATTACATTACCATCCATGTTGGTTTTCATTTTGAAAACCCATTTGCACCCTATGGGTTTGATTCCTTCGGGTGCCATAACCAAAGTCCATACTTGGTTTTCATACATGGAATCCATTTCAGCTTTCATGGCTTGAAGCCATTTCTCATACTCTGAACTCTTCAGAACCTCTTCATAGGTGGTAGGCTCATCATCTTCTATGAGCAATACATCATTATGTTCATTCACGAGAAATCCATATCTCTCGGGAACAGAGCGTATCCTACGTGACCTACGAATTTCGTGTGTTGTAGAAGGTTGAATGTTACTTCATCTCGTATGAGTCACAGCTTGTGTTCGAGCGATTGATCTGCGTCTGTTCGAGCATCTTGAACTTCTTCAAGTTTAATTTTGCTCCCACTGTCTTCTTGTAAAAGAAACTCTTTCTCTAAAAAGACAGCATGCTTTGAAACAAACACCTTTTATTCCTCAGCAAGGTAGAACTGCTATCTCATTGTTTCTTTAGGATATCCTACGAACAAACACTTGTCAGATTTTGCATCAAGTTTATCTGACTGTGTCCGCTTCACATAAGCTGGACAGCCCCAAACTTTCAAATGAGTAAGATAGGGTCTTTTGTTAGTCCACATCTCATATGGAGTAACATCAACTGTCTTTGATGGAACTCTGTTTAGCAAGTAAACAGTTGTCTCGATTGCATACCCCCAAAAGGATTTTGGGAACTTTGCAAAGCCCATCATTGATCGTACCATGTCTAACAAGGTTCGATTTCTCCTTTCTCGCCACACCATTATCTTTGTGGTGTGTAAGGAGGAGTCCATTGAGATAAAATCCATTATCTCCGAGATAATCCAAAACTGTTGGTCTAAGTATTCCCACCACGATCGGATCGCAATTTCTTGATACTTTTCCCAAGTTGGTTTTCTACTTCATTTCTGAATTGTTTGAACTTTTCAAATGCTTGATTTGTATCTCATCGAATCTGGTACCCATATCGAGAATAATCATCGATAAAGGTAATGAAGTAAAGAGAACCACTTCTAGCATGGATGGACATCGGACCACATACATCTGAATGTATTAGGTCTAATACTCCAGTCGCTAGTTCACCCTTTCCCTTAAAGGGTAACTTAGTCATCTTGCCGAATAAACAAGATTCGCATGTGTCATATGATTCATAATCAAATGACCCTAAACTTCCACTCTTATGAAGCTTAGCTATGCGTCTCTCATTTATATGGCCAAGGCGACAATGCCATAAGTAAGTTGATTTTAAATTATCTCATTTATGTCTTTTCGTGTCATTGACATTCATTATTGGATGTAACATATCTAATATGTAAATTCCATTGCATAATGTACCAGTACCATAAAGCATTCCATTCAAACTAATAGAACAACCATTGTTACTAAAAGTCAAATGGAAACCAAATCTATTTAAACAAGAAATGCATAATATGTTCTTTGTTAATACAGTACAAAATAACATTCATCCAATTTAATTACAAGCCCGGTGGGGAGTGACAAAAGTAAGTGCCTACGGCTAATGCAAGAACTCTTGCTCCATTTCCCACACGCAGTCTAGTTCTCCTTCACGAAAGTGCTCATCGTCCACGAGGCCTTGCATATCATTGCATGTGTGTGAACTACAACCGGTATCTAATACCCATATTGTATGATCAGAAACAGTATTAACCTCAATGACAAACATACCTGAAGAAGTCGAGGCATCTGATGCCTTCTTCTGCTTCAATTCCTCTAGATAGACTTTACAGTTCCTCTTCCAGTGGCCAATCTTGCCACAATGGAAGCAAGTTCCTTTTGGTGCAGTCTCTTTGGTTTTATTCTTGGCTATACTTCCTTTCGGTTTCTTAGACCTCTTCTTCATTAGTTTCTTTTTCTTGGAACCAGAAGAAGAGTCCACCATAAGCACTTGCTTGCTATCCTTCTTGATAGCTTGCTCTGCTGTCTTGAGCAGGTTGATCAACTCAGGGATTGTCGTGGATATCTTATTCATCCGATAGTTTAACACAAACTGTGAATAACTATCAGACAATCCAACTAAAATTAAGTCAACACTTAATTCATAATCCATGACAAAACCTAAGACAGCCAACCTCTCAATATACCCATTCATCTTGATGCATCTTGACCGCAGATGAACTCGAGTCATCTTAGTAGTGAAGAGTAACCTCGAGGTCTCGAACCTTTCGCATCGAGCTTGCTCATCAAACAGCTCCCTAAGATGAAACACTATGGTATGAGCATCCCTAGACTCACGCCGCTTCGCACTCTGGTGACATCGAGGCAAGCATAATACTGAGTTGCTATGTCATCGTCTTTGAGATGCTTCGATAAACTTTCGATCCTCATCGAAGCATCAACAGCAGTGGATCAGAAGTGGAACATCAAGGACATATCCCAGTTCCTCATATCTGAGAACAATTCTCAGATTTCTCAGCCAATCGAGAAAATTTGGTCCAGTTAATTTGTTTGAGTCCATAAGCGAGCGCAAGTTCACACTTGAAGACATCTTCAATCAACCTAAAGAGAAAGAGAAAAAGAATGTTAGAATAGAATTAAATGCATGATCATAAGGACTTGCATGTCATGCATATGGCTCCCACTAGTTTCAAATAATCCATAACCCTCAGTACGAATCCAAGAAACATTATGACAAAATGTCCTAGTGGGTCGATATCCGACATTCCTAACAATGACCTTGGGTTTACCCAACAAGCCACCTTAGGTCAATCGGTAGGTATCAGTCATACCAATTGCATCTTAGATATTCGACATTACTAAAATGACATTGGTTTATCCAACAAGCCACCTTAGATCAATCGGCAGGTATCGGTCATACCAATTACTTTATAGATGCAACTATCGACTAGTGCTATCAACTCGTGATGTATGCACACACATTGGGTTATCAACTCTTGATGCGCGTACATCTGATGTACACTACCCAATTTCGCCTCTGTCCACGTTGACCTTGAGTTTATTCAACAAATCAATGCTTCTAGTGAAAACCGAGCCATTAATCTGAAAATCTTATTTTCATGGTTCGAACATATTCGTATAGAGTGAGCTTGGGTTTACCCAACAACCCAACTCTATAAGAACTCTGGTTCTCTCCATATTAATGGAAGACGTGAGTTTTCATATTAAGTGTGAGGGTTTTCAGGTCTCATCTACTTCTTCTCCAAGCTATAGGATTATAGTCACCATGACTATATAGAATGATTTAGGGCAATTCATCAATCACATTGAATGTATACCTAAAATCATCCATCATCCCACTTATGCATGTTCTAAGTCGACTTGTATATGTATAAGTCGACTTATGCCTCTGTATAAGTCCACTTAAGCAAGTGTAAGTCGACCTTGGCAACTGTGCACGAACAAGTCGACTTGTAACATTGTGCAAGTCGACTTATGCGTCTACAGTGCACGGACAAGTCGACTTGTGCATGTGTAAGTCAACTTATCCGTGTGGAATTGCTATCTAATCGGCTAATTTCTCAATCCGTGCAGTTCAAATTCACAACACCAAGTCTATTACACTTTACCTTGATGTACCAATGAAACACTTTCATTGTTGCTTACCATATATAGTCAAACTATACATGAAAAACTTGAAATCGATGAATACACTCTTATTCATTTAGATTTCCAAATAATTTTGTGAATATCAAACTATCACCCTAAGTATCTCTAGGTAGTCTACATTTTATCAAGATTACTTCGGCATTGGTCACAAAATTTGTGACGGCCAAAACAATCAAGATAAGGGAATATACTAACGAGACGCTAATGAGACACATTTGACATCCAAAAATTGTTTGGAAACACAATTTCAAGAAAATCAGTTTGGCAAGCATGCAACATCAATGTAACACATTTTTAATCACATTAAAAATGATCCAAGGCATTGGAACTGAAATCTACACAATTTCTTATTTCAAACAAAACAGCTCCAGCAACTTTCTCAAAACTGCCAAGCTTTGCCTTTTGCTTGAAAAACTCATTGAAACAATTTCAATAAATTCTGAGAAAATTACAGAGGTTACAACACGTTCACAAAATGCTCCATGAATTTGTTCAGGATTTATTTCCATCAAAAACTCATTCAACCTCAGCAACTAAACCAATGTAGAATCTGTGTTTCTCAACACAGTTATTCCCAGTAGCACACAATAAATTCTCAAATAAATAGTAAATCAACTTGAAAACATTTTTCCTTTCTCAAAGACATTAATCAACATCTTAGAGACAATTTGGTGAAAGAAAATCAGAAAAACAATTTTCTACAATTTATTCTCGAATTTATAAGCATGCCTGTTCAAGGAATGTGCACAAAGACAGCAACCAGAACATTAGGGAATAAATTAGCAAAACCATATCAAATCACATTGATAAATCCCGAGATTCCACAGACATATGAAAAAACATCTTGTGAACATATCTGGGCAAGAAAATTTCGAAAAACATATTTTTATACTGAATTCGAAATTCACTCAATTAACATGCATCATCGTCACAATCAATAGGGAACTCCGACCTAGTCATGGTTTCTTCGTTATATACGACACAAGTGGCTTTGATACCACTGTAGGAAAATCCCGGTGTGAGCATCACATGCCCATGGTGCGGAAAACAAAAATTTTTGTTCCGGGACCTTCCCGAAAGCCAGGATCCATGTGATTATATAACAAAGTCAAACCAAAACGACCAAAGGAGACCGTCTCTAACGGTATTCACGCAGAGATCGAAAAACCTAACCGGGACAAACCCTTTGACCCGGGAATAGCTAGAACAAAGTAAAGAGTGCTAGCTCCTACCTTTGTCCTTGGAGAGCTTGAGACTAACGATGGAGGAAGAGATGAAGAAGCTTGAAGGAGATGAAGAGATCGATGATGGAGAAGGAGAGAACACTTTTCTCTTAGGTTTTCCAAACCTATCTTTCTTCTTTCATCAACCCACGATCGTTTCTTGCAAAAACCCTTTTTTTTTCTTCCAAAACAACTCTTTTTGCTAAGCCAACGATCATCTCTTTCATCTTTTCATTATTTTGTCCTTTTGTCATTAAATGAACTTAATGACTAAGCTTAATGGAAGCTTCTTCCATCTTCATTTCCCACCCACGTACACACCATATATATATATATATTTAATTAATCATATATATATATGCATATAATTGCTGAAGCGGTCCAGTCTCACTGGGATCGGTCCTATCGGCCTACCGGGTCCCAGTATGGGAAAAACTCCCGGAAACGTTTTTCAGCAATATCGATGTCGCGATCTCATCGGGACATATCTCGATCTCATCGGGATCCATTTAATCCGATTTCTCTCCATATATTGGAACTCTGTCCAAAACTATTTTACAAATTCTCCGAGACACTCTTATGCGTGTGACCCATTAGGTTCCGGTTATGTTGGCCACTTAGATCAACACTTAATCTAAGCAAGTCATGGCGATATCTAGCAATACATCATGACCCCAATTGACGGAAAGTAATTGGTTTGACGAATAAATATATATTCATCATAGACCATATCACGAACCTTTCCATAGACAATTTGGTGCAATTCGTCCTTTCACCATGCTATACCCCACTTGGTTATGAGTATGGGCAATGTGTCAACTCTTACTAGACTGAGTACGTCACATCTAGTCCAAGTGATTTCAGTTCTTGTCCTGGGACTCATTACTTAATACTAAATATGTCAACGAAGACACTCTTCATGACATATGTACTCTGATCAGAGATTTTCAAGTAATGACCCTGACAAGAGGCCATGGGTATCATCTTCTACTATCACAGAAGTGGTGAATCCTCTATTGGCTACTCAATTACCTTCGAATACCTCAAACTGTACCCAATCACCACCCTATGAGCGACCTCTGTGAGGCAACAAGGAATGGAGTCAAAGCACAGAATCAGCATCCAAGATATCCTTGAGTACCTCAAATCTAAGGATACTTACACCATTGCTATGATGAGATTATCACTGACATTAGAATAGTACATCCATGTGATGATCTTATAGCAGGTCAACCAATGTACTTACTACCTCTAGTAAGCATCCACATCTCAACCCTAAATATCTCATATGTACAGTTTCTGAGATCCACTGCTTGATCAAATCAAGGAGCTTGAGATGTGCTAGTCTTTTCGGATTACCGATGTCCAGTCTCAGTAATCCTATGACTAGGGATGATTTAGATACTGACATAATTGCACATGATAGGAATCTCAATAGTATGATCACATCATAATTTCCTTCATGCTATGTCATATATCATGGACTTCATTAATTTGCTTATTGATCAATATCAGTTCATAAATAATGAACAGCAACGTAATAAAATAAGCCTTTCTTTATTTATTTATAAAGAATGTACACAAATTTGTACAAAATGCGCTAAAGGCGATTGCCTTCAGGGCACTACTCTAACATATATATATATGCATGTGTATGCATGAAGGGATGAGTTTCTTAGAGATGATCAAAAAAGGGATATTTGAGTTGAAGGGTAGTTGTAAAATGAAGGTTTGAGATAGGAATGAGTGTTTAAATGGAAGTTGAGAGGAAGAATAGTGATTGAGAATGAAAGTGAAAAAGGCAGAAAAGTAACAGAGTATGAATAGGATGAAAATGTTTTTTTTTTCTTTTTGATGATTTTGATTAAACTTGCATATTTTAGAGTAGTGTGAATTTACAGTGAATGAGTTGTTGGAAATGGAGTAGAAAAACTAGAAATAAAAATTTGAAGTGTTGATTTTTGAAAAAAAAAAAAGAAGCCTGAAAATTTTCTGAGAATGAATAGTGACAGTATTGACTTTTTGATCTGAAACTTCCATGAATCTATTGGACCAATTTAGGCAGATTTTAATAAAATGGTCTTTATGAAAGTTGTACATATTTCTCTTAGCTTTCCATTAATATAAAGTATGAAATTTTTGGATCTTGAAGTTGAGAGATACAATAGTTAGAAGTTTGTGATATTACATAGGATGGACATTCAGGATAGCTGAATTCATTTGAAATTTTGATCCTTATAAAGGCCAAATTTTTTCTCGGTGCCTTATAAAAAGTATAGATCTTTCTTTTATCTTTCCATTGATATAAAATTTGTAAATTTAGGAATTCTAGATCAAAAATTATGAAAGTTTAAAGTTGAGATGTCGGTGAAGAAAAATCGCAGGTTCACCCATGCACGACCGTGACTTTGCAGGACTACCTGAAAGTCATGATCGTGCATGCGCACGATCATGACTTTGCTGGTCCACCCGATTGTCGTGGTCGTGCATGTGCACGATCGCGACTTCCCTATTTGTTCAAGGAAGGTTTTTTTCTAAACATACTCTGATCATTGGCTATAACTTCTTCGTCCGACCTCCAAATGACCTGATTTTTGAAGCATTGGATTTCTAACAGATTCCTCAATCTCTCCAAAAAAAACATATAGCTTTTGATATTAATTTGAGAAAAATTGATTGAATCAAAATAAGGGTATCAGTTGGAAGAGCATGAATTAGATATTTTTACTGAACATGCTTCAGTATTTTGGTGATATCTTGATCTGTAGAATTTCAAATGGGATGATTATTGAATTGGAGTAAACTAGAGAAATAGGGATACAAATCATATGAAGAAATTGAATTATGATTCAGTCTCTAAGATGTTGAATTTCTGAATGGAAATTGTGTATAATACACTATTTTTTAATATGGATAACCCGATAATGTTTAAGGCAAATCTTCCAAATTACTGAACCAAATTGAGTGATTTTGGTGTCAATGGAAAGATAAGACATAGAGGAACATTTTTTATAAGATAGTATGACCAAATTATACCAGTTTCACTTTCTGATTGAATGTGAATAGTAGGCCCGAAAGTGTGACTTGAAAAAATTCTGAAGTGAGTTGTTGAGAAAGGAATGGAGATTTTAAAGGTTTTAGTGAGGCATAAATCTAAGTATAAATTATACGTAGATGTGTTTTGAAATGGGAATGATTTGTAAAGAAATTAATGGTAAAATACCCGGGATTGTCATGAACATGCATTGTACATATTTCATTTCAGTCATGTGCATTATTAAACACTTATGATTGTACAAAATATGATGTATGTGTATCTTGCATAAATGGGTTGTGCAGGTTAGAACGTCCACATTCAAGCTTTTCTAGAATTCGGAAGCGAACACTAAACTGGAGCGTACTGTGAGTAGACCGAGATGGTCTCACTTTATTGTTTATTATTTGAATTTTATATTAATTGACTATTGAATCATTATATGAATGTGATTGATTGTGATGGTTTCCGGACAGAAGGTCCGATGAATGTGAGGTATGAATGAAATATTGAAGTGCTACTTGTATGTGAATGAGATGAAATAAGTGTGCATAATATGATTGTTAAATGCCAGACCTCAGTTCGATGACAAATGTGTTTTGAATGTGAATTTGCATGTAAATGAAAAGTGATACCCAACTCTAATGTTGAATGCCGGACTACGGTCCGATAATACGTGAATGTGGGTGAATGTGGATCATGCAAATGTGACTGATGCATTTCATTTCATGAATGCATGAAACATAATGGTGGTTGTGACAAGAGTAGCCACCGATTAGAGCTTAAAGCTCAACGGGTGAAAATAAGCTTCAAGCTCAAAAGTGAATCAGAACCTCAGGCTCAATGTTTAATGAGACCTGTATCCCCCAAGCAGGTAAGGGACAGTTATTAATGAGCCCTATATGGGACAGTTTAGTCACTCGGTCACAAAAAAATAACAAATAGAAAGTGGGTCTCATGTGCATTGCATATGCATAATATGAATGATTATATCTATTGAATTTGAAGTGTGAAATGTTGTGAATGTGATTATGCGTTATGTGACTGGGTGAGCCATCGATGATGGTCACTCATTGAGGTCGCAAAACTCTCCCAAAATTTGCAAATATTTTTCAAGCTTAGAAGAATATCTCGTTAAGCAATAGGAGTATATCTACTACATGCAAGTGAGAGATAAAGGTCAGGATCAGTTCGCGTCTGCATTGTATTTCTTTATATTCGTGCTAAATTGTATATTCCGCATATTTTTGTATCATATGGATTTGAATAGTTCGGTATGTAATAACTTTTGAAATTGGAAATGTTTTGTATTTGAATTTAGGCCCAAGTGACTAGTGAAATTTTGATGAGTTGTGTATTGGTCATAACCTTGTGTTTGAAAATGTTAATGAAACAAAGCAGGCCCAAATTGACTACTGATTTTTGCGTATTTGATTGTATTAAAAAATGGTACTAAATTTTGAACGTTTGAGTGCTCTAGCATGCCACCCTCGCGGGGCACGGACTCGGATATCAATCATTGATGTCAGGTTTAGGTCTTGCGGGAGTGGGGTGTTACATTTATGTGATATTAGAGAACAGAAGTACTATCTTATATGGTCATTTTTGAAATATGTGTTAAGTCACATGCATTCTAGTCATGTCATAGCAGACAGTAGCAACTGATCCCTAGTCTGAGTCATATGAATATGAGTCATACGCATGAGCATGTGTTAAGTGTTTAAGCTAATAGAAATAGTAAAGAAAAAAGTGATGATATGTCAGAATGTGAGACAATGAAGGTTTATGGGCAGTTAGAAATGAGAAATAATATCCGGTTTTGTATGATAGAGAAAGGTCCACTACAATTATATATATGGTTGTATTATGGAATATGATATCCATATTATACTGTGGTAATAAATCCTTGACTGTGATATGAATGTGAATACATTGTCATGGGCTGATTAAGGAAAGAAAGTGATATCAAAATGAATAATGAGACATAAAATGTATAAGCCGAGTTGAAAGAAAACGAAATTTTCTATGGCCTGGAGAGGTCAAATTTGGACATGAGATGAATGTTGGTTAAAAGTAATAAGAGTTGTGATTTAGCATAAGAATATGTTTGTGAAATTGAGATCAGAATTTTAGGATGACTAGGTATCTATGATTTTGAATTGATTGCGAACACAGGTATGTACAATAATATGTGGATAATTGGAAATGAGAAAAAAGTATATGGTTTGATAAGGTAGATAAAGATTCACTACATTTGTATTGGTGTGTGTATTATGGAATATGATATCGATATTGTACTATAATGGTATACCTTCGAATGTGATAGAGGAGTGAAGATATTGTCAGGATTGTGTGAGGAAAAGAGGGAGATAAGCAGAAATGATGAGACTAAAGTATACAAGCAGAATAGAATGAGAAAACCAATATATATATATATATATATAATGATCTTAAGAAGGTGAGCTAGTTATTGATTAATGCGATAAGAGATATGAACCTCCGTGAGAAAATATTAGTGGAAATTGAGATCGAAATTTCAGGATGAATATGCATATATAACTCTGAGTGGATTGTGAATATGTATACGTGTAAGATGAATAAATGACAATAGGAAAATGAGGTAGAAATGATGAAAGAGAAAAGGTGGAATGAAATAGTCATAAATGACTTTATAAGAGATTAATGATGTAGTAAAGAGAAAGTTAGAAATGCATATAAGAGAGAACTTTATGTACGCATGAGAATAAGAAAAAGATGAGGAATCAAATGGGAAGAGTGAATGTACTCCATATGGTATTTGAATTATTATGAAATAATGTAACACTATAAGAGGTAAATTCTAGAAAATTGAGGTAAAGTTGATGTTAGCATATGTCAATGCAAGGAAACCCGATCATGGCAAGGATAAAGAGAGAAATATTGCCTATGATCTATGTTCTAAAACTCGGACCGGTCATCGAACCGGTGGCCTTATTGGTTACCGGTTTGATCGGTTCGACCGGTTCAACCACCGGTCGAACCGGTGTGACGTAATAATTATGAAATAATTATGTTTAATTATATATAATATTAAAAATATTAAAAATATTAAAAAAAATAAAAAAAATTGTCGAACCGATCGAACCGGACCGGTCCGACCGGTCAAAAATCGGTCAATTGACCGATTTTGACCGGTTCACACCGGGTCAATTAGAGACCGATTTTAAGGTATGAACCGGATGAACCGGACCGGACCACCGACCGGTCACCGGTCGGACCGATCGGACCGGTCCGAGTTTTAAAACCCAGCCTATGATCATTTGAGATCAAAGTACTACTATAGTAAGATAATTGGTGATCTGTCATAAATAAATCTCTAACTAGAATGGGATGACCTTGATGATACATGCCTAAGTTATGACCGTGTACAAAATGATAGCAATTGACCTTCTTAAGGTACTAAGAATAATTGATAAGCGATGATTAAGACTAGGTAGTGAGAATATTGAAAAACTTTGATAAGGTTGATGTGATGAGTTTTACATTAAATTTGTCCGGTTATCTATAAGAAATATGATTCTTAGGAAATGTCTACAAAACTAAAATCCATAGCAATATGTGTTTGTTTAAAAGGAATGTACAATAAGAGATATATTACTATATAATATTTATTTCTTCCATGTTTATGTCTTAATATAACAACATGCTTCCACTATTTAATTCAAATCAATTAGCAAGATTTATAAAGATATGGAAAGATAAGACTCTTAAAGGGTCACATTTAATGATTTAAGGATATTGTACTTAATTGAAGCACATAATCTAATAAGTTTAAAACTAAATTAGATACATAAAAGTTTATATAATATCCAAAACGTTGGATAAAAAGTTACAAACTCAATTAAATAAAATATTTGTTTCAATACATAATTATAAGAGACTAGGTCTCAAACCGAGTACTAAAAGTAAGATGAATTCAAGTAGTTCAAATCTCATAACAATTCATCCTAATGAAAATAGTGTCTTTATCTAATATATTTGATGTATAGTCAAAGTTAGAGATGTTGAAAGATTCACTTTTAAATAAATTCAAATAGTTTATTTCAAAGATGATTGTCGAATCATCATGCTTATAACAAAGGTTAATGGGATTATTGTTGTACTTAGGATATAAATGATATCGCTCGTAGAGAACAAAATTTCATATTTCAATTATGGAAGATATTATAGTTTAAGAATAACTCTCAATTAGATATCGAAGGCTATAACTTAACTTTTAGGGATAGATATCTAAATAGATAATTGCAAAAGTTTCTTATATATTTTATTATGATTACATAGGTAATGTTTTAAAGGTGTTTACCATTTAAAATATTTGATATTTATGAAATATTAAAGATATTTTTAGTCTACATATAAGTCGATATTTGAGTGCAATGTCATTTGGATTTTAACTTCAATTTTATAAGAACAAACATACATCTTATTTAAGGTCTATTTTACTCTAAATGATATTGTTTTAACTTGGAAATATTCCAATACAGCATGAATTGCTAATCAAGTCGTGATTATTTGAATCAAGAAGTTTCTTAATGAACTTGATATAGTTCTCTTACATTATTAAAAAATATGCATTATAAAATATTAGAGTCATTAGTTTTGCAAAAGAGATAATATCTTATAAAGAGTCCAAGTAAGTATTTAGTTAATTTCTCTTCATTATAATGATAATTAAGATGAAAGTTATAAAGTTTAGCGTTAATTACCCAAAAAAAACCCAAACTTTTGTCAAATTTTCAATTATAACCCAAACTTTAAAAAATCATAATAAAATGTCTTTTTTTCAATTATAGCCCAAATATTAAAAAGTGGCAATAAAATGCTCAAACTTTCAATTTTCTTCAATTCTAGCCTGACATTATCTGTTGTTCTCCCGATGCTCTCAGTGCTCAGCCCTTTGTTTTCTATTTGCTTTTATGACAGCCCAAACTACTCTCACATTACAACATACTGCATTAGTAAGATCTTCGTTTTAAGTTCGTTTTCTTAAAGCCCTTAGTATGAGGGCGTCGAGATTGCATAATCTGAAAATAAAAGGGTGAAGGTGTCAAGAGAACAAATTGAAAACTAAGAAAAAACTAAAATCAAAACATAAGGTCGTCGAGGTCACGTAATCAGGTTTATGTCATTTTTAAATATCGATGTCATTTTAATATGTGATTAAACAACACTGTTTCATTGATCTTCATTTGTTGTATTAATTTTGGCTAACGTTTACTAATAATAGTTAAGGTTTCTAAAACATGCAAGCCACATCAGAAACTTAACGGAAACACTAACATCAGGCTAGAATTGAAAAAAGTTGAATGTTTGATCATTTTATTACTACTTTTTAAAGTTCAGGCTAGAATTAAAAAAGTTGAAACTTTGAGCATTTTATTGCTATTTTTTAAAGTTCAGGTCATAATTAAAATTTTGACAAAAGTTTGGGCTTTTTTGAATAATTAACCCTAAAGTTTAAACAAGTTTTCCTAACAAAATCTTATGAAATTCTCTCACCAAAATAGTATACCAATAGTGTCATATACATATATAGTAAATGATACTTAAACAATTGGCTTAAAGCAAGTAGTGATTGTTAGTTTTTACCTTGTAACTAATTAGTTGGTTGCATATTTGTTAGATAATTAATTGAAAGTATTCTTTATTTTATGCATGTTTGTTTGATTAACTAACTTATAAGATAAAGTCCATGCAATAAATAAAATTTATAAATAAAATCATGAAGAGCTAATAATTATGAGATCTATATTGCCTTTATGTATTATTCCTAATTGTTCGTAATCGTTGCTCTATTAATATTAGAAATTAATAAAGTATAAATAACAACATTCTATTATGTTTCTTTTTATGAAGGACATACTCAATCTTATTGACTAAATTATGAAGATACCTAAACAAATATATAAGTACTTGTTAGAGAACAAGTTCACTAAACCTGAATTGATACAAGAATTTTATATGTAACATTAATTGTGTATTTATGAATATTCATCGTGATAATTTTATAAGTGAACCTTTAACTCAATATCTCTAAAACATTTTATATATAGATCACCATACTTTGATGTTGCTTACCTATCCTAGTTAAAGGTAGCTAGATTGATCATCATTGGATATGATATGTACTTATAAAGATAATGAGTGATTAATATATAATTTGTCATCCTAAAATAATTAGGAGAATGTGTTTTGATTGATATTTATTTGAAAATCCTTAACCAAGGTGCACTATCACTGCAAAAATAATTTTCAAATTTCATTAAAATAATCGATTACTAATAATGAAGAATTAATATGTTTAAACTCAAATGAAATATACACTAATTTCTTACTCTATGTTTGATCAAAATATTGTATAATGAAATGATTTATTTATATGAAAAATCTTGCATGAAAAGATTAGTTAAAACTACTTTAACATTTCTAATATTTAGTTAGTCATAATATATTATTAGGCACCAATTCATAATTTTTAATATAAATTATTTAATTAGAGAAATAAAGAAAATTAAAATATTTTAGTTTATTTAATTCTAACTATAATTTAATAATATAATTTATATCTCATTGCCAACATATTTAAAAACTTAATAAGTCACATATAAAAATTGTTTGAATAAAGAAAAGTAATTTAATCAAATCGAACTTGATGATAAAGTTCGAGAAAATTTAAAGTCAAATATAAAGATTTTGATAAATAATGATCAATATTAGAAATTAAATTTTATTTGAAACTAATTGAGATTTAATTAGAATTAGTTATAATTCTAAATAAAGTTTAATTAAATATAATTAAAATTTGATTAAAGTACTAAAAGGTCTAAACTTTATTACGAATAGGCATAGGTTTTATAAGATTTAACATTTTGAGATGTCCTCGTCTACGTCACTTATATAATGAGAATGGTAAGGCTGAAATAGTCAGGGCATATTTCTCTAATTTATACTCCGACAGTGCTAATCCAAATGTTGGGGTTCTTTTACGATGAGGGCAACCATTGGGGAGGACGACAATCAGTTTCTTACGGCTCCTTTTATGGAGGATGAATTCAAAGGGGCAATTGATCAAATATATTCTGACAAATCACCAGGTCCATATGGGTTTAATGCAGCATTTTACCAAAAGTTTTGGACTATAACAACGACCAATGTGGTGCGGAGCTGTCAATGTTGGCTGCGTAATGGTCAGTTCCCTACTTCCCTTTCTCATACTTTTATTGTCCTCATTGCGAAGCATGATAAACCGATCCATATTAAGGATTTTAGACCAATTGCTCTATGTAATGTACTTTATAAAATTGTGGCAAAAGTATTGGCTAATAGATTAAAAGCTATTCTGCCTAAAATTGTTTTTGTTGCACAATCTGCTTTTGTTCCTGGACGATCAATTCATGATAACGTCATTATGGCTTTTGAACTTATTCACTACATGAAGCAGAAATTGAGACGAAAATCTGGCAATGTGGCTTTAAAACTAGATATTAACAAAGCTTATGATCGAATTGACTGGAAATATTTGGAATTCATAATGGGGAAATTAGGCTTTGATAGAAAATGAATTGAGTTAATCATGATGTGTGTCAATTCAGTGAACTATAGTGTTCTATTAAACAGAAATGAAGTGGGTCCAATTGCACCAAAAAAGAGGGCTTCGTCAAGGAGATCCCCTATCCCCATATCTTTTTATTCTTTGTGTTGAAGCTCCTACATTTTTATTAAGAAAGGAAAAAGTAGATGGTAACTTGCATGGGCTTCGAGTTGTTAGAAGAGCCCCATCGGTTTCTCATTTACTGTTTGCAGATGATAGTTTTTCTTCTTTCAAGCAACTATATATGATTGTCTGTCTATTAAAAAAATACTGGCAGATTATGAAAATGCTTCGGGGCAGGCTGTTAACTTTCAAAAATATGGAATTTTTTTCTCCTCTAATGTTGATCCAAGGTTAGCTAGTGATATGAAAGAGATTCTAGGAGTTTCAACTCCCCTTAATCATGGAAGATATCTGGGGCTGCCCTCTCTTATAGGCATAAACAAGAAAAAGATATTCTCTTTTCTAAAGGAGACACTAAAAGGGAGGCTTTGTAGTTGAAAAACTCGTTTTCTCTCTAAAACAAGAAAGGAAATTCTTCTCAAAATAGTTGCCCAAGCTTTGCCCAATTACTGTATGAATGTGTTTTTTATCCCAATTACAACCTGTGATGAACTTCAAAAGATGATGAACTCCTTCTGGTGGGCCGGCAAACCCAATGAAGGTGCCAGAATGCATTGGCTAACATGGGATAGAATGTGTGGGTCAAAACTAATGCTAGCTAAGTAGGGATGGAATCTAATTCATAACCCTTCTTCCCTTCTAGCACAAATTCTCAAAGATAAATACTTTCCTAGGAACTCTTTCCTGAAAGCAACAAACAGATATAATCTAAGTTTTATTTGGAGGAGTAAGTTACAAGCTAGAGATTTGCTAGCTATTGGCACACGGTGGAAAGTCAAAAATGGAGAGACCATCTCAGTATGGAATGACCCTTGGTTACCGGGAGATGTAGATTTTTTTTTACAATCACCAATTGTAGAGGGTCTTGAACATTTGCTAGTGAATGACTTAACACTAGTAGGTGAGAAGGAATGGGATCTACAATTAATACAAGGCCTTTTTTGTAATATTGATGTGGAGAAAATACTTTCAATTCCTTTGCAAATGACAAACCATCAAGGTAAGTCTATTTGGCATTTTACTAAAGATGGTTTCTACTCAGTTAGGTCTAATTATAGAGCAGCTCTTAAATTTTTAAGCACCACAGTGTTTGATGAGCTTGTTGGCCCGTGGAAGAAGTTGTGGCATCTACCAATTCTTCCCAATACAAAGGAATTTCTTTGGCAAGCATGTAGAGGAATTATTCTGGTAAGAGAGGCCTTAAAAAGAAAAGGAATGACAATTGCAGATAACTGTCCTTATTGTGATGAGACTAAAGCAATTTCTCATGCATTACTAGACTGTGAACATGCTCGAGCATGTTGAGCTTTATTAAATTTATATCATGTTGCTCCAAATCTTATTATCTTTTTGCAGGATCTCTTAACTGGCCAAGTAGACTCGGTGAGTCGAGCTTGTGAACTTCTGTGGACTTATGAAAAGCCCGAAATTCTTTCTTTTGGCGGCATAAAGATTAGATCCCAGTGTTATTGTGGCATCTTCAAACAGATTTCTTGAAGAGTGGAAAACTATCAAACCTCAGGCTAACAATTTTGGTACACCAACAGGTGTTGACGAACCTATTGTTCGTTGGTCAAGCCCAATAGTTGGAGCTGTGAAGTGCAATTTTGATGCTGCAACCCAATCTGCTTAGGGGACAACGTCATATGGCGTAGTAATAAAAAGAGAGAGAGGTCGGTTTGTTAAATGTCTTTCTGGTTTTTCTACTTCAAATTATACTCCTCTTATTGCTGAAGTTATCGCTTTCAAAAAAGCTCTATCTTGGTTGATACAATCTGGCTTTACATCAGTAGAGATGGAAATTAATTGTCTTCATTTAGTGCATTGATTCCATGGATTAAGAAATGATATCAATGAGGTAGGAGGGATCCTGAAAGAATGCAAATTAACTGCTTGTAGTTTTCAATCCTTTATTTTTAAATGAATAAGGCGTGTAAATATGATAACCCACTTATTATCTAAATCAGCTACTAGATATTCTAATAAACTTAGTAGGGACATGCCGCCTATCTTTTTATTAGACACTCTAACTTATGATGCAGTTTTATCTTAATAAAGAACTTCAGTTTCTTTTTTTTTAAAAAAAGAAAGAGATTTTTACCATTAAAGCCATCTTTAATAACCTTTTTCAAGAACGAGTTGCTTAAAAGAAAATCAAATTTTATAATAAAATATGATTTATGATTTATTATGTTAATAAATTAATCATGATATATAGTTAAAAAGATTTTAAATATCGAACAATTATAAAAAGTCGTATTTTTTTCCATTGCGCACGTGATCACGTTATGATTTTTCAACAACAAAGTACATAGATTTCAATCACTATAAACTTTAATTTAACTTCAGTATCATGTCAAAATTTCGACATTCAAGGGTCTTTAGTGACTAGAATTATGGATCATAGAATACGCAATAAATACCTACGAGTTGTAGCTCAGTTAGTTGCGTACGCCGGACATACGGGAAGGGGGGTAGATCCTCTGTCCTCTTTTACCTAATACCCCTTGTCTTCTTTAGATCTTAACCATCTAATGCATTATATTGAATGGTTGAAATAATAAAGGGACAGAATAGGTACAAGATAAGAGTACAGAAGATCTGTACCCTACAGGAAGAGCTTTGGGATTTGATTTTTACTAAACACACCCGTAAAAAGGAGTGAGGAGGCTTAACTGTGACTAAACCCCAACTCGGATTAATCAGCCCACTAAATTCGGATACCCGTGTGTAAACCAAAAATTAAAAAAGAATACGCGATAAACATGGTTTGTCAAACTTTTTGTGTCATTACTTCAATCCAAGAATTATTTTGTGGCCTGCGGAAGATATCTTGCCTCTCAGCCACGATCAGACCGATTTTCCAGAGCTAATGCAGCTGAATCGACATGACCAAGTAAACAGCCATAAAGCTTTTGCTTCAATCTGTCAATTGCATCCACTAGTCCATTGTTATTTTCTGAGTTCACTGAGTTCCTTTGTTTATCTAGCCATTCATTTGCTTGCTTAAGTAGTGAGAGTGTTACAGCAATATGGTTGTTCTCTGGCTCCAAACGTCGCCCCACACTGTCTTTACCTTTCTTTTGTTGGGTGGCGACTCGAAAGCCCGCATCCAATGCTCTCTCCAAGAATTTCAGAAACCAAGCTCTTGTTTCATTCAATAGAGTTTCTCTTAATTCCTCCATGTCCTTTACACCATCTCCTTTGGCCCATTCCAACTTCTCAATTGAACTTAAATCTGCTGGAGGCTTTGGAGATTTTCGTGTATTCCAATAATGAGCCAGAACTGGCTTTCTAGATGTTTTCTCTGTGTCTGAAGCAGATAATTGAATTGACAGTTGAAGTGATTTATCCGCTAATGCTGTTGTGACCTTTTGTTGATCAATTAACTGGTGAAGCGAGAAGAACTTGGTGAGAGATTGATGTGGGTTATCAGGAGAGGCAGAGGAGCACAGATCAGCAAACATACTGCAAGAAAAGATTGAAAAGTTCTGTAATTTCCACCATTTTGAATGAATTTATTACTTCTCCAAAAAAAAAAAAAAGTACGTAAAAATTGATTCTGATAGATGTCAAGTTAAACATGTTTGATAAGTGGCCTCATGAACTCAGCCATTTAGTTTACTTGAGGCACTTGATGAGAGTTGCTGCATTAGATGCTTCTTTCTGAGCTTCTGCTGCAACTTGAGAAGCTAAATATTTCCTTCTAAGTAGTCCCTGAGAGAATGGTGATCGATTAAGAAAAAAAAAAAGCTAAACATTTCCAAAACTAATCAATACAAGATCTTGTAGATAAATCAATCAGGTAAAGAACTGTCACATGCCAACCTTGCCCCTGAGAATGAAGAAATTTGTTGCAAGAAATGACAAAGTAAGTTGAAAACATACCTTTCCTGGCTTCATGAGGTTAACAGGCAGAGATGTCCAAGCCGGTGTTTCAGGCAAAAAGCTTTTGCCTTTACCGTTTGAGAAGGGAGCGAAATTAGTGATGTCCTGTTTATTTGATGAGAATCTTGCAGAGGTGATCTTGGAAGCTAGTTGAAACTCCTTGATGTTGGATACAGAAATATCTGATTTTGCTGAGAATGCATCAGGTCGACTGCGTAAAGGAGTGATAGGACGTGCCTGCAATGCTTGCAATGCCAATAATTATCAGTTGACAGGGGTTTTCATTTTCCATAATACAATCAAGCCTTCATCCAACGAATTACTCGCTATATCAATCAAAATGGGAGAGTAGTTGGTTGGTATATTTTGAAAGGAGATGGAAAAGTACACTTTGATTCCATGCCAATATGTAATTTACATTTCCAAGGAAAGAGACTATAGAACACCCTAAAACATTTATATGTTATCGGCCGAGAATCTCATCTTACCTGACCTTTATTCTCCAGCAGCTTGCTTCTCACTGACCCAGATTTCTTACCTGCTCCAGAATTCTCATTATCATTGCTCTTCCCAACTCCGTCAATATCTACTCCGCTAGCTTTAGGAGTTGCTGTCAAAACGCCCTGCATGTACCTGGATTGAACAACTGCCTTTTCTTCTTTGATAACAATTTTCTGTCTCGAACTCTCTTCTTTGAAGTCTAGTGACTCTCTTAATTTCGACCCTTCACTATCAACTGTTACAGGACCCTCAGATGGTACCAACATTTGCATCAAATCTTTCGGATTACCCACAAAAGGATTACGTCCTGGAAGTGGTCTGACACCAACCAGGACTGGAACAGGTGTTCCAGCTTCCGCTTTATCAACATAGAAAAATTGCCCAAGTTGTAGCTTATTATTCAATATTAGCTCATTGTCATCTTTTGACAGTGAGACATAGGTCGAATGAGAGGAATCAGATACTTTTACAAAGAAGCCTTGGTTAGGCCACAGTTCTGAGCCACTCAAGGCAGGGACAATGCTGATAACTTGTAGCAGAACAGACCTGTATTCTCCTCGAACCTTTACATTGGAGTTTATACTCTGAAGAAGCTTTAGTAATACTCCTGGTGTGAGGGAGGCCATGCCCTTCTTTCTTTCTCAAAGCATGAACTCTCCTTGTCTATTTCCTTCCTTCACTGAAGCCTTTAGATAGCTGATTGATGCACCAAATTCAAATGTTAAGAGCATAATCTAATTCGTTTCAGGTTGAAAACGTTATTCCCGAGCATGTCAGAAGAAAATAAGAAAATCAATGGTTTAAAAACCTCAATTTCCTGGTATCATAACATTGCTGTGGAAAAGTTGATCAATCAATTGTTGCTTCCAATATTCTGGAGCACTGACTAGCAAAAAACGGCTTGCTTAACCACGTTTTCACGTCCACATGACGTGATCCCGACTAGGTATTATCTTTTTGAAGATTTTCCTCCGCTCACCATTCTCAACCTTATTATATCAGTTACGAGATCCAAGGAATTGTAATTTTAGGATTCAGGAACTTGTAATAATAATTAACACATGTCTGCACGACCTAGCATCTCAAGCATTTTTTAAAAGAAAAGAAAAGAGAAATATGAAGGCAATATACCTGAGGGAAGCAGCAGACGGTTCCAAAGTATAAATGTACAAGACTAGAGAATGTTGAAGAATCTGAAATTCATTGAAGACACAGAGTTTTTTTTTTTGTTTTTTGTTTTCTGGGATAGAGATGAGATAAAAGAACATCCCAAAGACAAAGTTGTTCTGTAAGTTAGGAGTCATAGGCAAAGCTCACTATCTTTGCATGACAGGCACGTAACTCTCAAACATACCTTGGCTTTAAAGCCAAGAGACAATGGTTATGCTATAAGAAAATATGTGCCCTTACCTGAAATGCCAAACATAGCCCTGAAAGATTAAGGTATCATGAATGGAGTGCCTTTCTGTCAATTGGTCAGGGGTCTTTTAATTGGAGGTCAAATTTCCCTTTAGAGCTTGGAGAGGGAATGGGGATCTTTCAATCTCTGATGTCCAAGATCAATCATTAGATTAACTATTATAAAAAGTTATTAATTAAGATTTAAGCATACTATGTAAGTTATCTACTATCAGCCAAATGGTTAAATATATCTTGAAAGCTAAGCGACTTGAAGCAATTGAAATTGTGATAAAAATGACACACTGAAGTAGATAAGCACACTCAATTCACGTTTTATGTCATTCATGACTTAAACATGAGTGATCAGAACTTTTTTTTTCATCTACATAAAGATTAGTCTTGAAGATTTGAAGAGACTAAGAATGGAATGGAACAGTTCCTCGAAATGGCGAAGTCATCAAAATATAAAGAATTTCTCAATACTCTCAGTCATATTAATCCATTCTAAGTAAATTATGAAAAATCTGAAATGCTTTAGGCCTTCTTTTTAAGAAAATGAGCAGATGAACGAATGGCCCCTTTATAGGCATCTAACATTTATTAGGCTTTGCATCAAAAGAATGTAACAAGGGTAAAACATTCTCCAGAACTGTGATGATCCTTCCAAGATAATGCCAGAACAATGAATTCCCATTCATCTACGAAAGCAGATCCAGGTACACTCAAACAATTGGCATGGGATTAATTGGATTCGTTTGAAACGGCCCACGGCCATGAGCATAAGCAAAATCACATTGAAATTGGATGGTGGCTTTGCTGTGCACACAGTTTTAAGGCCCAGCTAAGCAAATGCAGTGGCTTCGGCTTCAGCACGAACCAAGCTTGCATAAACCCCGTTACGATGTGAATTTAAGAGTGCATCATGACTACCATATTCCACAACTTTGCCATCTTTGAGTACTGCTATCAGGTCAGCTTCTTTGATAGTTGATAGCCTGTGAGCTATCACTATAGTTGTGGTCCTCCTAGAGATCTTTCTTAGTGCCTCTTGGACATGTTTCTCTGATTCTAAGTCCAATGCACTGCTTGCTTCATCAAGTAGTAACACCCTTGCTTTTTTCAATATCGCCCTTGCAATAGCTATCCTCTGCTTTTGGCCTCCAGATAGTTGTACTCCACTTTGACCAACCTGTATAATCAAAGAAAGAGCAAACGATCAAGTTGATCATGTCAAAGTCTGGTTTATCTATGTCATTATTACTTGAACACCATCGTATTTTTATTGGTTAAAGTCCATACCTGAGTTCCATAACCTTGAGGAAGGCTACTGATGAAGTTGTGAATGTAAGCTTCCTTTGCTGCTTCTTCAATCTCTGCCCATGAAGCATTAAGATTTCCAAATGCAATGTTTTCCCTTATAGAGCCGGCAAATAATGCAGGTTCTTGACCAACTAAAGCTAATTGTGTTCTCAAGGACTTGACCTTAAACTCTCTCACGTCCACTCCTCCCATTGTGACCTTTCCTTTGTTAGGATCATAGAACCTCTGTATCAACCAAATAATAGTTGATTTCCCTGATCCGCTACCACCCACTAGTGCCATAGTGCTACCAGCTTTGACCTTTAAACTGAAATCCCTTAAAACAACAACCTGAGGCCTAGAAGGGTATGCAAATGTTACCATCTTAAGCTCAATATCAAGTGGTTTCAATTTGTCAATTTTTCTAAACCTTTCCTTATCATTGTCAATCAATGGCCTACGGTAAATAATGTCTAAAACAGAAGGAACTGCAGTTGCAGCCATGGAAGTATCCGGTGCTAGACCGGCTAGCTGTCCCACAGAAAAAGAACTCAAAACGAGGATGAGAAAAATTTTATATATCTCACCAAATTCCGAATAACCTCTTTTCACAAGGTAGGCACCAAACCATAGGAAAAATGTATATGATGCATACATTGCACCCTGAGAGACACCAAGTGCTAGGCCTAATGCCTGTGATCTTTTCACCGATTTCATCCTGGGCTCATCCAAGGCTCTATGGAATGACTGAACTATCTGTTCCTGAGCAGAAAATGTCGCTACTGTTCTAATGTTTGAAACCGCGCCAGCAGCAATGTTACTAGCTCGGGCATAAGTGCTATTATCTATTTTTGGTCCAACGTTTATGATCAAGCTTAAGTAGTTTGCTCCGAGAGTGAAAGGAGTTAAAACAATAGCTAAAATGGTTAGCCTCCATTCAAGATAAAATGATAAACCAAAACCAACAGCAGCTGAGCTCAATCCCATGAGTAAAACTGAGTATCGATCACCAAGAACAGCTCTGAATATGACACATTCAACTGAGAGCCTTGAAACAAGTACCCCAGGTGAATTCTCTTCAAGATCAAACCAACTAGGCTCTTGTTTTAGTATAGACTTAAACAACATTTCCCTGACTCTCTTAGTTAACTTAGTTCCAGCAAGTCCACAAAAACCTTGTTGACCTGTCATGGAAATAATGCATCCAACACCAAGACCAACAATTACTAAACAGAGATTTCCAATGTCATTCTTCATCTTGTGTGTGTTCTTATCGAAGTATATCTCAAGGGCTACGCCAAGGAGATATGGAAAGACTGTTAGAATTGCACCAGCAATCATCCCCAAAATGAATCCCAGAAAAAGCACAAAACTCTCTGGTTTTTGAAGTTTCCATATATCTGACATTTGTAACACTCTTGGTTTTATTTTTTGTTGCAAAATCTCACTAATCTGGCTGTCATATTGCATGGACCTAAAGTTTATTGATCTTGATATGTCCTGTACATTCTTTGACGCAATATCTTGATATGGTTTTTCGTACCTGGAAAATTCTGTGTCCTTGAAGCTATTCATTTCTTTTGGCGCAGAATCCGAGACTGCTTCAGAAGCAAGCTGGACAAGATCATAGTATGCTCCACCTTTTTCGCTTAGCTGGTGATGGTCACCAGTTTCAACAACTGATCCACGATCAAGAACAGCAATAGTGTTGGCATTTCTTACGGTTGCTAACCTATGAGCAATGACAACTGTTGTTCTAGTGGCAGAGATCTCTTCAATGGCTTGCTGGACGACAGACTCAGACTCTGGATCCAATGCACTGGTGGGTTCATCCAAAAGAAGGATTTTTGGATCCTTAATAATGGCTCTAGCTAATGCAATCCTCTGTTTTTGCCCGCCTGAGAGTTGAGTTCCCTTGTTTCCAGCCTGCCAATAAGAAACATTTTCTTTTAGAAATTGAACCATCAATGTTTTAGCATGTTCAAGCTTGTTTAGTCCCTCCCAATTATAGGTAGGATCTTTTGGAAATTATTCTCGTTATACCTACCTGTGTGTCGTAACCTTGTGGAAGGCTGGAGATAAAGTTGTGGGCATTAGCAACAATGCAAGCATTAATTGCTTCTTTCTGGGTGGCATTCTCCTTCCCCATCATAACATTTTCCAGTATGCTGGTGGCAAACAGAATCGGCTCTTGTCCAACCATGCCTATTTGGTCTCTTAGCCACTTGACTTGTAATGTACTTATGTCATGACCATCCAAGGTAATAGTTCCTGCGAAAACCTCACTTCTAATAGTTATGAAATTGACTTCAACTTGCAGCTAAGAAATAAGATTGGAGTTTGGTTTCACCCACTGAAGACTAAGCCAAACAGATTCTGATCAAAGCGATAGAGGGCTTACCCTTAATGGGATTATAGAACCTCTCAATTAGACTAAAAACTGTTGACTTGCCACCTCCACTAGCACCAACCAGTGCAAGAGTCTTTGCTGATGGGATAGCCAAACTTAAAGAGTGAAGAATGATAGCATCAGGACGAGATGGGTAAGCAAAAGTGACGTTTTTTAATTCGATTTTCCCTCGAACACGTGAAAGTCTCCCACCTTGGCTGCTATAAGGATCTATATCAGGGATCCTATCTATGATCTCATATACACGGGTTGCTGCCACTGTGCCTTGAGCAAATTGTGCAAAATATGACAGTGATAATGCCAATCCCCTGCCAAAATGGACATGCTGATATTATTAATTTTGCAAATTTTTAATTCCTGTGCCAATTATACGAAGCAAGCTTGCGCTTTTTGGTAAAGTACTACCTTCCTCCTACATTGACACCAAAGAAACAAGCAATGGCATCACCTCCACGAATCTCATTTCTTGCAACTAAGATAGATCCATACCAAAATGCTAAGGCCCATGTTGCATAAGTAACCAGGTAGATAACTCCCATTCCTCCACCTTTTGCAAACCCAATCTTTGCCCCAATGGGTACCGACTTCATCAACATATCAGCATATTTTTGGGTAAAATGATCCTCAGCAACAAAAGATAACACAGTTCTAATTGCACTAATTGCTTGTTCTGCAACTCCACCAGCTTCCCTATACGAGGCCTGCAATTTCCATTTAATTGAAAATCTCAGACAATGAATCCTTCAATAATTACTTGAACTTAACGACTTACCTCTTCTTTCGTAGCAAGACCAACATAGATGGCCTTATAAGCAATGCCACAGAACATCATCAATGGTGTGACTGAGAAAACTACTAGAGCTACCTTCCACGACCTCAAGAACCCGACAGTATAACCACAAATGAAGGTAAATATGTGGTGAACAAAATGTGCTATCTGCAATTATTTAAAAGTTATTTCATTAGAGGATATTCATTGGGATTTGTAAGTCTAATCTGTTAACAACGAGAACAAATTTAATACTTAAATGTTTAAATATTATACATCTTTGCAAATTCTATAATATGTGCTACGGTAAAGATTATAGCTTTCAGGCTAGAAGATGTAGGATGGACCTTCTCTCCCATGACTTCTTGTATTTGTGCAACATCACTTGAAATTCCATGCATGATATCACCTGTGCTAACAGCGGTATCAAAAAAGCCAATTTCTTGGCGTAGGACTGCTCTTAAATACTTGGTTCGTATTCGATGAGCTGATCGGTCCCCCACCAATCTCCAACAGGTGATCTCTGTTCCATCCAAAACTTTTCCTTTTTATGAAATGATACATGTTGATCTTGGTAACGTAGAAAACTACTGTTAAGATCTACACTAGATATGTATAGTTATTATAGAGGTATAATCATTGGTTTGATCATTGATGTATTCTCCATCTTACCTAAATATGCACCAACCACAACTATTGCTGACAGACCGATCATCATCAGACAAATCTGAATTGCAGAAAAGAAACATCGCTACATTGTCATATAAGTTTGATAAACAGTCTAATACAATGATCATTTTCACTTGGAAGCATTTTGTTTACCTTCTCCACTTCCTTCAACATCTGAACTTTGTCAGTTGTTTCTTGGGCGATCTTGTTCACGAACTTTCCGAAAAGATAAGAATACCATGGAAGAGATCCTCCATTTATGAGAGCTCCTAAACAGCCAAAAATCACAAGAACCATATCCCATTTGGTTGAGTACTTGAACAAACCAAAGAGACCAACCTGCTCTGGCGGCTCCTCATCATCTTCTTCCTCTTCACCATAATCTCCTCGTTCTGATCCTGGATCCTGATTAGGAGTACGGTTGCCTTGGCCATATTCAGGATCTCCTACATGTGGCTTAGCATGATGAAGGCCCTCACTGACATGACTCAAACTATCTTGCTCTGTATCCTTGTAAGCATTGGAGACAGCAAACCAGCTAGAACCTTGGCGTCCATGATGACCAAGGCTAGGATTTTTTATGAATGCTGCCTGTCTCTCCACATCTTCATTTCTCTCAGACATATGAACGGGCTCACCTTGAGAAGCCATAACGTTGCTATTTCTTGCAGACCCTTCCTTAATGATTTCCAAGCCTGAACTCTCACCACGGGATTTACCATAACCAGAACTCTGGCGATAATGCCTGACATGGACGGCCGAAATCTCGTTATCTCGAGCGGCATAACTCTGCAGTTCAAGCCTACCAACAGGAGCTGCACTATAGCTTGAATAGTCACTGTAAAAGTTTCGGTGTCCACCTTGAGCATGCGAACTGTAGTAATCATTAGCTGTTCTAAAGATACGACTTGTCACTGGTGAATCAATCCATGGATTCAAAGCTACACCCAAGTTGCGACTATCTTGCCAACCTGTTGGCTCAAACTGCCATGATACCTCACTTTCCCAAGAGACGTTATCATTGTTTGTAAATGGGGGTGAAGCGAAAGTACGTGGAGGAGCATATTGAAAAAGCTGTGGCGTGTGTGAAGAGCCTAAATCTGTGAATGAAGGTGAAGCAGTGACTCCAGAGATGGAAGATGGTGTAGGGTGTCTTCTGTGTCTGCGTCTATTGTTTCTTGGTCTGTAGTAACTTTCGAAAGAAGAATCAGACATGGTTGCAAGTATGGGGATGGAAGTGTTTGATGGTCTTAAGTCCCTGTACTATGACAAATTAAGCAGACTATGAGGAGCAGAAGCCAATGGACATGATGAACAAGGTTCAGCCTTGAAGTTGTCCAAAAAGGATTATTAAAGTAAACTTTGAGTATGCCGTCTGGTTTGATGTGACCGAAGAATAGTATTGGTCATCGATGTTCTACTTATTTTCATCCCTAATTTACCAAGCCAACATAGATTACTGCCGGTTCTCTTAGTCCTCCTCTCAGGTTCCTCTTTGTGTATTGCCCGAGAAATAGAGCCGACGAGACAATATAGCTCTCTATCCCTTTTTTTATTATATTTTGATAAATAACCCTTTCTCCTTCCTAAGGTTAAATAGTTAAGAGGCCAACCTGGTGACTCTGCAGGCTAAGTTTGGAGTATGAGAAACATGTAATCAATACGTAAGATTGTCCAATGAGATTAAGTTGACTGGTACGAGAAAGAGGGGCGTGTATGCGCCAATTGATTGGCATTATCCAAATTATATCAAGGGTTGTGTATGCTAGATAACAATGCCGGCGCCGGCCATTGGACTATTGCTCATGAGATTTTGCCAAAAGCCCTTCAGTTTAAAACTCATAAATCCATTCTTAAAGCTAGTGTTCCTTGACCCTGGTGTTTTGCCGATTAACGAGAATGAGAAATTCAACCTAAGAAGCTGCATTTGATAAATATGCTCTTATAAAGACTTAAGTTACCATACACAATGGTCCCTTTCCATTTGTCATCAGAGACCTTTCTTGGCAAAATTAACCAACCAAAGTTGCCTTTATAATTGACTCTCTTTGTCTGTTCTGGCTGTACCAGAGGAGCCTGTCACTGGACGTGGAGATAAAGCCTGTAAGGACAAAAGCTCAAGACGAAACAGAACAAATAAAGTGGTTTGATCAATGTACTTGACGGCCATCACAAGAATAATGTGCCTCAGGGAATTTTTATGTGTTGGGATATCTTTGCTTCAATGTTATTCTTTCAAACACAGAATTTGATAAAGATTGCTAATTTGCAGATATAATACGATTGTAGAAAAGTATATGAGACTAGATTTTTACTTGGTTCGATAGTGTATCATTATCTACATCTAAAGTTCCCATTTTTACTGGTGAAGATTTCACTATAAGAAGAAGAAGGAGAAGAGAAAATCAGTACAAAGATTAGTGTATCCCCTACACATGCAAAGAGCTTTTCCTAAAACTCTCCTAGTACCCACAGGTGTACTCTAGCATTCTTTGAAAACTTTTTTCTCTACTCTCTTTTTGCACTCACAAATACAGAATACAAGGTAAATTGAAAATGGAAATTCTCTTAATGTGTTCTGCTCTGATCTGATGCTTATGTCTTCTTTTTATGGATGCTGGAGAAGATGATGGTCTTCGGATCAACTATTGACTTGTTTGTGTCAGCTCTTCTCCATGTGTCATCCACGTGAGTCATTAAAAAGTCTTTACTCCTACTGTCTGCGTTTTGTAATGGTGTAGCTGCGTTTTATAACTTCTAAGCATGTTAAACATAATAGTGTATTAAAACCATAAGCTGCAAATGACTGTGCTTTGGGCTAAGCTTAAGACATATACAAAACGACTGAGTATTGAGTTTTAAAACTTTAGACATATGCTTTGTCTTTTGTCCCCACGTGTTAGTGACTTAGGTATTAGTCTTCAGCTATTTAGATGATTCGAGAATGGATATTTCCTCTCTCTTCGAAACACCCTCAAACACCATCACACATTTTGTTCTTCAATTTTCTTTTATTTATGTTAAATCTGAGTGATGATTGCTGGAATATGAGTGACTTTTATCACACTTTCCCTCCTACTCCACCAATCTTCACTCAAATGAAAAAACCCTAGAGAGATCTAAAAAACCCGAAACCTAATCTTCACCGCCTTTGTGAGACATGTTGAATCTACCTTCGGAATCAAGGGGCTTCCATGATTTGTAAGTATTCCCTGCAAAAATTAAACTTCTTTTGTGTTAGTATTTTAGTCCCGAAGTCAGATGGATTTTTCTCACCTTTTATTTTCTCCAGATTGAAGGTTCTCTTGGCGATCTGGTCTCTGACAAAATGCAATCGCACATCTGTGTGCTTAGATCGTTCATGGAAGACTAGATCTCGACTCAAGTACTAGGCACTTTGACTGTCTGTATATAGTACTAGTGTTGTGATTTCTGTGTTAATTTCTTTTAATATTCCTAATAGCCATGCTAGTTCCTTTACCCCTTCTATTATTGTATAATACTCTGCCTCTGTAGTTGATAAACTTACCACTAATTGTTGTTGTGATTTTCAACTTATTGTGTTTGCTGATAGTGTAAATATATATGCTGAAATTGACTTCCTTGAGTCCTTATCTGTTGCATAATCAGCATCCACATAGCCATATAGAGATAGGTAATTGCATTTGATTAGCTCCCTTTTGGAGAAGCATAGTCTATAGTTAACTGTTTTAGATATATATGTTAGACCAATGGTGGTTGACAAATAAAAATCCCTTTATGTTTTGATAATTATAAAATATATAGAATTGATTAAGAAATTATTTCAGGATTTTAATTAAAGGCCCAATGCAATTTCAAGTGATAATTTTCAAGGATGCAAGTGATAGACTATGTTCAAAGTTCAATCTACAAATGTCAAGGAGATAAAATATCAAGAAATCAAGTCAGTAATGATCTACTATGATCTAGAGAAGATAGACAACGTGCAAAAGAAGATCCTAGTGAAGATTATGGATAGAGATCTTGAAAGATCGAAGTTTATCTTCAAATTTATCTGTTGAGTTCATTCCAGTCGACTACAAAGAGTTCCAGTCGATTATTCGAAGAGCGGAGATTATTTTTCGTAAGTTCCAGTCGACTACAAACGTTTCCAGTCGATTATAATCAGCAAAATGTACATTCCAATGACTATCTGGTTCCAATCGACTATCTGGGTTTCAATGACTAGCATCCCTTCCAATGACTAGCAAGAAAGAAAGAGATGATTCTAAAACGGGAAGAAAATCTTTTTCAACGTTCATATAAGATCTTTAACGACTATAAGAGGATTTCCAACGTCTATATTGATCTAGAAGCCTGCAAATAAATAGATCAACACCAAGAGATCGAGAAATGTTGATTATACAAAAGCATACTGATCATAGTTTATATTTCCCATCTTATTGCTCTCAATTCTCTTAGCACATTCAAGTGTATCTAGCTATCTTGAGCTTTACTTTAGTTTACTATCATCTTTTTGTAAGCTTAGTGATTAGAGGAAAATCACTGGTGAGGTTGGATTTGTGCCAGAAATCAAATCAAATTGTAAGGGTTGCTTGAGCCGGAATTCAAGTGGTTATAAAAGTTCGCACTGAACTAAAAAGTGTACAATATAGTGGTTTGCCAAAATCTTAAGTGGGAACTTAGGTAGAGGACGTAGGTCTTAGCACCGAACCTCTATAAAAACAGTGTTTGTCATTCTTCCCTACTCTTTTCATTTAATTAATTTGATTGTTTCGTGTGTATTAATTCCGTATTTTTTGTAGAACTCTGCGAAAAAGTTTAAATGATCTATTCAACCCCCCTTCTAGATCGCTTTCAATTGGTATCAGAGCAGATTCATCCAGGGATGACGTTCAGTATGACACATAACAATCTGGCGGAAGAAGGTAACACTAATAACCGTCCTCCCTTGTTTAATGGTTCTAAGAATTCTTCTTGGAAAAATCCTATGAAGTACCATATCATAAGCGAGGGAGTAGAGTATTGGAAGATCATCATCTTCGGGCCACATGTTCCATTGAACGAAAACGGTCAGGTAAAGACAGAGCTGGAGTATGACGACAATGATTGGAAGCAAACTTACATCAATGCCAAAGCCATGAAGTTGATCTACTGTGCTCTTACTGTTGAGGAGAGAAATCGAGTGAATTCTTGCACAAGTGCTCAAGAAATGTGGGAGAGACTTCGGATCACTCACGAAGGAACCAACCAAGTTCGAGAAACCAAAATCAACATGCTACTTCATGATTACGAAATGTTTGTCATGAAGGAAGGTGGGTCTATTTCTACTATGCTTGATCGTTTTGCATAAATTATTAATGGTTTAGGGAATCTCGGAAAGCACATGATGGATAGCGAGAAGGTGAAAAAGATCCTTCGGTCACTACCAAAAGAATGGGACTCTCAAGTCACAGCAATTATGGAGTCTAAAGATCTCAATCGCTTGGAATTCAATGCGTTGGTGGGATCACTCATAAATTATGAGATAATCCTCAAATCAAGAGGAGGTAGAGGTAAGCCACAAAAATTAATTACTTTTAAAGCTAACACTTCTTCTGTGGATGAAAGTGATGAAGAATTAGATGAGGAGGAAGAAGATGAAGAGCTAGCAATGTATGCTAGAAACTTGAGAAAATTCAAGGGACTACTCAAAAATAGGAAAAGAGAATTACGTGGTGGAAGAAATGACGAAAAGAAGAAGTACACCGTGGAAAGAAGAACCAAAAGTTATGAGGAAAAGAAGAGCAATGAAGAATGTTGGAAATGTGGAAAGAGAGGACATCATGCTAGGGAATGCAAAAGTTCTTCCGTTTTCTAGAAAAATGATAAGTATGACAAAGGTAAAAAGAAAGCTAGTCTTGTAGCTACTTGGAGCGATGATGAGGAAACTTATCAAAGCAATGATGAAAACAACTTAGCTCTAATGGCAAGAAGCTCCATGACAAGTGATGATGAGGATGAGGTAATGATTATTGATCAAGATCTTAGAGATTCTTTTACTTCTTTGCAAATTGATTTTGAAGAAGTTATTGATATTAACAAGAAATTGCGAAAAAGAATAAGAAAACTTGTTGCTGAAAATAATGTTTTGCATGAAACTATCGATGATTTAGATTGCTCTAAGGAAGACCACTCTACATGTCTTGCTGAAAAAGAAAACTTATCTTATGAACTTGATAGACTTAGAAAAGAGTTTTCTTATGTTGTTGGAAAATTTGTTAATGGAAATGAGAAGTTTGAAAAGATGTTGTCTTTACAAAGATATTCAATTTCTAAACATGGTTTGGGATATGATCCTTTTGATAGAGATTGCTCACTAATTTCTAAATTCACCAAAGAAGGAAAAGTTGCTAAATGTGCTAGATGTTTAAAAGATGGTCATAATGAAATTGCTTGTAAAAGTATTAGGAGGTGTATTAATGTGAAGAAAATATGGGTAGTAAAAGGAAAAAAACCTTTAAATGTAGTTTATTTGACTAACCATAATGGACCCAAAATGGCTTGGTTACTAATAAGGAAAAAAAATTCTGATGCAGGTACAAGCAAGGAATGAAAATCCACCAAGCACATGGTACATTGATAGTGGATGTTCAAGGCATATGAGTGGAGACAAGAACTTATTTAAAGAAATCAAACCAAAGAATCAAGGATATGTGACATTTGGAGACAACAATAAAGGTAAAGTCATTGGCATTGGTAAAGTGGGTAAGGAACCTTTGCCTACCATTGACAATGTTTTACTTGTTGATGGATTGAAACATAACTTGCTAAGTGTTTCACAATTGTGTGATATGAACTTTAATGTGTCATTTGAATCATCTCATTGTGTAGTTAAGAAAGATGAAAATATTGCATTCATTGGTTTGAGGCATGGAAATACATATGTTGTTGATTTACATGATGATAGTTCTTTTAATGAAAAGTGTTTAGTGACATTAGAAGAAAATGCATAGTTATGGCATAGAAAATTAGGACATGCACCATTGCCATTAATTTCTAAACTTTCAAAAAATGATATTGTGAGGGGCTTGCTCAAGATAAAATTTGTTAAAGATCATTTGTGTGAATCTTGTTTGAAAGGAAAACATGTTAGAGAATTATTCAAACCAAAGAAAGAAATTTGTACATCTAGAATTTTGGAACTTGTTCATCTGGATTTAATTGGACGATCTAGGCATGCTAGTCTAAGTGAAAAATTATATGTACTTGTAATTGTTGATGATTTTTCCAGATTTACTTGGGTGAGATTTCTTGCAAATAAAAGTGATGCTTTGAACGAGTTTACTAAGTGGTGTAGGTTGGTACAAAATGAAAAGAACTTGACAATTATTGCAATAAGAACCGACCACGGCGGAGAGTTTGATTATGAACCATTCGAAAAATTATGTGATAAATATGGAATGGAGCACAATTTTTCAACACCGAGGACTCCGCAACAAAATGGTGTAGTTGAAAGGAAAAATCGTTCACTTGAAGAGATGAGTAGAACGATGCTGAACGAATACAATCTTCCTAAAGCATTTTAGGCGGAAGCAATCAATACCGCATGCTATGTTATCAACATAATGCATCTTAGACGGGACAAAAACAAAACACCATACGAGTTATGGAAAGGTAAGAAACCCAACATTTCATATTTTCATCCTTTTGGTTGTAAAGTGTTTATTCATAATAATGGAAAGAACAATTTAGGAAAATTTGATTCGAAATCTGATATTGGTATATTTCTTGGTTATTCACTAACTAGTAAAGCATTTAGAGTCTATAATAATAGAACTAGAAGTGTTGAAGAAAATATTCATGTTAAATTCGATGACATGGTTTCACCCCCGAGGAAGGTTTATTTTGATGATGATGCAGGAAATTTAGGAAATGACGTTGAAGAAAAAGAAACCAATGTTGAAGAAGAAAAATTAGATCATGTTCCTATCATGAAAACTTGGGCAAAAGCAAAGAATCATCCTATGGAGCAAGTCATCGGTGGCTTAAATGATGGTTTAAGAACTAGGAGGAATACATACGAATATATGAGCAACTCAGCTTTTATTTCACTAGTGGAACCCAAGAACATTAAAGAGGCTCTTGAAGATGAAAATTGGCTGCTGGCTATGCAAGAAGAACTAAATCAATTCAAGAGGAATAATGTATGGGATTTGGTAGCACCACCAAAGGATAAAACCATCATTGGAGTCAAATGGGTAAATAGGATAAAATATGATGAGAATGGAGAAGCAGTCAAAAATAAGTCAAGATTAGTAGCTCAAGGATTTTATCAAGAAGAGGGACTTGATTATAATGAGACATTTGCACCAGTAGCTCGATTGGAGGCAATCAGATTATTATGTGCATTTGCTTCGCATAAGAGAATAAAATTAAATCAAATAGACGTCAAGAGTGCGTTTCTAAATGGTTACATTCAAGAGGAAGTGTATGTCAAACAACCACCGGGTTTTGAAGACCATAAACATCCGGATTATGTTTACAAGCTCAAGAAGGCACTTTATGGATTAAAGCAAGCACCAAGGGCATGGTATAAAAGGTTAAGTACATTTCTTACTCAAGATGGTTATATTAGAGGTAAAGTTGATAACACTTTATTTATAAAGCATGTTAATCAAGATATGTTAATTTGCCAAATATATGTTGATGATATTATTTTTGGTGCTACTAATGAATATTTGTGTAAAGAATTTAGTGATTTAATGCAAAGTGAGTTCGAAATGAGCATGATGGGAGAGCTTAAATTCTTTCTTGGACTGCAAATCAAGCAATATAGAGATGGCATATTCATTCATCAATCCAAATACACCAAAGAGCTATTAAAGAAATTCAACATGGATGGATGCAAAGTAGCAGCTACTCCAATGGCATCAAATTTGGTCTTGGAAAAATCTGAACATGAAGAGGATGTTGATCAAAAACTCTATAGAGGTATGATCGACTCTCTTTTATATTTAACTGCTTCTAGACCAGATATAATGTTTGCTACATGTTTATGTGCTAGATTTCAATCATGTCCTAAAATTTCTCATTTAACTGCTTGCAAAAGAATTTTCAGATATTTGAGTAAAACTATTAATCATGGTTTATGGTATCCTTGTTGTGATTCTTTTGACTTGTATGCATATAGTGATGCTGACTATGGTGGTTGTAGAATTGATAGAAAAAGTACTAGTGATATATTTCATTTATTAGGATCATCTTTGATATCTTGGGCTAGTAAGAAACAAGTAAGTGTAGCTATTTACGCTGCTGAATCTGAATATGTAGCAGCTGGAAGTGCATGTGCCCAAGTTCTTTGACTAAAACATCAATTGCTTGGTTATGGTATTGTGATTAAAAATATTCCAATTTACTGTGATAATACCAGTGCAATTTATTTGAGTAAGAATCCAATTTGCATAGTAGAACAAAACACATTGAAATTAGACATCATTTTATTCGTGATCATTGTTTGAAAGGTGACATTGTTTTGAAACATGTTTCGTCTAGTGATCAATTGGCTGATATTTTTACTAAACCTCTTAAAGAAGGTGTTTTCATAAACATTAAATTGAAACTTGGAATGTGTGATTTAAATTCTATTGGATGAATTTATTTTCTTTTGCATACACTATCATATCAAAATGGTCAGGAAAAATAAGCAATTCCATCGGAGATACATCATCATGATTTATATTTTTAAGGTTTAGAAATTTCTAGTCGACTAATTAGAGTATAAGTCGACTGCTTTTGAGGTTGCTAGACGGCTAAAGCATCAAAAATGAAGAAAAAGGAGTACCAGTCGACTAGTGAGACACGACAAGTCGACTAGTGTATCAAATGACAGTGCACCAGTCGACTAGAGCACGACCAGTCGACTCGAAAATACACGGAGATTTTTTTTAAATCATACAAAAACCTCTCTTCCTTTTATTTCAAATCTCATCATCTTCTACCTACAACAAACCTCTCTCTCTCTCTCGACTACTCCTCTCAAATCCTAAAGAATCAACTCTTTCATCTTCAATCTACTTCTAAAAGCCTCAAAACTCCTTCATCTTTAAACATCTTATCTCTCTCTTTCTCTAAAACCCATTACCTCTTGTTTTTCCAAAAACCTCTCTCTCTTCTCCTTTTGCGTTTTTATCTTCTAGTCGACTAGATCTGCAAAATTTCTTCAAATCCAACTCTAACACCATCAACTCACTTCCAAATAGTCAAAACCCCTATCTTATTTCCTCTTTTCATCTCACAAATCTCATTTTTGTTCCATCAAACCCTAACTTACGGCATTCTCTGTTTGTTTTTTTTTCACAATCTTCAAGCTTTTCATCATAGCTCCACGAAAGGGAAATGGAAAAGGAAAGCAAATGGATGAAGCACCTCAAAGACCACGAGTTCGTGGGTCTTCCTCAAGGGGTGGTGTAGAACGTGAGAATGATGAGGTTGAGTCCAGATTTGTGTCGAAAGAGGCTCAAAGTCTTTATTACGAGGTACTGAAAAATGAAGTTCTTATTTCTTCTATGAAGTTTGAATGAACTGAGTTAGATCACAGTGAGTACATGATGTTGTTTACAGACCTTAATAGCTTAGGCTTGCGATTTTTTCTGGGTTTTTCGGCTGAAATCTATGAAGATTTGATAAGAGAAATTTATGCTAATTTGGTTGTGGTTAGAAGTGATGTTAATCGTGGAGTAATTTTGAAATCAAATGTTCAAGGAAAGGAGATTTTTATCTGTGAACAAAACTTGTCCACTATGTTGAAGTTACCTACCGGTGGAGTTAGGCCTAGAGCATCATTATTAGACCTTAATATTTTGAGACATGAAAATGGAGATACTGACGAGGAAGCTGATGAAAATTTCGGGTATACTGAAGAGAAGGGAGATGCATTGCTGGATAGCCTTTGTTCGGCTCATTCCTCACCACCCTATGAGGCAATGGATTTGCCTTTAAAATATAGGTTGTTGCACTATGCGATAAATCGAGTAATATATCCCAAGAAGGCTAGCAACAATCACATTACAACTTTGGATAAGGAAATATTATAGCATTTGGAAGAGGGCAGAAAGATTAATTTTCCTTGTCTGATTATGCAGATGATGAGGAAGAAAGCTAATTTGTTAAGAGGAGAGCTCAAGAGTAAAACAAGAAAGCATAAAGGTATGCCATATGCTGCATTGATTACATATATTGAAAAATTGAAAAAGGTTGATTGTAGTTCTTATAATCATTATCCATACCCTCAAAGTTGGAGATTTACGCCCTACAATTTGAGGAGTATGAAATTGGTTAAAACTGTTGAAAAAGGATGGGTATATTTTGATCATGTGGCCAAGCTTGGTTTGACATTGGAAGATGACCAAGAGCCTAGGAGGCAACGTTCAAAGCGAGCTGCAGATCGTCCAAGTAGTTCTAGACCAAGCAATGTGCGACGAAGTGAAGTCTCTCATGAGGACCTTCATGACATACAAGATCAATTAGAAGACTTACATGATTGGGTTGATGCTATACAGAGTATATTTAAGCGGTTGGCTAAAAAAGTTGATGAGCAACATAATATGGTTAAGAAGATTTTCGACAAGTTAGGATGTCGACATGATGATGTTTCTCGTCATTGATGGATGTTGCAATTTGTTCTCGACCGATATATGTTTCTTTGTTTCATTGCCATTTATATTGACATTTAGTACATTAGTTGGTTTGTCCTTTGCGATTTTTGGATATTGGTGTGATTTTGTTTAATGATCTGTTTCTGAATATTTGTCATGCAGTATAATTATTCCAATTTTATTTTGATCATGACAAAAAGGGGGAGTAAGAAGTTTGAAATTTGAAATTTTATTCTTATTTCCACGTTGATTAAACTTATGAAATTGTGCTAAATTTGTTGGATTCATTGATTTATTGATTAAGGGGGAGTTAAACTAACCAATTAGACAAGGCATAAAAACCTTGATCAATTTTTCTTTGTTTTCAATTTCTTAAACAATTTCTAAATGTTTTGTAATTATCAAAAAGGGGGAGATTGTTAGACCAATGGTGGTTGACAAATAAAAATCCCTTTATGTTTTGATAATTATAAAATATATAGAATTGATTAAGAAATTATTTCAGGATTTTAGTTAAAGGCCCAATGCAATTTCAAGTGATAATTTTCAAGGATGCAAGTGATAGACTATGTTCAAAGTTCAATCTACAAATGTCAAGGAGATAAAATATCAAGAAATCAAGTCAGTAATGATCTATTATGATCTAGAGAAGATAGACAACGTGCAAAAGAAGATCCTAGTGAAGATTATGGATAGAGATCTTGAAAGATCGAAGTTTATCTTCAAATTTATCTGTTAGGTTCATTCCAGTCGACTACAAAGAGTTCCAGTCGACTACAAATCATTACAATCGACTATTCGAAGAGCGGAGATTATTTTTCGTAAGTTTCAGTCGACTACAAACGTTTCCAGTCGACTATAATCAGCAAAATGTCTGCATTCGATGACTATCTGGTTCCGATGACTAGCATCATTCGGTCGACTAGCATCCCTTCCAGTCGACTAGCAGCAAAACAGATGATTCTAAAACGGGAAGAAAAACTTTTTCAACGTTCATATAAGATCTTTAACGGCTATAAGACGATTTCCAACGTCTATATTGATCTAGAAGCCTGCAAATAAATAGATCAACACCAAGAGATCGAGAAATGCTGATTATACAAAAGCATACTGATCATAGTTTATATTTCTCATCTTATTGCTCTCAATTCTCTTAGCACATTCAAGTGTATCTAGCTATCTTGAGCTTTACTTCAGTTTACTATCATCTTTTTGTAAGCTTAGTGATTAGAGGAAAATCACTGGTGAGGTTAGATTTGTGCCGGAAATCAAATCAGATTGTAAAGGTTGCTTGAGCCAGAATTCAAGTGGTTATAAAAGTTCGCACTGAACTAAAAAGTGTACAATATAGTGGTTTGCCAAAATCCTAAGTGGGAGCTTAGGTAGAGGACGTAGGTCTTAGCACCGAACCTCTATAAAAACAGTATTTTCCATTCTTCCCTACTCTTTTCATTTAATTAATTTGATTGTTTCGTGTGTATTAATTCCGTATTTTTTGTAGAACTCTGCGAAAAAGTTTAAACGATCTATTCAACCTCCCCTTCTAGATCGCTTTCAATATATCTGAGAACATTCTTGTTCCCTTGCCAGTGCTCTAAACCTGGATTGGCCATAAACTTACTTTGGATACTTATAGCATAGGTTAGATCAGGTTTTGTGCATAGCATAAGGTTCATTAGACTTCCAACACCTACATCATAGGGATAGTGAGCCATAGCCTTCTGTTCTTCTTCAGTCTTAGGACACTTGTCAGAAACCATTTGTAAGTGTGATCATAAGGGTACTAAAGTAGGTTTAGCTTGTTCCATGTTGAATTGAGCTTGGATTTTCCTTATGTAATTCCTTTGAACAAGCCACAATTTTCATTCCCTCCTATGTCTGCATTCCTAGAAGCTTCTGAGCTTCCCCTAGGTCTTTCATTTCAAAATAAGAGCACAATTCAGTCTTAACTTCTTGTTTTATTCAAGTCTTTCCCTATGATGACGAGATCATCTACGTACACTAACATAAATACTGCTTTAGTCATTCCTAGATCCTTGTAATATAAGCAGTAATCATATGAGCTTTTGATGAAGTTCACGCTAGCAGCAACCTCATGGAACTTCTTGTTCCATTATCTAGGAGCTCGCTTAAGCCCATTTAGGAATTTTTGCAATAGGCAAACATAGTCCAGCTTATTTTTTGTCTTCAAATCCGACTGGTTGCTTCATATAAATTGTCTCCTCTAGCTTTCCATATAGGAAAGTTGTCTTAACATCAATTTGATGGATTTCCCAGTCATATAGAGTTGCTAGGACTAGTATATGCCTAATTGTCTTGAATTTGACTACAGGAGAGAATATCTCCTTGTAGTCTATTCCTTCCTTCTATTTAAATCCCTTCACCACAAGAAAAATAGAGTTTAGCGACAGAATTTACCGACAAAATTTGTACACATTCCGTCGGTAAGCTTATTTAGCGATAGAATTTATTCACGAAAAAAGGCGTCGGAGATATGGCTGTTACTAAATTTAACGATGAAAATTTTCCGTTAGTAAATTTACTGACGGTAAAAACTTCTGTCGGTAAATTTACTGACGGTTTTTTTGTTCAGTCAATAAATTCTTCTGTCAGAAAATTACCAACGGAATTTGTAATTCCGTCGGTAATTAGCTACGAAATTTTTTCCGTCGGTAAAATCCAATATATTTACCAACGAAATTTTTTTCCGTCGGTAAATTTGTTGAAAGCTATTTTTTAAAATTTACCTGCAAAGTGTTTAGTTTCTCTAGAAGCCACCATGGAGAGAATTTCATTATTTCAAGTAAAAGAATTAAAATATTAAAATTCATACTAAAACAGAACTAAAAATAAAGAACTGAAATCATTTTTTCAAATAACAAACATTTCATCAAACACCCTACATGCATCAGAAATTTATCTTAACATCACAACTAAAATCACGTCTTGTCCTTTCTATCACTAATATTTATACCTTAAAGTTGTTTTCCAATAATAAAATACACAAATAAACGAAAGTAATAAATACCCAAATTAACTTTCATCTAATATATGAAAAAACACATGACAGTAGTTGCAAAAATACCTCTACCGAAGGACAAGATGACAATAGCCGGAGAAGACAACATCGTCGAGCAGAAAAGGAGTCCACAACAGAGAAATGGGATCCAAGAAAACCGAAGAGAAGATGTAGGAAGAAGGAAGAAGAAGAAAGGAAAAAGAAGATAGAAGTAGGAGGGAGATATCGAGTGAGTTTATATTTAAAAAGAATTTAGTGACGGAATTACCGACAGAAATTTCTGTAGGTAAATTCAAAAAAAAATTATACCGCCAATAATTTTTGCCTTTTTAGCGACGGAATTTCATCGTTAAATTCATTTATCAACGGAATTTACCTACGGAAATTTCCGTAAGTAAACTCAGAATTTTTTATTCTGCCAAAAATTTCCTCCATTTTTAGCGACGGAACATATACCGTCACTAATTTTTCTCGCGACAAATTCCCTCCAAATTTAGTGACAAGTATTAGTACCGTCGCTAAATTACTCAATTGTAGTGACGAAAATATGCTTTCCGTCACTAATTTTCAACGGTATATTTTTCGTCGGAAATTTATTACCGACGGCTATATTGTTCCGTCGCTAATGTCCGTTGCAAATTTTGTCGAGACAAATTCCCTCCAAATTTAGCGACGAATATTGGTACCGTCGCTAAATCACTCAATTTTAGCGACGGAAAGCATATTTCTGTAGCTAATTGTCGACGAAAATTTTTCCGTTGCTAAGTTTTCGTCGCTAATCTACATTTTTCTTGTAGTGTTAGCTACAAGCCTAGCCTTATAAATTCTAGGTTCTGCTTCTGTTACTCCTTTTAACTTGAACAATCATTTATTATCAATTAATTTGGTTTTATAAGGTCTAGGGACTAAATTCCAAGTCTTATTCTTCATCAATGAAGAATATTCCTTCTCACAGGCTTCTTTCCATTGTTTTGCATCTTTACTACTCATGACTTTATAATAAGTTTCTGGGGCTTTATTTTCTACATTTTCAGCTATGAAACATGCAAATTCAACCAAGTCTAGTTCTGTATACCTTCTATTAGGAATTTTGATTCTTGGTTGCCTATCCCTTGTAAGTTGGTAGTCTTGTAGGTTTTCTTGTGCTCATTCGAAGTTGGGTGCAAAGTTTCTCCTTCACCCTCACCTTCTGCCCCTTCTCTCCTTTCTTCATACTGTGTAGTACCTTTTGTAGGCTCCACATTTTCTAATTGTGTAGCACCACCTTCTTCAGGTTCTGGTGGTACATAAAATGGGGCTTAATGGTTTAATGACCCTAGATTTTCCTAAATTTCCCTTTGGAAGTCAGAATTAGAGGAATCCTTGCTCAGCAGAAAGAAATCATCTTCCTCGAAGATGACATCTCTATTTATGATTATTTTGTAGGCTCCCTTTTGGAGTAGTAAGAGTTTATAACCCTTTACACCTTCTAGATATCCTAGAAAAATCTCCTTGATTGCTCTAGGCTTTAATTTTCCCTCTTTTTGACGTGCATAGGTTGCACATCTGAAAGTCATAAGGTGTATGAGTTTTGGCTTCTTACCACTCCAAATTTCTGAGGAGTCTTATAGTCATTATCAAAGGTTGGAAGCCTATTAACTAAATAGGTTACTTTCTTAATTGTTTTCCCCATAGTGAATGTGAGCAACCCGAAGAGAGGAGCATGCATCTAGTGTTTTCTAGGAGAGTTCAATTTAATCTTTCAACTACTCCATTCTGCTTTGGAGTAGCTCTTATTGTTTTATGCCTTAGGATTCTAATCTTAGTACAATATTCTTCAAATTTTTTGTTGCAATAGTCCAATCAATTATCAGTCTTTAGGCATTTCAACTTCCTCCCAGTTTGATTTTCCATAAGAGTATGCAATCTTGTGAAAATCTCCAGTGCTTCATCCTTTCTCTTTATAGGGTAAACCCAACGTTTCCTTGATTTGTCATCAATTATGGACATGAAATACAAATTTCCTCCTGTTGCGGGGACTTGAGCTGGTCCCCAGAGATCACTGTGAGCATACTCAATGATCTCTTTGGCTCTCTTAGTTACCCTTTGAAATCCTGACCTGTGGTGCTTTCCTAATATACAAGATTCACAAAATTCTAACTTCTGTAGGTTCTGTTCAGGAATTAGGCCTTGCCTAGAGAGATGGAACAAGCTTTTATTCCCTACATGACCCAACCTTGCATGCCATTGCTTGGTTGGTTCATGGCTTCCATTTTATGAGATTTGATTGATTTCGGTTGAGCCTATAACACAGTATAGCCCACCCCTTTCCACTCCTCTAATAATAACTCTTCCATTCCTTAGGATTTCTTTGAGTCTATCCTTAGACCTAATTTGAAAGCCTTGTTTATCAAACAAGCTTTCAAAGATCAGGTTTCTTCTTATTCCAGACACAAATCTGACATTTGTGAGAGTCCTTTTTTTTTTCATCAAACATGTTGATAGAGACACTTCCAATCCCCTATATTCTTTGCTGCCCAGAATCTGGCATTTTAACCTTGGCAGTGACTGGTTCAAATGTAGTGAACCAATCCCTATAAGGAGTGACATGTATAGTGCATCTTAAATCAAAAATCCACTATCTACTAAGGTCCTCACTATTCTTAGTCACAGTCAGAATTTCATCTCCACTAGAATCTTCTGGTTTTTCAACATTACCTAAAATTCCACTTTCAACTACCTTATCCCTCTTCTTCTTTCTACAATCTCTTGCAAAATGTCCTTCTTTATCACAGTAAAAGTATTTTCTCCCTTTTCCCTTTTTCTTCTTTTCTTCACCTTCCTTAGAGTGTTTTTCTTTCCTACTTCCCTTCTACCACTTTCCTTTCTCTCTATTTTTCTTATAAGATTTCTTCTCATGGTTATTCTCTACAAATATCACTTCAGCCTCTTTTTTAAAAGGATTAACTTCCACTATTTCTTCAATTAGAGAATCTAAAACCCTCTTTACAGTAAGAGATTCTCCACTAGCATGCTTAATTACTTTCTTGAATGCATTAAATTCAGAAAATAATGCCTTTAGGATTACTACAGTTTGATGTTCCTCAAAGATTTTCTCATCTGTAGCTTCTAAATCTTGAACTAGCTTAAAGAAGTAGTCTAAGTTATCATCTAAGGAGACTGAAATGTTCATCTTGTAGTTAGCAAGATTGTGAAGAAGTGTCATCTTGTTAGGAAGATACTTCTTGGCATACAATTCATCAAGTTTTATCCAAAGCTTTGGTGTAGTATTACAGTTCTGCATTTTTCTTATCACTATTGGTATAAGTAAAGCATTAACTTGCAATATGCAAGTCTTTACATCTTTAGCTTTTTTATAGGACCAGTCTCTAAGTCATACTGATTATCTATAGCACCATAACAATTATATGATTTAAGAAGAGTTTGCATCTGGAGTTTTCAGATGGTAAAGTCTTCTTTACTAAAAAAACATCAATTTCCTTGCCTACCATGATAATTGTAGTGTAAAGAATCTTAAAGACTTTACTTACTGACTGTTCTTGATGAATCTTGATGCTTGGAGAGTCCAAGAAATGCCCCAGGAAGTCTTGAATGTTCTGATACCACTTCTATTGGGATATCTTTCCTTTACTGTTATTCTTTCAAACAAGGAACTTGATAAAGATTGTTAATTTGCAGATATAATACGATTGCAGAAAAGTAAATAAGACGGGATTTTTACTTGGTTCGATAGTGTATCACTATCTACATCCAAGGTTCCCACTTTCAGTGATGAAGATTTCACTATATAAAGAAGAAAGAGAAAAGAAAACCGGTATAGAGATTAGTGTATCTCCTACACTTGCAAAGAGCTTTTCCCAAAACTCTCCTAATACCTACAGATATACTCTTAACACTTTCTGAAAACTTTTTTCTCTACTCTCTTTTTGCACTCACAAATACAGAATATAAGATAAATTGAAAATAGAAATTCTTTGAATGTGTTATGTCTTGTCTGATGCTTTTGTCTTCTTTTTATAGCTGCTAGAGAAGATGATGGTCTTCAGATCAACTGTTGGCTTGTTTGTGTCAACTCTTTTCCATGTGCTATCTACGTGAGTCATTAAAAAATCCTTACTTCTAATCATGTTAAACATAACAGTGTATTAAAACTATGAGCTGTAAACGACTGTGCTTTGAGCTAAGCTTAAGACCTGTACAAAACGATTGAGTATTGAATTTTAACACTTCAGACATATGTTTTGTCTTTTGTCCCCACGTGTTAGTGACTTAGGTATTAGTCTTCAGCTATTTAGATGCTTCAAGAAGGTATATTTCCTCTCTCTTCAAAACACCCTCGGACACTATCACACACTCACTTATGTTCTTCGATATTCTTGTATTTCTGTTAAATCTGACTGATGATTGCTAGAGTATGAGTGACTTTCATCACAATATGCAACCATTACCACGAGCTAATGAAGGTACAAGAAGGATTTGGTGGTCTTTTTAGCGTGCGTTCATGCTAACTGTTAGTGGCGTAGAAAAGCTTATTATCAGCAGTTGAGATGCAACACGATAAAGAACAAAAACAATGCCAGCCACAAACAGGATTGTCTACGTATTACTAAAATGAAGTAGTCCGTGTTTACAAGTTGCTCCGCATAATCACATCATTCTCGTACACCATTAACAACTCAGGAACTTCAATGATAGGATCTCATGTACACATCACACGATACGAAAACAAATGATGAGAAGATGAAAGAATGCTCCTAGACTACCAAAATCATACCAACACCAGTAGGTGATTTTTTTTTCGTAACAGCATTTACAGCCAGTTCTGGCACAAGCATGCTTTCTCCTGTACGTAACACTAAACAGCTTATCATCTCCAAACTTCTGGTAAAAGTATTATCGGGGTTTCGAGTCACTTCCCTTGCTCCGAAATGTGGAGAGTGAAAAAAATGATCTTGGAGCTGTAAATTTTAGGCATCAAAGTAAGTATACCATAAAAAATCAATCAATTTCCAACAGAAAGGAACTATCCTTTTATGCCACTGGATAATCAGGATCAGGCTTTAAAACTTTTTAAAGTGGTGCAAACTTATAAACAGAACAGGAATGTATAACCTGCAACTGCCTATAGGATATTACTAAGGACATCGTTTATACGTGTAAGATTTGTCTTTTTTTCCCCCCACTTCAATGAGGAGCACAAAATCAAGGCAATGAATTTCCTCAGGATCAGATCTCTGAAGTGGTCCATATTGATTGATTAGAAATTAATATAAAGATGCCCATTTATCTAGCTAGAAGGCTCTACTATGCTTAAGGATATGAACTTTGATTTAGGACAGCAGGCTCTAGTCAAGTTACAGCTATGCAGCCCAGAATCCCATAATATGGCAAGGACGATTCTAATTTGGCAAAACTTCAATGTTCGTGATTATCTAAGCCAGATAAGTGCAAGAAAGCCTAAGTTTGATCGACCATACAGTTACAAGTGACATCATGCTATCCACTAGACCAAGGACTATGGACATGCATCATCAATAATTTTTGCAGCTGAATATGAATGCAGTTAGTGACCAAGAAAAACAACACACGAAAGGGCAAAGGATAACATAAGAAATCACCTTTAATGGAGCTTCCAAATATTTGATCATCCCTCAATTTGAAATTTGCTGGAGGTGCTGGTATAGAGCTACGCAATATTTGAACTGCAAGAAGACAGGCGCATGGTCATATTCTTGAAAATTTCAGCATAAAACAAAAGCATAACCAACAACACAAATCCCCACCTTTGCTTTTATTTGGAATCCAAAGAGGTCTAAATGAGAAAATATAAAATAAGACAGGAAAATCTATATGGAATCAAAATCTTAATTAATCTTAATTAAGTATTCATTGTCAAACTCATAGACTTGTCCACTAATTCTTTGCTCACCTGAGGGACTATATTGGAAATCATCATTCATTAGTACATTAATGCTTTAGCAAGCCAGAATTTCAGTGGATTCCAAAATTTTCAGCACTGCCTAATTTAGGAAAGATCGTATAAAAAATGCAACATAATAACTTTCATCATGTGAAAATAATGTGACCTGAACCAAATGGTTAAATCTCCTTGGATAACAGGTTTAACAAGCAAAGCTGTAATATTAATTCAATGAAATCAACAAAAACTAGATCAGTCCTTTGCAAAGCCAGTAAGGTGTTTTCAGTCTTAGCTATCGACAAATGTTTCACATACAACAGCAAAGAGAAATCCTTCTGAATGTCACTGCAATAAATAATCCATAAAGAATCCTTGCTTTAAATCTAGCAGAAAATGAGCAACTAAACTTCTTATATATTCAGCGGCATAATATAAATCACCATAATATCAAACAAGCCATGATATAAATTTCTAATCATTGAATCAGCTACTTCATCAAAACTGGAGTAAAAGACATCAATTTCCAAGCTAAGTGACAGCACATATGATACCACAGACAACTGTAAATGCATGCTAGAACCTAATTTTACTAGAATAGGGCTTTTGAGTAATCAATGAATCTGAAAATGGGATGTATAGGTTACCATGTTCATTGAACAACTCGCTCTCATTGAAGCTATCATCAGAAGGATGGCTTTGTGAGAATCCCATTCTTGACTTCCTCAAATCTTCTGATGATCGACTAGCAGGATCTCTCCCGTCTTCTGTGTCATCGTCTCCTTCGGAAGTTGTAGCAGATATCCAATCGACCAGATTATCTGTTCCACGACTTTTCCTTCCAAATTTTAACAACCTCTTGAACCCTTTTGTCACATCCTTGCGGGACTGATTGTGTGAAGAATTTGTTAGAAGAATAGGTTTCTGAGCACTTCCCCACTTCTTCCTCATTCGAGCTGCATCAGCTTCTGCTCGGTTGAGTGGGTGCGAATTCCAGGATGCGGGACTTCCTATTGGTGAGTCAACAGCAGCATCAATGTCTGAAGTCTCAAGTTGGTAGGAAAATGGATGCATGCGTGAATTCCATGACACTGGGCTCTCTCCTGGGGAGTCCTGAAAGGACCCCACAGCATAGAATGATGACGGCACTGAGGCCGGCAATTCAGCAACTGGGGAAGGATCAATATGAGAAAGAGATCTCAGGGAATCACCATTCTCAGAACCAGACATAATCATCTTGTCAGACTCCTGGCTTAGGCTTGCCTTGCCGTTATCCAATTTAGCACAATCTTCAAGCTCTGGACTTTCAAGCCTGCCCTCCTCCTCCTCCTCCTCCCCCCTTTGTCTTGCATGATTTGAATCACCCACTTCATACAGAGATTCCTTAGATTGATCTTCATGTACAAAAATGTGAGATGCCACTGAAGCTTTCAGTTTATCAGCACTAGCTCCTCCACGAGGGCCTCGACCATCACCCTTCCTGAGGAAAGGCCTTGGCTCCATAGGTTTTGCAAACTTCTCATGAAAGCCTTGTTCACCACGATCATCATCAAACTTTAAAGGTGCCAAAATAACACTATCAGCATTCAAAAAGGAGATATCCTTGCATTCACCAGTAACAGCCACACTTTTCCTCAAAGACTGAGAACGTCGAGGCTTTTCTTCCTTGGTAAGATGTATATCTTCATTGGTACTCCTGCTGCGAGTATAGGTTCTCAACTGTGTTCGATTTGCCATTTTGCTTACACCAGAAGAGGGTTTTGTGTTTTCTTTCCTCAAATCAGAGAAGTTTGGAACAGATTGCACTAGAGGATTTTCCAATTGCATTCTCCGTCTCCCTGTATTGGAGTTGGAAATTTTGGATGATGACCGTTGAACTGGTACTACTGTAGTGCGAGGGGTGGATGAAGGGATACTTCTACTTGTAAAAGGCCTCTTGTTTGAGTTCTTTGAAGAATCATCAACAAAGGATGCCTCACTGAAGGATTTATCTTGTCCATAATATTTCTGTTCTGAAAACTCAGAATTTTCATCCTCTTCACTCTGAGTGAGATCCACTGGCTGCTGTCAAAGGAACACTTGTGAGATGGGCAAGTGTCAAGATTCCAATTACTAGAAACAAAAGCAAAATTGCAAACCCAAAACTTATCAGCCTCATAAATTATCTCTTCGGGAGTAATTATTAATGCTATACCTGCTCTTTCTTTAAAGTTGAATGCACATTGGACTTTCTGAGACTATCTGCCTGTCTTCGTGTGGTATTCTGTTTATTTGCAGATGCAAAAAGTCTGGCCTTCATCTCAGATCTATTCCGCTCAAGGCTATCTTGCATAGCCTTTAACTTGGCTTCTTTTTCAACTCTTTTTGTGCTCCATTCTTCCCTCAGTTTTGCATCTCTTTTTTGCATGTACCTCTCATATAACTTTCCTCTGGAATCATCAGAAAGGCTAATTTGAGCAATATTTTGGTCCGGAGTAATGTCATAGCCTTGATTATTCACCATCTTCATTTCAGGAGTTCTCAACTCAGACATATTATTGGGATTTTCAATTGGTTCAATGATTGGCTTTTTCTCCTCAATTTGCGCCAAGGGCATCCCAACCACTGCTGGTTTTGGGTACTGTGAGCTTGCTGCCAGTTTTCGTGTAGAAGCAGATTGATCGCCAGGAATCCGAAGCTTGTGTTCTGCAAAAAGCTTCTCAAGCTCATTAGCTTTCATTTTCAGCTCATCATTGAGCTCTTGGTTCCCTTTGGACTGCCTAACCCTTTGACTTGTCTCCATTGATGATGCTTGAGCAGCACCAAAGCTCTCTTGGATTTCAGAAGCCTTTTTACTAGGCAAAACAGCTTCATCCAAAATGCGGCCACACTCATCCCTACTCTGCATCTTCCTTATCTGTTCTGGACTAGCAAAAAATGGTTTTTGGACCTTCATTTTTGGAATTTCAAGATCTTCCTCTTTGGCTTCCTTTTCAGGCAAAGTGAAATCCTTCTTTCCCACTAGATCACTCTCCCCAGTAGGCAATCCCCACTCCAACTGAGAATTTGGCTGCATACCCTCTGCCTTTGGCTGTGACAACTCTTTAACTCTCACCCCAATACCAACTTCAAATTGCCCTGAAAGAGACTGGGAATGAGAATGAGAAACCCTAAACTTATTCCGTGGCTGATCCTTCAAATCGATACCTTCAACTCTATTCCCAAGTTCAGCTTCACCCACCCTATACACTGAACTTCCAATCTGGCTCTGCAGACTAGCCTGGTTCTTAAATGTAATGTTCTCCAACTTTTCCTGAAAACCTCTTGACTTTCCTTCAGATCCCACCAAACCTGTAACTCCAATTGTCTTCTCTTCCCTGCCAGAATTGCCCTTCTCTCCAACCAAATGATCTTCAAGCACTCGTTCCCCTTTTCCAGTAAGAAACTTCACTTGTGTCTGCAAAGCCGCTTGATCTTTCCAGCTAATGTTCACCTTACAACCCACCTCCTCATCTTTCACACCAAAACCACTACGTGTCAGCAATTCAGTCTGATCTTTCTTGGCCTCATTCTTATATGAGCTTGATGTATCATTCAACCCCTTCTGGTCCTTAAGATCATCTGATGAGCCAAAAATCACACCACTTCTGTTCTGAGACAGAGAGCCTGAAGAAGGTGTTAACGCAGGGCTATCTGTAAAAATGCTATCTTTCCTGTCATTCCCCAAGTCAATGCTCATGTCACTGGCACCACTCCATCTCCTCAGCACAGCTTTTTCAGGTCCAGATGCCGATGAGGCATCAGAGGATAGTCTTCTCAACTCAGCAGATCTCCCAACAACTACAGGTTTCCCACCTGAATTCTCTTTCTGCTTATTTTCAAACAGATTAATCCTATCCTGCACACTCAGTCTCCTTCCTGGTTGACTTGGATGATTCTGTGATGACGCAGTGACACCATCTTTCTTTGCCTCTTCTTCACTGTTCTGTTTTTGGTTAACAGAGACTAAGGAATTAGTTTGTTCGGGTCTGGATTGGGTGAGGCAGCGCTGTGCTTTTTCGAGGTTTTGCTGCTCCTGGCCAGCTTGATGATGTTGGACTTTGTTTTGAGAAGGGAGTTGGTTGGCTCTTGCAGTGTGGGAACCAGTTGGCTCTTCTGTCAGATCATCAATTGACATGTCCGATCCCCATGAAGAGCGAACCACTTCATCCTCAATATGTGGCTTCCATGGACTAATCATTTCGGGCCTTCTCTGGCACAGTGAGATAAACTTGGTACAAGAATCACTGTAGAATACACGTAAATATGTTTATTAAAGCTTTCTCAGATAGACAAAAAAGAAAAAGGATTAACTTGGGTTGGTAATGGAAGAGCTAAGATATTAGATAAAAGAAAACGTGACAAGTACAAGGAAGTTAGGACCTTTAGAAATAGAAAATCATTATTTAACTGTTAAACCTGCTGAACAGTGACATGGAAAGTCATGAAGAACCAATGCCATCTTTTTTATATATAAAAAAAAGAAATTTAATTAAGCCAATAAAAGACAAATCAAGATGAATTACAATCTCACCAAGAGGATGAGAGTTCAAGAACCAAGTTTGAAAGCTATGCTACTTAAAATACCAACAATTGTTACAAACCAACTCCTCGTACCACCACACATCAATGCAATTTGAATCTCAAGAAAGCTTGTCAAGAAATAGGTTGATGTGTAGTCTAATTGCATTTAACAACTCCACAGTAAAAGCCTCAAAACTCCTTTCAATATTGCTGAAAATTTGCCTGTTTCTTTCATCCCAGCCCTTATTTTTTATCAATCTATGATATATCATCTCAAAATGGAGTATAATATAATATTTTCTTTGTATCTTCCACCAGAAGATTCCTTTTGTCCCAAGTGATAAAAATGGAGGACTTAATGCACAGGTCAATAGGTTGATAAGGGTAACTTGTTGTCCAGTAACAAATGTTAACAATTAGCCCCAGATTCACCCAGGATAACACCCTAGAAAATCTTAAAAACCCTCAAATGGTCCTGGTATCATATACTTGGAAGCAGGAGAACTGCATTGGGAATCCAAATAATTGAGAATAAAATTACTGAATTGGTAATAAAAGAGAATTAGAATGCAAAGGAGTGTTATGCCGAGTGCAAATGCAAAGGGGTTTTATATCATCAAGATGGCTAAGTTGTACCTGCATAAAGCTCATCAATATCACTTACCTTAGACATGATGCAACTGTGGCTCAACGAAAAATGCAGTTCCACCAAATAAAATGCCAAGAACAACAGATTTTATTTCCCCATGTAGAGACCATAACTACTTTTCATGTAAATACCTATGATGTCTAGCATAGTGGCTATCTATCAAGGAAAGATATAAAACAGAAGAAGATACTTTCATATATTGATGATAGCTGCACTTTTCAAGATAGATAATCGAGAAAAAGCTACTGAAGACCATCTAAATATGATACCCACAATTTCAACTCTTACGGCACTAAGATCATATTTACAGGACAGAATGGAGCTGGTATAGCCCAATGATAATAGATAGAAGATCCGAAAAAGAAAGAGACATGTTCCATAACTTTCAATGCTCTACTATAGTTATTTCTTTCCTAGACCTTACTTTTAACCAATAGAAACTGCGCACACTAGAGCACATAATGTTTGGGCAGCCACAAGTCAGGTGTTGAGAATCCTAAGCCAGTGCTTTGATTGTTGACAGATCTATATAGCCTTAACTTTGATTTCTTCTATTATCCTTACCACAAACCACACAGTTTCAATTCCAGTGACTTGGCCAGAGAGAAAGAGAAAGAGTTAAGGACCCAAAATAGGTTTAGGAAATTCCTCAGGGTACTTACTTCAAGCGATGGGCACCAAAACAATCTGCAAAGAGCTGGAGTTCTGTTACAGTGTCAGGATTGAAACCAGCAGCTGATGCACGAGCACATGCTGCAGTTAAATCCTGCCTAACTGCAGCAAGTCGTACATCCATTGCCCTCAGAAGCTCCTTCCTGCATCATGTAACACATTGCTTTTAGGAACATACTAAAATCACAGTCATAGTCAGGTGTATTTTGCAGAAAACTAAGGCCTCATTTCACCGAGAAGTCTACACTATAATCATTGAAATCATCACGTTATCATCTACTTTTTTTCATAATTCACTATCAATACTTCCTTGCCTACTTCGTATAGTAGATGAATATGCTAATATCTGGCTCCGCATCTTCCAAATATTAGATCCTTGTAAATGCCTTGATTTGACAATCATTAGTCCCCACTTCCCCCCGTCCAAGCCAAGAGGCAAAGAAAAGAAAAACAAATCTACTTCTGTTGCAAAGGTTTCGATGAACTGAGTTAAAATGAAAAATCCAACAGATAGAACTTAAAGAATTTCAACAGTAGATGAAATCAACCACCCTCACATTCCTAACCCCTCCCCCTGGGCAGCACCAGGCCTTAAAGAAACAGAAAAGAATAAAATCAGAGAGTTACTTTGTTGCATCAGCCCCTGCAATGATTCCTATTCCATCGCCAGCTGTAGCAAATAAACAAAAAGCTGAGTTATATGATCGGGAACACATAATTTAATTGTGTTTTGTGGTAGGAAGGAAAATTCAGCATACAATGTCTCAAAGAAAAGTGTGGTCAATAATATTAAGAAAGAAAATATCAACACTTTTCAAATTTTCCTTCATGAAAATGTCCATTGGAACCAATGACATGCTCATATCAGAGGTAATATAAAAGCAAATATTTCATCCTCCAAAGAAGCAATTATCTTCTAACCACAGTTGCATTCCTCAGTGCTGTTGAATTATAGCATTATTGTCATATAATTTTGTAGGAGCTTCTACACACATGAGAAGAACAAGAAGGAGAAAGATACACACCTAAAGCACCAGAAAACTGATCTCCAGCGCCCTGAATAAAAGCATTCAAGTTCAGATACAATATTTTCAACTGCACTCAAGAGGCTTTTTGCTGCCCAAAATGGAATTTTACCTGAGAGTATATTTTCCTGGCTGCTTCTAACTGAGACATCTCCACATCCAATGTATTAACCATTTCCAAAACCTCAGGTGTACTGACAAACCGCACAAATCTAAAAACACGAAATGCAGATTACATCAAAAGTCAAATACAACATGGTTTAATTCTCCAACAGCCATGAAGGTATCCCAGAATTTTATATACCGCTCAAGTGTTCCTTTCGTAAACCACCCTTCATGCTTCCTTTGTCCTTCAACTTCAAGTTTAATTGAATGAGCTGCTTGTCCAACATCCTCTTCTACAAACTTCAAGTGGGTGACAAAAGGCTTTACAAGTCCTGAAGCAAGTTTCTCTGTGTTTCCCTTACTTGAAACAAACAACTCGCATCTGCAAAAGAAGCAAGAAACCAGGAAAGATAAGCCAAACATTACACTGTGAACAAAACTGGAATAAGAAATTGAGAAAACTAAAGTCCTTACCGTGTTTGCTTTGGTGACAATTGAAACACAGCATAGTCGATAGGCATGTCCGATTTCATTTTTCAATAATATTTTTAGACTACTTGCTTCTTTATCCTCCTCCTACACTCAATAATGTACATGTGCAGATAGATTGAGAGATCCCCAGCTTGCAAAATAATAAAGGCTTTAGAATTTCATGTCAAAAACCTCCAACCTCCACCGCAAGTTCTGGAAAAGGAAAATAAACATAAAACCCAATGTTGACTAAGTCTATGTACTGAATTCGGTTCAAATGTGGATTATGCTCCATGTATGGGAATCAAAGACAGAAACCAACACTTAACCGATCCACATTCTGAATTCAAATGACGACAAATGGAAAAACAAATGACCATACTATATAGTCGTCGGTAAAAATCTACTAGTTTAAGGACATAAATGTTTACAAAAACATTCACCCATGGATCTTACTCCTTAAACCCAAAATGTAGCTAAAGTTAGGCAAAGAAATCTATTTTTCAAACAAACTAAGCAAAACCCAGATCTGATTCCACAAACATTCCAGCCTCAAATGCTTCAACCAAACCAAACCCGCTGGCAGAAGCATCCCCACAAAAGTCAAATTCAAATGATAGAACAAAAAGAACCATCTGCACAAACATTCAACGAACAAGTAAACAGCCAAAAAAGCACCAAGTTTGCATGCTAGAAATCCGAGAAGTTTCCCCTTTTGAGCTCACAATTTAAGAGCATGCGGGGGAGTTCATACCTTTAATACCAACCAGCGAGATCTCGGATTGGTGAATCTGATCCTCAGTTCCCAGTTCAGTAAAAGAGTAGCAGCATTTGGGTTTTATCCACTTTATCACCAGTCTTCATACTCTTTTGCAAAGATTAAATCTTTGGATATCTGAAGTTCTTTCTTTTTCAGTTCTAAGAAAACCCCCAACAGTAAAATGATGGCCTTGGCTGTACTCATTTCTCAAATGCCATCTTTTGTTCTTTTTGTTTTCTTTTTCTCCCTTTCTCTCTCTATACACTTTCTGTACAGCAGAGAGAGGGGTTGTGTTTTTCTCTATTTCGGACAAAAAAAATTTGTTAGGTTGCGGAGAAAATTTAACTGAAAATTTTGAAAGACAGAGACCGAACCTATGTGACCTTGAAATTACCAAAATGGATGGGAGTGACATTGAAGCTAAATGACTAGGTTGTCCAAAACCAAAATGATTCCGAGTTAAGTTCCAAATACATGTTTAGGAATTTCATGTGTCGGTGAGACTTGAGATTATTTCAAAAGACTTTTCTAAACGAAGTTGGTTCTTGTATTCATGCAAATATTGAAGTGAGTGCTTAATGATAATGTAAAAGTAGCCAAGTAGGTGAAAGGAATAGGCGCGTCAGTCATATCACATTGGGGCCATTCTGGTCATTTTGAATGCAAAATCGAGGTGAGCTCAACCGTCCACATTCCTCCGTTAATAGGGCGGGGTTAGGGATTTTACGAATATTAACGGCTCTAATCTTTTCGAATGCATATTAAATGCAGTTTTTGAAAGATTATGCATTTTTAGATTTAAATTTGTTAAAATGTCAACCCTTTACGTTTTGCCTTCGTTGCAAGACCAACCACATTTTTCATTTTACTTCACATGGTAGGGACCCTTCTACTTTGTGTTTTCTTGAATTTTTTGTCGTGTAAGGAAAAACAGACTCTATCTACGTTCGCCCCACATTGACCAACAATATGAGCCTGCAAATTGGATGTTTCTATATACCCATAACGCTGTTTTGTTTCGTTTTTTTTTTAAAAAAAAAATAATCTTCTTTCCCCGCGAAGGATTAGAGTTAAGAGTTGAAATTTTCTGTCAAATTTTATGGTGTTTTATTCTATATTATAAATCTCAACCATTTATTTATATAAATTCTGCATGAATTCTATATAAATAAACGCAAGTTTTATATAAATAAATGCTTAAAATTTATAAAATAAAATAAAATACCATAAAATTAAGCAGAATATCCTACCCTAAAATGGGTGGGTGGAATTGACATAATCATTAAGAGTGTCGATGGTGGTGTTCTATTTTTTCATTTCCCTTTTAAATAAAAGAAAATTTCACTTATCATTAGGCATTCCTACTATTTACTCCGGTAATTGTGAATGTTACTTTCAATTAAAAGAAAGAGGTTTTTTATTTTTTTCTAGTCTCAATTGGTTCAACCGTCTAAAGTCTAAACTGGTTTAGGTGATTACAAATTGATATTTGATATTGATGACTCGATTTCAGATTAGCTTAGAGAACAAAAAGAAAAGATAACCCGGATCAGATATGGGGTTCATGATCATGAGACGAGGGTTGGACTACAGTGAGTAAAGCCGGTTCCTTCCAAATCAGGTTTTAAACAACTCCCACTCGTGGCCTTTAACCCCAAGCTCCAAATTGCTGAAAAAAACGAAGAATCATAATTATCAATCATGACATTGGGGAGCTTGTATGCTGTAATTGACTGACATTTGGAGGAAGACAACCACAAGAAGTTTTGTTTCTTTCGTCCATGTAAAGATCCATATGTTTACATTACATCCCCCTTTTTCTTCTTTCACTTCATCATCTTGGGTCCACGCTGTTTTTTTTTTTTTTCTTACCAAATGTAAGATCATGACATGATTACGGTCGGTTTAGGATTTACCAAAATACTTAAAATGGCACACTTTAGATAATGTTAAGGTTAACGTCAGAAATGTAAGAATATCTCTTCCTTTTTTCCATTATAACACACTTGGGGTGGGCTAGCACCAGCAACATCGCCAAGGCAATAATAGGCATCTTTCTTCTTTTTTTTTTCCTCTTTCTCTCCACTTGGGAAGATTGCAAACTCTTTCGTGTAATCAAAATCTGCGCTTTAATTTAATACTACATGTTCTTGTTATCGATCTCTGGAGTGCGATATTAATGAGGAGATCTATGTCAACTATCCAAGCTGTGATGACATGATAGGTTACATGTCTTCATAACTCACACTGTACACATACGTGCTTGCCATTGTTTCTCAATAAAATCAAACGAGAATTTAAATATCTTGACCATTCCAAATGACAATCGACATGGTCTCCACTTGAAAACTAATCGTTTCTCATTGCAAGACTTTAAATTACATAATTCAACAAAGGATATCCAACTTAGTGGGAAGGTCTATATAAGCCCAAGGGAATGCATAAATCAAGAGACAACCCTGTCAATATATACAAAAAGAAAAGGAGATTTTATGTTGTTTCTTAAAATTGGAGTCGAAATGCAAAGGGAACATAGGAAGGCGCTCATATCCTGAATGCACACAAAGTCACCAAAAGTCTAGGGTGCCAATCTGCGCTGTTAGTGTCTCCAAGATCCAAACAATGTATGACACTAATTTCAAGTTTAAAGTAACGTATGACAAAACGTGACCTGATGGAGAAAAGAAGTTCACTGCATAATTTACAAGATCACAATCAATGTGAAGGACATGTGCTTCCAGTTAAGCCAATCCAGTTTAGCAGATTCCGTTTCATAGGTCCCAATCCAGCACATTGTTCCTATCAGCCTCTCAAACTGGGATTCTCCTCATGTGCCCTATCTAAATGGATTAATTTTCCAACCATAATGTAAGCCATCTCGGATCAATCTCATTATCTAATCAACATTATACATTCACACAAACCAAGTAAACTAATAACTAGACATTAAAAAGCTATCAGAAACCTGTAAAGCTGTTTACTAACTCTTATCTAATACATGCAAATGTAACAACAATACAAAGTTATCCCACGAAATGCAAGAGATCTTCTCTAGCCAAAAACTACATAGTAATAATGCACATAACTACTAACTCAAATGTGCGGAAAGTTATGAACTGTTATAAATTAAATCACAAGCAGAAACACTCTGATACTACAAGGTCTTTGACATGGAGTTAAATCATCAAGGCGGATTCTTCATCTCCCCTCATCAAGGGGGATTCTTCCTCTCCCCTCTGGAGTCTGGATACACAACATACGCACACCTCATTAGTCTACTCTAAAACTCCAACACCAACCCAAATATCCATCTCCGCTTCTCTTAACTATCACTATCACTAATGTTATTATTATTGGAATTCACATTGTTACCAGCTTGATGACCACCACTAACATCCCCTCCTCTTCGCTTCAACTGCGAAATTTCCATCTGAGTCTTCATGAAAAACTGCATTCTCTGCAGCTCCAGCTCCTTGGCAAACTTCATTCTTGCTTTCTCCATCTCCACAACCTGCTGCAACTTTGCACTCTCTGCCTGCTCATAAGCCTCCCCAAACTTCAGGATCGCTTGTGTAAGCATCCGAATCGAACTCCCCCACCCTTTTCTCTCCTTCCCCACCTTAGCATTCATACTCTGTTGCACCACACTCCTCGGTCTCTTCTCCGGAGGAAAACTATCGTCGGACTCCGCCCCCATCTCCGACGAGGACTCCGACTCCGTCTCCACATTACCCCTTCTCTTAATCAAATTCGGGTTCTTGTTATTATTACTATTACTATTACTATTCGAAACTAATTTCACCGGAGCAAAAAGATTCCTTTTTTGCACGCTGGACCGTACACCCACCGGAATTCCGACCGGTACTTTACCGGAATTGGCGGGAATTTTCGCCGTCGGACCGATCAGGTGGTCCAACCGGTCGAAAAAAGGCCACTTGCTGGGACCCCCGCCGGCGGCGATCTTCGCCTTCTCCAATTTATATTTCTTCTTCACCGTATCGATCCGATTCTTGCACTGAATATCAGTTTTCGGCGTCTTCATGTAGTCCTCTCTACTGCTCACGATATCCGCAACTTCTTTCCAGTGCTTCTGCTTCAGATTTCCTCTGCTCAGCTCTAAGTACCTCTCTCCCCATGCTTCGATGAGCACCCCTGTAGCGCCCTCGCTCCAACAGTCTTCTCTGCCGCCTCCATTGGCCTTCTGGATCGGAAAGGTTACCGCTAACGACGTTGGCTGCTGCTGAGGAGGAGCAGAGGCGAGAGTGACGGTGATCCGGCCGTTATGAGAGGGCGGGGGGGAGCCGGAGGCGGCGGAGTTAATGTCGTCGTCGTCGTCCATGAGAGAGTCTCACAGATCCTGATTAGGGCTTGGAGTTCGTACTTCGTAGAGAGAGAAGAGAAAGAACAGAGAAGGGTTGTTTGGTAAAGATATATTGACGACGTCGGTGAGGGAACGGAAAGGACACGTGGAGAGGAGAGGGGTGAAGTGGCGGGACGTGATTGGGTGGGTGAAGGAGAATTCCGTCACCGGCGTGACGATAGGAGCTGCCGGCTTGGTTGGTGATGTTAATTTTATCTGGAAAGCACAAATTGACGGAAAACTCCATGCCGTTATTGCAAATTAACGGCAATCTGCCTTCAGCCGGTTTCCAAATAAATACAATTTCCAAAAAAATGCAATATGAGAATAAGAAACGGATCATAGGATGTGGGAATGGAAATGGGATTTTCCATCTTTTGCCGATTTGGGACGCTCGAAATTGAAAATGCCAGGCCTAGCCCAATACGGCCCAAAGCCATGATAACAGTACATCGTCATAAGTACATGGTGTTAAATGAATAAACCAAGTGCTTTGTACATAATTTTTTATTTGATAATTTTATATTTAATATAAGTATTTTATATTTTTACCTAAAATATATGTCTTTATTTTATTTTATTTATAGTTCGATTATTGTAAAAACATTAATATGTACATTACTTTTATTGAATTTTACATTTTATAATGAACACAATAATAAATTTATTCTATGTTAAATAATTATATTTTTGAAGAAAATTAAAATATTTTATATAATCAAGTTAAAACTAATTTTATTTTATTATGGATACAAACTGTTTTCTGACAATAATTCTGAATTTATTAAAATTCAAATCTTTCACCTTCTTTTACCTTCTTCACATATGTTTAACAATATGCATATTTAAATTGCAACTATTTTTAAACTTCTTATCAACTTCTTCAGTAATACTCTTCTTTAAAATTATAAGAAATTAAATTAATACCGTTTAATTTTTAATAATATATATTAAAATAAAAATAAAAATACCCAATTATCTATTATTAATAAATATAATATGGAGAAAATATAATAACAATAATCTAAACTTACATTGAAGTCTAAAAATGTTTTTATACTTTAGATAGATGAAAAATAAAATTTGCAGACAAAAGAAAAGAAATATAAGAATCATTAAACAAATTGTTTGTCCCTTAACAACAAACAAGAAGAAGGTATCCTCTTTCGTGTGATTCCAAAATACAATTGCGGGTATTCTCTGGTTCGGACTGAGTCACTTGTCCCAACTCTTGAAAATTAGTCACCAACTTTTGCATTTTTTTAGGTTCGTCCCTAATCCCCTGAAAATCTAAGAAGCAGGCTACTGTCTCCAGAAGTTCCTTCGAGGTTGAGTATCGAGCCCTTGCAACCACCTCATGCAAGCTTCAATGGTTATTCTACTTGTTACAAGACTTTGGCTTTCACCACCTAACCACCGCTTACCTTTCCTGTGACAATCAATCCGCCATCCATCTTGCCAAAAACCTCGTATTTCATGAATAAACGATCAAAATTGACTGTCACTTCGTTTGTGAAAAACTTCACTCTGGACTCATTCATCTTTTACCAATCGCTCACTCTCAACTCGCCGATATTTTAACTAAGGCTTTACCCAAACCCCAATTTGACTCAGTTATCGCTAAGCTTGGAATCAGGGACGGAGTCATGTTATAGGGGAGGGGGGCCATGGCCCCCCCTTTCAAATATATTTTTTTAAAAAAATTACTTATATAATTAAATTTTTTAAAATTACAAATATAAGTGGTCCCTCTTTTAAAAAAATCCCTATCTTCTCTTCTCTTCAACTCTGCACGCACAGCCCTCCTTCGCCAGATTGAAAACGCCTCCACCCTCCAGGCTCCATCTGGGCCATCTCATGGTCCACCCACCCAAGTGTATCTCATATTCTCATGGTAAAATTTCTGATAGCTTCACCTTGAATAAATTTAAATAGATGAATCTTAGAGGCATCATTATCCAGCTCAAAAGAAGCCTAAACCAGAATTGATTGATTCCTAAAATTATTTTTTTTTGTGATTACTGATTGGATTATTGCCTTATTGGTATGTAGGAATTAGGATATTGATTAATGATTAAGTCTTGAGAACAATGAGAAGCTAATTTCACCATCAAGATTCAAGTTATTTAAGGTACGTATATCAGTGAGCACTGGTGGTGGCTCCCAATGAGCTCAAGCGGTGGCTTATGTGTTATGTCTGTTATTATTTAAATTTTAGTGTTCATTTGTTTGAATGTGTCTCATAGTTTGTATGCTATTTCATTATAGATATTAAAAAATGTATGTATTTATAGTATTTTGAACAAATAAATTCATATAGTATTCTTATTTTTATGATAGATATCATGTTGAAAGTCACCAAAATTCATGCCTTTTTTAAAAGAAAGATTACAGAAAGTTCTGATGCAACTCAAGAACAAGAATCGATCTCTAATTATAAACCTTCTGAGCCATCTGAGGATCGTCCTACCAAAGCTTTAAGAGTTGAAGCCAATGCAACTTTTGATATTAATTCCCTAGAGCGTGATCCTGGCTTAAGACGACAAATATGTGAATATGTTGTTGATCAACGTGATGAAGTTAGAAGAGCTTATATTAAAGATGGTCCATATCAAGATTTGCTTTCAACATATCCAAAATCTAATGAAAAGCACTCACGTAGCTTCCAATCATCATGGTTCAAACTATTCCCGTCTTGGTTGGAATATTCACCTGCTAAAGATGTTGCATTTTGTTTGCCATGTTATTTGTTTTCTGCACAAAATGGACCTTATAGATGTGAAGCATTTACTGTCCATGGATTTCGCTCTTGGAAAAAAGTGAGAGATGGTAAAAACTGTGTATTTTTGGCACATATTAGAAATGATCTCACATCTTGTCATCGAAAAGCTTAGAGAGTTTGCATAGATCTCATGAATCAACCATCATACATAGTGCAAAGGTTTGAAAGGTTTACATCTGAACAAATTGCAGATAACATATTTCAATTAAAAGCTTCAATTGAAGTTGCTAGATGGCTTGTATGTCAAGGATGTGCTTTCAGAGGTAATGATGAGAGTGCAACATCGACGAATCGTGAAAATTTTCTTGAATTATTAAATTTCATATCCTCTTATAATGAAAAAGTAGCAGAAGTTGTGAAAAAAGCTCCCTTGAATGCCTCATATACATCACCACAAGTGAAAAAGGAAATTTTACATGTCCTGGGAATCAAAGTGAAGAATGCTATCCGTGAAGAAATTGGTGATGGTAAATTTTGTATAATTGTTGATGAAGCTCGGGATGAGTCTAAGAAGGAGCAAATGTCTATTGTCTTGAGATTTGTTGATAAAAAAGGTCTTGTGCGAGAACGATTCTTTAGGTTAGTTCATGTTAAAGATATTGCTGCATTGACATTAAAAGAGGAAATTTTCTCAGTTTTATTACATCATAATCTTAATGTTCAAAACATTAGAGGACAAGGCTATGATGATGCAAGTAATATGAGAGGGAAATGGAATGGATTGCAAGCTCTAATTTTAAATGAGTGCTCTTATGCTTACTATGTTCATTGTATGGCACATAGGTTGCAATTGGCTTTAGTTGCAACATCGAAGGAAGTTATCCCGATTCATCATTTTTTTACAAAATTAAATTGTATTGTTAATATTGATGGGGCATCATGTAAACGCAACGACCAACTAAAAGCTGCTCATGCTGAAAATATTGCTCATTTACTTGTTGTTAATGAACTTGAGAGTGGAAAAGGCTTGAATCAGATTAGCACTTTACAAAGAGTAGGAGACACTCGTTGGAGTTCTTATTTGAAATATGTTTCCAGTTTGATAAACATGTTTAGTGTTACTTGTGAGGTTTTATTGAATATTGTTGAAGATGGAGCTACATCGGCTCAACGTGGAGAAGCAGATGCAGCATATGAGGCACTAACCTCTTTTGAATTTGTTTTTATTTTGCATCTCATTAGAAAGATTTTGGAGATTTCTAACTCACTTTGTCAGGCTTTACAACTCAAATCTCAAGACATACTGAATGCAATGCACTTAGTTTCGTCCACAAAGTCACTTATCCAAAGTTTGAGAGATGAAGGGTGGGAAGAATTACTTTTAGAAGTGAAATATTTTTATGAAAAGGTTAATATACCTGTGCTAGATTTGAATGCTCTTTATGTTGCTAGAAGAGGAAGGGCTCGTCATCAACAAGATAAAATTTTATTAGAACATCATTATAAAGTTGACATTTTTAATGCAGTGATTGACTCTCAATTGCAGGAATTGAACAATAAGTTCAATGACCACACGGTAGAGCTCCTTATTCTCAGTTCAACTTTAGACCCAAAGGAGATCCGTAGGTCATTCAGGGTTGATGATATTTGTAAGTTAGTACAAAAATTCTACCTACAGGATTTTGCAGAGTATGACATGCTACAGTTGAGGATACAATTTGAGCACTTTAATCATGCAACACAAGTTCCAGAATTTGAAAACTTGGTAACCATTTCTGATTTGTGCCAATGGTTGGTGAAAACTAGAAAATCAGAAATTTTTCTCCTTGTTTATAGAACGGTTACTTTGGTTCTCACTCTCCCAATTTCTACTGCTACAACGGAGCGATCATTTTTAGCTACAAAAATTGTGAAGACGAGACTTCGTAATAAGATGGAAGATGAATATCTCTCTGATTGTTTATTAGTGTTTATTGAAAGAGAAATTGTTGAAACAGTTAGTACAGATTTATTGATAGATGATTTTCGTGATCCAAAAGAACGGCGTATTGCATTTTGATTATTTATTAATAATATTATATAATTGTATTATTTTTTTGCATTTAGATGTTGGCCCCCGGCTCCCCTTAGAGTTGAGTCTGGCTCCGTCCCTGCTTGGAATCTACAATATCTTCCAACTTACGAGGGGATGATACAAAGAAGATGAGAGACAGGCAAGAACACTCCAGAAACTAAAAACGATATCATGCAAAGAATTATCTAGAATATGAGTCTATTGGGTCATAAGCCACCAAACATATATGAAGCTCGAATAATAACTCAAGCTCATTTATAGTCTTTATCTATTATTTTCAACTGTCCAAAAGTTGTTATAATTCATACTACCTTTAGATACTTCTACTGTATTCCTAAAACATGCCTATAAATATAGGCAATTAGCCATCAATAAAATTGGCTAGATGAATATTCTACTTTTTACAACATAATTTTATCAAAGAGTTACATTTAACTTAGTTTGTCTCATCATAGCAACCATTTCATTGAGAAAATCGCCCATTTCCTGTATAATTGAAAGCAAATTCTAGACGATAAAAGTATTGATGTGGTAGCTAAAGAAAATCGACATATCAGTTTCTCTCCATATGCATCTTATTGCAAAAAAAATTATGCTTGAATTAATTATCGTCAAAATGACTATAAATAAAATATAGAACTATTATTAAAAATTGGGCTTGGTCAGCTAAAATATATTGTCGTCGTCGTCACTATCGTAAGCACCAACATCTTAAAGAAGCCTCTTGTTTGAGTCAGAAAGTACTGCACATACCCCCAGAGCAGAACACAAACACAAAAGTATAAGAGAAGATCAACTCGAATTCTATCTCTAGAAGTATTTAATTGATCTCAAGTGTTTAGCTACCACTTGAACACGGAGGGTATACAAAACATCTCAAGACATACATCTCGTCGAACGTTTCATAATAAAAAAACTGCATACAAAATTATGCGTTTTGTGCACAAACTACTACAAAGACTTGATTAAGGTGTTTATAACTGGATGTCTTTGTTACTGTGCAGTTCTCAGGGCTTTGATCCAATCTAGTTCAACTCTGAAATCACCTGGTCCTCGCCTAGCACCTGGTACACCCCCTTCTGCATTAACAGAGAGCGACATACCAAGTATACGCGATTGACTCATTTCCATCTCCGCATCTATAACGTTTCCTCTCCATGTTGGTAAGTATCGAGCAATAGGCAGCTGCAAGGTTCATGGAAATAATCTAAACTACAAAACCATTAAATATTTTTTTAGCAGACACGCATAACCTCCAAAACCATTAAATATTTTTTTGGCAGAAACACACAATCAATTTCCAAGCACCATCTCATTCAGGACAAATTGGGTAGAATTACCCTTAACTTCCATCTATGATACACGAATGGGCTAACTTATAATAAAAACCAATAAGATCAATTTGGAGGCATCTGTCTTGAGTAAAAAGTATAAGCAGGAGACCCTAGACCTATAAAATTTGACTTAATGTACAGCAAGTGAAAAGAGTTGGACATGTCTTGGAACATTAAGCATAAATACCTTCACAATATACCAGTTGTCTTTGGGTGCAAAAATGAAAGCTTGCCATGAATTGTCTTCCTGTTGCCCAGGTGAGTTTACCCAATTCTCTGTATATATCTGCACCAACAGTGAGTACAAAAACCAAGTACAGAACTACCAACTATCACAATCAAGCTAACTAATACTGGCTAATAGAGGAAAAAACCACAGAATAACTTACTGCTGATATGTAGCATCTTCCATCACCTTTAAGCTTTAGAGCTATTGTATCATATGCATCTATCTATGAAACCAAAAAACCACAGAATAACTTACTGTTGATATGTAGCATCTTCCATCACCTTTAAGCTTTAGAGCTATTGTATCATATGCATCTAAATCTATGAAACCATCAAACTGCAGAAGGTACAGTTTGTTGTCAACTTGCAGATGAACACAGTATATAAACCACATTCTAAATATTCTTGACATATTTATGACTTTTTCTGAAGCAAAAAAAGACCCTATAAGTTCGAAATGCTTCTAAAGTCACCTATACATGGTCATCAAAAGAGTAATGTTAACAAAATAAAAGAGATGATAGCTTTTCCATTTGATGTCCAGGAATTATTAACCTATAAGTGCAGCTTATATCAATAACTTCAGCAGAACAGAAAAATTTAAAGATAAAATATATAGGTAGTCAGTAGTAGTTGAATCTTCAAGTGCTAGCCATAAAAGACACTTTCAACAAGTAAGGCCAGGTCAACTACTGCATTGGCTTAAAATACAACAGAGACAAGCATCTTCAGTGAAAATTTTGCATATAGAGTTTGCTTAAGTAATTAATAAAAAGAAGCAATTATATATGAGTTCATTAAATGCATAGTACTGAAAAGTAATAGTTTGAACCCTAGATGTGGCACCAACACTAGCAAGATGACATTTAACCTTGACAAGAATTAAATTTTCCCAAGGAATCCCTTGCATCTGTTGGGAAATTCTAGTTTATTCTCGAAGTTGATCAGTCAAATGGTTACTCAGCATATCTATTAATGAAGCCATTTGAGTAGGTATGCGGATACCATTTTCGCAATGAGACAGGTAACAATAAACAACTAGCTATAGGCTACGTTTTTCAATGTACTGTGAACTTAAAGTACATTTCTAGACTTAATAGCAACAAGAACTATCATTCACCTTCTTGGATCGCATTCCACAAAAACCACTTCGAGTGATTTTCCACTGTGAACCCTCAGCTACATCTGACGATAGATTCCCAGAGAAGACTCCTATTACAGAATCAGTTGTGAGGACTCATAAGTAAAAAATAAAAAAGAAAGGAGATGGAATAATACAGAGAGACTAAAAAGGAATTTAAAAGCGAAATTTTAAGAGAAGTGTAGTGGTTGAGACTCTTGATATTCATTTTTGTTTTACTGTTGTAACAACAGACAGTTTCAATATCCAACAGGTGATGCATGTGAAGAAGGGCAGATAAAAGCAGTCAAATGTACAAGATCTCCATCTACAATTCAGCAGGTACTAACGAAAAGCTTCAAATCTACATTGATTCCCATATTAGCAACTTTCCATGTATCCAATTGTAAATGCCAATAAAACAAAAAGAAAGCTAAACTAAGCTAAAGCCAAGTGTGGTAGCAAGCAACAATTGGAATCAGGGTGAAGCAGTGCCTTTTAGTCCATTTCCAGCATCTGTGATCTCCAAAGAAGTAGATGATAACCCTGTGGGATAAAGAAACAAGAAAAATGATCACTTCGTTAGTCTGCTAACATATCCGTAACACACTTTACCAATTATTGATTATGCCATAAGATATTCTGAAGTTAACTACGTGCCTGGCATCTTAATTATATATATATATATATATATATAACTCCGAGGGTTATCATCTCAAATGTAATAATTCTTAGCATAATAATGCTCTGCTCACAGCTCCCATTCAAGCTGAAGGAAACAACCAAAGGAAAAAATTCCAACCTCCTAGAACTACTGTCCTGACAGAACAGGATATCTTGTACAGATTTTGCGATGGAAAATAGATGCCACCTACCTCCATACTCTGAATCCGAGTACAGATGCCACCTCTTCAGCTCATCCTTCGAATTGAAATTAAAGATGAGCTTCTCACTTGGGGGGATTAGGTCTTCAACGTTCCAGGTCAAAGCTAGAAAATCCGAAATTTTTTCCCACAAATTCAAAGCAGAAAAAAGTAAGTCCAAATTAAGGAGTAACCATTGGACAAATAGAAAATTTCCATAAAAAGATTAAATATATCACCATGGAAAGAAATTTGAAGGAAGTTCTAAACACAAAACATAGGAAATACCTTTCTTGGTCGCGTTCAAGGAAGCTTGCCAAAGTCCCCGAAGCTTTGACATCTTTATTCCTCTCCAGACTTCCTAAACAAAATATTAACAAGTACCCTCTAACTTAACTGCATAAAGAACCAAAGAAAGCAGCCCAAATGGAAAATGAAGCCATTTCTAGTCATGGACAAGCATCAATTCACATAAAGTACAGAAATTTAAAAATCTTAAGTTTCGACCGTCATTTAGAAGTTCAGTATCTGACGGACGCAAACTGCAATGGTTTCAATAAGCCATTCAATTCACTAAATTATGGACTTGGTATAAGGAGAAAACTCTTACTTCACCGTCCCGATCACCGCCCTCGCTATTGTTAAGCGTTTCTCACCATCGCCGAGTGAGTGAATTTGCAGGATAGGTGAAAAAAAGCACGACGTCGCCTCTACCATTTTTCCGTCCTTCTTACCATTTTGTCCTTTGATTTCGCAGTCAAATATTATATAATAATAGTATTTTATGGAATCAAGATTATATGATGTTCTTCAAAGTATGCACTCTAATTGTACTACTATAAAGTACAAATATGTAATTTAACCCATGCTTTTGTATAGTAAGTTAATACAAAAAATTGAAAACACTGAACTCTAATTATCAAATGGTGATTCTAATTTATATTATATACACATCATTAACTATCAAATCGAATGCAAAAAATCTCTAGTCAACATTCGTTGGGACTCAAGCCCGAAAGTAGTTGGATGGAGTAGAAAATGGATTTAAAATAAGTAAAAAAAATCCCTCCCCAAACTCGCGTTCGATTAGCTAGTTGGTAAGGCAATAGCTTACCAAGGCGATGATCAGTAGCTGGTTCGAGAGGATGATCAACCACACTGAGACTGAGACATCCCAGACTCCTACGGGAGGTACTAGTGGGGAATTTTTTGCAATGAGTGAAAGCTTGACGGAGCAATGCCGCGTGGAGGTAGAAGGCCTACGAGTCGTGAACTTCTTTTCCTAGAGAAGAAGCAATGACGGTATCTGGGGAATATGCATCGGCTAACTCTGTGTCAGCAGCCGTGGTAATACAGAGGATGCAACATTATCCGGAATTCCTTGTCGGCTCTCTGTAAAATATTCATTTGGATGGGGGCTTCCAAAAACATCGTAAGCTAAACCCGTGCTGACAAATAACCAACCTGCAATGAATAGGGAGGGTATAGTAATGCTATGAATGACCCAATATCAAATTATGGTGATAATATCAACAAAAGAATGTTCTCCTGTGCTTCCAAACATGCTGAGCTCCATATATTCTTGTACAATCAAAAGGGGATCAATTTCGTAAAAGATAAGATCTGTATGAGGTGAAAATCTCATGTATGGTTCTGTAGAGTGACAGTAAGGGTGACTTATTTGTCAACTTTTCCACTATCATCCTAAAAAAACTAAACTCTACTTTATGTAAAGTTGTCAAAGTACGATTAACCTCTAGATTTGAAATCACTGCTTATATACCTGATATTTGCCATAATTTACAAGAACATTCTGTCGTCTTAGTAAGAGGGGAGAGCGAAAAGGGTCTTCCACAAGATGGGAAATGAAAACTATTCGCCCCACACAAGGTTTGTGAATAAGTGATTGTCTGATAATGAGCAAAGAATATCCGTCTTTTTGCTAAACAGGGTTTATTGAACTCATAATTCATTAGATTGGAATTCTAGTTATCTGAATAATGGGTTAGGAGTCAGGACTCCTATTATGATCATTATATGTATGATACTAAATCTAAATATAGTTGGAATAATTACATCAATAGTTGTATTGACAGTTATATTAGCTCGCAAATCTGTATTGAGAGTTCTATTTTAAGTGGTAGTGACAATTACAGTGAAAGTTACATTTATAGTTCTATTTATGACTACCTTGTTACGACTTCACTCCAGTTACTAGCCCTGCCTTCGGCATCCCCTTTCTTGCGGTTAAGGTAACGACTTCGAGCATGGCCAACTTCGATAGTGTGACGAGCATTGCATTTTGTACCTAAGTATTGATAGTACCTTAGAATTACCATAATGACAGCCATTTGTCAAAATTTCAAAACTTGTTTAGATTTTCTTGCCAATTATTGGATTGGGCAACTGGCTATAAAATTCCAATGTGAATAACTATATGTTGTGCTGAAGAGAACTTAGCTAATTGTTGTATCTCAAAACATATTATGGTTGTTGAAGCACTTTAGCTATTACTTCCTTCATACCATACTCCTTTTGTCTCATAGATTTAGTAAAACATTGTATAAAACAAAGGAAAAAAAAAGAACCAAGTCACTGTCATTGCCTCCAGGTGGGTGAAGTTGTTCAGCAAAGAGTCTACATTAATTAAAAAAAAAACAAAACCCCCACCCCTACCTAATATTACAGTCTTGGTTATACAACCCATTGGAGAATCAAACTAAGAATAATGCTTAGTTCTTATCTTCCAGTAACTTGATCCCTTTAAAATAGTCTCCTACTCCTGTTAGTACCTCTAGATCTTGAACCATAAAAGTTTTTTTTCATGGACTCTTCATCGCTATAATCCATCATTATGCACACAACAACTTTGTTGATTTATACCATGTAATCAATTGGTTGGTTGTAATTTAGTGACAAAATAATTTAAAGAAATTTTTATCTTATACATAGTTAGATGTATATGATAAAGTTAATGGGATAAATATATATTGCAAATAAAATTATAATGAGATTTATATTGCATTAATACATTATCCCTAAATTGTTTATTCATTGATCTATTAAGACTGAGCATTAATAGAACATACAAAGACTAGCATACGCTATATTTTTTCTTATGCAGCAAGTAGTAGATCTCATAGACTAAATTATAGAGATACTTAAACAAACGTATGAGTGCTTGTTAGAGAACAAGTTCACTAATCGACCTTATATGAAAAATCTATTTAAAATATTACTTGTATGTTTATACAAATTCTCATTGTAATAATTGTATAAGTGATCATTTGACTTGAGGTCTCCAAAGTTATATTATGTAGAGATTGTTATGTTTTGATGCTACTTATAACCTGTTCTAGTCAATGATAACTTAATCAGTAGTTATTGAATATAACATTAAATATATAGAAGTAGTTAAGTGGTTTAGATAAGATTATATAACATTAACTATATAAAGGTAGTTAAGTGGTCAAGATAAGATTTATCAACCTAAAATAATTAAGGAGAATGTCTTATTGTTCTCAATTAGTATTGATTTGAGAAATCCTTGTCCAAGGTGGAATGCCATTTGTAAATAATTTATAAATGCCATTAATTGAATCAATAGCTAATAGTAGAGGACTAATATGATTAACTCAAAACAAAGTAGACATTAATTTCATTCTCTATGTCTAATCAAAACATTGTATATGAAAGGATTAAATTATATGGAAAAGTCATATACATAAAGGTTAGTTAAAATTACTTTAACATTTTAAATATCTAGGTAGTCATAATGCGTTGCTAAATACCAATTTTGATCTATGAGTATAAATTGTTTAATTAGAAAATTAAAGACAAATTAAACAAGTTTAATTTATTTAATTCTAAATATGATTTAGAGTTATAGTTTGTATCTATTGCCAACATATTTGGGAAACCGATAGGTCACATATAAAGAACGAGTTAAAGAGAGAATATATTTTAATCAAGTTAGACTTGATTGTAAGACTTGAAAAATTTTATGATTAAATATGAGACATTTAATAAATAATGATCAATGTGAGATATTTGATTTTATTTGATGATATTTAATTTGAATTATTTATAATTCTAGTTAAATTTTAATTAAATTATAATTTAATTTTAATTAAAATACCAAAATGTCTAAAACTTAAAGGGAGTTAGCACTCCTTGCCCAACCCTCTTTGTAACAATTGCAAAGTTATCTCAACTTATTTTGTGAATACTATTAGAGACTAGACACTTCTACTATTATAATAATTGAGATGAGCTAGTCTTAAAGTCAATTTGAGGGATATGATAAGGAAAAAATCAAGCTTTTAAATAAGGTAAAAATTAAGCTTAATGTTTTATTATGATTTAATTGTTAATTATTTTATAGAATTTAAAGTGATCTTAGTTTTTTAGAAATCAAAATAGAAAAAAGTTTTATAATTTTTCCGTTGCGGGCAAGATCAGAACCCAACCTAATTTCTCATCAAACTTCACCTACCTGGAGGTGATGAATATCATTTCTTTCACTCAATTAATGGTCATGTAATTACTTTCTTATTAGAATTATCAAGTATAGAATATTAATAATACTAGACTTGCAATATGATTTTTTTTTGGTAAATAACTTGCAATATGATTTGGCAACATGGAAAGTTAATTTTGACTGATATTTACGCCAAATTAAGTGAAAAATGAGTCCTCAAAAGAGAAACACTAGATAAAGTATGTTTCCAATTTTTCCACTTCAATTTTTTTATATGAGACATTTTGAACATAAACTATAGTACAAAATTTAGTATAAATCACTCTCTTTTATATGTATTAATGTTAATAACTACAGTTATTAATGTCTCTTGAAATATCTTTTACTAGATAGTCTACAATTTTAAGTCTACATTTTACGGCAATTAAATTATATTAGCAACACAAAATTAAGGGATTCCATACATCATCTTTTTATTACGTTTATTATTTTAATATTATCATAAAATGACAATATTTCTTTGATCCCTTTGCCTTATATTATGGACTTTCTAATTTATATAAAGTAATATAAGAATATATACGTAAGAGATAAGCATTCTTTTACTCGTCCTAATTATAAAACAATAACTATTTAATTTGAAAGTGCTATCGTTATATATTAATTAGTTGTAACTGCAACGTAATTTATGTATAATTAAGCATAATGAAATTTATAATTCCTAAAAGTAAGTATTATACATTTAATAAAGAAACATTAATAGTTATAAAGTTTTGGTCAAATGTATAATTTGTACCTTAAAATTACACAAAGGATCTAGGTAAATCCTTATCATTATTTTTATATCATAACATTATTAAATTGGTACCTATTGTACTTTATTCATGGTGTAAACTTAGTATGGAGATAATTATTTAGACCAATGTTACGAATAACATACTAAGTTTGGTACCGAATTGAGTTCTGGTATGGTACTGTACCAATATCGGTTAATATCGGGTATCGTTTCGGTAATTTTTAAATTTATAAAATAGTCCCTGAATTTTTAAAATTATAAAATAGTCAATTGTCATATTATACAGTTGTACTATATATTTTAACCATATCTCCAAAAATCATAACAATAATAATAATAATCAAAATTTTAATTTAATTTATAAATTTAAGTTAATAATTATTAATAAATATAATTAAATTTAAAATATATATTTAAAATAATTAAATTTAAAATATATATTTAAAATATATAAATTTCAAATAAATTTTGATTTAATAATTAAAATATATAACATAAATATTAATTTTAAATAATAATTTTAAATTATTTATTTTAAAAATAAAATATTTTATTAATAAATACTTAAAAAATTTAAATTTTTTTAAAATAATTTATTTTTAAATTTTATTTTATTTATAATTATTATTAGTAATAAAATATTTATTATTATTTTAAAACAAGAATTAAAATTCAAAATAATTGTAAAAGTTGAAATAAATAAAATAACTAATTAAAAACTTTAAAAAAAAGGGAGGAAGGAGAGGCCGGAGGGAGGGAAGGAGATTTTATTTTTTTTTTAAAATTTTGCAAAAAAGTCCTCCTATTTTTTAAAATTTCTGGTATCGGTCGGTACAATCCGAAACAGGTCAATATCAATCGGTATTTAAATCTGGTACGATCAACCCTTTATTTTGTACCGATTTTGGTCCGATACGATATATACCGGCTGCTGTATTCATAATGCTGATTTAGACCCCCTTTTTTTTATAAAACATTGAATTGGAAATTACAATATCTAAAGAAATTGTTTTTAAGATGTGTCTAGTAGATTCAAGTTATGTGTCTAGTAGATTCAAGTTGTCAAATGTAACATTGCATATAATAAATTGATGACTTAGATATTAAGAATTAATAAAATATAATTTCTAAAATTTAGAATACTATTAATACTGTTTCAAAAATAGCAAGGTACAACATAATGTCGATAAAATCTACATTCATCTTTTTCAATTAACGTTAATATCATAATTAATATGTGATTTAATGATAGCTAATTGACTAGCTTAACCCATATATATATGGTTAAGTAAAATGTGAATGTTTTGTGATCAAGTTTCAAACTCTCATGAATAGTTAAAGAAAAGGAATTGTGTTAAGATATTTATTATATCTCAATTATTTCATTTTGGCATTTTTAATTAGCGGGTCTTCAAGATAATGCTTAAAAATCCAAATCAAGATATGGTGTAAATAAGTAACACTCCTTGTTTGAATTGGATTCTAAGATAAAACTTGAAGTAAAATAGAAGTCTATCTTGATTAGAAGTGTATAAAAAAATCATGTTGATTTTCATTGAAGGATTTTTGAAAGGCTGTTGTGTGGTGGTTGCGTGTGTTGTATACGTGACCCTATATTTACACAACACCTTGGTTTAATTGATTTTGGGGATAGAAGATAAAGGTAAGTTCACTTGCATGTTTGTGAAGGGCTTTTGCTAGTTAATGTGTGCATATCTCTATCTATAGCAGAAGGGCATCTTGCGTGATTTTTTTGGGCATAAACAGTGTAGTGGGTGGGGACCATTTGTCTGCCCTTTTTAAATTGATGAGTGAAAATATAACTTTGACATTTATATTGTAAATGTTTTACTTTATTGTATTTCAATTTAAATTGATCAGTTAATGTTGAAATGAAAATATGTATATTATGAATAATGATAATGATATAAATATCTAATGCCAAATATGGCTGTGTTGAGTTATTTTATTTATTCAATAAGGGAAAATGTCATAAATATAGAAGAAACTCTGCCAAAATTTTTATAAAATTTAGTTAACATCTATTATTTTAGGTTAAATGTGCAGGAAAAGTTTATGGGCATGAAGCCTACACCTACTAAGGTGTTTTTACACATTCACACGAAGAAGCATGATGGTGTGACATTCGTTAATAACTAATGTAAAGAACTGAATGTATATGTAATTAATGCTTTATTATTATTTCTTAATAATTATCATTTACTAATATAAACATTGATTCCTAATAGGACCAAATACAAGAAACTATCCAGCAACATTCTCAACAGGAACAACTTATTGATGAGACTCAGATGTATCTTGATGCTGTAGGTGGTAGGGACCGTCGTGGAAGGATCTTCGGGCTAGGTTCATTTGCGAATATATGTTATTCGCAATCTTCTACGTCTAGTACAACAACATCTAGTAGATGGTCGCAAATCGATCAAGTCAATCAGCTTCAGTCAACAGTGGGCAAATTGATAGACACCATAGCTCAGCATAGACAAGAGATAGATGAGTTAAAGGCGAAGGGTAGTATTTCAGAGCACCGATAGTCACTAGAATATTATGATTGTTATAGTCATTTGCTTTGAATTACAAAAACTTATTATGTACACTGTAATGTTTTTATTATCAATTAAAGTAATTTTAACTTTATATCATCAATCAACTTTCTATTTAAACAAATAAAACATATAAACAAATAAAATTATTATACAGATAATTCATAACTGTTGAAATTATGCATTTATTATAAGATCATGAAATAAAATTTAATGTTGAGTTTTTTTTAAAATTTCTTATTTTTATTTATCGATAGAATATAAATGACCGTCGCAAAAAGTACTATATTTACATTGGAACACCTTAAACCATTGGTAAACTGTATGATATTTACCAATCGTTCTTCTTCTTTTGTCACCAATATTGAAACCTTTGCGATTATCTGAACTATGGTTTACCGATTGTTCTTCTTTTTACATCAGCAAATGTATCGATGGGAAAAGCATTTCGTCAATAAAATTTACCGACAGTTATGCTTATTCGTTGATATACTTTACTGATTGAAGGAAACATAAAATATCCGTCGTTAAATTTACCAATAGTTGTATTAACGACGCCGTTGACTGTCATTTTATTCCGTCGATAATTATTATTATCGATAGAATACTTGTGTTTATCGTCGATTTTTTCCATCGGTAAACTATAGTTTTCTTGTAGTGGTTGAAGAAAAAAACTTATCTATGAAGAATACTATTCAAGATTTGGAGAAGAAATGATTGTCTACATTACGAGCTTGGTGAAATTAGAATGAAATTAGTAAGTACCAAAAAGGGATTGAGATTGTTGAATAGAGGGATAGAAAAACTAGAAAAGTTAATGGAAGTTGGTAAGGTTAAAGAGGATCTTCAAGACATTCGCTATAAGGGTGAGTACTTTAAAGTGAATGAGGAGAAAAATGATATGTCCATATCTATCCTAGAAGAAGAAACATCGAGGAAGAGTCGAAGATTTGTACCCACATGTTATTTTTTGTGGAGTTATCGGGCGCATAAGGTCGAGATGCTATAAGATTTTACAAATGATGTTTCAAAGGGGTCAAAACCGAAAACCTAAACACTCTCCAATAAATTTCTAGCAGCAACCCATATTACCAAAGCACTCTTGGGTTAGAAAGGGTTAAGTATAAGTACAAAAATGTAGTGAAGGAAAAATAAAAAATTATACAGATTCACAGTTAGTAACTGCTTTTGAAGAAGCTGCTCAGACATAAGACAAGTCAGTTACTTCAGAAAAAGAAACCGATGACCAAGATAATGTGATGATGAATAATTCTACGTTTGAAATTCTTTGAGGGGCACAGGGATTATGTTCTTTACATTTTTGAAGTATTTTTTTGTTGTTTTTCAAAAGAGATGAAACGTAAAAAAAATTGTCTTATTTAGTTCTTTAGTTTTTATATTGCCATTGTTGTCCTATCTTTTTAGTAGTTTACATTATGACTTTTTTTTGACTGCACCGAAGACTTTTAAGCTCTCTCATCAATGCGGGTCTCTCTCTCGGGTATCTCTCTTTCTCACTATATTAGCAACATTCATCTTTATTTGCTTGAGTTTATGAATTTGATCAGTCTTATGAAGATGGAATTGAAGTAAGTAATAATATGTTGGCATGTGTATAGACTGGTGGTAAATTGTCATCTTGGCGTACTTATAATTCTTCAACTAAACTTATTGTTGATTTTTATATTTCTTTATTCACTGAGATTGATTGTGTTGAAGACATTATTAGTTTTGACAATGTTTTGTCCCAAGAGAGAGACATTAGATTGTTTATGATGAATGTTTCATTTAAAGGGAGCTTTCAAGATATATGTATGACTATTCGTCGTGCTTTTTTGGCATCTTTTTGTCTCAAAAGGGAGAAATTTGGATCATTTTTCATTATTTCTTCTTTAGATGTTTCTTGAATTTGAAGGATTTGATGGATGTTCTTTGGAACTTGATGTTGGATCAAGGGAGAGTTTTTTATTTATGAAAAAAATGTCAAAAAGAGTGAGATTGTTAAGATATTTATTATATCTGAATTATTTTATTTTGGCATTTTTGATTATTAGGTCTTTAAGATAATGTTTTAAAATACAAATCAAGATATGGTGTAAATAAGTAACACTGCTTATTTGAATTAGATTATAAGATAAGACTTGAAGTGAAATAGAAGTCTATGGGAGTGTATAAAAAAATCACGTTGATTTTCATTGAAGGATTTTTGGAAGGCTGCTATGTGGTGGTTGCGTGTGTTGTATACTTGACCCTATATTTGCACAACATCGTGGTTTAATTGATTTTGGAGATATAAGATAAAGGTGAGTTGACTTGAGTGTTTATGAAGGGCTTTTGCTAGTAAATATGTGCATGTCTCTATCTACAATAGAAGGTCATCTTGTGTGATTTTTTTGGATATAAAACATTGTAGTGGGTGGGGACCATTTGTGTGCCCTTTTTACTGTGATTTTAATTGCTACAAGGATGAACTGGTTTTGGGTAACTGCATGGTTATTTAAGGCCACCAACCTCTCTGTTATTGGATTTATGAAAAAGAGAACATCAACAACTTAGATAACGTCTTGTACGATAGTGGTAGCTTTGCTAAATTCGGATGGGACGATAAGCACGCTGGTATAAACATTCTATGCTCTAAGGATTTTTTGTGAAGATATTGAAGCCTTATTGCAAATCTTTCGATGGTTAACTTCCTATTTTTTTGTTGATGAAGCTGCATATTTATGAGAATTGTTTTTTTTTTTAAATCTTAAGTGTTATTTTTGTTTATGTTGGTTATTGATTAATCACTTGAGTTGTTTATTTCTTATATTTATTATCAAATACCGCTGAAAAAATTCTTTGTTGAGGTTAACACGAGTCGGTCGTGTTATTGGATGTGAATTTTTTTTACAAGAAGTGAGGTTAAGAGATAATATCAAGGGTTGAGTGATGTTACCAAGAAACCTCTAGTAAATTTATCATCTTTAGTGAAAATATTAAAATTGAATGAGGTCCGTGAGCATAAATGATGTGCCAAACTGTGTTATCAAATTTCTAGTGCTTGTTATTATTTTGTTTTTTATTACTTTTGTTTTCATTTATGCTAGAGAAATTCACGATAAAAGGTTTGTGAAATTACTACCCCTTCAGTTTTTTTTTTCAAATTGTGTTTAATCCCAGCAAATGCAAATGAATTTAATTGAGATGCAATTTAATCATCATAATGTTTGCTGATTTCTTGCATTTTTGTCGCTACAACGGCTTGTTGCTCTATCAAACAATAGTGACAGGAGCCCATCTCTCAAAGAGTTTCTTCATTGGTCTTATCGTTTAACCTTTTTTATGAAATTCTCCAATCCCATTGCAATTTCCAAAAGGATTGTTGCCTATTCGTGTTCCTTTACCAACATTATCAAATTTTGCCAAAAACGGAATGCAAATGTTTTAAAAAGTGGAATTCAGAAATTAAACCGATATAAGATAAGAGGAGGTACTGTAAAGGTTTAAAAATTTAAGCAGTATTACACTATGTTATAAAACCGATATGTAATAAAATTTAGATAAAATTAAAAACTTAAGATAGAACTAAAGAAGGAGATTATTTTTGTAGTTTATTTGAGGAAAGAAACTGTCAAATAAAATTAACTGATTTATAAAAATGGTTAGTTTATAAATAAATCGATTAATTTTAATAGTAAAGATTATTAAGGTGACTTGAATAAAAATAGAACAAGTAAAATAGTTAAATTAATTGAACCAATTTTATTTTATTTTTCAATGTCAATAAATATCATAAGCAGCAATTATAATACTCATTATCAAATACGTATTAAAATGCAAATTTTAATTGGGGAAAATCTAATGTCAATTTGCAACAAGAAAGTGACATTTGAAAGATAGGGGAAAAAGCAAATGGAATAAATCTGTAGCCCATCCTCAAAAATCATAAAGCTTTATGGTTTCATCACTTTTGTGATGATAACAATGAGTTAATTCTAAGATTATAACAAAAAACACAAACTTCCCAGATATTAACTCCCAAATCCCCATCATATTCATCAAATCCATGTTATTTTCTTCTTTATTTTTTTCCTACTCATCCATACTTCTTGCGATTAACAAGTGAAATAGAATTCTGCTAGCTCTTCTGCCGATCCCAACTGAGAAGCACCACTCTCAAGCATCCACAGTAAGTGCTCAAACAATACCACTTCACAAGCAACCACCACTTCTCCGTCGCAACAACCACCTGATGACTTGTCTATCAGCTCTTGGAAAAGAGGGTGGCAAACGATATTGGAGCTCAAAAGATACCTCCGGCGAGACTTGCCTACGTAAACTTTTTGCAGTTCCTTGCAAACGTTGTCGTCATACTCGCATCTGCCAGCAGATTCTACGTTGGCGGATGATCTCGATGATGACTTGGTGAAAGATGGCCATCTCTTGATTGCTGACTTGAGCCTGGTTAACTTGCCCAGTTTGGCCATATCTATATATGAGCTTGTTTTACGTCTATGGTTGTGGGGGCTTTGAAACCCAGATCAAGGACTTGGTAAAAAGATAGTTTGGGGAAAGACAGAGAAGGGTTTCGGAGAAGAGCTTGATCGGTGGATCTTGTAAGGAAATAGAAGGGAAGGTTGGTATATAAGAGCGAGATTAAGAAAGGCATAGAACTGCATGGCCCTACTTGACATGTAACAGCTAAGAGAGAGAGAGAGAGAGAGAGATTGTGTCAGAATCAATTGTCTATACATGCAAAAAACCATTTGCTGCTTTGTCTAGTCTTGGATAGGATGTTTGATTTCAAGAAACTGATGATATTTCCATATACGTGTTACATGTATACCCCGTTCGTCTGTATATGTAAATTTTAATTTCAAGAAACTGATGATATTTCCATAATACGTGTTACATGTATACCCCGTTCGTCTGTATATGTAAATATATTTCTTCCACAGTAATTCTTTGAAATTTTTTCTTAACATCTCATGATGACAACACATGATAAATTTGAAAAGGAGTCCACATAGTAATGCCAATCTTACACGCAATGCTTGTCAAGGGATTCTTAGAGATTGAAACCTAGACATCGATTCTACTTTGTCTAGCTGTCAACTGAAGAGGGATACTGATGAATTTTAGATTTCTACACGCCTACACACATTTTTGGCTTGTATATTGATGATAATGACTAATAAGAGTGGATTGTTATCGACTATATCTGTACCATGGTAGTGATTACGTGGTGTTTAGTGATGAGAGGAGTTGGTTAAATCAACAAGTAGATTAATTAGGCAGGAACATAGCTGTGTTGAGCCTGTTGTTGGCTTCGAAAAGCAGCTAATGGTTCCCACTATTTCGTCTTTTAAACCAACATGCTATATAAGTCGACAAACCGAGGATGCATCTCGTTTCTCGTCGCAATTGTCGTCACTCGTGTTGTGTCCTTAAATTGTCAGTTTTTGGTAGTTTCCTCTGCTGCCTTGCCAGACACCTTTAACTAATCTTACTTGCCGTGACTACCTCGAGAACGAGAATGAAACTAAGCAGTAACTAAATCTTTGTTTTGTTTTTAGTTCATCCAAGAGAGGAACGTCAAGTAATCATGGATGTAGATGGCAATAACTGGCATGCAAAAGACATCACATTTCCTTAAGTCCCTTAAAAAGGGAATATATATATCGTGTGGAAACAATGCTTTTGCTTTGCAATTCCTATAACTAATTGATGTCGAACCAGGTTCGGTTGTCATTAATCTCTCTTCCCATACACGATACGTATTATATATATCGTGTCAACTTTTAGCCTAATTATCTTGATTCATGTTATGTTAATGAGCATTTTAGCCATCAGTCGACAGTGGGACAACAATCCGGGTTTTGAAAGCAACAATACTAGAGTTCCTGGACAAATAACCATGGAAAATATACAGCTACTGTTATTTGTGGTCCAAGCCGGTGTGTTCTGCATTCTTTTAAGCGTGACTAATGTATATACAACGTACCTGCCCAAAGGTAGGTCATTGCTTCATTGTAATGTAGTGCAAGCCAAATCTTGACAAGGATCTCTATGCTTCGAATGGCATGTGCTTCAGGAAACTAGAAAGGATTTTAAAACATGATTTTGAGGCATATATGGATCATATGCTTTAAATTATATCATGTGCACCGATAGATATGAGCTTCTATTCATTCTCATTAAGAAATTTGGGACCATATGTACACTGTTTTTGAGAAGATAAAATCAAGCATAAATAATTCCTTATACTGCTTCAACTACTGAGGTAGTGCTGAGGAACAAAGATTTGTCTTGTGAGGAATCATGACGCCATGTAGTCTCAATCACCTACTGAGTAGTGCCATGTGGTTAATCATGTTATGAGTGATGGGGCTGTCTAAAGTTTGGTGAAGTCAGACAACATTTTAAATCGATCTATTAGAAAAATGATTTTCACTTCTCAAGCCAAACCAAACTATAAAGAAATTTAAACCAAACTAAAATAATAATTCATATAAGTTCACTTTGGATCGAATGAATTGGACAATTCAAAATTATTTATATACAAATTCTATTTCTTAAAAAATTATTAGAAAAAGTCAAAAATCTATATATAATTTCCTATTTAGTTCCTTATGTAATTGATTTTTACTATTATATAAGCTTACAAGGGTCTTGAGATTATATTAAGCCTTCAATTACATTCTCTAATATTACCTAATTAACATTCATAGCATGAGTAGAGTTGGGTTAATCCTAGACCACCAAAATTCCCCTTTCGCTCCTACAAGTATTTTGACCTGTTGAAAACCCTTGTCATAAAACCTAAGAGTTCTTTGATTTCTCAAAAACCCTTATCTCCGTCCCCCAAAACCAAAAATGAATCACATAGAAGTAACCAGAAGGCGTTAATTGCCTTCATGGCCACCATCACTACAAGAACATTGTAAATTATTAGCGGAATATTACTTATGGAAAAAATTTCGTAGTAAATTAGTGACGTAAATTGCTTTTTGTAGGTAAAGTTTTGGAAAAACGGTAATTTGCAATGGAAGTTGGTAAAGAAGGAGACTAAACTTTGCCAATGAAAGTTAGCGATGGAATAATGAAAGTCGACATAAAAATGGGCGCCAATGGTTCCCGACAACAAAATGCCTACGAAATTTACCGACTGAAAAAAAATTTCGTAAGGAATTTTTTTACCGAAATTGAGTTCCATAAGTAAATTACTACGTAAGCACCATTTCGTAAGGAAATTGCCTACAGAATAGTTTTCCCATTGGTAATTTATCTACGGAAATATCACTCTATAGGTAAATTCAAATGATGTTAGGGTTGTTGTTTAAATTGGATGTAGAATGATGTCATTTGTTCAACCACAAACAACGTCGTTTCCTTATCACGTTTAAACCACCGTCGATGGCCTCTTACCCTCTTTTGAACATCTATGAAAGCATGATTTTTTTTCCTCTTCCCTTGTTGTTGTGGTCTTCAGTTCTGTCCACCATCGTTTTCATCTTGGTCTTTGGTTAATCGTCCATCGTGGTTAGTTATTCCTCCTTCACACTTGGTTTTTTATTTTTTTGCTTGTTATTATAAGGGAAGCTTTTGTTTGGGTCGATTTTGGTTGATGTCGTTTATGTTGTTTTTGCATTTATTTCAACTATTAATAGTTCATTGTGCATTTGAATGTGTTCCTGTTGGTGAAGAATGCCACATACCAGTGTTTTCTTAATAGTTAGAGATGAATTTTTTGTGCCTATAAAGTGTTCGATGAAATGTATATGATGAATTTATGAATACAAAGGACAAAGCTAATTGAGTTATTATTTTCATGTGTAAAAGGTTTTCTATTTGTTTTTAGTTTTCTGAATAATATGCTATTATTGAGCTCAAATTAACAACAAAGTATGAGAGAAGAGTTCTATTACTAGAATATTTCGAAAATTGCTAACATTAAACCTTTCGTTTTGTACATTCCCTTAATTGATTTACATCACTTTGTGCCATAGCGATGATTATGAGATCATCTAGTTTACAACATGAATACATCAATTTCTCAAAAAAGGCTTAAAATTTTATAGTAGGTGTTTTCCATAAGGTATATCATCCTTTAGTTCCTATCAATCTTTATGGTTGGTTTAGTCGTCTTAGAGTTTATACTCTACATTAATTATAGTCTTACCTAGGGGCTGAGGATTGAAAATAAAAATGCAATACCTAGAATATATATTAGGTCTTAAAATTAAAATGAAATGCCAATGTTACATCTTAGGGCTTAAAAATAAAAAAAAAATAAATGGAATGCCTAGAATGAATATTAGCTGTTGGAATCTAAAGAAAATGCCTAAAGTAGTTCTATAAGACTTGAAATGAAAAATGAAATGCCTATAGTTAGTTCTTAGGGCTTAAAACTAAACTAAAATGAAATGGAATCCCATGAATGAATATTGAGGTTTTAAAATGGAAAAAAATGTTTGAAGTTGTATCATAGGACTTGAAATAAAAATGAAAAACTTAAAGGTGTATCTTGAGGCTTAAAAATAAAATATATAGAATGAATTTCAGAGCTTAAAAATAAGATAAAATAAAATAAGTAGAATGAATATTAGGGCTTTGAAATGGAAAAAATGCTAAAAGTGGTGCCATAGGATTTGAAATGAAATTGATATATATAGAGCTAGGTTATACGACTTAAGAAATAAAATGAAATAAGAGATTAAAAATGTGTCTAAAATTCATAACTTAGTACCTAAGGCTTCAAATGGTTTTTGGATTTAATCTAGAAGTGAGAAACTATGGGAAATTAGTGATTAGTACCTAGAGCTCAACTTAAGCTTTAGGGTTTGTAGGCTTGTGGCCTGGACTTGATTTCATAGGTTTTATGGGCTTTTAGTTTAGACTTAAGTTTTTAGGTTTTGGCCTAGATGATTTTTGGATTCTATTTTTGACTTACCTCTCTTTGATCAAGTGAATTCACCTTTCTCATCATGCATTAACTTAAAAATTAAAGAAATAAAAAATAAAATTACTTTTATGACCATTTACTAAGTAATTAGGAACTAAGTATAGGACCCAATTATTTAGAAAAACATCACCTAGTGCAAACTTTTGAGAACTAAAGATCCAAATGAAGTTTTATTTACTAATTTTGAAAACATGATTCTAATTATACTAGAAATAATATAAAATAAAAATACAAATTATATGAAAAAATCACATCATAAGAAGTGTAATATAGTTAATTTATCGAACTTAAAGCTTGATATTCGCTAATTAGAGTTTATATGAAGACAATTTCTTTCTTATATTAATTATAAGTTAGGTGTAAGATTCGATATGTGGCTATAACATCTAGAGCCTTCACTTTATTAGGATCAAAAGAGATCATAATCATACCATAATGATTAATAATAATTAGTTAAGAGTGTTTGAGAAAATATAGCTTACTCATCCCATTTTGTCTCAATTTAATTCTCAAAGTATAAATTATAAAGGGGTTCAAATCCTTCAAGTCATCATTAACAAGTTATTACTTATTAGGGCAATTAAACCCCTTTACACATCAACATAGTAAATTCATATCAAGATTTAGGAGATTATAAGGATAACACTTGATTATTCCTCATAGATTTTCTCCTAGTTTTAATCTTGAAACCATATGAGGATTCCATACTAAGTGCAGTAGAAGATTTAATTACACCAACTGTAGACTCAGTTCGGTTGATAGATTCTTAGAGTTTATACTCTACATTAACTACAGACTTATGAGAATCATACTCCACATTAATTAGACCTTTCTTAACCTCCACAAAAATGTCATTTGACTCTAAAGTAATAGATATAATTGATGAATTCATAACATTAATGGTATCATGAGCATTACAATCTAAAGGTTGAGAATTAGGTCAAACATGCTACAAAATTATAGAAGTAAAAGCTAAACCTCCTTCGTTAGTAGAGTAATCTAACTGATGAGAAACAAATGGAATATTTATTAGTTCAGGGACATGAATTAAGTGATCATTAGCTACAGTGTTAATGTAATAGCTAGTTTCCAAAACTTACTAAGGGTTATAATGTTAGACTTTTGAGTCACATCATTTTAGAATTTATGAGGTGCACGTGCATAACATGAGCATAGACACATATGAATGTTGATTTAGAAAACATTGCAAAGATAGTACAATGTATGAAAGGTTTAAAATGATTATGATATGATTATGTATTGTTTATGTCTTAAATTTTGGTTTGATAGATTATAATTAGTAATTTATAGTTAATTGTTACAATTGGAAGAGTGATGAATTAAAATGTACGTTTAGTCTAGGAAAAATGTCAAATGGTAAGAAAAGTTGAGACATGAAAAATTAGGATGACTAAGCATTTAAAATGAGTGATATTTGGCATAGAAAATTAAGTGACTAATGGTAGTAGCGATTGATTAACAAATGGCCTAGGACTTTGATGACATTTGGTAGCCACATAAGAGGACATGTAGCTTATCTCCTTGAATGGCATATGTCCTTTTAAAATAAGGACACCTTGCACCAAAAGGCTTAAGCAAAAGCAGAGTCAGTCATCTTTCCTAAAATTTCTACTGCATGCTTTCTTCTCCTTTCCTCTCACCACTGAAACACCCACACCCACACCCTCATATCTCTGTGTTTTGCCTATATTGGTGTTCAATTATATATTGGTGTTCAATTATCCCACCAAAATTTATGTTTTTACCCTTCATAATGATAGTTATAGAACCAGATCATTATTGTACTTGTTGTTATCTTTTGCTCTTGACTGAAAACCATTTTACTTTCACCTTGTTCTTGGAATTGTGTTTGCATGCATGGAAGGCTAGGTTAGCTTGATAATTAAAGAGGCAATTGAGCTGATTAAGTAAGTGAAAGACTGATCTCTTGTGATATATGTTAATAGAACTTAATGATGACTAAATTGGAGATGGATTGATTGTGATATTGGATTGAAATAAGTGTTGGAAAATGATGCATGAATGATAGTTTCTGTTCTTTTTTTGCATGCATGAAAGGAAATAGTTTATGAGCTACCAAATGAATGATTTTGAGTTAGAATTAGAGATGAATTTGATGAGTAATTGAAGTATAATTAAGGTATACTTAAGGTATAATTAAGGTATACTTAAGGTATAATTAATGGACTGTTATGAAGGTGTTTGGAATTTAGTATAAAGGTATTTGAATATGGAAAATTGAGGGAAATTGGATAGTGTACTTTCGGGCACTCATCCCATAATCGTGGGAAGGTACCCTACGATCGTGGCCAAATCTTTGAAATGATAATTTCAGTTTTGTGAATTTGTTGAACCAAATGAGGATAAGTCACTCTACATTGGTGTATTTGGACTTGATTAAGGCTTGAAATGAACCTAGATTGTTGCTTGATTAATTAGTTAAGGGTTTGATAAGTTTAGGCTGTTAATTGATGTCATTATTTAATGAATGGATTGTCTTGAAATCAATGTATTTAAATCTAGAAATTTTGAGTTGTTAAAGGAATAAAGGTGTTTTTATGAATGCAAGTATGATCCAAAGGATATAAGTAAGGTGTATTAGGTATGAATGAATGAGAATTAGGAAATTGTCTGAATGTATATTGCTAGAAAAGGTTGATGAATCTATGGTTGATGAATTTAGAGTTATCAAACTTACTTAAGGTATAAACCTGAATGCAAAGTGGTAATATACAAGCTATAATAATTGAATGGTCAACACTTATGAATAAGAATACATACCTAAAAAGGTTAATTGAGCATGCATTGAATATAACACATATACATGTGCATAATATTATATTCATATGATTGAACAAATTAGTGATTGTGAACTATATGTATATTGTATGACTTTAGACGCACAAGTTGATCGCCAACACCCAGACATTGCCAGATCATCAAGGCAATAGTTTTTTTGTAGTGTGCTATGAGTTAACCTAGATATGTAAACATAATTATACGTGCTTCTGTTGAATTGTATATGTAATGTGGAATGTATGAACAATTGAATGATGAATGCCAGACTTAGATCCGAAGAATTTGATATATGACATGAGCACATTGAATGAACTTTACTGAAAGCATAATATGTGAATTGATGTTTCTTATTACATTGAAATGCATGATCAGATAAAAAAGTTGTAACCAGAGTAGCCAATGTGTGAAAAAGAGCTTTAAGCTTAGGATTGTGCACAAAGAGCCACAAGCTCAGATAACAATGAGCTCGATATCTACAATAGATACAGAACAATATATAAAATGAGCCCAATATCCACAATAGATACAGGATAGTAAATTGAGTTGATAGGTTCTCGGTTACAATAAAGCAAAATAAGAAAGAAATCACATGTGCATTTGCATATACAATTATACATGAATAATATGAATGATTGTGATTGAAGTAAATCACTTGTTAATATAGAAATCACGTATAATATGTAAAATACACAAGAATGGGGGGTTGAATTGTGTAAACTTTTCAAAGATATTAATCTTTTGGGATTTCTTGATTTTTTTACAAAATTTAGATGATCACAAAAACACTTTACTAAAGACGATAAGTAACGCAATCGCAAGAATTATTATCTACTCTTCTAACAACAAGAAAATTAAAAGATAAGGGTTAGAGAATAGACGCCACAATTTTATACTGGTTCACCCTAAACCTTGGACTACGTCCAGTCCTCAGAGTTTGTTTGAGATTTCACTATACTCTTTAACTTTATAAGTATTCTTTCTACACTTGCGGAGCCTCTTTAGGTCTCTCTCACAAAGTATTCTTTATATGCTTTCTTAGCCTCTCCAGGCTCTAGCCTTTCTCTCTCTCTAGGAAAGATATTTTTGAGCTTCACGTTACAGATGTATTCGCTCTCTTCTTTTGCATGTTGAATACAGAATTTTTTAAGTATTGTGCAATTAGATTTTCTCTTTTATAAAAATATTATTTAGTTTATGACTAGAACTAGTATTTATAGTCTAAGTCTTCAACTGTCTTCTTGAGAAACTGCTTCTTGAATCTTCTAGAAATCGTTATTAGTTGAGTCCTATAACTAACTCCAACTAACTGACTGACTGACGTTCTCGAATAGCTTCCTTTTATATTATCTAGTATAATACTTCTTTTTTTATCATGCTTCGTCTATTATCGCATTTTGTCTGTTATCGTACTCTGTCTATTGTCATGCTTTGTCTAGTATCGCGCTTTGTTTGTTGTCACGCGTCGTCTGGTATCGATGTATCGTCTGTTGCTGATGTGTTTCTTTTGTTGTTGACGTATCATCTATTGCTGACGTGTCGTCTGGTATTGATATATCGTCTGATGTTGATATATCGTCTGATGTTGACTACGCATCTTTTGTGTTTGACTAAGTGTTACTTATATTTTTCTGCACACTTAAAAAACCTATCAAAACAGTTCATACATTTTTAAGATTATTATTATTTGATTTTCATTAAAATTAATAGAAGTGAAGTCTTCTTGACTTAACAATCTCTCCCTTTTTGATGATAATAAATAATCATAATTTTAGAAGATAAAATGATATGCAAACAAATAGTATTCAGAAGAATAAACGAATAATAATCAAAACAAAAGCACAAGAAATACATGCACTAGATATATACAATGCTTTGTAACAGTTTGACTTTTCTCTTTTCTCCATTTCTTCTTCTCTTCTTCTCATTCTCTTGCTCTTCTCGTTTTCCCCCTATTTGTTATTAATAAAAAAGATAACTCATCGTAGACGCTTTAGAATTTCAAAAAATATATGTTGTATGTCAGTGTAGATCGTCTTGAGGTCTTGTTGAATAGTAACACGTAGAAGTGCTACTTTCTCATGAAGATTACCCACTAAGTCACCCAGTTCATTAACCTTAGTATGAATTTCCTCAATATCTTTAGCTGAGGCTTCCTGAACTTCCTTTTGTTTGTGACTTTCTTCTATCTAATTGATGAAATGCTTTAAGAACTTCGAATTAATAGTAGGATCTTGTTGTATTTCACTAAGTGGATAAAGGTTTTCAACAACAGATGGTTGTGTAAGTAAAACGTCTAACTCTATGATTTTAATTGAGGGTAGTCTGAAGGTTTGTTTTCCTTTCGGGAGATCAAGATCATCAGGTCTAGGTAGTTTAAGAATTGGTTGTCCAAGAAGGTGTAACACATTTTTGACTAAAGGTATGAAACCTAAGGGTTTGAAATGCATGATTAAATGCACAAAGGTTTCTAAGTTGAAATTGATACTTCTATGCCGTCCTTCTGTCACTATGCCAACTACCTTGAAATTTTCTTTGGTAGAAAGTCCAAATTGACTTCCTGATGCCCTTGAAATGTGATGTGAAACATAGATGCCTCCAGTTTGAGCTGCATTACATGCATCATCTATGTTCTTTACAACCACTTGAATCTGTTCTTCTGTAAAATCATCTTCATGCCCTTTAGGAAACATCTTCTTTTTTTCCTTTTTCTTCGTTTCTCACGGGGGTTGAACATCTTGGTTGTATATCTAGCACAATATTTATCAATGTTTTGCTCTTAATCGGATAGATTGTATACCGATCATTTGAAATCTTCATTAAATATGGTACTGCCTTCATTTTTCACGAGTAAGAAGATGTATTGTCTGATTGTTAATCGGTATAGGTTCGACTTGTACCTTGACTGTCTTCTTCGAAGGTTCTCTAATAATAATTGAGCTTCCGCTTTGAATAGGTATTGATTCTTTTATAATCTTCATTTTTAAATCCTTTTTTTATTGGTTGAAAAGGATTGTAAGGTTCCAATTGGTGTTCAACAGTCTTAGCCTTCTATTGAACATAACCTTTTTCAGACTAAGCTTCACCTTCTTTTGTTCTTCTGCCGGTTTATAAGAAAGTTGTTGTTGAGGCTTCTTCCTCTCAAATACTAACTTCCTTTTTATCTTTGTCTCTCCATATGATTTTGCAAATTGAATTTGCAAAATAGAGACAATTAATCAGGTAGGCTGCTGTCTTTTCTCTTGCTTTTCAGAATCTCCACCAAGAATTAGAGCTTTCTACTTCTTCTGTTCTTGTTGTCAATAATCTAGGTGAACTTCTTGACTGTTTGGATTTTTTTGATTAAAATGTCTCAGCCTTTCTCTTTAATGACACTTGTTGTGATGATTGTTGAACCTGGCTTTCCTCTTTCTGTATAATCATCTTAGCTTTTATTGGTACATTAGATGATTTTACAGTCTTTTCTTTTATGGATGTTCTTCTTGTTGATCGAGGTTTTGTTTTTCTTTCAGACGTAACATGTTCACTCCTGCTCCATCTTACTATAAGCTCCCCCTTAGACCTTGCTTTTGGTGTAGAACCTATATCTGCTTCAGCCTCAAACTTTATTCCCATTATGTTAAATGTAATGGCATTAATAGTGCTCTTCACATCTATCTTTACCCTGTTACCTCTATCGAGTAAGATTTTAGATTCTCTAAAAATCTTTGTTAATAGCATACCATAAGGTAAAGAGCTAGAATCTCCCATTAACTTCATCATGTACTTCAAAATCAAGTACGAAAGATTAATGGGTTGGTGATTAAGTACGTGAAATAAACAATGTTCATTGTTCATTATCACAACATCCTTTGAGCCTTTTCTTGGTAGAACATAGTGAAGAAGCAGTGAATGTAGAACCCTAGCCTTCGGAACAAGAGTTGAAACCTTCTTAACTCTTAGATCACTACTTCCATATAGTTGTCGATTGATGTGCGCTTTATCTACACGACCTTGAGTAATTCATTTTCTATTGTTAAACAGTTTTGCTCCAATACTAGGACACCCAATGACCCTCTCGATAGTATCTTGTGTGACTATAACTGACAACCCATCTACCATTGATACTAAGGTATTGTCTACCATCTTTGCATTCTTCCAGAACTCATATATCTCATTCAAATAAACCTTTTCACGAATGTTGAAGAAAAATTTTCAACCAACTGGTTCAATTTCTAGTTCAATGTCCATATGATTTTCCTTCAAAGAGGTGAAATCGACGTGTCTCCCATAGATAAGAGATTGCTCCATTTTTTTATCTGTAACAAATAAAAACAAAACACATAAATGTATTTCTCATAACATAGCGAGGTTAGTATCTAAAAATAAGAATATGAAACAAAAAGAACTTGAAGTTTAGAACAGAGTATTGAATCGTCTTTGTTGAGAGAACTAAACATGTTAGTTTCAAAGTTTTTCAAGAAAATTTTAGAGTAGAAGGTATTTTAGAATCTTGAGAATATTTTCGTCTTATATATACTCTTGAAAAGTTACCGTTCATAACTTATCGTTACTATTTACTTGAAAACTTACGACTTTTTATCTTCTTCTTGTACGAATCGTCTAGGTCATGACGTGTCAGACGAATGGTCATTCAGCTTTATCATATTTAAGTTTCATCTAATTTCCTTGAATATTTCTTCATACAAAGGTTTAGTGAAGATTCCTTTGAAAATGGTTTGATCAACCTTCTTACCTGCTTCATCCTTAGAAAAAAGAATTGAAGGATGCATAGGAGTTGACATAGGTTTGATCTTCTCCATTTTATATTTGACTGGCAGTTCTTTGATATATTTTTGTTGATGAATAAAAATCTTTTCTTCGGTTTGCTTAATTTATAAACCAAGAAAGAATTTCAATTTACCCATCATACTCATTTCAAATTCACTTTTCATAAGATTTTCAAAACTGGAACATAGCTTTTTAAAAGTTGCACCAAAAATAATATCATCTACATATATTTGTACCATAATGAAATCATTTTTAATACATTTTCTAAACAGAGTCTTGTCTACTTGTCCTCTAATAAAGTCATTTCTAATAAAAATGAACTTAGATGATCATACTAAGCATGAGGTGCTTTTTTTAATCCATACAAAGCTTTATGAAGTCTATAGATATAATCTGGTTTATCATTATCTTCAAAACCAGGAGGTTGCTTTACATAAACTTCTTCATCTATAAAACCATTCAAAAAGCTACTTTTCATATCCATTTGAAACAGCTTTATATCATGACAAACAACATATGCAAGCAAAATCCTAATAGCTTCTAGTCTAGCTACAGGAGCATAGGTTTCATTATAATCTATGCCTTCTTATTGATTGTATCCTTGAGCTACTAATCTAGCTTTGTTACGGTTTACTCTTCCTGATTTATCTAGTTTATTTTTGAATACCCATCTGGTTCCTATGATAGACTTATTGGGTGGTCTAGGAACTAAAGACCAAACTTTGTTCCTTGTAAATTGATTTAACTCCTCTTATATGGATAAAATCTAAGCTTCATCTTGAAGAGCTTCATCAATTTTCTTATGTTCTAATTCAGAAACAAAAGCTACATTTACCTCTCTTCTAAATTTAGACCTAGTTCTCACTCCTTCTGAAGTTTCGCCTATAATCAAGTTTTCTGGGTGAGAAGATTTGTACTTCTAGTTTTTTTTCTAAGACTAAAGTTTTCAATGATATCTTCTACCTTATCAAGTGGATCATCTGGTGGTGAAATGTCTAGGTTATTGACTAAGGGAGCGGATAGAGTTTCATTATCAGAATCGTTTCTTCTATCTAGATAAGAATCATCATCAAACTTAATATGCATAGATTCTTCAACATATTTAGAAAAAAAGATTATAAACTTTATAAGTTTTAGAAGAAATCGAATATCCAAGAAAAATTCCTGAATTGATCTTAAAATCAAATTTATCCAATTTTTCTTTTGTATTTAATATAGTGCATTTGCAACCAAAAGGATGGAAGTTAGAGATATTTGACTTTCTTCCTTTCCATAACTCATATGGAGTTTTATTTCAAATAGGTCGCAAAAATACTCTATTTTGAATATAACAAGTTGTATTTACAGCTTCTGATTAGAAATACTTGGGAAGATTCATTTCACATAGCATAGTTCTTGTCATTTCTTGAATCGTCCTGTTTTTTCTTTCTACAACTCCATTATGTTGTGGAGTTTTAGGAGCAGAGAAATTATGAAAAATTCCATTCTCTTTATAAGACATTCTGAATTTTTCATTTTCAAATTCTTCACCGTGATCAATCCTAATTCCAGGAATAGAAATTCCTTTTTCATTTTATAACTTTTTGGATAGAACTTTAAAGCACTTAAGAGATTCATCTTTATGTGATAAAAATAATATCCAACAAAATTTAGTGAAGTCATCAACAATTACAAGACCATACTTCTTTCTGCTAAGACTTAGTGTTATGGTTAGACCAAACAAATCTATATGTAACAACTCTAGAGGTCTAGATGAAGTTACAACATTTTTAGAAAAAAAAGATGTTTTAAATTGTTTTTCATTTTGACAACTCTCACAAAAGAAATCTTTGTTAAAACTTAATTTTGGTAATCCTCTTACCAAATCATGTCTAACCAACTTGGAAATATGTTTAAAACTAACATGACCTAGCTTTTTTTTATGCCAAATCAATGTTTCCTCATCTGTTGATATAAAATATGAAATATTTTGACTTTTTAAATCATCTAAGTTAATTTTATAGAGATTATTTCATCTTTTGGCAGAAAAGAATATGGAACCGTTCTTTTTTTGACTACACAAGAATTTTGATTAAACGATACTTCAAAACCAAAATCATATAATTGACTTACACTGATTAGATTATGCTTTAATTCTTCAACTAGCAGAACATTATCAATAGACGTAAATGAATATTTACCAATTTTGCTGATTCCAGCTATTTTTCCCTGCTAGTTGTCTCCAGAAGTTACTAATCCTCCTTGCTTATTTTGGAGGAATAGGAACATAGATCTTCTTCACATCATATGTCGCGAGTAGGGATGGCAGTGGGTTTTCAACCTGATTAATATCCGCACTACCCGACCTAATGGATTTGGACATGGACAGTAAATCATAAAAATCGATGGATATAGATATGGATATGAGTTGAGTCATAAAAAATGGATATGGATATGGGTAGAGTAAAACTCGAACCATGGATACCCATATCCTACCCGTTTTTTATTAACTCTTTTTTTCTATTTTTTCTTGAATATTTATGGTTAAATATAAGAAAATATTAAAATTTTATACGAAGAAACAACTTTAAAATCTCCACTTTACTCCTCAATACTCACATTTTTCATCATATTTTATTTTTCTTATAGAATGATAATAATGCAAATGATATGAAGATGGAGTTTTGAATGTTGTAGAGTTCATGCAAAGACAATTTGAAGCTTTAGTTATTTCAATCTTTGTTCTAGTTCTAAATTGTGAAAAATGTATGTTGTCTTTGTACTAAATATTATGATTTTTATTATTCCAATTTTATGACTTTTTTAATACATACAAATCAAAATCTTGACTTATTATTATTAAAGTTATTTTGATTTAGAGCGTTCGCAAAAATCTACTCTTTATATTTTTTATTTAGAAGTTACATTTTTATGTGTTATACAACTCGATGGATATCCAAAAACTCGAACAACCCAATGGATTTGGATATGGGTAGTAAATCATAAAAATCGATGGATATGAATATGGATATGGGTTGAGTCATAAAAAATGGATATAGATATGAGTAGAGTAAAACCCGAACCGAACCCTACCTATTGCCATCCCTAGTCGCGAGTATCCACTATCTAAGTATTGTTGGTGTTGGTTGTTTTTTCCAAGAAAGGAGATCTGCAGTATATATTATGTCTTTCTTAGGTACCCATATTTTCTTAGGTCCTTTGGGGTTAGACTTACAATTATTCATTAAGTAACAAGAATATTGTTTCTTTTGCTTTTTGTTAGAAAAAAACTCTTATTATGACAAACATTACTATTATTAAACCTTAAACCACTCTTATCATTTGGATGTCTATATTTTCTAATCATATCATTCATCCTTTTTGTAATTTCAGTAAATGTTGATAAATTTGTTGAAAGACTATTAATCATTTGTTTCAGTTGATTAATTTCCTCAGATCTATCTACAGTTACTTTCTTTTTCATATCGTCTACTTGTTTTTTAAGGTAGACATTTTCTTTTTCTAACACTTCCATATTCTTTATACTTTTAACAAATTTCTTTTTCAAAATCCTATGTTGTTTTAATATAGCATGTGAATCTTCTAATAATTCTAAATATGCATCTTGAAGTTCATTAAAGTAAGAAGTTACCTTATCGTATTCCTTTTTAGCTACCAAGCATATATTTGCTTATTCTGATGCTTCTGAGATGGAGTTAGATACAGACGAATCCAAATCTTCCCAAGTTGCCATCATGCTCTTTTTGTTTTCTTTACTTTTCTTCTATTTTCTTTTAAGCAATGGGCATTCAGACTTGTAATGTCTAGGTTTGTTGCACTCATAGCAGATGATAGAGCTTTTCTCATTCTTTGATTCTTCTTTGTTATTCTTCTTAAAAGAAAAATCTTTATTTCCTTTTGCTTTCTTTTTCCACGTCCTCCTAATCTTTCTTAAAATGAAGGATAGTTTATCATCATCTTCGCTTGAATCTTAATCAGATTCACTATGATCATCATTCTTGATTTCTTCAATATTTAAGGCTTTTGAAGATGTGCTCCTATTTTTTTAGTTCTTCTGATTCTTCTGACCAGCCTTTAATGTGATAGATTTATCTCTTCTAGGTTATCTTTTACACAAGCTTTACTTCATGTATCTTCAGTTAACTAAGCAATTGATCTAGCTTCAACTTACTTAAGTCCTTGGCCTTTTGTATTTATGTACCTTTGGGTCTCAATCTTTTTGGAAGACTTCTGAGAATCTTTCTGACATGATCTTCATTATCGTAGATTCTCCCAAGAGCTTTAAGTTTGTTAACAATCGTTTGAAATTGTCTAAACTTCTAATCAATAGTCTCCTCATCTTTCATCTTGAACAACTCATACTGATGGACAAGAATACTGATCTTTGAATCTTTCACTTGATTTGTGCCTTTATATGCAATGGCTAATGTGTCTCACATTTCCTTTGCAGATTCACATCCATGATCCTTATCATATTCACTTCTACTTAGGACAAACCTTAGAAATAATTTGGCCTTTGAATTTAACTGAAATCGAGCTTTCTGATCAGCTGATTAGTTGTCATGAGAGATGCTATTGCCTTCATTGTCTATTGGTGTATGTGGACCATTCTCAATGATATCCCAAAGATCAATATGTGTGGATTCTATAAAGATCCGCATCCTGTCCTTCCAATAATGATAATCCTCACCATTGAATGCAGTAGGTCTTGTGACTGAGACACCTTCAGCTATAAAAACATGTGATTCAGCCGCGGATCTTTGTCTTCACTTTGTAATAGTATTTTTTGGAAACCTCGCTCTGATACCAACTAAAGTAAATCACTTATTAATATAGAAATCACGTATAATATGTAAAATACATAAGAGGGGGTTGAATTGTGTAAACTTTTCAAAGATATTAATCTTTTGGGTTTCTTGAATTTCTTTACAAAATTTAGATGATCACAAAAACACTTTACTAAATTAGATAAGTAATTTAATTGCAAGAATTATTATCTACTCTTCTAACAACAAGAAAATTAAAAGATAAGGGTTAGAGAATAGACGCCACGATTTTATACTGGTTCACCATAAACCTTGGGCTACGTCCAGTCCTCAGAGTTTATTTGAGATTTCATTGTACTCTTCAACTTTACAAGTATTCTTTCTACACTTGCAGAGCCTCTTCAGGTCTCTCTCACAAAGTATTCTTTATTTGCTTTGTTAACCTCTTTAGGCTCTAGCCTTTCTTTCTCTCTCTAGAAAAGATATTTTTGAGCTTCACGTTACAGATGTATTCGCTCTCTTCTTTCACATTTTGAATACAAAATTTCTCTAAGTATTGTACAATCAGATTTTCTCTCTTATAAAAATGTTATTTAGTTTGTAACTCAAACTAGTATTTATAGCCTAAGTCTTCAACTGTCTTCTTAAGAAGCTACTTCTTGAATCTTCTAGAAACCGTTATTAGTTGAGTCCTATAACTAATTCCAACTAACTAACTGTCTGACGTCTTAGAATAGCTTTCTTTTGTATCGTGTAATATAATGTTTCTTCTGTTATCACGCTTCGTCTGTTATTGCATTGCGTTTGTTATCGGACTTCGTTTGTTGTCGAGCTTTGTCTGTTATCGCGCTTCATTTGGTATCGATGTATCATCTGTTGCTGATGTATTTCTTCTATTGCTAACGTATCGTTTGTTGCTATGTGTCGTCTGGTATTGATATATCGTCTGGTGTTGACTACGCATCGTCTGTGTTTTACCAAGTGTTACTTACTTTTTTCTGCACACTTAACAGACTTATCAAAAAAATTCATACATTTCTAAGATTATTATTATTTTATTGTCATCAAAATTAATAGAAGTGAAGTCTTCTTGACTTAATAGTGATGATTTATTGAATTGTTATGAAATACTAATACAAAATGTTGGTATATAGTACTTGTTGAAATATGACAAAATGTGATGTGGTCTTCAATACTGGATTTTGTAATATAATTTTTGAATTGAGTTATGTAATTTATTTTGGTGTTCTAACTTGAGCGAACACATCGATGATGGTTCATTCACTGAGTTCACAAACTCATCAAAATCGTGAATGTTGATTTTCAGGTTCAAAGAAGTTTTAGCTACTGAGGTTATATAGTAGAAGTCTAGTACTTACATTTTAGGGACAAGAATAACTCAAAGTTTTGGTCAGCTGATATCTAAGGAGTCTAGATTATAATGTTTTCAGTTAGCATTCCATTTCATGTTGAACATTTTGTGTAGCACCCCCTCACCATAGGGTACACACCGGGATGCCCGTGGGTCGTACCGACGCATATCCCACAGCAAAGAAGTGCTACCGCTCGCAACTATCACTAAATACTCGCATGGCATCAGTATAATTAAACCGCAATAAGCAAATCACTAAAATTTAAAACTCCAATCTCATTGCATAATATCAATCCAAAATATAGACAAGTCTATCAGTCCCCTAAAGTCTCAATACATTAACCCAAAAAGAAAACTGATAAAAACTTCTATACTAGGTCATCCTTAAAAGTCACCCCAGCTGACCGACCTGTGTGTCATCGCTTCACTTGACCAAGAACTCGCACAGCAGGAAAACGTCTATCTCGAGAGCTAGAAACCTACTAACGTTGCCCTGAAAAATATTAGCAATGTTGGGTGAGTTTGCGAACTCAGTGAGAAACCATCATCGATGGTTCACCCAACTCATGCATATACACATAATATATCGCATAGTACACTTTAACGCAATTTAGAACATTGTACACAATTTACATATTTATACGATAACATAACTCAGACATATCACTTCACAATTGTCATACATCACACGCATTCTCAATTTCACTACGCAGTCAGATGCATAATGTATGCAATTTCTCATTTTATGTCATTGTTGTGACTGAGCGTTACATTTTCCCGATTCGGGCACTTTTCACAATGATCACAATTTCGGCAAGTAGGAGCGCCCTCTGGGTATGCACTACTGCCCACTCACTTTAGGGATAGGAGAGCCCTCTGGGTATGCACTATTTCCCTTTTTGGCCTTAGGCCTATTCACTGATATTCGAGCTTAAAGCTCTGCACACTGAATGCTTGATCCTGTTGTTTAATTACCCTTTATAATCATGCCTAGCATGCACTAATACTTGCACAGTCACTAACACATATATTATCACTTCACTCACTTGTCACGATCGAAACACTTACTCGTAACACTATACACTGATTCATAATCATAAGTATTCACATTAGCAACACATTCAGTACAATCACTCACAATCAGAACACTTACTCATATTTACAGCACATTTATCTCACATTTGTATCACTCATATTGACAATTGATTCACACATTCACAGCACAGATTATCACACAAAGATCGAGGAACCAACTAGGTTACTCACCTGTAACTTCCGAGTTACTGCCTAGAAGTACCAGCAATATCCGTGAACTGACGATCCAACGACGCCTCTATAACAATACAAACGCATTCTCATCACTATATGCTCAATCAATAAGATTCACTAATGCACCTGTCTCACATTTAAAATTATATGATGCATGATCATGATTTCCCAGCGCTTTAGTCCCATTCCGCTATCTCTCGATTCACAACCAAAATTCACTACTCACTAGGTCAATAACATCCATAAATTTCACAAATCTCTCATTTAAACTCTAATTATACTCCAATTGATAATACATAACTCTTAGGTCACTTAAGGAACCGAATCACTCTTTTCTATGATTGAGAACTCGCTAATTTAATTTGAACTCTTATAATTTACCTCACTCAAAGACCTCTTTCTCTAGATCATAACAACTCCAGAATTACCCCAATTGGAGGTCTACACTAAAAGATATACCCTAAAAACCAATTCAATTTCTCTAAAATTTCTGTCCCTCGCCGCGGCGCACAAAGGGACGCTCACCGTGGCGTGGGAACGTTCGTCGCGGTGAACAACTCTTCTGCGCCTCGCCGTGGCGCCTAGCAATCACTCGTCGCGGCGTCTAAATTGCTTGCTTGCCGCGAGACGCCGCGACGTCTTAAGCGGCTCGCCGCGGCGAACACGCCTTTTCTCGCCGCGGCGTGACCCCATTATAGACGTCGTGACGTGTGATCCAATCATCTTCTCCGATCATCATTTCCGCCATTAATACTCTTAAAACCTCCATAAAACACATTCAACTACCCCAGCTAACACATTAAATACCATAAATGCCATAAATACAACATTAAACACAAAAACTTACCAAATCGAAGATCAAAATCCGAAAACCCTAAAAACCTCCAAAACTCTCTCAAACTCTAACAATCACGGAGGAATCCTCAATCCATGCCAACCATCATCATCTCCAAGATCTCTAGCAACTCTTTAACCACAATGAAAGGAACAAATGAAAAATCTCGAAGGAAAGCAAACCACACTGTCGACGGGAGAGAAGAGAAAGAAGGAGAAAATGTTTTTCTCCAAATCAAAACCTAACTCTTATATATATAGGTTTAATTTAAACCTATAAATCACAGTCCTCAAATTTACTTAATCTCAGTCTCTAAATTTCAATGGCTCATCACAAAAATTCCTAAACTCATAAATCTAAATTTTCCATGCCATTTACCACTCACTTTCGGAACTGGAATCTAAATCATCAGTCTCTAAGCATTTTCTCGGTCCGAGCTCATAGCTCTAAAAATTCCAGAAAATTCTCATAAATCCTCAAAAATACAAAACACAAAGTCCTATACTCAATTCTCAATTTCCAACTCTCAAGATTCAATTCTCACTCAACTCTGATTTCCAAACCCAATAAATCATATCTAACTCAATTATCTCAAAATTCACAATTCAACTCATAATCACAATAAAATGCTGGAACAATCATGAATGCATGTCACTATGTATATGCATGTGCAAAATGATCTATCTCAAAGGCCACAAAACACTCGATCACTAAATATGCAATCACAACACTACCCGTGCCAATATGCTCATCGCATCGGTAACGGGATGTTACATTTTATATGGAGTATTGAACTCTCAAATGTTATCTAATGTATATACATGGATTATGAATTGTAATGATACAATGTAAGTTTGATGTTTGTGAATGAAATGGGAAAAATTGATCATTTGAAGTGCTTATGATATATGTGATGCCTTTTAGTTAATGTGATTATTCTAACGTACCATTTCTCTCGACTATCCATGTATATGTTTGGGTATATGCGCTATGAGAATGGTATGTTACAGTTAAGCCCTATTAATTTAAAATAATCTAGCAAACCTCCTCCTCCCTATTAGTTTCCATATCTTTCAAACATGACAAAGTAACTTATATTTATACTACTAAATAGAAAAAGAAACTAGCATCTTCTTGTTTAACTTAATCTCCCCAAACTTATTCAACACGCCATTGAAGTATGTATGAATACAAACACTTCAAAAAGAAAAAAAAAACTCAATTCTTTTTATAAAATAGTATAATATGATATATTTATCTTTTCATTACTCTATCGTATCCCTATTGATTTGAGTATGCATTTAGCTACATATTTCTCACCATCAATATGATAATCAATATGGTCACCATTAGATTAGAGTTATTAACTTTCTCTTGTAGTGTTGGATTATGCTTATGTTATATCTTCACTTTAAGAATATGAGGTTTTATACCTTTTGTAACTAGACAATTTGATTATATCATCTCTCTAAGAGGTCTCTCACATCATTATATGTTGCCTTCATCTTCTTAAATTATCATTTCGTTGCCTGTGAAAGAAGATCACATTTTCTTTCTCTTCCTTTGGTGTTAAACCATCTTTAGAAGGCATACTTATAAGCTTCCTGATTAAGGAAACACTAATTTATTCACATTTTTCTTAACTTATTTTTCTTAACTGTTTCCTTTCTAATATAATATAAAGAAAAATAAATAATAAGATGATTGAAACAATTTTGATGACATCCCAGAAACTAATAATAGGAAAAAAGGAGAGACTTAACAATTTGTCTTACTTTGACACAAATAAAGGAACTTCTTAAACTTCCTAGTGCTGAAGATAATATCCTTCCCATCTCTTGATAAAGTCACTTCTTCATCACTTAATAAAATCCGTCCCATCTCCTCTTTATATATGACTTTTAGAGTATGCCAAGTTCCATATACCAAGTTAGACATAGATACCTATTATATTCATTTCGACCAAATGCATGTATTACAGTGTGGATGTCTTTACTATTAAGTGAAATGAGCCTATTGTTATTGGTACATCTAAATTGTCTTTCTTCTTTTAATTTCAATTAATGCAACAGGTGTCATAATTTTAGTATCCTAAATATGAAGAACTATTTGGTTGGGTCTCTCTCTCTACCGGGTGTTCATTGCTGGAGTATAAACTAGGTAAGTGCCATATTCTCATTTAATTATGTTTTATTTCCCTACATAATAAATGTTCCCTTACTAACTATATAATATAAGATACTATGCTCTCAGTCTTTGATATTTGTAGTGAATTACATAAAGAATTAATATGAATATATATATATATATATGTTCCTTAAATCTATAATAGATATTGTAGCGTGCGTTTTAGATATTAATGTGTTTGCATTTGTTAATTATAAGTTTTGATCTTTTTGAGATGATGTTTAAAAAAATGTTACTGTACATTCCTAATGCTTTTTCTGCTAAATTTGGTGGTTTTATTGTTAGAGCAATGTAATGGTTGTAAGATGTTATTCTTAAACATGTTTTGTTAGGAAAACATTAAAACTCTTTAGAGAATGGAAAACATTTCACTGGTAGCATCTTTAATTTGATGATGGTGAGAACATACTTGCTGATGATAAGTTAAGGTTACCCTTAAACTAATTAGATTGGGAGAAAAACGTGGAGTTAATTTTTTATTTTTATAAATACTCAAAAGCATTGAAGGTAGAATTAGCTGTGACTAATTTTTCTAATTGTGAAATCATATGGTGAGATTGATTGGTCTCAATTTGAAGGGGAAATGATCAGAGACCTATACAACCTTAGGAGAAATAAAGGATCTAATGATGAAAAGATTTATACCTAGCTATAACTCTAGGGACTCACTGAAGATTAAATGTTTTATAAGATTAATAAGGATACTACCATAACGATTATTATATCTAACTATGAAATCACTTTTTAAATAACAGTTTTATAGAAATGAGTAATGTTGATAGATCTTAGATGTATAGACAATTAACACTTAAAGGTTTCATTAATCCTGAGTTTGTTGAGGGAGTTCAAGCTTTTATTGGCTATGCATGTTCTCAACCTACATATATGGATGGTCTAAAGGTTAGATGTCTATGTAAAAAGTGCAAACATATTTGTTTTCTTCCTATTGATAAAGCGAATCTCCATTTGTTAAGAAAAGAGTTTGTTCCAAATTATTTTGAGTGGACACGATATTGGGAGCCATTAATTTGTAGCACCTCAAGGGGTAATGAAGTAAACTCATCAATAAATGTGGATTGGTTTTAAAGGGGGATTGGTTTTATAATAAATAATGTGGGTGCAACTGACAATCCTTACACCTAAATGGTTTATGATGCAGTTGGTTATATCTTTCAGGAAAATATAGAAACATCTTGAAGAGAAACCAAACCCAAATGCAATAATTTTCTTTGACTTACTAAAATTAGTTGACTAAGAATTATAGCCAAATTGTGAGACCATGACTCAATCATCTTAAATTGCTTGAATATTGAACATAAAGTCTGAAGGGCATATTTTTGATCAAAGTTTGGATAAAATTCTTGCTTGGTATAATAAATCATTGTCTCATGATCATACATTGGTTGATAATTTTTACAATATGAAGAAACTTGTTAGGGGCCTTAGTTTGTTAGTTGATAAAATTGATTATTGCAAGTTAGGATATATATTGTTTTAGGGAAATGATGTGGAATTACAATAGTGTAAATTTTGTGATCAATCTAAGTTCAAGCCTATAAAGCATAATATGAAACAGAAATTAGTACCTTGGAAACAAATGTATTATTTCCCGTTAACTCTGAGATTTCAAAGACTATATGCCTTTGATTACTACATCTCATATGAGATGGCATAATGAACATGAACAGAAAGATGAAATAATGAGTTATCCATCAGATGTACTCGCATGGAAACATTTCAATAACACCCATTCTGAGTTTGCAGCTGAAAGTTGAAATATTAGGTTAAGATTGTCAGCAAATAGACGTTAAGTCAAAATGACTTTACATTAATGCTTTTGATGAAGTACAAATAATGAAGGTTGAAAAGCGGACGGAAGAATTAAAATGCAGACGAAGTTGAAAAACAGACGGAGAATGAAAAGTAGACGAAGTTGAAAAACAGACGGAGAATGAAAAGCAGACGAAGTTGAAAAGCAGACGAAATTGAAAAGCAGACGGAGAAAGAAAAACAGAAGAAAGAAAAGCAGACGCTGAAAAGCAGACGGAAGACATAAAAAACAGACGGAAGCCAAAAAATAAACGAAAGAAAAGCAGACGATGAAAAGCAGACAGAAGCAAATCAAGAGTCAGTTCAAGTTAGTTACAGAACTCAACTGAATAACCGTTTCTTTCAAGATTCAAGAAACAAGATTCAAGAAGCAAGATTCAAGAAGCAGTTACAGACGAAGGCTATAGATATAAGTTGAAGTCGTAGATTGCAAAGTTAGCTAATTTACATTTACGTGAATGTTAAAAGCTTACTTGAGAGTTTATTGTGCAAATAGCTAGAGCTATCTTACTGTAACAAAGTTCGAAACATCTTTCTGTGGGAAAGTAGTACAGATAGCCTGCAGATGTTGGGCCCCGAATTTTTTTTTATTTGAATTAATTATTTATTGATTTATGGATTTATTTGTTAATTATTTTTATTTTACCTTAATTGATTTAATTATGTTTTTATATAGATATTTTATGTTGGGCTTGGAAATTAGAAGTTGGGATTTTAAATGAAGGCTTGGACCTAATATTGGAAAGTATGAGCTTTAGAATTTAAGTGGTTAAGTGTAGTGGGCTTGAGAGGAGGAGGAGAGCCCAAAGCCTTGTAAGTTATAAGGAGCTCAAAACTATGTAGTTTTGAGGTAGGCTTTTAAGTTGAGAAATAAGAAGAGTTAAATAAGTTAAAGGGAAAGAAGAAGAAAAAAGTGTCGTAGAGAAAGAAAAGAAGGAAAAGAAGAGAAGAAGATAAAACGTGAGAAAAGAAAGAAGAAGCTTTCGGCCAAGAGGAAGGAGAGCCGTAGGAGGAAGAAAGAAGAAGAAAAAGGAAGAGGAAACTACTTGTGAGAGGTAAGTTCCATCTTTGCTTAGGTTAGGTTCGAAAATGAGAGGAATAGAAGTTAGGGTTTGTGTAGGGTTTATAGAAAGAAAGAAGAGAAAGGTGAGATCTATGGAGTTTGGGGACTTTTAAGCTAAGGTCTTGGGTATTCTAGCTTAAATGACTTATGGGTAGGTTAGGTTAAAGTATACTTTTATTTTGCTTGATTTTTATGAATGTTATGCTTTCTTTTAGAATATAAATACTGAATGAAGTTTGTTTTGATTGAAGGAAATCAAGAGAACCCCACTCACGACAAGGAGGAAGGGCAATCTTGAATTCAGATACCGACGATAGGTGGGTAACATTTTTATAGTTGTTGTGTAATGGGCAAATGTCCTATGTGTGCTATCTTTGATAATTATGTGCATATTGAAAGTGTATTTCCTTTGATTTGAAAGTAAAGTGTGAAACTATGATGATTCGAAAGAATGAAAGAAGCATAAAATGCTAGTCTTGTCTTGAATATGTGATCATAAATTGGTTGTGATTGGGCGAGAGAGAACCTACTTCGATAAGTCACGTGCACGTTGACCCCCCTTTTGCCTTCTCCCGGCAGCCCGCTTGTGGCCCACGAGATCCGAAAATGGACTCGTCGTGTTTACAGTAAACTTCAGTTTTCGTCGTATTTATGGAACTCTCGAGCCAAATGTGTGCATTCCATCATTTATTTGTGTTTATGATGTATAATAGGTGTTTGACTGATATGAACTCTCATGTTATGCTTATGTGATGATTTTGGATTATTTGAGCTTTATATGATAAATTGTTATTGTTTCGGATTGTTAATGATTTGTTGTGTGGCTCATTACCCGATGGCTATAAACTTGTTAGCCACTGAGCTGTGTTAGCTCACCCCATTCTCCCTCCTCAGGTGCAAATTCAAGTTGAGAGCTGAACCTTGCAAAGAGCTTCGGGCATCACTCCAAGAAATTTAGCTACTTTTGCATTAAATTAGTAACTAGCTTTTGGAATAGCTTTGTCATCATATTGATCATTGAGCATCTCATCTTTTTTAATTTGTACTTGATCTTGATGAATATGCCAATATGTAACCAAAGCTATGCATGAATCCTTGTTATGATTTGAAAAGAGTATGAGAGCTCCAATACTCTCTTGTCATGTGTTGATGTTGATTTGTGTACTGTGTATGGCCTTGAAATAGTGTGTATGAGTATTATTAATTGTTGAGTTGCTAATGAGTTTGCCTTGAGAGAGCTCGCTGGAAATGTGCCAAGGATTTGTGAGTTGTGGAAGTTTCTGCAAATTCTGGGTAGGTTGTGTTTTTTGAAATTTCTGTGTTGTTATAGGTCAATTGGGATTATTGAGACTCCTTGAGAGTGATAGGTGAGCTGTAGAGCTCTCCCAGGAGGTTTTATGAGTTATTTATGATGTGTTAAATTGGTAGGTGTGGTTGTTAGAATTAAATGCAGGAGCTGTCAAATTGACAGATCTTAGGCTGAAGCTTCGAGTCCACTTTTGACCCTTATAGAGTTGGAATATAGGTCGGTGATCTGCATGAAAGTGGTAGATAATTCTTTTACCTTTCCATAGACACTAAGTTTGTTAAATTTGGATTTCTGGGTCAAAAGTTATGTTGGTCGCAAGTTCTGGTACTGTTGGTGGAGAGCTAGTCGATCTGTCTTAGTGAGAACTTTTGATTTCTTTAGAGTCCGAGCTTGCTGGTGAGTCCTTCTTGAAAAATATAGGTTTTTCTTCTAGCTTTCTAACGCTTCTCACCGTGTCTGATTTGAAGCTCGGAGTCAAAAGTTATGAGAGATTGAAGTCAGATAGGTCGGGCTGTAGGGCAGGTCGCCTAGGCGCTCGCCCATGCGGACGAGCGCCAAGAGCGCCATGCCGAGCTCTTGCGAGCGTTTGGGGTCGGTTTCTTCCTTCTTTTGGCCATAACTTGTTGTGTAGACCTCCGATTAAGCTGATTTTTGAAGCGATGGATTTCTAAGAGATTTTTCTATCTTTCCACACTTGATTTATCAGTTTTTATTTTAAATTGAAAAAGGTGGTTTGAAACAAAGTGTGGAGGTCGGCTGATCAAGTCTGAATATACTTTACTAATTTTGAAATATCTTGAGCTACAGAGCTCCGATTGAGACGATTCTTGTTTTAAATTAAACTAGAGACATAAACTTACAAATTTTATGAAGGAGCCGACTGATAATTAAGCCTTTAAGATTTTCAAATTCTGACCTGAAGTCAGTAGTGCTCAGTTTTGACTATTTTCTTTGAAATAGTATTTTAACCATAACTTCTTCATTTCTAATCCAAATTGAGTGTTTTCAGTGGCGTTGGAACCGTGAGAGCGTAAGGAAAATGTTTTCTTAAAAAGCCTATCTAAATTTTCTATTGCAAGTTTCCCCTTTTGTGGTGAGTTATGGGTCTTCTATGCTTATGTGTGCTTGTGTGGTCCGAATGTTGGGCCTCGGCGACGGGGTCCAACAGCAGATATTAAGTGTGAAAGAATACTGACTGTAAGAGACCTGAAAAGGCTCGGAGTAAAAGAATACTTGTAATGATTGAGAAGTAATGAAATCTCAGAAAGAGATATGAGGACTGGACGTAGCCCACGGTTTGGGGTAAACCAGTATAAAAATTACTGTGTCAACTTCTCTATCCTTATTTCTCTTAACGCTCAAAGTTTCGTTTTTACTTAGTTTTCTAACAAGTTTTCAAGAATACGATCAACTTTAATTTATATTAGTTTCTGTGATAAGAATAAGTTTTCTTTTAACAAAATGTTTTTTTTAAGATCATCAAAAAGGGGAAATACACAACTCAACCCTTCTTGTGCACTTATACATCGTATAATAAGCATTGCAATAACGTGTAATTCACTTCAATTGGTATCAGAGCTTGGTGTCCAAGGATCACTGTAACAAAGTGTGGATCAAAGATAATGGCAGAATCACATACGTACATTGCAGAAGGTGCCTCAGTCACTAGACCTCCAACATTCAACGGAGAGGACTACCATTACTGGAAAGATAGGATGCGACTGTTTATAAAACTACTCATGTAGACCTTTGGGACATGATAGAGAATGGACCATACACACTAGTAGATGAAGATGGAAATCTTATTCCACGGATCAGATGGACGACTGAACAAAAGGCGAGAAGGAGATGTGGGACACGTTGTCCAACGCTCATGAAGGCACAAACCAAGTCAAAGAATCCAAGATAAGCATTCTTGTGCACCAATACGAGTTGTTCAAGATGAAAGATGAAGAATCTATTGATCAAATGTTTGGAAGATTTTAAACAATCATCAATGGATTGAAAGCTCTCGGAAGAACATACGATAACGAAGATCACATACGTAAGATCTTAAGAAGTCTTCCAAAGAGGTGGAGACCAAAATTTACCGCTGTGCAGGAAGCTAAGAATTTGAGCGTGCTAAAGCTTGACGAGTTGCTTGGATCGCTGAAAATTCATGAAGTTGAGCTCGATGCTGAAGACAAGCCCAAACGGGACAAGTCAATAGCACTGAAGGTCGGACAGAAAAATCACAAGACTCAAAGGAGGAGAAAGTCATCAAAAGTATTAAAGATTGAAGAATCAAAGCATGATGACTCCAGTGAATCAGAACAAGAGTCAAGTGATGAAGATGACGAACTATCTTTCATTTCCAGGAAGATCAGACGGATGTCGAAGAAGAAGTCCAAAGGAAGTCAGTTCTTCAAGAAGAACGACAAAGATGATGGAAAAATAGAAAAGACATCCATCATATGCTACGAGTGTAATCAACCTGGACATTACAAGTCCGAATGTCCTACTCTAAAGAAGAAACCAAAGAAGAGTAGAGAAGGCAAGAAAAGCATGATGGCAACTTTGGAGGATCTAGATTCATTAGAATCAGATACAAGCTCCGAGACGTCAGAGCATGCAAACATTTGTCTAGTAGCCAAGGAAGAAAGTGATTAGGAGGTAACTTCTGAATACGATGACTTGCATAATGCATATTCAGAACTACTAGAGGACTCTCATGCTATTCTGAAATAGTACAAGCTGTTAAAGAAAAAGTATGTAGAAAACCTTAAACTTACAGAAGAAATAGAGAGAGAAAATATATGCTTGAAAAAGCAAATAGAGGAGAATGAGAAAAAGAAAGTTGTAGATAGATCTGAAGAGATCAATCAGCTGAAGCTTAGGATTAAGAGCCTTTCAGCTGATTTAGCTACCTTCACTGAGAGTACAAAGAAAATGAATGAGATGCTAGGAAAATGTAGACATCTGAGTAATAAAACCAGATTAGGGTTTACAAGAAATAAATCTCATCATGGTAGAAAGCCTCGTTTCCAGAATAAAAGGTATCACCAAACACGTTTTCATCAACAAACTGACAAAATGCATCAAATGAATCATTATGTGCATATTACTAACCCAAGAGGACCCAAGAAAATATGAGTACCAAAAAATAAAATAGTTTCTCCTGCAGATATCCTTCCTTGGAAGATGCAATAAGCACCATTGGTATTTAGACAGTGGATGCTCACGACATATGATGGGAAGAAGGTCTATATTCCTAGATCTTCAGTATAAGAAGGGAGGATCGGTAACTTTCGGAGACAACCAGCAGGACAAGATAATTGGAATCGATAAAATAGGTAAAGATTGTTAAGTCCAAATGACTTTACTTAGATATGATTTTGATGTATAACAAAAGAGCAAAATAAAAGTAAAACAAAAGCAGACGAAGTCAGAAAGACGAAGTCAGATATACAGACGAAGGAACACAGACGCAGACGCTAAATGAAACAGATGCAAAATGAAAAGCAGACGCAGACGCTAAGCAAAGCAGACACAGACGCTGATGCGAATAGTAAAAGCGAGCGAAGACGCTAAAGCAGAAAAGGCATACATATGAAGTAAAGAACATGAGCGAAGTAAAAACAGACGCAGACGCAGAAGCATAGACGAGAAATTACAGACGAAGAAAAACAGATGCGGAATTCAAAAAGAAGACGAAGGAGTCAGTTCGAGTTAGTTACAGAACTCAACTGAATAACCGTTTCTTCAAAGATTCAAGAAACAAGAATCAAGAAGCAGTTGGAGATGAAGGCTATAAATACAAGTCGAAGTCGAAGATTGCAAAGTTAGCCAAAGTCAGAAAAAGTGATCGAAAGTTAGAAAAAAAACATTATGTTCAAATTAGCTGAGAGCTATTTTACTGTAACAAGTGTGCAAACACTTTTCTGAAAAAAAGTAGTGCAGATAACCTGCAGAGGCTAAGTGTGAAAGAATAATGATTGTAGAGACCTGAAGAGGCTCGAAAAGAATACTTGTAACGTTGAAAGAGATAGTGGAAATCTCAGAAAGAACTCTGAGGACTGGACGTAGCCCACAGTTTGGGGTGAACCAGGATAAATTGCTATGTCGACCACTCTCACTCTATCTCTATTTTAGATTCAAGTTTTATCAGTACTTAATCAGTAAACAAGGTTTTTAAAGTTTTGATTAATTAGAATCTATCAGAAGTTCTGTAAAGAATTTTATTTTTAACAAACAGTTTTGAAAGATTAAAAAAAAGGGGAATACACAATTCAACCCCCCTTCTCGTGCATTCTATATCGTTTATAAGTATTATATTAACGTGTGATTCACTTCAATTGGTATCAGAGCCTGGTATCCAAGGATCACTTTAGCAAAGTGTGGATCAAAGATAATGGCGGAATCACATATATACATTGCAGAAGGAGCCTCAGTCACTAGACCTCCAGCATTCAATGGAGAAGATTATCATTACTGGAAAGATAGGATGCGGCTATTCATAGAATCTACTCATGTCGACCTTTGGGACGTAATAGAGAACGGACCTTATACACCAGTAGACGAAGATGGCAATTCCATTCCACGAGTCAGATGGAAGGCTGACCAGAAGGTGAGAATACAACTGAATTCAAAGGCGAAGTTCTTCTTGACGTGTGCCCTAAGCAGAAGCGAGTATGATAAAGTCCACGGATGCGATACTGCAAAGGAGATGTGGGACACATTGTCCATTGCTCACGAAGGCACAAGCCAAGTTAAAGAATCCAAGATAAGTATTCTTGTGCAGCAGTATGAACTTTTCAGGATGAAAGATGAAGAATCTATTGATCAAATGTTTGGAAGATTTCAAACAATTGTCAATGGATGAAAAGCTCTTGGAAGGACGTACAACAATCAAGACCATGTTTGAAAGATCCTAAGAAGTCTTCCGAAGAGATGGAGACCTAAAGTTACTGTGGTGCAAGAAGCCAAAGACTTGAGCGTGTTAAAGCTTGACGAGTTGCTTGGATCCTTGAAGATTCATGAAGTTGAACTCGATGCTAAAGACAAGCCCAAAAGGGACAAGTCGATAGCGCTGAAGGCCAGACATAAGAATCACAAGACTCAAAGAAGGAGGAAGTCATCAAAAGCGTTAAAGATTGAAGAATCAAAGGATGACGACTCCAGCCAATCAGAACCAGATTCAAGTGATGAAGACGACGAGTTATCTTTCATCTCTAGAAAGATAAGACGCATGTGGAAGAAGAAGTCCAGAGCAAACCAGACTTTCAAGAAGAATGTCAAAGATGAAGCTAAGCTAGAGAAGTCATCGTCATACGCTACGAGTGCAATCACTGGATACTACAAGTCCGAATGTAGAATCTAAAGAAGAAACCAAAGAAGAGTAGAAGGCAAGAAAAGCATGATGGCAGCGTGGGAGGACCTAGATTCATCACAATCGATCTGAGTTCAATCGTCGAACATGCAAACATCACTTTGATGGCCGAGGAAGATAGTGATGAGGAGGTAAAATTTGACTACGATAATTTGCATGATGCCTACTCAGAATTGTTAGAAGATTCTCATGCTATTCTGAAATAGTACAAACTGTTGAAGAAAAAGTATACAGAAAATATTAGACGTATTGAAGTAATAGAGAGAGAAAATGTCTGTCTAAAGAAGCAATTAGAGGAGAAAAATAAAGTCATAGACAGATCGAAGAGATTAATCGACTTAAACTAAGAATTAAGAATCATAAATTTGATTTAGCTACCTTCACAGAGAGCACTAAGAAAATGAATGAGATGCTTGGAAAATGTAGACATCCGAGTGATAAAATCGGATTAGGGTTTACAGCTAACAAGATTCAGTCTCATAATAAACCTTTCTTTCAAAAGAGAAACTCTAATATATCTCGTTTTAATCAACGTTCTAGTTATATACATCAAAGAACTCATCACATGCATACTACTAACCATAAAGGACCCAAGAAAATTTGGGTACCAAAAAATAAAATAGTTTCTCCTGCAGATATCCTTCCTTGGAAGATACGGCAAGCACCATTGGTATTTAGACAGTGGATGCTCGCGACATATGACGGGAAAAAGGTCTATGTTCCTAGACCTTCAGTATAAGAAGGGAGGATCTGTAACTTTCGGAGACAACCAGCAGGACAAGATCATTGGAATCGGTAAAATTGGTAAAGATTCCTTTGCATGCATAAATAATGTACTGCTTGTTGATGGTCTGAAGCATAACTTGATTAGCGTCAGTCAATTGTGTGATTCTGGTTTCACTGTCACATTCAATCAAAATCTTTGCGAAGTCAGAAACAAAGATGGGTCTATACTTTTCTCTGCCAAGAGAAGAAACAATCTTTACAAAATTGATTTAGAAGATTTTCAAAGCCAAAATGTTTCATGTTTTCTATCTTCCGAAGAAGAAAGACTAATCTGACATAAAAAGCTAGGTCATGTCTCTTTTAAACATATTTCAAAGTTGGTAAAACATGATTTGGTAAGAGGATTGCCAAAAATAAGTTTTGACAAAGAGTTTTTCTATGAAAACTGTTTGAAAGGAAAATAAGTTAAAACTTCTTTTTCTTCTAAAAATTTTGTAACATCATCTAGACCCTTAGAGCTGTTACATATGGATTTATTTGGTCCAACAAGGACAATAAGTCTTGGCAGAAAGAAATATGGACTTGTTATTATTGATGACTTTACTCGATTTTGTTGGATATTATTTTTATCACAAAAAGATGAATCTTTTAAGTGCTTTAGGACCTTATCCGAAAGTTTACGAATGAAAAGGAGTGTCTATAGCCGATGTCGGGAGTGACCATGGTGGAGAATTTGAGAATGAGAAGTTTAGGTTATTCTGTGAGGAGAATGGAATTTTCCACAATTTCTTTGTTCCTAGGACTCCACAACAGAATGGAGTTGTTGAAAGGAAGAACAGGACGATTCAAGAGATGGCAAGGACCATGCTGTGTGAGATGAATCTTCCTAAATACTTCTGGGCAGAAGCTGTGAATACAAAATGCTATATTCAGAATAAAATTCTGTTGCGATCCATGTTGAAGAAGACTCCTTATGAGTTATGGAATGAAAGAAGACCAAATATATCTTACTTTCATCCATTCGGGTGCAAATTCTCTATTCTGAACACAAAGGAGCTGTTGGATAAATTCGATTCAAAGACCTATCCAGGAATCTTTCTAGGCTACTCATTATCGTCTAAGGCATTTCGGGTGTACAATCTTACTTCAAAGACAGTTGAGAAGACCATCCATGTCAAATTTGATGATAGTTCCCAACCTCATAAGGAAGATGACATGGAAACTGAAGGTCCTTCAAAAAGCTTAGATGATAGCACAGAAACTCCATCATCGGGAACTGATGTAGAAAAAGTTGAAGATATTCCAGAAACTATCGGACTGAAAAGAGACTGGAAATATAAAAGTTCTCATCTAGAAGAGTTAATTATCAGAGAGACCTCAGAAGGAGTCAGAACAAGGTCCAGATTCAGAAGAGAAGCTAATGTGGCTTTTATATCTGAAATAGAACCTAAGAAGGTTGAGGAAGCTCTTCAAGACGAAGCTTGGGTGTTAGCCATGCAAGAGGAGCTTAATCAATTTACTAGGAATAATGTTTGGTCCTTAGTTCCGAAACCCTCTAAGAAATCCATCATAGGAACCAGATGGGTCTTTAAGAATAAGTTAGACGAATCAGGAAGAGTGAGTCGAAATAAGGCTAGATTAGTAGCACAAGGCTATAATCAGCAAGAAGGAATAGACTACAATGAGACATATGCTCCAGTAGCAAGACTTGAAGCCATTAGGTTTCTGCTGGCATATGTTGTGTGTCATGATATAAAATTTTTCAGATGGATGTGAAGAGTGCCTTTCTGAATGGTTTTACAGACGAAGAGGTGTATGTCAAGCAACCACCTGACTTCGAGGATGTTAAGAATCTGGACCATGTCTATAGACTTCATAAAGCCTTATACGTACTGAAGCAAGCTCCTAGAGCTTGGTATGATCGTCTGAGTACTTTTCTCTTAGAGAATGGTTTTAGTAGAGGTCAAGTTGATAAGACGCTCTTTAGGAAGAATTTTCGAATGATTTTATTTTAGTTCGGATATCGTTGATGATATTATTTTGGAGCTACCTCAAAAGGTTATGCATGAAGTTTGAGAGTTTAATGAAGGAAGAGTTTGAAATGAGCATGATGGGTGAATTAAAGTTCTTTCTTGGGTTGCAAGTTAAGCTGAGATCAAGAGAAGATCTTTATTCATCAACAAAAGTACGTGAAAGAATTGTTGCTTAAATTTGATATGCGAATGTGAAGCCAATGACTACTCCGATGCATCCTTCAAACCTTTGTCGAAAGATGAAATTGGTAAGAAGGTGGATCAAACCACATATAGAGGATGATCGATTCTTTCTTGTATCTTCATGCAAGTAGACTTGATATTTTATTCAGTGTTTGCTTGTGTGCAAGGTTTCGTGTCGATCTAGAGAGTCTCATTTTATTCTTGTAAAAGAATTATGAGATATCTTGCGGTACTCTTGATCTTTGCTTAATGTTTGAGAAATGTAGAGATTTCAGTTAATCGGATATTGCGATGCGGACTATGCGGAGATAGAATTGAAAGGAAGAGCACAAGTGGAGGATGTCACTTTCTTGGCGCAAACCTAGTTTCTGGTCACAAGAGACAAAGCTCGATAGCTCTATCAACTGCCGAAGCAGAATATATGTCTGCATCAAGTCGTTGTTCCTGAGCGTTGTGGATCAAATATCAACTTGAAGACTATTCAGTTCGATAAGAAGAGATTCCAATCTACTGCAACAATACCAGTGCAATCAACCTGTAAAAGAATCCGATTCAGCATTCTAGAGTGAAGCACATCGAAGTTAGACATCACTTCCTGAGAGACTATGTTCAGAGGAAGGTGGTGTGTCTACAGTTCATCGAAACAGAGTCTCAGTGGGTAGTCATCTTCACTAAACCATTGAGTGAAGAACGGTTCCAGAAGATCAGACGCAATCTTAACATGGTCATGTTAAGTGAACAGTCAGGCTAAAGGGACGTCAAAACTAACGACGTCAGGTACAGTGAGTTACAGCTGGTGTAACATCCCATCTCCCATAGGAAGGTTTATTGGTAATTTGGGATGGGTGAGACGTATTGAATTAAATCTCGGCATGAACATACAGTATATAGCCTCTATGATGAATGATTGGTTGCACATGCACATAGTATACATGCATTCATGATATTTCCCGGCTTAGGTTTCAAATTGAGATTCTTTGTGAAATTTATGGGATAATTGTATTTGAAAAAATTATTTGGAGTGCGCCATTGAGTGTTTTACATTTTTAGGGATTTATGGGAATTTTTCTAAAATTTTTCGGGGTTGTTGCCCGGACCGGAAAATTTCCAATGGACTGACTGAGTGGGCTTTTCTATACTGAAAAGGACCGTCAAATGGCATGAGATTAGTGAATAAATAATTGTAGGAATTATGTTAGTGCCATGTTTAGAGATTAAGTGGGATTATGTTTTGTTTTATTATTATTAAATAGGATTAACTTGAATTTTTGGCTTTTTCTCATTAAAGGCCAAGTGTCCCTTCCATTTATGAGTTTTGTCTTATATATTTCAGCACCCATGACTTGTTCCTTGGCTCTTTACATAAATAAATCACTTGAAAAGGCCAATTATCATCCTTCATCATCCGAAACTTTTCTTCTTCTTTTTAAGTGTTCTTTTCTCCTTCCTTGGTGAGTTCTCTTCTTCCTTCAATGATCCCCTTCTCCTCCCACCTTCCTTTGCTTTTTGGCTTGCTTTTCTTTATGCATATTCAAGACCAAGTTGAAGCCTTGTAAAGATGATGGTATGTATGTGTGGTGGAGTGATAATCGTGAGTTTTGGTGAGAGGTAAGGAATTGAGTAAAGCTTGGAAGATTGAAGTAGAAGTGGTGTGAACTTGAAGAATTGAGAGCTTGTAACTTGATTAAGGTAAGAATTGTGTTTGTCTTCATTCTTTTGGTAGTTAGAAGCATTCATGGGAAGTACTTGTGCATTTATTCATGATGATAATGGTAGGTTTGAATGGGTGTAAATGTATGCTTGTGTATGGATGAGTGAATGAATGGTTTCCATTGATTTTGGCTTGGTTTTGGCTTGCTTGTTGGAAGTCTAGATGAATGGAAAACTAAGGAAATTTACTTGTGTATGTTCTGCTAAATCTTGTTTAATCATGTAAGTAAATGTTGTAATGATTTTTTGGTTGAATTGTAGGTGTAAATGAGTGTATGTTGATGTAGGTAAAGTGATAGAATGGAAGAGGAAGAGGTAAGGATGAAATCTGGAAAATTTAGTGTTGAACCTATTGTAATGTTTTGATCATAACTAATTGTGTAGGTGAGCAAATGAGGTGAGGTTTGTGCCCAATTAAACTTTGGGATGTTGGCTACAATTTTGTATGAAATAGGTGTTGTTAAATTGTAATTCTAGAAGGGCGAATTTTTGCATGGAAAGTTCCTGTTTTAGTGTCTGTGAACAGTAACCGAAACTATGACCAAAGTGTTTTGCTGATTTTTCTAAATTAATTGATATGGAATTTGGGAAAATGGTCTTCATGAAAGTTGAAGCATATTAAGTTAGATTTCCATTCCTACTGATTTTGCTATTTTTAGATCTGTATATTGGGAGTTATGCATTGTGGAATGTTGACTGATTTTCTGTCATTTGTGGAAACCTAGCCTAATTGTCGATCTTGTGAGCTTTCTGATTGGAAGCAATTTTAGAAATTTTTGTGACTGGAATTGGCTTTGGTGATCTTCTGAAAAGTTGTAGAGGAAGAAATTATCTTGAAAAAGGATATATGGAATGTAATTGTTGGATGTCATATTTGGGAGTTATGATTTTGCAAAAACTGAACCTAAGCTAGGTCATGGATTGTTGATCATGGTAGAAACTTGCATAACAGTTTTGAAATTGTTAGAGATCGAATTGGATTTTGATTTCTTCATAAAAATTTAAGTTTGAGATCTTATCTTTTCAGGGATATAAGGTAATGATTTATTTGACATTTGTACAAGGAGTTATGCTAGCTAGAAAATTACTGTCCAGATTGGTTGATTTCAGCAGGCAGATTCTTTGTTGAATTATTTGACCTAGTTAGCAATGGAATTTGATTTCAGGTTGTTCATGAAGATTGTAGAAAACATTTTGATCTTTCTTTGGGCATTTATGTTGTAATGTTTGATTGAGGAACTGGAAAGTTATAGATTTTGCCAAATCCTGCACTGTTTTGAGAGGCATTCACTGGGTAGTAGCTTTGATTGGATTTTTGACACCCTTAAGAGTGGAATTGATTTTTATGATCTTCATGAGACTTGTAGAGGTTTTCATTATCTTTCCAATGAGATATGGTTTATAATTTTCTGAATTGTGTGCAAAGAGTTATGGGTGTTGGAAGTGTGGTTGGTAATCAGGAAAAAAAGAAGAAGGAAATAAGGGTTATATATATATATAGATATTAATTGTTTAATGTGAATTTTGGTTTCTTTCGTGAATAACTTTTCCGTTCGACATCCGATTGACCTGATTCTTGAGACATCGGATTCATTGAATATTTAATTTCATTTTCTGAGATATTGGGAATTTTTGGACGGGAAATTGACGTGAGTCCGGGTAATAGTTATGTGGCCACTGTTTTATTTATTTTTGGACCGATTGAGGCCCAAATTGAGTAATTTCGGTGCCGTTAGATTTCTAATTTTTAGGTGGAATTGTTATGATGAGAAAATTTTGGATTAGGACCAGGAATGTCATGAACATGCATTGTATACGTTTTAATTGTTTCATGTGCATTGTTTGATATTTCTAACTATACAGTTGGTAATGTGTACTTATTTTAATTGTTATAGAGCACAGTTGGAGCGTCATCCCACAGACGTTACAGAGACTTCCCGCATTAGCTTCGGAAGTTATTAGGTGAGTAACCTAGATGGTTCCTCGATTAGTAAGTGTTTATAATTACGCACTTATAACTCATGGAGAATAATGGTGGGACGATTGTGTTTGTTTATGCTTGGATTGCGGACCGGAGGTCTGATGGATTGGGAGATTCTGACATAGAAGTGTTATATGTGATTTTCATGTGATTACTTGGGAGTGACTTATGTGAATATGTTGAATTGGGATCAGTTATGAGGTTGATTTTGTTTTATTTGGACATATGCATTTCATGCATAATTGCGTGATCAGTAATTGACAGTTGTGACTAGAGCAGCCAACGAGAGCTTAAAGCTCAACGTGATTGGGCCTTGAGCACAAATGATTGAGCCTAAGGCTCATCGTTTATCGCCTTAATGGGACAGTTTTAGCGCTCGGTCACAATAACGTAATAAATTGGAAAAGCGTCACATCGCATTTCATGTGCATTTGAATTGGTTCCTTTAACTGATATAGTAATCATGTGGTACTTCGAGCGTTTTTGGTGAAATAACTGTGTGTATCTGTGTTATACCTGTGTATATGCATAAATTGGGTGAACCATCGATGATGGTTCCTCACTGAGTTCTCAAATTCACCCAAAATTGCAAATTATTTTTCAGGACCGAGAGAGTAGACTCATAGCTCTAGAGAGACTTTTCCTGCCGTGTAGATCGAGTTGGCAAGAGAAGTCATGGCACACAGGTCGGTCAGCTGACACTTTTTGAGGGATGACCTAGCTAGGTTTATGTTTGATTTTCTTTTGGAGTATTGTAAAGAAAATACCAGTTGTGTAAATTTACTTCTTTGAGGTTATGAAATGAGAATTTATGGTTTCAAAAATTAGTGGATTTCATATTAATGTTTTATGATTTTTGATGTCATGTGGAGTGTTAGTGATTGTTCGTAGTGCACCCTTATCGTAGGTGTGTATCGGAATGACCTACGGGCGTCCCGGTACATATCCTATGGTAAGGGGGTGCTACAGCTGGTAACTTCTCTGACAAGAAAGTTTTGGAGGGAAACGCCTCACGATCTTCAGAATCCCTATGATTCTAGAATACGCGTGATAAGACCCTTCAAGTTGCCTGAAGTTGATATCATTGCGGTTACTCTCATCTCCAGATGGTTCATCTTGCTTTCAAAATTCTCTCAATCATCCTACCCTAGACGAAAAGCTAACCAGAGACAATTTTCGTTCTGAAACAATGGAAGCAGCTATGATATTCGGAAGACATGTGGATTTCGAGTCATTGAGAAATGATGGTATGGACATAGAACCAGAGATTGTAAGAGCTAGTTGGAGGAATTTCTTCCAGGTACGAGAACCAGTCTATACTGACGAAGTGTATGAGTTTTGGAAGAACGCTCAACTTGTAGACAACACTGTGGTATCTTCAGTAGATGGCATATCTGTTGTTGTGACTAAGGAGCTGATTAAGAAGGTGACTGATTGTCCATCGGTTGGTGAGACCCTGTCAACCAAGGCTAAGTGGATGAAAACAGTCAATATGAGGGAAGAAGATGTTAGCAAACAACTATATGGAGTGAACGACCCTTCAGAGAGGAAGACGTCGAATCTGGTCCCAAAAGCTAGGGTTCTCCATGCGATTCTGTTTAATTGCATTCTATCCAGAGCAGGTTCAAGGCATTTGGTGACTACCCTGGATGAACAGTGCCTGTTCTACCTGCTGAATCGCAATCCCATCGACTTACCCTTCTTAATCTTTCACTACATGATTAAGGGGATGAAGGATACAACTAGCTATCCTTACGGTATGCTTCTTACAAGGATTTTTAAGGAATCCAGAATCCCTCTCCACAGAGGAAATAGAAGGATTGTACCAGTGAAGAGTAAGATTGATTCAATCACAATACGGCGAATGGGTCTGAGGACCGTAGTTAAATAAGAAGTTGACTCTTCAAGGAGAACAAGAACTGAGGGGGAGAATGTCTCGAAGAAGACTCCCGCTTCAAGTTCTCCAACTCAAGTGAGAATAAAATCGCCTACAGAAGAAATAAGAAGGCAGACGGGAAGACCACGATGAAACGAACGAGTCCTCAAATCGAAGTAAGTCTACCTCGAAGGACAGAAGAAGGTGCGCCAAAAAGACAAGGAGAAAGTCTTTTAAGTGAAGTTACGAAGAAGGTGAAGAGATCACCGAGGATTCGGAATCTAAGGCAACAAGAAGAAAAGAATGCCAGAGAACAGAGTCAGGAACAATCCTCTCAATCTCGTGCACCTAAAGCGAAAAGGTCGTTAGTTTCTATTCTGGAAGGGGATACAACCAGAAAAGCCAAAGAGACTAACAAGAAGAGAAAATTAGAATCTGAAAAAGAAAAATCTCAAGTTCAGAAATCTTCAAGACTGACTGAAGAAGAAGACAAGACTAAGAAGATTAGTCGGAAGAAGACCGTCTCAACTACTGAGGAGGTTAGTCGAAAGAAAGAAACCTCTTATGCTGCTCAAAAAGAAAAAGAAAAAGAAACTGAGCAGAGCACCGTTCAGGAGATCCCCATTGCTCAACAGGAGGAACTAGTGGAGGAAAGCCTGGTTCAGGAAAATCCTATTGAAGCACAACCAGAGGCCACAGCAGAATCAGACTCGGATAATGATAAACCTTGTCTGATGGTATACAACTTTCATAAGTTTTTGAGAAAACATAAGCTGAAGATCAGAATGATTGAAGTTGTTACCAGAAGAAGAACTGCTATTGCACTCTGTAGTCAACCAATGAAGAAGACGGTGGTTGTCGTACGACCTATGTCAATAAATAGTGACACATGAGAATTACTAAAAGAAGATGAAAAGATGTTCTACTATGCTATGAGGGATGCTGCTACGAAGCCATACCCTACAAAAATTCCCTGTAAGTCGTGTACTATTTTTCCGATCTCAGAAAAGACGGAAATAAAGATTGTACCGGATATCCAACCAAGATATCCTTTGGATTTTACTAAGGGGAAGTCAAAGTTATTCCCTGAAGATGTTCGTGATGATCTGTTCGCAGATCAAATTGAAGAAGAAGTGTGTAGAATTGATGATGCATGCGCTTCGAATGAGAATGAAGATGGAGCTAGTTACAGCCATACTGACAAGCAAGAAGACTGTCTAGTAGGGGGAAGAATAATAACAGGGACGTTTATAGAATTCCTTCTTCAGACAGTTTTGCGTATCAGGCCTTTATCTGGTATACTGTCTATTGAAGATGAAGGTGTACCCCTGCAAGGAAGACAGCTGTTGATGCTGCCTGCTCTATTTGACTTAGATCTTCTTGAAGCTGATACATTTATTCATCCACCAACTATTGAGATCAATGATGAATACATTCCTACCTCTGATGCTTATACTACTACAATTCCGTTCACTGCTCCCTCAGCAGATGTTGATCAATCCTCCTCACCGTTGGACTCACAAGTTGAAATCAACAAATTACGCAGTGAAGTCAACGAGATCAAGGAGATCAAGGAGACGATGAATGACCTGAAGAAGATGATGACAGAACTACTGAAGAGCCATCATCGTTAATCATTTTTTTATTATAACAAATAGGGGGAGAAGAGCAGAAAAGAAGAGAATGAACAAGGGGAGAAAAGAATGAGCAGAAGAGAAGAGGATGTTCAGAATGTTCAAAGAAGAAGGTGTGATTGAAGCAGACGAAGAAAGAAAGAAATCAAAGAAGAAGTTCTGCAGATAAGTTTTTTTTGTTGTTCTTTTCAAAACATTGTATTTTGTTTTCTTTTGTATATAATTTGTTATCATCAAAAAGGGGGAGATTGTTAAGTCCAAATTACTTTACTTAGATATGATTTTGATGTATAACAAAAGAGCAAAATAAAAGTAAAACAAAAGCAGACGAAGTCAGACATACAGACGAATTCATACAGACGAAGGAACACAGACGCAGACGCTAAATGAAACAGACGTAAAATGAAAAGCAGACGCAGACGCTAAGCAAAGCAGACGCAGACGCTGATGCGAATAGTAAAGCAGACGAAGATGCAAAACAGTAAAAGCATACAGGCATTTAAGTAAAGCGTATACGCATTAAGTAAAAGCAGACTTGAGCGATAAATTACAGACGAAGAAAAACATATGCGGAATTCGAAAAGAAGACGAAGAAGTCAGTTCGAGTTAGTTACAGAACTCAACTGAATAACCGTTTCTTCAAAGATTCAAGAAACAAGAATCAAGAAGCAGTTGGAGATGAAGGCTATAAATACAAGTCGAAGTCGAAGATTGCAAAGTTAGCCAAAGTCAGAAAAAGTGATCGAAAGTTAGCAAAAAAGCATTCTGTTCAAATTAGTTGAGAGCTATTTTACTGTAACAAGTGTGCAAACACTTTTCTGAGAAAAAGTAGTGCAGATAGCCTGCAGAGGCTAAGTTTGAAAGAATACTGATTGCAGAGACCTGAAGAGGCTCGAAAAGAATACTTGTAATGTTGAAAGAGATAGTGGAAATCTTAGAAAGAACTCTGAGGACTGGACGTAGCCCACGGTTTGGGGTGAACCAGGATAAATTGTTGTGTCGACCACTCTCACTCTATCTCTATTTTAGATTCAAGTTTTATCAGTACTTAGTCAGTAAACAAAGTTTTTAAAGTTTTGATTAATTAGAATCTATCAGAAGTTCTGTAAAGAATTTTATTTTTAACAAACAGTTTTGAAAGATTTAAAAAAAGGGGGAATACACAATTCAACCCCCCTTCTCGTGCATTCTATATCGTTTATAAGTATTGTATTAACATGTGATTCACTTCAAAGATTCCTTTGCATGCATTGATAATGTGCTGCTTGTTGATGGTCTGAAACACAATTTGATTAGTGTCAGTCAATTGTGTGATTCTGGTTTTGAAGTCACGTTCAATCAAAATCTTTGTGAAGTCAGAAACAAAGATGGGTCTATATTCTTTTCTGCCAAGAGAAGAAATAATCTTTACAAAATTGATTTAGAAGATTTTCAAAATCAAAATGTTTCATGTTTTTTATCTACTGAAGAAGAAAGACAAATCTGGCATAAAAAGCTAGGTCATGTCTCTTTTAAACACATTTCAAAGTTATTAAAGCATGATTTGGTAAGAGGTTTACCAAAAATAAGTTTTGACAAAGAATTCTTTTGTGAAAGTTATTTGAAAGGAAAACAAATCAAAACATCGTTTTCTTCTAAAAATTTCGTAACATCTTCTAGACCTCTAGAGTTGTTACATATGGATTTATTTGGTCCAAATAGGACAATAAGTCTTGGCGGAAAGAAATATGGACTTGTTATTATTGATGACTTTACTAGATTTTGTTGGATATTGTTTTTGTCACACAAGGATGAGTCCTTTAAGTGTTTTAGATCCCTATCCATAAAGTTACAGAATAAAAAAGGAATGTCTATAGCCAGTATTAGGAGTGATCATGGTGGAGAATTTGAGAATGAGAAGTTTAGAATATTTTGTGAGGAGAATGGAATTTTTCACAATTTCTCTGCTCCTAGGACTCTACAGCAGAATGGAGTTGTTGAAAGAAAGAACAGGTCGATTCAAGAGATGGCAAGGACTATGCTGTGTGAGATGAGTCTTCCTAAGTACTTCTGGGCAGAAGTTGTGAATACAACGTGTTACATTCAGAACAGAATATTGCTGCGACCATTGCTGAAGAAAACTCCTTATGAGTTATGGAATGGAAGGAGACCAAATATATTTTACTTTCATCCATTTGGTTGCAAGTGCTCTATTCTGAATACAAAGGAATTGTTAGATAAGTTCGATTCAAAGACCTATTCAGGAATCTTTCTAGGCTACTCTTCTTCATCCAAGGCTTTTCGAGTTTATAATCTTACTTCGAAGACAATTGAGGAAACCATCCATGTCAAGTTTGATGATAGTTCCCAACCTCGTAAGGAAGATGACATGGAGAGTGAAGTCCCTTCAAAGCCCTTAGATGATACAATAGAAGCTCCATCATCAGTAACTCAGGTAGACAAGGTTGAGGATATTCCAGAAACTATTGGATTAAAAAAAGATTGGAAATATAAGATTTCTCATCCAGAAGAGTTAATTATCGGAGAGACCTCTGAAGGAGTCAGAACAAGGTCCAAATTCAGAAGAGAAGCTAATGTAGCTTTAATCTCTGAAATAGAGCCTAAGAAGATTGAGGAAGCTCTTCAAGACGAAGCTTGGATTTTATCCATGCAAGAGGAGCTAAACCAATTTACTAGGAATAAAGTTTGGTCTTTGGTTTCTAAACCCTCGAAGAAATCCATTATAGGAACTAGATGAGTTTTTAAGAATAAGCTAGACGAATCAGGGAGAGTGAGTCGGAATAAAGCTAGATTAGTAGCACAAGGCTATAATCAGCAAGAAGGAATAAACTACAATGAGACATATGCTCCAGTAGTGAGACTTGAAGCGATTAGGATATTGCTGGCATATTTGTCATTATATAAAGCTTTTTCAGATGGACGTGAAAAGCGTGTTTCTGAATGGTTTTATAGACGAAGAGGTGTATGTTAAACAACCTCCTGGTTTCGAGGACGCTAGATATCCAGATCATATCTATAGAATTCATAAAGCTTTATATGGATTGAAGAAAGCTCTTAGAGCTTGGTATGATCGTCTAAGTACATTTCTCTTAGAGAGTGATTTTAGTAGAGGTCAGGTTGATAAGACGCTCTTTAGAAAAGATTATGAGAATGAGTTTATTTTAGTGCAAATCTATGTTGATGATATCATCTTCGGTGCTACCTCAAAGAAGTTATGTATGAGTTTTGAGAGTTTGATGAAAAAAGAGTTTGAAATGAGTACGATGGGTGAGTTGAAATTCTTTCTTGGGTTGCAAGTTAAGCAAACTGAAGAGAAAATCTTTATCCATCAACAAAAATATGTGAAAGAACTGTTGTCTAATTTTTATATGTGTAACATGAAGCCTATGGCAACTCCGATGCATCCTTCAAACCTTTTATCGAAAGATGAAGTTGGTAAGAAGGTGGATCAAACCCTGTATAGAGGGATGATCGGTTCTTTGCTTTATCTTCTGTAGCGGACGACATACTTATTAGTGTATGCTTGTGTAAGGTTTCAGCCGATCCTAGAGAGTCTCATTATATTGCTGTTAAGAGAATTATGAGATATCTCGCAGGTACTACTGATCTTTACTTAATGTTTGAGAAAGGTAAAGATTTCAGGTTGATTGGATACTGCGATGCGGACTATGCCGGAGATAGAGTTGAAAGGAAGAGTACGAGTGGAGGATGTCACTTTCTTGGCTTAAACCTAGTTTTCTGGTCAAGCAAGAGACAAAGCTCAATCGCACTATCAACTGCAGAAGCTGAGTATATGTCCGCCGCAAGCTGTTGTTCGCAAACACTATAGATTAAATATCAACTAGAAGATTATTCAGTTCATGAAGAGGAGATCCCAATTTTATGTGACAACATGAGTGCCATCAACTTATCAAAGAATCCAATACAACATTTGAGAGTAAAGCATATCGAAGTCAGACACCATTTCTTGAGAGACTATGTTCAGAGAAAGGTGGTGAGTCTACAGTTTATTGAGACAGAGTTTCAATGGGCGAACATCTTCACTAAACCATTGAGTGAAGAACGGTTCAAAGAAATTAGACGGAACCTCAACATGGTGATGTTAAATGACCAACCGTCTGACATTTCACAGCCAAGTTAAAAAGGTCGTAAAAGTTAACGACATCAGAAACAGTGAGTTACAGCTGGTAACTTCTCTCACAAGGAAATTTTGGAGGGAAACACTCATAGCCTTGAGAACCTCACTGATTCTAGAACACGTCTGATAAGACCTTTTGAGTAGCCTCAAATCAGAAACCCTTCGAATACTCTCAACCCACAAAACTTTCAGCCCTTTCAAACCTCTGAAATTACCTTACCTTTGAAGAACAGATTACCGGAGTCAGTTTCTAAATTAGAATCAATGGAGCAAGCGATGATTTATGGAAGGCATGTGGACTTTGAATCTCTGAGGAAAGATGCAATGGATATCGAACTAGAGATCGTAGAAGCCGGTTGGAGGAAGTTCTTTCAAGTGCGGGAGTATGTGTACCAAAATGAAGTATATGATTTTTGGAAGAATGCGCAGATAGTAAAAAATACTATTGTTTCTAAAGTAGACGGACTATCCATTATTGTAATAATGGAGCTGATCGAGAAGGTGACTGGATGTCCATCTGTTGGAGAGAAGCTATTAAGCAAAGCCAGATGGATGAAAAAGGTTAGTTTAAAGGAAGACGAAGTGAATAGACGATTGTATGGAGAAAATGACCCAACAGAGAGGAAGACCTCGAGTCTGGTGCCGAAGGCCAGGGTCTTACATGCGATTCTGTTTAACTGTGTCTTACCAAGAGCGGGTTCAAGGCACTTGGTGAATACTCTAGATGAACAGTGTCTATTTTACCTACTGAACCGCAAACCAGTTGACCTACCATGTTTTATCTTTCATTATATAGTTAAAGGAATGGAAGATACAAATAGCTACCCGTACGGTATGTTACTAACAAGGATCTTCAAGGAGTCTGGAGTTCTTCTTGATTGGGGAATCAGACAAATGGTGCCTGTTAGGAGTGTTATCGACTCGGGTACTATAAGAAAAATGGGCTTGAAGAATCTCAACAGAACATAGGGAGATTCTGAGAATAAAGCTAGAACTGAGGGGGAGCGGATAAAGAAGAAGACTCCCACAAAGAGTTCTAAATCTAAGGTTAGTACAAAGATGCCCAGTATTGAAAGAAGAAAATCATCTGAAGAAGTTTTGAAAGAAAAGATGATTTCTCACAAGGAAAGTAGCCAAGTTCGGAGTGAAGACGAAAATGTTTTGAAGAGAAAAGGGGAGAAGCTTCTGAGTGATATTTCCAAGAAGGCAAAGAGATCACCCAGGATTCGAACTTTAAGACAGCAAGAAGAAAAGCAGTTCAGAGAACGAAGTCAGGCAGAATTCTCTCTGACTCGCGCACCGAAGGCTACGAGATCTCTAGTATCGATCTTAAGTGAAGAATCAACCAATCAAGCTAAGGAGACTGAGAGGAAAAGAACATTGGAGTCTGAGAAGAAGAGACCCCAACCTAAAAAAACTCCAAGACTGACTGAGGCAGTAAAGAAGACTAAGGTAGTTAGTCAGAAGAAGAGTGTTACTACTGCTAGGGAAGTTAGTCAGAATACGACTACTTTAATTGCTGAGATACTAATACAGAAGAAGGCGACTCCTACTGTTGTTCTAACAGAGACATCAACAAAAGTTAGTCAGAAGCAGAATACTCTTATTGCTGTTCCACAAGAGACAACAGCATAAGTAAGTCTGGTGAATGTTATTCCTGTAGGAAAATCCCGGGAGGTACATCACATGTACCGGCAGCGGAAAACAAAAATTTTTGTTCCCGGGACTTTCCCGAACCCAGAATCCAGGTATCCGTATGAAGACATAAACCTAAATAGCCAATAGAGACTATCTCTAAAGGTATCCACGCAGAGATCAGAAAACCTAACCGAGTCAAACCCCTTTGACCCGGGAATAGCTAGAACAGATTAAGAGCTGCTAGACCCTACCTCATCTGGAGAGCTTGGATTGAGCGTTGGAACACTTGAGAAGTAGAGAAGAAATGATGATGCCTTTAGGAAGAAAGAAGAATGAAAACTCATTTTCACCTTATTCTTAACACTTAAGGAAATCTCCTTTTCTCCTTGGCATAACCATCGACCTCCACCCTTCTTAAGCAAGCTTTTATATCTTTTAACAATTAAAAGACTATATCTAAGAAGCAAACAAGTGGAGGGCTTTATGGCCATTCATTTCATTAACCAAACTTTGAAAAGTCAAAGCTTATCCTTCTCACACAATCCAACGTGCACACTTATATATTTATATATATTAATTAATTATTTACTTAATTAATTAATATATATAATTGCTAATGATCGATCAAGCTAAATTGGTCTCTAAACCTACCTAGGGCCCGATCTTTGTCAAAACAACTCAAAACCTTTCTTAGCAATATTGATGTCGCGATCTCATGGGACATATCCCAATCCCATTGGGATCCATTTAATCTAATGCTCTCCATAATTGGAACTCTGTCCAATTACTATTTCTGATTCTCTGAAACACTCTTAAGCGTGTGACCCTTTAGGCTCCGGTTATGTTGGCCACTTAGATTAACATTTAATCTGAGCAAGTCATGAGCGGTATCTAGCAACACATCATGACCCCAATTGACCGGAAAGTAATCGGTTTGATGTATTCATCATGAGCCGGATCACGAACCCTTCCATGACAATTCTGTGCAATTAGTCCTTTCACCATCCTATACCCCACTTGGTTATGAGCATGGTCAAAGTGTCAACTCTCACTAGACCGAGTCTAGCCCAGTGATAACAGTTCTCGCCCTAGGACTCATTACTCTATATGTCCATGAAGACACTCTCCATGACATATTCACTCGGCGAGATTTCGAGTAATGATCGATAAGAGGCCATGGGTATCTCTTACGCTAATCCAGTGGTGAATCCTTTATTGGCTACTCAATTATCTTGAATACCTCAAGCTGTACCCAAGCACCACCCTATGAGTTACCTACGAAGGCAACAAGGAATGGAGTCAAAGCAGGATCAAGTATTCAAGATATCCTCGAGTACCTCAAGTCTAAGGATACTTGCACCATTGCTATGATGAGATTATCAACGACACTAGATAAGATATCCATGTGATGATCTCATGGCAGTCATCAATGAACTTACTACCGCTAGTAAGCATCCACGTGTCAATTCTAAATATCTCATATTTACAGTTTACGAGATCCACCGCTGATCCAATCAAGGAATATGACATGTGCTAGTCTATCCGGATTAATGATGTCGATCTCATTAATCCTTTGACTCGGAGAATTTGAATATTGACACAATTGCATGATAGGAATCTCAGTAGTATGATCACATCATAATTTCCTTCATGCTATGTCATATATCATGGACTTCATTAATCGATTAAAGATCCAATCAATTCATAAATAATGTTCATGAACATCAAATTAATGAATTATGCCTTTTCTTTATTTATTCATTCACCGATCGCATCATCGTGAATAAAAGCAGCTAAAGGGATTGCCTTTAGGGCGCGAATAAACGATCCGAATCCTTGAATAAGTCGACTTATCCAATGTACAAGTCGACTTATCGGGTACTTTTCAAGAACAAGTCGACTTATCAGTAGTACAAGTCGACTTGTACTTACAAATCTCCCACTTGACCTAAAGCCAATCGCCTTAGTATCCAATACCATAAGCGAGTCCATGAGAATCACAATTCTCCTGTGACAATGGCTTTGTCAACGGAACAGAAACACTTTGCTCTGTGGGAATTCTCTCTATCAAGATATCATCTCGACTAATGATCTCCCGAATCGACGGAGTATGAGTTCGGATCGTCGATAAGACCTTGGTTCCTTTGCCTGCGCATTAGCCCCATTGTATCACAATACAATCCTATGGGCCCACCACAGCTAGGGACTAGATCAAGTTCAGTAATGAACTTCTTGATCCAAACGACTTCCTTTGCGCATCTTATGCGGCAATGTACTCTGCCTCGGTTGTGGAATCAGCAATCCTCTCTTGTTTGGAATTCTTTCCAACTGACCGCCTCGCTATTCAGTGTGAATGTATATAACTTGATTGTGATTCAGAATCATCCTTATCAGATTAGATCGGCATCGAATGCACTCGCTCATATGGAATTTCCATCTCCATACATCAAGAAAACATCCTTAGTGCTTCGCAAGTACTTGAGGATATTCTTGTGATCACTAGTGACCCTCACCAGATCCGATTAGTATCCGTCGTAACACTTAGAGCATACGATACATCGGGCCTCGTACATAGCATTGTTCCATGCTAAACCTCTTTAGCATCTCATCTATGTACGATGATTGTGAAAGACCAAGCAACCTTTGATCTATCTCTATAAATCTATATCCCTAGGATATAAGTTGCTTCACCAAGGTCTTTCATCGCAAATTGATTGGACAACCAAATTTTAACTGATTGCAGCATAGAGACATCGTTTCCGAGTAACAGTATGTCATCTACATACAACACAAGGAATACGATTGCAGTCCCATTAACCTTCTTATGCACACAATGATCATCCGAATTTTGTGAGAAATCAAACTCTTTGATTAACTCATCAAAACGGATATTCCAACTCCTGGATGCTTGCTTCAATCCAAACATGGATTTCTGAAGCTTGCATACGTTTTCGCCATCGATGGAAGTGAAGCCCTCAGGTTGTGTCATACACATCCTCGGGTAGATTTCCTCTCAGGAAAGCAATCTTCACATCCATTTGCCATATCTCATAATCATAATGAGTGGCAATGGCTAGGAGTATCCGAATGGATTTAAGCATTGCTACGGGGCTGAAGGTTTCGTCATAGTCAACTCCTTGTCTTTGACGATATCCTTTGGCCAGAAGCATTGCTTTATAGGTAATCAAATTACCATCCATGTTGGTTTTCTTCTTGAAAACCCCTTTGCACCCTGTGGGTTTTATCCCTTTAGGTGTAACAACCAAAGTCCATACTTGGTTTTATACATGGAATCCATTTCAGATTTCATGGCACGAAGCCATTTTCTAGACTCTGAACTCTTCAGAACCTCTTCATAGGTAGTAGGTTCATCATCTCGTATAGTGTCGTCATTCTGTTCCTTACGAGAGCGGTCGTATCCTACTTAACCTCTGAAATTAGTGTGTAGTAGAAGGTTGAGCTGTTACCTCATCTACATAAGATTCTGATTTGAGTTCGAGCGGTTGATACGTGTTTGTTCGAGCATCTTGAACTTCTCCAAGTTCAACTTTGCTCCCACTGTCTTCTTGTAAAAGAAACTATTTCTTTAAGAAAACAGCATGCTTGGAAACAAACAACTTTTGTTCCTCAGCAAGGTAGAATTGATATCCCACAATATCCTACGAACAAACACTTGTCAACTTTTACATCAAGCTAATCTGACTGTGTCCGCTTCACGTAAGCAGGAAAACCCCATACTTTCAGATGAGAAAGATAGGATTTTCAGTTAGTCCATATCTCCATATGGAGTAACCACAACTGTCTTTGATGGAACTCTGTTTAGCAAGTAAACTGCTGTCTCAAGCGCATATTCCCAAAACTGTGCAAAACCTATCATCAATCGCACCATGTCTAACAAGGTTCGATTTCTCCTTTCAGCCACACCATTGTGCTGCGGCGTGTAAGGTGGAGTGTACTGAGATAAAATTTCATGATCTCAGAGATAATCCAAAACTGTTGGTGTAAGTATTTTCCACCACGATCAGATCGTAATGTCTTCATACTTTTACCAAGTTAGTTTTCTACTTCATTTCTGAATTATTTGAACTATTCAAATGCTTGATTTGTATCTTATCGAATCTGAGATACCTATATCGTGAATAATCACCGATAAAAGTAATGAAGTAAAAACAACCACTTCTGGCATGGATGGACATCGGACCACATACATCCAAATGTATCAGGTCTAATATTCCATTCACTCGTTCACCCTTTCCTTAAAAGGATAACTTAGTCATCTTGCCTAATAAACAAGATTCGCATGTGTCATATGATTCATAATCAAATGACCCTAAACATCCACTCTTATGGAGCTTAGCGATGTGTGTCTCATTTATATGGCCAAGCCGACAATGCCATAAGTAAGTTGATTTTAAATTATCTCGATTATGTCTTTTCGCGTCATTGACATTCAGAACTGGATATGACATATCTAATATGTCAATTCCATTGCATAATGTACCAGTACCATAGAGCATTCCATTCGAACTAATAGAACAACCATTGCTACTAAAAGTCCAATGGAAACCAGCTCTAATTAAACATAAAACATACAATATGTTCTTTGTTTAAAGCGGTACAAAATGATAATCATCCAATTTGAATATAAGCTCACCAGGAGTGACAAGACATAAGTGCTTACAGCTAATGTAGCAACCCTTGCTTCATTACACGCACGAAAGTCGATTCTCCTTTTATGAGCTTTCTCATCCCCGAGGCCTGCATATCATTTCATATGTATGAGCCACATCCGGTATCAAATACCGATATGTTTGGATCAGGAATAGTATTAACCTCAGTGAAAAACATATTTGAAGAAGTAGAGGCATCTGATGCCTTCTTCTGCTTCAAGGACTCCAGATAGATTTTACAGTTTCGCCTCTAGTGGCTAGACTTGCCACAATGAAAGCAAAATCCTTTTGGGGAAGAATCTTTGGTCTTCTTTTTGTTGGCACTTCCCTTTGGTTTCTATGCCTTTTCTTCTTTGATTTAGAAGAAGAAGCATCCACCATAAGCACTTGCTATCTCTCTTGATAGCCTGCTCAGCTGTCATGAGCAGATTGATCAGGTTAGGAATTGTTGTGGATATTTGGTTTATCCGATAGTTTATCACGAACTGTGAATAACCATCAGACAATCCAACCAGAATTAAGTCTCTACTTAATTCATAATCCATTACAAATCCTAAGACGGCCAATCTCTCATTATAGCCATTCATCTTGTGGTATCTTGCATGTAGATTGTCCCTGGAGCCATCTTTGTGATGAAGAGAAGCCTTGAGGTCTTGAACCTTTCAGACCGAGCTTACTCATTAGCTACCTAAGATGAAATACTATAGAGTGAGCATCCATGGACTCGTGCTGCTGATGCAGCTCTGGTGACATCAAGACAAGCATAATGCAAGTATCCATATCACTGTCCATTAGATGCTTACGATATGCCTTCTGATCCTTATCAGAAGCATCGACAGCATGTGCATCTGGAAGTGGAACATCTAGGACGTATCCCAGTTCCTCAGATCTGAGAACAATTCTCAGATTCCTTAGCCAATCAAGAAAATCGGTCCAGAATAGAGAGCGTATATTCATACTGAAAGACTTCTTCAATCAACCTAAACGCGATAGAGAGAAGGAATAATAGGATAGAAATGCCTGCATGATCATAAGGACTTGTATGACATGCATATGGCTCCCACTAGTTTTCTAGAATCCATAACCCTCTTTACGAATCCAGAGAAACAAAGTGACATAATGTCCTAGTGGGTCGATATCCGACATTGCTAAGAGTGACCTTGAGTTTGCTCAACAAGCCACAACTTAGGTCAATCGGTAGGTATCGGTCATACCAATTGCATCATCGATAACCGACATTAAGAATGACCTTGAGGTTAGCTCAACAAGCCACCTTATGTCTCGGGAGGTATCGGATATACCAATTACATCTTAGACACGACTATCGATCAGTCTTATCAACTTGTTGATGTATGCACTTCATTAGGTACCAACTCTTTGATCGCGTACATCTAATGTATGCTACCCAACTTCGCCTCTGTCACGTTGACCTTGAGGTTAGCTCAACAAATCAACGCTTCTAGGAAAACCGACCCATTAATCCGAAAATCTTATTTTCATGGTTTGAACATATTAGTATAGAGTGAGCTTGAGGTTAGCTCAACAACCCGACCTATAAGAACTCTGGTTCTTACCATATTAATGGAAGGCGTTAGTTTTCATATACCGAGGAGGATTTGGGTCTCTAGACTCCAAGCTTAAGGATTATAGTCACGAAGACTATATGGAATGATTTAGGTTTCATCGATCGTATTGAATCGATCCTTATAATCATCCATCATCCAACTGAGCATGCCACAAGTCGACTTTCATCAAATGCAAGTCGACTTATGCTTCGCGCACACACAAGTCGACTTGTATGACACAAGTCAACTTATTTCACCTGCCCATGGACAAGTGGACTTATAAGGTACTACAAGTGGAGCTTATCTCGAGATCTGAACAAGTCGACTTATTACATGACAAGTCGACTTATCCCAAAAACCTTGAACAAGTCGACTTATTTTATGCACAAGTCGACTTATCCAGGTAAATTTGCTAAAATCTCTAATCGGCTAATTCCTCAATTAATGCAATTCCAATTCACAACACCTACATACCTAAGGTAATATCTGATAAATTTGATGCCTCAATGAACACTTCATTGAACTATGAATGCCTTAAATAGTCAAACTATATGAAAAACTTGAAATGAGTCAAAACTCATTAATTTCCAAACAATTTAGAAACACCCAAATTATCATCCTAAGCATCTCTAGCTAGCATATACATTATCAAATTTATTTCAGCACATGCCATAAAAAATATGACGGTCAAAACAAACAAGATAATGCAATATACTAACGAGACGCTAATGTGACCAATTCGGCATTCAAAAATTCTTGGAAAAGCAAATTCAAGCAATTCAGTTTGGAAATCATACTACATCAAGATAACACATTTTTAATCACATTAAAAATGTTTCAAGGCATTGGAACTGAAAAAGAAACCTCAATCAAGCCAAGCAAAACAGTCCCAACAATTTTCACAAAAACTGTCCAGTTCTGTACATTGCTTGAAATGATCAATGAAACAATTTCAATAAATCATGAGAAAATTATATAGGTTACTACATGTTCAGAAAATGCTACATGAATTTTTTCAGGATTTTATACCATCAAAAACTCAGTCAACCTAAAAAACAAAACCGATTCAAAATCTGTGTTCATCAGCACAGCAATTCCCAACAGCATAGAATAAATTCGTGAATAAATATCCAATCACCTTGAAATCCAATTTCCATGCTCAAAGATATTCACCAACATCTTAGAGACATTTAGGTGAAGGAAAATCTAGAAAAACATTTTTCTAGAATTTATTCTCGATTTTATACTACTGTCTGTTCCAGAATCGTTTCACAAAACAGCATCTGTAACCTTAGGGAATTAATTAGCAAAACTATATCAAATCAAATCGATAAATTCTGAAAAGTCATAGACATATTCTATAACATGTTATGAACATATCTGGGCAGAAAAATTTCGAAAAACCTATCTCTATAGCAATTCGAAATCTGGGCAGTACACATGCATCAACATCAACAGCACTTAGGGTTTCTGATCTAGCTTAGGTTATAGCTTCATACGGGATACCAGACGCTCTGATACCACTGTAGGAAAATCCCGGGAGGTACATCACATGTACCGGCAGCGGAAAACAAAAATTTTTGTTCCCGGGACTTTCCCGAACCCAGGATCCAGGTATCCGTATGAAGACATAAACCTAAATAGCCAATAGAGACTATCTCTAAAGGTATCCACGCAGAGATCAGAAAACCTAACCGAGTCAAACCCTTTTGACCCGGGAATAGCTAGAACAGATTAAGAGCTGCTAGACCCTACCTCTATCCTGGAGAGCTTGGATTGAACGTTGGAACACTTGGAGAAGTAGAGAAGAAATGATGATGCCTTTAGGAAGAAAGAAGAATGAAAACTCATTTTCACCTTATTCTTAACACTTAAGGAAATCTCCTTTTCTCCTTGGCATAACCGTCGACCTCCACCCTTCTTAAGCAAGCTTTTTATATCTTTTTAACAATTAAAAAGACTATATCTAAGAAGCAAACAAGTGGAGGGCTTTATGGCCATTCATTTCATTAACCAAACTTTGAAAAAGTCAAAGCTTATCCTTCTCACACAATCCAACGTGCACACTTATATATTTATATATATTAATTAATTATTTACTTAATTAATTAATATATATAATTGCTAAAGCAGTCCAGTCAAACTGGGTTTGCCTCTACAACCCCGATCTTTGAAACAAATTCAAAACCTTTCTTAGCAATATTGATGTCGCGATCTCATGGGACATATCCCAATTCCATGGGATCCATTTAATCTAATGCTCTCCATAATTGGAACTCGTCTAATTACTATTTTACTGATTCTCTGAAACACTCTTAAGCGTGTGACCCTTTAGGCTCCGGTTATGTTGGCCACTTAGATTAACAATTAATCTGAGCAAGTCATGAAGCGGTATCTAGCAACACATCATGACCCCCAATTGACCGGAAAGTAATCGGTTTGATGTATTCATCACGAACCGGATCACGAACCCTTCCATGTACAATTACCGTGCAATTTGTCCTTTCACCATCCTATACCCCACTTGGTTATGAGCATGGTCAAAGTGTCAACTCTCACTAGACCGAGTCTAGCCCAGTGATAACAGCTTCGCCCTAGGACTCATTACTCTATATGTCCATGAAGACACTCTCCATGACATATTCACTCGCCGAGAGATTTCCGAGTAATGATCGACAAGAGGCCATGGGTATCTCTTCGCTAATCCGAAGTGGTGAATCCTTTATTGGCTACTCAATTATCTTGAATACCTCAAGTCGCACCCAAGCACCACCCTATGAGTTACCTCGGAAGGCAACAAGGAATGGAGTCAAAGCACGTGATCAAGTATCAAGATATCCTTGAGTACCTCAAGTCTAAGGATACTTGCACCATTGCTATGATGAGATTATCACCGACACTAGATAAGATATCCATGTGATGATCTCATGGCGGGTCATCCAATGAACTTACTACCGCTAGTAAGCATCCACATGTCAATTCTAAATATCTCATATTTACGTTTCGAGATCCACCGCTTGATCCAATCAAGGAATATGACATGTGTTAGTCTATCCGGATTAATGATGTCCATCTCATTAATCCTTTGACTCAGGAGAATTTAGATCTCGACACAATTGCACATGATAGGAATCTCAGAGTATGATCACATCATAATTTCCTTCATGCTATGTCATATATCATGGACTTCATTAATCGATTAAAGATCCAATCAATTCATAAATAATGTTCATGAACATCAAATTAATGAATTATGCCTTTTCTTTATTTATTCATTCACCGCATCATTTGTGAATAAAAGCGTGCTAAAGGGATTGCCTTTTAGGCACAAATAAACGATGCAATCCTTGAATAAGTCGACTTATCCAATGTACAAGTCGACTTATCGGGTACTTTTCAAGAACAAGTCGACTTATCAGTAGTACAAGTCGACTTGTACTTACAATTCCTACAGAGGTTCATCAACAGGAAGCAACAGAACTTAGTTTAGTACAGGTTCAATAAGAAGAATCTGAAGAACTCAGTCTGATTCTATACAATTATTCCGAATTTTTGAGGAAAGACAAATTGGAAGTCAGATTGATTGAAATAGTTCAACTTAAAAGGAGTAATTCAATAATCATCAGGGATACACCGAGAAGGTTAGTAGAAGCATACTTACAACCTATTTTGATAAATAGTGAGACATGGCATATGTTGAATGAAGACGAAAGGAATTTCTATAAAGCCTTGAGGTATGCTGCCACAAAGCCATACCCTACAAAGATGACCAGTCAACCGTACACTATTTACCCGATTACAGAGTGTACGGTGATAAGGGTTGTACCAGACCTGCAACCTAGATATCCCTTGGATGTTGATAAGGGGAAGATAAAGTTATACCCAGAAGGGGTAATTGATGATCTGTCCGCAGATCAGATTGCCGAAGAAATGCGAAGAATAGATGAAGCATGCACTTTAAATAAGATGTTTACAAGAGCCAGTTGTAGTTTTACAGAGAAAGATGAACATTGTCCAATGGGGGGAAAGCTGACTACAGGGATGTTTATTGAATCCCTTGTGCAGACAGTAATGCGTATTAGGCCACTATCTAATACACTGTCAATTGAAGCAGAAGCCCTACCCCGGCGAGGAAGACAAGTGCTAATGCTACCTGCTCCTTATAACTTAGACCTTCCTGAGCCCAATATATCGGTTCAACCACCTACCTTTGAGATTGTTGAAGATTACATTCTATCTTCAGACGCATATGCTACTACAATTGCATTTGTAGAACTCCTAGAGGATGATGATCAACCCATTTCGTTTTTTGACTTGCAAGCTGAAGTAATGCACCTATGCAGAGAAGCCAAAGAGTTGAAGGAGATGATGAAAGAGTTGTTGAAGAGTCATCGGTATTAATCATTTTTTATTATAACAAATAGGGGGAGAAGAATATGGAAAGCAGAAATCAAAAGGGGTGATCGAAGGAATGAATTTTTGAAGCAATAGGGGGAAGAAGAGTAAGCAGAAAATGAGGAAAGCAGACGAAGATAGAATGAAGATATGTTTCTTATTTTTTTAAATGTACATTTTTTACAGATTTTTACCTTAATTGTATGATTATTTGTTATCATCAAAAAGGGGGAGATTGTTAAGTCAAAATGACTTTACATTAATGATTTTGATGAAGTACAAATAATGAAGGTTGAAAAGCAGACGGAAGAATTAAAATGCAGACGAAGTTGAAAAACAGACGGAGAATGAAAAGCAGACGAAGTTGAAAAACAGACTGAGAATGAAAAGCAGACGAAGTTGAAGCAGACGGAGAAAGAAAAACAGACGAAAGAAAAGCAGATGCTGAAAAGCAGACGGAAGACATAAAAAAAAAGACAGAAGCCAAAAAATAGACGAAAGAAAAGCAGACGATGAAAAACAAACGGAAGCAAATCAAGAGTCAGTTCGAGTTAGTTACAGAACTCAACTGAATAACCTTTTCTTTCAAGATTCAAGAAACAAGATTCAAGAAGCAAGATTCAAGAAGCAGTTACAGACGAAGGCTATAAATATAAGTCGAAGTCGTAGATTGCAAAGTTAGCTGATTTACATTTACGTGAACGTTAAAAGCTTACTTGAGAGTTTATTGTGCAAATAGCTAGAGCTATCTTACTGTAACAAAGATCGAAACATCTTTATGTGAGAAAGTAGTACAGATAGCCTGCAGAGGCTAAGTGTGAAAGAATACTGACTGTAAGAGACTTGAAGAGGCTCGGAGTAAAAGAATACTTGTAACGATTGAGAAGTAGTGAAATCTCAGAAAGAGATTTGAGGACTGGACGTAGCCCACAGTTTGGGGTGAACCAGTATAAAAATTACTATGTCAACTTCTCTATCCCTATTTCTCTTAACGTTCAAAGTTTCGTTTTTACTTAGTTTTCTAACAAGTTTTCAAGAATACGATTAACTTTGATTTACAGTAGTTTCTGTGATAAGAATAAGTTTTCTTTTAACAAAACGTTTTTTTAAGATCATCAAAAAGGGGAAATACATAATTCAACCCCCCCTTCTTGTGCGCTTATACATCATATAATAAGCAATGTAATAACGTGTGATTCACTTTAATAGATTCTAATCTTTTGATCAATCCAAGCGACAATATTCTTCATGGCCAATCATAATTACTCCTTATAATTTGTTATGAATGAGGCATATATGTTCTTGACAGTGATTGTATTAGGGCCTGTGAATTTAAAGCATAAAATTGATATATTTTTGAAACCATTGGTATCTGAATTGCTTCATCTTTGGGGATTTGGTGTGGAAACATATGATGTGTCTCTTAAACAAATTTTTTTTATTAAGATCAACTTTCATGTGGATTATTAATGGTTTCCTTGCATATGCTATGTTGTCTGGATGGAGCACAGTAGGAAAATTGGCTTGTCTTTATTGTGGCAATGATTTTGATGCATTTTATCTTCCTAAAAGAGCTAAAACAACTTGGTTTGACAATTACAGAAAATTTCTTCCTCTAAATCATCCATTTAGATGCAATAAACAATAGTTCATTAAGAATACAATAGTATAAACCTCCTTCCCCTCACAAAGTTGGTGAAGAGATATTGCAGGAGATTAATGAATTAGAGATACTAAAACTTACAGAACTTGAAGTTGAAGGAGTTAATAGAAGCATTAGTAAAAACTTTGGTTGGAGAAAATGAAGTATGTTTTGGGATTTTCTATATTGGGAAACTAATTTGATACGTCATAATCTAGATGTGATGCATAGTAAATTTTTTTTTGGCATTTTGTTCAATGCCATAATGAACATCGAAGGAAGCACAAAGGAAAATGCAAAATCATAAGCTGATTTGAAACTTTTTTGTAAAAGAAATGAGTTAGATAAGGGTCTTCACATGGTTAAATATCCAAAAGTATGTTACACTTTCGACAAAAAACAAAAGAAACTTTTGTGTGAGTTGTGTGAATGGTTAAAAAGTTTAAATTTTCTTGATGGTTATGTTTAGCAAGGTGTGTGGATATGAGGAAGTACAAATTATTTGGGATGACAAGTCATAATTGTCATGTGTTTATGCAAAGGCTAATTCCAATTGCATTTTGAGAGTTACTACCGAATAAGGTTTGAGAAGCTATAATAGAATTAAGTTTGTTTTACAAAAGCTTAACATCATCTGAAATAAAGTTGCCTGAAATAGAAAAACTAGAAAGGGAAATCCCAATTATCTTATGCAAATTAGGAGGGATTTTCCCTTTAAGCTTCTTTAATTGAATGGAGCATCTACCTATATATTTAGCACACGAGACTAAACTTGTTGGTCTAGTTCCATATCGACGGATGTATCTGTTTGAGATGTAATTATAGTTAATATTTAAACTTATAGCATATTTTAATCACATAATTTTAATAACCCTATTTGTAATTTAGGTACATCACTTAAATAAAAATGTTAAAAACAAGGTTAGAATTGAAGGTTATATGTAATGCTTATTTAGTAGAGGAAGCAAGTACAATTTTTTTGCATTATTTTAAGCTATATGTGCATACAAAGCTCCTTCCCCTCACAAAGCTGGTGAAGAGATATTTGAGGTTCCATTGAATCGAAAAGAATATGTAGTAATTGTGCATCATCTGCTTGAAAATTTTATAATATTTTCTCATCAATTAAGGATCATCTGTGAGATGAGATAACTTTCTCTAACCTCTAAAGAACAATTACATTGTTAGACCAAAAAGAACATTTGCTACCATCCAATTATTTGGTGATTTGCAGATTGGAGGAATCCATTGTTGAAATAGTTGTCGAGATACTTGTCTAACCTATCACTAGAGTTTGACATACTCTTATTATATTTGACAAAATTTTTAATTATTGAATGTTGGTAACTCTATTGTTGATGGTCTAAAACATATGATAGAATATACGAATGACAAGATACTCAGGTTTTGGTCAAATTTGACATAAAACAAGACTAGAACCCTATTCACGATGAAAAGGAGAGCAAACTCATCAAACTATCAAGGCACACATGCACACCTAATTGCATAATTATGATCTTTAGATGATCAATTTAACCTAATCAAACTCATTAAGCATAGTTAACATATTAGTTATCATAATAGTCTATAATACTTATTCTCTAGATCTAAGGTGTTTATTCTAACAGTGCACAAATTTTACGTTAGCTCTTGGTCTTTCCTACAATCCCTAAGATTGAATTTATAATGGTTACTCATAAACTTAAAAATAAAGAATAAAGAGAAAAAATTTAACCAATAAATCATGCATTAATAATTTAAAAATCCATCACAAGTTACATTCATAATCTTAACTATAGTTTCTAGCCACTAAATATAATTAATCCAAACCAAAAACAAATTATTCTTAAGGAAAAGAAGAAAGGTGAGATTTAGAGAAGTTATCATGGTCCTTCAACCTCACCTTAAAATCCTCTCTTGATGTTAAGAAAGACTAAAACTATGAAAATAATTGTAAAGTGGCTGTCACAAACCTTCCAAAAGTGCCCTAAGCTAAACCTAGTGAGAGTATTTATATCTAAGATTAAAAAATAGTCCTAAAGTGCTTGAAAATTGTGACTTTATGATTTCTTAGAATAGGTGTATAAGAACTGGTGATAGCTAAGCATCAACATAGATGCCAATTTTGTTCTAGAACTTTAGTTATCTCAAGTCAATATATAATCGATGCTTAACATTTGGTTAAATTTGACACTAGTTTGGTATTGTTTCTTATCACCTTAAACCTTACAAGATATGCATTTGTCTCCTTAATGTGTCTTGCTCATTTTTTCTATTATTTCTCCAACTTTTCCAACTTTAATATTTTGAGCTCGAATTGACCCTTTATGTTCTCTACAAAGTTGTTACTTAATGTTTTCTTCTACGCAATGACTCCACTATCACCCTGATTAGACAACTATGGAGAAAGTTGTACTTAAAATCGAGAATTCTCCTTCAATTTTTCACTGACAAGACAATGAATTAAACATAGGAAAATATCATAAAATCCACATAAGACATATTATAAAAGTGATAAATTATAGCTAATTCAACCTCTAATAATATGTAAAGTATACCCTTATTAATTATTTACAAGGATTTATACATTGCAAAAAAGATTTATAGTCCACAAAAAATAGAGTTGTAATATTGTTTTACAAAGGAAAGGATTTAATAAAAGCACAATGTAAACTTGATCAATCTCCTCAAACATAAAGCCAAATAAGGTTTAATAATCTTCCCTCTTATTCTTAGGACCGCCAACCTCATAACCACTTTGTACCACCTCTACCACCACCAAATTTATCCTTTTTACTCCAATAACACCTCCACCATTCATTGAAATTTGAATATCACTTTGAAAAATCATATCATGTCTTTAAACAACTCCTCCTATACCTCCCATGGTGGTGATTGGTGTTACTGGGCATGTAGTGATGATTGTTTACTAAGGCTTGGGTTCTAACCATAATGTCATTATCTTAATTACGATGGTCATAGTAGTAATTAAACTCTTAATATCAATAAATTCCTTAAAGAATCTCAGAAAATCGTAGACATAGAAATTTAGATATGAGTTTTAGAAGGTTTACAAATTTGTACTCGCTTTTTTATTAGGTCTTACTCTTATTTTTTTGTTTTTTAAGAAAAGTAAAATTTAATGAATTTAACTTCAAACTCAAGTCTTGTTGCTAAAGATTACAAAGTGCCCATAAATTATCTATTTATATTGAATTTTCAAAATATATAGATCACATATACATTGGTATTTGATAAAAAATCTAAATAATATTTTTAAAAAGTTTGAGAATAATTTTACAAAAAATTCAATAAATTGAGAGGACTAAGAGAAAATTCAAAGACCAAAATAATTATTTCATATATTAAATTATTAACTTAATTATATTAAAGCATTTTAAATGATACAAAAGGAGAGCGAGCGATGAGAGATGAGAGCGAGCGATTAGCGGAGAGTGACCATAACTTCTGAGATCTCCAGCTTGAAATCCCTCTATCCTTATGGCTTCTTCTTCCTCTTCTCCCCCTCCATGAATCCCCCTAGCCCCAATTTCTGTTTCTTCTTCTCCTAGACCTAACATTTCCTAATCGGCCCCTGGAAAAAACCCTACTCCTCGATCCCAAAACACAGACCCCAACATTCCTCATCCTCTATCTCCAACCAAAAATGCCCCCTTGGAACCAAAATTGTCCCAAAACCCTCATTCCACAAAACCTAGATCCTGGAAGTCTGTGGTTGCTGATGTAGAGGAGGAACCATCGATGACAAAGGCGTTGACATATTACCCTCTAGAGATCAAGGATTACCAAATCATGGTCATCCCACCACTAGAATTAGCGAAGAAAGGTGCAGTTCACTTTCGGCATACTCTTATTGGGTTCTTCTTAGACAAACGCCCCGCGTATCTAATGGTTCAAAGAGCATTGACAAAATCTTGGTTAGATTTTGGATTGACTGAAATTCTAATTACTGGTGTGAATAATTTCTTGTTTACGATGGGATGAATTTGGTACTAGAAAAGAGGCCTTGGCATATCCAAGAAAAACCCCTTTTTCTTACGGAGATGGAGCTTAAATGGCGGGGTACAGGAGGAAGTCAGATTTTCTCCAGTTTGGATTAAGTTTCACAATATTTCGATGGAGTATTGGAATATTGATGGGATTAGAAGAATAGCTAGTGCAGTTGGCAACCCTTTCCTAATGGATACGCAGACTACCAAGATGTCCCGAATTGTGTATGCTAGAATGTGTGCGGAGGTGGAGTTGGGAAAGAGTTAGCCTCTTCCTTCCAATTAGCTACTTATAACGAAGAGTGGAAAATAACTTTCAAGGCAATACATATTGAATATGAATGGAGTTCGGAGAACCAGAAACATAAAAAAAGAATGGGTTCCTACTGGAAGACTTTTTTAGACGGGTTTACAACAAGAATTGGAAAAGGAAAAGGGGAAGGAACCTATACAAACAAGTTTAAATCAGTAGCAGAAGAATGGAAAGGCGATTGTATCTGAATAGTCACAACCAATTCACAAGGACAGTATGGTCTCTGGAACCCCAATTGAACAAGGGGAGGGTAAAAGAACCCCATAGAACGATCAACCTTATGAAATGGCAATGTCGAGTGACAAGGAGAGTAGTTCTTCTGGAAGTTTAATAGCACAATGCAAGGATCAATAGAAGTTAGGTGATCCAAAAGGAAACCTTGAGGATGCTGATCTCTTAGACATAAGCCAAGCAAGTAATCACCTTTCACCTTCTAAATCTGAATTGTTTCCTGATCATAGTCTAGGGATTATGGAAGGAGTAGAGGGGGACTTCACTGTTAGAAAGAATAGGAAATCTAGGAGGAAAGATAAGTAATGGTTCTGTTATGACTTTTACTGTGATGCATTTAGTTTTTTGGAATGTTCAGGGTCTTAATAACTCTAAAAAACAATTAGTTATGAATGTTGTGCTTAGGAGATTGTCAGTTTCTTTTGTGCGTTTGATTAAGTCTCGGATTAAGTCACTCCACTTTTTAAAAAATGTGTGCTCTTCATTGTTTCCTAGATGACTTTCTTATAGTAACTTAGAGCAAGGTTCGAATGCTAGGTTGGTGATAGCTTAGAAGCTGAACTATTTGCTATAAGTTCCTAAATGCACTAATGATCAATTGGTACACTTGGAGGTTACTCCTATAAACAGCTCTTCAATTTTCTTTGTAACTTGTGTGTATGGGTCTAATAATTACAATCATAGGAAAAATCTTTGGTCTACCCTGTAAAATCTTAAATACTCCGTAGGAAACCATCCTTGGATTATTACGGGGGATTTTAATGTTGTTCTATTCTCACATAAGGCTGAGCCTATCGGTCCCTTAGCTATTATTGGCATGAGTGATTTTAGGCAGTGTGTAGAGCCCTCGGCTACTATTATCTAGTGGTCCTAATTTCACATGGACCAATAAGCAAATGGTGAGCTCTTTATTGCTAGGAAGTTAGATATAGCCCTTGTTAATGCTACATGAAGTTCTAGATTTCCTAGATCTTATGGGGTTATCCTTAATCCTAACATTTCAGATCATTCCCCTTTAGTGATTAGGTCCTTAACAGATAAGTCGAAGAGACTTTCCCCTTTTAGGTTTGCAAACTTCTTAGTTTCACAACCAAACTTTCTTCACATAGTAGAAGGGACCTGGAATACTCAAGTCCAAGGAACCCCCATGGTTTGTGATGTGGCCAAACTTAAACTGGTGAGAAATGCTCTCAAAATGCTAAATCCTGGTCAAGTAGGAGATGTGAATGCTAAAGTTGAGCATTGCCAAACAACTCTTAACCATATACAAGATCAAAAGAGACATTTTCCAAGCATCCCCTTCCTAGTTGACAAGGAAATCGAGGCCATAAATAACTTGATTAGAGCTTTAAATGATCAGGTGTCATTATACAAACAATCTTCCCGTATTAAGTGGCTCAAAGATGGTGATAGAAACACCAAATTTTTTCACAATTCTATCTTGGAAAAGAAACAACATTCACTCTCTCCTAGGAGAAAATGGCATTAGAATTGTTGAAGTAGAAGAGATTCAAAACTAGTTTTTAGGTTTCTTTCAAAGCACTATTGGGACTAGCAAGGACCTTCCTCCTTCCAAAGAGTTTATGGAAAATTGTTTCCCTAATAGGATTTCTGATACACTCATAAGCAAGCTCATTGTTGAAGTCTCAACTCAGGAGATTCAGGATGTTCTCAATTCCTTTAATCCTAATAAGGCTCCTGGGCCAGATGGGTTTAATGAGGTTTTCTTTAAACATACTTGGCATATAGTAGGGGATGATATCACTAGGGCTATCCAAAAAATTTTCCATCATGGGAGACTTGTCAAAGAGATCAATTCTACTTTCACCACTCTTACTCCTAAAAAAGATAATCTTTCTATAGTAGATGACTATAGGTCTATAGCATGCTGTAACTTTATTTATAAGGTGATTTCAAAAATCATGGCTAATAGGGTTAGAGAAGTACTCCCTTATATCATCAACCCAAACTAAAGTCCACTCATTAAGAACCGTCGAATTGAGGATAATATCTTATTGGCCCAAGAGATCTTCAAGAATTACCATTTTGTAAATAACCATAGGAGATGTGCTTTTAAGGTGGACTTACAAAAAACATATGATTCGACCCATTGGGATTTCCTATTGAATGTGGTAGTAGCTATAGGTTGTCCTCTCAAGTTCATTGATTGGATAAGAGAGTGTATTGCCTCTCTTACATATGCTATCCTAATCAGTGGATCCCCCACAAAATTCTTTCCAGGTAAGTCAGGTTTAAGACAAGGAGATTCGTTATCTCCTTTACTCTTTATCATCTGTATGGAGGTTTTCTTAAGGAGGCTCAATACTTGCATAGAAGGTAATAATTCCTTTACATACTACTGGAGATGTAAAGGCCTCAAACTCACCCATCTCTTGTTTTCTGATGACCTCCTAATGTTCTATCATGGTAATTTGGCCTCGGCCCATACCTTACTTGATTGCTTAAGAACCTTTTCCAAATTTTCTGTTGGGACCCATTTCCATAACCCAACCTCGGAATCATAAATCGAAAAACAAAGTGGGTGAAAACGAAAGAAATCAAAAGGGGAATCAAATAAAGCGCGTGAGGAAGAAAACGAAAGAAATCAAAAATCGAAAGTGGGCTAACTTCGGATCAAAAACCAAAGGAATCGAAAGCGTATGCGGAAACCAAAGGAATCGAAAGCTTAAGGAGCCAAAGAAAATCGAAATGGCTCGAAATCAAAGAAAACAAAATGGTTCAAACAAACTGAAGGTCAAATTCCGACATCCAAAAACGAATACCTTAGAAAAAATAGCGTTGGAAACACAAGATACACTTGGTCTATGCAATTCCAGATCGGTATAATTTTTTTTTCATCATTAAAAGAAAATACAAAATTCCAATTGGAATTCATCCACATTCAAATCTTAATTCATAAGATTCTTCTTATTCATACATATCCTATAATTCATCTTTTAAAAAAATCGTATATTTTTTTCCATAAACATCTCACACATTGCTATATACTAATCAAGCCATAAACAAAGAGCACTTCAATATTTCAAATCCATCAACACAATCATCAGATCTCCTGTCCGATATCCAAACACAATCAAACACATTCATACCTATAGCACTTCAATAATTCGGATCAACAATCAAAATCATCGGACCTCCTGTCCGGAATCCAAACACATTCAATCACATTCATATACAATTTATATACAAATCCATAACTCCCTTTTCTATTCCATATACAAAACTATATCTCATACACAAATTCATAATTCAAGCCCATATACAATTTCAGAACTTATTTCCATCATGAAAATAATTGTTACAAACCTTCATGGCATTCCAAGCTATATACAATCTCAATATCAAAATCCAAATACAAAAGATACAAAAATCGCCACAATACTCAACATATGCCTAAGCTCTTATGTTTATAATAATTTAACTTAAAAACACAATCATATACATAATGAACGGATGTCTTGACTTTCTTTCATCTGATCTCCTTCTTGATACCTGGAGATAGGGACGAAAGGGGGGGGTGAGCTTTACAGCCTGTGGATAGCATGTTTATAACAGAAAAATAAACAAAAACTATTTTTTTAAAAACTTGTTGCCATTTTATGGAAATTTTCACGATTGAAAACATCGAATACTTATTTTTCAAATTTCTCAGTTCTTTTCAAAACATTCGTGAACAATTTTAAAACATATATGCATCACATTTTTTAACAGAACATAAGCACATAACACATCAAAAATAGTTTGGGTCGGTCCAAAAAATAAAACGTATTACACATTCCCGCATAGCGGTCCTGTGTAGCCGTGAACTCATGGGAGTCCTTAAAGGAACTCCATGCCACTAGCGAGCAGGCTGGAGAAACCTATTGATAAGTGCACTTGACATCTTATGGGACCTAACCAAACCCACATAACAGATATTTCACACTTAAAAATCGAACTGCCCAAAGGCACCTTTCAATAACTTAATTTTTGATAACCATGTCATATCAGACACATTTACATTCAGAATTTCACAGTGTCAATCTAATTCACATAACATATTCTCAATCATTCAAAGAATGCAACAATTATAGCAATTATCAAATCATTCAAAAACAATGAATTCAACAATTATTGCAATGTCTTAAATCATTCAAAACCATGAATTTGAAAACATTTTATGTTTTTGATTTTTTGAAAACATATTATTGGCTTATAATTCAAATCATAAACATGGTACCCACCTCATATCTTTGATTGAAACTTGTTCAAAGCCTCTCTTTCTCCATTGCCTCTCTTAATTTCCCTCATCCAAGACAAAATCCCTAATTCATAGAAATCCAAAATTGAACAATTCATACCATGCAATCACCAAAATTGATCTAAGTGAACTTAAACCCATACAATTCTCAAGCAATCTAAACCAAAATTCTTTCAAAATCTAACAAAGTAAAAATTGCCCTTACCTTGATCTTTCACCAAATTCGAAATTTCTTAGCTCACATGGGAGCTTTCATCTTCTTCCACCTTTTTCCTTCTTGAATCAACTTAAAATCCTTCTTGAAATCTAACAAAATCGAAACCCTAACTTACTTCTTTCTTTTCTTTTCTTCTCCACCGAAAATTCTCCCTCTTCCTCTCTTTTCTTGTCTTTTCTTTTTAAGTTTGTGCTTACTTCATCTTATACGAAGACTCACAAGTATTAATTACAAGTGTGTCATTAATGAGTGCAAAATGACCAATTTGCCCTTACAAATAAGCTTTGAAACTTTAAAGCTTAAGTATTCTTCCAATTTTGCCCCTCATGTATTTTTAACACTTTAATTCAATTTAATCCAATCAACCAATGCCATATGATCTTACTCAAATTATCATGCTAATTACTCACATTAACATGCTAATTAAGTCCTCAAAATTATGAAATAAATCAAAGTCTCAAAATATCATTAAATCATGGTTAACTTAGGACATTTTTCTAATCATCAAATTGAAGGAATTTGCTAAAACTTCCTTCTAGAGAAATGTTTGTCATAGTCTCAGTTTTATAATGACACCAAAATCATTTAATTTGGTTCAATACTCCAAAAGTTATACTCCAAACATTTTCAGTCTATTCTTATGCTAAAATATTTTTCTACGATTGACTTATATCTGAACATTGACAGTCTTGGAGACTAAATTAAAACTCAATTTCTTCAAAACATTTGTAACCCTATTTCTCTAATTTAATCCAAATCAAAGATCACCTCATTTGGATGACTAGAGCAAAAGTTATGGCCTAAAAACTTTCAGCTCTTACTTTCCAAAACTAAACACTATATCCAACTTCAATTTAGAAATTAAAAGTCTTCAGGGCTGAATTGAACTTCAATCCCTTCAGATAACTTGTATCCCCATGTCTCTAGTTTCTTTTACAACAAGAATCAATTCAATTGGAGCTCTACAGATCGAGAATTTACCAAAATACTAAACCATGTTCAGAAAATTATCCAACTCACTTTGATACAATCAATCTCTTTGAATTTAATCTCAAAATCCACAATTTTTCATGGAGAGGTAGAGGGAATTCTTAGGAATCTAACGCTTTAAAAATCAGGTTAATCGGATGTCGGACGGAAAAGTTATAAGCAAAAGATTGGAAAGGGTAGGATTGGGGAAAATTCACAAAAATCACATACAACAGCTCATGACATGAGACGCTACTGCCTTGCAGCTTCATGAGGAGTACAACAACTTCGCCCTCATGAGGGCATCATCATCAAGAATCATGAAATGGTCGCGATCATGAATCGCCACTTTTTTAAAACTACCAAAATTTTAAAATTCATAACTCTTGATCTAGAGCTCCAAATTTTTCAAACTTGGTATCAATAGAAAGCTGAAAGAACCTATACAACTTCCATGTAGAACTCAAAAATCAAAATGACCTTTAAAGAATTCAAAATCCCAATCAAAGTTACTATCCAATTAAAGTCACCCTAAACAGTAACACAACTTCTAAAAATCATAACTTTCAGCTCCATAGTCTAAAAATATCATACTTTACATCAATGAAAAGATCAAAATACAACCTACAACTTTTATGAATAACTAACAAATCAATTTGACCTCTAAAGGAGTCAAAAATTACTTCAAAGTTTCTGTCTACTAATGATCATCCCAAACAGTAACAGAAATTCTAAAAATCATAACTTCCTATTCCATTGTCCAAAATTTCCATATTTTACATCAATGGAAAGATCAAAACGTAATCTAAAACTTTCATGAAGAACTTCAAAGCAATTCCAACCTCTAACTAGGTAAATTTTTTTAATCAAGTTTTTGCCCAGAAATTTGTCATCCTATACCACATCCAATCTTCAAAATTCCATATCTTTCAATTCCCACATCCACAAATAGCATATTTTACATCATTTCAAAGCTATGCAAATTCTGTATAACTTTCATGTAGACCACTTAATCCAATTCAAACCACATCTGTCCAGAATTTTCCTCAAAACACAACACACACAAATCTACACTTATGAGCATTTTCCAAATATAAAGCAAAATAACTTAAATTCGAATGATCATAACTTTCAATAACGATATCAAAAGATGTCATACTTCATAGCGATAGAAAGCTATCAATAGAAGCTACAACTTTCATGAAGATTTTTTTATCAAATTCTGCCTAAATCAACCCAGAAAAATTCACAAAGATTTTACATCAAAAAGTCAACTCTCTGTTACTATTCATCCCAAAAAGTCAGACTTGTAATTCCCTAAAATTTAACACTTTCACTAATCATTTCTTTCTTTTCAACTTCCATTCAAATCAAATTATTCACTATAATTTTCATGGTACCCTTACATACACAAATTTATTTAAAATTTTCAAGTCATCAAAAACCAAAATCCACCTCTTTTCACATCAATTTCATTTAACTCTAAAACACCCACAACACATACATACTCAAAAACATCCATTTAATTTTATTTAATATTTCTAAATTCTACTAAAAGATCAGGGTCCAACATTTTCTAACATGGTAATGAACCTGTCCAAGAGTCATTTCTTTTTTTTCTCCAGATATGGATCAAATGGGCCACCAAATAGAAATCATGTCAGGTCTAAAACGAGGTTAGCTTCCCACTCGATACCTAGGTGTTCCTCTTTTGACAAGTCAGTTATTTAGGAGGGATTGTTTCCCCTTGCTAGAAAAATAGACTCTAGAGTCAACAAATGGACCCATAAAAATCTCTCTTTTGCTAGTAGATTGCAATTAGTTATCTTAGTCCTTTCCACTTTTCAGGTCTATTAGTCTAGCCACTTCATCCTCCCTACTTCCATTATTAAGGAAATAGAGACAAAACTTAGGAATTTTTGTGGTCGGGGAAGGTGGAAACAAAAGCTCATGTTAAGGTAAAATGGAATGAAATTTGTAGATAACAAAAAGGGGAGGTCTAGGTATTAAACATTTATGTACTTGGAATAATATGTTGCTAAGGAAAAGAATTTGGTTTCTGTTTAATGATAGGGAAGCTTTGCGGGTTTGGTGGGTTCACACAATTATTCTGAAAAGGAACAATTTCTAGAATTCCGCTTCTAATAACTGTAGTTTGTGGAGTTGGTGGAAGCTTTTGTATGTTAGGGAACAAATTGGGAATCAATTCATATTTAGAATTGGAAATGGAAACTTTACTTTCTTATGGCAGGAACTTTGGCATCCAAGAGGTATTTTGATGGCTCACTCTAATCCTAGGGTGATCAATGGGTCGGAACTTCCCATGATTGCAAGAGTGTCTGACGTAATCAGGAATAATGAATGGTGTTGGCAGGATTCAATAGTTGGGACTATTAGTAACCTCGAACATTTACAATACTAGCCAGATCCTTTAAGAGAGGATAGTTTAGAATGGCTACCTAGCCCTTCGAAGAAGTATACAAATGCTTCTGCATACACCTTCATGAGACCTCTAAATTAGGCAATTCCTTGGTATAAAATTGTATGGTATAAAAGGAATAGTCCTAGGTGTTCCTTCATTTTATGTTTATCCTTCCTAAATAAATTGCAGACAAGGGACAAACTTCTTTACCTCCACACCCCAAATCAGTGCTCCTTGTGTGTTTCGGACTTAGAGACTATTGAACATTTATTCTTTGAATGTCCTTTCTTTAAAACAGTTTGGGTTAAAAGTCTAAGCCACTTCCAAACCCACCTACCTCACCTAACCACTTTTTAATCTATTTTAATATGGGTTAACTAGTCACCTACCTCCAAAACCTATGACATAAATGCCTTCTTCATAATCCTTTTTGTGAATGTTTATAACCTATAGACTGAAAGAAACTTGTGAACCTTTAAAGATGAAGCCTTGGATGTAGAGAGTTTAAACACAAGAGTGATCTTTCAAGTTATGGAACACATCAGCTCAAACACTGAGAGAAGGTAATGTAAACGATCTGGAAGGGGGGTTGAATAGATCTTTAAACCTTTTCGTAAAGTTCTATAAAAAATCAGAAGTTAATTCACACAAAAACAAGTTAAACAAATTTAAATGCAAAGAATAGGGAAGAAGAGCAAACACTGTTTTTATAGAGGTTCGGTGCTAAGACCTACGTCCTTTACCTAAGCTCCCACTTACGATTTGCAAAACTACTTTACTGCACACTTTTTAGTTTAGTGTGAACTCTTACACCACCTCTTGATTGCCGGCTCAAGCTATCTTTACAATTGATTTGTTTTCCGGCATAAATCCTACCTCACAAGTGATTTTCTACCAACAATCACTCAACTCATAATAACAATGATAGAAAATTGAAGACAATAACTCTCAATACAAATGAATAGAATTAAGACCAAGCTAAGAGTAGAATGAGAGCAAATTAAGAACAATAGTAGTATGCTTTTTCTTTTTGGACTTCACTAATCGATCCCTTGATGTTCCTCAATTTATTTACAGACTCTAAGATGATTGTAGCCGTTGGAGAAGTCTACTAGCCGTTGCTTGGTTACTCATAGACGTTGCAAAATTATTTTCTTTCCGTTTGTAGTCGATTGACTCATCAGATTCCTCAATTTATTTGCAGACTCTAAGATGATGGTAGCCGTTGGAGAAGTCTACTAGTCGTTGCTTGATTATTCATAGACGTTGAAAAATTATTTTCTTTCCATTTGTAGTCGATTGACTCATCAGATTTTGTTCAGCTACACCTGATAATCAACTAGTTGAGGTGTTATAGTTGACTAGTACTAACGTTTTTCATTGCAGGTTTCATCTCCGCTCTTCAATCAGTCGACTAGTGCATCTATCTGACTGATTTGTAGTCGACTTGTAATATTTTGGTCGACTTGTTTCAAGCCCCATATGATGAATCTCTATTTATTAGTCGATTTATGATATGATAGTCGACTTGTGCTTACTCCAACGGATATATTTAATCAGATCTTTCCATGATCTTCATGTTTAAGTCTCTTGCACGTTTGAAGATTATTTCCATCTAGATAATGATTTATATCTTGCCCATAGTGGATCATCCAAAACACCTGAAATAATTTCTTCATCAATTCTATACATTTTATTATTATCAAAACATAAGTGGGATTTAATTTGTCAACCACCATTGGTCCAACAATCTCCCCCTTTTTGATTATGACAAAACATTTAGAAATTGTTTAAGAAATGAAAACAAAGAAACATTGATCAAGGTTTTTATGCCTTGTCTTTTTGTTAGATTGTCTCCCCCTTAATAATATAAATCATTGAATTTAATAACCTTGTAAGATAAAAAACATAAGAGTTGTATAATTCATAAATTTAATTTCAAATCAAGATAGACTCAATTCAAAGGCAATTTAACATACATACTCCCCCTTAATCAAGTAACTAAAAATTGTTGTAAAGAATAATTTCCAATCTCCAATTTACTCCCCCTTTTTGTCATAGTCAAAACAATCAACACAAAGCAACAAGTTGAAATAGATGAAACACAAATAGTCATCAATATGAAGAGGGAAACACAAATATGAAGAGGAAAATTATCACAAGTATATTAAAGAGAAGAACAAGCCATCAATCACCAATAGTCTTAAGTAACACTCAAATACAAATAAGAAAAGCTTCAAACAATAGAAAGAGTACAAAATAATAATAAACATCAAGATGAAAAATCATCATGTCTACAACCTAACTTATCGAAAATTTTCTTGATTCTTTTCTCCAAGTGTGTAAGCATACTGTGTTGATCCTCAACACTCTTCTCCAATCGCATGAGCATATCCTGTTGATTATCAGGCCGATCATTTAACTCTTCCATTTGGTCTCGAATCTCCCAAAGTTCATCTTGAGACACTTCACCCCGTCGCACACTACTTGGTCGGGAGCTGCTAGGGCGATCACCTGCCCTCTTAAAACATTGCCTCCTAGGCACTTGTTCACTCTCCAAGGTCAAATCCATCTTCTCCATATGATATGAATAAACCCATCATTTCTCAACTGTCTTGACCAACTTCATACTTCGGAGATTATAAGGGGTAAATCTCCAACTCTGAGGATAGGGATAATAATCATAAGCATTCAGATTGCATTTTTGCAGCTTGGCGATGTGAGTCATCAAGGCTCCATAAGGCATACCTTTATGCTTGGCCGTTTTTCCTTTCAGCTCACCCCTTAGTAAATTGGCCTTCTTTCTCATCATCTGTATAATCAAGCTTGGAAAATTTATTTTTCTCCCTTCTTCTAAATGCCACAGAATCTCTTTATCCAAAGTTATAATATGATTATTGCTAGGTTTCTTAGAATAAACCACCCGATTTATAGCATAATGTAACAGTCTATAATTCAAAGGCAAGTCCATTGCCTCATAAGGTGGTGAATGGTCAGAACACAATCTAGCAAGTAAATCATCTCCTTTAGCTTCAGTATACCCATAATTCTCTTCAGCCTCCTCATCCGTATCTCCACCCTCATGTCTCAGAATATCCAAATCTAAAAATGAAGCGTTAGGCCTAACCCCACCCCTAGGCAATTGAAACCATCTTGACATATAATCTTCACAGATTCAAAGTTCTGTCCCTTGAATTTTTGATTTCAAGTGCACTCCAGTATCCACATTACTCCTAATCACAACAAGATTTGCATAGAATTCTCTCGTCATATCCTCATAAATATGGTCAGTATATCCCAAAAAATAACGCAGTCCAAAACTTGTCATTTCAGAAAATAATTTCGTATATTCACTATGGTCTAACTCAACCCAATAAAATCTCATGGATGGGATTAATACCTCAGTTTTGAGCACCGTATAATAGAGATTTTGGGCCTCTCGTGAGATGAATCGTGCTTCAACTTCCTCGTTTTCTCTTTCACCACATCCCCTTGAAGATGACCCATGTACTCTTGGACCTAGTGGAGGAGTTATTGCCTTTTTCCCTTTACCACTTGATTTTCGTGAAGCCATTGTGAAAGATTGAAGGATTTTTACAGAGATAGGAGAAGATTTCGAAGATTAGGGTTTACGAGTTTTGAAAAGGGATTTGAAAGGAAGTAGGGTGATTTGTAGGATTGAGAAGAAGATTTAGTGTTTGTAGAAGACGATGGAAAGTGGGTATGAAGGATTTGAAGGAAACAGGGGAGAATAGTTGACTACAAGTAAGAAATTTTGAAAGAGAGAAAAGGAGCTTTTCGGAGATTTGGGGAAAAAGTGAGGTTTTAAAGAAGACCTAGATGACTTATAGTCGACTGGTAAGCGGGTTAATTGACTAATAAAAATAAAAGGAAGAGTGGGAGTTGTCTGATAAAAAACTAGTCAACTGGTCCATGTAATTAGTCGACTGGTTTTGAAAAATAGGTGTATTAGTCGACTAGTCGAAGACTATTAGTCGACTATAATTGTAATAAAGCAGAACAACTCGATTAATTCCTCTACCTCAGTCGACTTAAACTCCAATTAGTTAACTAGAATATTGCTAAACTCCAAATAAATCACATTTTAGCCTAAGTGGAGATCATGATGATGTATTCTTAGATGAAATTGCATATTTGCCTAATATTTTGACCATTTTGTTGTGCTAACGTATGCAGAAAATTAAAATCAACCAAAGGAATTTAAATCACATATGCCAAGTTTCAATTTAATATCCACAAACAAATCTTCCTTAAGAGGTTTAGTAAATATATCAGCTAATTGGTCACTAGAAGAAACATGCTTCAAACAAATATCACCTTTCAAACAATGATCACGTATAAAATGATGTCTATTTTCTATATGCTTTGTTCTACTATATAAAATTAGATTTTTACTCAAGCAAATTGCACTGGTATTATCACAATAGATTAGAATATTTTTAACCACAATACCATAGTCAAGCAATTGATGTTTAATCCAAAGAACTTGGGCACATGTACTTCCAAATTGCTACATATTGATTCAATGATGGAAATAGCTACACTAACTTGCTTTTTACTAGCCCACGAGATCAAAGATGATCCTAAGAAATGACATAAGCCACTAGTGCTTTTTCTATCTACTCTACAGCCACCATGATTAGCATCACTATAAGCATACAAATCAAAAGATTCACAACTGGGATACCATAAACCATGATTAACACTTCTACTTAGATATCTAAAAATTCTTTTGCAAGCACTCCAATGAGAAATTTTGGGACAAGATTGAAATCTAGCACACAGACACGTAACAAACATAATATCTGGTCTAGAAGCAGTTAAATACAAAAGAGAGTCGATCATACCTCTAAAAAGTTTTTGATCAACATCTTCCTCATGTTCAGATTTTTCTAAGACCAGATTTGTTGCCATTGGTGTTGCTGCTACTTTGCATCCTTCCATTTTGAACTTCTTTAGAAGCTCCTTGGTTTATTTGGATTGGTGAATGAAGATGCCATTTTTGTACTGCTTAATTTGCAACCCAAGAAAGAACTTGAGTTTTCCCATCATGCTCATTTCAAATTCACTTTGCATGAGATCACTAAATTCTTTGCACAAAAATTCATTAGTAGCACCAAAAATAATATCATCAACATATATTTGACAAATTAGCATATCTTGATCAACATGTTTAATAAACAAAGTATTATCAATCTTACCACGAATATAACCATTTTGAGTTAGAAAAGTACTTAACCTTTCATACAATGCCCTTGGTGATTGCTTTAATCCATATAGTGCCTTCTTGAGCTTGTAGACATAGTTCGGATGTTTATGATCTTCAAAACCAGGTGGTTGTTTGACATAAACCTCCTCTTGGATGTAGCCATTTAGAAACGCACTCTTGATGTCCATTTAATTTAATTTAAACATTTTATGCGATGCAAAAGCACATAATAATCTGATTGCCTCCAATCGAGCCATAGGAGCATATGCCTCATTATAATCAAGGCCTTCTTCTTGATAAAATCCTTGAGCTACTAACCTTGATTTGTTCTTGATTGCTTCACCATTCTCATCATTCTTTATCCTATTTACCCACTTGACTCCAATAATAGTTTTGTCTTTTGGTGGCGCTACCAAATCCCATACATTATTCCTCTTGAATTGATTTAGCTCTTCTTGCATAGCTAATAGCCAATTTTCATCTTCAAGAGCCTCTTTTATATTCTTGGGTTCCACTAATGAGATGAAAGCTGAATTGCTCATGTGCTCATAGACATTCCTTCTAGTTTTTAAACCATCATTCAAGCTACCAATGACTTGCTTCATAGGATGGTTCTTTGTTTTTGCCCATGTTTTATTGTTGGGTGCATGATCTTCTTTATCTAACTTCATTTCTTCAATCTTGGATTCAATTTCTTCAGCTCCATTTCCTAAATTCCCTGCATCATCATCAAAACAAACCTTTCTCGGGGGTGAAATCATATCATCAAATTTAACATGAGTACTTTCTTCAACACACTTAGTTCTATTATTATAAACTCTAAATGCATTACTAGTTAGAGAATAACCAAGAAACACACCAACATCAGATTTTGAATCAAATTTTCCTAAATTGTTCTTTCCATTATTATGAATAAAAATTTTGCAACCGAAAGGGTGAAAATATGAAATGTTAGGTTTCTTACCTTTCCATAACTCGTATGGTGTCTTGTTTTTGTCTCGTCTAAGTTGCACTCTATTGATGACGTAGCACGCAGTATTGATTACTTCTTCCCAAAAGGATTTAGGAAGATTGTACTCATTTAACATTGTTCTACTCATTTCTTCAAGTGAGCGATTCTTCCTTTCTACTACACCTTTTTGTTGTGGTGTTTTTGGTGTTGAGAAATTGTGCTTTATTCCATATTTGTCACAAAGCTTTTCAAATGGTTCATACTCAAATTCACCTCCACGATCGGTTCTAATTGCAACAATTGTCAAATTCTTTTCATTTTGAACCAATCTACACCCTTAGTAAACTCGTTAAAAGCATCACTTTTATTTGCAAGAAATCTCACCCAAGTAAATCTAGAAAAATCATCCATAGTAACAAGAACATATAATGTACCACTAAGACTAGTACGCCTAGATGATCCAATCAATTCCATATGAACAAGTTCAAGAATTCTAGATGTACAAATTTCTTTCTTTGGTTTGAAAGATTCTCTAACATGTTTGCCTTTGAAACAAGATTCACATAAGTGATCTTCAACAAATTTTATCTTAGGCAAACCTCTCATAATGTCATTTTTAGAAAGCTTAGAAATTAAAGGCAATGGTGCATGTCCTAATTTTCTATGCCATAAAAATGCATTTTCTTCTAATGTCAGCAAACACTTTTCATTAAAAGAACTATCATAATGTAAATCAACAATATATGTATTTCCATGTCTCAAATCAATGAAAGCAACATGATCATCCTTCTTAACCATGCAATGAGATGATTCAAATGTCACATTAAAATTCATATCACATAATTGAGAAACACTTAACAAATTATGTTTCAAGCCATCAACAAGCAAAACATTGTCAATGGTAGGCAAAGGTTCCTTACCCACTTTACCAATACCAATGACTTTACCTTTGTTGTTGTCTCCAAATGTGACATATCCTTGATTCTTTGGTCTAATTTCTGCAAATAAATTCTTGTCTCCACTCATATGCCTTGAACATCCACTATCAATGTACCATGTGCTTGGTTGTTTTTCATCCCTTGCTTGTACCTACAATAGAAACATTCTTTCTTCTTATAGGTACCCAAGCCATTTTGGTTAGTCATATAAACCACATTAGGAGGTGTTGTACCTTTTATCACCCAAATTTTCTTAACATTAATACATCTCCTAATACTCTTACATGCAAATTCTATATGACTATCTTTCAAACACTTAGCACATTTAGCAACTTTTCTATCTTTAGTGAATTTAGAAATGAAAGAACAACCTCTATCAAAAGGATCATATCCTAAACCATGTCTAGAAATTGAATATCTTTGTAAAGACAACATCTTTTGAAACTTCTCATTCCCACCAGCAAATTTTCCAACCATATAAGAAAACTCCTTTCTAAGTCTATCAAGTTCACAAGTGAGATTTTCTCTTTCAACAAGGCATGCAGAATGGTCTTCCTTAGTGCAATCTAAATCATCAATAGTTTCATGCAAGACACTATTTTCAGCAACTAGTTCTCTTATTTTCTTTCTCATTTTCTTGTTGATTTCAATAGCTTCTTCAAAATCAATTTGTAAAGCATTAAAAGAATCTCTAAGATCTTGATCAATGAATGTTACCTCATCTTCATCATCACTTGTTAAGGAACTATTTGACATAAGAGCTAAGTTGTTTTCATCATTGCTTTGATGTGCTTCCTCATCATCAATCGAAGTGGCTATTAGGCTAGCTTTCTTTTTCCCTTTGTCATACTTGTCATTTTTCTGAAAATTTGAAGTGAAGGATGAGCTTTTGCATTTTCTAGCATGATGTCCTCTTTTTCCACATTTCCAACATTCTTCATTGCTCTTCTTTTCTTCATAGCCCTTAGACCTTCTTTCCATGGTGTACTTCTTTTTTTCTTCATTTCTTCCACCATGTAATTTTTTCCTCCTATTTTTGAGTAGTCCTTTGAAGTTTCTCAAGTTTCTGGCATACATTGCTATTTCTTCATCTTCTTCTTCTTCATCTATTTCTTCGTCACTTTCATCAAGAGAAGAAGCATTAGCTTTTAAAGCAATTGACTTTTGTAACTTACCTCTTCCTCCTCTTGATTTGAGAATGATCTTATAGTTTATGAGAGATCCCGCCAAGGCATTGAATTCTAAATGATTGAGATCCTTAGACTCCATAATAGCAGTGACTTGAGAGTCCCATTCTTTGGGTAGTGAACGAAGAATCTTTTTCACCTTCTCGCTATCCTTCATATGCTTTCCAAGGTTGCCTAATCCATTTATGATTTCTGCAAAACGATCAAGCATAGTAGAAATAGACTCACCTTCCTTCATGACAAACATTTCATAGTCATGGAGAAGCATGTTGATCTTTGTCTCTCGAACTTGATTGGTTCTTTCATGAGTGATGCGAAATCTTTCCCACATTTCTTTCGCACTAATACACGAGTTCACTCGATTTCTCTCCTTAACGGTGAGAGCACAGTATATCAATTTCATTGTTTTTGAGTTGATGTAGGCTTCCTTCCAATTATTGTCATCATATTCCAGCTCCGTTTTCACCTCGTCATTTTCTTTTAATGGAACATGTGGACCGAAGATGATGATCTTCCAATACTCCACTCCCTCGCTTATAATATGATACTTCATAGGATTTTTCCAAGAAGAATAGTTAGTACCATTAAACAAAGGAGGGCGATTATTTGTGTTACCTTCTTCCGCTAGGTTATTGTGTGCCATCCCTGGATGCTTCTGCTTTGATACCAATTGTAAACGATCTAGAAGGGGGGTTGAATAGATCTTTAAACCTTTTCGTAAAGTTTTACAAAAAATCAGAAGTTAATTCACACAAAAATAAGTTAAACAAATTTAAATGCAAAGAATAGGGAAGAAGAGCAAACATTGTTTTTATAGAGGTTCGGTGCTAAGACCTACATCCTCTACCTAAGCTCCCACTTAGGATTTGACAAATCACTTTACTACACACTTTTTAGTTTAGTGTGAACTCTTACACCACCTCTTGGTTTTCGGCTCAAGCTACCCTTACAATTGATTTGTTTTCCGACACAAATCCTACCTTACAAGTGATTTTCTACCAATTACTCAACTCACAATAACAATGATAGAAAATTGAAGATAATAACTCTCAATACAGATGAATGTAATTAAGACCAAGCTAAGAGTAGAATGAGAGCAAATTAAGAACAATAGTAGTATGCTTTTTCTTTTTGGACTTCACTAATCGATTCCTTGATGTTCCTCAATTTATTTGCAGACTCTAAGATGATTGTAGCCGTTGGATAAGTCTACTAGTCGTTGCTTGATTGCTCATAGACGTTGCAAAATTATTTTCTTTCCATTTGTAGTCGATTGACTCATCAGATTTTGTTCAGCTACACCTGATAGTCGACTAGTCGAGATGTTATAGTCGACTAGTACTAACGTTTTTCACTGCAGGTTTCATCTCCGCTCTTCAATCAGTCGACTAGTGCCTTGATAGTCGACTAGTGCATCTATCTAACTGATTTGTAGTCGACTTGTAATATTTTGGTCGACTTGTTTCAAGCCCCATCTGATGAATCTCAATTTATTAGTCGACTTATGATATGATAGTCGACTTGTGCTGACTCTAACGGATATATTTAATCAGATCTTCCCATAATCTTCATGTTTTAAATCTTTTGCACGTTTGAAGATTATTTCCATCTAGATAATGATTTATATCTTGCACATAGTGGATCATCCAAAACACCTGAAATAATTTCTTAATCAATTTTATACATTTTATTATTATCAAAACATAAGTATGATTTAATTTGTCAACTACCATTGGTCTAACAGGTAAAATGTATGTTTTTTTCTTATTTCTAATGAAATATTTGTAGGTTTGACTCCAAGTCCAAATTTCGGAAAAGAAGGAGCAATCCCAACTGCTACTTGATTGCTACAAAAGGAGCACCATAAGATGAAGGACAAGCCCCGAACTCCACCAAGTTTTGATTATGGAAACATGGTGACTAAAGCTACAAGGGGATTCCAAGACCCCTCACCCACAGTTGTTCCTCGTGAATAAGGAAGTTCAGATCGGAATCCATTAAAAAGATTCTGCATGGAAAGTTGAAGAACCAATTTATGATGCATTGTTTCTTAGATTAAGGATTAATAGGGAGGCTAGATTGGTTGATTGGATAAATGTATTTGTTGCATGAAAGTGAGCTACTGGCAAGAGTGTCCTGATATGACCATCGTAGTGTAGTCTTGGCTTGGTTTGATATGGGGGTTTGCAAGTTGATGGAAACTTTGTAGGACTTTTTGTGTTTTTTTGTGAGTTATGATCTGGATAAGAGATTGCAGCTTGGGCAATCTCTAGTTGTATATAACTTCATATTATTTATAAAAATTTTCTGATCTACCAAAAAAACATTTTAATTTGCTCTATAAAATATAGTTATTTGACATAATATTTATTTTTTTAATTCATGAGAAAATTATAAGATTAAAAACATATTTTAGATGTACAAAAGGTTATACTTGCTAATATATTGATATTGCAAAGGGATGAGCGAGTGAGCGACACCAAACATTGTGATAGACAGTAGCAAGGAGTGACTGTTGCAATTCTCTAGCACTATAAGCGATCTTCGATCACGAGTAGCAACAACGAGCGTCCACCAAGATCAGTAAGCACCCACTACAAGCGTCAATGACAAAGTCGAGAAGAGGTTCCAAGAGTGTGTTAGAGGCATGAAGAGGAGTAAGGTGGTAGAGCGTTGAAGGGATGTTGCATTGCATAATTATAATTAATCTATAGTAACATCCATCCTGGAACAGTGCCTCTTATTCGACAACTGAGCTTCCTTTTCACCAAGAGGGCCTCTCGAAGACTTGAAATATAGAGAATGAGGGGACTCCCCCTCACTCTAGCTTGAATCTGGGTGAGTTCTCAGAACTTACCATAGTGGGGGATAACCCTGCTATAATAATTTGCAAAGAAGGTATTCAAATTAATTCTAAACAGTCAGCATGAGCTTGAAGGAGTAAATTACAAATTGAGGGTTTGCTTACTCCTTCCATTGAACTCCTAAAGCTTGGAGCTAATGCTCAAGACTCAATATCAACTAAAATTGTCATTGTACCATATTTAGAACAAAATTTGATACATACGATATTTGCGAGATTGTATAAGAGATTAAAATAATTTTTTAAATTTATTTAATACAATTAATAATAATAATAATAATTATATAATTATATCTATATTATTAAAAACTTAAAAAACGAAAAGAAAATACAAGGAAACGAGATGAAATTGGGGGGAAATCAAAATAGGCTTGTAAGCCCCTAACGTTCCTAAATCTCCTCGGCCCATCAATTTGATTCTCTCTATATTAATAGAAACCCTAAAACCCTGGCTCCCTGTCTTCTCAATCACTTTCCAAGATCCAAGCTTTACAACAGCCGATCTCTCTGCGTCGAAGACATGGCGACTAGTGCGACCGGTGGGACCCAACCAGCTCGGTCTCTATCACAGAAAGAGTTGGATATTCAGATGATGTTGGCGGCTGAGGTTCACCTTGGCACCAAAAACTGTGACTTTCAGATGGAACGTTACGTGTTCAAGCGCCGAAATGACGGTATTTAAGCTCAATCTACTTTTGAACTATGTTATATGGGGATTGGATCATAAGGGATGCAATTTTATACGTTGAGTTTGTTTGAGGTCCTTAGTAGGTATTCATTCCTTGGTTTCTTTTGATTTGGTTTGGTATCTGTTTTCGTTTAATGAGAATCAGAAAAATGCTGGCGTTTTCATGCTCAGCTTGCATTTTGAACGTGTTGCAATGATCGTTACTTTCAAGGTTGATTGTTTTGTTAGACGTTGATACAGACTTGCAGTATGCTTTGAGTGGACGTGGGGGATTATCTAGTTGATCACATTTCTGATACGAGCTTAATAGCATCGTACAATGTATAGTTTTAGGTGCGGCAATTTCTTGTTTACGGCATTCAATATGTTTTTCAGTGCCCCGTTTAGTAAATTATGAAGATGAAGTAGTGTTCAATGTGCTATCTCATTGCAATGTATCCAGTGAAGGTGGCTGTGGGTCACTGAATTTTTTTTCTTTTTATTTTTTGGGCCTGTCAGCTTGAATTTATGATCATAGTTCCATACTTCTGATGAGAAGTCCTGTAATTTTCCTGCTTTGTGGTTTCAATAGGTGTTGTCTGTTGTCAGGAATTTACATTATAAACCTTGGTAAAACCTGGGAAAAACTTCAACTGGCCGCCAGAGTTATTGTTGCTATTGAGAACCCTCAGGACATCATTGTCCAGTCTGCAAGGCCCTATGGTCAGAGGGCTGTCCTGAAGTTTGCTCAGTACACTGGTGCCCATGCAATTGCTGGAAGGCATACCCCAGGTACATTTACTAACCAGCTCCAGACATCATTCAGTGAGCCTCGTCTCTTGATTCTCACTGATCCAAGGACTGATCACCAAGTAAATCACTCTACATCAACAATATGATCTTATTCTTTTTCCACTCTTGGCTATTTCTTTCATGATTAAACATTACTTAATTATTTGTCAACATCTTGTAGCCTATCAAGGAAGCAGCCCTTGGAAACATCCCTACCATTGCTTTTTGCGATACTGATTCTCCTATGGGGTATGTGGACATTGGTATCCCTGCTAACAACAAAGGAAAGCACAGCATTGGATGTTTGTTTTGGCTGTTGGCAAGGATGGTTCTGCAGATGAGGGGTACTATCCCACAAGGGCACAAGTGGGATGTCATGGTGAGCAGAACTAATAATTAAATTTTATATTTTCTCACATATACATGTTCTTATTTTCCTCTCTGTTGATCTAATTTCCTTGTACAGGTTGATCTGTTCTTCTACAGGGAGCCAGAAGAAGCCAAGCAGCAGGAAGAGGAAGAAGCAGTACCAGCTGTTGATTATCCTCCTACAGATTTTGGCCTTCCTGCAACCGATTGGAGTACTGCAATTCCTGATAGCCAGTGGGCTGCTGATGTGGCTCAAGCACCAATACCTGCTGTTCCTGCAGCTAACTTGTATCCAGAGCAAGGTTATATTTTATGCAAATTCTAATAAGCTGCCTTAGTTGTCAGATTTGAAATCATTTTTACTTCAAAAATCATTTTAAATTTTGCACCCATGTCTGTCTACCATTTTATTTTTATCATTCCTGCAACTATATCTAATGATCATTTCGATTTTTTAATGGTACAGGATAGACACTTAACCGTGACAATGCCTTTTATTTGTTTGATCCAATCTTTGTGGTATGAATGTAGGTGGGCTCGCTGGGGAGTGGGATGTTGTTGCTCCACCACAACAGTTTGCTGCTGCTACTGCCCCTGCACCTGGACCTGCTCCAACTGGGTGGGATGAATGAAGAAGTAGATGAGGATCTCATGAGTTGTATGATTTTACTTACATTCTTTCTTTTGAGCAGTGAGTAGTTGTCAAAGTGATTATTAGCTTCGGTTGTGAAATGGAAGCTTTTCATTTTGATATTCATTTGGTCAAACTTTTATAAATTGGATATCCTAGATAGAGATCCTGAGTTCACTTTTTTTTCCCCAAATATATCATGTTTCTTCTGTGGTTGTTCATTGTTCCAGTGCAGTCCAACAGCTTTACTGAGTATAAATAGGATCATAGCTTAATAAATAGCTTTACTGAGTATAAATTGGATCATAGCTTAATAAATAACTCGCTAGCTACAGAATGTAGAGTGTAATCGAAGTTCCAATGCTTACCATCTTGAATGTTATTTTGAATTGATGGCATTTGGGAATTGGGGAAAGCATGAATGTGGTAAAATCTTAATGGTTGCGAATGTATGTTCTTAAGCTGTTGTATGCTTTTCCCAGCTGAACGAAACAAGACCACTATCCATCTTTTTTGAACGAAATACCTCAACAGTATCACTTCTCATGGGCGCCTACCATAGCATATACATCAAATGTTGCTCGTAATCGAAAGATGTTTGAACACGAATGGTTTGAACGGAAGAAGCATTTTAATTAATTAAGTATATATACGAAGAGCGAGTTGGGATGGACAACCACGTAATGCATCTGGTCAGTTCATTTAATTTGACGGCTTATCTTGTTCATTGAATGTTGTGTCCTCAGACGACCACGCAGACGATCAAGCAATCCATCTCACCCTTCCATTTAATCTGACGGCTTATCTTGTTTATTGAATATTGTGTCGTGAGGCGACCATGCACTCCATCATGTCCGTCCATTTAATCTGACGGTTTATTTTGTTCATTGAGTGTTGTGTCCTCAGGCAATCACGCAATCCATGTCCTTGTGACGACTTATATCTGTTCATTGAATGTTGTGTCCTCTTTCGCAAAACTTTCTCTCTTTGTTTTTCCTCTCCGCCCTTGCCTTTCTCTGCTTTCTTACTTCTTTCGTTTTCAGCTTTGGTCGCTTCTTTTTCGTTCCCTGATGATTGGTAAGTTTGCAGCTGTTTATTGTCGTAGTTTTATATTTTCGTTTCTTACTTTCGTTCACGTTTTATTGTGTGCACAGACGGTCTACGATTTTCTCTCCAGCCTGGGTAAGTTTGTTTAAATTTTCCTATTTTTTCTCTTTTTGTTTTTCCTCTTCGCCCTTGCCTTCCTCTACTCTCTCACTTATTTCGTTTCCACCTTTGGTCAGTTTTCCTTCTTGGTCAGTTTTCCTTCTCGCCTCTTTTTAGTGCCCTGATGATTCGTAAATCTGCAGCTGTTTATTGCCGTCGTTGTCTTTAAGCCGTGGTTTTATATTTTTGTTTGTTACTGTCGGCGTACGGTTTCCTCTCGAGCCTGGGTAAGTTTGCTACATTTTTTCTCATTTTTTTGTGTGTGGTTTTTTCCTTTCAGTTTCATCCACTTTTTAAAATGTGTACAGTTATTTAACATTTGGACTTTCTGTGCAGCTTTGGAAAGTTTTCATTTTTGCTTTTGTTTCTCTGAACCTGTGGTAAGTTTTTGTTTTCGTTTTTCGTTTTTTGTTTGCGTTTTTTTCTTCGACTTCCATCAACTTTTTATTGTGTCTAAAAGTTCATCCACTTTTTCTGGTGTGGATGGATGTTTTAGGAGTTTCTCTCCAGCTTTGGTATCAGCCGTGGTTTTATTTTTCCGTTTTTTACTTTCGTTTTTGGTTTTCGTATTTTCTTCATTTTTGACCATTTTTTCTGTGCGGTTGTTTCATCCACTTTTTTTATGTGTACAGATGGCCTACAGCTTTGGAAAGTTTTCGTGTTTGTTTTTGTTTCTCTACACCTGTGGTAAGTTTTCGTTTTCGTTTTCCTTTTTTTTTGTTTGGGTGTTTTTTTCTTCGACTTCAATCGACTTTTTATTGTGTGTATAAAATCGACTTTTTATTGTCCTTTTTGTTTTTTCCTTCGACTTTCATAGGAGTTTGTTCAACATTTGGAGTTTCTCTGCAGCAATTTCTGCGGCTTTAGTCATCGCTTAATACCGTGATGCCTTCGTGATTTACCCCGGCGAAACAAAAGTGGATGTTCAAGCGGATAAAGATTGAATTCTATAACTCGGTCCTGAGTTAGTACAGACTTGCATATGAGGAGATTTATCATGTTGTTCATCGTCAGTGACAAACTTGGAGCACCTACATTCAGGGGAGAAAAATCATGCCTCAAATAAAGAAGACGTAGTGTAGACTTGGATATGAGGAGATTTATCATGTTCATCGTCAGTGTTAACAAACTTGGAGCACCTACATCCAAGGGAGAAAAATCTAAAAAAGGATGCCTCAAATAAAGAAGACGTAGTGCAGACTTGGATATGGGGAGATTTATCATGTTCATCGTCAGTGTCAGTCCATATAGCAGCTACTTGTGATCCAATAGAAAGATTGTAAATGTGTCGATCAAGATTGTATTTTGAAGAATTGTAATATTCTATAGCATAATATGGTAACCGCTTCGTCTCAGTTTCCAGTTCGTCTTTCTTATCGCTTCCTGTTATTTTTATCTATACATTATATTAAAAGTAAGACGAAGTGAAAGTAAGACGATAGAAGTAATCCGATCGAAGTAAGACGAAGTGAAAGTAAGACGATAGAAGTTATCTGATTGAAGTAAAGACGATGTGAAAGTCCGACGAAATCAAAGTGAAGACAAAGTGAAAGTAAGATGATAAAAGTAAGACGATAAAAGAAAGACGAAGTGAAAGTGAGACGATAAAAGTAAGTCGAAGTCAAAGTAAGACGATACAAGTAAGACGATAAAAATAAGACGATTAAAGTAAAACGAAGTGATAGTAAGACGATAGAAGTAAGAGGATAAAAGTAAGACGATAAAAGTAAGGCAAAGTAAGACGATTGAAGTAATACGATAAAAGTAAGACGAAGTGAAAGTAAGACAATAGAAGTAATTCGATCAAAGTAAGACGATGTGAAAGTCAACGAAATCAAAGTAAGACGAGTGAAAGTGAGACGAAGTGAAAGTAAGAAGATAAAAGTAAGACAAAGTCAAAGTAAGACGATAGACGATAAAAACTGAGACGAAGCAGAGTCAAACTAAAACTATAGAAAAGTAAAACTAAGACGATAGAAATTAAGATGAAACAGAGTGAGGATAGACGAAGTCAAAGTAGGAAGATAGAAGTAAGACGAAGTCAAAGTAAGACGATAGAAGTAAGATGATAAAAATAAAACGAAATGAAAGTAAGTGACGGTAGCATGTCGAGTGCCTTTGCAAAATTTACGACTCGCACACTAAAATTTGTAGTTGTGGTAAGTGGGATCGAATCCTGAGGAATGTTAGGTTAATTTTAAATCTGAAAATAATTGATGCAAGAAAAGTATATGGGGGTTTTGGTTTTGAACAATTTAGAAAATTAAAGTAAAATTAAACTATCGAAAACAAATTAAAACAAACAATCAAAAATGAGAAAAGTGTTGAGTATAAGTAAGATCCGGTTCTAGGGTCAATCTCGGCCAAAGCACAGTCAAGCATATTTCTTCATTCTAAAGCCTTTACAATTCTTTTCGAACTATTGATCTGAGACTTATAGAATACTCTACCAATCTTGGTTTTCCCTTAAATTGAATTTAATCAAGATACGATCATTAATTAAACCTAACCACCGAATAACCTAGGATACGATCTCTAGATTTAATTTGGCAGTCGCATTATGAATTGGAAAACGATCAATATAGGTAGTAACCTCACAAGCTCGGGTTATCTAACCTAAGTTATGTTGTGCTTAACGATTAACGATCGTTAGATGCCACTCACAAATATCAAAAGTAACAATTACGGATTACAATCAATATTTTAGCAATAGGTTCGAGATAAAACGATCAAAATAATCTATCAAGATCATTAATTCCAAAACCATTAAAATCAATACCAACAACACAACATTAGAAAATAAATCATGACTTTAGAATGGCGAAATTAAGCTTAACCGTAATTTGACGTTGATATTCCCATTGAACCGGTGTCGGGGAGTTAGCCAATCATCTTCATTTCATGCTCCAAGAATGGGTCGTATTGCTGTCCACGATTAGACATAAAAAATGCAAGTTTCTAGTTCGGTGGCTAGCCTTCATTGCTGCTCCTGGTGCAATTTTTTTTTTCTGTATACCTTCGTTGATTTAATCTCCAACGCTTGCCATCTATTTACTGCATCGCACTGTACCAATTGATGGGACGCATAACGTTGGCTGCTCCTTTAAAATCCTCCTGCCTGTGCTTCTGCATGAGTGCTCCTTCACTGTGGCCTCTTGGTGTGTCCCTTCTTGTTGTCTGCGCCACTCTATTCCTCCCTCTTGCCGGCACTGTTCTCTTCTCCTGTTCGTTCCTGTAGCTGTTGCGGAAAAGACAATTAATGACTCTCCCTTTTTGTTTTCTGCGTAGCACACTATTCTCCTTCACCAGCTGTAACATCCCGTCACCGATAGGATGTGTACAGTTCCTCTTATACGTATTCTGTGTACGTATTCTGCATTTGAAATTGTAGTCTCTGCATATCTGAGTAATGTTTGGCATTGCATAAGTATATGTATGTACATGCATGTATGGCATAATTCCGACGTACTTGTGGCACTGGAGACTTTGTGATTTAGGGTAATTGTGTTTGAATTGTGAATTAGAAGCGAGTATTAAGGTAAATTGAGTTATTAGAGAATTTGATATTCGATTTATGAAATTGAAGAGTCAACTTAAATTTAGGAATTGAAGATTTGATATTTGAGCATGTGATTAGAGATTTCCTAATTTTGTGGAATTATAGGAATTTTTCTAGAATTTTCGGAGCAATAGGCCCGGACCGAAAAATTGATAGATGCCTGATAAATTGGATTTCCGGTCCCGAAATTGATTATCCAATAGCAAGTATAGATTAGAAATTTAAATTGAGGAATTAGGATTTATCCATTAGAATTCGGGAGAAATTAGAATTCGAAATTGACTTGAGGTGGTTTGGATCAGACTGGTGGCAATTAAACCTTGCCAAACAAACCTTAAGATCTTTAGTAAATAAAAAGCTTATGCCTTTGAAATTTGACTCGATGCTTGTTTCGTTTATGGAGAAAATTGCTTGGTTCTTCTTCTTCCCTTGCGTGGATTTCTTGGTGTTTGGAAGAGTTTCAAAGCTTGATCAAGTAAGTTCTTGTTTATTTATGTGTTTAATCTTGATTCAGCGAAATTTAGTGATTAATTGTTTGAGGATTAAGGTGTTTCGGACGATATAGGTTTTAGGGTTGAGATTTGGGGATATTGATTGTTTGATGAAATAGAAGTTAGAGATTGGTTGTATATCATGTATGGAATTATTTAGGAGTGATTGGTAAGGAGAAAACTTGAATTTGATGATTTTATCGTCGAAAATCTGGAAAATTTCTGAGTTTCTGGCGGATCTAACGATCTTGCGCCTCGTATGACTTGACGAAACCTTGTAATGACGAGGCGAAGCTTGGCTGCCATGACAATGACAGCGTGCTTGTGGCTTGAAGAAGCGAGGCGTAGCGCAAGGGAAAGGATGCTTGGCGGGGCGCTTGTCTTCGCATATGTGTTGCTTGGTTTTAAAATTTTAAGGTTATTCTAGTTATGAATTGGGAGTGATTAAGTGATCTTAATTTTTGAGACTCTGAGTATAAATTTAGAAGAATGTGATTTTGGAGATTTAGTTCAATAATTCTCGAAATCGGACGACATTTGAATAGTGAATTTGATTAGATTCATCGATAAGTCTTATGTCTTTGATTTTGACTTTGGAGGATATGGAACTTAGCCAATTGAATTATGGTATTAGAAATTATTACGAACTAAAGCAAAAGAGCATAATTGAGATAATTGATTTTGGTGAAAATGTCATAACGTCGTAGTACAACATTCATTTGAAATATCGACATTACGATTATTGAAATTGGTTCAATTAGTGATATGTGAATATTCTGATTTGATAGAGGCTCGAGTAGGCGTCGATCATCGACCTTGGTGAGACTTCCGACGATGGCGGAAGTTTAGAGGTGAGTAACCTAGTTGGTTTCTCGATCTCTTATGTGTTATATGCTACATATGTGAACTATCGTGCTTTTGATTATGTGATTTTGATTATGTGACTCGCATGAGGTATACATTAGTGAAATTGTGAAAGCATGCTAGGCATGATTAGAAATCGATGTGCAGCGGTTGTATTTGGAGCACATTACGATCAGAGTGGAGCTATAAGCTCATCAATTGTGTTAAGTGAAAAAGGATTAGTGCATACCCATAGGGCTCTCCTATCCCTAGATGCGGCGTGGGCAATAGTGCATACCAAAGGGCTCTCTACCCCAGCGATTACGTGTAATGTGCCCGAAATGGGGAAAAACTCGACACCCAGATCCTGGCGCTAATAATGAATTGGAAATCATTGTGCATCGATGCGTGATTATGCTATGAATGTGATATGGACTAGCGTAAATGTGTGATTTTGATTGTATGAAATTCGATTTATGATATGTGTTGCTCATGCGCAATTTTGCGTAATGCATGAATGGGTAAACCATCGATGATGGTTACTCATTGAGTTTATAAACTCACCCAATTGCGACTATTTTTCGGGATAGCGGTAGTGAGACTCTAGCTTGATTTTGTGACTTTCTGCTTTGTGTGTGTCTTGGCGAGAGGAGCATGGCCTGGTCGGTCATTGGGGATCCTTTGGGATATTTTAGGGATGACCTAGATAGGAGCTATTCTTGTTTATTTTGGACTTATGCGGTTATAAATTATGACCGGATATTGTACTTAGGATTTATGAATGCAATGAGAAGTACTCTTTGGTTTTAAAATTAGTATTTGTGATCTTCTTGCTTTGATTATATTGATGCCATGAGGTTTTATAGAAGCGATTATGCGGTAGTGCACCCTCATCGTAGGGTATGTATCGGTATGACTGCGGGCGTATCGGTGTATACTCTACGGTGAGGGGCCTTGATGATGATATCGAGCATGGTTTGGCATCTTTTGGGCATAGTATATTTTAGGCTTGAATTGTGTGAAAAGCAAGAAATTGATCGAATTGTGATTTTATTGTAGGTCATCCGTCTTTGGTGATCGGTCGATCCTTTCGGCTAACGAGGATCGATGGGAGCTAGTAGAGAGTCCTCTGTGCCTATGTATGGGAAGCGACCTCGGTGGTTCCCATGAGGCGGAACGACGGTATGATCGCTGCGTGGCGAAATTGTCGATTCTGGCGGTCTGAGACCTCGCGAGGTAGAGGGTTGGTTAGAGAGGGTGAGAGGTCTAGACCGGATGGATTGTGATCTTTGAGGAGAGGTTCGATTATCTTTGTTTCTTTGCTTGAGGTCCGGCATATCGGTGGTGGAAGACCGTTCGGGAGTTCCACGGACCACATCATTTTGACTTGGCGGATTTTAGAGCTTTCCTAGACAATTATATGCCCGAGGTTTATATGGAGATGAAGATCACGGAGTTTTGGATTTGAGGCGGGGATCTATGGCGTTGGTGATTCGAGGTCGATTTAATGAGTTATCGGCATATCGTCTGTTTGATTTCTTGAGGCGGATCGGTCTTGGAGATTTGAGGAGGCTGAATCTGGATATTCGTGCAGATTAGCCCGATCGACATGGGCACCTTTAATGGGTGAGGTCATTCTTTGTCCGGATCGGCGGCTCTTGGTAGTCGAGTTGAGATTGGCGGGGATCTCGGAGTAAGAGATCCGGTGATAGTCGAGGCGGCTCGGGTAGGAGCTTTAGCCGACGTCGAGCGAGCTCAGATTTTCGGAGGTCCCGAACGATCTGGTTCGGTTTAGAAGCGATTTAGGCGGTCAGTAGCGATGGCGATGGTGAGGCTCGGCCGACTTCCTCCTCTGTCGAGTTTTGTGAGAGGAGGCACGATGGAAGTCTTGGAGGATCAACTGGGCGTGTTTGAGGTGTGGCTCGATGGAGCATCGGATCAAGCCTTTGTCCGGAGATTTTGGGAGCTCGATCTGCTTGAGTGGGAGGCTGGTAGTAGCATGGCCGTCTGTGAGCAGCGGTAGTGGACTGGATTGAGGCGAGGCGGACCTCGGAGTGGGTGGAGATTCTTTGTGGGGTCGGAGAGTCGGAAGTCGGCGCGATCGCGAGCCGAGTCTACGCCATGACCGGCGGGAGGCCAGGACTCTCGAGATGTGGTTGCGGGTTTATACGCTCTCGATATAGAGGTGTATGCATTGATAGATCCGGGGTCCACGCATTCATTTATTGCACGCATGTGGCATGTAGATTGTATGTGCATAGAGATGCTTGATATGGGTTGCGGTGAGTACACCTTTGGGTAGTACCCTTTGCTTTAGGCGAATTCTGAGGGGATGCCGTCTGGTAGATTCAGTGATATTGAGTCTGATTTGATAGTGTTGCCCGCCGAGAGATTGAGGTGATTTTGGGGATGGGTGGCTCCTTGCCCGTAGAGGCGATTATGGATTGCTATACTAAGGAGGTTGTGTTAGAGTCTCTGGTCGGTAGAGGGCTATTTTTCAAGGTGTTAGTCGGCAGTGCCAGCCAGGATGATCTCTTTTATGAGTGCTTTGAGGTTGATGAGAGGTGGGTGTGAGGCTTATTTGGCGCGTGTAGTGGATTCTAGAGTGCGGCGAGTTTGCAGGATGTCCCTGTGATTAGAGAGTTTCGATGTGTTTCAGGAGTTCTGGGGTTGCCGCCGGATCGGAGGCGGAGTTCGAGATTGACCTCGTTCAGTGCCGCTCTATCTCGATACCTCCGTATAGGATGGCACCGGTGGGCGAGGGAGCTTAAAGGCTCGATTCGAGGAGTTGTTGGATAAAGGGATTTATTAGGCGAGTGTTTCCCCGTGGGGAGCTCCGGTATTATTTGTGAAGAAGAAGGACGGGACTTTGAGGCTTTGCATCAATTATAGACAGCTTAATCGGGTTACTGTTAAGAATAAGTACCCACTGCCTAGGATCGATGATCTCTTTGATCGATTCTTGAGGAGCTCGGTATTTACCAAGTTGGATTTGAGATCCGGTTATTATCAGTTGAGGATCACAGAGGCCGATGTGCCTAAGAGTGCTTTCAGGAACAGGTATGGGCATTATGAGTTTTTAGTGATGCCGTTCGGGTTGACTAATGCCCAGGCAACCTTTATGGCCTTGATGAATAAGGTCTTTCAGCCATACCTGGATCAGTTTGTGATAGTGTTCATTGACGACATTTTGGTGTATTGAGGTCTGAAGCGCGGGGCATGCGAGACATCGAGAGTTATGCTTGATTATGAGAGATAGGCGGTTGTATGCCAAATTCACTAAGTGTGAATTTTGGCTCGATGAGGTGTATTTTAGGCCACATAGTATCTGGTGAGGTATCGGTGGATCCTCACAAGATTGAAGCGATGAGGAGTTAGGAGATTAGAGGCGTGCACGAGTTGAGAGTTTCCTCGGATTGGCGAGGTTGTTACGGAGGTTTGTCGAGGTTTCTGTGATCTCGGCCCGTTGACAAAACCGAGGAAGAGTGTGGCCTTGGATGGGCGGATGAGTGTCGAGAGGAGTTTCGATGAGTTGATACATCGGTTGACTACGACACGGTGTTAGCCACGCCATTTGGATCGGGAGGTTTGAGGTTTATAGTGATGCTTTGGCGGGGTTTAGTGTGTGTTGATGCGGCATGGGAGAGTGATAGCATATGCCTCGAGGCGGTTGAGAGCCCGTGAGGTAATTATCCTGTGCATGACTTGGAGTTAGCGGTGTGGTGTTTGCTCGAAGATCTGGAGACATTATCGTATAGGGAGACTTTCGGATCTTCACCGATCATAAAGTTTGAGGTATTTGTTGAGTCGTGAGAGCTGAATCGAAGCGAAGGAGATGGTTAGAGTTGCTTAAGGATTCTGTTGCCTATCGAGTACCACCGAGGAAGGCCAATATGGTGGCGATGCCTTTGATAGGAGATCGCATGGTAGTCATTTCAGATTCAGTTTCGAGGTTGTCATGCTTAGATTCGGTTGAGAGCTCTTAATGTCTGAGATAGATTTGAGTCGGGATGGAGCTCGATTGCGACTTTGAATTTGAGGCGATGTGCATGATCGGATCGGAGAGTGCGGGCTCAAGACCCGATTTTGGTGAGATTGATTGATAGAGTCAGATCTGGATGGGTATCTGAGTTTGAGTTGAGAGATGGTTCTTTGTGGATGGGCCAGAGATTGTGTGTTCCTGATGTGGAGGATTTGAGGCGTGAGATCTTAGAGGAGGCTCATTTGGCCGCTTATGTCATGCATCTGGGTGTCACCAAGATGTATCGCACTCTTAAGTTACATTTCTGGTGGCCGGGTATGAAGAGGCATGTGGCGGAGTATGTTTCTCGGTGTTTGACGTGCCAGCAGGTTAAGGCTGAGCACCAGGCCCCAATTGGGAGATTGCATTCGTTGCCCATTCGGGTGGAAATGGGAGCGGATTACGATGGATTTTATCATAGGGTTACCGGGGCCTTGGCGGTGTGATGCTATCTGGGTCATAGTGGACCGATTATTAAATCGGCTCACTTCTTGCCGATGAGGAGAGTAGTACCTAGATTAGTTGGCCCAAAGTATGTGGCGGAGATAGTTATTGCATGGGGTCCCGATTTCGATAGTGTCGAGATAGGGATCCAGGTTTACTTCGAGATTACGGAGAGTCTGCGATCGGCTATGGATGCAGATTGAACTTGATCTGCGTTTCATCCTCGACGGATGGGCGAGTGAGAGAACTATTCAGATTGTTGAGGATATGTTGAGAGCCTGTGTATTGGAGTTTCGAGGTGCGTGGGATCGATGTTGCCTCTGGTAGAGTTTGCATATAATAATCAGTACCAGAGTAGCATCGGTATGGCACCGTATGAGGCTTTATATGGACGTCCGTGCAGATCCCTCTTCTTTGGGATGAAGAGGGTGTGAGGATGTTAGAGGTCCGAGCTGATCCGGGATCGGTTGATAAAGTGCAGATTGATTGAATCGCATCAAAGCGGCCCAGGATAGGCAGAAGAGTTATGTGGATCAGCATCGGCGAGAGATGGAGTATGTTGTGGGTGATAGAGTGTTTCTCAGAGTGTCTCCGTGGAGAGGAGTTCCCAGATTTGGCCATAAGGGCAAGTTGAGTCCTCGGTATATCGGTCCATATGAGATTACTGAGCGGATTGGACCGTTGGCTTATAGGTTGGCCTTGCCAAGTGAGATGTCGCAGCTTCATGATGTGTTCCATGTGAGCATGTTCCGAAGATACCGATCTGACTCGACTCATGTGATCCTGGCTCAGGAGATTGAGATAGCCAATAACTTGAGTTATATTGAGGAGCCGGTAAGGATTATTGGATCGCGGGTCAAGCAGTTGCGGAGCAGGGTGATTCCATTGTTGAAAGTCCTTTGGAAGAACCATTCTTCAGAGGAGGCGACTTGGGAGACTGAGGAGCATATGAGGAGGCAGTATCCTCACTTGTTCGATCAGTCAGGTAAGAAAATTTCGGGACGAAATTTTTGTTAGGAGGGGAGAATTGTAACATCCCGTCACCGATAGGATGTGTACAGTTCCTCTTATACGTATTCTGCATTTAAAATTGTAGTCTCTGCATATCTGAGTAATGTTTGGCATTGCATAAGTATGTACATGCATGTATGGCATAATTCCGATTGTGTGTACAGTTCCTCTTATATGTATGTACATGCATGTATGGCATAATTCCGACGTACTTGTGGCATTGGAGACTTTGTGATTTAGGTTAATTGTGTTTCGAATTGTGAATTAGGCTGAGTATTAAGGTAAATTGAGTTATTAGAAATTTGATATTGATTTATGAAATTGAAGAGTCAACTTAAATTTAGGAATTGAAGATTTGATATTTGAGCATGTGATTAGAGATTTCCTAATTTTGTGGAATTATAGGAATTTTCTGAAATTTTAGAACAATAGGCGGATAGAAAAATTGATAGATGCACGATAAATTGGATTTCGGTTCGAAATTGATTATCCAATAGCAAGTATAGATTAGAAATTTAAATTGAGGAATTAGGATTTATCCATTAGAATTGGGAGAAATTAGAATTGAAATTGACTTGAGGTGGTTTGGATCGGTGGTGGCAATTAAACCTTGCCAAACAAACCTTAAGATCTTTAGTATATAAAAAGCTTATGCCTTTGAAATTTGACTCGATGCTTGTTTCGTTTATGGAGAAAATTGCTTGGTTCTTCTTCTTCCTTGCGTGGATTTCTTGGTGTTTGGAAGAGTTTCAAAGCTTGATCAAGTAAGTTCTTGTTTATTTATGTGTTTAATCTTGATTCAAGCGAAATTTAGTGATTAATTGTTTGAGGATTAAGGTGTTTGGACGATATAGGTTTTAGGGTTGAGATTTGGGGATATTGATTGTTTGATGAAATAGAAGTTAGAGAATGGTTGTATATCATGTATGGAATTATTTAGGAGTGATTGGTAAGGAGAAAACTTGAATTTGATGATTTTATCTGTCGAAAATCTGGAAAATTTCTGGGTTTTCTGGCGGATCTCGATCTGCCTTGTGTGTATGACAATTGCCTTGTGGCAATGACGAGAGCCTTGAGGCGCTATGACAATGACAAGCGTGCTTGTGAAGGCTTGAAAAAGCGGTAGCGCGCCATGCGAGGAAAGGATGTCATGGCGAGGACGCTTGTCTTCGCATATGTGTTGCTTGGTTTTAAGAATTTTAAGGTTATTCTAGTTATGAATTGGGAGTGATTAAGTGATCTTAATTTTTGGGACTACAGTATAAATTTAGAAGAATGTGATTTTGGAGATTTAGTTCGATAATTCTGAAATCGGACGACATTTGAATAGTGAATTTGATTAGATTCATCGATAAGTCCTATGTCTTTGATTTGGACTTTGGAGGATATGGAACTTAGCCAATTGAATTATGGTATTAGAAATTGTTATGAACTAAAGCAAAAGAGCATAATTGAGATAATTCGGTTTTGGTGGAAATGTCATACGAGTACAACATTCATTTGAAATATCGGCATTACGATTATTGAAATTGGTTCAATTAGTGATATGTGAATATTACGATTTGATAAAGGCTCGAGTAGGCGTTGATCATCGAGCCTTGTTGAGACTTCCGACGATGGCGGAAGTTTAGAGGTGAGTAACCTAGTTGGTTTCTCGATCTCTTATGTGTTATATGCTACGTATGTGAACTATCGTGCTTTTGATTATGTGATTTTGATTATGTGACTTGCATAGGGTATACATTAGTGAGAATTGTGAAAGCATGCTAGGCATGATTAGAAATCGATGGCGAAAGTTGTATTTGGAGCACATTACGATGCGAGTGGGCTATAAGCTCATCAATTGTGTTAAGTGAAAAGGTTAGTGCATACCGGAGGGCTTTCCTATCCCTAGTTGGCGTGGGCGATAGTGCATACCAGGAGGCTCTCTACCCCCAAAATGCGATTACGTGTAATGTGCCCGAAATGGGGAAAAACTTCGGCGCTTGATCCTGGCGCTAATAATGAATGGAAATCATTGTTCATACGATGCGTGATTATGCTATGAATGTGATATGGACTAGCGTAAATGTGTGATTTTGATTGTATGAAATTACGATTTATGATATGTGTTTGCTCTGTCGCAATTTTGCGTAATACATGAATTGGGTATACCATCGATGATGGTTACTCATTGAGTTTAACAAACTCACCCAAATTGCGACTATTTTTCGGACGGACGGTAGTGAGACTCTAGCGGATTTTGTGACTTTTCTGCTTGTGTGTGTGCGGCGAGAGGGCATGACCCATGTGTCGGTCATTTGGGGATCCTTTGGGATATTTTGGGGATGACCTAGATAGGAGCTATTCTTGTTTATTTTGGACTTATGCGGTTGTAAATTATGACGGATATTGTACTTAGGATTTATGAATGCAATGAGAAGTACTCTTTGGTTTTAAGAATTAGTGACTGTGATCTTACTGCTTTGATTATATTGATGCCATGTGGTTTTATAGAAGCGATTGTCTGGTAGTGTACCCTCATCGTAGGGTATGTATCGGTATGACCTGCGGGCGTATCGGTGTATACTCTACTGATGAGAAGTATTACACCGGCGATTTCGGCGTCGGCGTCAGCGTCAACTTGCTTCTCATTTTTTTCACGCCGGCACTGTCGCTTGGTTCCTGTAGCAGACAAGACAAATTAATTCACACATTAAAACCCTCTCCTCTCTTGTTTGCTGTGCGTGGTGAAACGCATACGACAACTAAACAACATGCTGCGTTACGCGTTAAGAAAGCGATCTTGCGGCGGCGTTAGCTGCTTGAGTTAAACAACTAACGCGCATTTACGCGACGCAGCAAGAACGTTGCGTCGGCGTTAAGCGCAGACGTCGTTCTTGCGTTGCAACGCTGCGTGAAACGCAGCGCATGGGTTTTTCCTTTTTTTTTTAACTTTGTGCCTTAAACTAAATAAACAATTGTGCTCCAATTTATTTTAGAAAATTGTCTTTTTGGTCTCAAGAATATATCAATAAATCCAACCTAATAGTCAACACAAATTGAACACAAATTGAACATTTTATCTTAAAAATAGGATTGAAATCACATGTAAATGTATAAGAAAATATAAGATAATTCAATCCTATCAAATACCCCCACACTTGGTCTTTGACCGTCCTCGGGCAAATCATCAAAATCAAATTCACACATCAAAGATTCAACTCATTCTCCACATTTCTTAAGAATAGATAGTCAAAAGTAAAGGTAATGACTTTCATACCCTAAGCAAAAACTCAACATTCAAAGCTTTTACTCATGATCTATTAGCATTCAATATCTTCAAAAACTGAGCAATCTAATGATAGACTCAGAAATGTGTTTAATCAAAATATATCAATGGGTACACTCAATACCATTCATGAACATGACAATCCACAACTTTGCATATCATTTCATTTCTCTACCACTAATATTCACATGCAAAATCATGAATCAAAGGACTTTTCAAGGTTGTAATGTGGGCAAGGGTAAGGTGAGATATATTTGGGTCAAGTAATATAAAATTCATCAAAGCTAGTGAGACAAAAGTAACACTCAATCAAAAGCTGATGCAAATGGGTTATAATGAGCATAACATTACATTTCACTGACCCATTCAACTCTCACACACAAACCACATGAAGCATATATCAATCGAAAGGAATCACTCATGCAATTTATCTCAATGAAATCACAAGAGTGAACCTTTCAAGCAAACCTCAACCTCACATTCAACATTCTCAAATAACTCAATCATTACAACTCTAGGAAGATGCATAAATCATAAACAACTTTTCAACACAAATGCAATTCTTCCTTGATCAATTGTTCAATATTTTTTTTCTTTTCTCTTTTTTTCTCTTTTTTTCATATTCTTCTTTTTTTCATTTCATTTCATTTCTGTTTTTTTTTTGTAAAAATTAAAATAAACTACATCAACATGGGAATCTCAATGATAAGACATAAAATAACATCCCAAGATTATAACCAACCCTCACATATATACACCCCCACACTTAGAATTTTGTACATCCACAAACTCACCAATCACAAATGTTCCACTAGCTTTATGACTTGGGTAGGACATTTGGTTAAGTTTAAAAGCTAAAATGTGGTTTATACAAAAAGAAATGATACAACTCAAAGGGGTTTATCAAGGGAAAAATCATTTCAATAGGGTTGGTCATTTGGCCAATGTAGCTTATGAAAAACAAAAAATGCCTAATCATATCCATGTTAATGCATGTGATAAAAATGTGGTCTCGAATAGAAATTCAACGCAAAATCAAGATGTACATGTCATGAAGGCCACACTTTATCAAAAGGCAATGAGATTGATGTGGATGTGTCAGTCTAATATGGCTCAAATTCTCACCGGCTTTGTCTACCATTAGTCACTACTTTTCTAAAGATAAAGCATATTAATAAACCATAAGAGCAAAAGTACATGCTAGAGTTGCTATGGATTTTACTAATCAATTCACACTCTAATTATAACTAAATAATCTTAAAAGCAATAGAAAACAAGAAAAAATTTGAATTTTGTTCATTTAATTTTGAAAACAGCCTAAGGAGTCACGTAAGCTACGATTAAACTAAAAAAAATAAAAATGCATCAAAACTAATGTACCCCACCCCCACACCTAATGTAACATCCCGTTACCGATGTGAAGGTCATATCGGTAATTTGGATCGGTTAGTGGGGTGCATTCATAATTGAACTGCACGTGCTTTTTTGCCTCTGCATCAGTGATAATTGAGTAAATTGCACATGCACATATAGCGGCATGCATTCATGATGGTTCCAGCATTTAAATTGTGATTATGAGTTGAATTGTGAATTTTGAGATAGTTGAGCTAGATTTGATTTAAAGTGAAATTAGGGATAATTTGAGTGGAATAGTTGATTTAGAGTGAGAATTGAATTTGTGGAATTGGAAATTTAGATTTGAGTTTGGGATCGAGTGTTTTATATTTTTGAGGAATTATAGGAATTTTTCTGAAATTTTTAGAGTTATGTGTCCGGACCGGGAAAATGACTTAGAGACTGATGATTTTAGATTCCGGTTCCGAAAGTGAGTGGCAAATGGCTTGAAAATTTAGATCTGTGAGTTTGAGAATTTTTGTGATGAGCCATGTGAAATTTAGAGACTGAAATTAAATGAAATTGAGAACTATGATTTATAGGTTAAATTGACCCCTTATATATATAGTTATAAGGTTTTGAATTTTAGGAGTTAAGCAATTTTCTTCTTCTTCCCCTTTTGCTCTCCGTCGTCGATCTTCCCCTGTCCCCTTTGGAGATTTTCGTTGGTTTCCCTTCTATTGTGGCTAAAGATCTGCTGGATCATTTGAGTTGTTGATGTCTAGCTTGAAGTTGGAGGCTCATCGTTGGTGTTAGAGGATTGAGAATTTCAGAAGATTTTAGGGTTAGTTCGATTCTTGATTTGGTAAGTTATTGTGTTAAATGTTATTATTTATTATGGGTTGTTGCATTTATGGTGTTTAATGAGTTAGATGTGAGTAGATGAGTGTGTTTAATGCTAGTATAGAGAGAAAATGGTTGAAAATGGCGGAAAAACGAATCGGAGAAGAAGAAGTTGGGCCGCACGTCGCGACATCTGAAAAAGGGCCACACCGCGGCGAGAAAAGGTGTGCTTTCGCATGTGGCGAGCGAATGAACGCCTTGTGATGGCGAAAGGATTTAGGCGCCATGAGAGTCAATTGGTAGGCGTAGCGGCGAGAAAATGTGAGGTGTTCGCCGCAGCAAACGGTTCCACGCCGCTGCGAGCGTCCCTTTGTGCGCCGCGGCGAGGGGTTGTAGGTCGCGGCGAGGGACAGATTTTTGAGATGGGTTGATTTGGACTTTTAGGGCATAACTTTTGGTGTAGACCTCCAATTGAGGTAATTCTGGATTCGTTATGAACTAAAGAAAGAGGTCTACAATTGTGGTAGAGATTGAGAGCTTGAATTTTAATTAGAGATCGTAATTATCGAAGAGAGTCCATTATAGTTTGAATGCAACCTAAGAGTTATGTTTTGACTAATGGGAGTATAATTAGAGTTTTAAATGAGGGTTTGAGAAATCGATGGATCTATTGACTTAGTGAATAGTGAATTTTTGGTTATGAAGCGAGAGATAGCGGATTTGGATAGGCTGGAAAATCATGATCACGCATTATATAATTTCAAATTAAGACATGTGCATTAGTGAATTCAATTGATTGAGCATCTAGTGATGATAATTCGTTTGAATTGTTATAGAGGCACCGTTGGATCGACGATCCACGGATATATTTGGTACTTCGAGCGTGCTTCGGAAGTTACTGGTGAGTAACCTAGTTGGTTCCTCGATCTTTGTGTATTAATATGTCTTTGTGAATGTATGAATTAGTTGCCAGCGTGAGTGATAAAAATGTGAATCGATTATGCGAATTATGAGTAAGTGTTACGATTGTGACAAGCGAGTGAAGTGATATATATATATATATATATGTTTAGTATTTGTGCAAGTGTTTGTGCATACTAGGCATGATTATAGCGGTAACTAAGCAGTTATGGTGAAGCATTTAGTGAGCAAAGCTTTAAGCTCGATTATCGATGAATGGGCTAAGGCCAAAAAGGAATAGTGCATACCGGAGGGCTCTCCTATCCACAATGTGGTGAGGCGATAGTGCATACCACGAGGGCTCTCCTACTTGCGAAAAATGTGATCATTGTGAAAAGTGCGAATCGGGACGATGTTAGCAGCTCGATCACAACAATGACATAAAATGAGAATTTGCATACATTGTGCATCATTTGTGTAGTGAAATTGAGAATCGTGTGATATGTGACAATTGTGAAGTGACATATACGAGCTATGTTATCGTATAAATGTGTAAATTGTATGCAGTGTTCTAAAATGCGTTAAAGTGTACTATGTGATATATTATGTGTATATGCATGAGTTGGGTGAACCATCGATGATGGTTTCTCATTGAGTTCTCAAACTCACCCAACATTGCAATATATTTTCAGACGACGTCGGTGGGATTCTAGCTCCCGTGATAGATTTTCCTGTCGTGTGAGTGCGTGATCAAGTGAAGCGATGGCACCTTGGTCGGTCGGTGGGGCGATTTTGGGATGATCTTAGTATGAGCGTTTGTATCAGATTCCCTTTTTGGATTATTGTATTTAACCTGTAGGGGAGTGATAGACTTGTCTATATTTTGGATTGATGCTATGAAATGAAAGTTTATTGTGGTTTTAAATTTTAGTGATTTGCATATGCGGTTTAATTATATTGATGCCATGCGAGTGTTTAGTGATTGTTTTCGTTAGTAGCACTTCCTTCTTTGTGGGATATTAAATCGAAACGACCCACAGGCGTCTCGGTGCGTACCTACGATGAGGCGCTACATTAGGTGGTATCAGAGCATGGTTTGGCATCTTTTGGGCATAGTATATTTTAGGCTTGAATTTCAGTGAGAAAAAGTGGAAATTGATCGGATTCTTGTTGTTATAGGTCATCCGTTCTTGGAGAACAAGTGGACCAACCAGCTAACCTAGAATCCGTGGGAGCTAGTAGAGAGTCCCCTGTGCCTCATTCTGATGAGTTGCCTCCCAGAGTTCCCGTGAGACGAGAGAGGAGGTATGATAGACTGCGTAAGCAAGGAACATTGACTTATGGCGGACCAGGCCTGCCGAGGTGAGGTTGGTTAGAGAGGGTGAGAGAGTCTGGACCGGATGGATTGTGACGTAGAGGAGAGGTTCGATTATGCAGTGTCTTTGCTTCAGGGTCCGGCTTATCAGTGGTGGAAGACTGTTCCGGGCAGTTCCACCAGGCCTTGCATGTTGACTTGGGATGATTTCCTGCGGGCATTCAGAGATAACTTCATGCCCAAGGTTTATTTAGAGATGAAGATCGAGGATTTTCTTGAGTTGAGGCGAGGCGGATGTCGATGGCGGATTATGAGGTTGGTTCGATGAAATTTGTCGTGTCGTCATTTTGCTTACCTCTGAGTCTGATAGGTATCAGAGGTTTGAGGGCGGACTCAATATGGAGATCCGTACTAGATTGGCCCGATCAAACATGGACACCTTTGTTGAGCTGAGGGCGGCAGCCGTGAGGATTGAGCAGCTGCTCAGGTTGGATCGGGACCCAGGGGCAAGAGGCCCAGTGATAGTCAGGGCAGTGCTAGTAGAGGTTCGTGGCGTCGAGGCGGGCTCTTGGTCCGTAGAGGAGCTCGACAGTCTGGTTTTGGACAGAGAGGCAGATTTGCTCAGTCTAGTTGTAACATCCCACCCCCTCCTAGAAGGGTAAAATAGTAAAATTGGCATAGGATGAGACTAATAGGGATGTATGAGTAGTGTCCAGGTATACTGGTACTGGTGCTTAGTGAGTTTGTGCACGCGAACTGTTTGGTCATGCATTCATGACATTCCCGATAATTGGGCCTAAAGCAATTTTATTGGGATTAACGTGGTTAATGGGTTTGGAAAAATATTCTGAGTGCGCTATTAAGCATTATAGATTTTAAGGGATTTTCAGGAATTTTTTTTGGAATTTTCTGGCCTAAACATGTTTTGGGGTAGAAAAGGCGATTTTCGTGATTGATAAATTATTTGGACTGCACCATAAATTGTTTTACATTTTTAGGGATTTTTAAGAATTTTTCTGGATTTTTCCGGAGACAATTCCCGGACCGGAAAAATCGCCAATTGACGAATTGGTCGATTTTTGGTAGCAAAAATCGCTACCCAATGGCACATGATAATATAGGGTATATTATTTTGGGCCGAAAGTAGGGTCATCGGAGTTAAATGGAGTAAAATTTTAAATGGATTATTAAATGACTATTTTGACTTTTCAAATACAAAGTAACCAATGAGAATTTGCCATTTAAAAGTCTTCATGATTGCTTCCTTTCCATGCTTTCGGTGATGTGTATGTTTTAAAGAAGGAAATGAATTGTTTTAGTGTTTTAGTTTGAAACTCATCCGAAACTCCAACTCTTCATTTGCAACCATCGAATTTTTCCCTTTACTCATCTCTCTTTGCAACTTTAAGCTACCATCTCTTAATCCATCAAAGTTAGATGATGAGGAGATGCATGCTTGGTCTTGGTGGGATTAGTTTGAAAGCATAGGAAAGAATTGAAGAGAAGAAGTGAAGGTTGGAAGCTTGATAGGTAAGTTCTTTAATTCTTATGTTTAATGATGTTGTTAGCATGACTTGCATGTCATGGTTGGTAGAAGCTTTGAATGAGAGGTTGGGAGCATCTAGTATGCTTAGGGATGCATGATATTGATGTCTTTTATTGCTTGGATTAATGGGTATAAGGTTAGGGTTATGGATGAATTAAAAGTAGTATGATAGAAGTGATTATGGCTTAATTTTAAATGACATATGGATAATTATTTGAGTATTTGAATTGAGGAATTTAAGGCTGCAAATTTTTCAGTATTAACCCTAACATATGTATGATTGTAGTGATATTTAATTAGTATTTATTTTGATGTCTAGTGATGTGAAAAAGGCATTGGAAGTGGTTGAACTAAGGTTAACATTGAATCTGGAAAATTGGAATTATAATTGATGTTACTGTTTTGTTCATAATTTATTGTGTAGAAATGCAAATGAGGTAAGGTTAGTGGCCACTGAAACTTTGGGATGTTGGCTTCAATTTAGGGTGAAATAGGTGTTGTTGAATTTCAATGATAGAAGGGTGAATTTTTGAATGGAAAGTTACTGGTCCATTGCCTGTGAACAGTAACCGAAACCACAACATATAAACTTTGCTGATTTTTCTGAATTACTTGAGATGGAATTAGGGAAAATGGTCTTCATGGAAGTTGTGGAATATTGAATTATCTTTCGATTGCTACTGATCTTGCTTTTTTTAGAATTGTATATTGGGAGATATGAATTGATTACTAATGACTGGTTTTGAGCATTTTGGATGAAACCTAGCTTAAGTGTGATTTTGTGAGTTTACTGATTGGAGGCAATTTTAACATTTTATGTGGACTGAATTGGTGTGAGTGAGCTTCTGAAAAGTTGTAGAGGAAGAGATTACCTTGAAAATGTTATATGGTGTGTAATTTTTAGAAGTCAGAATTGGGAGTTATGATTTTTCCAAAACTGACCCTACATTAGGTCATGAATGGCTGATCATAACAGAAACTTCCATAACAGTTTTGAAATTGTTAGAGATCGAATTGGATGTTGAGTGCTTCATGAAAATTGAAGTTTGAGATGTTATCTTTTCAGGGATATAAAGTTCTGAATTTACTGACTTGTATATAGGGAGTTATGCTTGTTGTAAAGTTACTGCCCATATTGAAGGATTTCAGGGACAGTGACATTGAATGAATTAATTGACTGGTTTAGAAATAGAATTTGATTTTGTATTGTTCATGAACGTTGTAGAGGACATTGTGAACTTATTGACCATATTTTTGTGGTAATTTATTACTGAATAATCAGTGAGTTATGAAATTGCCAATGTACTGCCCTGTGTTGCTGGAAATTGAGTAGGCAGTAGGTTTGATGGAGTATTTGACACCTTTAGAGTTGGAATTGATTTTTATGGTCTTCTTGAGAATTGTAAAGCTTTTCATAAGCTTTCCAACAAGGTATAGTTTGCATTTTTCAGAAATGTGTAGAAAGAGTTATGGGTGTTGAAAGTTGGCTTGAAATCGAAAGTAAAGAAGGAATAAGGGTTAGGTATATATATCGATATTAATTTCTTTTGTCAATTTCTTTCCGTCCGACGTCCGAGTGACCTGATTCCAGAGGCATCGGAGTCATTGAATATTAATTTCATATTATGAAAAACGGAATTTTAGGCGGAATTTGGCGTAGCCCTATTGACGGAACATGTAAACCTTTGTTTTATTTAATTGAGGACCTATAGAGGTCCGAATTGCTTACCGTCGGCGCCTATGGATTTCTAATTTTGATAGAATTTTATTATGGGAAAATATTGAATTAGGACGGGATTTCCATGAACATGCATATCTCATCAACATGAGCACAAATTATATTTAGTGACTCGTAATTTTACGATTCATATAGAGGCCCAATTGGAGCGTCGATCGGCCGGCGTCACGAGACTTCCGGCATTAGCTCGGAAGTAATAGGTGAGTAACCTAGTTGGTTTCTCAAATTTCTGGTTGTTTACATGCTCAGCGTGAATTACGTGCAAAAGTGGTGAATGATCAACTGCGTGACTCTTGGCATGTATGGGATTGTATTGTATGATTTTACGTAATCGATGTCTTTGATAGTGGGCTTTATAGCCATATCGTTGACTTCTTTGCTATCTTGGGCTTTATAGCCATATCGTGGATATCTTGCTACTTTGGGCTTTATAGCAAAACACCTGCGTATTCTTGACTCATTTGTCTTGCATGCATAATTGCATGATCGGATAATGGGCGTGCCCCAGTTGCTATTATTTGCGATAAGAGCTTGAGCTCTCATCTTTGTCTTGGCCGGCCTCGAGCGAGGGGAAAAAATCACAGCGCCCCCACCGAACCTTGGTGAGCACTTGGACACAATCTTGAATAAGCTGGAAAGAGTCACATATGCATTGCATTTGCACAAATAGTGATACGTGACATATCTTGCTTTCATAATGGTATGAATTCTGTGAATGGTTTCATATTATGGAAATTGTTATTGATCTTCTTGGTAATTGATTATTCTTGGGTGTCTTTGTCGCCATGGGCGTAATGCATGATTTGAGTGAACCATCGATGATGGTTTCTCCTTGAGTTCATAAAACTCACCCAAAATTTGCATCTATTTTTCAGGTCTGAAGAATACCCGGTTGACACGGGAGTATGTCTCTGTAGTCAAGCAAAGGATAGAGGTCGGGATCGATTCGATGCATTAGTGTCTTAGTAAATTGTGTTCGCAATCAACGTATAACAAGGCATTGTATTTTACTTAGCCCGTTGTGGTATTAATGTTTCTTGCATTGGTGATTGTAAATTATTTTTGGATGACTGTAATAGCGAGCTGGTTTATATTGAACACGGTTTTAATTACTTCTGCGTTTGCCGCTAGCGTGGAATCGATGGCTTAAAAAATGCATCTTGAGTTTTAAATCGGTGATGTAATCGCCACTCTCGCGGGACACGGACTCGGATATCACCAGCGATATCGGGTTGGGTCTTACGAGATGGGGTGTTACACTAGTGGTGGCCGTGGCGGTGCTAGAGGTTCAAGGCAGACGATCCTGTGGCGCCCCACTACCATAGGGTATCCACGAGCAGCGTAGGTCATTCCGATACATATCCTACGACAAGAGACCACTACTGAGACAACAACTACTACACTCCTCATGGCATCACAATCATAAGGCAAGAATAAGAAAGCGGCTACTTTTTAAAACCAAACTAGATTCCATTTCATTCATTCAAAACTTAATAATTCACAATCGGTACTTTTTAAGTTACACATGTTTCACATCTTGTCTATACAATAACGAGATCTAACTATCGGTCAAAAAAAGCCCGGTGACCGACCTTTGAGCCATTGTTTTCTCGCCAATCCATTGTATACGGCTCTACGATCTGAGGAGCTATCATACATGCTAGGCACGAAAAATAAGTTGCAATTTTGGGTGAGTTTGCGAACTCGATGAGAAACCATCATCGATGGTTCTCCCAATTCATGCATCATATAAGCATGAAGCAAAGATATACCTTGATAATTATACAAAACACAACATGAATACGATCCGAGAATAATTACGATCCTGATGCGGTAAATATACACCGGTAAAAATATTATTGGATATAGAATCCAATATGCTGATGCACATGTGACTCTTTTCGATTCATTTCGAGATTGTGACCGAGCGCATATGATGATCGGTATAGGCGGCGTCTGGGAGAATTATCTCCCATCGAGCTCGAGGCTCGGTTCGGTATATCGAGCTCTGGGCTCGGTTCGATCTGATGGCGCCTCGGTTCACAATTTTCCTTTTAACGATGTGATGTATTTGTGCGTGAATGCACATGTTTCACAACGATAAACATGGTATTTCACGGTCAATATTCAATTCAATTAAGCAGTTACCTCATGTAAATCCACGATCGGTAATACCACATAATTCCGTAGAACAATCAATCACAATTATAATTCATGTAATCCCCGTAGGCGATTGAGTCCTGACAATAATTCATGTATTCCCGTAGAACAATCAATTCACGATTAACACATAGATTGGAATAACCAACTAGGTTACTCACCTAATAACTTCCACGCTAACGCCGGAAGTCTCTCGCCAAATCGTGGAGCGATGGTCCACTGGAGCCTCTATAACAAATTAAATGAATAACCATTACCATTGGTGTAAATGATTAAACAATGCCGTGAAATCGATGAAATGTATATAATGCATGTTCATGGCAATCCGGCCCTAATCAATATTTCCCATAATAAAATTCTATGAAAATTAGAAATCCATAGGCGTGACGGTGCGCAATTGGACCTCTATAGGTCCCCGATTAAATAAAGCAGTGTTTACAAGTTAAAATCGATAGGGGCTACGTCAAATTCCGTCTAAAATTCCCGTTTTCTCAGAAAATGAAATTAAATATTCAACGAATCCGATGCCTCTGGAATTAGGTCAATCGGACGTCGGACGGAAAGTAATTGACAAAAGAACAATTTTACCAATTAATATCAAATAATAATCAAAATAAAATAAAATATATATATATATATATCTGGATGGGCGAAATCGCCTCTCATGATCATGAGGGCGTCGCCCTCGCGACCCGACCCCTAATGCTAAGCCTGAGGCGCAATCTCGCCCTCGCGAGATGGCGAGCAAATCTCGCCTCATGAGGCGACTTGTCGCCTCGCGAGGTGACCCCTTCTCTTGCTTTCCTTCTTTCCAGATTACAAACTTAACTTCCAACTTCTAACTTTAAGCACACAACTCAGAAAATACCCACTATACCTCATTGGAAAGCTTATGAAAAGCTCTACAACTCTCAAGAAGACCATAAAATCAATTCCAACCCTAAGAATGTCAAAATCCCATCAAACCTTCTGCCTACTCAATTCTCAACTAACACAGGGCAGTACATTAACAATTTCACAACTCACATATTCTTCAGTAATAAATTACCACAAAATATGGTCAATAAGTTCACAATGTCCTCTACAACTTTCATGAACAACCCAAATTCAAATTCTATTGCAAACCAAGTCAATTAATTCACTCAATGTTACTGTCCCTGAAACCATGCAATTTGAGCAGTAAATTTATAACCAACATAACTCCCTGTAGACAAGTCATTAAAATCAGAGATTTATACCCCTGAAAAGATAGAATCCCAAACTTCAATTCTTCCTGAAATAACCAAACTCCAATTCAGCCTCTAACATTTTCAAATCTGTCATGCAAGTTTCTGACCTAAACAACACTTAATATCACAATGTAGGTCCAGATTTTGAAATTCCATATTTCCCACATCTGACCTCCAAAACTTATAAGCCATATACCATTTTCAAGATCAATCTGATATCTAAAACTCTTCAGTACAATGAAAACCCCAAATCAAGTCACAAAAATTCCTAAAATTCCTCCAAACCCGAAAATGCACTAAATGTGCCAATCCAGCTAGGTTTCAGCCAATGCATGAAAACAGTCATCAGTAATCAGGTCATATCTCCTAACATACAACTCGAAAAATAGCAAGATCAGAGGCAATGGAAAGATAATCATATATGCTACAACTTCCATGAAGATCATTCTCCCTAATTCCATCTCAATTAATTCATAAAAATCAACAAAACTCAGATATTATGTTGCGGTTACTGTTCATAGGTCAATGGAACAGCAACTTTCCATGCAAAAATTCACCCTTCTATCATTGAAATTCAACAACACCTATTTCACACTAAATTGAAGCCAACATCCCAAAGTTTCAGTAGCCACTAACTTTACCTCATTTGCATTTCTATACTATAAGTTATGAATAAAACAGTAACATCAATTCAAATTCCAATTTTCCAGACTCAAGGCTAACCTTAGTTCAATCACTTTCAATACCTTTTCACCTCATTAGACATCAAAATAAATTCAAATTAAATATCACTACAGTCATACATACACTAGGGCTAACACTGAAAAATTGGCAGCATTAAATTCCATATGCAAACCTCATTTAAAAACTCAACCCTTAAATGAAAACTTACCTAACACCAAATCTCCTTCAAACCTACAAGAACCAACTTCTAAATCCTACACCAAGGTCTCAACTACCTTTCCTTCCCAAGCATGTACCATACTCATCATCATCTAGCTTTGATGGAATCAAAGATGATAGCTTAAAGATATGAAGAAAGATGAGTAAAGAGCAAACAAAGTCGATGGTTTTATGAAGAGTTTAAGTTGTAAGAGTTTCGGATGAGATAACCAAAATGTCTAACCATTTATCCTTCCTTTAAACACTTACACGTTCCAGAACAATGAAAAGAAGCATTAAATGTTGCTTTTAGATGGCAACATGTAATTGGCTCCTTTTCTTCTTTCTTTTTTTATTATTTGAAAAGTCAAAATATTAGTTAATTAATCCGATCTAAAATTTTACTCCATTTAACTCTAATGACCTTACTTTCGGTCCCAAAATAATATACCCCATATTCTTGTACCATTGGGTAGCAGTCTTTGCTACCAAGAATCGATTGATTAAGCCAATTGGCGATTTTACGGTCCGGAATTGTCTAGGAAAAATCCAGAAAAATTCCTAAAATCCCTAAAATGTAAAGCGATTTATAGCGCAGTCCAAATAATTTTCAAACTCAATTTCCCCATTAATTTCACACAAGAGTTCCATTTCAATCTAAGTTAGGAAAATGACATGAATGCATGTATACTATGTGCATGTGCAACCCGTCGATAATTATAGAGACTATATCTTTGATGTATCGCATGCCGAGATATCCCGAACCCATCCTAATTACCAAAATACCCTTCTATAGGAGAGGGATGTTACAATTCTCCTCCTAACAAAATTTAGTCCTCGAAATTCTTACCGACGATCAAAAGGTGAGGATCTTGTCTCCTCATATGCTCCTCGGTCTCCCGGTAGCCTCCTCGGTCGAATGGTTCCTCAGAGAACCTTCACCGATGGAATACTCTTATTCCTCGGTTGTTTCACCGAGACCGATAATCAATCGGCTCCTCCACATAACTTCGATTCTTTGGAGACCTCGATCTCTGAGCCGGTATCACGTGTGTCGGATCCGACCGATATCTGCGGAGCATACTCACATGAAAGGCGTCATGTGGCGAGACATCTCACTCGGTAAAGCTAGCTTTGTAGGCCAAAGGTCCGATCCTCTCGGTGATCTCATATGGACCGATGTACTAGGGCTTAACACCCTTTCTCCCAAATCTCGGTACACCACGCCACGGTGACACCGTAAGAATACTCTGTCGCCCACATTATACTCGATGTCCCTCTATCTTGATCAACATAGCTCTTACTGTCTATCTTGAGCGCTTTAATGCGACTCCGTATCGGTTGCACTTTATCAGCCGTATCTGAATCATTCGGGACCTCGATCATCCTCACCCTCTTCATCCCAATACAAAAGCGATCTACGGCCGCCCATACGAAGGCCTCATATGGAGCCATCCGATGCTACTATGGTAATGATTGTTATATGCAAATTCAATCGGGGCTAAATCATTGATCCCATGCTCCTCGAACTCCAATACACATGCTCGAAGCATATCCTCAGCGATCTTAATCGTCCTCTCACTCGCCCATCATGCGAGGATGAAGCGCATCTTGAAGTTCAACCTAGTACCCATAGCAAGCGCAAACTCTGCGGAACCTCGAGGTGAATCTGGGATCACATCGGAACACTATCGCAAGCTGGAACCCCGTGCGATCTCACTATCTCAAATCACATACTTACGGGCCAACTGATCCATAGTATTATTCTCCCTCTTTGCCAAGAAATGAGCCGATTTAGTCAACCGGTCTACTATGACCCAGATAGCATCATCTTTGCCTCGGCGTCTAGGCAACCCATAATGAAATCCATGGTGATCCGTTCCCATTTCCACTCCGGAATAAGCAGCGAATGAAGCTTCCCTACTGGAGCTTGGTGCTCAGCCTTAACTTGCTGGCACGTCAAACACCTGGACACATACTCAGTTACCTGCTTCTTCATACCAGGCCACCAGAAATGTTGCTTAAGGGTGTTATACATCTTGGTAGTACCAGGATGCATAGCATATGTGGCCATATGAGCCTCCTCGGTATCTCGCCTCAGATCATCTACATCAGGCACACAAAGCCTCTGCCCCATCCATAGAGTCTCATCTCTCAACTCAAACTCAGATCTCGAATCAGCCTTCGCTTTCTCAATCAGTCTCACCATAACAGGATCCTTATCCTGAACCCTCCCGATTACATCCGGTAGCATCGGTCTCAGTCTCAGTGTAGCCAATAATACTCCATCCTGCTCCAGATTCATCTGCACATTCAAAGCTCTCAACTGTATCAAATTAGGCAACCTCATTGCCTGAATCTGAGCTGCACTAGTATGTGACTTCCTACCGGAGCATCGCCACCACATTAGCTTTTCGGTGATACTCAATAATGCAGTCGTAATCCTTCAACAACTCAAGCCACCTCCTCATCTCAAATTCAACTCTCTCGGCTCAAGAGGGTATCTCAAACTCTTATGGTCGGTAAAGATCCGAAAGGTCTCACCATACGAGTAATGCCTCCAAATCTTCAATGCAAATACTCTGCAGCTAACTCCAAATCATGAGCAGGATAGTTTACCTCATGAATCCTCAAGCTGTCTCGAGGCATAGGCAATGACTCTACCATGCTGCATCAAGACACATCCCAATCCACGATGTGATGCATGTTTACACCTCAAATCCTCCGGTCCAGATGGAATAGCCAACACCGTGCGATAGTCAGCCGATGTTTGACTCCTCAAAACTCTTCGACACTCCTCGGTCCATCCGAATGGCATATTCTTCCTCGAAGTTTTGTCGGAGGTGAGATCAATGAAAACCCTCGACAAACCTCCGGTAATAACCAGCCAATCCGAGGAAACTCCGAATCTCGGCACATTCCTAGGAGCTTCCCACTGCAGCACTGCCTCTACCTTACTCGGATCTACCTGAATACCCTCACCAGTCACTATATGCCCCAGAAAGATCACCTGATCCAGCCAAAATTCACATTTGCTGAATTTGGCGAACAACTGCCTCTCCCTCATCGTCTGTAACACAATTCTCAAATGCTCACTATGCTCCCGTCTATCCCTCGAATACACCAAAATGTCATCAATGAAAACAATAACAAACTGATCCAGGTAGGGCTGAAATACCTTATTCATCAAGGCCATAAAAGCTGCCGGGGCATTTGTCAACCCAAACGGCATCACTAGAAACTCGAAATGCCCATACCTGCTCCTGAAGGCACTCTTAGGCACATCGGCCTCTGCAATCTTCAATCGATAGTAACGGATCGCAGATCTAACTTGGTGAACACACGAGCTCCCTCGCAATCGATCAAATAAGTCATCAATCCTAGCGGTGGGTACTTATTCTTTCTTGTCACCCGATTTAGCGCTTATAATCGATGCTGACCTCAAAGTCCCATCCTTTTCTTCACAAACAAAAGCTGGAGCTCCCATGGTGAAACACCGGGTGCGATAAACCCTTCTCCAACAACTCTGCAATCTGAACCTTGACTCCCTCGGTTCCACAGGTGCCATCCTATATGGGGTATAGATATAGGGCGGTACAGAACGAGGTCAATAGTAAACTCGTCTCCGTCCGTGGCAAACCCAGTAACTCATCGGGAAACACATGGAAATTCCCTAACCACGGAATATCCGAAGCCTCTGCTTCGACTCTGGTGTCAACCACATGAGCGAGATATGCCTCCTGACCTCCCGCATCAATCTCGTGGCCTAAGGAAAGAGATCATCCGGCCGGCCTTGCTGGCTAACTCCTCGAACTTTGCTCTAGGTGACCGGAGACTCCAACACAACCTCCTTGGTATAGCGGTCCATGATAGCCCTATGAGCGAGAAGCCAATCCATCCCAGAATGACATCGATCTCTCTCGGAGGCAACACTATAAGGTGCGCCTCAATCTTGCTTGATCAATCTGAATCGAGGCATCCCTGAGACCTCTCCCAATGCGATAGTAGTACTGAGGTGTACTCACCTCAGCCCATCTTATAACATCTCCCTATCCCCATGCAATCTACATGCCATATGAGGTGCGATAAAGAATCGTGGATCTGGATCCAAAGAATGCAAATGCCTCAATATCGAGATGAGAAGCATACCGGCTACAACATCGGGGAATCACGAGCCTCTGCAGCGTCATGGCATACACTCGGCTGGGGCTGTGGTGGTGCCCGACCCTCGGTCCTCACAAAGGACCCTCGGCTCTACCACGGCCTCTACCTCGCCCCCTACATGGGATCCACCCACTCTACTAGCATGCAGTGGTGGAACTCCCGGCTCGTCCACTCCCGTGCTTTGAACTCTCAATGTATCAGGCAATCCCGACTGATGCTCGGTCGAGCCGCGCCTCAAACAAGCCCCGATAAGCCACCAACACTCCCATCTGTGTCTTATCACAATGCGGGCTGCTGGAGAAATCGCCTTGAGCCTCGCCACTACCACTACCGGTCGATCCAAATCTCCCCTTTGCCCAAATCCAGTGTCTCGAACCTCCCGGAGACACGAAAGTCCCTTACGGCGCTTACTAAAGCTCTGCCAGAGGCCCACGACTATCATTGGGCGCTTACCGGGACCCAATCTCGGCTGTCTCGTCTCATCATTTGCTCCACTCTAACGGCAGCGACCCTCAACTCAATGAATGTACCCATGTCAGGCCAAGCCAACTGATGCGGATCTCGATGTTGAGGCCATTCTCGAACCTCCGGCACTTATCGGCCTCGATCGGGACCATCACGGTAGCATAATCTATCACTCATTAAATTTTACCTCATAATCACCACCGACATCCTACCTGCTTTAGTTCGAAACTCTGCATCTTCATATCAAGATAGACCTTGGGCATATAATTATCCTTGAAGGCCCTCGAAACTCACCCGTGTCAACAAGCAAGGCACGGTGGTACTTGCTGCACGATCTTCCACCACTTATATCTTTGGGCCCGCTGCGGTGATCTTGCATAATCGAACCTCTCATCGAGTTCGCGATCCATCTGATCGAAGACTCTCTCATCCTCTCCAACCATCCCTCGGCCTCGGGAGTGCATCTTGCCATAGAAATCTCTGACCCCCACCTTGCAGCGAGAAGTCATACCTCCTTTCTCGCCTCACGGGAACTCGAGGAGGCAACTCCTCGATCGAGGCATAGGCGACTCTACTTGCTCCCACGGATCCACAGTGGGTGGTCGCTCAACCCGATCACCTAATCAAGACCTAAAACAAAACAAAAATTCGATCGGTTTCAGCAGTTCCATCCGATTCATACCTATATTTGTTACTATTCCCAAAAGATGCCAAACCATGCTCGATACCACCAAATGTGGCCCCCTTACCATAGGGTATCCACCGTAAGCCTGTAGGTCATTCCGATACATATCCTACGACAAGAGACCACTACTGACAACAACTACTACACTCCTCATGGCATCACAATCATAAGACAAGAATAAGAAAGCGGCTACTTTTAAAACCAAACTAGATTCCATTTCATTCATTCAAAACTTAATAATTCTGGCTATCAAGATACTTTTTAAGTTACACATGTTTCACATCTTGTCTTATACAATAACCAGATCTAACTATCGGTCAAAAAAAGCCCGGTGACCGACCTTTGAGCCATTGTTTTTCTCGCCAATCCATCATGTACTGGCTCTACAGTCCACGAGGAGCTATCTGTCATGCTAGGCACGAAAAATAAGTTGCAATTTTGGGTGAGTTTGCGAACTCGATGAGAAACCATCATCGATGGTTCTCCCAATTCATGCATCATATAAGCATGAAACAGTATACACGATAATTATACAAAACACAACATGAATACGATCCACAGAATAATTACGATCAAGATGCGGTAAATATACACCCGGTAAAAATATTGTCGATATAGAATCCGATATGCAATGCACATGTGACTCTTTTTCGATTCATTTGAGATTGTGACCGAAGCGCATATGATGATCGGTATAGATAGACGTGCAGGGAGAATTATCTCCCATCGAGCTCGAGGCTCGGTTCGATATATCGAGCTCTAGGTTGGTTCGATGCGATGGCGCCTCGGTTCACAATTTTCCTTTTAACGATGTGATGTATTTGTGCGTGAATGCACATGTTTCACAACGATAAACATGGTATTTCACGATCAATATTCAATTCAATTAACGATTACCTCATGTAAATCCACGATCAATAATACCACATAATTCCGTAGGGCAATCAATCACAATTATAATTCATGTAATCCCCGTAGGCGATTGAGTCACAACAATAATTCATGTATTCCCGTAGGCGATCAATTCACGATTAACACATAGATTGGAATAACCAACTAGGTTACTCACTAATAACTTCCACGCTAACGCCGGAAGTCTCGCCAAATCGTGGAGCGATGGTCCACTGGAGCCTCTATAACAAATTAAATGAATAACCATTACCATTGGTGTAAATGATTAAACAATGCACGTGAAATCGATGAAATGTATATAATGCATGTTCATGGCAATCCGGCCCTAATCAATATTTCCCCATAATAAAATTCTATGAAAATTAGAAATCCATAGCGCCGACGGGCGCAATTCGGACCTCTATAGGTCCCCGATTAAATAAAGCAGTGTTTACAAGTTAAAATCGATAGGGGCTACGTCAAATTCCGTCTAAAATTCCCGTTTTCTCAGAAAATGAAATTAAATATTCAACGAATCCGATGCCTCTGGAATTAGGTCAATCGGACGTCGGACGGGAAAGTAATTGACAAAAGAACAATTTTACCAATTAATATCAAATAATAATCAAAATAAAAATAAAAAAAATATATATATATATACGGACGCTGAGGTGAAATCGCCTCTACATGATCGCGATGGCGTCGCCCTCGCGACCCGACCCCTAATGCTCGCCTCGAGGCGCAATCTCGCCCTCGCGAGATGGCGAGCCCGTCTCGCCTCCGCGAGGCGACTTGTCGCCCTCGCGAGGTGACCCCCTTCTCTTGCTTTCCTTCTTTCCAGATTACAAACTTAACTTCCAACTTCTCTAACTTTAAGCACACAACTCAGAAAATACCCACTATACCTCATTGGAAAGCTTATGAAAAGCTCTACAACTCTCAAGAAGACCATAAAAATCAATTCCAACCCTAAGAATGTCAAAAATCCCATCAAACCTTCTGCCTACTCAATTCTCAACTAACACAGGGCAGTACATTAACAATTTCACAACTCACATATTCTTCAGTAATAAATTACCACAAAAATATGGTCAATAAGTTCACAATGTCCTCTACAACTTTCATGAACAACCCAAATTCAAATTCTATTGCAAACCAAGTCAATTAATTCACTCAATGTTACTGTCCCTGAAACCATGCAATTTGAGCAGTAAATTTATAACCAACATAACTCCCTGTAGACAAGTCATTAAAATCAGAGCTTTATACCCTGAAAAGATAGAATCCCAAACTTCAATTCTTCCTGAAATAACCAAACTCCAATTCAGCCTCTAACATTTTCAAATCTGTCATGCAAGTTTCTGACCTAAACAACACTTAATATCACAATGTAGGTCCAGATTTTGAAATTCCATATTTCCCACATCTGACCTCCAAAACTTATAAGCCATATACCATTTTCAAGATCAATCTGATATCTAAAACTCTTCAGTACAATGAAAACCCCAAATCAAGTCACAAAAATTCCTAAAATTCCTCCAAACCCGAAAATGCACTAAATGTGCCAATCCAGCTAGGTTTCAGCCAATGCATGAAAACAGTCATCAGTAATCAGGTCATATCTCCTAACATACAACTCGAAAAATAGCAAGATCAGAGGCAATGGAAAGATAATCATATATGCTACAACTTCCATGAAGATCATTCTCCTAATTCCATCTCAATTAATTCATAAAATCAACAAAACTCAGATATTATGTTGCGGTTACTGTTCATAGGTCAATGGAACAGCAACTTTCCATGCAAAATTCACCCTTCTATCATTGAAATTCAACAACACCTATTTCACACTAAATTGAAGCCAACATCCCAAAGTTTCAGTAGCCACTAACTTTACCTCATTTGCATTTCTATACTATAAGTTATGAATAAAACAGTAACATCAATTCAAATTCCAATTTTCCAGACTCAAGGCTAACCTTAGTTCAATCACTTTCAATACCTTTTCACCTCATTAGACATCAAAATAAATTCAAATTAAATATCACTACAGTCATACATACACTAGGGCTAACACTGAAAATTGGCAGCATTAAATTCCATATGCAAACCTCATTTAAAACTCAACCCTTAAATGAAAACTTACCTAACACCAAATCTCCTTCAAACCTACAAGAACCAACTTCTAAATCCTACACCAAGGTCTCAACTACCTTTCCTTCCCAAGCATGTACCATACTCATCATCATCTAGCTTTGATGGAATCAAAGATGATAGCTTAAAGATATGAAGAAAGATGAGTAAAGAGCAAACAAAGTCGATGGTTTTATGAAGAGTTTAAGTTGTAAGAGTTTCGGATGAGATAACCAAAATGTCTAACCATTTATCCTTCCTTTAAACACTTACGTTCAGAACAATGAAAAGAAGCATTAAATGTTGCTTTTAGATGGCAACATGTAATTGGCTCCTTTTCTTCTTTTTTTTTTTATTATTTGAAAAGTCAAAATATTAGTTAATTAATCCAGTCTAAAATTTTACTCCATTTAACTCTAATGACCTTACTTTCAGTCCCAAAATAATATACCCCATATTACTGTACCATTGGGTAGCAATCTTTGCTACCAAGAATCGACGATTAAGCCAATTGGCGATTTTACGGTCAAGGAATTGTCTCGGAAAAATCCAGAAAAATTCCTAAAATCCCTAAAATGTAAAAGCGATTTATGGCACAGTCGAATAATTTTCCAAACTCAATTTCCCCATTAATTTCACACAAGAGTTCCATTTCAATCTAGTAGAAAAATGACATGAATGCATGTATACTATGTGCATGTGCAACCCGTCGATAATTATAGAGACTATATCTTTGTATCGCATGCCGAGATATCGAACCCATCCTAATTACCAAAATACCCTTCTATAGGAGAGGGATGTTACAATCCATTATGTGAGTATTGTGAGAGGAGACACGATGGGGAGTCTTTGGAGGTTTCTGGGCGTGTCTCAAGTGTGGTTCCATGGACCATCAGCTCCGAGAGTGTCCTTTTATTGTGGAGGCCCAGTCCGCTATGACGGGTAGATCAGGCAATACTACCTCGGTGCAGCAAAGCCGTGGAGGTGGATCTGGATGGAGAGGTCGAGGTCGAGGCCAAGGCCGAGCTGAGGGATCTGCAGTGAGGACTGAGGGTCAGAGCAGCAGTCAGCAGTCCCAGGCTAGAGTCTATGCTATGACTCGGCAGGAGGCTCAGGAGTCTCTAGATGTTGTTGCGGGTATGCTTTCGATTTCTGGTTTTGAGGTTTATACATTGATGGATCCTGGATCCACTCATTCTTTCATTGCACCGCATGTGGCATGTAGGCGCATTGTGATAGGGAGAGATTGCGGTGTGGGTTAGAGGTGAGTACACCTCTAAGTAGTCTGACGATTTTGGGAGAGGTCTGAGGGTGTCCGATAGTGATTGATCGAGGCGAGTTGAGTGCATACACGATAGTTTTTCTTTAAGAGATTGATCGATTCAGGGATGGGTAACTTCTTGTGCATAGGGCTATGATGGATTGTTATACCAAGGAGGTTGTGTTAGAATCTCCTTGTCGACTAGAAATTTTTTCGAGGCGTTAGTCGAGGCGATGCCGGTAGGATGATTTCCTTTCGAGTGCCACGAGGTTGATGCGGGGAGGATGTGAGGCCTATCGGCTCCGTGGTTGATTCGGGGTTGGCGAGAGGTTGCAGGATATTCCGTGTTTAGGAAATTTTGGATGTGTTCCCGATGAGTTCTGGGTTTTTGCCGGATCGGAGATGGAGTTTGAGATAGACCTCGTTCTAGGTACCGCTCTATATCTATACCTCCATATAGGATGGCACGGTGGGCGAGGAGCTTAAGGCTCGATTCGAGGAGTTGTTGGATAAAGGGTTCATTAGGCGAGTGTTTACGCCTTGGGAGCTCGGTGTTGTTTGTGAAGAAGAAGGGCGGGACTTTGAGGTTGTGCATCGACTATAGGCAATTTGAATCGGGTGTGATGAAGAATAAGTATCCACGCCTAGGATCGATGATCTATTTGACGATTGCGAGGGAGCTCGGTGTTTACTAAGTTGGACTGAGGTCGAGGTATTATCGATTGAGGATTGCGAGCCGATGTGCTAAAGTGCTTTCGAGGCGGTATGGGCATTCGAGTTCTTAGTGATGCCGTTCGGGTTGACTAATGCCCGGCGACCTTCGTAGCCTTGATGAATTAGGTCTTCCGCCTACTGGATCGATTCATGATTGTGTTTATTGATGATATTTTAGTGTATTGAGGAGTAGAGCGAGGGCATCGGAATATCGAAGATTGTATTGCGAGATCATGAGGGTAGGTATTGTATGCCAAATTCACAAAATGTGAATTTTGGTGGATGAGTGGTGTTCTTGGGCCACATTGTATGCGGTGAGGGTATCGGGTGGATCCTCACAAGATTGAGGCGATGATGAGTTGGGAGATTAGAGCGTGTTAGAGTTGAGGAGTTTCCTCGGTTTAGCGAGGATATTACGAGAGGTTTATCGGGGTTTCGATTGATCTCGGCCCTTTGACAAAACCGAGGAAAATGTGGCCTTGGATGGGTGATGAGTGTCGGAGGAGCTTAGGCGTGATTGACTCTGGCGTCGATGTTAGCTTTGCCGTCGGTCCGGAGGTTTCGAGGTATTTAGTGATGCTTGCGCGAGGATTAGGTAGTGTTACGATGCGGCATGGGAGAGTTATAGCGTATGCCTCGGGGCGATTGAGGTCTCACGAGGTTAATTATCCGGTCGTGATTTGGGTTGGCTGCGGTAGCATTATTTGTATGGGAGGCGTTCAGATCTTCCTTGACCATAAGAGTCGAGATATCTGTTGAGTCGTGAGAGTTGAATCTAAAGCAGAGGAGATGGATTGGTGTTGAAGGACTATGGTGCGCGATTGAGTATCATCCAGGAAGGCCAATGTGGTGGCGGATCGTTGAGTAGGAGATCTCATATCGGTGCGATTGATTGAGATTGAAGATTGCCCGACTTGATTGATTGAGGCGCTTAATGTGCAGATGGATTTGGCTCAGGATGGAGCCTTAATTGCTACCTTGAGGCTGAGGCCTATGTTGCAGGACAGGATCAGGAGAGTCCAAAGTCAGGATCCAGTGTTAGTGAGATTGATGGATAGATTCAGATCAGGATTGACTACTGATTTTGAGTTGAGAAGCGGGACTCTTTGGATGGGTCGGAGGTTGTGTGTGCGGATGTTGATGATGCGAGGCGAGAGATTTTGGAGGAAGCGCATGTGGCGCTTATCGATGCATCTGGTACTACCGGGATGTATAATACCTATAAGTTGCATTTTGGTGGCGGGCATGAAGAGGCAAGTGGCAAAGTTCGTTTCTCGGTGTTTGGCGTGCCCGGCGAGTTAAAGTGAGCACGGGCCCGATTGGGAGATTGCATTCGTTACCTATTCCGGGTGGAAATGGGAGCGGATTACTATAGACTTTATTATGGGATTGCCTGGGGCTTGAGAGCGGTATGATGCGATCGGGTCGTAGTGGACGATTGACAAATCGGCTCACTTCTTGCCGGTCGAGAGAATAATACTCTCGATCAGTTGGCCCGAAGTATGTGGCGTAGATTGTCGATTGCATGGGGTCCCGATATCGATAGTGTCGATAGGGATCCAGATTTACCGAGGTTACGGAGGAGCCTACGATCGACTTTGGGTTGAGATTGAACTTTAGTCTGCGTTTCATCCTCGAACAGATGGGCGAGTGAGAGGGCGATCCAGTGTTGAGGATATCTTTGAGAGCTTGTGTATTAGAGTTGAGGTGCTTGGGATCGATCTTGGCTCTGGTTGAGTTTGCGTACAATAATCGATACAGCAGGCGATATTGGGATGGCACCGTATGAGGCCTTATATTGGAGATCGTGTAGATCACCTCTTTCTTTGGGATGAAGAGGGTGTGAGGATGCTTTAGGATCCGGTGATCCGAGGATCTGATGGATAAAGTGAGATTGATTGAGTCGCATTAAAGGCTCGGGATAAACGAAGAGTTATGTGGATCGACATCGGCGTGAGATGGAGTCTGATGTAGGCGATGAGTATTCCTCAAGTGTCACCTTGGAGAGAGTCTTGAGATTTGGCCGTAAGGGCAAGTTGAGTCCTCGGTATATCGGTCCTATGAGATTCTTGAGAGGATTGGACCGTTGGCCTATAGATTGGCTTTGCTAGTGAGATGTCGAGTTGCATGATGTGTTTCATGTGGTATGCTCGGAGATACCGCTCGGACCGACTCATGTGATTCCAGCTCAAGAGATTGAGATAGGGAGTGATCTGAGTTATGTTGAGGAGCCGGTGCAGATTATCGGATCGTCGGTCAAGCAATTGAGGAGCAGGGTGATTCCATTGGTGAAAGTCCTATGGAAGAACCACTCATCAGAGGAAGCAACTTGGGAGACTGAGGAGCACATAAGGAGGCAGTACCCTCATTTGTTCGACCAGTCAGGTATGAAATTTCGGGACGAAATTTTTATTTAGGAGGGGAGAATTGTAACATCCCGTTACCGATGTGAAGGTCATATCGGTAATTTGGATGGGTTAGTGGGGTGCATTCATAATTGAATTGCACGTGCATTTTTGCCTCTGCATCAGTGATAATTGAGTAAATTGCACATGCACATATAGCGGCATGCATTCATGATGGTTCCAACATTTAAATTGTGATTATGAGTTGAATTGTGAATTTTGAGATAGTTGAGCTAGATTTGATTTAAAGTGAAATTAGGGATAATTTGAGTGGAATAGTTGAGTTAGAGTGAGAATTGAATTTGTGGAATTGGAAATTTAGATTTGAGTTTGAGATCGAGTGTTTTATATTTTTGAGGAATTATAGGAATTTTTTGAAATTTTTAGAGTTATGTGTCCGGACCGGGAAAATGACTTAGAGATTGATGATTTTAGATTTCAGTTCCGAAAGTGAGTGGCAAATGGCTTGGAAATTTAGATCTGTGAGTTTGAGAATTTTTGTGATGAGCCATGTGAAATTTAGAGACTGAGATTAAATGAAATTGAGGACTATGATTTATAGGTTAAATTGACCCCTTATATATATAGTTATAAGGTTTTGAATTTTGGGAGTTAAGCAATTTTCTTCTTCTTCCCCTTTTGCTCTCCGTCGTCGATCTTCCCCTTTCCCCCTTGGAAATTTTCGTTGGTTTCCCTTCTATTGTGGCTAAAGATCTGCTGGATCATTTGAGTTGTTGATGTCTAGCTTGGAGTTGGAGGCTCATCGTTGGTGTTAGAGGATTGAGAATTTCAGAAGATTTTTAGGGTTCCGTTCGATTCTTCGATTTGGTAAGTTATTGTGTTAAATGTTATTATTTATTATAGGTTGTTGCATTTATGGTGTTTAATGAGTTAGATGTGAGTAGATGAGTGTGTTTAATTCTAGTATAGAGAGAGAATGGTTGAAAATGGCGAAAAAACGAATCAGAGAATAAGAAGTTGGGCCGCACGTCGCGACGTCTGAAAAAGGGCCACACCACGGCGAGAAAAGGTGTGCTTGCCGCGGCGAACCGAATGAGATGCCGCGGCAAGCGAATGGATTTAGACGCCGCGGCGAGTCAATTGGTAGGCGTCGCGGCGAGAAGATGTGAGGTGTTCGCCACGTGACGGTTCCACCTTGTGGCGTCCCTTCAATGCGTCACGCAGGAGTCAGAGGTGGCGAGGGACAGATTTTTGAGATGGGTTGATTTGGACTTTTAGGGCATAACTTTTGGCGTAGACCTCCAATTGAGGTAATTTTGGATTCGTTATGAACTAGAGAAAGAGGTCTACAATTGTGGTAGAGATTGAGAGCTTGAATTTTAATTAGAGATCGTAATTATCGAAGAGAGTCCATTATAGTTTGAATGCAACCTAAGAGTTATGTTTTGACTAATGGGAGTATAATTAGAGTTTTAAATGAGGGATTTGAGAAATCGATGGATGCTATTGACTTAGTGAATAGTGAATTTTTGGTTATGAAGCGAGAGATAACGAATTTGGATAGAGCGCTGGAAAATCATGATCACACATTATATAATTTCAAATTAAGACATGTGCATTAGTGAATTCAATTGATTGAGCATCTAGTGATGATAATTCGTTTGAATTGTTATAGAGGCACCGTTGGATCGACAGTCCACGGTGTAGTGAAATTGAGAATGCGTGTGATATGTGACAATTGTGAAGTGACATGTCTGAGCTATGTTATCGTATAAATGTGTAAATTGTGTACAATGTTCTAAAATGCGTTAAAGTGTACTATGTGATATATTATGTGTATATGCATGAGTTGGGTGAACCATCGATGATGGTTTCTCATTGAGTTCTCAAACTCACCCAACATTGCAATATATTTTTCAGGACAGCGTCAGTAGGATTCTAGCTCCCGTGATAGATTTTCGTACCGTGCGAGTGCGTGATCAAGTGAAGCGATGGCACATGTGAATTCGGTCGGTGGGGCGATTTTGGGATGATCTTAGTATAGACGTTTGTATCAGATTCTCTTTTTGGATTATTGTATTTAGCCTGTAGGGGAGTGATGGACTTGTCTATATTTTGGATTGATGCTATGAAATGAAAGTTTATTGTGGTTTTAAATTTTAGTTATTTGCATATGCGGTTTAATTATATTGATGCCATGCGAGTGTTTAGTGATTGTTTTCGTTAGTAGCACTTCCTTCTTTGTGAGATATTCGTCGAACGACCCACAGGCGTCGGTGTGTTCCCTGAGTGAGGCGCTACACCTAAAATTGCATTGTCCTCGATGTAAAATTAAATGCCAAAAATGGAGTAGCTAACAAAAATAACAAAAGCAAAAATGTAAAAGATAGAGATTAACTCCCTTTGGGTTGCCTCCCAAGCAGCGCCTTTGTTTAATGTCATTGGCTCGACCTCCGATTGCGTACTTTAAGTGACACCCATCACATCCTTTAGCATCAACACCTCCAAATCCTCCGTTTCGAAGCCCTCATAATACGACTTTAAGCGATGACTATTCACTCGGAATGTCTTGTCAGTTTTGAGGCTCCGTATCTCCATTGCACCAAAAGGAAAGACATGAGTGATAACAAATGGACCAACCCAGCGGAGCATAACTTACCAAGAAAGAGCTTGAGTGCGGAATGATATAGTAACACTTTACGCCCATCGAGAAACTCTTCCTCGAAATCATCTTATCATGAAAAGCTTTCTTCCTATCCTTATATATCACTGCATTTTGATAGGACTCGTTCCTCATTTCTTCCAACTCTTGCAGCTGCAGCTTCCTATGCACTCCCTCATCATCCAAGTGCATGTTGCATCTTTTGATGGCCCAAAATGCCTTGTGTTGTAATTCCACTGGAAGATGACATGGCTTCCCAAACACTAGCCTGTACGGCGACATGCCAATTGGGGTTTTGTAAGCTGTCCGGTAGGCCCACAATGTATCTTCCAGTCTTATGCTCCAATCCTTCTTATTGGGTTGCACAGTTTTCTCCAGAATTAACTTGATTTCCCGATTGGAGACTTCAGCTTGCCCGTTGGTTTGGGGATGGTAAGCAGTAGAAACCTTATGCATGATGTGATATTTTTTGAACATTGCTTCCATCACCCTGTTGTAGAAGTGAGTTCCTCTATCGCTAACAATGGTCTTTGGTATCCCGAACCTGGAAAAAAATGTTACCCTTAACAAAATCTACAACAACCTTGGCATCGTTAGTCCTAGTGGCTTTTGCTTCCACCCAGTTAGAAACATAATCAACCGCAAGCAATATATAAGTAAAGCCAAAAGATGGAGGAAAGGCCCGTAAAATCAATGCCCCAAACATCAAAATTTCACGAGAAAAGCAAAGGGTTTGTGGCATTTGATCCTTACGGACGAGTTACCTAACGTTGGCATCTATCACGAGATTTGCGGAAGATATATGCATCTTTGAACAATGTTGGCGATAGAAGCCGCTCTCTAGAACTTTTGAGCTGTCCGCTTTACTCCAAAATGTCCTCCACATGCATTTGCGAATGGCGAAGGCTAAAATTGATGACGATTCACTTTTGGTACACACCTTACGATGACTTGATCTCGCCTGATGCCTCCAAAGATAGGGTCATCCCAAACATAGTACCGCTTCACTTCGTAGCTTATCCCTCTGAGCCTTAGACAAACCAACAGGTAATTCATTAGTTACTAAAAAATTGACAATGTCTGCATACCATGGTGGTGTCGCATCGGCAGAAAATAATTGCTCATCTGGAAAACTTTCTCGTAGAGGGACATCATCTTCTTCCTTTATCAATCGACTGAGATGATCCGCCACCACATTTTCTGCCCCCTTCTTATCTCTAATCTCTAAGTCGAATTCCTGTAGGAGGAGAACCCATCTGATCAGCCTTGGTTTTGCTTCTTTCTTTGTAAGCAAGTATCGTAAAGCTGCATGGTCAGAATAAACAATCACTTTAGCACCAAGCAAATACGATCGAAATTTCTCCAAAGCAAAAACCACAGATAAAAATTCTTTTTCAGTAGTGGAATAATGCAATTGAGCTGGATTCAAAGTTTTTGAAGCATAATAAATGGCATGCACAGCTCTTCCCACTCTTTGCCCTAGAACTACCCCCATCGCATAATCGCTCGCATCACACATGATCTTGAATGGGAGGTTCCAATCTGGTGGTCACCGGTGGGGACGTTAGAAGCTCCTTAAATTTGTTGAATGCGTCTTTACACCTCTCTTCGAACTCAAAGGGGACATCTTGTTAAAGAAGCTTGCATAATGGTAAGGCTATCTTCGAAAAGTCCTTAATGAACCTCCGATAAAAACCTGCATGCCCCAAAAAAGAACGCACTTCCCTCACAGTAGAAGGGTAAGGTAAAGAAGAAATGATATCAACTTTAGACTTGTCAACTTCAATACCTTTAGCAGATATCACATGACCTAAAACTATACCTTGATCCACCATAAAGTGACATTTTTCCCAGTTCAACACAAGGTTAGTTTCTATGCATCGTTCCAAGATAATGGTAAGATTCTCAAGACATTCATCAAAAGAAGATCCATACACACTAAAATTGTCCATGAATACCTCAATAATCTTCTCAACATATTCAGAAAAAATGCTTACCATACACCTTTGGAACGTGGCAGGTGCGTTACATAGCCCGAATGACATCCTTCGGTAGGCAAACGTACCAAATGGGCATGTGAACGTGGTCTTCTCCTGATCTTCCGGTGCAATCGGGATCTGAAGATAACCTGAAAAGCCATCTAAAAAGCAATAAAAGTCATAACCAGCCAATCTCTCAAGCATTTGATCAATGAAAGGAAAGGGGAAGTGATCTTTACGAGTAGCAGCATTTAACTTTCGATAATCAATATATACTCACCACCCGGTTTGCACTCGGGTGGGAATCAACTCACCTTCCTCGTTTTTCACAACAGTGATTCTAGATTTCTTTGGAACCACCTGAACTGGACTTACCCACTTACTGTCAGATATCGGGTAGATTACTCCAGCATCGAGAAGCTTCAGTATCTCCTTCTTCACAACTTCCATCATTGGAGGATTCAGCCTATGTTGAGCTTGCCTTGTAGATTTTGCGTCATCCTCCATCAAAATGCGATACATGCATATGGAAGGGCTTATCCCCTGGATATCTACAATGGTCCACCCGATGGCCTTCTTATGCTCCCTCAGCATTCGAATCAGTCTCTCCTCTTGAATTGAAGTCAATTCTGCCGAAATGATAACTGGGAGAGTCTGTTTATCTCCCAAATAGGCATACTTCAGATGTGTAGGGAGTGGCTTCAATTCTAATTGCAGGGGCTGCATATCGAAGGTAACAATTTCTGGTAAGCTTCAGGTAGTTGAATAGAAGCCAAATCATACCTTTTTGAAGAGCTCTCTAATGAGTCCAAGGCAGCTGTCATTTCCACAAGCTCCTCTCCCATCTTAACATCAGTGTTGGCTTCTACTTCCATATCCTCGGTTAAAGCTATTGCCAGATGATCCCTGTAACTTAATTTAAACATTTCATGCACCAAAGGATCGATCACATCAACAGAAAAAAACACAATGATCATCAGGAGGATGTTTCATGGCATCAAAAATATTGAAATGAATTACTTCCCCATCAAATTCCATTGTGAGGGTGCCTTTACGAACATCTATCTTAGTTTGAGCTGTATTAAGGAATGGTCGCCCCAACAAGATAGGTATCGGATTGCATGAGGTGCCATCATTCATATCCACAACATAAAAATCTGTAGGGAATACTAACTCATTCACCTGCACCAAAACATCCTCAACCACTCCATCAGGATAAGCATTAGTGCGATCGGCCAATTGGATGACTACATTCGTTCTTTTCAAAGGGTCCAAATTTAAAGAAGCATAAATCGAATGAGGCATCACATTAATAGAAGCACCCAAATCTAACATTGCTCTACTGATCACAGTATTACCAATTTTGCACGGGATAGTGAACATACCTGGATCTCGACATTTTGGAGGCATCTTCTTTCTGAATACTGCTGACACATTCTCACCCATCATCACTTTCTCATCACCCCTCAATTTCCTCTTTAGTGTACAGTTCTTTGAGAAATTTGGCATACCTTGGCACTTGCTTGATTGCTTGAGCAAGGTATGTTGACTTCTACCTTTTGGAAAGTCTCGATATCTCCTTATCCTTGTCCTCCTTGTTTGGTCTCGCTAACACCTTTCGAAAAAGGTGGAGGTTAGTTTTAACAATATTGGGACCCTTGATATTTACCTGTGTACTTGAGGATGAATTTTCTTCCTTCTCCAATTCCTTCTCGATCTCTTCCTCGTTAGCAATCTTTGTTGGGGGTCTTTCTGAATCTTCAATCTCCCTTCCGCTTCTCATGGTTATGGCACTAACATTCTTCGGATTCACCTTAGATTGGGATGGCAATTTTCCTCCTCCCTGCGATTCTAGGCGATTGAGCCTTACTACCAATTGACCTAATTGGTAATCCGTACTTTGCTTGCTTGCTTTCATTTCCTGAAAATCCTGGTGCAATTACAGGTTGGAAGTAACAAGTTTGTTAACAAGTTCTTCTAAAGACGCACCTGAACTTGAAGAAGAAGCTCCTTGTGCTCCTTGTTGCCTTGGTTGAAATCCTGGTGGTCCTTGCGGTCAATTCTGGAAGTAATTTTACAGTCGATTCCCTCCATAACTCAAATTGGGGTGATCCATCCAACCTGGGTTATATGTCTGCGAGTATGGGTTGTATTGGTTTGGGAAGTTCCCTCCTGCAGCATTCACTTGGTCCATACTCCCTTCTTGTAAAGCTGGGCACTCGTCAGTTGGATGACTTGTGTTTGAACATATCCCGCACGCTTTCACTTGTGCCTGTCCAACCGCAATCATCTCACAAAGATGTTAGTTCATCTAAGCGATGTTCAATAGATGAAGTGTTTACCTCATTTACTCGTCCAACATCATTACGAGTGCTGAATTGCTGAGTGTTAGCGGCCATCTGCTCAAGTAATATCCTGGCTTCAATGGGGGTCTTCTCGCAAAGTGCTCCACCACTCACCGCATCAACCAAACTCCTCTCCATTGGCAGCAATCCTTCATAAAAATATTGGATGAGAAGTTGCTCCGGTATGTTGTGATGTGGGCAACTGGCACACAGCTTCTTAAATCACTCCCAGTATTCATAAAGAGACTCCCTATTGTGTTGCTTAATACCGCATATCTCCTTTCGAATACTTGCTGTCTTTGAGGCCGGAAAATATTTTTCCAAAAACAACCTCTTCATCTCCAACCAAGTGTTTACACTTCCTGCAGGCAAATCAAATAGCCAATCTTTTGCTGCATCTTTAAGCGAGAATGGAAAAGCCCTTAACATGATCTGCTCGTCCGTCACCCCGTGAGACTTCATGCTCAAACACACCACATCAAGTTCCTTAAGATGCTTATGTGCATCCTCACCCCTCACCTGCAAGGCCATGAAAGTTAGGCAATAAATGAATTAATCCAGATTTTAACTCAAAGGTAACATGTTCAGCAAAATTTGTAAATGTTATGCATAATGGTCTATGAGTTAAATCGGGTGCAGCCAACTCCCTCAGAGTTCTCGGATTTGCCATTGTTTCTTGATTCGCTTCCAATTCGTTTACGAGTTGACCTTGCTTTCACGTAATCTCCGCAATGTTCTCTCGATCTCAGGATCAAGTTGCTCAATTTCTCTACGAGAAGAACTGGTCACTACCATGCACCAAAACTAATGGACAATTAAAAATTAACAAGTAACAAAAAGTGTGAGCATAAACAAAAGTATTCACAAAACACCAACTAAAATCAAATGCAAAAATTAAACTACCACACTCCCGACAGCGGCGCTTAAAATTTGACAATAGCGTGTCGAGTGCCTTTGTAAAATTTACGACTCGCACACTAAAATTTGTAGTTATGGTAAGTCGGGATCGAATCCACAGGGAATGTTCGGTTAATTTTCGTACTGAAAATAATTGATGCAAGAAAAGTATATGGAGGGTTTTTGGTTTTTGAACAATTTAGAAATTTAAAGTAAAATTAAACTATCGAAAACAAATTAAAACAAACAATCAAAAATGAGAAAAGTGTTGAGTATAAGTAAGATCCGGTTCTAGGGTCAATCTTGGCCAAAGCACAGTCAAACATATTTCTTCATTCTAAAGCCTTTACAATTCTTTTCGGACTATTGATCTGAGACTTATAGAATACTCTACCAATCTCGGTTTTCCCTTAAATTGAATTTAATCAAGATACGATCATTGATTAAACTTAACCACCGAATAACCTAGGATACGATCTCTAGATTTAATTTGGCAGTCGCATTATGAATTGGAAAACGATCAATATAGGCAGTAACCTTACAAGCTCGGGTTATCTAACCTAAGTTATGTTGTTCTTAACGATTAACGATCGTTAGATGCCACTCACAAATATCAAAAATAACAATTACGGATTACAATCAATATTTTAGCAATAGGTTTGAGATAAAACGATCAAAATAATCTATCAAGATCATTAATTCCAAAACCATTAAAATCAATACCAACAACACAACAATCCGAAAATAAATCATGACTTTAGAATGACGAAATTAGCTTAACCGTAATTTGACGTCGATATTCCCATTGAACCGGTGTCGGGGAGTTAGCCAATCATCTTCATTTCATGCTCCAAGAATGGGTCATATTGCTATCCACGATTAGACATAAAAAAATGCAAGTTTCTAGTTCGGTGGCTAGCCTTCACTGCTGCTCCTGGTGCAATTTTTTTTTCTGTATACCTTCGTTGATTTAATCTCCAACGCTTGCCATCTATTTACTGCATCGCACTATACCAATTGATGGGACACATAACATTGGCTGCTTCTTTAAAATCCTCCTACCTGTGCTTCTGCGTGAGTGCTCCTTCACTGTGGCCTCTTGGTGTGTCCCTTCTTGTTGTCTGCGCCACTCTATTCCTCCCTCTTGCTGGCACTGTTCTCTTCTCCTGTTCGTTCCTGTAGCTGTTGCGGAAAAGACAATTAATGACTCTCCCTTTTTTTCTGTGCCGTACACTATTCTCCTTCACCAGCGACCAGCGTCCAGCATCAACTTGCTTCTCATTTTTTTCACGCCGGCACTGTCGCTTGGTTCCTGTAGCAGACAAGACAAATTAATTCACATATTAAAACCCTCTCCTCTCTTGTTTGCTGTGCGTTGTGAAAAGACGACAACTAAAGACGCTAAGTTTAACGGCGTCTTGCGCGTAACGCAAAGACGTTCATGGCGTTTAAGAAAGCATTGCGTGAAGCATGATGGGCTTTTCCTTTTTTTAAAAAAAAACTTTGTGCCTTAAACTAAATAAACAATTGTGCTCCAATTTATTTTAGAAAATTTTGTCTTTTTGGTCTAAAAAATATATCAATAAATCCAACCTAATAGTCAACACAAATTGAACATTTTATCTTAAAAATAGGATTGAAATCACATGTAAATGTATAAGAAAATATAAGATAATTCAATCCTATCAGTAAGACGATAGAAGTAATCCGATCAAAGTAAGACGATGTGAAAGTCCAACGAAATCAAAGTAAGACGAAGTGAAAGTAAGACGATAGAAGTAAGACGATAAAAGAAAGACGAAGTGAAAGTGAGACGAAGTGAAAGTAAGACGAAGTGAAAGTAAGACGATAAAAGAAAGACGAAGTCAAAGTAAGACGATACAAGTAAGACGATCAAAATAAGACGATCAAAGTAAGACGATAGAAGTAAGACGAAGTGAAAGTAAGACGATAAAAGTAATCCGATCAAAGTAAGACGATGTGAAAGTCCAACGAAATCAAAGTAAGACAAAGTGAAAGTAAGACGATAAAAGAAAGACGATGTGAAAGTGAGACGAAGTGAAAGTGAGACGAAGTGAAAGTAAGACCATAAAAGTAAGACGATAAAAGCAAGATGAAGTCAGAGTAAGACGATACAAGTAAGACGATCAAAATAAGACGATCAAAGTAAGACAAAGTCATAGTAAGACGATAAAAGTAAGACGATCAAAGTAAGACGATAAAACTTAGACGAAGCGAAAGTAAGACGAAGTGGAAGTAAGACGATAGAAGTGAGACGATAAAAGTAAGACGATCAAAGTAAGAGGATCAAAGTAAGACGAAGTGAAAGTAATCAAAGTAAGACGAAGTGAAAGTACGACTATAGAAGTAAGACGATTAAAGTAAGATGAAGAAGAGTTAAGTCAAACTAAGACGATAGAAACTAAGACGAAGCAGAGTGACGATAGAAAACTCAAACTAAGATTATAGAAACTAAGATGAAAGAGAGTCAAACTCACTATCTTTCACACTGTTATCGTATTACTTTCACTTCGTCTTACTTTGATCGTCTTATTTTTATCGTCTTACTTTCACTTCCTCTTACTTTTATCGTCTTTGACTCGCACCTTTCGTCTTACTTTGACTTCCTCTTCTGTATCATGTTTGACTCGCTCTTCCATCTCATGTTTGATTCACGCTTGCTCCTTCCGTCTGATTTTGGTTTGCGCCTTCCATCTCATTGTGTTGTTTCGTTATTATTTGTTCTTCATGAAAATCATTTTCGTTTAGTCATTTTGACTTGACAATCTCCCCCTTTTTGATGTAACAAATATTCACATTAATGAGAACCAAAATAAAGAACACAAAGTATAAGAACGGCTTATATACACCAAACAGAACTTCTTGTCTTCTTGTTCCTTGTTCCTCCCCCTATCTTCATCTGCTTTCTTCTTCTTTCTTCTTCCTCCTCTCCACCCCTATTTGTTATTGATCAAGAATGAATTAAGACCGTAAATGCTTCAATATTTCTAACATCATGGCCTTCATTTCCTTCACTTCTACTCCAAGTGACTTGAAATCTCGTCGAAGTTTAATGATTTCCTCTCGTAAGTCACTTAGTGAGGTGGGATGACCTTCATCCTTTTCCTGTTCTTCTTCACAGGCAACAGTGGTACTGTATGCATCGTAAGTTAGAACAGGTGGTTCACTTATAACAAGGGAGGGAGGTTGAACAGAGACGTTCGGCTCTAGAAGATTTAGATCATCAGGGATAGGTAGTCGCGGGATTTGTCTTCCGAGAAGGTGTAAAACTTCTCTAAGTGAACATTTAGTACAAAGCGGCCTAATGCGCATAATCTGTTACACAATAGCCCCGTATGTGCACCTGTTATCCCCAAACTTAATGGATATGTACGTCCCTTTGGTGAGTTCTCCAAACACCACACAGGTTTCATTGGTGGTAGAGCGACTTCCACTACTCTCTGGTTCATCTATGCGCATTTTCTTCATCCCTTCAGGGTACATTTTCTTCTTTCCTTTTTCTGCATTACGAACAATGTAAGGCTGTAGGTCAGGCACAACCTTTATCACAGTTTTCTTTGTGATTGGGAAAATAGTATATATTTGCTTTGTCATGTGTGTAGGGTATGGTCTGCTCCCTTCATCACTCAGAAACTCAAACATCTCTTCTCATCGTTATTCAACAAGTGCATTGTACTATTATTTACCAAAATAGGTTGTAACTGAACCTTTACTAACCTTTGTGGGGATTCTTCGATGATTATTGAGCTGCTACGCCTTACAGGTTGAACTTTTTCAATAAGCTTGAATTTCAAATCTTCTTTTCGAAAGGGTTGAGAAATTGTGACCCGTAGCGGATCGTCAACGTTATCATCATCCTTATGTTGCGCTGCTTCAATATCAGTCACTGAAGGATGCGGATCGTCAATGTTATCATTTTCCTTCTGTTGCGCTGCTTCAATATTAGTCACTGAAGGATGCGGATCGTCAGCGTTATCATCATCCTTCTGTTGTGTTGCTTCAATATCAGTGACTGAAGGATCTGGATGGTCACCGTTATCATCATCCTTCTGTTGCGCTGCTTCAATCCTTTCAGAGTCGTCTCCCCGGTTCAGCTTTTCGGTTTTCTTCTCCTCTTGCTGACGTACGACCCGAACTCTGGGTGACCTTTTTGCTTTCTTTGGTATATCGGATAGAAGTATCTCCCCCTTTCATTTCACGGAGAACGTCTTTGTGCCCCGCACCTAACTACCTTCTCTGTGAAAAATCGTCGAATCTTTTGATGATGTCTTCTGCTCAACCATGGGCATTTTCATATTAGGCTGAGATTTTAAACTCGACATGGGATTTCCCTTCTTCGCACGCTCCCCCTCAGTGCTTGCTATTTTCTTAGAATTTGCTTCTTTTTTGTCCAGAATCTTCAAGCCCATTTTACCAATCGTTGCGGAATTGATAAAACTCTTGGGATTTATCTTCATTCTGTTTCCTCTATCCAGGAGAACTCCAGAATCTCTGAATATCCTTGTCAACAACATTCCATATGGGTGACTGTTCAATTCCTTCTTCGTCTTTAACATATAGTGGAAAATAAGGAATGGTAAATCAACGGGTTGTCGATTGAGTAGATGGAATAGGCACTGTTCATCTAAGGTTGTCACCAGATGTCTTGAGCCTGTTCTTGGTAGAATGCAATAGAAAATGATTGAATGTAGATTTCTCGCCTTCGGCACAAGACTTGATGATCTCTTCTCCTTAGGATCGTTGTTTGCATACAACAGTCGATTGATTTCACTCTCCTTCACGCTAGCCTGCGTCGTCCATCTCGCTTTGCTACTAAGCTTTTCTCCAGTAGATGAGCACTCGATGACTTTCTCAATCGTCTTCATTGTCACTATGACGGACAGTCTATCCACTGTTGATACAATAGTATTGTCTACTATATGCATATTCTTCCAGAAATCATAAACTTCGTTCTGATATATGGTTTCTCGAACTTGAAAGAACTTTCTCCACCCAGCTGCAAGTATCTCTGCTTCAATGTCCATGTTGTCTTTCCTCAACGACTCAAAATCCATAAGTCTTCCGTAAATCATTGTTGATTCCATTTGTTTATATGATTGGTAAAGGAATTACAGCACAGATTTTTTCTGTAAGGTAGGGTTGGTTACTGAAGTTGAGAGAACAGAGTGATTAAAAACTTTTGTTGGGTATACTTCAAAGGTCGATGTCAGGGCATATCAAGACTATTAGAATTCTTCCCTCCAAAACTTTCTTCTTGCAGAAGTTACCAGCTGTAACTTTCTGTTACTAACGTCGTTAATTCTCACGACCTTTTAACTGGGTTGTGACTTGTCAAACGGTTGGTCACATAACATAACCATGTTAAGGTTTCGTCTGATTTCCTTCAGCCGTTCTTCACTTAATGGCTTGGTAAAGTTGTCTCCAAAAGTCGTCTTAGTTCTCTTCAGCCTTTACCGAAATGGTACATCGGTAACTAATTTCGTTATTATATGATTTCCAGCAAAATCGTTAATCGTCTTATTCTTGCTTCACAATCTCCCCGTTTTTTATGATAACAAATAATCTTAGTTTTTAGAAAGAAATTTTTATTAATACGATATACAATATAAGATTGTATACAATTTCAAAAAATATACTTGCCCAATCTGTACATACATCAAAAAAGTAACCAAGAGCCCAATCTTCAATTTTAACTGGCTCAAAATTTCTCTGCGACTAATATGTTTGTCGTCATTCCTATTCACAGTTATTTACCTATCGATTGTTTAAGTATGGAACACACACAAAAGAAAACCTTTCTATGCTTTCTTCCGCTATCTTTCTTATTTTGGCCTTTCTCCTCTTATTTGTTATTGATCCAATAGATCATGACCGAAGATGTTTCATAACCTCAGAAAACATTTGTTTGATTTCGGTGCGCAGTGACTTCATGTCGGTGTGCAGTGATTTCATTTCTTCTCATATGTACTGCACTTCCTTGTATAAGTCAGTCACTGAAGGATGCAGATCATTAACGTTATCATCATCCTTCTGTTGCGCTGCTTCAATAGCAATAGTAGTAGTATATGAGTCTGAATATATGACATCTGGTCCGGTGATTACAAAGGTGGGAGGTTTGAAAGATAAGTTTGGTTCCGGAAGATCAAGGTCATCAGGTCTGGGTAGTCTTGGAACTTGTCTTCCAAGTAGGTGCAGTGCTTCTGCAAAGGAAGACACACAACTCAAGGGTCTAATATGCATAATTAAGTGCACAAGAGTCGTTCTGTAGTCTCCTTCTATAATTTTGCCAACTACCTCACAAGTTTCCTCCGTCGTCCGACGACCAAAATTACTTCCTGATGCCTTTGAATATCACAAAGGAAGTCTTGATCAACTTCTAATATTTTATTGTTTAGAGTACCCCTAGCTACTACATCTATCATCTGCCATGTCATTTGATTTATCCATTATAGAAGGTCTAAGTTTGCATCCACAATGGTAGACCATGATATAGGCACTTCCTTAACATCTCCTTGAATCTCTCCCATATATCATACAATGTCTCTAAGTTAACCTAGGTATAGAAGGAGATGTCATTCCTCAGTTTTGCAATCTTAGCTAACAGGAAGTACTTCAGAAGAAACTTATCTACCATTTGGTCCTAAGTGGTAATGGATGACTTATACTAATAGTTTAACCATTGGTTCGCCTTACGCCTCAAGGAGAATAAAAGTAATCTTAATCTAATTGCATCATCATTGGCACCATTGACCTTAAAGGTATCACAAATATCTAGAAAGTTCACTATATGTGTGTTAGGGTCCTCATCTTGTAACCCATAAAACTAGACAGACTATTACACCATTTAAATAGTACTTAGTTTAATCTCAAAATTATTGGCAATGACAGTCAGCTTACAAGGTTGGACTTATTCCCATCAAGTCTAATATAACATAATTGAACATATTCCTTGATTGGTCTATAAGAGTTTTTGATTCTTTAGTATTAATCTGATATTCTAAGTCATCTATTTATCGATGGAACTCTATCTTTCTAAGTAGGGTTCTTAGGAGATTTCTACAAGTTATCCTTTCAATCTTTAGATCTTTTTCAACTAAGTGTGATGGATTTTCTCAGGTCATAAACTAAGTCAAAGACTTGTAGAAGTGAGAAAATAAAAGAGTAAGTGAGAAAATAAAAGAGTTAATGAAATAATTAAACAAATTAAAAACAAAAAGTAAAAGATAAAAATAAATAAAACAAGAAATAATGGCTAGATTAACAAAAGCAAGGTTTTCCTAATATTCTAGTTCCCAAAGATCTAAAAACCTAGTGTAATGTGTAATTTATATGTGTTTTAGCTGCAAGTGTACAATTTAGTTATAGCTAGCATTAACAAGTATAGGTCAATCCCACAAGGACTACAAATATTAGTAATAACCTCTTTTCTATTATCTAACAGTCGAATAAGATAATGATTTAATTTAAAACTAAACTAAACTAAAATTCAACACAATAATGAACCAAAATGGAGATACCATAAAGATTAAAAAACTATCAAACAGCTAATGCCTAGGTAATGAATCCCCCTAAGATCTCTTAAATATTAACCCTCTATCATGCAATTTAATTATTGATCATTGGACCATAAAAATTCCTATCTTATATTAATATCTTTCTTAAGACTATTAATAACTAATCCTTAGTCAATTAATTGAAACCTATTTCTAGTTAAAACTTCTAAGATCGCATTGCTCAATTCATGAATCTCTCTATTAAGTTTAATCCTTATCCACTGGAATTATGTCGACCTATCTTTAGGATTGCATGCAACTATTTCCAATTATGATATATCTATTCATACTAAAGGATTTCTTAATATCAATAATATGAATTCAAACATTGAACTAATATTCCAGATATATTAATTCAAGAATAAAATAACATAATTGAATCTTAATGAATTAATGAATCAAATTGTATTAATTAAAAGATCAAATCACGCTATTCATCCCTACTTAAGGTTATCATACCTAGGCACTAAACAAACCTAGTTCCTAAAGATAGAAAATGAAAAACATCAAATATTCAGAAGAAATATTAAGAAGAAAAGAATTCCATGATATATATCCCCTTTTAATGAAAGGCTGCTCTTTATTAGATCTATTGAAGTAATTTTGGTGTTTTTTCCTCCTTCTAGGTTTAGAATTACATCTCTAGCTCTAAATATTTTCTCTTAACTGTAACTGTAGTTGCCTTCTCTCTATCTCCTCTTCATAATTGCCTTTTATATTACAAAATTAGGGTTTTTAAATTATACGCGATCATTCACATAGCCTTGTGAGTGACCGTATGTCTTAAAAATCTTTAGAATTGTGATTTTGCACATTCTCAGGCCATGTATGATACTTACACAGGTGTGCATCTTCATACAGGCAAAAATAATGTCTTTGAAGCTTTCACACTCACAATCTCTTACACAAGCCTTTACAATACCGTGTATTTTACTCATACATGCGTGTACATCTTCAAATGGGCGTATATCTATAAAATAACTCTAATTCTTCCATTTTATTCCCTAATTTCACTCAAATTCTTCTCCTTTTGATCCATAAAGACAATTTAGACCTGAAACTCATTTGAAACAAAATAAGTATAAAAAACAACGTAAAACTTTCAAATAACAAGTAAAACACACTAAATATGAAAAACATAGTCTCTTAATCGTTTATCATGTAGGAACATTTCTTCAAATGTGGACGTTATAATACTATGAATTGAATGCCTCAATGAGGATATCTTAGAGCTAAAAAGTCTAGGAAGGAGGTATTGTAATATTTTTTTCTTAGAATGATGGTCCCTTCAATGATAGGAAAATTTAGGTGATTGAATGATTTAGGAAGGAAAATTCTAGTTTAAAGCTCAAGTTATTAATTCATAATAGCTCCTTTGAACATTCCCATATATAAAGAAATAAAAAATTTATGAGCCATTATAATGCTAAAGCTAGAATAACAAATAAAAAGATGAAACAAAGCTTAAGTTAAAGTTGTTAAAGCATTAGATCAAGGTTGTAATGAAAGAGAACATGAACTTGAAGTTTATTTTGTTTACATATTTCATATTGTTTATTCTGTTGATTGAACTAATTATCTTATACTTGTTTTATCGAAGTTATAAACATATGTATTTAATATCAATATAGGAACATATTTTTCTTTAAATGTAAGCTTCATTATGTGTTAGATATATCATAATATATGCTTGTTAGAAGCATATAATTCCACACACACACACACACACACACACACATACACACACACATGTAGAAAATATGGCGCAATAATATCAAGTATTCAAATGAGTTCAAAATATTATTGCAAATGCAATAAGTCCAATAAAATACTGGGACAATATAGCTATAAATATTATTATTGTACAATCAAAATTTATGCTCAAAAGTAAGGGAACTACATAAACATAAATCTCAATATGATTACAGCCACATATACAACTTCTAAAAATTTTCATATGATCATTAACTAGTCATTTTGCAAAACAGAAGCTTGATAAATCAACCCTTACTTAGGTTACAAGCTTAATTTTTACTTTGATCGTTAACATTCAACTTCCAAAATAAAAGATTGCATGTATTTTCTAATAACTCTATGTTGATAAGTGTTCTCATTGGTAAGTCCTTAATCATTCAAATTTATAGGTTTATATTTATTGCAATTTTCTTGTTTATTTGAGTGTTTCATTATTTTTGATACTTAATTTGATCATGTTTCATTTTTAGGTCATAAATTTACTTATTTGGAGCAAAAGCAATAAATTTAGACAGGTGTAGAGTGACTTGGAGTTGTTTTAAACAAGTTATAAAGTTGCAAGGCAAGAACACAACCTGGTACATGATTGTGTACTTACCCATGATCTTAATTATTTATAAATTTCAAGCTTACTTGTTCATATTTGAAGAGTTTAAGGCTTATTAATTGATTTCATATGTTACATTTCCAAGGTTAAGAGGTACATATTCATGTTGTATGTTGATGAGACTATGTTCACATTTTGAGCTCATGTTTATACATATGGTTGCTTTAAGTTAAAGTATCTCATGATTATTAAGTACATGGCTTAGTACACATTCATATATTTGTCTTTATTCTGCCTAAAAACTTGATTTTCAAACTAAAAAAAGGGAAAAACAGAGGTAGAATGGAAAAGAGGTTTTGGAAGAGCAGTTGGACGACTTAGAGAGATGGAGAGAAGGAAGAATGATGGTGATGTTATGAATTGATTTGTTTCAAGTACAAGCACAACGTGTAGCTGTAGCTAACACTAGCGAGTAAAGTTTGATCACACAGTGTGAATATTAGTAATGACTTTTTTCGTATTATCTAACCAAAAATTGAGGTGATTTTGATTATTCAAATTTAAAATATGCTAGAATAGCAAAAGAATGAAAAACCAATAAATAAAACAATGCTACCTGGAATTGGAATCCCTCATAGGACTTTTCATGCAATCATGATTTCACTAATCAATTTAATCTAAAGTTTATTGAATTGTGAAAATTCCTCAATTACGTTAATATCTTTATCAAAACCTAATCCTAAGTTGATTAATTGAAATATCCTTCTAGTTAAAACTCTTAAAATCATATTAATCGACTTATGAATTTTATTATTAGGTTTGATCATAATCTAAAAGATATTTATTGCCTTATCTTTAAGTTTGCATGCAAATTTTTTCAATTATGCTAGAGTGTGAATGATTGAACTGAAAAATCACACTAGGTAAATTTTTAGGAAAGACTGGAGGGTCACAAACGGTCCCACTTAAACTTCAATCTCTTAGACAAAATTTTCCTATACATGTAATTTAATAGCACAATATTTCACTACAACTATACCCGACAATAGCCATTAAATAGACAAATAAAGAACACCAAAATTTAACAATGTTCAGATAATTATGCCTACTTCCTTGGATACTAATAAATTGATATTTCACTATTTTCTGGAAATAAACAAGTAAAATACTACAAAAGAAGAGAGAGAATTTTATTTTATGAAAGACAATTTTGGGATGCTTAAGATAAGAGGAGTCTTCCTTTTATAACTTAAGAAGACTCCCCCATCTTTTTAATTCTTCAAGATGGGATTTCAAAATATGTCATAAGTTAACAATTCTCCATCTTGACATATTTCTCATCTTCAAATCTCTCACAAAACTCATCTTTAGTAGTGTCTTCAAATGCGTTTTACAACGCCCATCTTCAATTTTTAGCAATATTGATCAAGTCTAAACAATATTGGAACTTAACCACAGTCACCACCTTATTCAACATATCAGCAGGATTCTCAGTGGTCTTAATATTCTGGATTACTACTCCACCTTCTTCCAGAACCTCTCATATAAAGTGATAACGAGCATCAATGTGCTTCATCCTTGCATGATAAATTTGGTTCTTTGTTAAATGAATGGCAATTTGACTATTATAATTTACTTTGACATGTTTCTATCCAATTTCTACTTCATCAAGCAATCATTGAAGCCAAATTATCTCTTTCACAGCCTCTATAATTGCCATATACTATTCCTCTGTAGTCAACAAAGTAACTGTTGACTGTATGGTAGACCTTTAACTGACTGGTTCCTTTACAAGAGTAAATACATAGCCAATAGTTGGTCGATGTTTATCAAAATCATTGGCTTAGTCAGAATCAAAATGTCCAACTACACATTAACTATCTTGCTTATCTTGCTAAAATACCAAGCTAACATCTACGATGTTTAGAAAGTACCGAAGAATCCATTTCACAGCTTGTAATATTCCTTTCCAAGATCACGCATATAGCTGCTCACAACCCTAACTGCCTGTGAAATGTCGGGCCTTGTACACACCATAGCATACATCAAGCTACCAATCACATTTGCATATGGTACTTTAGTCATGTACTCTCATTTTGCATCTTTCTTTAGAGATAGGGATGCACTGAGCTTTATATGAGGAGTGAGTGGAGTACTAACAGGTTTTGACTTCTCATTCATGCCAAAATATTTTAGTACCTTTTTCAAACATTGCTTTTAAGTCAAACATAGTCTCCTTAACTTTCTGTGTCTACTTATCTCCATGCCGAGAATTTTCTTACCTTCACCAAGTTCCTTTCATTTCAAACTCCTGATTCAACTGAATCTTCAGTCTCTCTTTGATTCTTTGAAGCTATCAACATATCAACATATAGGAGAAGACAGATGTAGGATCCATCTTGTACCTTGTGAAAATACACACAGTGATCATATTTGCTTCTTGTGTTCTCTTGCCATATCATAAACTTGTCAAATCACTTGTACCACTGCCTTGGAGATTGTTTCAATCCGTACAACAAATTTTCAAGCTTGCACACCATATTCTCTTTTCTAGCAACTTAAAAACCTTCGGGCTGAGTCATATAGAATTCTTCTTCTAAGTCTCTATATAAAAATGCAGTTTTTACATCCAATTGAACTAGTTCCATGTCAAACTGTGCTACCAAAGCCAACAAAATTCGAATGGAGAAATGTTTTACAACTGGAGAGAAAACTTCATTATAATCAATTCCCTTCATCTGAGCATAGCCTTTGGCCACTAGCCTTGCTTTGTAGCAAATATTATCCTTATCAGGAAATCCAACTTTCTTTGCATATACCCATTTGCATCCAATTGCCTTCTTTCCCTTTGGGAGACTAGCTAGCTTCCACGTCTGATTCTTATAAAGGGAATGTATTTCTTTATCCATGGCTATCTTTGGCTTGTCTTCTTCTTAACTTTGGACTGCTTCCTTATAAGTGGTAGGGATGTCATCAATTTCAACTGGAGATGCATAAGCTACCATGTTAATATAACAAGCAAATACTTGAATGATCCTTTTTGGCTTTCTCAATGCAATTGGTAATTGTTGCTATGGAGGTTCTTGGGTTAGAACCTCTTCTTCATCTAGCTCCTCTTCTACTATAGGAGTTTTTACATCTACTTCATCATTTATTGGGCTAACAATTCTTCCTTCAAACTCCACCTATTTTTGGAGTACCATCTATCTACTTAATATTTTCAATTTTCACCTTTCTTAATATGGTAGATTCATCAAAGGTAACGACCTTGCTAAAAATTATTTTCTTTGACTCTAGGTACCAAAGACGATATCCTTTCACACCAGAGATGATCTCCATGAAAATTGCTTTCTTTGCACATAGATCCAACTTTGACTCCTTAATATGATAGTGTGTAGTGGAACTAAACACTTGTAAGGACTCATAAGTTGTAGCAGGTTTTGCAAACCACTTTTTCAATGGTGTTTTACTAGCAATAGTAGTTAACGGAAGGAGATTGATGAGATGACAAGCGTATGTAATAGCTTCAATCCAAAATTCTCTTCCCAACCTAGCATTAGATAACATACACTGAACTTTCTCCAGCAATGTCCGATTCATTTTGTTGTGGTGTATTCCTGACTATGAAGTGTCTGACAATACCTTCATCTTCTCAGACTTTTAAAAATAGATCATGTCGTACTCTCCACCATTATCTGTATAGAGACACTTAATCCTTCTACCTGTTTGAGTTTCCACCATCTTCTTCCATTTGAGGAAAACTTTCAGCACTTCATCCTTAATCTTTATAGTATACACCCATACTCTTCAGGAAAAATCATCAACAAAGGTCACATAATAGTGTTTTCCTCCCAAAGAAACTGTTTTGGAAGGTCGCCACACATTAGAGTGAATATAATCCAAAATACCCTTCGTATCATGGATTGCAGTGCTGAATTTCACTCTTTTTTTGCTTCCCTTTGACACAATGTTCACAAAAGTTTAATTTGCAGGCCCGAGCTCCTTTCAACAATTCTTGATTTACTAACATCTTCAATGATTTTTCACTTGCATGTCCTAAGCGTATATACCACAAACTAGTTGCTTCTAGCTCTTGATCATCATTAAAAGCTACTACTATTGTTCCAATAATTGCATTACCCTAGTAATAATACAGGTTATTGTTTCTTTGAATTCCTTTCAATACCACAAGTGCACCAGAGATGAGTTTCATTACTCCATTTGCTGCATTTATAATGTAGCCCTTTGATTTCAGGACTCCCAAGAAATGAGATTCTTTTTCAAACTTGGCACGTATCTGACATCTGTCAGAAACCTGGTTGTTCCATCTTGACTCCTTAAGCAAATTGAACCAATCCCATTTATTGTGCATGCATTGTCATTTGTTGTGTAAACAACTCCACTTTCTAACTCTCTAAAATCAGAGAACCAATCATGATTGGGACACATATGATGGCTACAGCCTGAATCAAGCTTATATGGACTAGAAGGCCTTATTGATGATGTAACAACCAATGAAAGATTTGAGTCTACATCTTTACTCTTAGCAATATTCAAATTTGCAACAACCTTTCCCTTATCAGGTTTATTTTCATTCTTTAGCTTTGGACAATTCTTTTTTGAGTGCCCTTTTCCCGATAAAAGACACATTCATCTTTGCTTAATTTGAGCCTCGACTTTGATCTCCCTTTCTTTCCTTTAATCTGGCTCTGCGAACTGCTTCTGACTACCAATGCTTTTTCTGCTCCCCTTGTACATTCTTCCTTTGTCTTCCTTCTCAATTCATGATTATACAAAGCAGCTACAACTTCACTAAGAGACACATCAACCTTCCCATGAAGTAAAGTAGTTTCAAGAAACTCAAATTCTTTAGGAAGGGATCTCAACAACATCAAAGCTAGATCTTCATCTTTAAATGTCACATCCAAATTCATTAAATTAGTAACTAATTAATTAAAACTGGTGATGTGATCATTTATAATGGCACCTGAAATATAAAAGAAACGAAACAATCTCTTCTTTATATAAAGATTATTTTGACTACTTTTCTTCAGGAATTTCTCTTTCAAAACGTTCCATAATTTAAATATAGAAGTTTCTTTCAAGAAAGCATACTTTTGCTCTTTGGAAAGACACAATCGAATTGTATCACATGCTAAACGATTTATAGTCTTCCAATCTTTCTCCTCAACATTAGCTAGTTTCTTTTCTTCAATGGTGATGTCAAGACCTTGTTGAAAAAGAACGTCTTGAACTTCACTTTGCCACATGCTGAAATGACCCGTATCATAAAAAATCTCCACCGCAAATTTTGCATTTGTCATAGCAGTCCTTGTTAGAATAGATGAGGTAGAAGCTGTTGGTGTGGTTGGTATAGTCGTATCTTTGATTTCTATCATCTTTGCTACAATTTCTATTCAATAGCTATCAATGCAGAATGCCAATAACTCAAAGAAAAATCTTTTCTGATGTGGAAGATCAAACCACGCTGCAACCACAGAGCATACTAAGAAAAAACCTTGACTCTGATATCAATTGTTGTAAAACTTTGAATTAATTTTAACCAATAATGACAAATTCACCTTAACCACTATTGCCTAGGTAAATAGAGTGTGAACGATTGTACAGAAAAATCACACCAAGTAAATTCCCAAGAAAGACTGGAGGGTCATGGATGGTCCCACTTAAATTCCAATCTCCTAGACAAAATTTTCTTAGACATGTAATTTAATAGCATCATAATTTACTACAACTATGCCTAATAATAGCCATTAAATAGACAAATAAAGAACACCAGAATTTAGCAAGGTTTAGCCAATTATGCCTACTTCCTCAGACACTACTAAATTGATATTTCACTATTTTATAGAAATAATACAAGTAAAATACTACAAAAGAATATAAGGAATTTTATCTTATGAAAGACAATTTTGGGATGCTTAAGATAGGTGAAGGAGTATTCCTTTTATAACTTCAAAAGACTCCCCCATCTTTGTAGTTCTTCAATATGGGATTTCAAAATGTGTCATAAGTCAACAATTCTCCACCTTGATATATTTCAAATCTTTATATCTCTCACAAAACTCATCTTTAGTACTGTCTTCAAATGCGTTATACAACGCCGATCTTTAAATTTTATTAATATTGATCAAGTCTAAACAATGTTGGAACTTGATCGTAGTCACCACCTTTGTCAACATATCAACAAGATTCTCAGTGGTCTTAATATTCTGGATTACTACTCCACCTTCTTGTAGAACCTCTTGTACAAAGTGATAATGGACATCAATGAACGTCATCTTTGCATGATAAACTTGGTTATTTGCTAAATGAATGGCACTTTGACTATCACAATGTACTTTGACATGCTTCTATCCAATTCCCAATTCATCAAGCAATCCTTCTCTCACTAGGCCCATATTGAAGATCTCTCATGTAAGTGGGCTCCCTAGATCTAACACTTTTAAACAACAAGTTTTACAACAAGCATAATTCCACTTCATACAGTGCATACAATAGACTAGTGGCAGTTAAGCAAGACACATTATCTATGTATACATGGAAATTCACACTCATGGGAGCACAAAGCACTAAAAGCTCAAGACCTCGCCTTTCTATTAAGTTATATATCAAAATTATCATGTGACAACAATTATCCAAGACCAAGCACATATAAAGATCCAGTTAAACCATTTTAAGAGAACTGTTCTGATACATAGGTGTGAATATGAAAGGAGAAATTCCATCAGGTACCCTAACTTAAGACAGGTCTATGTGACCCTTCATCTAGTTAATAATGTAAACTAGAGCCTATATAACCCATCATCCACCAAAATTAGTCCACGAAAAAAATGGCATACAACTATGCTTCTAGGAGAAGATGATATAGCACATGACATCAACTTCAACCCAAAAAGACTCTTTTAAGGTACAAAGGACATATATAGAAAAGCAAATGGAAAGAATGATAGGAAAGTGAGCGAGTGAGTTTATATATCGAATGAGTTTTATAAAAACTGAACCTCTGCAAGTAAGATGAGTTGGAATCTGGTAATCCAATGATCCAATTACCATCCATTCCCATTTGTGAAAATAACGGATCCCACCCTACTGCAACAAGCCTCCACATCTTCCCAATCTATCATACATCAAACACTTAATAAAGTTGTGGAAACAATAATGAGCAATTGTATTTTGAATTGGCTAAATAATCAATGTAGTCATGGGTCCAGGAGTACGAGATATATATTGTTATAATTACATAAATCAATCCTACGTCTAAGCCTGTAAAGATGTGATCCACAATTAGTGGAGTTAACTTTTTCCTTGCCTATCCTAGACCAACATAATATATATTAATTACAAGATTCTCTCAAGTTGGAGAGTGAAGATTATGAACACCCAACTTGTTTCACAGCTTCTCATATTGATACTTTCCTAAGGCCTTTTTTATTATGTCTTCTAGCTGCAAATTTGTAGACACATAAGAGGGAGGAATCATACCGGACTATAATTTTTCCCGAATTATATGACAATCTATCTCAATATATTTAGTACATTCATGGAAAACAGGATTCGCTGCAATGTACAAGGTTGCCTGGTTATCACAAAACAATAAAGCAAGTGCTTTTTAAGGAACTAGCAAATCTTGTAATATGTAGCTCAACCAAGTTAGCTCTAGACAAATATTTGCCATAGTACGATACTTTGCTTCAATAGATGATCTAGAAACATTATTTTGTTTCTTAGACTTCCATGAGACTAATGAATTTCCAAGTATCCTGTAACTAATTTTCTTGTTGTATGACATCTTCCCTAGTCTGAATCACAAAAGGTTCTTAAGTTAAGATCGTTAGTAGCAGGAAACAATAGGCCTTGACCAGGAGTGCATGCATGAACTGACTGAAAGTTAATCCCAATATGGTTTCCATGGCTCATGCATAAACTGACTGAAAGTACAAACATGATAAACAATATCTGGTCTACTGAAAGTGAGATAAACTAGTCTACCAACCAACCTCTTATATTTGGTTGGATATTTCAACAATGCGTCTTCCGTGGGAGTGAGTGTCAAGTTTAGTTTCATTGGAAAGGTGTTTGGGCAAGCACCAAGAAGCCCTGAGTCTTGTAAAATATCAAGTGCATATTTTCTTTGTGGCATAAAGATACCCTTTTTAGAGCGTACAAACTCAGTGCTAAAAAAATACTTTAAATTTCCAAGGTCTTTGATGCAGAAGCGTTTGAGAAGAAATTCTTTGAGACGCTCCATTTCTTAAATATCATTTCCTATGATGAATATGTCATCAACATAAATAAGAATAACAATGAACGAATCACCTTGGGCCTTAGTGAATAAAGAGTAGTCAGGTTTGGATTGATGATAGCCAGCCTTTTGAATGGCATCAAAAAATGTAGAAAACCAAGTTTTGGATGCCTTTTAAAGTCCATAAAGAGACTTCTTAAGCCAACATACTAGATTCTCCCCCTGTTTGTGAAGACCAAGAGGAGGTTCCATGAAGACTTCTTAACGAAGATCACCATGAAGAAAAACATTCTGAACATTCATTTGGTGAATAAACCAGTTATGAGTAGCAGCAACTGTAAAAAGAAAACACAAAGTAGTGTGTTTAGCAGTGGAAGAGAAAGTTTCTTGATAATCCACACCTTCGATCTAAATGCATCTTTTGGCAACGACACGAGCCTTAAAACGTTCCAGAGACCTATCATATTTATATATTTTTAAATACCCATTTAGAGCTAATAGGCTTTTGGCCAGGAGGAAGGGGAACCAAATCCCAGTTGTTGTTGTGTTCTAATGCTTCCAATTCTATCTGCATGGCCTGTCGTTAGTTAGGATCAAGAATAGCTTGAGCATATGATGTGGGTTCAGATGGACCTGTGATGTTAGCTAACAAAAGAACAATAGGCAGAAGAAAAAGGAAGTATGAAAGAGAAGTGGAAAGCGGATAACGTGTTCCTTTCGTAGGACAAGGTGCCAAGGTAAAGTGAGTGGCAAAGGAAGACATTTGGTAGTTCTTAGTCTATACAGGTGGCTACATGGAACGTGTGGACTATCTCAAAGGAGGGTCAAAGAGAGAAGAGGCAATAATATTAAGGGAAGAAGGAGGTAAAGAATTAGAAGGAGGGTCTACAGAAGAAAAGGGAATTGTTTCAAGGTGATTAGGAGAAGGTGATAAAGTAGAAGGGATGATGTCGGGTTTGATAGGAGGAAGAGAAGTGGGTGGGCCTAAGTTTGTAGGATTAGGTGGAGTAGGAATGGTTGAAGAAGAAGTCTCATAAGTGGGAAAGGATGAGAGAGGTGATAAACCAGGTGGGTTCGATGTATGGTGTTGGACCCCGCTGCCGAAGCCTAACATCGGACATGAGAGCGTGGCGTGAAACATGCTAATTATACATTTAAGGAAAAGACCCGCGGAAGAATAATGGGCCTGCTGGAAAACAAACTTAAAACCTGCTTTCATTTGATTTAAACAACCAAATCCATAATTCATGCTCCAAAAGATAAGTTTAAGAATATCTCAAACCAAATTATAACTTTGAGTTCAAGAGCCAAAAATAAAAAATACTCTTGAACCAATAATACTTGAAATGTAACTAAAGCTTAAAAATAAACATGACAAAATGGAGTGCTGCCGTAACTCGTGACTCACTCGGTCTCTTGCTCGTCACCTGAATGGGGGAGATTAGAGGTGGTGAGCTATACAGCTCGTGGGAACATATTTATAATATAGAAATAAGAAAAAGTATTCAAAATAGCTCATTGTCGTGATATTTGTTGAAATCATAGCGATTGAACATGCATGATTCATTATCTTGAAATATGCTTGATTCTTGAACAATTCATGATGCATGATTCATAATAACAGATCATCAAACACATAACATAACATGATGGTTTGGGTTGTCCACAGTTCATGACGCATTACACATTCCATCGAAATGTTGATGTGTAGACGTAGTTTCGTGAGGGAATCCTTGTGAGAAACCCTGTAGCGGGCAGGCGGGAGAAGCCTTTTCGTGAGTCAATGTGCACTTGACTATTCGTGAGGGATGTACCGCAAACCCACATAAATATGCATGATTCTTGTTCTTGTAAACTTGTTTGCCAAACTGGCACTTGCTTGTAAACTTGCTTGTCATATATTTCGTAAAACTTGATTTCATGTACTTGTATTCGTGAAAGGAGAACACCCCTTTTTGAAAACCTTGTTAATAATCATGAATGCAAATCATATAGCAGAATATAATCATTCATAATAACATGTAATGCAATCGTTGATGATGCAATTTAAATGCCTTAAATCTTTCTTGATTTGAACAAAACAATGAGTAACTTATTTACTTTATTATAAACATGAACCGACCTAATTTCCTTGCTTGTTCTTGCCTAGGAATTAGTTTCCTCTTAAGCCTGTTGATCCTCTTGCCTCACTTGATCTCCTAAAATAAGAACCAAAATCCCATTTAATAATTCATGCTGAAACAATATTTCCATTCTTAACTTCCATCCAAAATTCCATATTCTTAGAAATTGATTCATAACTTCATCACTTTACAAAACTTGTAGATCTTTGTCTCTAGTTTACAACGCATCAAAAATCACCTCAAAAGGACTTCTGTAGCAAAAGATATGCTCAAAACACTAAAATCTATTCTTGCTGGAAAACTGGCCTCGCCGCAACGAGGCTCGCTCATCGCGACGTGCGGCATGCGGCCCTTTCGCACGTCGCGGCGTGCGGCCTGGAACGTCGCGGCGTGTGGTCCTTTCGCACGTCGCAGTGTGTGGCTCGGCACGTCGCGGCGTGCAGCCTGCTGCACGTCGCGGCATGCAGCCTCACTCACGTCGCGACGTGCGGACGGTAGGGTCGACTCCCGAACCCAGATTTCGACATTTTCAACCTTTAATCCTTCCCTTTCTCAACTACAACACATCTAACCCTTTAATCAAGTCATATACTTCCTTTCTAAACTCATTCTAACACCAAAAACATCAACAACACAACAACCCAAGAATTTCTACCAAAGTTCTACCATAAACCCTAAACCAACGTTTCTACCTTCATACAACCCATTCTAGGTTTCAATCCATCTCAAACAAGGATGAAAGAGCTTAACTTACCTGGAGAATGCTTCTAATCTGTCGAAAATCCTCAAGAAAACAATCCCCTTCTTCTTCCTCAAGCTCCCACGATAACTCCCTTCTCCTTCTTTCTTTCCTTTTCTTCTTATTTTCCTTTCTTTCTTTCTCTTCTTTTAACTCCTTAAGCCTATAAGAAAGAACAATGACTATAATGCCCCTCCATGCAAGCCTAAAACCTCTTACCCTTAAGTGACTTGCCCATTTTGCCCTTATATAAATCTACTCTTCCATAACCATTTATTCCATACTAAACTCAAATAATTCTTAATTTTCCTCTAATACTTTCAATAAAATCAAACTATGTCATAAATCATACAACTAACAAAATCAATTTAATTCATACTTAATAATGTCAAAAAAAAAATTTGGGGCCCAACATTTCTCCCCCTCTTAAAAGAAATTTCGTCCTCGAAATTTACCTGAATCATCGAAAAGACCTGGATACTTCTCCTTCATAGTGTCCAATGGCTCCCACGTGGCCTCTTCCACTGAATGGTTCCTCCACAGAACTTTAACCAGCTGAATTGTCTTATTCCTGAGGACCTTTTCCTTGGTGTCCAAGATCGCTACTGGAATTTCCTCATAACTCAAGTTGTCTCTTAACTGAACCTCTGAAACCTGAATGACATGAGAAGGATCTGATATGTACCTCCTCAGCATGGAAACATGAAAAACATCATGGATCTGAGACAACTCTGGTAGCAACGCCAACCTGTAAGATAGAGGTCCAATCCTCTCAAGAATCTCATACGGACCTACATATCTTGGACTTAACTTGCCTTTCTTGCCAAACCTCAATACTCCTTTCCAATGAGACGTCTTGAGAAACACTTTCTCACCAACTTCATACTCCATCTCCTTCCGATGAGCATCAGTGTAACTCTTCATCCTATCCTGAGCTGCCTTAAGCCGCTGCTTAACCAGATTAACTTTATCCACTGTCATCTGAATCAACTCTGGTCCTACCAGTTTCCTCTCTCCTTCTCCATCCCAACATATTGGAGTTCTACACCTCCTTCCATACAATGCCTCATATGGAGCCATCTGAATGCTCGAATGGTACGAATCAGTATAAGCAAATTCGACCAACGGCAAATGCTCATCCCAAGCTCCTTTGAAATCCAACACAAGTGTCCGAATGGTCCTCTCAGATTGACCATCCTTCTGAGGGTGAAATGTCGTACTATAATGCAGCTTTATCCCTAAAGCTTCCTGCAAGCTTCCCTAGAATCTCGAAGTAAACCGAGGATCCCTGTCAGAGACTATAGAATCTGGAATTCCATGCAATCTCACTACCTCATCAATGTACTTCCTAGCTAGCTCATGCAAAAAATCAGTCTGCTTGATTGCTAAAAAATGGGCTGACTTCGTCAACCTATCCACAATAACCCATATGGCATCATGCTTCCTGTTAGTCTTGGGCAAACCCATCAGAAAATTCATGGTTACTCTTTTCCACTTCCACTCAGGAATGGACAATGGCCTTAACTTGCCTGAAGGCGCCTGATGTTCAGCCTTAACTTGCTGACACACGAGACACTTACTGACAAACTTTGTTACATTCCTCTTCATGCCCTTCCACCAAAAATGCTCTCTCAAATCTCTGTACATCCTGGTACTACCTGGGTGCATGGCATAAGGCGCATTGTGTGCCTCATCCAAAATCTCATCCTTAACCTCCCTGCTATCTGGAATACAAAGTCTGTCCCCCATTGTCATGAGTCCATCCTCTCTCACTACTACCTCGGAAACCTTACCATTCTGAATTTCCTCCCTAAGCTTGCTCAACTCTGCATCCTGTGCCTGCAACTCCTTAACCTTTTCCCTGAGAATCGGACTCACTCTGAAATTAGCTAGGAGGCAATTTGGTTCCTCCTGCTTCAAGCTTATTTTAAGCTTGGCCATCTCTTCCAATAAAGGAAGATAAACTGCCTGAACATGAGCAATAGAAGACTTCCTGCTCAAAGCATCCGCCACTACATTCGCCTTGCCTGGATGGTACTCAATCAACAAATCATAATCTTTGAGTAACTCAATCCACCTTCTCAGCCTTAAATTCAATTCCTTCTGGCTCAGTAAGTACTTGAGACTCTTGTGATCTGTAAAGATCCTTGTCTGAACTCTATAAAGATAATGCCTCCAAATCTTCAAGGCAAAGATCACTGCTGCCAACTCCAAGTCATGAGTCGGATAATTCAACTCATACTGCTTCAGTTGCCTTGAAGCATATGCTATCACTCTGTCTTCTTGCATCAACACACAACCGAGACCCTTCCTCGAAGCATCACTATACACTGTATAACCCTCATCACCAGAAGGCAAAATCAGCACTGGAGCACTGGTCAACCTGTGTTTGAGCTCCTCAAAGCTCTTCCGCATTCATCGATCAAATAAACTTCGATTCTTCCTCAATAGCTTGGTCATCGGAGCAGCTATCATGGAGAATCCTTCTACAAACCTCCTGTAGTAACTCGCCGGACTCGAAAACTCCTTACCTCATCCTTTCGCTTGGGTGCAGCCAATTTACCATCGCTTCAACTTTCCTCGGATCAACATGCACTCCATCCTGCAAAATCACATGTCCAAGGAAAGTCACCTCATGAAGCCAGAACTCACACTTGCTAAACTTGGCATAAAGCTCTCTCTCCCTAAGAGTCTGCAATACAATCCTGAGATGCTCCTCATGCTCTTCTTCACTCTTGGAACACACCAGAATGTCATCTATAAACACTATGACAAACTGATCCAGAAACTCCTTGAAGACCCTATTCATAAGATCCATGAAAGCAGCTGGAGCATTGGTCAAGCCGAATGGCATAACCAAAAACTCATAATGCCTATATCGAGTCCTGAATGCTGTCTTGCTTACATCAGACTCCTTGATTCTGAGTTGATGATAGCCTGACCTGAGATCAATCTTGAAAAAGACCCTAGCTCCCTGCAGCTGGTCAAACAGATCATCTATCCGTGGCAGAGGATACTTGTTCTTAACTGTCACCTTATTGAGTTTTCGGTAATCAATACACATCCGCCATGATCCATCTTTCTTCTTAACAAACAGAACCGGTGCTCCCCAAGGAGACGAACTCGGCCTGACATACCCCTTCTCTAACAGTTCCTCCAACTGTTCCTTAAGCTCCTTCAACTCAGTTGGAGCCATCCTATACGGTGGTATTGAAATTGGCGCGGTTTCGGGAATCAAGTCAATGGCAAACTCGATTTTCCTCACCGGCGGCAAACCTGGCAATTCCTCTGGGAACACATCTGGAAACTCCCTCACAATCGGGAAATCCTCTAACTTTCCTTCATTCACGCCGACATCTACAACATGCGCCAAGAAAGCTTCACATCCCTGGCCCATCATCCTTTCAGCTAACATAGCTTAAATCAGTCTTGGTGACGGTGTCTTCCTGTCTCCTCTGAAGATCACCTTCTCACCATTGCCCAGATCAAACTCTACCTCTTCCGACCACAATCCAGCTTGGCCAGATACTTCTCCATAGTATCCATCCCCAGGATAACATCTAACTCTCTTAGGTCTAGCGGTAGTAAGTCTACTACCAATCTAGCACCATTAATGAAAAGCTCACACTGCTCATACACCTGACTGATCACCACTTTCCTCCCTAGAGGAGTACTAACAATCAAAGGCCTATCCAAAGGCACAGAACTCATACCATGCAATGCCATACTTGCAGAAACAAATGAATGCGTGGAATCAGAATCAATCAAAACAAATACTGCTGAATCAAATAACTGAGCCATACCCGTGACAACCTCAGGTGTGGCTGCAGCTTCCTCCCTGGTCATGGCGAACACTCTTTACGGTGCTCGACCCTTGGCCTTCTGGAGGAGCAGTTTTCCTTGCAGTCCGGAGTCGCCTACCTCAAGAATTCTTTGGTTCCCACTGTCTCTGCATGCCTTGGAGCTTGGCTGCGACCCCTCTTGTCTTGGTGCTGTGGACAATTCTTGGCTATATGTCCCTTCTTCGTGCATCTAAAACAAACCCAAGTGACTGAGGCACTCTCCCCGTGATGTTTCCACATTGGTCACATAAGGGATGGGTGAACCAGCTTCTTCCAGCTCTACCGGTGCCTCCCACATTAGAGGCTTGCCTCGACATCGCCTCACTGCTTGTCCTGGTAGCCCCACTGCTACCCACTTCACTCTGATTGTGAGAGCTCCTCGTGCTCCTCTCAGGCAATGGAGCACTAGTACCCTTCCTAAAAGTCTGCTCCCTGTTCTTCCTCTTCTTGTTCGCTTCATTTCTGATATTCTCCACTTCTCACTGAGAGCAAAGATCCACCAATTGCGGTAGTCACAGAAATTATGGATCAGGACTTTCTCCCTGATCCCCAAATGAAGACCTCCTTCAAACTTACGACACTTGTCTTCCTCTGTTGCCACAATGTTAGCTGCATATCGTGAAAGCTGTGTGAACTTCAGCTCATACTCGCTCACACTCATGTCCCTCTACATGAGATTCAGAAATTTCCTGGCCTTATCTTGCACATACACTCTGGATAGGTACTTCTTTCTGAACACTTCCCCAAAGTCCCTCCATGTCAGCACCGAAGGAACAACCTGACTGTGAGGCACTGACTCCCACCAATACAGTGCGTCACCCTGCAACAAACTAACTACATAATCTAACTTGTCCTCATCTGAGCATCTCATCTGAACTAGAACCCTCTCGGTCCTCTTCAACCAGGCTTCAGCCTCTTCTGGATTTTTCGTCCCACTGAAATCCACAGCCCCAAACTTACGGAGCTTGTCATCTCGCCCTCCTCGCTCTCTGGAGCTTGCATCGGCATCTGAGATCTCTGACCCATGGCATACGTAAAAGCCTAAGCAAAGGCTTGAAAGAAACTCGGATCCATGGGATTTCCCTAAGGCATAGGAGGAGGCGGAGGAGGCATTTCTTGTTGCAAACTAAGTGCCTCTGAAATCGGAACAGAATGTGTCCCGGCATCCTGAGGAATATGGGATTCATCCGTGCTCCCTTGACGAGAATGAGACCGAGTCATAGCTCCGTGAGTTCTCCTTCGAGATGGCATGTTCACTCCTTGAATAGAAAACCATTAAAAACTTCAGTTCAAGTACGACAATTTTCCAAATATGAAAAAACAGTTCCAATCGTGTAAAACAATGCAAGTTATTCCTTGAAAGCAATGTCATGCAACCCTAGATCAAAACCTAGGCCGCTCTGATACCACAACATGTTGGACCCCGCTGTCGGAGCCCAACATCGGACATGAGAGCGTGACGTGAAACATGCTAATTATACATTTAAGGAAAAGACCCGCGGAAGATTAATGGGCCTGCTGGAAAACAAACTTGAAACCTGCTTTCATTTGATTTAAACAACCAAATCCATAATTCATGCTCCAAAAGATGAGTTTAAGAATATCTCAAACCAAATTACAACTTTGAGTTCAAGAGCCAAAAATAGAAAATACTCTTGAACCAATAATACTTGAAATGTAACTAAAGCTTAAAAATAAACATGACAAAATGGAGTGCTGCCGTAACTCGTGACTCACTCGGTCTCTTGCTCGTCACCTGAATGGGGGAGATTAGAGGGGGTGAGCTATACAGCTCGTGGGAACATATTTATAATATAGAAATAAGCAAAAGTATTCAAAATAGCTTATTGCCGTGATACTTGTTGAAATCATAGCGATTGAACATGCATGAGTCATTATCTTGAAATATGCTTGATTCTTGAACAATTCATGATGCATGATTCATAATAACAGATCATCAAACACATAACATAACATGATGGTTTGGGTTGTCCCTGGTTCATGACGTACTACACATTCCATCGAAATGTTGATGTGTAGGCGTAATTCGTGAGGAATCCTTCAGAGAAACCTGTGCCACTAAGCGGGCAAAGGGAGAAGCCTTTTCGTGAGTCAATATGCACTTGACTATTCGTGAGGGACGTACCGCAAACCCACATAAATATGCATGATTCTTGTTCTTGTAAACTTGTTTGCCAAACTGGCACTTGCTTGTAAACTTGCTTGTCATATATTTCGTAAAACTTGATTTCATGTACTTGTATTCGTGAAAGGAGAACACCCCTTTTTGAAAACCTTGTTAATAATCATGAATGCAAATCATATAGCAGAATATAATCATTCATAATAACATGTAATGCAATCGTTGATGATGCAATTTAAATGCCTTAAATCTTTCTTAATTTGAACAAAACAATGAGTAACTTATTTACTCTATTATAAACATGAACCCACCTGATTTCCTTGCTTGTTCTTTCCTAGGAATTAGTTTCCTCTTAAGCCTCTTGATCCTCTTGCCTCACTTGATCTCCTAAAATAAGAACCAAAATCCCATTTAATAATTCATGCTGAAACAATATTTATATTCTTAACTTCCATCCAAAATTCCATATTCTTAGAAACTGATTCATAACTTCATCACTTCACAAAACTTGTAGATCTTTGTCTCTAGTTTACAACGCATCAAAAATCACCTCAAAAGGACTTCTGTAGCAAAAGATATGCTTAAAACACTAAAATCTATTCTTGCTGGAAAACTGGCCTCGCCGCGACGAGGCTCATTGTCATGACTTCAGACGTCATGGCGTCTTGACGGGCTCGCACGAGCCAAGACGTCATGACATGCGGCCTCACTCACGTCGCGACGTGCGGACGGGAGGGTCGACTCCCAAACCCAGATTTTGACATTTTCAACCTTTAATCCTTCCCTTTCTCAACTACAACACATCTAACCCTTTAATCAAGTCATATACTTCCTTTCTAAACTCATTCTAACACCAAAAACATCAACAACACAACAACCCAAGAATTTCTACCAAAGTTCTACCATAAACCCTAAACCAACGTTTCTACCTTCATACAACCCATTCTAGGTTTCAATCCATCTCAAACAAGGATGAAAGAACTTAACTTACCTAGAGAATCTTTCTAATCTGTCGAAAATCCTCAAGAAAACAATCCCCTTCTTCTTCCTCAAGCTCCCACGATAACTCCCTTCTCCTTTTTTCTTTTCTTTTCTTCTTATTTTCCTTTCTTTCTTTCTCTTCTTTTAACTCCTTAAGCCTACAAGAAAGAACAATGACTATAATGCCCCTCCATGCAAGCCTAAAACCTCTTACCCTTAAGTGACTTGCCCATTTTGCCCTTATATAAATCTACTCTTCCATAACCATTTATTCCATACTAAACTCAAATAATTCTTAATTTTCCTCTAATACTTTCAATAAAATCAAACTATGTCATAAATCATACAACTAACAAAATCAATTTAATTCATACTTAATAACGTTAAAAAAACAAATTTGGGGCCCAACATATGGGATAAGGAAGGGACATTAGTCATGTGTGGAAGGTCAATTATGTCTGAATGGGAAAAAGGAAAAATAGACTTATGGAAATAGACATCATGGCTCATAAAAAATTTGTTGGTCTTTAAATTAAAAAGTTTGTCACCCTTTTGACCTATGGGATAAACAACAAAAATATACCGGTGTGCTCTAGAATTAAATTTATGTGTAAGATAGACAACAGTAGCATAATTGAGACAACCAAAAAAATTTAAATGCTTAAGTGATGGCAGGCATTTGTATGATAATTCAAAAGGAGATTTGTTGAAAGCAAAGGTGAAGGTAACCAATTGATGAGATAGATAGCAGTTAAGACACAATTTCCCCAAAATGAAAGAGGTATATTAGAGTGAAAGTGCAAGGCATGAGCTACTAAGAGAATATGACGATTCTTATATTCAATATCTCCATCTTGTTGTAGAGTGTAAACGCAAGTGCATTGAAGCTCAATACCATTGGATTGGAAGAAATCCCTCCTGGATAGAAATTCGGACCCATTGTTTACTCTGATAACTTTGACAGTGGCATTAAATTGAGTGTGAGCAAAAGTGATAAAAAGACTGTTAAAGGTTTTGAGTCTCATATTTATGAAACATTAAAAACACTCATGTGCATCTAGTTAGTCATCCACAATAGTAAGAAAGAAATGAGCACCAGAATGTGTATAATTGGGATATTTTTGCATTCAATTAATTTAATTAGTTGTTTTTTAACGTTCATTAATATTGGGCTTGTGTTTACTTGCATGAATTTAATGTTAACTTCATCAGTTTTGTGTATTCATTTATTTAGGGTTTTTAATTTCAATTTTTAGGGTTAGAATGGTAATTTAACAATTCCATTAGTTGAATTTGTTAATCACAAGATTTCTAATTTTAATTTTAAGCTTAATTAATTTGTTAGTTGGATCTCTAATTAAATTTGTTTAATTATTTCTATGTGTTAGTTTTTCATTGTTAATTTGTTTTCAATATTAATTTGTTTTCATATTTAATAATTTAGTGAGCATAATCAATTTTAAAAAATGGGAAATTTTATTTTCATAAATTATTTGTCAATCTTCTCATACTAATTCAAAGTTGCAAGTAAAATGATAAGATCATGACGTGAAAAGGAGACTCCCAGAAAGAGACAACAAGAAGGAGGATCTTCCACTATAATCTACCCCTTAGAGTAGTTATGGATGCTATTATTCAATGTCAGGGACTAGGAGGAACAATGTCAGTTACTGATTAATAATTAGTTCAACACGAGCAGATAGATCAACTAGGAGGCCCTAGAGTAGGTTGGCTTAACCTAACAAGTTTGGGATCTTGTGGACATTAGTGCATAGTCCAGATTTTTTTGACACCATGGAACCTTCTTATTAAGAGCTCACATTAAAGGTCCTCTTCATCTTCTTCATATGAGGGTTTGCTACAATGGGGATCCTTTGAACAAGGTTCAGTTTCAGATGATGGCAAAAATATACCAGATGAGTTATACATAATTATCCATCACAATGGGTCTTTACAATTAGGAGTACGTGGAGACACTAAAGTACTATAGACTAACTTTTAGAATGGATTGTCTTCTCGACACTACTGAGTAGAATCAACAAAGCAGACAACTGCAATTTAAACAAGTCAAAGCCTTTGATATTATGACATTCAATGCTCAGATACATCCGTACTATTCTGAGGCATATGTTGAGCAGTTGGGGTGACAGATAGGGAGTCATTGGGAATGTGGATGTGTACTACCTATGGAGCATGAGTGAGAGTGTAGCGCCCCCTTACCATAGGGTATCCACCGGAACGCCCGTAGGTCATTCCGATACATATCCTACGACAAGAGACCACTACTGACAACAACCGCTACACTCCTCATGGCATCACAATCATAAGACAGTAATAAGAAATTGACTACTTTTTAAAACCACATTGGATTCCGTTTCATTCACTTAAAACTCAGAATTTACAATCACAAGATTTTTAATTTACACATGATCCAAACACTGCACATTAAGTATCATACCGTACTGTATAAAAAACAGATCTAACTATAAGTCTCCAAAAGAAAGCCCAGCTGACCGACCTTTGAGTCATTGCTTCTATCGCCAATCCACAGTATACGACTCTACAATCCTGAGGGAGCTATCTGTCTATGCTTATGCCTGAAAAATAATTGCAATTTTGGATGAGTTTGCGAACTCAATGAGAAACCATCATCGATGGTTCTCCCAATTCATGCATCATATAAGCATGAAACAGTATACACGCAGTAATTAAACAAAACACAACATTGATACGGTTACCGTACAATTACAGTCACAGAACAGTAAATATTCACCCAGTTAACAATATTGCCAAACATTCAATCCGGTATGCAATGCACATGTAACTCTTTTCCAGTTCATTTCAGTATTGTGACGAGCGCATAACAGTGATCAGTATAGACGCGTCTGGGGAGAATTATCTCCCGTCGAGCTCGAGGCTCGGTTTAGTATATCGAGCTCTAGGCTCGGTTCAATCTGATGGCGCCTCGGTTTACAATTTTCCTTTAATAAGCAGGATGCAGTTGTGCATGAATGCACATGTCCCATATCAGTAAACATGGTAATACACAGTCCAAATACACAATATAATCATACAATCTAATTAACAGTTGCCTAATGCTTATTTCACAGTCAATTGAGCCATATATAACCACATAATCCCCGTAGGGCAGTCAATTCACAGTCTTAATCCACGTAATCCCCATAGGGCAATCAATTTACAACAATAATTCAAGTATTCCCCGTAGGGAAATCAAACCACAGTTAACACATAGATTGGAATAACCAACTAGGTTACTCACCTAATAACTTCCACGCTAGTGCCGGGAAGTCTCTGCCAAGTCCGTGGAACGACGGTCCACTTGAGCCTCTATAGCACATTAAATGAATAGTCATTACCATCGGTATACTTGAAATGACTAAATAATGCACATGAAATCAGTAAAATGTGTATAATGCATGTTCATGGCAATCCCAGCCCTAATCCAATATTTCCCCATAATAAAATTCTATTAAAAATTAGAAATCCATAGGCGCTGACGGTGCGCCAATCGGACCTCTATAGGTCCCCAATTAAATAAAACAGTGGTTCACATGTTTCGATAAAGGGCTACGCCAAATTCCGCCTAAAATTCCGTTTTTCATAAAATGAAATTAAATATTCAATAAATCCGATTCCTCAAAAATCAAGTCAATCGGACGTCGGACGGAAAAGAAATTGACAAAAGAAACAATCAGGTCACTTAATGCCAAATAATAACAAAATAATAATATATATGTATTTGTGCCTTCCTTGCCCTTTTTCCAGTTTTCAACCCAAAGTTCCAACCTCTATAATTCTTAGCACACAATTCAGAAAATACAAACTATAGCTTGTTGAAAAGCTTATGAAAAGCTCTACAATTCTCAAGAAGACCATAAAAATCAATTCCAACTCTAAGGGTGTCAAATATCCCATCAAACCTTCTGCCTACTCAATTCCCATTAACACAGGGCAGTACATTGACAATTTCATAACTCACCGATTCTTCAGAAATAAATTACCACAAAAATATGGTCAATAAGTTCACAATGTCCTCAACAACTTTCATGAACAATCCAACATCAAATTATATTGCTAAACAAGTCAATTAATTCATCTAATGTTACTGTCCCTGAAATCCTACAATTTGGGCAGTAACCTTATAACAACCATAACTTCCAGTATACAAGTCAATAAAATCATAACTTTATATCCCTGTAAAGATAACATCATAAGCTTCATTTTTCATGAAGCACTCTTCATCCAATTCGATCTCTATCAATTTCAAAACTGTTATGGAAGCTACTGTTATGATCAGCCATTCTTAACCTAATGTAGGGTTCATTTTTAAAAAATCATAACTCCCAATTCTGACTTCTAAAAATTACACACCAAATATAAATTTCAAGGTAATCTCTTCCTCTACAACTTTTCAGAAGCTCACTCACACCAATTCAGTCCACATAAAATGTTAAAATTGCCTCCAATCAGTAAACTCACAAAATCACACTTAAGCTAGGTTTCATCCAAAATGCTCAAAACCAGTCATTAGTAATCAATTCATATCTCCCAATATACAATTCTAAAAATAGCAAGATCAGTAGCAATGGAAATATAATTCAATATGCCACAACTTCCATGAAGACCATTTTCCCTAATTCCATCTCAATTAATTCATAAAAATCAACAAAACTCAGATGTCATGGTTGCGGTTACTGTTCACAGGCAATGGAACAGTAACTTTCCATTCAAAAATTCACCCTTCTATCATTGAAATTCAACAACACCTATTTCACACTAAATTGAAGCCAACATCCCAAAGTTTTAGTGGCCACTAACCTTACCTCATTTGCATTTCTACACAATAAGTTATGAATAAATCAGTAGCATCAATTATAATTTTAATTTTCCAGATTCAATGTTAACCTTAGTTCAATCACTTCCAATGCCTTTTTCACATCACTAGACATCAAAATAAATACAAATTAAATATTACTACAGTCATACATATACTAGGGCTAATACTGAAAAATTGGCAGCATCAAATTCCTCAATTCATATACTCAAATAATCATCCATATTCCATTTAAAATCAAGCCATATCACTACTTTCAATACAGCCATCACTTAACCTTATACCCATTACTTCAAACCATATTAGTCATCACTTAAATGCCTACATAAACCTAATACATGCTCTAACCCTTTTATTAATCACTCCTCATTACCATAGCATTTAATTCCACATGAAAACTTCATTTAAAGCTCAAAACTTAAATGAAAACTTACCTAATTCAAGACCTCCTCCAAAGCTTCTATAACCAACTTCTAACTCCTACACCAAGGTACCAACCACCTTTCCTTCCCAAGCATATACCAAACTCATCATCATCAAGCTTTGATGGGAGTAAGAGATGGTAGCATAAAGTTATGGAGAAAATGAGAAAAGGAGAGCCAATTTCGATGGTTACAATGAAGAGTGGAGTTTTGTGTTTTCGGATGGATAATAACCAAGCCTTAAAACACTTCCTTTCCTTTCTTTTAAAACATATCCGAGAGCATTGATGAAGGAGCATTTAATGATGCTTTTAAATGGCAAAAATTGATTGGTTGCTTTTTAGTTGAAAAGTCAAAATATGACTTATTTAATCCAGTCTAAAATTTTACTCCATTAAACTCTAGTGACCCTACTTTCAGTCCCAAAATAATATACCCCATATTACTGTGCCATTAGGTAGCGATTTTTGCTACCAAAAATCGACCAATTCGCCAATTGGCGATTTTTCCGGTCCGGGAAAAAATTCCTAAAAATCCAGAAAAATTCCTAAAAATCTCTAAAAATGTAAAACAATTTATGGTGCAGTCCAAATAATTTTCCAAACTCGATTATCCCATTAATTTCATACAGAAGTTTAATTTCAACCCTAAGCCGAAAAATGACATGAATGCATGTATACTATGAGCATGTGCAACCAATCAGTAATTATAGAGGCTATATGTTGTATATGCATGCCGAGATATAATTAAATATCCCGAACCCATCCCAATTACCAAAATGCCCTTCCTATAGGAGAGGGGATGTTACAATTCTCCCCTCCTAACAGAAATTTCGTCCTCGAAATTCATACCTGATTGATCGAAAAGATGAGGATACTGTCTCCTCATATGCTCCTCGGTCTCCCAGGTAGCCTCCTCAGTCGAATGGTTCCTCCAGAGAACCTTCACCAGTGGAATACTCTTATTCCTCAATTGTTTCACCTGAGACCCGATAATCTGGATCGGCTCCTCCACATAACTCGACATCAAGACCTCAATCTCTCCGAGCCAGATCACATGTGTCGGATCCGACCGATATCTGCGGAGCATACTCACGTGGAAGACGTCATGTAACTGAGACATCTCACTCGGTAAAGCTAGCCTGTAGGCCAAAGGTCCGATCCTCTCAGTGATCTCATATGGACCAATGTACCTAGGGCTTAACTTACCCTTTCTCCCAAATCTCAGTACACCACGCCACGGTGACACCCGTAAGAATACTCTATCGCCCACATTATACTCAATGTCCCTCCTATGCTGATCCACATAGCTCTTCTGTCTATCCTGAGCGCTTGATGCGACTCAATCGCCTCACCTTGTCAATCAGATCCCGAATCACTCAGACCCTCAATCATCCTCACGCCTCTTCATCCCAATACTGAGGCGATCTACACGGTCGCCCATACGATTGCCTCATATGGAGCCATCCCGATGCTACTATGATAATGATTGTTATAAGCAAACTCAATCGGCTGATATCGATCCCATGCTCCTCTGAACTCCAATACAAGTTCAAGCATATCCTCAACAGTCTTAATCGCCCTCTCACTCGCCCATCCGTCGAGGATGAAATGTTGTCTTGAATTCAGCTTAGTGCCCATAGCAGACTGCAAACTCTGGCAGAACCTCAAAGTAAATCTGGGATCCCTGTCAGACACTATCGACACCGGGACCCCATGCAGTCTCACTATCTCTGCCACATACTTCTGGGCCAACTGATCCATGGTATTATTCTCCCTCACTGGTAAGAAATGGGCCGATTTAGTCAACCGGTCCACTATAACCCAGATAGCATCATGCTGCATCGGCGTCCTAGGCAACCCCATAATGAAATCCATGGTGATCCGTTCCCATTTCTACTCCGGAATGGGCAACGAAAGAAGCTTCCCCATCGGAGCTTGGTGCTCACCTTAACTTTCGGGCACGCCAAACACCTGACACAAACTCACCACCGCTTCTTCATACCGGCCACCGAAATGTTGCTTAAGGGTGTTATACATCTTGGTAGTACCAGGATGCATAGCATATGTGGCCATGTGAGCCTCCTCCAGTATCTCTCACCTCAGATCATCCACATCAGGTACACAAAGCCTCTGCCCTATCCATAGAGTCTCATCTCTCACATCAAACTCAGATCTCGAATCCACTTTCACTTTCTCAATTAGTCTCACCATAACAGGATCCTTATCCTGAACTCTCCTGATCCTGTCCAGTAGCATCGGTCTCAGTCTCAATGTAGCCAATAATACTCCATCCTGCTCCAGATTCATCTGCACATTCAAAGCCCTCTACTGAATCAAGTTAGGCAACCTCATTGCCTGAATCTGAGCTGTACTAGTATGTGACTTCCTACTCAGAGCATCTGCCACCACATTAGCTTTCCCAAGATGATACTCGATAGTACAATCGTAATCCTTCAACAACTCCAGCCACCTCCTCTGTCTCAAATTTAACTCCCTCTGGCTCAGTAAGTATCTCAAACTCTTATGGTCAGTAAAGATTTGAAAGGTCTCACCATATGTAATGCCTCCAAATCTTGATTGCAAATACAATCGCTAGCTCTAAATCATGAACAGGATAGTTTACCTCGTGAGACCTCAACTGTCTCGAGGCATAAGCAATGACTCTACCGTCGCATCGTAACACATCCCAATCCTCGATGTGATGCATCGCAGACACCTCAAATCCTCCAAATCCCAGATGGAATAGCCAACACCGGTGCAGTAGTCAACCGATGTTTCAGCTCCTCAAAACTCTTCTGACACTCCTCGGTCCATCTAAATGGCACATTCTTCCTCAGAAGTTTTGTCAGAGGGGCTGAGATCAATGAGAACCCCTCGACAAACCTCCGGTAATAACCAGCCAATCCGAGGAAACTCCGAATCTCCGACACATTCGTAGGAGCTTCCCACTTCAGCACTGCCTCCACCTTACTCGGATCCACCTGAATACCCTCTCCAGTCACTATGTGCCCCAAAAATATCACCTGATCCAGCCAAAATTCACATTTGCTGAATTTAGCATACAACTGTCTCTTCCTCATTGTCTGTAACACAATCCTTAAATGCTCACTATGCTCCTATCTATCCCTCGAATACACCAAAATGTCATCAATGAAAACAATAACAAACTGATCCATGTAGGGCTGAAATACCTTATTCATCAAGGCCATGAAAGCTGCCGGGGCATTAGTCAACCCAAACGGCATCACTAGAAACTCGAAATGCCCATACCTGCTCCTGAAGGCACTCTTAGGCACATCGGCCTCTGCAATCTTCAACTGATAGTAACCAGATCGCATATCTAACTTGGTGAATACCTGAGCTCCCTGCAACTGATCAAATAAGTCATCAATCCTAGGCAGTGGGTACTTATTCTTTACTGTCACCCGATTCAGCTGCCTATAATCGATGCACAGCCTCAAAGTCCCATCCTTTTTCTTCACAAACAAAACTGGAGCTCCCCATGGTGAGACACTGGGTCTAATAAACCCCTTCTCCAACAACTCCTGTCAACTGAACCTTCACTCCCTCAGTTCCACAGGTGCCATCCTATATGGAGGTATAGATATAGGAGCAGTACCTTGAACGAGGTCAATAGTAAACTCCGCCTCCGATTCGTGGCAAACTCAGAACTCGTCAGAAACACATCCGAAATTCCTAACCACGGAATATCCCCAAGCCTCTGCTCAACTCGTGTCAACCACATGAGCCGATATGCCTCATGCCTCCCTCGCATCGGCCTCGTGGCACTAAGGAAAGAGATCATCCGGCCGGCATCGCCGACTAACTCCTTCAACACCGCCTAGTCGACCAGAGACTCCAACACAACCTCCTTGGTATAGCAGTCCATGATAGCCCTATGGGCCGTCAGCCAGCCCATCCCCAGAATCACATCGATCTCTCTCAGCGGCAATACTATAAGGTCGCCTCAATATCGCTGATCAATCTGGATCGAGCATCCCCATGCACCTCTCCTAATGCAATAGTAGTACCTAGAGGTGTATCGACCTCCAGCCCATCTCAGTAACATCTCCCTATCCCCATGCGATCTACATGCCATATGAGGTGAAATAAAGGAATGTGGATCCAGATCCAAGAAAGCAAATGCTTCAATATTAGAAAGGAGAAGCATACCACTACAACATCGGGAATCTGGCCTCCTATCGCACATGGCGATACTTCGCTTTGGGGCTGTGGTCGGCTGCCCGACCCTCACCCTCACAAAGGACCCTCACTCTACCACGGCCTCTACCTCGCCCCTCCGTCCGGATCCACCCACTTCACTCATGCAGACAACAGATTACTCCCGACTCGCCCACTACCAAAGAAGTTGAACTCTCAATGTATCAGGCAATCCTCGACTGATGTCCGTCGAGCCGCACCTCAGCAGCTCCAGAATCCACCAACACTCCCCACTGTGTCTCCTCTCACAATGCGGGCACACTGGGAAATCTGCCCGAGCCTCACACTACCACTACCAACGGTCCAAATCTCCCCTCTCGCCTAAAACCAGGTGTCTCGAACCTCCGGAGACACGAAGTCCCGCTCAAGCGCCATTAAAGCTCCCGCCAGAGTCGCCTGACTATCGGGCCGCCACCGGGACCCAATCTCACTGCCTCTGTCTCATCACCGCTCCACTCTAACGGCAGCAGCTCTCAATTCAATAAATGTCCCCATGTCCGACCGAGCCAACTGGTACGAATCTCGCAGTTGAGGCCATTCTCGAACCTCCGGCACTTATCGCCTCGTCGGGACCATCAACGTGGCATAATCTATCAACTCATTGAATTTCACCTCATATTCGCCACCGACATCCGCCCCTCGCCTCGGCCCGAAACTCCTGATCTTCATATCAAGGTAGACCTTGGGCATATAATTATCCTCAAGGCCCTCGTAAACTCAGCCCATGACGAAGAAGCAAGGCCCGGTGGTACCGCTCGCACGCCTTCCACCACTTATATGCCGGGCCCCGCAATGTGACACCACATAATCGAACCTCTCATCAGTTCGCGATCCATCCGTCAAGACTCTCCATCCTCTCCAACCATCCTCACCTCGGGTCGGGAGTAGATCGCCAGAGAAATTCATAACCCGCTTGCAAGAAGAAATCATACCTCCTCTCCGTCTCACGGAACTCGAGGGGCGATCCTCAAGACGAGGCATAGAAGACTCTCTACTTGCTCCCATCGATCCCTGGTCACCGGTCGCTCAACCGATCACCTAATACGTGAAGACCTAAAACAAAACAAAATGTCGATCGGGCCCATTAGTTCCATCCGATTCATACCTATATTGTTACTATTCCCAAAGATGCCAAATCATGCTCGATACCACTAAATGTAGCCCCTTACCATAGGTATCCACCTAACGCCAGTAGGTCATTCCGATACATATCCTACGACAAGAGACCACTACTGACAACAACCGCTACACTCCTCATGGCATCACAATCATAAGACAGTAATAAGAAATTGACTACTTTTTAAAACCACATTGGATTCCGTTTCATTCACTTAAAACTCAGTAATTTACAACTATCAGTACTTTTTAATTTACACATGATCCAAACACTGCACATTAAGTATCATACCGCATCGCATAAGAAAGCAGATCTAACTATAAGTCTCCAAAAGAAAGCCCAAATTGACCGACCTTTGAGCCATTGCTTCTATCGCCAATCCACAAGATAATGACTCTACGATCCCGAGGGAGCTATCTGCCTATGCTTATGCCTGAAAAATAATTGCAATTTTGGATGAGTTTATAACTCAATGAGAAACCATCATCGATGGTTCTCCCAATTCATGCATCATATAAGCATGAAACAAGATACACGCATAATTAAACAAAACATAACATTGATACGGTTGCTATCAGACAATTACGATCCTGTAACGATAAATATTCACCCAGCTAACAATATTGCCAAACATTCAATCCAGTATGCAATGCACATGTGACTCTTTTCCAGTTCATTTCAGATTGGACCGAGCGATAATGTTGATCAAGATAGACGCGTCTGGGAGAATTATCTCCGTCGAGCTCGAGGCTCGGTTCAAGATATCGAGCTCTAGGCTCGGTTCAAGACAAATGGCGCCTCGGTTCACAATTTTCCTTTTAATACAGGATGCATTGTGCATGAATGCACATGTCCCATATCAATAAACATGGTAATACGTACCAAATACACAATATAATCATACAATCCAATTAATATTTGCCTAATGCTTATTTCACAGTCAATTGAGCCATATATAACCACATAATCCCGTAGGGCGTCAATTCACGCCTTAATCCACGAATCCCGTAGGGCAATCAATTTACAACAATAATTCAAGTATTCCCGTAGGAAATCAAACCACAGCTAATATATAGATTGAATAACCAACTAGGTTACTCACCTAATAACTTCCACGCTAGTGCCGGGAAGTCTCTGCCAAGTCCGTGGAACGACGGTCCACTTGAGCCTCTATAGCACATTAAATGAATAGTCATTACCATCGGTATACTTGAAATGACTAAATAATGCACATGAAATCAGTAAAATGTGTATAATGCATGTTCATGGCAATCCCAGCCCTAATCCAATATTTCCCCATAATAAAATTCTATTAAAAATTAGAAATCCATAGGCGCTGACGGTGCGCCAATCGGACCTCTATAGGTCCCCAATTAAATAAAACAAATGGTTCACATGTTCATTAATAGTGGCTACGCCAAATTCCGCCTAAAATTCTCGTTTTCTCATAAAATGAAATTAAATATTCAATAAATCCGATGCCTCAAAAATCAAGTCAATCGGACGTCGGACGGAAAAGAAATTGACAAAAGAAACAATCGGGTCACTTAATGCCAAATAATAACAAAAATAATAATATATATGTATATGTGCCTTCCTTGCCCTTTTTTCCAGTTTTCAACCCAAAGTTCCAACCTTTATAATTCTTAGCACACAATTCAGAAAAATACAAACTATAGCTTGTTGAAAAGCTTATGAAAAGCTCTACAATTCTCAAGAAGACCATAAAAATCAATTCCAACTCTAAGGGTGTCAAATATCCCATCAAACCTTCTGCCTACTCAATTCCCATTAACACAGGGCAGTACATTGACAATTTCATAACTCACCGATTCTTCAGAAATAAATTACCACAAAAATATTGTCAATAAGTTCACAATGTCCTCAACAACTTTTATGAACAATGCAACATCAAATTATATTGCTAAACAAGTCAATTAATTCATCTAATGTTACTATCCCTGAAATCCTACAATTTGGGCAGTAACCTTATAACAACCATAACTTCCAGTATACAAGTCAATAAAATCAGAACTTTATATCCCTGTAAAGATAACATCATAAGCTTCATTTTTCATGAAGCACTCTTCATCCAATTCGATCTCTATCAATTTCAAAACTGTTATGGAAGCTACTGTTATGATCAGCCATTCTTAACCTAATGTAGGGTTTATTTTTAAAAAATCATAACTCCCAATTCTGACTTCTAACAATTACACACCAAATATCAATTTCAAGGTAATCTCTTCCTCTACAACTTTTCAGAAGCTCACTCACACCAATTCAGTCCACATAAAATGTTAAAATTGCCTCCAATCAGTAAACTCACAAAATCACACTTAAGCTAGGTTTCATCCAAAATGCTCAAAACCAGTCATTAGTAATCAATTCATATCTCCCAATATACAATTCTAAAAATAGCAAGATCAGTAGAAATGGAAAGATAATTCAATATGCCACAACTTCCATGAAGACCATTTTCCCTAATTCCATCTCAATTAATTCATAAAAATCAACAAAACTCAGATGTCATGGTTGCGGTTACTGTTCACAGGCAATGGAACAGTAACTTTCCATTCAAAAATTCACCCTTCTATCATTGAAATTCAACAACACCTATTTCACACTAAATTGAAGCCAACATCCCAAAGTTTCAGTGGTAACTAACCTTACCTCATTTGCATTTCTACACAATAAGTTATTAATAAATCAGTAGCATCAATTATAATTTTAATTTTCCAGATTCAATGTTAACCTTAGTTCAATCACTTCCAATGCCTTTTTCACATCACTAGACATCAAAATAAATACAAATTAAATATTACTACAGTCATACATATACTAGGGCTAATACTGAAAAATTGGCAGCATCAAATTCCTCAATTCATATACTCAAATAATCATCTATATTCCATTTAAAATCAAGCCATATCACTACTTTCAATACAGCCATCACTTAACCTTATACCCATTACTTCAAACCATATTAGTCATCACTTAAATGCCTACATAAACCTAATACATGCTCTAACCCTTTTATTAATCACTCCTCATTACCATAGCATTTAATTCCACATGAAAACTTCATTTAAAGCTCAAAACTTAAATGAAAACTTACCTAATTCAAGACCTCCTCCAAAGCTTCTATAACCAACTTCTAACTCCTACACCAAGGTACCAACCACCTTTCCTTCCCAAGTATATACCAAACTCATCATCATCAAGCTTTGATGGGAGTAAGAGATGGTAGCATAAAGTTATGGAGAAAATGAGAAAAGGAGAGCCAATTTCGATGGTTACAATGAAGAGTGGAGTTTTGTGTTTTCGGATGGATAATAACCAAGCCTTAAAACACTTCCTTTCCTTTCTTTTAAAACATATCCGAGAGCATTGATGAAGGAGCATTTAATGATGCTTTTAAATGGCAAAAATTGATTGGTTGCTTTTTAGTTGAAAAGTCAAAATATGACTTATTTAATCCAGTCTAAAATTTTACTCCATTAAACTCTAGTGACCCTACTTTCAGTCCCAAAATAATATACCCCATATTACTGTGCCATTAGGTAGCGATTTTTGCTACCAAAAATTGACCAATTCGCCAATTGGCGATTTTTTCGGTCCGGGAATTGTCTCCGGAAAAATCCAGAAAAATTCCTAAAAATCTCTAAAAATGTAAAACGATTTATGGTGCAGTCCAAATAATTTTCCAAACTCGATTATCCCATTAATTTCATACAGAAGTTCAATTTCAACCCTAAGCCGGAAAATGACATGAATGCATGTATACTATGAGCATTTGCAACCAATCAGTAATTATAGAGGCTATATGCTGTATATGCATGCCGAGATATAATTAAATATCTCAAATCCGTCTCAATTACCAAAATGCCCTTCCTATAGGAGAGGGGATGTTACAGAGAGGACATTAATTCACTTGGGACATGCGCTTGTCCAATTCATCAGGTGTCAGAGAAGGTCGACTTAATTTGTGTTGGACCTTATATGACCCAATTTGTTGAACCCCGATTTTTGAATAAAAATAATAAATATTCAAAAGTAGATGAGGTGATTGAAATGAAGTTAATAGCAAGAAGTAAAAAGAGAAAGTGTGAAAATATGAGAAATTGTGAAATAGTTGACTTTTTGGCCTTTGAGAGTTGACTTTTGATTTAGTCAAAATTAGAGAAAATGTTCTACATGAAACTTGTAGATTATGTTAAGAGCTTTCTGTAGCCATAAAGTTTGCAATTTTTCGATATCGGGAGTGGAAGTTATGATCAGTCAAAGTTTATGTATAATAGGGTTGACTTTTGAGTTTTGTTATGATTGAAGCTTTGACTGAGAAATTTACCTAGTTAGAGGTAAATTGAGCCTTGAAGTCTTCATGAAAGTTGAAGGATTTGATTTGATCTTTATTTTGATGTAAAGTATGTAATTTTTCGATCAAGGAATAATAAGTTATGATTTTTACAAGTTTTTGTTATGATTTTAGCATGATTATTAGAGGACAGAAGTTTTGATTGAAAAATGGACATCCTTAGAGGTCAAATTGATTTTTATGTCCTTCGTGGAAGATGTAGAGCTTCCCTCAAGCTTTCTATAGAGACTAAGTTTGTCAAAATTGGAGTTCGGAATTAAGAGTTATGAATTTGGAAGTTTCGGATTTTCATGTGGAAAAAAATAAAATAAAATAGGAAGCATCGCCGTCGCTAGGGCGACGTATCGCCCTCGCGAGGGCGAACGTCCAGCTCACCATCACGAGGGCGAGCGAGCCCTCGCCTCGCCCAAACGCGGGCGTTCCGCCCTCGCACGACGCCGTTTTCCTTTGTATGTTGCGACGTCGTTTTGGTTCTTTTGGTTACTTCCTTCTCCAAATTCGACCTTTGTTCACTCTTTTGGTTGTATCTTTTCCGTCCGACATCCGATTGAGTTGATTTTTGAAGCGTTGGATTCCTAAGACAATTTCCTACATCTTCATGAGAAATTTGTAATTTTATGAGATTAAATTAATGGTGATTAATTTAATCAAAGTGAGTTGATTAATTTTCTGAACATAGTTCTGTATTTTGCAAAATTTGGGATCTGTGGTGATCAGATTGAAGTGATTCTTGAGTCGAAACAAAATTAAGACATGGGGCTACAAATCATATGAAGAAATGAAATGTCAATTTTGCCCCTAAGATTTTTAATTTTTGAATGGAAGTTCGGATTAGAGTGAAATTTTTGGATTAGGAACATCTGGGAGTATTTTGAGCATAACTTTTGATCTGGGAATCGAAATGAGATGATTCTTGTTTTGAATTAAACTAGAGAAATAGAGATACAATTTTTATGAAGACATCGAGTTTTAATTTTGTGTTTAAGAATGTTAAGTTCTGGATGGAAATAATCGTACATGGAAAATGTGTTAGACTATGAATATACCCGAAATATTATGAGCATAACTTTTGATGTAGTGCTCCGAATTGGATGATTCTTGTGGCATTATGATATTAAGACATAGATGAATATTTCTCTAGAAGGAAGTTTTGACAAATTCCTTCAAATTGATAGTGCGAATCAAACCCGCATGTGAGAATAACTTAAAGGTAAATGTAGGGGCATTTTGGGAAGTCCCCTTAAAGAGAGGGGCAAAACGGTCATTTGACCCTCATTTTAAATGACATGGAACATAAATTTCAAGGATTGTCGTTTCCATATGGAAGAGGCACGATGTTTCTAGAGGAAGAAAAGAAGAATAAGAAAGAAAGGAAGAAAAGTGGAGAAAGAAATGGTGATTTCGGCAAAGGTGAGAGAGAAAGCTTGGGATTTTGATTTTTGGAGATTTAAAGCTTGTTTTTGAGTAGATTTCAAGGAAAAAGGATGAAAGAAGGTGGAAGCTCCCTCTAAGACCCTATAAATCTGAAATTTGAAGGAGAAAGAGGTAAGGGAAAAAATTTGAGCTTTGAGTTTTTAGTAATTTTTTTCTTTAGAAATATGGAAAAGGTGGTGGGTTTGTTAATTCCATGAGTTTTTTTGAAAGATTTCATGATTAAGTGAGTTAATTTTGGTAAATTGTGACTTAGGTTTACGTTAAATTTTATGTTTGAGGATTTTATGAATTATTGGCTTAGAATTATAGAGAATATGATGGATTGATTAATTATGATATCAAATTTTGAAGAAATTGTGATTTATGATATTGAATTTAGATAAATTGGTTTAGGCCAATTTTGAGATTTGATTATTTTTGAAATTGGTGGTTTAGATATCTTGAAATGAGTATGAATTGATGAATTATGACATCAATTTTGAAAATTAAGTTATTTATGAGATTGAATTTGAGTGAATTGGTTTAGGTCAAATTTTGAATTTGGGGATTTTAGAAATTCTTGTTTTAGAAAGCTTGGAAAAGTGATGAATTTGGGTTCCCTATAGTTAATTGTGAAAATTATGCAAATTATGATATTTAATTTGGATGATGATGGCTTAGGTAATTTTAAATTTGAAGAACAAAGGAAGCATATGAAATTGAAAATTTAAGAAGCGAATTTTTGATAAATTAATGTTTATATAAATGTTTGAAAAATGATTTCAAGGATTAAATTCCTTATTGTGGAAATGATTTTAGAAAATGCAAGGTTTATGAAATTGTGGTTTTCAATTATTTGAATAAATTGATAAACGTGCTTTGTAGATTTTGAATAAGTTTGAATTATGACTCAAAAGAATTATTGCATTCATTGTTATGAATTTTGATTGATTGCGATGTGTGATTAAAATGATGATTTGAATTGCATTAGAATTGTTATATGATTTTCATGTGTTATGAGAATGTGTCAAGTATTGACACTATTTGATGTTATGATATAAAAGTTTGAAGTAAGTTTTGGCGCCTTGAGCAATCCAAAGTTTCAGTTTTTAATTATGTGTTAAGTGGGTTTGATTAGGTCCCTTTCGTGAGTCAGTGCACTGTCTCTACTTGTTTATAGCCTTCTCCCGGCTGCCCGCAAGTGGCTTAGGAGTTTCGATTTCAGACTCCCCTCCGTTCACGGCTGCACAGAACCGCTATGCGAGAATGTGCAGTACGTTCTGTTAGGACCAACCCAAACCGTTTGATGTGTTTTATGTGTTTGATATATGACTTTATGTGTTTTGTGATTTGGTGTGATGCATTCATGTTTTTAAATTTGACCTTGAAATAAGAAAGAATTGAGGATTTTGAGAAATGAGAAGATAAGATTTGCAAATGAAAGATTTTGGAAATGCTTTATGAAAGGTTTGAAAAGTAAGCTTTGAAAGGTTTCACCGTGAAATGTTTGAAAATGACAAACTTCTTGAAAGTGAGTTTTTCGCTTACTGTTCAATTTATAAATATATTATCCACGAGCTTCCGAGCTCACCCCCCCCCCCCCTCCTTTCATCCCCATCTCCAGGTTTCGAGCAGCAGATCGGATGAAAGAATGTGAAGACATTTGGTCCGATTTTGCATCGTCTGTATTTTTAAGTAAAATATTGTTTATGGCTTGAATTGTCGTTAAGTAAGTGATTATGATGTATTTCGAGCATGTATTTCAGAATGTATGAGGATTATGAATTAATGTATGAGAGTGTGAAATTGTATATGAGATTGTGTATGAATTTGGGAATGAGATTGAATTATGAGACTAGTAGATTGAATTTCAATTATGAAAGTGTTTTAGAAATAGGAGTGTGTTTATCTGCTGAGATCCCGAACGGAGGGTCCGGTGGATATTGATGTTTGTGTGTTTGATTGAGAATTTTAGAAGTGTATTTTGATTACTTTGCAGGTTTAGGTTAGGATAAATGCAGCCGTTATGCTACCGAAATTTTGATAAAATTGGGATAAAAATGTATTTTGGAATTGGTACAGATATATAAGAATATGAGCAAGTTTTGATATTTGCATGAGAATGATTTTCCAAAAGTGGAAATTGGTTGTGTGATTTGAATGAGATTGACTAAAGATGTAAGAAATGAAAAAAAAAATATTATAGCGGCTTTTGATCAGTCTAGGGATCCAATGCGATTCAGTGTATGGGTTCGGATGTCGGTTCCGTCGTTTGCTTCGCATCTGTTTGGTACTTTGATTTTGTTTGTGCCTCCTTTGTTTTGATTTGATCGATTTGATTCCGATTTGTTTTCACTTTGTTAGCCGACTTATTATTCGTATTCCGATTTTTCATTTTTTGTTTCGTGTTATCACATACTTTGATTCTCGATTCAAAATTCCGCATCATATTATGATTTTTCATTTTCGTTTCGTGTTATTGCTTCCGCTTTTGCTTTGTTTATCGTTATCGAATTCAATTTATCCAATTTGAATTCGCTTTCGCTTCCTTCGTTCTTCATTTTCGATTGGGATCCGATTCCCGGATCGGGTCCCAACATTTATGGTATCAGAGCCCAGTAATAGGATCTTAACTGGGTATATAAGATTGATAAGAGTGTGCAAGGATAAGATTGAATTTGTGAGAATGTGCTAAGTGATTGTTTGATTTCGATGACAACAAGTATGATTGACTTTAGGAATGTGAAATTGATGTGAATGATTTGTCATGAATTATGTGAAGAATAAAAGTGATTGGTTTGATTTGAGTGACAAGAATTATGATTGATATAAGTAATGAGTTAATGAAATTGAGATGTGAATTTTCTTGATGAATTGGGATGAAGTGATTTGGATATGAGTGATATGTGATTCAAGAATTGAGAAATTGTGGAGAGATTGAGATATATATGCTGAGGAAATTAGATAAGAAAAAAGTGATTGATTATGAGGTTTGGAAAGAAATTAGTAAGAAAGTGTTTGATTATTTTCGTTTGGAAAGAAAAAATATGTGAGGATGTGGTTCTTAGTGTAAAATCAAGTATGAATTTCGAGGACGAAATTTTTTTAAGAGGGGGAGAAATGTTGGACCCCGATTTTTGAGTAAAAATAAGAAATATTCAAAAGTGGATGAGGTGATTGAAATGAAGTTAATAGCAAGAAGTAAAAAGAGAAATTGTGAAAATATGAGAAATTGTGAAATAGTTGACTTTTTGGCCTTTGAGAGTTGACTTTTGATTTAGTCAAAATTGGAGAAAATGTTCTACATGAAACTTGTAGATTATGTTAAGAGCTTTCTGTAGCCATAAAGTTTGCAATTTTTCGATATCGGGAATGGAAGTTATGATCAGTCAAAGTTCATGTGTGATAGGGTTGACTTTTGAGTTTTGTTATGATTGAAGCTTTGACTGAGAAATTTACCTAGTTAGAGGTAAATTGAGCCTTGAAGTTCTTCATGATAGTTGAAGGATTTGATTTTATCTTTATTTTGATATAAAGTATGTAATTTTTCGATCAAAGAATAATAAGTTATGATTTTTACAAGTTTCTGTTATGATTTTAACATAATTATTAGAGGACAGAAGTTTTGATTGAAAAATGGACTTCCTTAGAGGTCAAATTGATTTTTATGTCCTTCGTGGAAGATGTAGAGCTTCCCTCAAGCTTTCTATAGAGAAAGTTTGTCAAAATTGGAGTTCGGGATTAAGAGTTATGAATTTTGGAAGTTTCGAATTTTTATGTGGAAAAAAATAAAATAAAATAAAATAAAATAGGAAGCATCGCCGTCGCTAGGGCAATGTATCGCCCTCGCGAGGGCGAGCGTTCAGCTCGCCAGGCTCGCGAGGGCGAGGAGAGGGCGCGGGCGTTCCGCCCTCACACGACGTCGTTTTTCTTTGCGTGTTGCGACGTCGTTTTGGTTCTTTTGGTTACTTCCTTCTCCAAATTCGACCTTTGTTCACTCTTTTGGTTATATCTTTTCCGTCCGACATCCGATTGAGTTGATTCTTGAAGCGTTGGATTCTTAAGATAATTCCCTACATCTTCATGGGAAATTTGTAATTTTATGAGATTAAATTAATGGTGATTAATTTAATCAAAGTGAGTTGATTAATTTTCTGAACATAGTTCAGTATTTTGCGAAATTTGGGATCTGTGGTGATCCGATTGAAGTAATTCTTGAGGAAAAATAAAATTAAGACATGGGGCTACAAATCATATGAAGAAATGAAATGTCAATTTTGACCCTAAGATTTTTAATTTTTGAATGGAAGTTCGGATTAGAGTGAAATTTTTGGATTAGGAACATCTGGGAGTATTTTGAGCATAACTTTTAATCTGGGAATCGAAATGAGATGATTCTTGTTTTGAATTAAACTAGAGAAATAGAGCTACAATTTTCATGAAGACATCAAGTTTTAATTTTGTGTTTAAGAATGTTAATTTCTGGATGGAAATAATCGTACATGGAAAATGTGTTAGACTATGAATATACCCGAAATGTTATTAGCATAACTTTTGATGTAGTGCTCCGAATTGGATGATTCTTGTGACATTATGAAATTAAGACATAGATGAATATTTCTCTAGAAGGAAGTTTTGATAAATTCCTTCAAATTGATAGTGCGAATCAAACCCGCAAGTGAGAATAACTTAAAGGTAAATGTAGGGGCATTTTGGGAAGTCCCCTTAAAGAGAGGGGCAAAAGGGTCATTTGACCCTCATTTTAAATGACATGGCACATAAATATCAAGGATTGTCGTTTCCATATGGAAGAGGCACGATGTTTCTAAAGGAAGAAAAGAAGAATAAGAAAGAAAGGAAGAAAAGTGGAGAAAGAAATGGTGATTTCGGCAAAGGTGAGAGAGAAAGCTTGGGATTTTGATTTTTGGAGATTTAAAGCTTGTTTTTGAGTATATTTCAAGGAAAAAGGATGAAAGAAGGTGGAAGCTCCCTCTAAGACCCTATAAATCCGAAATTTGAAGGAGAAAGAGGTAAGGGAAAAAATTTGAGCTTTGAGTTTTTAGTAATTTTTTTGTTTAGAAATATGAAAAAGGTGGTGGGTTTGTTAATTCCATGAATTTTTTTGAAAGATTTCATGATTAAGTGAGTTAATTTTGGTAAATTGTGACTTAGGTTTATGTTAAATTTTATGTTTGAGGATTTTATGAATTATTGGCTTAGAATTATAGAGAATATGATGGATTGAAGAATTATGATATCAAATTTTGAAGAAATTGCGTTTTATGATATTGAATTTAAATAAATTGGTTTAGGCCAATTTTGAGATTTGAGGATTTTTGAAATTGGTGGTTTAGATATCTTGAAATGAGTATGAATTGATGAATTATGACATCAATTTTGAAAATTAAGTTATTTATGAGATTGAATTTGAGTGAATTGGTTTAGGTCAAATTTTGAATTTAGGGATTTTAGAAATTCTTGTTTTAGAAAGCTTGGAAAAGTGATGAATTTGGGTTCCCTATAGTTAATTGTGAAAATTATGCAAATTATGATATTTAATTTGGATGATGATGGCTTAGGTAATTTTAAATTGGAAGAACAAAGGAAGCGTTGGTCAAATTGATGATCGGGACGAGTTCCTAGCATCATTTCGAGGTGGGTAGTATATTTATTTGTTGAATTTTAAGCTAAGCATATGAAATTGAAAATTTAAGAAGCGAATTTTTTATAAATTAATGTTTATATAAATGTTTGAAAAATGATTTCGAATGATTAAATTCCTTATTGTGGAAATGATTTTTAGAAAATGCAAGGTTTATGAAATTCAGGGTTTTTGAATTATTTGAATAAATTGATAAACGTGCTTTGTAGATTTTGAATAAGTTTGAATTATGACTCAAAAGAATTATTGCATTCATTGTTATGAATTTTGATTGATTGCGATGTGTGATTAAAATGATGATTTGAATTGCATTAGAATTGTTATATGATTTTCATGTGTTATGAGAATGTGTCAAGTATTGACACTATTTGATGTTATGATATAAAAAATTTGGAGGTAAGTTTTCGAAAAGTGCCTTCGGGCAATCCGAAAGTTTCAGTTTTGAATTATGTGTTAAGTGGGTTTGGTTAGGTCCCTTTCGTGAGTCAGTGCATTGTCTCTACTTGTTTATAGCCTTCTCCCGGCTGCCCGCAAGACTTCACGTATTAAATAATTTTGATGACAAACAAAGAGAAATATACAAATGAAAAGTAGATGGACGACGTACAAGTAAAAACACAATGAAGGAGAAAATCAGTCAAGTAAAAACAATTTGAAGGAGAAAAATCAATTTAAAAGGCATTTAAAGCTTTACAAGCAAAAGCAGACGAAAGCTTTACAAAAAAAATTAGACGGAAGATTTACAAGAGAAAAGCAGCTGATACAAGAAAAGCGCATTAAGCTTTACAAGAGAAAAGTAGATATAAAAATCGACGGAAGAAAGAAACATCATTGAGTTAGTTCTGAGTCAAATGAATAACCGTTTTTTCAAGAATCAAGAAGCGATATTCAAGAAACAATTGAAGACCCGACTATAAATAAGAGTCGAGATTGAAGAAGAAACAATTTTATGCAACTTTATGAAACTTCATGACACTCTGAGTATTCAACTTTTGATTTTCAGATTATCTGAGAGAAAAATTGTGAACGATATTTTGAGTGAACAAGTGTTAAGAGCATTTCTATCAGAACAAGCTCTTTACTATTCTTTCAATTAGAAAGTGTTACAGATAGCCCAAGAGGCTAAGAGTAAAATAATACTTGCTATAAAGAGACCCGAGAGGCTCAGTCGAAAGAATACTTGTAAACAATTCAGAGATAGTGAAATCTCAGAAGGATATCTGAGGACTGGACGTAGCCCACAGTTTGGGGTGAATCAGGATAAACTGCTGTGTTTCTCTCTACTCTCATATTACTTATATCGTATTCTTCAAAATTAACAAAGTTTTTCAAACTAGTTACGAATTGATTTATTTATAAGTTTTCGAAAGAACAAGTAATTTTTTAAGGGATTAAAAAAGTTTATCACAATTCAACCCCCTTCTTGTGTATCTTGATCATATTATTGTTCAATATATTAACGTGTGATTCACTTCAATTGGTATCAGAGCCTGGTGTTCAATAATCACTTTAATAAAGTGTGAATTAAAGAAAATGGTGGAATCACACATGTATATTGTCAAGGAGCTTGATCACTAGACCTCCAAAGATTCAATGGTGAAGACTACCACTATTGGAAGGACCGGATGAGATTGTTTATCGAATCTACTCACATTGACCTTTGGAACATCATCGAGAACGGACCATACACACTGAAGATGATGATAAAATCCAATTCCACGAGAAAGATGGACGGTGAAAGCGTAAAGCAAGATTTCAACTAAACTTCAAGGCGAAATTTTCTTGAGTTGTGCATTGAGCGAAGCGAGTATGACAAAGTTCATGGATGCGACATCGCCAAAAAATGTGAGATACATTATCAATTGCACATGAAGGAACAAATCAAGTCAAGGAGTCCAAGATAAGCATTCTGGTGCATCAGTACGAGTTGTTCAAAATGAAAGAAGAAGAGACCATTGATCAAATGTTTGGAAGATTTCAAACAATTGTTAATGGGCTAAAAGCTCTTGGAAGAACGTACAACAGTCAAGACCATGTTCGAAAGATTTTGAGGAGTCTGCCAAAAAGATGGAGACCCAAAGTAACTGTTGTACAAGAAGCCAAAGACTTAAGTGTTCTAAAGCTTGATGAATTGCTTGGATCATTGAAGATACACGAAGTAGAGCTTGATGCTAAAGATAAGCCCAAGAAAGAGAAGTCCATAGCGCTCAAAGCAGGTCAAAAGAATCACAAAATCCAGAAGAAAAAGACAAAGAGGAATACATCAAAGGCATTAAAGATTGAAGAATCAAAGGATGATGATTCCAGTAAGTCAGAATCTGAATCTAGTGATGAAGACAACGAGCTATCTTTCATTTCAAGAAAGATAAGAAGAATGTGGAAAAAGAAGTCCAAAGGAAATTCAACATTCAGAAAGAACAGCGGCAAAGACGATGGAAAAGTCGAGAAAGCATCTATTACATGTTATGAATGCAATAAGTCGACATTACAAGTCCGAAAGTGTCCAATGTTGAAAAGACAACCCAAAAGAGTAGGGATAACAAGAAAAGCATGATGGCAACGTGGGAGGATCTGGATTCATCAGAATCAGATACAAGCTCAGAAGCGTCAGAACATGCTAACATATGTCTGGTAGCTGAAGAAGAAAGTGATGAAGAGAAATCCTTCTTTGGAAGAGCCAGCAAGCACCATTGGTATTTGGACAGTGGATGCTCGCGACACATGACGGAAAAAAGGTCTATGTTCCTAGATCTTGAGACAAGAAAGGAGGTTCGTAACTTTTGGAGACAACAAGGTGGCAAGATAATCGGGATTGGTAAGATTGGTAAGAATTCCCATGCATGCATTAACAACGTACTGCTAGTTGATGGTCTAAAGCATAACTTGATAAGTATTAGTCAATTATGTGATTCTGGTTTTGAAGTTACATTCAACCAAAACTTTTGTGAAGTCGAAACAAAGATGGTTCTATTTTCTTTTCGCCAAAAGACGAAACAATCTTTACAAAATTGATTTAGACGATTTACGATCTCAAAATATTTCATGTTTTTATCTATCAAGAAGAAAGACCGATCCGCATAAAAACTAGGTCATGTCGCTTTTAAACATATTTCAAAACTTTTGAAACATGATTTGGTAAAAGGTTTGCCACAAATTTGTTTTAACAAAGATTTCTTTTGTGAAAGTTTTCAGAAAGGGAAACAAGTTAAAACCTCTTTCTCTTCAAAATATTTCAGAACTTCATCTGACCACTAGAGTTGTTACATATGGATTTATTTGGTCCAACAAGGACAATAAGTCTTGGTGGAAAGAAGTATGGACTTGTCATTGTTGATGATTTTACAAGGTTTTGTTGGATACTTTTTCTGGCACATAAAGATGAGTCTTTCAAGTGCTTTAGAAACCTTTCCATGAGATTACAGAATGAAAAAGGAGTATCTATAGCCAGTATAAGAAGTGATCATGGTGGAGAATTCGAGAATGAGAAATTTAGAGTATTCTGCGAAGAAAATGGAATTTTCCATAACTTCTCTGCCCCAAGGACTCCGCAGCAGAATGGAGTTGTTGAAAGAAAGAATAGGACGATTCAAGAGATGGCAAAACAATGTCATGCGAGATGAATCTTCCTAAATATTTCAAGCGAAGTCATCAATACAAGATGCTATGTTCAGAATAGAGTGTTGCTGCGACCAATATTGAAGAAAACTCCCTATGAGTTGTGGAATGGAAGGAGACCAAATATTTCTTATTTCCATCCTTTCGGTTGTAAGTGCACTATTCTGAACACAAAGGAAGTTCTGGACAAGTTTGATGCAAAGACACTTTCAGGAATATTTCTAGGTTATTCTCTCACCTCAAAGGCATTTAGAGTCTACAACCTCACCTCAAAGACTATTGAAGAAACTATTCATGTCAAGTTCGATGATAGCTCTCAACCTGATAAGGAAGAGGAATCAGATAATGATGCTGTTACAGTGCCTTTGACGGAGTACAAAGAAGTATCTTCATCAGAAACACTATATGATGAAAAGAAAGACATTTCGAAGAATTTGGAGTTAAAGAAAGATTGGAGATACAAAAGTTCTCATCCTAAAGAGTCAATCATTGGAGAAACCTCAGAAGGTGTACGAACAAGGTCCAAGTTCAAAAGAGAAGCCAACGTAGCATTTATATCTGAAGTAGAACCTAAGAAGATTGATGAAGCTCTAAAAGATGAAGCATGGATACTAGCTATGCAAGAGGAGTTGAATCAATTCTATAGGAATAAAGTCTGGTCCTTAGTTCCTAAACCTGAAAAGAAATCCATTATTGGTACTAGATGGGTATTCAAGAATAAACTAGACGAATCAGGAAAAGTAAGTCGCAATAAGGCAAGATTAGTAGCACAAGGCTATAATCAGCAAGAAGGAATAGACTACAATGAGACATATGCTCCAGTAGCAAGACTTGAAGCAATAAGGATACTGCTTGCATATGCGGTTTGCCATGACATAAAGCTTTTTGGATGGATGTAAAAGTGCATTTCGAATGGTTTTATAGATGAAGAAGTCTATGTTAAGCAACCTCCCGGATTTGAGGACATAAAGTATCCAGATCATGTCTACAGACTTCATAAAGCCTTATATGGACTGAAACAAGCCCCTAGAGCATGGATGAATGGATATTGCGATGCGGACTATGCCGGTGATAGGATCGAAAGGAAGAGCACGAGTGGTGGTCACACTTTCGACCAAACACGTGTCATGGTCAAGCAAGAGACAAAGCTCGATTGCATTATCAATCGCCAAGCTGAATATATGTCTGCCGCAAGTTGTTGTTCACAAGTATTGTGGATCAAGTATCAATTGGAGGACTACTCAATACAAGAAGAAGAGATTCTAATATACTGCGACAACACCAGCGCCATCAGCTTGTCAAAGAATCCAATTCAACATTCAAGGGTGAAGCACATAGAAGTCAAACATCATTTCTTGAGAGATTACGTTCTCAAGAAAGTCGCTACCACAATTCGTAGAAACAAAATATCAGTAGGCGGATATCTTCACAAAACCACTAAGTGAAGATCGCTTTAAAGAAATCAGACGCAACCTCAATATGGTGATGTTAACGGACCATTCATCCGGTTTTCATAAAGACAAGAGCATGCATGATGAGGAGTTAACGGACCATTCATCTGGTTTTTCATAAAGACAAAACAGACAGACGGAGGAGTTAACGGACCATTCATCTGGTTTTTTAAAAAGACAAGACAGATAGACGGTGGAGTTAACAGTTTGATCATTTGATTTTTCAAAAAGAAAAGACAGTGGAACGGTGGAGTTAACGGCGTTAGACGGTTTCAGATATAAAACTTCTTTCACAAGAAAAAGTTTTAGAGGGAAAAAGCTGTCAGATCATCGAGAAGTACAATCGTTCTAGAATTCGCTATAATATCCCTAAAAGCGACTTTTGGGATTTACCGAATTCGAAATTGCTAGTTCTCTTAAAATCTCTCTGAAATTTCTTCAAGCAAGTTCCTACTCAATCGTAATCAGCAAGATGAATGTCGTTTATTTTGCGAGTTGATCCAGGATCAGTGGGAAGATTGGTAAACTTCAAGAACTAAGAAAAGAACATATGGATATAGATAGGAGATAATGGCGGCAGGATGGAGAAACTTCTTTCAAATACGAGATGAAGTCTATCTACAAGAAGTTTATGAGTTCTGGAAGAATACTAAATCAGTAGACGATACAATCGTGTCGTATGTAGACACACACTCTGTTATAGTAACGAAGGAGTTACTGGAGAAAGTAACTGAATGTCCGATAGATGGAGTTCAACCCACTAATATGGCGAAATGGATGACTAAGCTTAAGATGAACGAAGATGAAGTTAGTCGTCAACTTTATGGACAAAATAACCCAACTAAAAGGAGAGCCTCTTGGCTGGTACCAAAGGCAAGGGTATTGTTCGGCTCTATGTGACCGTGTTTTACCAAGAATAGTTCACGACATCGGTCACTACCCCGGATGAACAATGTATTCTTCATCTTCGAATCATCCCCAATAGATTTACCATTTTTGATTTATCAGTACATGGTAAAATCAATAAAGGATACAAACACTTGTCCTTATGGGATGTTGTTGACAAAAGTGTTCAGAGAATCTGGCATCAGATTGGAAAGGGAATCGATGAAGATATCTGTTAAAAGCTATATAGATTCAACATCTATTGCTAAATGGGTCCGAGATTTTCGACGTAAAAGGAGCAGATTTGGCAAGAAAAGCAACAATTGAGGGGGAGCATTTACTGAAGAAATCTTCTATGAAGGAAACAAGATCACATTCTCAGGAATCAAAGTCGAGAAGTGTTCGAGTTTTTGAATCAGGTGACTTGAAGCGTAAAGGGGAACCACTGCTGAGTGACATTCCAAAACAAGCAAGAACGTCACCCAGAGCGAAAACTGTGCAACAGAAAGAAGCCAGTCAATCCAGAGAATCAAGCCAATCAAAGCATTCTGAACTGCAAGGATCAAGAGCTACAAAGTCGTTGACATCAATCCTTGAAAAAGATTCAGAAACTCAGTCTCAAGGAAGTGGAGGAAAAAGGAAAGAAGAACCTGAAAAGCAAAAAACGCAACCTAAAAAGTCACCAAGGGGAAAGAAAATAAGTGCGACAAAAGAAGGAAGTTCAACAACAGAAACAAAGTCTAAGAAGGTACGGCAAGAAAAGACTGTTGTTGATACTACAGAAAAGTCTGTTGCTGATACGGTTGATATTGCTGAAGTTAATGTGGAAGCTGTTACTGGTAATCTTAAGGATACTCACAATGTCCTTGATAATCCAATGTTTGAAGAAGTAGTTTCTACTATTTTTCAGTCTTCACTTGTTCTCAAACAGATTGCTACACATGTTATGGGACAAAAGGTTAGTCAAAAAGTCTTGAGTGTGATGACTAATGTTTCATCCAAATATTTAACTTTTCAAAGAGAAAATTGGGAACACAGATTGGTTGTCACAGAGGAGAAGAAGACCAAATCTGTCATCATCCGAGACAAACCAAAGAGATTTGTGAAAGCCTTCTTCAAATCAGTTAAATTTGATAATGAGATTCTACATCCATTGGATGGGGTTATAAAATTTCTATGATCAATCAAGAGAGTTGGAAGAGAACCATATCCACCAGAGCCATTTGGAGAGCGTCTTACTTTTTATCCAATACTGAACAGTACAGTAATCAAGGTGGTACCTGATTTACAACCACCAAATTTTGTTGAATGCAAGTGTGAAGAGAAACTGAAGCTGAAAGTTCAACCAGAACCAGTTTTGGATGACATGACTTCTGATCAGATTGCAGAAGCAGTGCAATTGATTGATGAAGCATGTGAAGAGAAAAGAAGTGGAAGTTCTATCTGCATTTATCAAGATCCAGGAACAAGCCAAACTAAGGCTACAGCAGATGATCCACAGGGAGGCACTATCAGAAAGGGTCAGTATTGTTCTTTTCTGATTGGCAACTTAAAATATTCTTATAGTATTTTACAGAACATTCTACAAAATCGACCTCTGTGGGAGATCAACTCAGTTGCAGAAGCTATGCCTTGGCTTGGAAGCACATTGCAACGTATACTTGATTCCTATGATCTTGATATTCCTGATCAAGCTGTATATGTTCCTCCGCCTCTCCTCCAAATTATTGAACCACATGTCTCAAACGTGGAAGCTTATACAACAACAGTTGCTATTGTTGAAAAACAAGTTATTGAGACAGAATCTTCGACTGCTGCTGAATCATTGATTTTAAAGAAACAAGTTCAGAAACTTGATAAGGATATGAAGAAGATTAAGAAGATGCTGAAACAGTTGGTGAAACAGTTTGGGAAATAATTCTTTTGATTAATAACAAATAGGGGGAGAAGGAAGAATGAGAAGGGAGAAGGAAGAATGAGAAGGGAGAATCAGCTGAAAGGAGAAATTTTGAAAGCAGAAGTTATTTTTGTTTTATTCATACTTCTGTATATTTGATATCTTTCATATTTCTCTATTTCACAATATTTGTTATCATCAAAAAGGGGGAGAATGTTAAGTCAAATCAGACTTCACGATTAAATAATTTTGATGACAAACAAAGAGAAATATACAAATGAAAAGTAGATGGACGATGCTAAGTAAAAAAAATTGAAGGAGAAAATCACCAAGTAAAAACAATGAAGGAGAAAATCGGTTGAAGTTAAAAGCGCATTTAAAGCTTTACAAGCAAAAGCGCATTTAAAGCTTTACAAAAAAATTAGACGGAAGCTTTACAAGAGAAAAGCAAGCGATACAAGAAAAGCGATTTGAAGCTTTACAAGAGAAAAGCGGTATATACAAAAATCGACGGAAGAAAGAAACATCGGTTTGAGTTAGTTACGGAGTCAAACTGAATAACCGTTTCTTTCAAGAATCAAGAAGCAGATATTCAAGAAACAGTTGAAGACCTGACTATAAATAAGAGTCGAGATTGAAGAAGAAACAATTTTATGCAATTTTATGAAACTTCATGAAACTCTGAGTATTCAACTTTTGATTTTCGATTATCGAGAGAAAATTGTGAACGATATTTCGAGTGAACAGTGTTAAGAGCATTTCTATTGTAACAAGCTCTTTACTATTCTTTCAATTAGAAAGTGTTACAGATAGCCTGAAGAGGCTAAGAGTAAAATAATACTTGCTGTAAAGAGACCTGGAGAGGCTCAGTCGAAAGAATACTTGTAAACAATTCAGAGATAGTGAAATCTCAGAAGGATATCTGAGGACTGGACGTAGCCCACAGTTTGGGGTGAACCAGGATAAACTGTTGTGTTTCTCTCTACTCTCATATTACTTATATCGTATTCTTCAAAATTAACAAAGTTTTTCAAACTAGTTACGAATTGATTTACGATAAGTTTTCGAAAGAACAAGTAATTTTTTTAAGGGGATTAAGAAAAAGTTTATCACAATTCAACCCCCCCTTCTTGTGTATCTTGATCATATTATTGTTCAATATATTAACGTGTGATTCACTTCAGTTAGGACCAACCCAAACCGTTTGATGTATTTTATGTGTTTGATATATGACTTTATGTGTTTTGTGATTTGGTGTGATGCATTCATGTTTTTAAATTTGACCTTGAAATAAGAAAGAATTGAGGATTTTGAGAAATGAGAAGATAAGATTTGCAAATGAAAGATTTTGGAAATGCTTTATGAAAGGTTTGAAAAGTAAAGATTTGAAAAGTAAGCTTTGAAAGGTTTCACCGTGAAATGTTTAAAAATGACAAACTTCTTGAAAGTGAGTTTTTCGCTTACTGTTCAATTTATAAATATATTATCCACGAGCTTCCGAGCTCACCCCCCCTTTCATCCCCATCTCTAGGTTTCGAGCAGGAGATCGGATGACAGAATGTGAAGACGTTTGGTCCGATTTTGCATCGTCTGTATTTTTAAGTAAAATATTGTTTATGGCTTGAATTGCCGTTAAGTAAGTGATTATGATGTATTTCGAGCATGTATTTCAGAATGTATGAGGATTATGAATTAATGTATGAGAGTGTGAAATTGTATATGAGATTGTGTATGAATTTGGGAATGAGATTGAATTATGAGACTAGTAGATTGAATTTCAATTATGAAAGTGTTTTAGAAATAGGAGTGTGTTTATCTGCTGAGATCCCATACGGAAGGTCATGTGGATATTGATGTTTGTGTGTTTGATTGAGAATTTTAGAAGTGTATTTTGATTACTTTGCAGGTTTGGGTTAGGATAAATGCAGTCGTTATGCTGCCGAAATTTCGATAAAATTGGGATAAAAATGTATTTTGGGATTGGTACGGATATATAAGAATATGAGCAAGTTTTGATATTTGCATGAGAATGATTTTCCAAAAGTGGAAATTGGTTGTGTGATTTGAATGAGATTGACTAAAGATGTAAGAAATGAAAAAAAAATTATTATAGCGGCTTTTGATCAGTCTAGGGATCCAATGCGATTCAGTGTATGGGTTCGGATGTCGGTTCCGCCGTTTGCTTCGCATTTGTTTGGTACTTTGATTTTGTTTGTGCCTCCTTTGTTTCGATTTGATCGATTCGATTCCGATTTGTTTTCACTTTGTTAGCCGACTTATTATTCGTATTCCGATTTTTCATTTTTCGTTTCGTGTTATCACATACTTTGATTCTCGATTCAAAATTTCGCATCATATTCTGATTTTTCATTTTCATTTCATGTTATTGCTTCCACTTTTGCTTTGTTTTTCGTTATCGAGTTCAATTTATCCAATTTGAATTCGCTTTCGCTTCCTTCGTTCTTCGTTTTCAGTTGGGATCCGGTTCTCGGATCGGGTCCCAACACAATTGGCATGATGGATGGTTCTATTTGATCGATTACCACCGATGTGGAAAATCACGATCATGGTGGCACTTAATATGGAAATGATGCAACATATATACATAGTATGTAGATGATGGGGTCCCACGAGAGATATCTAAAGATTTATCAAGGAGCCCGACGAGCTGGCATCAGAGTATAGAGATAGAGAGGAGCAATATGTAGCGGAGCAACCACCACAACCATAGCCACCACCACCAGAGCTGGAAGATGTCATTCTAGAGTTGAATATTCTAAGAGGTTCTAGAGCTAGGTTGCACTACCCGACGCAACTAAAGATAACCCGATTAGAGAAATGGGTGCACCAACTTTTGGGAACTCAGCGGACCCTCCGACTTTAGCAGGTCAAGCTTCTAGAGCTGGTAGGATGGTTAGAAACATCGGTTACACAATTAGGTGAGCTTCAGTTTACTTTTGAATGGATGGGAGAACTGATGCTCTTAATGGCAGGCTATCTAGGCATTGATTTTGAATCTCCACCATCCGCTTTCTCAGTAGTTCATCCACCCAGTCAAGTCATCATCACAAGAACCCTCCTTCGTCGAACCAGCCAAAATCACATAATGAGGGAGATGCTTAGTCTTGTATATATTTTTTCTTTTCTTTATCCTTTGTGTATATTTCTTATTTTCTTTCCATTAATTATTTTGTTCTCTCTAACATTATAGTTAATGTTGTTTTATTTCTTATTCATTTATTTTATTTTATTTCTTTTATTCTTTTTATCCCTTTTAAATATTTTGCAAGGATGTAGTCCAACATTAGGCAGATCAAAATAAAAAAATTATCTTATTTAAGGAAGTACTATAACCCTGCTCACTTATTATATATGCTTATATTGTGTATATTGAGGACAATGTTCAACTTTAAATGTAGGGAAGGGTTATCTATTTTATGATTTTTTAAGCTTATTAACTTGGTTATTGAATTTTATGAACTAAGATCTTGATTTAATTGAAATTTGTCTATCAATACTGTACTTCATTATTGAATATAGATTTAAATTAGTACCCAAAAGATGATAGGTCATACTTTTAGTATTCATTGAAATAATTTTACACTATTTACACATATATACCCATCTTTTCGTGACCTTTTGAGCCTAAGAGCAAAATTCATAATTTTTATGCTCTTGTTATTCTTTCTTTTGTGTTATTATGTATAGTAGAATAATTCTAGAACTTGCTTTTATTATATATACTAAGATCATATTTCATTAAATTAGAAGCATTAACATGAAGAAGACACATAGATTTAACAACTTGTTTTAGCCTAATTCTTTGAAAATTATCTTACCTTAATTTTATCTTTAGGAATAACCAAGTTAAGCTTAACCTTTTTCATTGATTATAACCAATTATTAACCTTTATCCTATTTTTCTTATAGCCTTTTTGTTGCTTTGAGTCCTGAAGTTTATGTACATTACTTGCTTTTATGAAACTTGAAATTCTTGAAAGGTCCATTAATTATCTAGTTATGGTACTAAATGCTCGAATTGTTGTAATTAGAAAAAAAAGCATAGAAAAAGAAAAGAAAAAAGCATATGGTACCAATAGAGTTGTAATAAAAGGACCTGTGTATATTGTGAACAAATTTCATGTAATGTTTTCTTCAATAAATTTCCTTCAAATTCACCCTTTTTATTATTCCAATCATACCTTACCTAAGCCCCATTACAACCTTATAAGACCATGTGACTTTTGCTTTTAGTTTATACATAAATGATAGAGATGTAATAATATTGTAAGCTTATAAGAGTTCTACTATGCATTGATTGAGAGTTTGATACTTTTCACGCTAAACATTTAAGTGCATTAAGTAAAATCTTAATGAGAGTGTAAAGATTTATGCCTTTGATTTCAATAAGATTGTTATGTGATTGCCATTAATATTAATTTATAAAGTTAATTTTAGGATAATTTGACCTCAATTGTATGTTAATTTGACTACTATGATTTGATAATTTAGAGTATGAATAGACATGTTGCGATTGATGAGGGGTGGATGTTGTAAGATTTATAATTTGGATTATAGTTAGCTTAAGAACAAGCAAAAGCTTAAGTGTGATAATGTTTGATAAATGCATATTTGACTATATTTATACACCCATATTTGATGAATTTTGCTTGATATTTTGCATTTTCTTGTATATTTAGTAATTAATTAACTCTAAGTGCATTTATAGATAATAATTGCATTCGTGGACTAAAGAGAGAGAAATTCAAGTGAAATTGTGTCATAAAATGAATATTTGAAGCACTTGGGATATACACGGCTGTGTATATGGTTGTATAAATCTCTAAAAAAAACATGTAAAGTCACGATTTTATGTGTTTTAGAAGTACATGGTTTGATGCACTGTCTTCGTGTTTTCCACTTCTCTGGATCAATATCGTCCCTTTTGAACAATCTCCTCTTCTTAAATAGCCTCCGAATGTTTGCCCCCTTATTTGCCTCTATTCACATCCTTTTATAGTGAATTATAGGGTTTCTAGGAACTACATCATAAAAAAACCATAAAAAGATCTAACATATCACTAAATCAAACCTCAACTTGCAAGAACATTAGATAGAAAAAGAAGGGAGTTTAGAATTAGGAACTCTTTGTTTTCTAATTTGTGCTACAATATTTTTTATTCTTTTATTTAATGCAATTGTTTTGATTGATCTATTGTGATTCAATTGTGCGTTTTATATATGTTCTAATAGATCCGAAACATTAGTACATAATATGGTTTCATAACATAGAGATTGAAAAATTCCTGTGTATGAATAGATCTATCATAATTGTAAGGAATTGATCACAAATCTAGAGATAGGTCGACATAAATCTTTTAGATTATGGTTAAACCTAATAGCAGAATTCACCAATTGGTAGAGCAATCCTAGAAACTTTAACTTGAGTAATTCGATTAATAAACTTAGGATTAGTTGTTAGTAATCTCGAGAAAGTTATTAGCATAAGATAGAAATTTGCACGATCCAATAGTCAATAAAACAAATCCAATAGTCAATAAAACAATTGCATGATAAAATTTAAATTATCAAATGATTTTAGAGGGTTCATTACCTAGACACTAATTTTTATATTGATTATTTTCTAAATAATTTCCACCGTCTCTATGTTTATTATTGTTTCCAACTTTATTTTGAATGTTTAAGTTTTAGTTTTCTTTATTAAAACTAAATTCAATCTTTAAGCTAGATAATAGGATAAAGGTAATTACTAATAATCATTGTTTTTGTGAGTTCGACTTGTAGTTGTCTATGGTAACTACAACGTAACTATGTCTTATACTTATAGTTAATTCAACATTGAGGATTAAAACAAGTCAATCATAAGAATGGTATCAGTAGTGAGAAACAAAGATGAATCCTTAATTCACGTACTTAAAAGAATGTCCTTTATCAAGACGAATTTGGATGTATATCCAATTATTTTGTTGTTGTCTCTCAACAATATAGATCATGGATAACCAGCTTGGATCCAATGGAACAGAAGTTGAAGATTGTAATTATTTTGTTGTTGTCTCTCAACAATATAGTTCATGGAAAACCAGCCTGGATCCGATGGAATAGAAGTTGAAGATTGCATTACAATTGCCTTATGCCTGATTTAGGGTTAAAAGCATTAACTTAATTATATTTCCTCCTTAATTAATAGTGTGCAGAAGATGTTATGAGGACATTTTTGTTAGATAAACAACTTTGTTTTTCTCTTCACCCAGAACTAATTAACAGACAATAGTCGAAAACCAACCAACAACAATTGTTCTATGCGTCAATTGAGCAAACTCAAAGGAAATCTATCTTTTCATACAGACACTAATTTACCAAATGGACTGTAAGTAGCTCTATAGCAGGTCTGAGTGCCACCTTCCAGTAGTCTTTTTACACCTTACTTGGCTTGATTGTGTGAGTAACGTTTCTTCCACTATACTTACTGCCTACTAATTTCACATTTTACTACTAATCAGACCATTCACAATAACAAGACCCATTATGAGAGAATGATCTACACATGCCTCCACTACCATTGTCAAGACATCCTTTCCCAAAGCAACTCCACTTCTTGATTCCTTTCTCTTGACCTGCAGGTTATGTGCTGTTCTTTAACATAAAGAGGAAGATAGAAAGGAAGTTCATATAAAGGTGTTAACAAAGTTTACCTCTGCAATCACCTTTCCAGTCTTGTCAATTATCTTGAAACCTGATGACCCTTTGCTCCAGCTTTCTATCATGCACTCATATGATTGATCCCTATCAGAACCAACAATCACTTTGCTTGCTGATGCCTCTCCCCTCAGCGTGCTGAATGCTTTTCTTACTTGAAAATCTGGCTTCCTGACCTTGCCAATTTCTGCGTCAATGGACCTGTAGCCTTCCCATGTCCCCAAAAACAACTTCACTCTCTTCACAGAAAGGTAAATTTAAGGCAAAATACATATTAGAAAAGAAACTGGACCAACTTCTGCTTAAAGATCTATGATACAATAGGTTCCTCCAATATGTTACCTTCCTGAGTATGGTGCACACGACGTCGCCTTTCAAGTCCATAAGCTGAACTTCATTGCTACACTTACTGTTGTAGTTATCTACTCGATACACAACTTGACCATTGGCATCAAACACAGTGCAACCATTTCCATTGAGTATCAGAGATTTCATCCATATTGTAAAGGTTTCTCTTCGAGATGTCAAATAACAAGGGACATCTGAGGAATTATGTGCTTGGGGATGAATCTTTGCCATCTCGAAACAGGTTCTGTCACTTGTCAGTACTGCAATATTAGCCACTCCAGTCGTTTTAAATGCTTAAATACAAAGAAAAGGACTAGGGATTAGCTGAAAAATACTAATTATATACTACAACTTGGAATTAGTTAGGCTTACTTCAGTTGTTTGTCGTGGTATACTTAAAATCCTCGTTCTTCATTAGGTTCAAATAATGCAACTACGGAACAAAAAGAAGCAATATATGTCGAATATGTAAAAGTAATCTTTTTTATATTCTGGATGATGAAGTCGAACTTGAGACAACTGACTGATATTGTATATATATATAGTCCTATATATTGTTTCTGTCTATCCAAAGGCTATTCATTTGTCAGGAATGCTTAGCAGGTGATTTTGTTTTATCTCTTGACCTTTTGTCCTTTCATTAAACAAAGATATCATCAACTTAGAGTTGCTGAGTTTGTAGTCACTACATCAACAAAAGGAACCTTATCGCTTTATCAATGCCTCGTCATATGGGGCTTTCACTGTTCCAAAGTGGAGATTTCGTCAGGTCATTTCAGTGTAGTTCTTCAGATTACACACAGAAGCAGCACACACATACACCGGAACCTGATATAATAAACACCTGTTTATGCTTCATCTACTTATATGTACACCAACCGTGGCATTATTAATCTTTTGTTCGTGGGATAATGAAAACCTATCAATTAAATTCCCAATAACAAAAAAAAGTTCTCTGAAAGATGATACCGCGTGAGTGATAATAAGTACGGCTAAGTCCGAATTTGCTTGCTGACAAAGATTCTACTACGTCCATTTAAAATAAAATATATTTATATCATCTTTCATAACTTCATAATATATGTATATCAAAGTCAGTGTAAACTCCATTTTCAACCTTCATAACTTGGATGTTATTGACAAGTGTTAGGATAAAAGCGAGAGTTCTGACATCCTCGTCCACCAGACCCCAATGCTTTGCGACAATAAAATAACTTACATACAAATGAATAAGGGATAATAGCAACACGTATAACAGAATTGGGGTGCTAATGGAGACTCTTATCTAAAGCTTTCATGTCACTAGAACAACTTTGTCCTGATTCATGTATAGCCACCTCTACCTGATAACAATTATCAATAGTTCCTACGGATTGCCAATTAATCAATATCAGATTTTTTCAGTAAAGTGAACCTCTGGTTTGATTATGTGTCTCTCTTGTCACTTGAATATTACTTGTTTGTATGTAGAATGGATTTTGTCTCAAATAAGATGAGCCATGGGTTAATTACTCTGCATTTTTGTTCTCTTCAAAAACTCTGTCTCCTATCCTCCCAAGATTTAGACTCTGGTAAGAACTAAAGTTCTAAGCAATCGCTTTCATAGAAGCCAGATGGTGTAGAAATATAAATAAAATGTTCCTGACAAATTGCATAAAAAGTCATGAAGCATGTCTGGGTTTTGGTTATCTAGTCAAGGCACCATTACCTTGTTCTCTTGGACTTTTCCCTTCAAAGCCCAGCTTGAAGAAGTGGCTTTGGTTCTTGTTTAATATACCATGTCAGGTGGCCCAGTTTATCTCTAGTTTCTGACACCTATAATTGAATTGACCTTATGCAATTTCCGGAAGCTGCAAAAAGACAAGTTAGTTTTTTGCTTTTCCATGTGAACCAATGTCAACGTGACAATTGAGGTCATGTCTGGCACCGTCAACAACTTCAAAAATGGGCTCTCTGAGGAAGGAACAGAAGAATTGTCATAGAGCTGTGCTCCAATACATGTGAACCTGAAAGAGACCAATCTCTCAATGACTCGTTCAAAACTGGCAAAACTGTGATGCCAGCTTGCTTTCGTTGGGGTTAAGTTACATCATACCCGAAGACAGCTAAAATTTGTTGGTTTAAGTTCCAAGAAGACAGGGTATCTATGTTGGATACGACAAAACTTTGCTTGCTCTGCAAAACTTCTACATTCTTGTTCTTCATAAAAAACGTTAACAGAATATTAAAAAAAGAGAAAAATCGTGACTTCTAAAACCCATTTGGTCGATTTTTCCATCAAAACTTGAAAGTACTCCAATAAAAAACGTAAGAAAGAACGACAAAAGCACCCAACATTTGCTTGACACTATGTTACAGTTGTCAGAAGTCAATGGTCTAAACTCAAAACCACCTAACACCGAGTGCACGAATCCAACACGAACTATCATTAATACATAGACAACATCATACACAACACAACTCCTACATACATCTGTATATACACACACGCATAAAATACATACACAATATATATACCAACTATTCATCGTGTCTGCATATACAATTTATATCTCCGTATGTCTGTTCCCTTAATTCAATGATATTTCGTTCCCCTCTTTTCTGCTGAAATTAGAATAAATAGTTTGATCATCAAATGGATTCTTTTTTTTTTTTATCTGCTCTCCTTATGAACCATTAAAGTTTGGATCTTTTTAATAATAAATAGAAAAAGTTTGATCCTTTTTATAAAAATATTAATGATTGGTTAATTATTTAATTAATTAGGGTAATAGCAGATTTCAGTGGAGGGCGAAACTGTGAATCATATTCATACATGTCAGGCTCCCACGTTAACAAAGGGCCAAACTTGTTTCCGTCAGTCCCACATGAAAAAGAAATCAATGGATAATATATATATATATATAAGTTCATGTCGAACCAGGAAATTGGGGTCTACTTATTTTGTGGGTTGAGAAGAAAAAAAGAAATATTCGATTGACTCTAGCTGGTGAATGGAAAATTATATATAGAAATTTGAAAGATTTATCTGATCGTTAACACCAGACAATTCATTTAATTTCAGATGCTGTTATGTTTGATGTTGTTCTTTCCGCAATCTTTTATTAGTTTTCTTAAGATGGAGCGGACTTTTTGTTTGGAGAGCGAGAACTAAAAGGATCATGATTTTCGTCAAAGTGTTGAATCGTTTGATTCACTGGAAAGAATCGCTATCTGGGTAGGCGTGCTTTTGCCATGATCGCCACCTACCCCTCTTTCACGGGTTAGTTCTCTACGTGGCACTCTTCTGTTGGGGAAGGAAATCTTTTGATTGTGATATTGTTGTCGTTCATGTTGATGATCGTGTTCTCAAGGTAACATTGCTTGTTTCTTCAGATTTCTGCAAGCCAAAAGTCGTTGAAAATTTTGTTCCTTTCGTTGGCTAAGATACATATAGATAGATGTTGGAGATTGATTCTGTCAGAAATAGTTCGTGAAGATAGGTGATGTGAGTTGGTTTCTTGAAAGAAGCAATCTTTCGATGCCACTCTAGTGATTGTGATGATTTGTATACTTTGATTCAGTTTTGAGGTTCTGGGTATTAAGAAATCAGTGGTTTTTTTTCCCACTTTTTTGCCACTCTGCAACTTATCGAGGCTTGTGGATTGGATGATTGTAGAGTAGCGAGGTTTAATACTTCCTTGTGGAGTCGTCAAAAGAAGAAATACAATGCATTCGCACTAAAAGTTGCAAAGTGTATGATTGAGGAGATCAAGAGTTTACGACTTCTAAAGGTCGTTAGGAATATAGGATAGTAGACGATCCATGGATGCTGTTTATATAGCCTTGGAAGGTCTGACTTGCAGTAGCTGATTATGATTAATTAGTTTTCTGAGGATTAATTTTGTTGATTCAAGTTGAAACCTTGATTTTGTTTCTTAAGAGTGGGAAATGAGTATAGCATAATGAACGGGACTGTAAGGAAAGTGTGTAGATGGATTCTCCTGACAAGACATTATCTGAGCTAGTTGGCATATTTAAGTCGTGGGTTCCTTGGCGGCCTGAGCCGCCTAGTGTTTCAAAGGATTTTTGGATGCCCGATCAGAGTTGTAGGGTATGCTACGATTGTGATTCCCAGTTTACAGTTTTCAACCGCAGACACCACTGCCGGCTCTGTGGTCGAATTTTCTGTGCCAAGTGTACAGCTAATTCCTTTCCGGTTCCGTCTGGTGATCCAAGTAAAGCACAGGACGAGTGGGAGAAGATTCGGGTGTGTAATTACTGTTTCAAGCAATGGCAGAAAGGCGTTACTTACTTTGATCATGTAACTGAGCTTCCCAGCTTGGATCTTAGCGGTTCACCTTCAGGAGCAAGTTTGACCAGTAGCATCTCTAGTGGGACTGCTAACAGTACTAGTAGCTTAACCCTTGGGTCAAGAGCATACTCAGTTGGGAGTTATCAACAAACTTATTGCAGTTCAGGTCCCAATCCTGCTCAAAAATCTGAAATGGAGAATACACCAGTTAAGCCCGGGGAAATTGCAGTTAAGAGAAGCAATATCCCTGTTGCTGATGGAGGATATCAGTCTTCCCATCAATATTCATTCTCAATGAACAGGTCTAATAAAATTTTTGTTAAGTTCAATCTTCATCTATTGTTTGGGTGTTCACCGGAAACAAATAACATGATATCTGGAAACACTGGCACATTCACACATGCATCTCTAAGTATATGAAGAAACTACTATTATATTGTTTATTATTTGAGTTCTATTGTTTAATGCTTGACTTTTCTTTTGCATTAGGAGTGATGATGAGGATGAGGATGATTATGGGATATATCATTCTGATTCTGAGACAAAACATTTTCCTCATGTTAATGACTACTATAGTCAGTTAGAGTTTGATGACTTGTGCACTGATGATGGATCACAAAAAGTCCATCTTGATGGGGAAACTATTGAGTCCAAAGGTACAAGCAGTGCTTTGTTGAACCATAATTGTGGCTTGCAGGGTTCTGAACGAACATCGCCCTCTAGGATAAAGGATGATAATGATGTCAATGTTGAATGTGAACCACCGTCCTCTATGTATCCAGGTGAAGATGATAACATGGAACCTGTTGATTTTGAAAGCAATGGATTGCTCTGGCTCCCACCTGAACCAGAGGATGAACAGGATGAGAGAGAAGCTGGCTTGTTTGAGGATGATGATTGTTATGAGGGGGATTCTGCAGGAGAGTGGGGATGTTTACGTGCATCGAGCAGCTTTGGAAGTGGAGATTTTCGCAATAAAGATAAATCAACTGAGGAGCAGAAGCAAGTCATGAAGAATGTGGTTGATGGGCATTTTAGGGCATTGGTAGCACAGCTTTTACTTGTTGAGAATGTTCCCTTGGGTGATGAAAATGACAAGGACAGCTGGTTGGAGATCGTCACATCTCTGTCTTGGGAGGCTGCTACACTTTTAAAACCAGATATGAGTACTGGAGGAGGAATGGACCCCGGTGGATATGTGAAAGTAAAATGCATTGCTTCTGGACACCGCAGTGAGAGGTAATTGCTACTATAATTTATATTCTGATATATAAGATAGTTGATTGCGTGCCTGTCTACATTCTTGGTCAACGTGCCTGTCTACATTCTTGGTCAATCTTGAGTTGGAACTTCCATTATTATTTATATCAGGAAAACTATAAAAACTTGATCAATCACTTTCAAGTGCCAACTGCTCCATATTTGCACTTTTCATTTGGTTGCTGATAAATAAGTAGCATCAATTAGTCTCCCCTAGTTTAATTCTATCACAGATTATCCTCGAATTTAATTGAAGAATGATCAGTAATATGCTAAACCTTAAAGAAAACAATTATGTGATCATGAAAAGGAAAAACAATTACTTATAAAGAAAAATAAATGAGGATATGATTCTGAAATTGATTCATCTCACAAAGGAGTAGACTTTCCTTTTGCACTTGCTGATTGCAGCAGTTGCTTAAGTTGAAAATTTTGCCTAGAGGCTATCTAAGAAGCATACTTTTTCTTCTCTAGAGACCTAGAACTTGAAATGGAAAACTTTTTTATTGCTGAACTAATTTTAGAAATTACAGAACACATGTTTTTAGTTTCATACTTATCCTTGCTTTAATCTGCTCATCTTTTTTAAATCTCACTATGCATAATTCCATGTATGTGTGTGTGTTCATCAAGTTAATCATGATTCCTTTTCCTATAGTGTTGTGATCAAAGGAGTTGTTTGTAAGAAGAATGTGGCTCATCGTCGAATGATATCCAAAATAGAGAAACCTCGATTGTTGATTCTTGGAGGGGCACTTGAATACCAGCGTGTTACTAATCACTTGTCAAGTTTTGATACTCTGTTACAGCAGGTTCTAAAACAAATTCACCTTTCACAGACACTTGTTTTTCTCTTATTTCGAATTCAGTCCTTGTGCATCTACTCGCTACTTTGTACTTGAACTTTTCCCACATCTACTTGAAATACTTATCCTCTTTCATTCTCATTTTCTGTTTTCAATATCAAGGAAATGGACCACTTGAAGATGGCAGTGGCACGGATAGATGCACACCACCCTAATGTCCTCTTAGTAGAGAGATCAGTCTCTCGATTTGCGCAGGAATACCTACTTGCTAAAGACATATCTCTTGTTTTGAATATCAAGAGGCCACTTTTAGAGCGAATAGCACGCTGCACAGGTGCTCAGATAGTCCCTTCAGTTGATCATCTCTCTTCCCCGAAGTTGGGTCACTGTGATACATTCCATGTACAGAAGTTTTCAGAATATCTGGGTACTGCTGGACAGGGAGGTAAAAAAACAGTGAAGACATTGATGTATTTTGAAGGCTGCCCAAAGCCACTAGGTTTTACTGTAAGTCACTCAACCGTTATAGTTAATCGTATGAATGACTGGAGTGCATGCATCAGTTTGCATAAATTATAATTCTTTATCATTTTGGCATGTGGATTGACTTGCGTCAAAGTTGCATTTAACAACTTATATTTTCATTTTGAACAGATTTTACTTAGAGGTGCTAATGTTGATGAGTTGAAGAGAGTAAAACATGTGGTTCAATATGGAGTTTTTGCTGCATATCATTTGGCTTTGGAGACATCTTTTCTTGCTGATGAAGGTGCCTCTCTACCTGAATTGCCATTGATCTCTCCAATCACTGTGGCACTTCCGGATAAGTCATCAACCATTGAAAGATCCATATCAACTGTACCTGGTTTCACTCTCTCCACCAATGAAAAGCCTCAAGGACTAGAAATTAGTGGTGAACCACAGAGATCCAATAGCATTCCTATTACATGTCTGGCCTCAGCTATTCACAATTCTTTCAATCAAGTTGAAGGAGAACTGCCAACTGATGGCCCCAGTTCTGAATCCCCAGAATGTACCTCATCTTTTATCAATTTGACAACAATTCTTGATACTGTTCCATCTGCAATCAATTTTGGTACAGATTTTTACCATAGTTACACTGCAAAAAAAGAAGGATCTGAAAGTTCTTTTGTGCCAGAAATGCCTGCCGTAAGCAGTGGTGTAGCTACTACGACTGACCAATTTGCTCTTAAGGGATGTGAATTGTTGAAGAAAGTTGAAGCAAATCCTTCCCAAAATGATCTCTGGGAGATCGCTGCAACTCGGCAACATAGTTCAGAAGTGTCTTCACAATTAGATAGTAACATTCGTAATAATTTTGAGGACTCAGGACCATTAAAGGAAGAGTTTCCTCCATCTCCTTCAGATCATCAGAGCATTTTGGTTTCCTTATCTTCACGATGTGTGTGGAAGGGAAGTGTCTGTGAGAGGTCCCACCTCTTTCGAATCAAATACTATGGTAATTGTGACAAACCTTTGGGTCGGTTTTTGCGTGACCATTTATTTGATCAGGTAAGCTTCTTTTTTTTATTTTCTTGATATTTCAAATCTTAGGTTCCTTGGAATTTCATTTTCAAACTGAAAAGACCATTTTTTTGTCAGAATTATGCTTGTCCATCCTGTGATATGCCATCTGAAGCACATGTTCATTGTTATACGCATCGACAAGGTACACTAACTATATCGGTTAAGAAGCTATCAGAAATACTTCTACCAGGAGAAAAGGATGGGAAGATCTGGATGTGGCATAGATGCCTAAAATGCCCTCGGACCAATGGTTTCCCTCCTGCTACACGAAGAGTTGTAATGTCGGATGCTGCTTGGGGTTTATCTTTCGGGAAGTTCTTGGAGCTCAGTTTTTCCAACCATGCGGCTGCCAGCAGAGTGGCAAGTTGTGGTCATTCTCTGCACAGGGATTGTCTTCGTTTCTATGGGTATTTCCATCATCTCTTTACCTTGTTATTTTTAAGTGCACAAAATTTATACCTAATCTGGTTTTCTCTTTCTTGGAGATCATGGCAATCATATGATCTATGCCTTACAACATAAGATTATTTGATGAATGTTCTCAAGTTATGGAGTTGATCAACTTAACGGTATTTAATTTACACAGATTAAAAGGTCCCATATTTCATCCCAAAAGATGGAAAAATAAAAAATTAAACCATTCAGGTTTTGAATACTTCGCTCACTAGCTGTCTTTTACATGCTGGCAGATTTGGGAATATGGTTGCTTGTTTTCGGTATGCATCAATTAGTGTTCTTTCTGTCTATCTTCCACCTGCAAAGCTTGACTTTAACTTTGAGAATCAGGATTGGATAAAGAAAGAGACTGATGAGGTACTGTGATGACTACTTCCATTTTCTAATGATATATCCTTCTCCATCTCTCTGCTTGTGTGTAATTTAGTTGTCTAATTTGGCAGGTAGTCAATCGTGCAGAGCTTCTTTTTTCTGAAGTACTCAATGCTCTAAGTCAAATTGTAGATAAAAGATCTAGTGTTGCATCAGCAAACAGTGGCATGAAAACTGAAACAAGACGTCAAATTGCAGGACTTGAATTAATGTTACAAAAGGAAAAGGCAGAATTTGAGGTGAGGCATTAATTTTATTTCTGTTCTTTCTTTTTTGGTTTGTCAGAAAGTGGAAAGGATCCACCAAGATTAAAACCCTGGTGGCAGTAGGATATCTTTGAAATCTTCGCCCAAATGAGCCAGAAGGCATTCAGTTTTTGAATACTCCTCTCTCTCTGTGTTGTGTGTTTGTGTGCGCGTGTGTCTTTTACTTGTTTCTAGTCTTTACATAATTAACTGTTATACAATACAGAAGGGAAATAGCTTATGCATGCACATGAATTGGGAGTCTAAGCAGCATTTCCTCTGCCATCTTTCCTGTATTCGACAACAACTTTAAGATAAACATGATTAGTTTAATTTTCTACACTCTGCACTACATCAAAGTAGATCTACCATCTAAATCTACTGCTTCATTTTGCGTATTTTAGCAGTTAATCAAAATCTTGAATGACTCTGATACTTGACCATCATCATATTCTCAAGATTGATATTGATAAGATTAAAGAGAGAAAGAAAGAGAAAATATTTTGTATTCAATGATCTGTTTTTAATATCACGATATAATCCTATGCGATATTTGTTTTAGGAGTCGCTTCAGAAAATATTGAACAGGGAAGCAAAGAAAAGCCAACCTGCTATTGACATACTTGAGATCAATAGACTAAGGAGACAGTTACTTTTCCAGTCTTACATGTGGGACCATCGCCTAATTTATGCTGCTGGTATACACAACAGCAGTATTCAGGATGGTTTAAACATTTCAACTGCTGAATATGAAGGAAAACGACTTTCTAATACTGAGAAGCTTGATGAGGTTGATGCTCTAGAAAAAGATTTTACACATTATGATTCTCGGCCACTTGATCCAGAAGCTTTTATTAAAACTGAACAGCAAGGAGAATTTAATAGCAACACTGATGGATCAGATGCTTTTGATGAAGAAACAGAAATTGATGGCAATCTTGATCATTTGAGACAAGATCAAGCTAAACTTTCTGCTGCCATATCCTTATCTGATAACTCAGTCACTCTGGAATCCAGCAACAATATTTCTGGGACTTCGTTTGAGGATCAGGCTGCTATCATGGCAAATTTGTCCGCTTCTCTTGATGCTGCATGGACAGGTGATAATCACCATGGAATTGGGGTACCAAAGAATGATGGTAGTGCTCATTTTGATTCGACTGCGGCAGATTCTTCAACCAAAGTTGTGGAGCCAGAGCATGCAGATTTGGAGGGCTACATGGAAGACCAGAAAGGGCTCAAGTTTGGCTACTCCCTTCCAACTGCATTATCCACCAAGGGCCATGACAATACAGAAGATTATACAAGTTGGTTAAAAATGCCTTTCTTGAACTTCTACCGATCATTCAACAAGAATTTTATAACAAACTCGGCAAAGCTTGATACATTGGGTGACTACAATCCAGTCTTTGTTTCGTCCTTCAGGGAGTTGGAGTTTGAAGGCAGTGCTAGACTATTACTTCCTGTGGGCACAAATGACACTGTAATTCCTGTATATGATGATGAACCCACTAGTATTATAGCTTATGCTTTGATGTCACCAGAGTACCATGGCCATCTGAATGATGATCTGGAGAAAATGAAAGAGAGTGGGGATTTCAGTGCTTCTATGAATTTATTGGATTCAGTCTCTTCCCATTCATTCCATTCTGTTGATGAACTCACTATAGATAGTTATAAAAGCTTTGGTCCTTCTGATGACAGCTTCTTATCTGTTACTGGATCTCGTAGCTCATTGATCTTAGACCCACTCAGTTATACAAAAGCTATGCATGTCAAAGTTTCATTTGGAGATGTTGGCCCTACTAGTAAAGTGAAATATTCTGTAACTTGTTACTACGCACAGCGATTTGATGCCTTAAGGAGGGTGTGCTGCCCATCTGAGCTTGATTTTATAAGGTCTCTTAGCCGTTGTAAGAAGTGGGGAGCTCAAGGTGGAAAAAGTAATGTCTTCTTTGCAAAAACCTTGGATGATCGCTTTATTATCAAACAAGTCACAAAGACAGAACTGGAATCATTTATAAAATTTGGTCCTGGTTACTTCAAGTATCTCTCTGAATCAATTAGCTCAAGATGTCCAACATGCCTGGCAAAGATCTTGGGGATATATCAGGTGCTTAATTATTTGGCCCTAAAGTACAAACAAGGGTAGATTGTTGGTTGTTTAATTTAGTTTCACTTCTTCAAAATTTACTTTTTGTCTGGGATTATCATTTAAATTATTTTGTGAGCTCTAATAGATATTTTGTATTGAAGTATTCACTGAAGACTTATGAAACCTTGCCCGGATTCATTTATCTATCATTGGCTACTGCCAGGTAACCTCTAAGCACTTAAAAGGTGGGAGAGAAACCAAGATTGATGTTCTGGTAATGGAGAACCTTCTGTTTGGAAGGAATGTGACCCGCCTTTATGATCTAAAGGGATCTTCTAGATCACGATACAATCCAGATTCTAGTGGGAGCAACAAAGTTCTGCTAGATCAGAACTTAATTGAAGCAATGCCAACTTCTCCCATTTTTGTGGGAAACAAGGCAAAGAGGTTACTGGAGAGAGCTGTCTGGAATGATACTTCTTTTCTTGCGGTAATTACCCGACAGACTGTTTGTGCATCTCATCTATATGTGCCTTGTTGCCTTAATCTACCATTTTTTGTTTCCTTTTTGTGGAGGGCAGGCTAATAAGTGAGGTGAGTCTTGTGGTGGGATGTTGAAGATTGGTGAAACGTAGTAGTTTAAGAAGGGCATGCATGTCCGGTTTCACTTAGGACCACACTATTTTGTTTATGGATATAGATACCTAAGCACACAGAAGTCATATAATCACACAGAATTCATATAATCTCTGTTGTCCATTTTAATTTTTTGTTCTTATGCCAATTGCAGTCAATCGATGTGATGGATTACTCCTTATTGGTTGGAGTAGACGAAGAGAATCATGAATTAGTTCTTGGGATCATTGATTTCATGAGACAGTATACATGGGACAAGCACCTGGAAACATGGGTCAAGGCTTCGAGAATACTTGGTGGAAATACGAATTTAGCTCCAACAGTTATTTCTCCAAAGCAATATAAGAAAAGGTTCAGGAAAGCTATGACTACCTACTTTTTGATGGTTCCAGATCAGTGGTCTCCTCCATGCACAGTGACAAGTAAATCACAGGCTGAAGTTGGTGAAGAAAACATCCCAGGTGGGACTTCGGTTCAATGATATGCTACCCCCCTGTGATTGTATATCCACTATGCTCTTTGCACATTATTTTTCCCCTCCTCATTATTTTTCTTATACTTAATTCTTTTTGGTAGGAGATATATAGTTTTGACCAGGGGAAGTATAATTAATTGTTAGAAGATGATAGAACAAGGCTATTAAAGCCGCAGGAATCAATGAGAAGGATGATATTGGATGGCCTCCTCATGAAGCACTTGTACAAGAAAATGTAATTAGTGTTGCAACCTGTACAACTTCTGCAGTTCTTTTTCCTTTTTCTTTTGATTGGAGCAACATATTTGGCGCCTACTCTGTCCTGTCCATATACGTAACACACGACACGTTTGCTAACATGCCACCCTTGCAGGGTACGTACTCAGAAATCACCATGGATATCGAGTATGTGTCTTGCGAGAGTGGGGTGTTACATGGTAAAATGATCAAGTTTGTCAAAATAAAAATTCCAAGAAATAGACGACGAATTTCAACATGATAAGATGGAGTGCAAAAGATTATATTGTTATTTTGAACTTCAATTTGCATGCATAGATGATTTGCATGTGTTACAACATTCTTCTAGGTGTTAATTGCAGTTAGGGTCAACTGCAATTAGCTTAAAAACAAAAGAAAGTGTTGCATTTACTGTGGAGAAGCGCATCACTTCGCTATTGCTAGTTTGTCCTCTAATACTTTTGTGTCCTCCAAATTGTAGTATTTACTGTGGAGAGAATTGTTTCCACTAATGTGGATTGCCAAGTTCTGATTCTATGACCACCGTTGGAAATAATTAGAATTTGTATGCACACTCGTTTTTATTTATACACTAGCCATCTTACCCTTAGAAATAGACTAAAAAGATACTAGAGATATATCCTTTTCACTATAACCATAGATCGAGCAACCTCCTTAAATGAGTGAAATTTGTTCTCAAGAACATAAACATTCTCCTGATAAACCTACATCATCAAAGATGAGTAATCTAATCTAACCAGAATTCAGAGTCACAGGGAAAAGCTATCTAGAATTGATAAGGAACAAATAGTAGAAGTCCATTCCAAAACAATTGGCCCACCAACCTCATCCGTCGGAATACAAGGCGTTTTTGCTTGCAAAACTCCGTAATCTCCTTCTGGTTGTCCTCACTAAGGATCTGCGTCTCAGAGCTAAGTATAACTAAAATCTATCCACAAGTTATTTTGATTATTGCAGAAAGTTCAAATTATTTTCTAAAAAACACATTCTTAAAAACCTGCCCTATTAGATTGCCTGGATTTATTACAACCAAGTCCCTGACTGTGATGCCTCTATACTTGGCATCTTCGAATTGCTTATTAAGCTCAAAAATCTCCAATCCCCATCTAGTTGCTTCATCAATATAGTCAAGATAAATATGTTTTCATAGTAAGATTCTAAGGTCAAACATCATTACCAGATATGAGAGATTAATAAAATAATTTATATCAGGTTAAGCACTCTAACAATATGCTTGAAGAAGAGCTCAAGAAGAGAGCTAATTGAATCAACTGAATTTCAGAATCAACTAAAAGAACTAAGGAGAGTCAATCAATGCAAATTGCCCAAATACTAATATAACATTGTTGTAAAGAAAGCATACCAGAGAGCCCCCATGAAGAGCTATTGATGTAGAGTATAACATATATTGAGGGCAAAGAATTCCATCCTTTTCTGATCTCATCAGAAATTGCATCATGTGGACCTGTAATAGATAGTGCACAATCAGTAGGCATGTTTTGAATATCACTAATGTAACTATACATCTGTAAATATATGTAGGCATAGTGTATAGTAGAGGTTATTTCCACAATCAAGCATGGAACAATTGACTTGCCGCTGGACTTGCACATCTATCAAGAAAATGTCATTTGGATCAGAAAGAAAACCATCACGAACTTCGGTTCCAGCAGCAATGGTATCACATAATCATTTGATACCCCTGATGAAAAGTTAAAACCATGATACACATTATAAAAAATTGACATATTCAATATGTCAACCAAAGACTCAAAGCTGACTAAGATGGGCACTAGTTATCACCTAACTATGACTGTAAGCTCCAGTTGCCCTTCCAGGAATTTGATCAAGAATCTGCCAAGCTCGATCAATTGCATCACCACTGTAGTAAGTCAATTCAATAAATGAATATTGTTAAATGATAAGAGCAAGTGGAGAAAGGCTTTTTTTTTTAAATAGCGGGGTTTTTTTAAAATAAAATAGGGGAGAAAGTTATTCTCATCATTAACCATTTCATTTTGGAGAAAGAGTGGTTCATATACGAGAGAAACTCATATCTTAACCCAAAATTTTGTTATTTTCATTTTGGAGAAAGAGTGGTTCATATATAAGAGAAACTCATATCTCAACTCAAAACTTTAGGACATTGAGATAGGCCCTTTTTCATGCATAAACTCTCATTAATTCTTGTTATGGTCCATGTGAGAAATTTTACACTCAACACACCCTCTCACGTTTAGGAATGAACATTAAGTTCTCTTTGATCTCCATTTCAAAAGAAGAGTAGTTCATATATGAGAGGTAATCCGTATCTTAACCCAAAACTTTAAGGCATTGGGTTAAGAGCCCTTTCTTATATATTAAAGCCTTATTAATTCTTAATCATAATTGAGAGGGAATCCATATCTCAGCTTAAAACCTTAAGCCATTGGGTTATAGACCCTTTCATATATATAAACCACTATTAATTCTTGTTCCCAATTGTGAGAATTTATACGGTTTAACAAAACTAGTTCAATCAAAATGGAAGGATGGACAGCAACATACTGAATACATGAAGATTTTATTCTATCATAAACTAACTCAAATTCATTTCTCTCATCCAGTCTAATTATCATTTACAAGCTGAAAATAGTGATAATAAACTGAATGGTACATAGTATAACTTATTCCAAGATCCTATATAGACAAAATAAAGGCAAAGGAAGAGCATAGATAAGAGACAAAAAGTTAACACCTGAACAAACCCTGCGTTTCACTTTTATCAAAAATGATTGGATGGTCATAGAGTGTAAGAACCTAATTGAGAATATCTAATTAAGAATTGTTTCCACTGAATACATACAGAATGCATTCAACCAAAAAGGCAATGAAAGCATACCTTACAGAAGGTGATTGGTTGTTGTCCAAAAGAGTGAGGATTCCCAATATTGCAATATATTATATGTCATAAAATTCAAGTAAAACTAGAGCATGGATGGAAAATATTTGTTCTCTAGAGTGATGTCTTTAAGGAGACATGTAGAATCCCCTTTTGAGCTCCACATTGGCTCCCTCCTTCCCAAGAAGCGCATGGTAAATAAAAAACAAAATCTCATAATTAGAACTGACAAAGTAAAATGTTTTCCTCTTCACCATTGAAATTTCTATTCCACCTAGTGAACAATGAAAAGGTTCCATGACATAGAATCAAAGATAATCCAAAGAACGACGACAATTAATCCCGAAGTGAGTACTTTGGCAATTCCAAGATGAATACCCAGTACCTTTCACATGCCCTTCAAAAACAATAGTCCAGAGGAAAAGGAAGAGATTAGCTCATCAAAGGGATGAGAGCTTGGCTTAGCCTTCAATTCCTCTTGTAATTTCTATGTAATAGAAGCACAACAAAAGATTATTACATTTGGTAAGAACTGGCAACTCAACTCGCGAGGAGTGTGTTCCCCAATCGCATCAATATGACTTACGTAGTACTACTAGTACCCAGAAATTTTGTGTTTGCAGTCCAAAATTGTAAATTGGAAATCAAGCAAAATCTCAAATACTAGAAACTTTTCTTAAATAATGCGTGAAACATTAGAAGGTTAAACGATTCTCGTAGATAAAAAACGGCAAATGAGCCTTTCCATAAAAATGAAAAATAAGTAGTGTTTATAGTTGTTTTTTTATCTATCTTACACATAATTATCCTATTTTATCTAAGGAATTTTGGTCATATTATAATACGATGGTAAACTTAGGGGCTATTTGATTTTACGTCTATTTTTTTGTTGTAGTTTTAATTTTCGTTTTGAATTTTTATTTTTATTTTCTTTTAATAAAAACAAAAACTTGTTTAGTTATTAATATTAACGTAGTTATACTTTTATCATTAATAATAATTACATATCACATAAAACTTAAGTTAAATTATTTTAATTAAATAAATTTATTTAATCTCTTATATAATATTTATTTTAATATTATGTTATTTTAATAAATAAATAATTTAAAATTAATATTTATTTGAAATATATTTTAATTATTAAATCAAATTTTATTTAAATATTTATATATTTTAAATTTAATTATATTTATTAATAATTATTATAATTTAATTACATATAATTTAATTATAAAATTAAATTAAATAAAATTATTCATAATTTTATTGATAATTAATTTTAATTTATTAAATATATAATGTTAAATTAAATTATTCATATTTTATTAAAATTTAAATAATTAAATAATATATTAAACGATAGCATTATAGAAAAACATAAATAGGAAATAAAAACTACTTTTTATGGTGTTCATAAAAGCATAAATAAAATAAAAACTACTTTTTACAATGTTCATAATTTTAAAATTGTAAGAAACTATAACTAAGAACTGAGCTAAAATTTCAAATTTAACAAAAAATTTATTAAATTTAAAAACTAAAAATAAAAATAAATATACTTCAAACTATAATTAAAATTCTTTTTAAAAAATTTTTAAAAAATATACTAGTATGCAGTTCAGTGATAAGTATTTAAACTGCAGATTAAGTAGAATGCACTGCTCAGGTCGAAAACCTGCATAGGAGCAGTGTAAATGGTTAGGGTTCAAATTCAATGCAGATCTTGACCGAAAATCGGTTTCAGATCTTAAGTGCATCTGCAATACCGATACATTTCGGGACCAATCCGTAAAAAAAAAATTTGAGGGACTAAATTGAAAATAAAAAATTTTTTACCTAATTTTATCTACCCCGACCCCGACCCCAACCTTCCAGATCTAGATCTGGTTTTCTCCTTCCTCTCCTCACATCGCCGCTGCCGTCCTCCCTCCTCGCCGTCGTGTCGCCGCTGCCGTCCTCCTCCTCCCTCCTCGAATCCCGTCTCGCGCTCGCCTCCTCGAATCTCCTTCGGTTTCTCCTTCCTCTCGGACCTCTCCTCACATCGCCGTTGCCTTCCTCGCCGTCGCCTCCCCTCAGGTCAGCCTTCCTCTCCTCCTCGGCGCTTCGATTCTCTCTCGCCTCATAGTCTCCTCCTCGCCGTCTGTCTCCTCCTCGCCTCCTCGCGTCGCCGTCAACCTCACCAAGACCCATTGTTTTGGCTTTTGGTTGTATGTTTTTTATTTTGTTTTTCATGTTTCATGGAAATTTGAAGTTGATTGTGCCTGTGATTGTGTTGTTGACTTGTTGTTGGATGATGGAAAATCGTAGATCCGGGTTGTTTTAATTTGGAATGAGGAAAAAATTGAATTTGTTTGAATGTTGAACAGTTGAAGGCTTGAAGGAGTTGGTTGTTTCGGCTGGAATGAGGAAAAAAAATTGAATTTGTTTGAATGTTGAACAGTTGAAGGCTTGAAGGAGTTGAAGCTGATTTCGGTTGTTGAAGACTTGAAGGGAAGGTTTGATTGAAGTTGAAGTTGAAGTGTTGAACCGATAATATTGAAATTGAAAATAAATTTTGTGACTTTTGTGATTTTGACTTGTGGAAGTTGAACTTCAACCGATTGTGTTAAATTGAAATTGATTGGTGATTGATCATTATTGGTCTGATTGCAAATTAAGTTTGGAATGGTGAATTGTGACTATGATTTAGTATTTTAGTAGATTTATGAAATTAAAATTCAATTGTTGAATTATTGTGAATGAGATTGAATTTGACTATTTGAGTTTGTGCAATTGAAATTGAGTTTGATTATTAAAATCAAAACAACTTTTAAATCAAATTGTAAAATTGACAATCAATTGATCAATTGTGAAATTAATAATTAAATGTAAAATTGTTAAATTGATAATTAAAATTGACAATCATTAATTGACACATTTTTAATATTTGTTAAATGGTCCTTAATTTTTAATATTTGGGTATTGAATATTGATAAATAATTAGTTAAGTATAAAATTATGGAATTAGAAATTAATAATAATTTGATTGTAGTTAATAATGATAGTATTTGTTTATTTGAGTATTAGTTTTAGCTAGGTAAATAATTAATTGTTCCTAAAAGGTTAAAAGATGTTGAACTTTAATGGAATGGCAATATATATGTGTGGGAATTATAAATATTTAAAATTGGTAATGTTATGAAATTGTGATTTGTGAATATGATGTATACTTGTAGATTCCAATTTATACTTATAATGTCGATTAAGAATTATAAAAGCATCATATATATTTAAGAATGAAATATAAAATGGTGTATATAATATTATGATGTGTTAGAAATAGAATTATGAATGTTTTGTGTTAATTAGGATCGGAAATTGTTGGATATTGAATGAAATTATGATTGTTTTGTAATTGTTAGGATTGAGAATTGTTGTAAATGGAATGAATGGAAATTGAATTGTGATTGTTTTGTAATTGTTATGATTGAGAATTGTTAGAAATGGAATGAATGGAAATTGAATTGTGATTGTTTTGTAATTGTTAGGATTGGGAATTGTTGGAAATGAAATGAATGGAAATTGAAATGTGATTCTTTTGTAATTGTTAGGATTGAGAATTGTTAGAAATGGAATGAATGGTAATTGAATTGTGATTGTTTTGTAATTGTTAGGATTGGGAATTGTTGGAAATGGAATGAATGGAAATTGAATTGTGATTGTTTTGTAATTGTTAGGATTGGGAATTGTTGGAAATGGAATGAATGGAAATTGATTTGTGATTGTTTTGTAATTGTTAGGATTGGGAATTGTTGGAAATGGAATGAATGGAAATTGAATTGTGATTGTTTTGTAATTGTTAGGATTGTGAATTGTTGAAAATGGAATGAATGGAAATTGAATTGTGATTGTTTTGTAATTGTTAGGATTGGGAATTGTTGGAAATGGAATGAATGGAAAATGAATTATGATTATTTTGTAATTGTTAGGATTGGAAATTGTTGGGAATTGGATTGGATTGGATTGGATTGGATTGGATTGGATTGGATTGGATTAGATTGGATTGAATTGAATTAGATTGAATTGAATTGGATTGAATTGAATTGGATTGAATTTGAATTGATTTGGAATTGTAATTGGAATTGGAATTGGAATTGGAATTGGAATTGGTTGAATTGAATTAGATTGAATTGGATTGGATTGAATTGAATTGAATTGAATTGGATTGAATTGGATTGGATTGGATTGAATTGAATTGGATTGAATTGGATTGAATTGAATTGGATTGGATTGGATTGGATTGGATTGGATTGGATTGAATTGAATTGAATTGAATTGGATTGGATTGGATTGAATTGGATTGAATTGAATTGGAATGAATTGGATTGAATTGTATTGTATTGGATTGAATTGGATTGGATTGGATTGAATTGAATTGGATTGAATTGAATTGAATTGGAAGTGAATGGAATGAATGGAATTGAAATTGGAATTAGATTGGATTGAATTAAATTGGATTGGATTGAATCCAATTGGATTGGAATTGATTGAATTGAATTGAATTAGATTGAATTGAATTGAATTGAATTTGATTGAATTGGATTGGATTGAATTGAATTGAATTGAATTGAATGGAATTGGATTGAATTGGAATTGGATTGAATTGGAATTGGATTGAATTGGAATTGAATTGGAATTGAATTGGATTGGATTATATTGGATTTAATTTGATTGAATTGAATTGAATTAGATTGAATTAAATTGAATTGAATTTGATTGGATTAGATTGAATTGAATTGAATTGGATTGGAATTGAATTGATGTGTTATTTATTTTTGTGTACAGATAAATGGAAGGAAGTTCAAATACTCCCGATCAATCTAGTTCAGGAAGATACAATGATCCAGCTTGGGCTCATGCTAGTGTGGTTCCTGGTCAAAAGAATCATATCATTTGCTTGTTTTGTAACAAGCATTTGAAAGGTGGAGGAATCACCCGATTGAAGAGGCATTTAGCTGGGGTTAAAGGAGATGTGGAGCCATGTAAAAAAGTAAGTCATGATGTGAAGTGACAAATGAAAACATTGCTTGAGGAACATCAATTTGAGAAAGATAGAAGGGGAAGATTGAATCTTGAAATTGGTAGTGGAAGTTCATTTCCCGGTTTCTGTGGTGATTATGGAGATGTTGGAGGTGGAAGTGGTAGTGGTAGTGGCAGTGGTACTGGTAGTGTTCCATTTCAATCTCAGCCTCAGGATCTTGCAGAATCTGAAATGAGGAAGAGAAGAAGGCAGCCATCTGGTTTCTTTGCATGATGAACAACCTGTGAGCCCAACCTTCAATTAGTAGTGCAATGCGAGACAAGAGATGCGGCTCACAATGTGGATATGGCGTAGCTAGATGGTGGTATGATCTGAGTTCGTCATTTAATGCTTCTCAATCATATTATTATCAACCTATGATAGATGCCATAGCCTCTTATAGTCCAGATACAAAGGGCCATCGGTTGATGACTTAAGAGGTAAACTTTGAGTTGTCTTGTGTTCGAAATGAGAGCTTATTTGGTGAAAGAAGAGCAAATTGGGGTATTAATGGATGCTCAATTATGTGTGATGGTTGGACGAATAGGAGACAAGAGCCTATCATAAATTTTTGGTTTATTGTTTTAATGGCTCTATGTTTTTAAAATCGATTGATGTATCTGGTCTTATTAGAAATGCTGATAATTTGTTTGGGATATTTGATCAAGTTGTGAATGAAGTAGGGGTGGAAAACATTGTTCAGTTTATTACTGACAATGATTCCGCTTATAAAGCGGCAGGGATGAGGTTGCAGAATACCTATAAGTCATTTTTTTGGACTCCTTGTGTTGCACATTGCATTGACTTAATACTGGAGGATATAGGAAATCCTACGTATTTTCCTGTTTTTGATGAGATCATGTAGAAGGCAAAAAAGGTGACAAAATTTATTTATAATCATGCATGGGTTTTAAATTTGATGAGAAGGGAATTTACCAATGGTAGGAATTTGTGCCGCCCTACTGTGACAAGATTTGCAACAAATTTCTTATCACTTCAGTCTTTTCTTTTGTTGAGGAAGGAGTTAAGGCAAATGTTTACAAGTGATAAGTGGGTAACCTCTCAGCATGCTAGGTCTAATGCTGGAATGGAGGTTTGTAGTATCATACTAGAAGATAGAGAATTTTGGTCGGCATCTCAATTCGTTATCCGGGTTTGTGAGCCTTTGGTGAGGGTGCTTCGGTTGGCTGATAATGAAGAAAAGCCAACAATGGGTTATATTTTTGATGCTATGGAGAGAGCAACGGAAGCAATCAAGGCCAATCTGAAACATAAGCCTTCTTTATACGAGTCATATATCTCAATCATTAATGAGAGAAGGAGAAGACAACTTTCTTCTCCATTGTTTGTAGCTGGGGCATTTTTGAATCCCAGTGTGTATTTTAGATTGGATGTTGAAAAGCAAGCTGAAGTTAGTAGAGGAATGATTTTGACAATTACAACAATTGTTCCTCATGACTTAATGCAAATTGCTTTAACCACACAAATGGAGGCTTATAAGTACTCTCGTGGAGATTTTGGAATGTCGGTCGCTATTCAACAAAGAGGACTTCTTTCTCCGTATTATTTTTTCCTATTTTTATTTGTTGAAATTTATTTATCACTTTATTTTGTTTATAACATTACTTTTGTTTTCTTATAACTTGCGATTGCTTGGTGGGATCTTTTAGGATGTTGTGTTCGAATTGAGAAAGTTTGCGATTCGAATTTTAAGTCAATGTGTGAGTGCAACTGGGTGTGAACGAAACTGGAGCACATTTGAATTTATCCATTCCAAGAAAAGGAATAGATTGGAGCATAAGAGGTTGAATGACTTGGTTTATGTTCGTTACAATTTAAAGCTTCGGGAAAGGTATGTTATTTTCATTATTAATTTGGATATAATTTCTTATAATTTTCTAATAATTAAATGTAATTGTTTACTAGGACTCTTAGTAGCACAAGTTCTTCAAATGATCCAATTGCGATTGATAATATGGATATTTTGGCGGATTGGGTTTCTGAAGAACCCAATTTGGTTGATGTGAGTGATTTGAATGTGGAAGATGATCTTGGATGGGAGAGCATTGACATGTCATTTGGTGCATTAAATTTGAATGATGATGATGATAATGAAGCTCATCTCAATGATGAGGATTTTGTACCAAATGAGCAGTGGGGTCAGTGCAGTTCAAGCAGGTATCCGCCCGTTGACGATTGAACTTCAGGTTTTTATTTTTCCTCTTCTTTTAATTTTACTTGTATCTGATCATTGATGTTTATGTTAAATTATATGTATGTAATGTAAATGTAATATTTTGTTTCAGTTCAACTTCTACTTGATTGCTTATTCGTCATAAACTCTTTTGTAATATTTATTGTTCTTTTATCGGATGTTTTGAATCTTTTGATGTAAATATGTAATATTATTTATTGTAATGATGAAATTGTATGATTGTAATATTTTAAATGCTTTGTATTATTCTTAGTTTTATAATTGTATGATGATGATCGTTTTATTTATATTAATTGTGGTTATTATTTATATGTAAAATATTTAAAATAATTATTATTTCAAATTAATTGCCATTATTATTTATTATTAAGATTTTTAAAACATGGTTTATGTAAACGAAGAATCGGTCAAGTATACAATACAGCTTGTATAATATATCAATATGGACTATTTTGCAATTTTTAAAAAATATAGGGACTATTTTATAAATTTTAAAAATATCCCAAAATCGGCATCTTGCAGATCGATCGACACCTACGACAGATTACATTCAGAGCCCAATCCGCATCGAACCCGATGACAAGATTCATAACATTGATGCAGTTAGCTTAGGAAGGGTGACAATCTCACGACGTACTGCATATTCGCATTTCAAAACCTGGAAAAGAAAAATAAAAAGAAAGTTAATGGCAAAAAGCCACAGTACGGAGAAGAAAAGCCTTTGAAGCATAGGATAGGAAGAAGATATTGTAAGACATTTTGTCCATGTCTCATAAAATTGGATTAATATTAATTGTAATTTTGATTTTTAAATAAATTACCTGTTAAGTTACGTTATTTGATTTTGATAAAGATAATAAAGTGGCCCAATAAATGATCTAGATTAATGAGTCGAAGTTCGGGTGAAAAATGAGTCCCGATTAATGTGGACCAGGTCTATATTGGCCTTGTGATGGGGAAGTCCGATATGGAAACTATATAAAGGTAAGGTCTCCTACAGTTACTCAAGAGTTCATTCATGAGCATAAGGTTTTCTGACCCGTTAAGAGAGCTCGTGATCTGAGGAAACTGTAGAAAGATCTTACCCGTGAGTCGGTAAGCACTTTCCACTAAAGGCTTGGGGAGATTCAGAGACGTTTGGAACTCAGAATCGATATCGAAATCAGAGATAGAACCGAAATACAAGTATTCTGCATTACCTTCGTTTTTAATCCTTTCATGTAGATCCGGGGTACGTAATAAGGCTCCCACTACATATTAACATGTGGTATCAGAGCGGTTACGTGATCGGATTGTCGGAAACGAAGGTTTTTCAGTTTTTCATCTCATTTGGTTTTCCTTAGTTTTTGATTCGTTTTTCAGTTTTTTACGCATATAATTACGTAAAAGTGGTATACATGAGGTTAACTACGAAAAATGGGTTGAAAATCGACCGAATGGAGCGAAAAACGGACTCCCGGGATGCCAGAAATTGCCTCCGGCATCGAAGGCGTAGGAGACCGTCAGGTGCGTGCAATGCACGCGGTCGATGATACTGTTGAAGTTGAGGCGCGCGCGTGTGGCGCACGTGCCAATCGGCGCACGCACCGACCCTTGTGGAACGATAGGTGCGTGTCACGCACGGGCCCATCTGGACCGTCCACATGTCTGACACGTGGCATGGTGGATAGGGGACACGTGTCACCACGTGCATTGCATGCGCCCACAGTATCCGCGCATGTTGCGCGTGGTGGCGCATGTAATGCACGCGCCAGACGCCCGCTGCACACGCGCCACGCTGTCACGCACACCGACGTTAATGATGACGTTGGTGGCTAACGTCAGTCGTATGGTCAGCTATAGTAGTTTCAAAAAAAACCCTCCAAAATTCCAGATTTCTCGTAAAGCTACCCCGGGGTGTCTTGGGTCAGTTTCTAGGTCCGGGAAATTTATAAAGTAACATTTTCTATTTTTTTGGATTTATTACATTTGTGATAAATTAAAGTTTAACTCCAAAAAAATGAATTAAGGTATTCTGAATCCGATTTCGATTGAATTTTTATGCTTCGGACTTCGTATGAGGGAGATACATGAGGTCTCGTGTCTCGGGTCTCATTTTCAGTGTTCAGGATTGCATGATAATCAATCGGAAATAGGAATTGAGCCATTCTGAAGCCATTTTTGAGTGAATTTTCGTGCAATGAACTTGCCATAAGGGAGATACATGAGGTTGTCGTGTCTCAGGAGGTCGGTTCAATATCCGATAATGCACGATAATCACTTTATTGAGATTTTTCATTTACGAAAGTCCCGAATGAAGTTTTCAGAGAATGTCTTCAGCACATGTGTGTGACAATGAGATTGTACATTCAAATTTTTGCATTTATTGAGGTTACATTGTCACATACAGTATGCCCATAAAGGATATGAGGATGACATAAAGATGTATCCCTTATGTTTGTGGACTTTTTGGATGCCGATGAGAATGTAGTCACCAAAGTGGCCTTTCAAGTCAGTATTTTGAATTGTTTTGCTTGCATGTTGGGGGATGTCTTTAATTTTATGTTTGGTTATTCTGCCCAAAGGTGTTGGCCTTATATAAAATTTTGAGATGTGCATAAAGGCATTAGATGGAGGGAGGTTGTTGCCCAAGTGATCTATTCACCCAAAGGTGGTAGTGTCATGAGAGTTGATAGTTTATACTCCGATCACTTTTATGTGTAAAAGTCTAATTGCATATATTATGTATTCAGCCCAAAGGTGTTTCATAATATGTGTGATTGGATTTTCAGGAAAGATACTATTCAATGACTTTAGTATCGTTGTTGTCCTACATTTGTGCTGATTTAAAGTTTATCATCATGAAGTCACCTTTTCAATCAACCAAATTAGTGTCATCATTGAAACCCTTGCTGGTTTCAATATAAAGAATTAGATAGAGAATTGGACGGAGGATGTTTTGAAGGTTATGGACATAGCTGTAGTTGAAATGGACATATGGACTGGTAAGCTATCTCCAATGACATCCATGAGCTCGACAGCTCATAAAGCAGCCTATGAAACTTAGGATCGGTCTAACAGATTATATCTGATGACCATTAAGAATACGTACCTAATCATCTGCAAAGTGAACTTACGGACACAGACATAGTGAATGATTTTCTTGATAATGTCTCCCAGAGGCACACAGTCACATCTAGTGTTGAGACAAGTGCTTTAATGAAAGTATTATTCTCCATGAAGTATATAGAGAAAAAGGGGAGTAATGGAGTACTTATCGAGAATAATTTATTTTCACAGTAGGTGAAAATATTAAGGCTTCAATGTTTTGATATCCCATTGTGTTGCTGAGGTGAAGAAACTCAAGTTGTTACTTCTACAATCCTGGAAGCAGCTTAAGGGAAGACAAAGATGAAGCTCATTAAGTTCAAAGGTAGAAAGTTCAAATCTTCTCCATATGTTGACGCAGGTTAAACCAATTCTAGTAAAGGTCCCTTGGATATAAAGAAATCAGTAGTATGAGGTTTAAAGGGAAGACTGAGACTATCAGGTTACTCTTTGGTTTATCAATTATGAATCTAATTTGCGATAGTCGCATTAAGTATAAGTGACTATTTAGTGGAACATCTGATTAGGATGCTTCCACAATGTAGTAGTTCATATCCAGGATGAAGCCAATAAAGAGAAGGAGGAACCGATGGTTCACAGCAATAAAGAGGTAGAAGTAACATCTATAAGGGGTGTATGTATTGAACTTTATAGTAAGGTTCATTAGGGTTACACGACACATTTTATATGTGATATTTTGATCAATTAAGGACACTGAAGGTTGACGTTTTGCAATTAATACTTCTGTTATATAGTTGTGGTTTAATGCAAAACATAAAGGTGCAACTTTCTTGTCATATGGTTTGTATAGAATGTGTCTTATCCCGGATTAGATATATACTTCTTCGTATCATGCTAAACAAGGTATGAAGGACCTGATGAATGAGAAGTCATACATGGTGTGACATAAAAATTTAAGTCACATTTCCAGAGCTAGGATCGCGAGATTGATCAAGAAAATCATTTCTCAATTCTAGATTAAGATGATCTGGAACCGTGTGCTGACGATCACAGGAGTAAGTTGACTAATAAGGACACTAGGGTCAACTCATACTTCTAACTTGTTGAGTTTGATACATAAAGATTTCGATAGACCTCATACAATTGCATTATGCAATTATGAAAGTATTCTGACATTTCTTGATGATTTTTCCCATAAAAGTCATATGTTCTTGTTTAAAGTCTGAAGGTTGAGAACCAGTTGGAAAAATTCATCAAGATAGTCAGATTTGACCGTGGAGGAAAATATCATGGCAAACATGATGATTCAAGACTTTAAAAGCTCTGTTTGCTAGATATATAGAGTCAGTTGGAATAGTGACTTAGTTCATTATACCAAGTAGTTCTGAGTAAAATAGTGTGTCATAGTTGTATCCTAAAGGACTTAAAGAAGTCAATGCAGAGAAGGACTAATCTACCTATCTAGAAGTTGAAGAACTCAGCCTTGCGCACAATCGTGTAAAGGACTGCCCTACTTCAATAGGATGCTCAGTAGGATAATCCTTATAAAGAAAGATTGCATACTCGTTCCTTTCATTGCTATTTAGTAAAATATTTCAACCACTTTAGGGCTACAGATTTTACTGTAAATAAGGAGGGATCAGAATAATGGAATCACAAACAACCAAGTTTCTGAAATACCATGTCTATGATGATGGTGGGTCTTTTGACCTTTCGGATGATAGTAGGGCAGATACTACAGTTATCCTGTACCCGCTACTTATACAACTAGATCTGGTGAATCTAGATTTTTGTACCGTACCTATACAAGAACAGGAACCCATACCTGTGCACATAGAGGGAGTCATGGGGCTACAAGATCTAATAAAGTTAAGTAAATCCACTAGATTGAGACAACCTGCTATCTCATTTGACAACATAGTCTGTCAGGTGTACTGGACTATGCTATTAGACATACTACGGATCCAGTTACTTTTACAGAAGCTGTTTCTGGACCCAATGTGGATATGTGGTGGGATGCGATGAATGACGAGATGCAAGCCATGAAGCATAGTAAGGTCTAGGAGCTAGTTGATTTGCACCAGGAATTGCAAACTTGTCAATTGTAAATAAAGTTTAAGACCTAAAGGATTTCAGGATAAAGTTCAATGGTTTAATGGCTTGCTCAATTGCATAAGGGTTCACTCAGGAAAAAAGGTTGACTTTGTGTTACCTTTTCTCTCTTATCCTCGTAGGATACATTTTGAGTGATAAAAGCAATTGTAGCTTATGATGATATAGAGTTACATCAGAAAGCTGTTAAAACCACCTTCTTGAGTAAGAACCTTTATAAAGTGGTCTACACGGTACAATCTGTAGGGTCCCAGGATCTAAACAGTACTGACATGTTTTGCAAGTTATGCAGATCAATATAAGGTTTACAATAAACCTCCTGAAAGTGATAACTTACATTTGGTGAGGTTATGACCTCTTCCAGCTTCTTGGAAAATAAAGTCGAAGGATGCCTGTACTACGAAGTTGAGGGGAGCAAGTTATCTTCCTATCACTGCATGAGAATGGTAAATTGCTCACATCAAGTCACTTGATCATGTTGTATGACGATAAACAACTTTTGGTCAAGAACCTTAACATAAAGGACCTTAGTATAGCATCTTCTGTCCTAGGTATTTAGATTTACCATGACATATCTCAACACTCATCAGATCTCTTAAATAATGCATACATTAAGTATGTGTTATAAAGGTTTAATACAGTTGATAGTAAACCTGTCGTAACACCTGTCTCTCACAGAGAGAGATAATCTTTGATAAAGTAACCAAAGAATAAAGTGAAGAGAGAGATTATGAGGAATGTTCCGTATTCTAGTACGGTGGATAGCCTGATGTATGCTTGGCTATGTACTAGATAGAACATTGCAATCACTGGTTAATTGTTTGGTCAATATCTAGTTAATCCAGTTATAGACTTTAGGAATGCAGTCTAGTGAGTGTTGAGATACTTGAAGAACTTAAGGATTATATGTTGACATATAAAAAAGTCAACAGATTAAACCTCATAGGGAATTCAAATTTAAAGTTAGCTATGTGTTCGGATGATCGAAAGTTCACTTAAGGTTACAGCTCAATTTTGTAGATGGTATAATGTTGTAGAAGTGTGTCATAGCGACATGTGTAACTTCCTCGACTAGGCATGTAGAGTGCATGCTAAAGGGATTGCTTCACAGACGATTTAACTAATAAATTTAATTTCTGAGGGGTCTGTGGTCTATTCAGTGGCTATACCCATCTGGTTTTACTGTGACATTCTTCTTACAGTGTTGTTTAATGACAACGAAGAATATCACAGGGTCATAGTAGTTAAATATCAATTATTTGGTCATAAAGGTGTTGACATGAAAAGTGACATTAAGATTTAAAGCATTTAAAGACTGAGGAATTGTGAGTAGATCCTTTAACTAAAGAAGTTCATGCACTTGTGTTCATAATACAAGTATACAGTATGGGTGTTTTGATGTCGTTAGACACTGCCAGTTAGGGGATCATTATGTTTGCTCCATTTACATTTGTACAATTTAAAGTATTATGATAGTATGATGATTATTGATGAAGATGATCATCGTTTATCCTCAGTATTACGTGTCATCATACATTGTCATAGTACATATGAAAATCTTAAGATTTGTGTTAATCTTAAGCATTTGAAGGTCATTAGGCATATATACAAATTGATCTTGTGCCTATGTCATTTAGACGCATACAGTTTAACATAGAAATCTATAAAGTTTTACATGATATAGGGGGATATAAGTTTTTAATCCCATAAAGATTCTCTAATGCAGTTTAACATTCAGTTGGAGAACATAAATGTTTTCTCTAATGCTGTTTAGCATTTGGTGAGAGAAAACATGATTTCTCTAATGTAGTTTAGCATAAAGCTGGAGAAATTGAAACCTACAAACGAAAATGATACAATTAGATTATAAAGGTATCATCGTAATTTGCCACACTCCATTTTTCCGTTCATATTAGTGAAGTATTAGGTATTCGTGATTGTTTTGGATATGTGTCACACATGACACATGCATTTGATGCTTTTCTATACCGAAAGCCTTGCGGGACAGAATGATGAACTTTCGTTATCTTTAAATCAAACGTTTATTTTTAAAACTTCGTCGACTATACAGTAGCGTGGCTTAACCGGGTTTTTTAAATTATTTTTAAACTAGAGTCTACTGCAATTAATGTTAGTTCAAAGGGGAGATTGTAAGACATTTTGTCCATGTCTCATAAAGTTGGACTAACATTAATTACAATTTTGGTTTTTAAATAAATTACTAGTTAATTTACGTCATTTGGTCCTAATAAAGTTAATAAAGTGGCTCAATAAATGATCTAGATTAATAGGTCGAAGTCTGGGTGAAAAATGAGTCCCGATTAGTGTAGACCGAGTCTATATCGGCCTTGTGATGAAGAAGCCCGATATGGAAGCTATATAAAGGTAAGATCTCCTGCAATTACTCAAGAGTTCATTCACGAGCGTAAGGTTCTCTGACCCGTTAAGAGAGCTCGTGATATGAGGAAACTGTAGAAAGACCTTGTCCGTGAGTCGGTGAACACTTTCTACTAAAAGCCACACGAGATTCAGAGAGGTTTGGATTTCGGAATTAGCATCGGAATCAAAGATGGAACCAAAATCTAAGTATTCCGCATTACTTTTATTTTTAATCCTTTCATGTAGATACGAGTTACGTAACAAGAGTCTCATTAGACTCTCATTATGTACTAACAACTATTGGTTGATAATAAAAAAAAAATCACAAAACAACCGAAAAGGGACAGAGAAGCCGAAACGAAACCAACCCAAAAGCAAAGGAGTGAATGAAGCAGAGATAAACGAAAGTAGGTACCTTGGGATTGATGGTGTGGAGCGATTGAAGAAGAAGGAGAACCAAGAAAAGAACCTGAAAGACGAGAAACGTGAGGGACGCAGGAAGTTTTGATATTGATGTGAACGGTTTAAGATGCTTTTAGCTTTCACAAGCACGGATTTTCGCATCGTTCATCTACTCTGTATGGGAAATGCACACGTAGAAGTAGAACAGGCGTAGTGTGGAGATACGAAGTCACAGGCTGAGAGACAAAAAGGGTTGACGTCATTTTCTGAAACTTTGATCTGAATCAAATTAAAGAGATTCACTCAAGAGGAAAAAGGGTTGACGCCGTTGTCTGAAACTTTGATCAGAATCTAAAATTAAAGACTGGACTTCATGATACACTCAAGAATAGATAGCCAATGCTGCTGAATTGTCCCTCCTTCTCTCGCTACTGTTTGTTCAGGGACACGGGACAATACAATTACAAATCAAGCAGGTTGCAGGCTGCTTATTATTTATACAAAATTTATAATTATATGGTTATGTAATTCTCAATAGTAATTACTTCCATTGATAAAAACGTCAGGATTTATATTATTATGATGAAAAACGTTTTAAGAGTTCTGTTGTTTATTTTTTGTCACCACAGAAAGGAACGTTGTTGTTCTGTTTTCGTAACACTGCACTGTTGTTTAAAAAACACTGCCGCAGGGAGCACTTTATTTCTTTTGTAAAAAAACACAGCAGAAAAGAAACTATTGTTTTTCTTTTTTACGACACTGCAAAACAGGGAGGAGAGAATTTTTTCTAATTCCAACAGCATATTCATTCATTCATATCCAACAACAAAGAAAACATAACTACAGTGAACTGTTAACATAACTGACATACGTAACTGACAAATACATAACTGTTTGTTTAAAAAACCAACTAACGTATGCAGCGTTTAATCCAATACGTTAACACTCCTCCTTGGATCAAATGCTGCTACATACTCCAATCTGCTTCCTCAACCACTCAAACCGGTCAACTTGAAATGGTTTGGTGAAAATATCAAGATATTGATTCTCTCGTACGCAATACACCAAACTTTATCTCCCTGATTTCGCACTTCGCAGATAATAAAACTTTACCTTAAAATGCTTAGTCTTGCCATGAAACATGTGATTTTGAGATATTGCCGAGCAAATTTTGATTATCCACATTCAATTCAGTTTCTCCAACATTAAAACCAAGATCTGTCAACAACTTTCTCAACCAAATTACATGATTTGCAGCTGCAGTTGCTGCAATGAATTCTGCTTCAGCAGTAGACAAAGCCACAATGTCTTGTTTTTTCGAATACCAAGAGAAACACGCTGATCTCATAGCAAAACAATAACCGGTTGTACTCTTCATATCTTCTACAGAACCAGCCCAGTCACTATCTGAATAACCATACAACTTGAATCTCTCACTTTTGGTGAATTTAATCCCATAAGAAGAAGTTCCCTTCAAATACCTGAGTACTCTTTTAGCAGCTTTCATATGTAATTCACTTGCACAATGCAAAAATCTTGACAATACACTGACAGTATATTGAATATCTGGTCTAGTGGCTGTCAAATACATCAAACAACCCACCAAACTTCTATGAGTTGCATTGTCTGTAGGTTCTGCTCCATCTTCTTTTTGTAGCTTCTCTTTCTGATTCATAGGAGTTCCCACACTCTTGCATTTTTCCATTCGAAACCTCCTTAGAATCTCCTTTAAATATTTCTTTTGACATATGAAAATCTCACCTGGACTTTGCTTGATCTCCATCCCAAGAAAATAAGTCATCACACCCAAATCTGTCATCTCAAATGTCTACATCAGATCATGCTTTAATTGATTGATTTGCTTACAGTCATTCCCTGTCACCAAAATATCATCCACATACAGAGAAATAACCACAATACTTCCTGCAACTTTCTTGGTATACAAAGTATACTCACTCAAACTTCTCTTATAACCCAAATCTTGTAAATAGCTATCCATTTTGCTGTACCATGCCCTGGGAGTTTGCTTCAAGCCATACAACGCTTTTTTTAGCCGATAAACTTTATCTTCATTCCCTGCAACACTAAATCCTTCAGGTTGCTCTACGTATATTTCCTCTTCAAGCACCCCATTCAAGATTGCAGATTTCACGTCTAATTGAAAAACAATCCAACCTTGCTCAACTGAGATTGCAAACAGTAATCGAATGGTGTCTAACCTTGCTACAGGTGCAAAAGTATCAGAATAATCTACTCCCCACACTTGAGCATAACCCTTCACCACCAATCGAGCTTTATACTTGTTGATCGATCCATCTGCATTTAATTTAACTTTGAATATCCACTTCACACCAATAATCTTTCTGTCATCCGGTTTATCAACTAACTCCCAAGTGCCATTTTTCTTAATCATATTCAGCTCCTCAATCATAGCGTTTAGCCACCTATTATCGCTTTTTGCTTAATTTGTAGGCTCAAACACAGCAACGTGACATCTTTGATATATGTCAGTAAGTGATCGTGTACCCCTTACTGGGATATCATCAATAATATCAGTCAGGTCTTTTTCCTCCTCCTGTGTTTGAACTGGTACATTCTTCACCTGTTCCCTTTTGTCATCAGATGTCCAATTCCATGCTTCATCTTCCAAAAATTTCACATCTCTACTAATTATCACTTTAGTAGAATTTGGTTGATATACCCTGTATCCCTTAGAGTGCAGACTGTAACCAAGAAACACACCAGATTCAGACGTTTGATGCAACTTATCTCGCTTCACTTGTGGTACATATGTATAACACACACAACCAAAAACTTTCAAGTCCTTCACTGATGGTTTAAAACCATACCATGCTTCATATGGAGTTTTCTTATCCACCGCTTTGGTAGATAATCTATTTGATAAGAACAACTTCTCAGTATTCACCGCCCCGCCCAAAACTTTTTTGGCATATTTTTTTCTTGCAACAGACATCTAGCCATTTCCATTACACTTCTATTCTTCCTTTCACTCACTTCATTCTGTTGAGGAGAATATGGAACTGTAAATTGATGTTGGACACCTGATTCTTCACATATAGATTTGAAACTTCCAGAGGTATACTCTGTTCCATTATCTGATCTTATTGCTCTCAATTTTTTTCCACATTCAATCTCAACCATCCTTTTAAAATTTGAAAACACTCCTGCAACTTCAGACTTTTCTTTCAAACAATACACCCAACACATCCTGCTGTAATCGTCAATAAATAAAATAAAATATCTGCTCCCATTCAATGAATGTTCTGACATAGGCCCACAGACATCAGTGTACACAAGTTGAAGTTGTTCAGATGCTCTCCATGAAGAACCTGTAAATGGGAGTCTAGTTTGCTTTCCCAAAAAACAAGTTCGGCAATTTGAGTTTTGCTGTTGCATCAATGGCAGTCCCGAAACTAACTCAAATTTCTGCATGTATTCAAGTCCTTTATTGTGACAGTGCCCCAACCTCCTATGCCAAACTCCAAATTCATCATATTGCACTTTTAAAGCCCTCTCACTTCCTTCTTGCGGATCAAATGTGAAACACTTGAATTTCATAGGTATATTAAATAGCACTTCACCAGTAGAATCAATAATCAAACATTCTTCATTTTCAAAATCACCTTATATCCTTTTGCACCAACCCACCAACACTAAGTAAATTTTGGTCTACCTCAGGCACATACAACACATCTGAAATCAACTTAGATACATTAGGACCCTTAATGATCACATTACCTCTCCCTTTCACAGTAATATATTCTCCATTTCCAATTTTCACTCTAGATACGAAACTTTCATCCAAGTCACAAAACAAACTCAAATCACTAGTCATATGATGTGTACAGCCACTATCGACTAGCCAACTACCACTATCAACTTCTGAGTTAAAACAGGAAATAGCAAATAATTGTTCTACCTCAGTCGGTGCCGCTTGTGATGTATTTGCTTGTTGTTGTTGTGACTTCTTCTCTCTGCATATGATCTCTGCATGTCTCATTTTGTGACAAAATCTACACTTCATATCAGGTTTCCTCCAACACTTGTAGTGAGGATGATTATTCCTACCACAATATTGACATGGTTCCCAGGAACCTTGTTTTCCCCTCCTGTTATAATTGGTTGCATCGTAATTTCCTTCTTTCCTCCTAATGATTCACCCTTTGATTTTTGTTGTTTGCCTTGATTAACTCGAGTCTTCTTTTGTCTTTTCGTACATTTTGATTTGGCTTCAAGAGCACTTTCAACAGCTCATCTCTTCTCATCACCTTCTTTGCTCCCTGCTCAGAAGTGCACTCAATAATTCACCAACTTAATCTCGAAAGATCCTTTGCATTCTCAAGAGATGCAATTGTGGCTTCAAATTTTTCTGGTAGTGAAACTAACAACTTCTGTACCAGTCTCTCATCTTTCATCTCTGACCCAAGAATTCGAATCTTGTTCGCCAAATTAATGAGTCTATCTGAATACTCCTTCACAGACTCATTGTCTTTCATCTGCTGCCTTTCAAATTCCCTCATCAAATTTAACACTTTCATACTTCGAACTCTCTCATCTCCTTCATATTCTCCCTTTAAAAAATTCCAGATTTTAAAGGCAGAACCAAGTCTCATAATTCTAGTGAAAATTGTAGGAGAGACCGCTGCATAAAAACATGACTTTGCCTTCGCCTTTCTCGTGATCTTCTCTTTCTGAAACTTCAATTGATTCAAGGTTGGATTTTCCGAAGAGGATCCACCGATAATCGACTCTCATCGCTTCCCACATATCACAACCTTCCATGTAGGGTGTCATTTTTACAGCCCATGCTTAATAATTCTCACCATCAAATACGGTGGTGTGATTGGTGAAAATTACTACCACTTGCTCGCATTTTTCTTTTCTATTGAATGTAGACAAGCTCTCGATAATACCGCCATGCATCCCTTTAAGATCTATAATGCTCGATACCACCGTTGTTTATTTTTGTCACCACGTAAAGGAACGTTGTTGTTCGTTTTAATAATCGCACCGTTGTTTAAAAACACCGCCAGAGGAGCACTCGTTTCTTTGTAAAAACACAGCAGAAAAGAAACTATTGTTTTCTTTTTACGACATCGCAAAAACAGAAGGAGAGAATTTTTCTAATTCCAACAAAGATATTCATTCATTCAACATATCCAACAACAAAGAAAACATAACTACAAATGAATCGTTAACATAACTGACATACGTAACTGACAAATACATAACTGCTTGTTTAAAAAACCAACTAACGTATGCAGCGTTTAATCCAATACATTAACAAGTTCAAAGGATAGAAGTAAAGCAATGGTTTTACTCCTTTTCAGAATATAAAGGGTATGAGAAATTGTGTATTGTTCTACTAATCAAAGATCAAAATCACGAATTCTCTTCTTGTCCTGTATCAATGTATATAATTTAATGAATTATAGCATCCAATGTTAAAAATGTTTTAACACGAAAACAACAACAAATTGCATACACCTGATGGAATATAGAGCTTGCAAAACCAGTAGCATACAGTTGATTGGGTTGGGGGCATAAACCAACAGATTGCCCTCTCGACCCGCAAAGCGAAAAGACTTGTACACTAAAGCAGCCTTTATCACAGGGATCCATCATACTTGACAATGCCTATAGGCAACCACTCATCACCTTGGATAAAAGATTGAACAGTATATTTCCCTGCAGCATCAACCGTAAGAGTGGACTTGTAGCCAGCCCATTTAACCCTTTTAGACACATCAGAACCAGGACCTGTGTTCAGGTACTCTGCATAGAAAATGGTGGTTGGAGGATCCACATTAGTGACCCAAGGAGTCCAGCCCAATGGCTGCAAAAATCCTCCAATGTCTGACTGCATAATAACAGTGGTGGAGTACTCTTTCCAGGGTCTACCAAGATACGTAGGGGCTGTGAGGTTGTCAAAGGCTGATAGTACACACTTGTGAATTGAAATGCCTGTGTTTTGGTAAGGGTCCTTCTTGCCTTGGGCTGTGATGGTGTTGAATTGGTTGTCTAATGGTTGTCTTGGTTGGATTCGGCAGTTCTGAAAAACAGCAGCAGCATTGCCAAATATGAAGTCGATGGTACCACTAACATCACATTCCCTGTAGAACTGTCGATTGGAATGAGCATAGAGGGTGTCCTGAAATCCCTCGAATCCACACCTGTAAAACACTGACATGTCGGATCCACATCGGAAGGCAACTGCTTGATGCTTCTTTGCTCCTGCGCTGTTAACGAACTTCATGTCTTTCGCAATGAACCCCTTACCCACCGCAGCTGACATGACACAAAGTTTTTTACTTTTTCTAGTTAGTAACCAAACTTACTTTCAACAATCTTGAATCTCATATCTCAATCTACTTGCCCTCTTTCAGGGGAATCATTATCAGTTATTTTACTTTTTGCTTGCTTTGGCTTTATCTTTATTAGTTTGACTTAACACCAGGCCAGACAAGCACATCATCATTTCACATGCCATAACATAATCCATGTGCTTTTCTCCACCTGTCACTAAAAGAAGAATTGCCTCTCCGATCCGCATTATCAATTCACTTTCCTACTTTTGTGTCTTATTGCTATTCGTTACTGCAAGTACACACATCTAAATGGACAAATTAACACTGCCAACAATCAATCAATTCTCAACTGTTGGAAACCAAGTAACAGCAATGTACAGCAACCAGTCAAATGCCCATATATCTAACAATCTCACTACTCCTCAGGGACAGACAGAAAACTATTTCTTTTTCCGTGTGTGATGCAAACTGTCAGACATGCGTATAGATCATCAAAGGGAAGAGCTATGAACAACCAAATTGCAAAGCAAGGGTCAGAAATGAATATTAACACTCACCGACAGTGGCTGTGTCAAATGTCATTGTCCCATCAACAAAATTCAGACCAGCTGAAACGATAGTTTTGTCCTTGCCGTCACCATACATCATCACATTCCACTTGCTCTTGTCGATAACCACATTCTCCTTGTACGAACCTGCCTTTACATAAATCACAAATCTTGATGCAGTTTTCTTAGGAACAGCTGCCACTGCTTCTTTGATTGTCTTGTAATCACCACTGCCATCTCCCGCGACCGTAGCATTGGGCTTGGGTTTGTACTCCTCAAGCAGCCTCCGATCTCTCAAACTAAACCACATTGGAAACTCTGTGTTGGGTTCACTTTGAAGTCTCAGAAGTCTTCTATGAATCGGGATTCTAAAGTCAGACAACAAACCCATGATTTTTGAGACAATAGCTAAACTGTTGCTCACAAGCTCAGTAGAGTTATCCATTGCAGTCCTCACTTCCGCAATAAGAGCAGTGTTAAGCTTTTCCGTGTTGTTCAAATCTTGCAGAGCATCTAAACACGTTTCTTGGTCAGTAATGGCAGTGCTGAGCCAAGTTTTCAGGTCATTAATCTTAACGGTTGTCAATATCTTCTCTCCTGATCCTGCAATCATTGAAGCTATCGAGTCATTGAGTCGATCCACAGCATCATCGAACGTGGTAGCACAAACATTCAACGCTCTCTGGACCAGAACATCATCGTTTCTTTCAATGAGCTTTGCAGGCAATTCTTTGAGCTTGGAGAGCTCGTTCATGGCGACTTGTAAAGATAGCTTGAAGATCACTTCTGGGTCAGTACTGTTAGCTGTTTCAAGCGCAGAGATGCTGGAATAGCAGGATTCAGGATACTGAGTGACACTGCACACAGCTTTGAGTGAGGTTGCCGGAGTCAACTCAGAAATTGACGAAGGAACGGAGGAACCGCCGGTATTCCGCTTGTGCACGACGGTTCCGATTATGGCACCAATGCCCACAACCAGAAGAACGACTATGGAAACACCGAGAATGATCATACGCCGACGAGTTTTTTGCCTGAAAACTCGCTCTTCAGTCTCGTCGACCTTGCCGTAGCCTTTAAAAGAGTTGATAGAATCCATTTTGTTATTTCTGATAGGGTGAATAAGGGGTTTTCAGATTGAGGGTTGAGTGCTTGAGGCTTTGGACAGTGTGAATGTCTTTTGGTAGGGGCAAAAACGAGTGGCGAAGTGCCTTTTAATTTACAGGAGAAAAGCTTTACTTGATTAAGCAGACAATAAACAAATACATGTTAACGTAAATGAAATGTTTCATTCTCCTGCCAGCTACACCGTCAGCTTAATTACAGCTACCCCGTCAGCTTAATTATGTGTTTGGTCCATGTCCATGCACATGAAAGCTCCATATGTCAACTTGCAATTACGGGCAGGTTTATTTATATTTGATGCTGAACAGGAGAGGCCGGGAGCTTCGTTGGCTACTTGCTATGACACCGACCAGCGTTATGTAACACAAGAACATAAGTACATCCAAAAATGATTCCAATGTAAGAGACAAAATGGGTTATGAGTCTGAACTTCTCTTCAAAAACAAGCTAAAAGATTCTCCTTATAAGAGGTCTTGAGTTCGAGTTATGAAAAAAGAGAAAAAATAGGCATGTTTTTATTAATGACCCTCTATTTCTCAAGATAACTTTTCGATCGATCAATTACAAACGCCTCGCCCAATAATAACAATGAGAGAATGGAAATGCAGTGAACCCTGGAAGTTCGATGAGTAACACGACGAAGAAAGGAGGCCAAATGATCGATTATCAAACCGGAAATCAAGACAAGACTCAAGCAGTGTGAGATCAAGCTACATAGAAACCCGAGAGATCTTTAGTTTGATTTACATCCTCTGATGACTCTCGGCGAGTAACAGAGGTTTAGGATTAGTCCTACTAAATCAGAGTACCTAATGTAATTATAAAAAAAAACAAGCTAAGGCTCAAATTACATGAGAACGAAGACAAAGTCAATATATGTGGACGGCCGGTCATTGTCAATTTTTCATTTATCAAGCAAGTCTTGGAACTCAAGACAGCTTTTCTTCAACCAGCACTATAATTGGGTGACCCCAACATATAATTTTGAGAAAGCTCAAAAAGCCAACCCCTAAAATGTGTACACTTAACCTCATTTGACGCATTCCTTTTCTTCATCATCACCATCATTGGACACAAGTTATGTAGTTATCAAGCTTTTCTCAAACCATAGAGTTGTGATTTGTGTGAACACTACTTCAGGCTCTATGGTGAACTCATGTGATGACCAATGTAACCGATAATTTCGCCAATATTAACGTCTATTCTCTTAATATTGTAATTTCCTAGCTCATTCAGTCGCTGTCAATGCATAGTTCCTGTCTCTTTCGTTATTATAAAACCATTGACCTTTTCTTTTGATAAATATGTAAACTAGTAGTCATTCCATTCCTTCAACATTTTGAAGGTCAAACCTGCACCGCGCTACAGTCCCTGACATCAAACATTTGGAGAATGGGCGATTTGGTAGGATAGCATGTCACGTTGTTGGGTATATGTGGCTAATTGCGAATTGTTAGGACAATTAATTACATGCTATACAAATATAAGTGATTAATCACAATGGACCTAAACCAAAAAATGCACTTAAATCCTTGTGATTATGTAAGAAACTGGAGATTATTGTGTTTGGAGAAAATGATGATTTCATTTATGAGAAATGATATTAAAAAAATCAAATAAAAGTTTTTTAAAAATACAGATTTCTTAAATTCTATAATATATATCGCCACCCTACTATATACATGCAACAGTTGCCACCGTAGTCACCTGCCGGAGAACCACTAGGAATTGCGACTGGCTACAACACCAAACATCAGCCAAAGGGAACTTCAATAAACTACACAACATATATCATCGCAAGCCCCTACAAAGCAAACATTTCTCTAACCAATAAGAATGTGGCGTCCCACTGCCGCTAGCTCCTGTAGGACACCAGTTGCAACATCACACTTTTTTATTTTTTGGTGAAAGGGAAAAGATACAAAGCCTAAGCACGTAAGACTGCCTCAAAAGAGGCATCAAGAGCTAGACGTTGGCGAAGACTTGGAGGAGGAGTTTCCCAGATAGACCAGTGACAGAAGTGAGAAGCACCATGTTTGGCTAAAAGATCAGCGCATTGATTGCCCTCCCGGAGGGTATGAACAACAGAGTAAGCCCACGCCTTCTGCATCAACTGCCTGATATCTACAAGAACATGCAGGTAAGGATGGGAAGGAGGACTGGAGCCCGTGACCAGAGTTACAGTAGCCTAAGAGTCAGATTCCACAACAATGTGACGAAAGCCAAGCTGCCAAGCCAACACTAGGCCGTGATGGATCGCGAGGAGTTCCGCAAGTAAGGCGGGGGCAAGGCCAATGTATCCCGAAAAGCCCACTATCCAAGCACCATTCATATCACGAAATAGGCCTCCCAGACCTGCATCTCCTGGATTGCCAGCCGAGCTACCATCCGCATTAAGCTTAACAAACCCAGGAGACGGGGCTGTCCAGACAACCCAGCGGGGGGAGGAGGGGGTGCAAACGAAGAGCAAAAAAGAGAACAGTCATCAAAGAGCTGGTAAAACCACCGGCGTTGCTGCTCAATCGACAGAATCTCAGACTGGAAAACCTCACGGTTCCGCGCATTCCAAATAATCCAAGCTACAATGATAAAGCGAAGCACATCAGGGATAGTGCATGAGGAATCGAAGATGTGAACGTTGAGCCACTCGTCGATAGAAGAAGTGAAGAAAGGTTCCTCCAATCGGCCAAAAAGAGAGAACCACACAGCTTTCGCCCAGAGGCAATCCCTCAAAGCATGAGAAGCAGTTTCCCATCACACTTTTACTTTGCGACTTGATGTTGCCTCTCTATCACGCTTGGACTGCAACTTGAGGCATAACATATTGTTACCCTGTTTCACTCTATTTTGAGCTTAAAATAATGTCATATTGAGTATAAATAGACATAAAATAACGATATTTTATGCGCAAAATAAAGTTCAAACAGGGTATTAATTACAGAAAATCTAAATCCGCAACTTGAAGCCACCTATTGCTTCTGTCACCACCAAAGATAAAGAAAGGAGGTGGACCATGAGAAAAACGTGAGATCCATAGTAGTGAAGAATTTCTTCTTTTAATGGATAATGAGAGTCTTTCTGATCGAGTACAATATGTCAATAAATCATGTTTCAACCTTGCCCAATCCTAATTTTATATTTTTTTAAAAAAATTATATTATTTTTAACGTTTCAGTCAGATCATAAACCAGATCTTGACCTGTGATTTGGTTAACTCAGATCAAAATTGAGCCATGCGAAACATGACGATCGGACAAATATTGACATTCATAATCGGAACAAACATGGTCGTAAAACGCTTCAGTCAAAATGGATTCAGGACCACCTCGGCAACCCTTGTACATGAACCCATTGAAGGTCACTGGAGCTCTGGGTTTACTACGTAGTTACTGGATTGGACTGTTACTTTAGTTTCATTTACTATTAAAAACCAATCCAGCTAGTGATGGACGACCATCCAAGTTATTCATCTAAGACATTGAAGCTATGGGCATTGGTAAAGAAAAAGAAGCTATTGTTGATCAAGCAATTGAAAAAGAAATTGGGTTGACTTGTTTTCTTATATTTCAGGCCTCATTGAAGCCATTTGGTGACTATAAGGCTTGGATTCATGTGGAGCACTTTGATGCAGAATTAGAAGCCTAAAATGCCGTCCAAGAAGGATGAGAAGGACGGTCAAAGTGATCGCGTTTTATCTTTGGACAAAAATTACTGATTTGGTTTAAATTTACTGATTTTGGTCCGGTTTTGCAAGCGTTACTACTTATTTTCACCTATTTACTTTTCTATTTTCTTGTTTTACTAATTTCATTTTAATTATGAGTTTGTGACTTTAATTATTTGGTTTCAAAGACTCAATTAGATGCTATTTAGTGTGTTAAATTTGGTTGTTATAAGGAATAAAAGAAGTCTACATGTGACTATCCTCATTCTTAACATTTTCCTTATTTAAGCTAGTTTGTTTCCATTTGGAACATAACCAGAAAAGTGAATGAACTTTTTCATGAAATTTTCTAGCATTTAGCAGATCAAGTTTTGTAGAGTTTGATTGATTGTTTTTCGAAAATAGTCATTGGGTTTGTTTGTTTGCCAAAAACATTCAATTTGTTCCTATGTTATGCGATTTCTAGATTCTATCCGAGTTACAGTCACGATTTCCAGTGTATTGTTTCTTCTGATCATCAAATTGAAAAACTTTCAAAACCAAATTTGTTCTTCACATCCTAACTTACAAATCTCCAGTTAACAATTTTACCCAGTTCGAATCCCATTCTAATCAAAAAGACCCATTTTCTTAACTGTTCTCATTATATCGTCCAGTCCAAATTCCAGTCATGAAATCCGGTTTATCTTTTCACCGGTTCTCCAAATTGAAAAACTTTCAAAAACAAGTTTGTTCTACACAGCTAGACCTACAATTCACCTGTTAGTCATTTTACCTAGTTCGAATTCTAGCCTAACCAAAAATGCCAATTTTCTTGACCATCTTCATTCTATCACCCATTCAGACATGTTCCCATAAAACTTTCCATAACTTTTCAACCATTCACCTGATTGAGTCGAACCTTGAGACAAATCTGTAGTTCACAAAAAGTTATACAAACATGTTTCATTTATCAAAGCCAAATTCTCAACCCATAACCTAGAAAATGTCTTTCAAACACCTAGTTCTCAAGTCACTCGATAAAACTCAAAATTATCCACACATCTCCCACGACCACCAGACCAGTTTCATTCACATTTAGCTTAAATTCTCCATCAACTAGCTTTCGGCCATAGTTTCCAAAAACCCAAATAATATGTTGATAATACCAAAACAATTATGGGTTTCTTATTATGTATTTAACATTTTCTAAAAAAAATAGGGATGCACGTTTAATACGAGCTTTTCATATGATTATTAAAATCCAATTTGATTATAGGATTAAGGTTCAAATCTAATATAATTATAAGACTTAGAGATTGCAACTTTGGCAAGATCAATTTCATAGTTATTAAATAACAATTAGATAACTTTAATGAAGTTATATAATTAAAAATAACTCTTACACCAATGTTGAGAAATTAGGGCATAATCTAATCCAACGTATAGCAGAATAATTTAAAAAAAATTGTTTATGTTGGGACCCGTTTTCGGAACCCAACTCATAACGAACGAATCGCAACTTAACTAATATCGCTTCATTTTTTTTTCCACTTACACATTGTTCAAAGTAGTTTCAATTTCCAATTTGTATTTCATCAATTCCTCAATCCTTTGAATCCTTCATATTCGATCATATCGCGTTCGCATTCGAAAAACGTTTTATCATTCGCTACAATCATATCTCTCTTTATCCCAATTTCGCTTATTAACAAATATTTGAATTTCGTCAATCCATCTTATGCCATTCATACATAATTTCCATATCATGTCCATACACAAATCCATACACAAAAGCACTTCAATATTTCCAACCCATCACACAAATCTTCTGGACCTCCGTCCAGGAATCCCATCATACACATTTACAATCCTATATCTAAACACTTCCATAATTCTCGGTCATATCTCAAGTCATGATCATAATTCACATTCATAAATTGTAACATCCCGTTACTGTTAGCAAGGGTATTTTGGTATTTATGAGTCATACTGATAGGTTTCACTGCATTCACTGACTGAGCATGATAATCGCATCTAATTATAGAGGAATGTGCTTATTGCATATGCATTTATTCTTAGGTACGTGCATTCATGATTTTCCGTGATTTGATTGTGACTATGGACCGATTGGACCGATTGGATTGGGAGTTAATTGAGAAATTAGAGTAATTAAGTTCAACTGATCGATTTAATATCGTTTATGGGTGATTGGTAATTTATAGAGACTTTTAGAAAATTTTCGGAAATTCGGGAGAAAATACCGATGGAAATATTTGAGTGATCGATCGATCGATCGTATAGTATTGAAAGGGTCGTCCAATGGCAATGGAAAATTAGAATTTTTCGATAGAAAATTTATGTGTTAAGCCATTGAAATTCGAGAGACCAAATTTGACCGATTTGGAGAGTGGGCTATAAATACTAGGTTGAAAGAAATTTGGGAAAAGTTTGCTAAGGCATTTTCCAGTTTCTCTTCTTTCCCCTTTACGGTGATTTCGATTCCTCCCAACGGTGAGAGATCCTTTGATTTCTTTTGGCTTCTTCCTTATGGTGATTAGTCTAATATGTCTCTACTGATTGATAAAGGTTGGAAGCCTTGAGATTGGTAGATCGAGGATTTTGAAGGATTTCTAGGGTTTCGGTGGTTTTGAGAGATCTGTGGATTCGATCTGTGATTGGTAAGTTTTTATGGTTTTAATGTTGTCATTAATGGTTTCTACTGCATTTATGGCATTTATTATGTCCGATTGGGTGGTTGAGAGTGTTTACTGATGGGTTCTACTCTGGGTGTTATCGTGAGTGTAAAGAGTTAAGGGATTGGTGATCGTTGTAAGCTTTGAGGCTTTCATCAAGAAAGTTTGCTTCTTTCTTGCCTTAGATAGTACGATTAGTTGATTGATTGAGTTATATTGATGATTGGTTTAGATATTTGATGATTATATATTAAGGTTTCGACGATGAAATTGATGAGTTATGTGTGTTGATAAATTAAGGGAAATGGTTCTTGGAAGGAATAAGCTAAGGATTTGTTGTATTTTGTATCGAATTAATTGAGAGTTGTTCACAGAGGAAAATTTGGGTTAGAGTTTGAGTCGGGGATCCGGAACTTTGGAATTGTGTTTAAGGATGTGTTGGGAAGAAGGAGAACTGTAGAGGAGCGAGAGCTCGGTAGACGGGCGAGAATTGGTAGAGGAGCGAGAGCTCGGTAGACGGGCGAGAACTGGTAGAGGAGCGAGAGCTCGGTAGACGGGCGAGAACTGGTAGAGGAGCGAGAGCTCGGTAGACGGGCGAGAATTGGTAGAGGAGCGAGAGCTCGGTGAGACGGGCGAGAACGGCAGAGGAGCGAGAGCTCGGTGAGACGGGCGAGAACGGTAGAGGAGCGAGAGCTCGGTGAGACGGGCGAGAACTGCAGAGGAGCGAGAGCTCGGAGACGGGCGAGAGGCGGTAGAGGAGCGAGAGCTCGGTGAGCGAGCGAGAATCGGTAGAGGAGCGAGAGCTCGGTGAGACGGGCGAGAACTGGCAGAGAGCAATAACTCGAGGCGACCTATGGGCATACGGTGAGCACCAAAGCACTCGGTCGCGACCTCCACCCTAGTTGTCCAAGAGGTGTGTTTGAGGTTTTGGATTTGGGACTTAGAAAATTACAAATTCAAATGACTAAGGATTAAATTCAAATTGGAGTTTTAAATTGGAAATTGCAATAGAGGTTTTCAACCGAATGAATAGGAAATGGTTATAGAGAATATGAATTGAGGAAATTGATCAATTCTAGGAATGGAGCAATTATCGTCGATCAATTGAACTAAGAGTCGAATTGGACCTAAGAGTCCAAAATTGGGTATTAGCACCGAAATCGTGAACATGCATTGTACATCATTTCATCGAGACATATGCATTCTTGTACGTAAATCGAGCATCTAGTAATGGACTGCATTTCATTATTATGAGAGGCACCGCTGGACCGCTGTTCCACGGACATCTTTGGGACTTCAGCAGAGCTCGAAGTTACTGGTGAGTAACCTAGTTGGTTTCTCAAATCTCGGTTGCTTACATGCCATCGTGAATTACATGGAAAGGTGAATTATATGACTACCATATGACTACTGGTTTACTGAACTGAATCGTACTGTTACGTGATACTGGACTGAATATTGGGCTTTATAGCCATACCATTGAACTACTGAGTACTGATGTACTGGGCTTTATAGCCACACACTGTAAATTATTGAACATGACACTGCATGCATAAATGCATGATCACATAATAGAATGTGTCCCAAGTTGCTATTTTCACTGAAAAGAGCTTCGAGCTCAGATATCGCATCGACCGGGCTTAGCAGGGAGAAAATCGACGCGTCCCACACCGACATCGATCGAGCACTTGGGCACAAATCGAATAATCGAAAGAGTCACATATGCATTGCATTTACATGATTTGTGTGGTGACGACATCAAATATGTGATGACGGAATTATCGTAGATCGTTACTTGTTATCGCAAACCGATTGGATTATCGTTTATTGTTACATGTATGTAAATTGCTACCGATATCGCAAGAATGTATATTATATCGACAATAAATATTATTCAGTATATTATGTCAGACGCGCCGTGTGCGTAATGCATGATTTCGAGTGAACCATCGATGATGGTTTTCACCGAGTTCGCAAACTCACCCAAATTTGCAACCTATTTTTCAGATGTTAGAGTAGACTCTAGCTTCAAGATCTTTCTTTCCGCCGTGCGAGTTACTGCGAGGGTCGTGGATGGCACATGTGTCGGTCACCGGATTAGTGTTTTGAGGATGACTTAGGATAGATGTTTGTATCGCTTCCTTTTTGGTTTTGTTAGAGACCGATAGACTTGTCTATTCTCGGATTGGATTATCAGATCGATAATTATTACTTTGGATGTTAATTTGTTGATTATCGTTATTTTGTGACTTAAAATACTTGATGCCGTGGATTTTAGCGAAATTTTCGGTAGTAAATCCTTTATCGTGGGATACGTGTTTGAGCGACCTTGGGTTTCGATGTGTACCTACGGTGAGGGGCGCTACATTAGTGGTATCAAAGCCAGTTTGGCATCTTTTGGGCATAGAGTGTTATTAGGCCGAATCATGTAAGAATAGCAGAGCCGATCCAATTTCTTGTCTGCTTAAGGTCATCCGTAATGGGAGATCGAGTAGAGCGACCAATGACCAAGAATCAGTAGGAGCTAGTAGGAGTCCCTATGCCTCTTTCGGAGGAGTTACCTCCTCGAGTTCCCGTGAGACAGAACGACAGTGCGATCGATCGCGCAAGCAAGGGGCGATTGACTTCTATGGTAGATCGACTCTGGAGGCCGAGGGATGGCTTGAGAGGGTGAGCGAGTCCTCGACGGATGGGATGCGACCACGAGGAGAGGTTCGATTACTCTGTCTCCTTGCTTCAGGGTCCTGATATCGGTGGTGGAGGACTGTCCCGGGCAGTACCACCAGGCCCTGCACTCTGACATGGGACGATTTTCTGAGGGCCTTCAGGGACAATTACATGCCCAAGGTCTACTTAGAGATGAAGATGCAAGAGTTCCTAGAGTTGAGGCAGGGACAAATGATTGTGGCTGACTATGAAGTTCAGTTCAACGAGTTGATGGGCTATGCTTCTGGACTGATTGCTACCGAGGCCGACAGATGCCGGAGATTTGAGGGTGGACTCAATTTCGAGATTCGCACTTGGTGGCAGATCGATATGAGCTCATTTACTGAAGTTGAGCCGCAATTGCCAGATAGAGCATTACTGCCACGAATGTAACGCGATCGAGACCGGACAGGGACCCGACATAAGAGACCTAGTGATAGCTGTAGGCAAGGGCAGAGGTTATAGTAAGCGTCGAGCAGCCTCAGTCCATTGGAGGGGCGACAGACTGGGTATGGGCAGAGGGGATTCGCCTGATCGCTAGTGGTGGCGGTAGCGCCAGAGGGTCAGGACAGACTGTCCCAGATTGTGAGCACTGTGGCAAGAGGCACAGTGGAGAGTGCCGATGGTTATCGGGAGCCTGCTTGAGGTGTGGCTCGATGGAGCACTTAGTGAGGAACTGCCCCGAGACTTTGGGAGCCCAGTCTACTATGACTGGCAGATCAGGCAGTAATACCACGGTCCAGCGGAGCCGTGGTGGTGGATCAGGATGGAGAGGCCGAGGTCGAGGCCGAGGCCGAGTAGAGGGTTCTGTAGTGAGGTCCGAGGGACCGAGTGGCGCAAAGAATCACAAAGTAGGGTCTATGCCATGATACGGCAGAGGGCCGGGACTCACCGGATGTTGTTCATGGGTATGCTTCTTATTTCGCATAGAAGTATATGCATTGTTGGATCCTGGATCCACCCATTCCTTTATTGCACCGCATTTAGCATGTAGACTGCATGGGAATAGGCAGAGGTTACAGTATGGGTTGGAGGTGAGTACACCTCTGGGTAGTACGACTGTATTGGGAGAGGTATGTATAGGATGTCCGATCCAGATTGACCGAGCAGTATTGAGTGCTGATTTGATTATATTGCCTCTGAGAGAGATTGACGTGATATTGGGGATGGATTGGTTGATGTGCATAGATTTGTTATGGACATTACGCCAAGGAGGTCGTGTTGGAATCTCCGCCAGCCAGTGGTGTTTAGAGGAGTCGGTCAGCAAAGGCTCATGAGGATGATATCCTTTATGGCGCCGAGATTGATTCGGGGAGGATGTGAGGCCCATTTGGCTCACGTAGTGGATTCTAGAGTGGAGCGGAGATTGGAGGAGGTTCCGAGTGAGGGACTTTCCGGATGTATTTCCCGAGGGTTACCGGATTGCCGCCAGAGCGAGAGATAGAGTTTGAGATCGATCTCGTTCCCTGCATCCGCCCTATATCGATCCCTCCAGATAGGATGGCACCGTGGAACCGAGAGAGCTTAAGGCTCTGCCATAAGAGCTATTGGACAAGGGGTTTATCGGATCGAGTGTTTCGCCACGGGAGCTCGTGCATCGTTTGTAAAGAAGAAGGATGGGACTCGAGGCGTGTATTGACTATAGGCGGTTGAATCGGGTGTGATGAAGAATAAGTATCCACCGCCTAGATTGATGATCTATTTGATCGATTCAGGAGCTCTGTGTTCACTAAGTTGGACCTTCGATCTGGTTACTATCAGCTGAGGATTGCGGAGGCCGATGTGCCTAAGAGTGCTTTCCGGAGTAGGTATGGGCACTTCGAGTTCTTAGTGATGCCGTTTGGGTTGACTAATGCCCCGGCAGCCTTTATGGCTTTGATGAATAGGATATTTCAGCCCTACCTGGATCGATTTGTGATTGTATTTATTGATGACATACTGGTTTATTCGAGGGATAGTCAGGAGCACGCCGAGCATCTGAGGATTGTACTGCAGGTCATGAGAGAGAGGCAGTTATTCGCCAAATTTGCTAAGTGCGAATTTTGGCTTGATGAGATTGTATTTCTGGGACACGTGGTGTCTGGTGAGGGTATCCAGGTGGATCCTCACAAGATAGAGGCAGTGATGAGCTGGGAGGCCCCTAGATCGTGCGAGTTGCGAAGTTTTCTAGATTGGCGGATATTATCGGAGATTCGCCGAGGGTTTTCGTTGATCTCCGCCCCTTTGACGAAGTTATTGAGGAAGAATGTACCGCTCAGATGGACTGAGGAATGCCAGAAGAGCTTTGAGGAGCTGAAACATCGGTTGACGACCGCACCGGTGTTAGGTATTCCTTCCGGGACTGGAGGCTTTGTGGTTTACAGTGATGCCTCGCATCGTGGATTAGGATGTATTGATGTAGCATGGGAGAGTTATAGCGTATGCCTCGAGGCGATTGAGGCCTCACGAGGTAAATTATCCATCCATGACTTGAGTTAGTCTGCGATGGTATTTGCCTCAAGATCCTGGAGACATTATTTGTATGGTGAGATGTTCCAGATCTTCACCGATCATAAGAGTCCGAGGTATCTCACGAGCTGAGGGATCTCAATCGAGACAGAGGAGATGGGTAGAGTTATCAAGGATTATGATTATACGATTGAGTACCACCCAGAAAGGCCAATGTGGTGGCGATGCACCGAGTAGGAGATCTTATGGAGTGCAAATGATTCAGTTGATAGATTGTTTAGTCCGATTGGTGAGGCGCCGAATGTACAGATGGATCTGGGCCGATGGAGCACCGATTGCTACTCGAGGCTCAGCCGATGCCGCATGACAGATTCGGAGGGTTCGTGATCGGGACCCCAGACTAGTGAGACTGATTGATAGAGTTGGACCGTGTCGATTCAGAGTTCGAGTTGAGAGATGGGACATTGTGGATGGGACAGAGGCTGTGTGTGCCGGATATTGATGATCTGAGACAGGAGATCCTAGAGGAGGCTCATGTGGCCGCGTACGCTATGCATCCTGGTTCGACCAAGATGTATAATACTCTGAGACGGCATTTCTGGTGGCCTGGTATGAAGAAGCAAGTGGCAGAGTATGTGTCCAGGTGTCTGATATGTCAACAGGTTAAGGCAGAGCATCAGGCTCCAGTGGGAAAGTTGCATTCGTTGCCCATTCCGGAGTGGAAGTGGGAACGAATTACTATGGATTTTGTGACAGGGTTGCCTAGGACACCGAGGCAACATGATGCTATCTGGGTCATAGTGGACCGATTGACCAAATCGGCTCACTTTTGCCGATGAGGAGAGTAATACTCGATCAGTTGGCCCGTAAGCACGTGATGAGATTGTACGGTTGCATGGGGTTCCGTTGTCTATAGTTTCGCACGAGGATCCTGTGTTCACATCGAGGTTACGAAGAGCCTACTGATCGCTATGGGTACTAGATCAATTTCAAAGATGCGCTCCATCCTCGGATCGATGGATGAGTGAGAGGACAATCAAGACTGTTGAGGACATGCTTCAGCGCGTGTATTGGAGTTCAGAGGTATGGGATCAAGATTTGGCATTGATAGAGTTTGCATACAATAATCGATGTCGAGTAGTATTGGGATGGCACCGTATGAGGCAATCAGATGGGCCGTGTAGATCACCACCGATTGGGATGAAGAGGGTCGAGATCGATAGAGGGACCCGAGCTGATCCAGATCTGAAGAGATAAGATCTGATTGATCCGAGTCGCATCAAGCGCGCTCAGATGATGTAAGAGTTATCGCGGATCAAGATCGGCGTGATATGGAGTATAGTGTGGGTGATCGAGTGTTCTTCTTGGTGTCTCCTTGGAAAGGAGTACTGAGATTTGGCCGTAAGGGCAAGTTGAGCCCTCGGTACATTGGTCCGTATGAGATCCTTGAGAGGATAGGACCATTGGCTTACAGATTGGCTTTACCGAGTGAGATGTCCCAGTTGCATGATGTATTTCATGTAAGTATGCTCGACGGCACCGATCGGATCGACACATGTGATTCCTACCGGGACATTGAGATAGCGATGATATGAGTTATGTAGAGGGCAGTGACGGATCATTGAATCACGGGTCAAGCAACCGAGGAACCGTGTGATTCCATTGGTGAAAGTCCTTTGGAAGAACCACTCTTCCGAGGAAGCTACACGGGAGACGGAGGAGCTTATGAGGAGCCAGATCCTCATTTATTTGATGGGACGGTATGAAATTTCGAGGACTAAATTTTTATTAGAGGGGTGAATTGTAACATCCTGCTATCGTTAGAAAGGGTATTTTGGTATTTATGAGCCATACCGATAGGTTTCATCGCATTCATCGATCGAAGATGATATCGGCCTCTAATTATAGAGGAACAGCTTATTGCATATGCATTTATTCTTAGGTACGTGCATTCATGATTTTCCAGATTTGATTGTGACTATGGACTGATCGGGTGATTGGATTGGGAGTTAATTGAGAAATTAGAGTAATTAAGTTCAACTGATCGATTTAATATGCTTATGGGTGATTGGTAATTTATAGAGACTTTTAGAAAATTTTCGGAAATTAGGAGAAAATACGGATCGGAAATATTTGAGTGATCAATCGATTGATCAGATAGTATTGAAAGGGTCGTCCAATGGCAATGGAAAATTAGAATTTTTCGATAGAAAATTTATGTGTTAAGCCATTGAAATTCGTAGACCGAAATTTGACCGATTTGGAGAGTGGGCTATAAATACTAGGGTTGAAAGAAATTTGGGAAAAGTTTGCTAAGGCATTTTCCAGCTTTCTTCTTTCCCTTTACGGTGATTTCGATTCCTCCCAACGGTGAGAGATCCTTTGATTTCTTTTGGCTTCTTCCTTATGGTGATTAGTCTAATATGTCTCTACTGATTGATAAAGGTTGGAAGCCTTGAGATTGGTAGATCGAGGATTTTGAAGGATTTCTAGGGTTTCGGTGGTTTTGAGAGATCTGTGGATTCGATCTGTGATTGGTAAGTTTTTATGGTTTTAATGTTGTCATTAATGGTTTCTACTGCATTTATGGCATTTATTATGTCCGATTGGGTGGTTGAGAGTGTTTACTGATGGGTTCTACTTTGGGTGTTATCGTGAGTGTGTAAGAGTTAAGGGATTGGTGATCGTTGTAAGCTTGGAGGCTTTCATCAAGAAAGTTTGCTTCTTTCTTGCCTTAGATAGTACGATTCGTTGACTGATTGAGTTATATTGATGATTGGTTTAGATATTTGATGATTATATATTAAGGTTTCCGACGATGAAATTGATGAGTTATGTGTGTTGATAAATTAAGGGAAATGGTTCTTGGAAGGAATAGAAGCTAAGGATTTGTTGTATTTTGTGTATCGAATTAATTGAGAGTTGTTCACAGAGGAAAATTTGGGTTAGAGTTTGAGTCGGGATCCGGAACTTTGGAATTGTGTTTAAGGATGTGTTGGGAAGAAGGAGAACTGGCAGAGAGAGCGAGAGCTCGGTAGACGGGCGAGGCGGTAGAGGAGCTCGAGCTCGGTGAGACGGGCGAGAACTGTAGAGGAGCGAGAGCTGTAGACGGGCGAGAACTGGTAGAGGAGCGAGAGCTCAGAGACGGGCGAGAATCGGCAGAGAGCGAGAGCTCGGTAGACGGGCGAGAACTGCAGAGGAGCAATAACTCGAGGCGGCGATGGGCATACGGGTGAGCACCAGCGCACTGGTCGCGACCTCCACCCTAGTTGTCCAAGAGGTGTGTTTGAGGTTTTGGATTTGGGACTTAGAAAATTACAAATTCAGTCGACTAAGGATTAAATTCAAATTGGAGTTTTAAATTGGAAATTGCAATAGAGGTTTTGACCGAATGAATAGGAAATGGTTATAGAGAATATGAATTGAGGAAATTGACCAATTCTAGGAATGGAGCAATTATGTCGATCAATCAACTAAGAGTCGAATTGGACCTAAGAGTCCAAAATTGGGTATTAGCACCTAAATCGTGAACATGCATCAGATATCATTTCATTGAGACATATGCATTCAGACGTAAATTGAGCATCTAGTAATGGGACTGCATTTCATCGTTACAGAGGCACTGCTGGACCGCTGCTCCACGGACATTTGGGACTTCAGCAAGAGCTCTGGAAGTACTGGTGAGTAACCTAGTTGGTTTCTCAAATCTCGTTGCTTACATGCCTTCTTGTGAATTACATGGAAAGGTGAATTATATGACTACCATATGACTACCGTTTATCGAATCGAATCGCATGTTACGTGATATCGGATCAATATTGGGCTTTATAGCCATACCATCAACTATCGAGTATCGATGTATCGGGCTTCATAGCCACACACCGTAAATTATCGAACATGACACCGCATGCATAAATGCATGATCACATAATAGAATGTGTCCCAAGTTGCTATTTTCACCGAAAAGAGCTTCGAGCTCAGATATCGCATCGTGGGGCTTAGCCCGAGGGAGAAACTCGACGCCCACACCGACATCGATCGAGCACTTGGGCACAAAATCAATAATCGAAAGAGTCACATATGCATTGCATTTACATGATTGATCGTGGTGACGACATGAAATATGTGATGACGTGAATTATCAGATCGTTACTTGTTATCGCAAACCGATTCGGATTATCGCTTATTGTTACATGTACTGTAAATTGCTACTGATACTACAACTGTTATATTATATCGACAATAAATATTATTGATTATGTCAGACGCCCGTGTGCGTAATGCATGATTTCGAGTGAACCATCGATGATGGTTTTCACCGAGTTCGCAAACTCACCCAAATTTGCAACCTATTTTTCAGATCTGTTAGAGTAGACTCTAGCTCAAGATCTTTCTTTCCGCCGTGCGAAGTTGCGGCGAGGGTCGTGATGGCACATGTGTCTGGCCATTTGGATTAGTGTTTTGAGGATGACTTAGATAGATGTTTGTATCGGTTTCTTTTTGGTTTTGTTAGAGACCGATAGACTTGTCTATTCGGATTGGATTATCAGATCGATAATTATTACTTTGATGTTAATTTGTTGATTATCGTTATTTTGTGACTTAAAATACTTGATGCCGTGGATTTTAGCGAAATTTTCTGGTAGTAAATCCTTTATCGTGGGATACGTGTTTGAGCGACCTTCGGGTTTCCCGATGTGTACCCTACGGTGAGGGGGCGCTACATAAATACTAACCATATTTCACTTACATAATCCCATCCCATAATCATATATTTAATTTTAATGGCCTTAAGCCATAATACAATCACAATATAAAATCCAATGCAAATACAAAGATACAAAATCCTCTTTTCGCATCAGATCTTCTTCTCATTACCGTGGATGGTAATGAGGGGGTGAGCTTACGCCAATGGGTAACAGTTTATAACAAAACAATAAGCAAAACTCTTGAAATCTTTTTCTTTTCGGTCTTAGAAAACATTTCTTTGAAATCAGTAAAGCACATTTTGAAGAAGTTCTTTTCTTTCAGAATCAAAATCACATTTTACAAATCAGATACATCTTAGGCTTTCACCACAAATCCATAGGTCACAAGACATGAATGCTTCAACTTGGCAATTCACGAAGCAATGCACACACAAATGGCTAGAGAGTTCCAGAACACGCCAAATAAACCGAAGTTTATTGAAAACACAACGAGTCCATTTTCGATCTCGAGGCCACAATGGGCAGCCGGAGAAGGCTATCACATTTTTTTGTCTCACGCACGAGACTATCACGACGTTACTCTCGCCCACACAAAAGCACATATAATGCTCAAATCAATTTATCAAATGCTCTTTTCCTAATATACACATACCATGAGTCTTTCAAGGCATAAGACAATGTATTTTGCAATTCATCAAAATTTCATGATCGAATCAAAATGATTTTTCAAATCATTTATGCAATGATGTAGCAATTATAATGCAATTTAAGTCAGAAAATCTCTTTGTTTAAAGAAAGCGGTAATGGCTTATAAATTCTATTATAAACGGATACCCACCTCGAATCCATGCTAGGAATTTGTCCAAAGCTCTAATTTCTCCGAAGCTTCCTTCTTTCGCCCACTTTGAAATTTCCTAGACCGAAATCATCCAAATTCATCATCATAAATATCATAACCCTCAAAATTTACTATAGGAAACCCAATTCCAACATTTTTCCAAGCTATCTAATGCATCAATTTACAAAAGCCCCAATTTTCAAAATTGGGCATAAACCCTAACTCACATTAATCCAAAATTAAACCACCATCTTAGCATAGACATCATAACTAATTTCATAATCCATAAAACCATAATATTCTCCATGATTCTACACCAAAAATTTAAGAAAAGCTTGAAGCTTGAAAATCGGCTCTTACCTCACTCTTCACCATTTTCAGATTTTCTTAGCTCATCCTAGAGCTCTCTTCATCCTTCATCTTTTTCCCTCTTGGAGCATGTTCGAAATCCTCCTGGAAAGCTCACAAAATCGAACCCTAGCTGCTGTCTTTTCTTTTCTCTTTCACCGAACCCACTCTTCTCTTTTATCTCTTCTTTCTTTCTTTCTTTTGTTTCTCTTTATTCTTTCTCTAACTCTCACGACCACAGCCTGCTTCTCCTCTATTTATACTACAGCCACATGCCATGTCATTTAATGAATGAGGAAAGACTCTCATGCCCCTCCTTATAAGCCTACTAACTTAACTCTTTAAGTGTTCTTCCAAAATTGCCCTTAAAAGTTGATATCTTGGCTCCAAATTCCGATCAGGTAAATAAAGGAATTTTACAATAATTTCTTCTTCACAATTTTCCTCGATCATACTAATCCAACGCAACAAACCGCGCTTAATTCGGATCTAAAACGAAGAAGTTATGGCCAAAATACTATCGCATCTGCATAAAAATCGAGACCGCACACTACACCGAGTTTCATTCCAAAATCCGACAGTCTTAGAGGCTCCATCTTGATCGGGTTCTTCATCAAAGTTGTAGCCTTATAACTCTAGTTTAATCTCCAATTTGAATAACCTCAATCCGAGCTCAGTAGCTCCATATATCCTCAAAATACTGATCTGTGTGCAGATCGTTTTCCTTCCATCCGCTTTTCCTTCCATCCGATTTTCCTTCCATCCGCTTTTCCTTCCATCTGATTTTCCTTCCATCCGCTTTTCCTTCCATCTGCTTTTCCTTCCATCTGATTTTCCTTCCATCGCTTTTCCTTCCATCGCGCCATCGCTCATCGCCCGATTTTCTATCGCCCGATTTATCGCTCATCGCCTAATTTTTCTATCGCCCGATTTATCGCTCATCGCCCGATTTCTTCGTCGATTTTTTCCATCAGCTGATTTTGCATCAGTTGATTTTTGGATCAGCTGATTTCCATCACTGATTTTTGCATCACTGATTTTCATCACCTGATTTTTTTTTCCTCCAAACTTCAAACGCTTATAACTTTTAACTCCGAACTCCAAATCGACAAAATTGATGTCTATTTCATAGAGAAAAGACTGATCTACAATGTTCATGAAGAACTTAAATCCAAATTCAGTCTCTAAAAGGGTCAAATGTCTCAATAAATCTTTCGTCTGATTTTTGCATCTTCCGGTTTTCCTATCATTTGGTTTTTCTATCACCGGTTTTTCTATCCAAAGACATGTCCACTTATATAGATCATATCTTTTGACCCGATATCCAAATTGGGCAAACTTGGTATCTATCTCATAGAGAAAAGAGAGATCTACAACTTTCAAGAAGGAAATTTTGTCTAAATCTATCGATATCAAGTCCATATCGTCTGCTTTTGCTTCAGCTGGTTTTTCTATCAGCTGGTTTTTCCATCATCTGATTTCTATCAGACATGTTTTAGCGCAAATGCCATAACTTTCTATAGGTGTCGAAATGACTTCATTCTTGGACGGTTAGAAAGTAGACATCTAGATCTATAACTCTCATGAAGACTACAAAGGCTGATTCTATCTCCTACATTCTGTAGTGTCCACTTTTCCTATCAGCTGGTTTTGCTACAAGACATCGTCTGGTTTTGCTATAATTGCATCGTCCGGTTTTCAATCACCTAAACAACATCAAAACTTCAATCTATCATAACTTCTAGCCTCGATATCGAAAATTCGCAAACTTTATGGCTACCGAAAACCCTCAACAAGCACTACATGTTCATGAATATCATTTTATCAAAATTCACTTAAATCAAAAGTCAACTATTCATCCCCAAAAGTCAAACTTTCATAATTCTTCATATTTTCACACCTTCACTAATTCTTCCAATTCTCACTCTTTCAATCTTTATTTCCTACCTTTCAACTTCCATTTCAATCATCTTAATCAACTCATTCATTTTAACTTTCATTAACTCATAATATTCACTCGACATTTCATAACATATACATATCTCTTTAAAGCCTCAAAGTCATCAAGACCAATCCATTCTTTCCATCTTGATTTCACATTTTCCTCACTACCACAATACTCTTCGTCCAATCTACTTCAAGCACGATTCAATCTTCACAACTTAATCTATAACATAATACATATACAAAATACTCATTCTTTCCATACTTAAATCCTCCATATACAATTCATTCAACACATTCTTATGACAAACATTAAGCCATTTCTCAAATCATCCATAAGCCACAAAATACATACTTTTAGAATAAATTTTGAAAGCAACCACATATCACACAAAGTTCATTCACAAAGTTCATATACACAACTTATGGCACATTTTCAATTCAATGCAAGTCATACTTGAACAAGCATTGGCGTAACACAATAAAAGGTTCTTTTAAAGCTTTAGTGGGCATTTCTAGCCCCAATAAATCAAGTCTCAAAATTTGTAATTTCAAAGAAGTTACATAAATAGTAACTATACAAACTTACTTTTTCAATTATAAAGATGTTACCCATAATACAACATACACAAAACCCATTTCACGCTTTAACCCCAAATATCATTTAAAATTTCTCCAATTCACATTACCCAAATAAACATTTAACATCACTAATTTCTCATTTAATAATTCGACATCCAATTAAAGTTCGGGCCCAACAATTCTCCCTCCTTAAAGAATTTCGTCCTCGAAATTCATATCACTTTCTTGATTGGTTCCTCATTCTAGTTCAGATCACTCACAACTTCCAACTTCGTGACAATAATACTAATATCATCTAATTCAAACACACTCACTAATCACATTTCAATCCGGATATCTTTGCTAGTAACACTATCTCATAAGACTCCATACTAATTAATTCATATCGCTTAGCAAATTCTCCCTTTCTCAACCATCATTATTAATTTCACATTCTTCTTATTACAATCACCATGTAGCCCTCTTTCTATTCGAACTCAAACTTCAGATCTGTTTTCAACCTCTCAAAACAATTCACATTTTCTTGATCCTTAATTCGGACGCACTCAAGCCCCCACATGTTATGCTTCCTTTTGCTTTTGGTTCCAATAACCTCGATATCGATTTTCTGTTTATGCATTTGACAAAATACTTAGCCTTAATAGGAATTTCTCATTCATACAATCAAAATCTTTTGTATTCCTATTCCATGCTCTCAATTCAATGATTGTCCCCTTTTACGATCTGTACTTGCATAAATACTTCCAAGATGTTCTTTATTCATACTGCTCCAAGCTTTAAAGTAATCATTAGTGTAGCAGCTCTTAAACATGTATCAACTCCTTAACTCATAGAACCTTAGTTGCTCCGACATATGCAATCACTTCATTATGCTCCATTAGATTTTATCCAAATCTCTTATACAATATCAAGTGCATACGACAAACTTTCCAAATTCATGCAGTTGATTTTCATTAAAATCATTCTTCAAAATTCTCCTTCCTTCCATTTATCATAAGTTTCATACGCTTTTCCTCACGTGTTCGACTAGTCTCTCAATTCGTCAATACTTTTAATACATCATCTACTCTTTGATCACTTCGTCTCCAATATTATTGTGTTATCGGTCCTTTGGTTAACACCTCAATTATTATCATATTCCGTGTGCTTCTTGATTAGTCCTCGCGATTCCTTAAATAACCGATTCCTCATTAAGGTACATTATCACACTTTCTTTTCAATTTTCCAATTGACATTCTTTTTCGAATGATTGTTTCCATTCCTTGAATTTCCTCATACCTCACTTGGCTTATTTTCATGTTTGCTCATTCATACAAACTTCTTTCCACATTGCAGCTCAACTGCACACTTAACTTCTTGTGATTGAAACACATTCAATAAGGCATACTTGAGTCTCCGAAACATACTTACACAGCATACCTCTCTTTACATCAAACGAAATGCATACCTTCTCGCAGCTTTATTCTACCCTTTCACTGAGTCTCCATTAGAGACGGGACTCCAATACTTACTCGAGTCATTACATATTCATTTCTTGACTTGTCCTTTCATTGATCATCCTTGAAATAAAGCGTCTGATTTGTTTAATCCAATAGCCTTTACGATCAAACTCTATGATATAAGAGACACATTCGCTTACTCTTATATCTCGCATGTCACCAATTCATATCTTATGCTACTCGATATACCAATCATACTAATTCAATAACCTCTGAATATCACCTCTATTCAAATTTTACGCTCCATCGCAGCTTACCTTTCCAAAGAAAATCATCTATACCATACTTTATCTCGGTTCTCGATTCATTTCATAACTTAACTCAAGGGATCAAAGATGACTCCATAAGCTATATCTGAAAATAGATCTCATATACTCAATCACAAGATCAAAGATGCACTCTCAATAACTCGGTTGCTACTCTTCGAAATTTATTTCCAATCCACTATTTACTGAAGTTAATCCAAAAGGAGTATGAGATTCACATCACAACTCGAGACCTATCATCTCATTTCAAACTTTCCTCCTCTTGCGCTTATCGGTTCCTTTCTCAAGCAACCTGCTAATCCATACCAGGGTCCTTGTCCTCCTCGGACTATGGAAGAATTACTAAATTCCATTGTTGAATCGAGAGAAGAGCTTATAATCCCGACTCCATCGTCAAGGAAGACTGCATTCTCTAGTCATACACTAACTTATCCGCTTCCCGACCAGCCCACTTTGCTTCAGATACTACCTTTCATTCAATTCTGCGAGTAATGATATATCCATATCGATTCAAACACTTACCCGCAGATAATTCCATTACCAAGTCACCGACATATCCATAAATCTGAATTCATGTTTAACATATCGGACCACTAAAATTTTATTTCCAATTAGCCACACTTTCATTGCCTTATATTCTAACAAAATACCCTTCTTCCTATTGTCTCTCATAGTCCAAACATTTAGCAACAGCTCACACATATGACTTATTCTATACTCATCCGTGTCTCCTTTATGGTGCGAAATCGTATAATCGATCCTTGCAAAACTCCTCGTATCCTGTTACGAGGTGGCACACTACTCCTTTATTTCTCATCCAATTCAAATTATCGATACATATTCATCATGAAATTTTGACCTCAATTCCACTAATCTCTTCTTAATGCGAATGATTACCATCAAAAGGAATGTCGATAAGTACTCGATCGAGGTCTAAATCATCGACCGCTAAGGACGCCAACTTAACGATCCGAGACTCAAATTCTCAACCAAAGACTTTCGACACTTCCAATATAATGGCATTGAATCCGATTCACCATAATTGCCTCTACTTATCCACAACTTCCTTTTCTCATATCGAGTATCATCATTTTCCTATTAGATCTATCACCTCAAACTTTTCACAATTTCTTATCGCCTAACGCATACACATGCGCCCATGTAAGATCATAATATGGCGCTCGATACCATAAATGTTGGGACCCGTTTGAACCCAACTCATAACGAATCTAATCGACTTAACTAATATCGCTTCATTTTTTTTCCACTTACACATTGTTCAAAGTAGTTTCAATTTCCAATTTGTATTTCATCAATTCCTCAATCCTTTGAATCCTTCATATTCGATCATATCGCGTTCGCATTCGAAAAACGTTTTATCATTCGCTACAATCATATCTCTCTTTATCCCAATTTCGCTTATTAACAAATATTTGAATTTCGTCAATCCATCTTATGCCATTCATACATAATTTCCATATCATGTCCATACACAAATCCATACACAAAAGCACTTCAATATTTCCAACCCATCACACAAATCTTCGGACCTCCTGTCCGGAATCCCATCATACACATTTACAATCCTATATCTAAACACTTCCATAATTCTCGATCATATCTCAAGTCATGATCATAATTCACATTCATAAATACTAACCATATTTCACTTACATAATCCCATCCCATAATCATATATTTAATTTTAATGGCCTTACAAGCCATAATACAATCACAATATAAAAATCCGAATGCAAATACAAAGATACAAAATCCTCTTTTCGCCATCAGATCTTCTTCTCATTACGTGGATGGTAATGAGGGGGTGAGCTTACGCTCAATGGGTAACAGTTTATAACAAAACAATAAGCAAAACTCTTGAAATCTTTTTCTTTTCTCGGTCTTAGAAAACATTTCTTTGAAACCGTAAAGCACATTTTGAAGAAGTTCTTTTCTTCAGTAATCAAAATCACATTTTACAAATCAGATACGCCTTAGGCTTTCAGCCACAAATCCATAGGTCACAAGACATGAATGCTTCAACTTGGCAATTCACGTAAGCAATGCACACACAAATGGCTAGAGAGTTCAGAACACGCCAAATAAACCAAGTTTATTGGAAACACAACGAGTCCATTTTCGATCTCGTAGCTACAAGCGGGCAGCCGGAGAAGGCTATCACATTTTTTTTGTCTACGTGCACGAGACTATCACGACGCTACTCTCTCGCCCACACAAAAGGACATATAATGCTCAAATCAATTTATCAAATGCTCTTTTCCGAATATACATGACCATGAGTCTTTCAAGGCATAAAGACAATGTATTTTGCAATTCATCAAAATTTCACGATCGAATCAAAATGATTTTTCAAATCATTTATGCAATGATGTAGCAATTATAATGCAATTTAAGTCGAAAATCTCTTTGTTTAAAGAAAGCGGTAATGGCTTATAAATTCTATTATAAACGGATACCCACCTCGAATCCATGCTAGAACTTGTCCAAAGCTCTAATTTCTCCAAGCTTCCTTCTTTCGCCCACTTTGAAATTTCCTAGACCGAAATCATCCAAATTCATCATCATAAATATCATAACCCTCAAAATTTACTATAGGAAACCCAATTCCAACATTTTTCCAAGCTATCTAATGCATCAATTTACAAAGCCCCAATTTCCAAAATTGGGCATAAACCCTAACTCACATTAATCCAAAATTAAACCACCATCTTAGCATAGACATCATAACTAATTTCATAATCCACAAAACCATAATATTCTCCATGATTCTACACCAAAATTTAAGAAAAGTCAAGCTTGAAAATCGGCTCTTACCTCACTCTTCACCATTTTCGGATTTTCTTAGCTCATCCTAGAGCTCTCTTCATCCTTCATCTTTTTCCTCTTGGAGCATGTTCAAATCCTCCTGGAAAGCTCACAAAATCGAACCCTAGTTGCTGTCTTTTCTTTTCTCTTTTCACCGAACCCACTCTTCTCTTTTATCTCTTCTTTCTTTCTTTCTTTTGTTTCTCTTTATTCTGCTTCTCTAACTCTCACGACCACAGCCTGCTTCTCCTCTATTTATACTACAGCCACATGCCATGTCATTTAATGAATGAGGAAAGACTCTCATGCCCTCCTTATAAGCCTACTAACTTAACTCTTTAAGTGTTCTTCCAAAATTGCCCTTAAAAGTTGATATCTTGGCTCCAAATTCCGATCAGGTAAATAAAGGAATTTTACAATAATTTCTTCTTCACAATTTTCCTCGATCATACGAATCCAACGCAACAAACCGCGCTTAATTCGGATCTAAAACGAAGAAGTTATGGCCAAAATACTATCGCATCTGCATAAAATCTGAGACTGCACACTACACCGAGTTTCATTCCAAAATCCGACAGTCTTAGAGGCTCCATCTTGATCGGGGTTCTTCATCAAAGTTGTAGCCTTATAACTCTATTTTAATCTCCAATTTGAATAACCTCAATCCGAGCTCAGAGCTCCATATATCCTCAAAATACTGATCGTGTGCGCACTGCTTTCCTTCCATCCGCTTTTCCTTCCATCCGATTTTCCTTCCATCCGCTTTTCCTTCCATCTGATTTTCCTTCCATCCGCTTTTCCTTCCATCTGCTTTTCCTTCCATCCGATTTTCCTTCCATCGCTTTTCCTTCCATCTCGCCATCGCTCATCGCCCCGATTTTCTATCGCCCGATTTATCGCTCATCGCCTAATTTTTCTATCGCCCGATTTATCGCTCATCGTCGATTTCTTCGTTCGATTTTTCCATCAGCTGATTTTGCATCAGCTGATTTTGGATCAGCTGATTTCCATCACTGATTTTTGCATCACTGATTTTCATCACCTGATTTTTTTTCCTCCAAACTTCAAACGCTTATAACTTTTAACTCCGAACTCCAAATCGACAAAATTGATGTCTATTTCATAGAGAAAAGACTGATCTACAATGTTCATGAAGAACTTAAATCCAAATTCAGTCTCTAAAAGGGTCAAATGTCTCAATAAATCTTTCGTCCGATTTTTGCATCTTCCGTTTTCCTATCACCGGTTTTTCTATCACCTGGTTTTCTATCCAAAGACATGTCCACTTATATAGATCATATCTTTTGACTCCGATATCCAAATTGGGCAAACTTGGTATCTATCTCATAGAGAAAAAGAGATCTACAACTTTCAAGAAGGAAATTTTGTCTAAATCTATCGATATCAAGTCCATATCGTCTGCTTTTGCTTCAGCTGATTTTCTATCAGCTGGTTTTTCCATCATCTGATTTCTATCAGACATGTTTTGGCGCAAATGCCATAACTTTCTCTATAGGTGTCGAAATGACTTCATTCTTGGACGGTTAGAAAGTAGACATCTAGATCTATAACTCTCATGAAGACTACAAAGGCTGATTCTATCTCCTACATTCTGTAGTGTCCACTTTTCCTATCAGCTGGTTTTTGCAAGACATCGTCGGTTTTGCCATAAAGGCATCGTCGGTTTTGCCATACGATCGTCTCGTTTTTGCTACAGGCATCGTCTGGTTTTCAATCACCTAAACAACATCAAAACTTCAATCTATCATAACTTCTAGCCCCGATATCGAAAATTCGCAAACTTTATGGCTACCAAAGCCCTCAACAAGCACTACATGTTCATGAATATCATTTTATCAAATTTCACTTAAATCAAAAGTCAACTATTCATCCCCAAAAGTCAAACTTTCATAATTCTTCATATTTTCACACCTTCACTAATTCTTCCAATTCTCACTCTTTCAATCTTTATTTCCTACCTTTCAACTTCCATTTCAATCATCTTAATCAACTCATTCATTTTAACTTTCATTAACTCATAATATTCACTCGACATTTCATAACATATACATATCTCTTTAAAGCCTCAAAGTCATCAAGACCAATCCATTCTTTCCATCTTGATTTCACATTTTCCTCACTACCACAATACTCTTCATTCAATCTATTTCAAGCACGATTCAATCTTCACAACTTAATCTATAACATAATACATATACAAAATACTCATTCTTTCCATACTTAAATCCTCCATATACAATTCATTCAACACATTCTTATGACAAACATTAAGCCATTTCTCAAATCATCCATAAGCCACAAAATACATACTTTTAGAATAAATTTTGAAAGCAACCACATATCACACAAAGTTCATTCACAAAGTTCATATACACAACTTATGGCACATTTTCAATTCAATGCAAGTCATACTTGAACAAGCATTGGCAGAACACAATAAAAGGTTCTTTACAAAGCTTTAGTGGGCATTTCTAGCCCCAATAAATCGAAGTCTCAAAATTTGCAATTTCAAAGAAGTTACATAAATAGTAACTATACAAACTTACTTTTTCAATTATAAAGATGTTACCCATAATACAACATACACAAAAACCCATTTCACGCTTTAACCCCCAAATATCATTTAAAATTTCTCCAATTCACATTACCCAAATAAACATTTAACATCACTAATTTCTCATTTAATAATTCTGACATCCAATTAAAGTTCGGGGCCCAACAGTTTAATACCTCAAGAATCAAGATCACTTAAATTTTATAACATAGCTAACATATAAAACATAATAAAGCATGAATAATTCATATATTATTGTGTATCTTGATCAATTTATTTTTTTGTTTCTCTGAACCATTTTTAAAATTGACTCATTGTAATTATTATAGCTGCATATATATCCAACTTCTAACAATTTTTACATGGACAAGTTGAGAAAACTTTGTAAGTGGTGTCAAGAAGGATAGGTAAGAAGTGATAGCTCCTTTAGTGTGATCTACTTATGATAAGGTTTGCATTTTCTACTAATTTAATCAAAATAAAATTTAATTTCTATTAAATTTTAACTAAAATTAAAATTAATCCTATTTAAATGCCATTGGGTATATAAGATCCAATACATTATATTGATTCTTACTTGTTAAGTATCTCATATTTAATCGCATAGTTCTCAATCTTTACAATTAAATTCAACTTGATTGAATTATCTTTTTCTCTCAATCATTATTCTTAATGTGTGACCAATATAATTAAGTTGCCAAATATGTTAGCAATAGATATAAATCATAATCCTAAATCAGACTTAAGATGAGATAAATTAAATTCCTTTAATTTATCTTTGATTATCTAATTAAATAATCTATATTCATAAATTAAGATTGGTGTTTTACAATGCATGATGACCACCTAAATGTGAGAAATATCAAATTACTTTTGTCTAACCTTTTCATGCATGATTTTTTTGTATGTTTCAATCTTTTATTATACAATATTTCGATTATCGTAAATCATAAAAATAATGTCTACTAAATTTTAGTCACATTATATTAGCTCTTAACCATTAGTAATTGATTATAACATTTAAAACTATTTTCTATGTGGTATTTCACCTTCACTAAGAATTTTCCAAATTAATACTAGTTGAAAATAATAAAATATTCTCCTTAATCACCATAGAGTGATGAATCATATATTGATAACTTAACTACCTTCATATAGTTCATGTTATATCCAAAGGCCTACTAATTGAGCTATCATTGATAAAGATGAGTCATAAGTATTATCAAAACATAGTAATACTTATATGAGATATTTTGATGTCTTAAATGAAAAATCAATGATACAATCATCACAATAAGATACCAAGAATCTTTCTAATGAAATTCTTTTATCGATGAGTTCGGTGAACTTATTCTTTAACAAATACCTACATGTTTATTTAATTATCTACATATTTTAGTTTATGAAATCGACTATTTCTTTCATAAAAAGTTTATGAGATCGACTACTTATTTCATAAGAAAGAAAAATAACATATACTAGTCTTTACGCCTATTAATGTCTAGTATTAACAAAACTTCTACTAAAAATAATTTATGAATAATACATAAATATAATAAGAATCTTATAATTATGATCTCATCATAATTTTAGTTGTAATATACATTTATCCTATTGACTTTATCTTATATATTAGTTAATTAAATGAATATGGATAAGATAAATAACATTTTAAAATAATTATTTCATAAAAACTATGACTGTAGCGCCCCCTCACCGTAGGGTACACACCGGGACGCCCGTGGGTCGTTCCGACGTATATCTCACGCTAAGGAAGTGCTACAATCGCAAACGATCACTAAACACTCGCATGGCATCAATATAAATAAACAAGATCATGGAATTCATCAAATTTAAAACCATAATAATAATTTTCATTTCATAAATCAATCCAAAATATAGACACATCTATCACCCCCTATACCACAATACAAGATCTCAAAAGGAAACCGATAAAACATCTATACTAGGTCATCCCAAAATAATGTCCCAAAAGAAGTCACCCCAATGACCAACTGCGATCCATCGTTGACTAGATCTTGAACGCCAATGCGTAAACGTCTATCACGGAGCTAGAGTCCTACTAACGCCGTCTCCGAAAATATATTGCAATGTTGGGTGAGTTTGCGAACTCAAGAAGAAACCATCATCGATGGTTTACCCAACACATGCAGATACACATAATATATCTTATAGATATATATATATTTTAACACAATTTATAACACTATCAACACTTTACACAGCTTTTTACATTAACACTATGTCACTACTCAAACATGTCGATTGCACAAATCACAATATCACATATCTCTCGATTCTCAATCACATCAGACAATCAAATGCATAAGTATGCAAATTCTCTTTATGACGTTGTTGTGATCGGCGCCAATATTCACATTTTGGCAAGTAGGAGAGCCTCGGGGTATGCACCAACGCCCACTCACTTTAGGAATAGGAGAGCCCTCTGGGTATGCACTATTTTCTTTTCACATTAATCACAATTTAGGCAAGTAGGAGAGCCCTCTGGTATACACTATCGCTTTTGCCCCAGGCCCTCTCATCGATAATTGAGCTCAAAGCTCAATCATCGTGCTCTAGTCACAATGTAAATTTTACCGCTTATTATCATGCTAGGCATGCACTAACAATATATCACTTCACTCTCTTGTCACACCATACACTTGCTCATATCACTATACTCTGGTTCACTATCACAAGTATTCACATTTGTAACACATTTCACATGTATCTCATCTTATTACACTCAACATACTCAGAGCACTTATTCACATTCACACAATCACTAATATCTATCGCATTTAGCTCATTCACTTCGCATTTATAACACTCACTTTACACTTAATTTACACATATTCACAAAGACATGTAATCACTTAAAAGCTGAGGAACCAACTAGGTTACTCACCTGTAACTTCCGAGCTACTGCCTGGAAGTCCCAGCAATGTCCGTGGTCTGACGATCCAACGGCGCCTCTATAACAACACAAATAATTTCTCATCACTATATACTCAATTTACTGAATTCACTAATGCACATGTCTCAATTTGAAATGATATGATGCATGATCATGATTCCCAGCTCTCAAATCCAATCTCACTATCTCTCACTTCACAACTGCAATTCACTATTCACTAGGCCTATCTCACTCATGAAGTCCTCACTTCAAACTCTAATTGTCACATTATAACACTTAGGTCACATTTGATACTAGATTTGATTCACTTTCGATAATTCATGATCTCTAGAATAATTCAACTCTCATTCTTGTCACACTTGTAGACCTCTTTCTAGTTCACAACGACTCAAAAATCATCTCAATTGAGGTCTACAATAAAAGATATATCATAAAACCAATCTAGCTCATCACAATTTCACTTCCTCGCTTGCGACCACATCCTTCGGCGCATGCACAAGAAACCATTTTTCACGCCTTTGCACGACGTCACCTCGCCTTCGTCATGGCGTGGAATTTCGCTTATTCGCCGCGACGCCTATGGATTACACGTCATGGCTGCCTAAGCCCTTTTTCTCGTCGCGACGTCTCATGCAAATATTAATTATTTAATTTTATTCGTCGCGACGTGCGACTGGTTCGTCTCCCCCAATTCGCATTTCCGCCATTAATACACCCTCAAACCTCATTTAAACCCATTCAACTACTCTACTTAACTCATTAATAACCATAAATGCAACAATCAACACAAATAACAACATTAATCACAATAAAACTTACCAAAACAACGATCGATCGAAACCCTAGAAAATCGCAACGTCCGAAACCTCCAAGCTTCAATCCCTCTCTGAATCAACTCTCAATCCTCATCCATAATCAACTTCACCAAGCTCTCTACAACTTTTTCACTCACAATAAAGAGAAACTCACGAAATCTCCGAGGAGGAAGCTCACGATTGACAACGGCGAAGGAGAAGGGAAAAAGGAAAAGGTTCTTCAACCCTAACTCCCAAACCTCTTATATATATATACTCAGGGCTGATTTCAACTGAGACTCAAAATCTATCAGTCCTCAAATCACTTAATTTCAATCTCTAATTTCACTGACTCATCACAAAATTTCTCAAACTCACAGATCTAATTTTTCAAACCATTAGTCACTCACTTTCGGAACCGAATTCACGCTATCATCTCTAGGTCCATATTAGGTCCGATCACATATCTCTAAAATTCCGAAAAAGTCCCAAAATTTCTCAAAATATAAGACACTAGATTCTATACTCAAATCTCAATTTAATTAATTCAACTACTCACTTCAAATTATTTCTCAGTCCTCAATAAATCCATTCCTCAATTCTCAATAAATCACTCTTCACACAATTTCTCACAATTCACAAAGCAACTCATGACACAATTAAATGCTGGAATAATCATGAATGCATGTCACTATATATATGCATGTGCAATTAACTCATGTCACTGATGCAGAATCACTATACGTGCAATTCAATTATGAATGCACTCACTGCTCACTCATCCAAATTACCGATATGCCCTCACATCGGTAACGGGATGTTACAATGACTAATTGATTCGTTGTAAGGCATAAATTAACAATATCTCATTTGCATTAAGTCAATCGTGTAAGTGCCAACAGTTCGCGTCTAAGGGTAAGGAGTGGCAAGTGCCAACCAATCCTTCTAGTTGTTTATGTGTTTCCATTTATGTCAGTGCGTGTTGTGTTTTGAGTATGGAGTTGTTAGTTACACATTTTTCTAGTTTTTTGTATGGTTTGGATAACGTAGATTTCCTTTCTTAGTCGAGGTTATTTGCTCTATCCATATGACTCTGTGTATCCCTAGCTCTCGGTTGCTGTAATGGCCATGAATGTCTGGTAACCTGGGTTGGGAGTCTCGTCTTTCCCTTTGAGCAATGCACGTAACGGGAACTAGCTCATGAACCATCTTTAGTAGGGTTACCATTTATGTTATGCATGCAGCTCATGGGTGATGACAGTAACGAAGGGTTGCATGCACGGCAACCGATACACTTGCCTACACATAGAGTAGGGCTCTCCTGGCACATCATGTGTCGTATCCACAAGCTTTCTCGAGCATCCTAATTTTTTTTGCTGTTGTACTCGAGAAACTGTCAGCCTTTCTCTTGTTGCGACTCGTTGGTCCCTCGTCTTTTAGCCTGATGTTTTATCTTGGACAAGTCCATTATTTCTCTTTTCTAATTTGGTGCTCAACCTTTTACAAAAACCTTTTCCATTAAAGTCACCCCTCCTATATACATTGACCCTTTCTCTTGTATTGGCTCTTTATTAGAATATCTCTGGACGTTTATGTTTTGACAATAGTGGGCAATCTACACTGCCGCTACCATTATGGCCCATGTCTTGAAATGTGTGGTTATCAACATTTTTGCATGCACAAATCAGTCACGATCTATTCAGTTGGTTTTTATTTTATTTTATTTTTAGCCTTATCTTCCATTTGCTAATATTACTAGTTTTATTAACAGTTTAGTAGTATTATTTATTGGTTCGATTATTATTATTATTATTATTATTATTATTATTATTATTATTATTATTATTATTATTATTATTATTATTATTATTATTATTATTATTATTATTATTATTATTATTATTATTATTATTTTGCTTTTCATTGTTCTTCTCCATCACCAGTTTGGTGGGTAGTTATTATTATTTTCATAATATTATTAATTTCATTAATATTCATATTTTCATCCTTTTATTGAGTTTCTTATTAGTGTTAGTTTTATCAAGATTATTAGTATTATTATTATCATTATTATTATTGATACTTTTACTAGTTTTTCTGTTTTATTATTATTAGTAGTATTATTAATATCTATTTATTTTATTTTATTTTATTATTTATTAGTTTTGTAGTAATATTATTCTTTTAGCTTTATTGTTGTTGTTGTTGTTATTATTATTATTATTATTATTATTATTATTATTATTATTATTATTATTATTATTATTATTATTATTATTATTATTATTATTATTTTATTTTCTACGTGGTGGGGTTTATTTAGTTTCAGTTTTTAAGAATTTCGTAAGATTAGTACAGGTGAAAAACGTAGAGACACGAGTCGAGAGGGGTGCCTTCAAATCTAGCAAGTGAAATCCGTGTAAGCAGGTCGATAAACGCAGCTTACAAAAATAAGGACGACAATGATTTAATGAGGATAGGTTCTTAGAACGTGGGGCTCTCACGGGAAAGTCCTTGGAATTGGTAGAGGTTTTAGATAAGTATAGGATACAAATAGCGTATATTCAGGAGACTAAGTGGGTAGGAGCCAAAGCAAAAGAGGTAGGGGTTCAAATTGCGGTACTTAGGAAGTGCGCAAAAGCAAAATGGGGTAGGTATCTTAGTGGACAAGAGACTAATGGATAGAGCAGTGGGGATCACAAGAGTTGATGATACGATAATGGTGGCAAAATTTGTTTTGAGCAATGTGGTTTTTAATATAGTATGTGCGTATGCACCCCAAGCTGGTGCAGATGGACAACAAAAACGTACATTCTGGGAGACGCTGGATGGGGTTCTTACACAAATCTCAAATACTGAGCAGATCATCCTAGGAGGGGATTTTAATGGGCATATAGGGATGGATTCAGACGGATATTCAGGTACCCATGGGGGCTTTGAATACGACACTAGAAATGAAAGTGGGATTGATTTATTGGACATGGCCATGGCATATGAGTTAGTAATAGTAAATTCCTTTTTAAAGAAAAGTGAAGCGTATTTAGTGACGTTTCAGAGTGGTACGACTAAGACACTAATTGACTATCTCCTTGTAAGGTCAATAGCCAAATCATGATGCAAGGATTGCAAAGTACTTCCAGCTGTATGCCTATCAACCCAACATAAATTGTTAGTTATGGATCCAGGAATTAAGGGCTGGAGGGCACAAAAATTTACCACGCAATGTCGCAAAATAAGATGGTGGCGGCTAAAAGGGGACATAGTGGAACATTTTAGGAATCAGGTTCGGTATAATACAACTTGGGCTGTGAGTAGGGATGCAAATCGGATGTGGCAGGGTATAGCTCCCGTAGTGAGAGAAACAATCACAAAACTCCTAGGGGTATCTACCAGAAAGGGGGAGACGGATGGATTCTTGGTGGTAACAAGACGAGGTCCAAAGAACGGTGAAGGCAAAAAAGAGAGCTTTTACAGATCTTTTGGCTAATGCAATAGAGGAGGAGCGAGTAACTAATAGAGTAAGGTATAGACTGGAAAAAAAGAAGGCCCGGAAGACTACTGCAGTGGCTAAAGGAGAAGCTTACGAAAATATGTACAAAGTGTTGGATACGGTCAAGGGAGCCCAAAAAATTTTCAAGATAGCAAGAAATAGGGCAAGTAAGACGGTGGATTTTAACCAAGTCTGTTGTATGCGTGACAAAACACAAGACATCAAGCGAAGGTGGAAGAGGTACTTTTACTGCTTTATAACAAAGAATCATTGGTCAACACAGAGTTAGGTGAACCCCCAATTTCGAGACGCTTTCTAAGTGGCTACTCATAGGGGAGGATTACAAGGGAAGAAATTGTGAAGGTTTTAAAAAGGATGGGGAGTGGGAGGTCGTAAGGCTGGACAAGATCTCTATAGAGGTATGGAAGAGAGTAGGTGTTGTCAATATTGAGTGGTTAATTCAACTCTTTAATGTAATCCTCGAGTCAACCAAGAAGCTAGATGAATGGAGATTAAGTAAGTTAGTCCCCTTATACAAGGCCAAGGGAGACATCCAACAATGTCATAACTATCGAGGAATCAAATTACTAAGTCATACCATGAAGCTGCAAGAAAAGGTAATTAAAAAGAGAATCTAGAGTGTCGCTTCTATATCGGACAATCAATTTGCCTTTAGACCGGGTAGGTCGACGACAAAAGCATTACATCTGCTCCGGAGACTAATGGAATGCTACAGGTAAAGAAAACGAGACTTGCATTGTAACATCCCTTCACCGATGGGATGTGTACAGTTCATTTCATACGTATTTTGCATGCACATGCATTATTGAATTATGTATAATTGGCAATTATTGTACTGACATTTGTACGTACATACATGTATGACATATTTCCGGTTTGATTTGGATAACTTGGATTTGGAGATGATTAGGGCAAGTGTGATAATTAGGTCAAATTAGGTTTGAGAAATTGAATTTGAGTTAGAAATGAAATTTAGGAAATTGAATTATGAAATTGGAGTATACGATCATGAGTTTTCTAATTTTGAGGATTTATAGGAATTTTTCTGAAATTTTCGGAGCAATAGGTCCAGACTGAAAAATTGATCAATGACTGGTTAATTGAGTTCCGGTTCCAAGATTGATTGAAAATTTGCATGAAATAATTGGAGTTATGATTTTAGGAGTTATTATTAATAGTCATTGGAATTTGGGAGAAATTATAATTAGAAATTGGATCGAGGTGGTTCGGATTTTGTCTTGTGGCAATTAGATTTGCCAAACAAGCTTTAAGTCTCTTAAGTTTATAAACTTCCTCCTTTGAAAATTGCCAATCACGATGCTTGCTTTCCTTTGAAAGAAAACTTGAAATTTCTCCTTCCTTCATCGTGATTTCTTCTTGATTCCTTCTTGCCATTTGTTCCTTTCCTTTGCCTTGAATCTATTTGTTGATTTGGTGTTGAAGAAGATGAAGATGGGTTTGACTTTGGGTGTTGCCGTGGGTGTCGATGAGTTGGGATTAGAGTGAGTCTTGAAGATTTGAAGCTCTTAATCTAGTAAGCTTACTCCTTTCTGGCCTAGACAGTTAGATTTGTTAATTTATTTAGTTATATTGATGATTAGTTTAACTATTGAGTGATTGCTTATGTTAGGGTTTAGGATGATGATTTTGCTTGATTTGATGTTGATAATTTAGGGATAATGGTTATTTGGTGGATTGAAGGTGAGAAATGAGTGGAGTTTAGTATATGAAGTTGTTTAGGAGTGTTTAGAATGGATTTGGATGGATTTATATCAAAAGATCTGAAAATTTTTTGGGTTTCGGACGCAAATTTGGGTTCGCACGTCGCGACGTGTGATGAACACGCCACGGCGAGCCATCCCTTCTTGCACGTCGTGACGAATATTTATTCGTACGTCGCGACGAGCTGATTTCTGGCGCACGCCGCGACGAGTGGATGTGTGCGCCGCGGCGAGCGGATTTTCATCTGCACGTCGCGACGAGCAGCAGCGCACGTCGCGACGAGCAGAATATTTCACGCCGAGCCAAGGAATCAGGCGCTGCGACGGGGGCACTTCTTTAGGCCGAAAATGATGTGTTTAATTAGAGAATTTTGAGGTTAAATTGGGATTAGTTAGAAATTGATTGGAGTATATTCAATTGAATTATGGTATTAGGAATTGCTATGGATTAGAGTGAAAATGCGGAATAGAGATAATTTGGGAATAGGGTCGGAATGTCATAACATGTATAGTACGTAAATTATTCGATACATATGCATCTTTGAGTATTCGAATTGATACAATTAGTAATGTTATTTATATTTTGATTGTTATAGAGGCTCAAGTGGATCGTCGATCGTCCGACATAGGCGAGACTTCCCGGCAGTAGCTCGGAAGTTATAAGTGAGTAACCTAGTTGGTTTCTCAACCTTGATGTGTTACATTTCATGCAATTATGCCATGTGGAGTTAAGGATGGATTATATGTGTTTGTTTTGATTGATTTCAGACTATAGGTGTTCGAAATATTTGGATTGTGCCATAGAAGTGTAAATTGTGTATAAATTGTTCATAATTGGTTTCAAATGCAAAATTAGATAGTGATATTAGATTGGGACATGGCTATTGTAAATTGGACATGTGCATACATGCATAAAAGTATGATCAGATAAAGGCAGTTGTGACAGGTGCAGCCACCGTATTCAGAGCTTTAAGCTCAACGCACAGGGCCTCGAGCCCAACGATTTTCAGAGCTTTATGCTCAACGTATCAGGGCTTCAAGCCCAATGTTTTCAGAGTCAATGGCTCAACGTATATGAGCTCAGGCGCACGGTCACAACAACGAAATAAAATGAAAGAGTCACATGTACATCGCATATATGACTGTCCTAATGTGAATTGTGTGAAAGGCGTACCGCCTTATAAATGTGAAATTGAACGCATGTGATTCTTGTCTGTGATAATATACGATATTGTGTGGTTGTTTGAATATGCATGAGTTGGGTGGACCATCGATGATGATTTTTCACTGAGTTCGCAAACTCACCTAACATTGCATTTATTTTTCAGGACAACGATAGTGTGACTCCTAGCTCCAATCAGTGAGACTTTTCCTGCTGTGTGAGTGCCGACGAGAGGCGCATGGCCCACAGGTCGGTCAGCTGGGATATCTTTTGGGGGATGATCTAGTTAGGAGTAGTTACTGTTTATTTTGGGCTTATACAGTTGTTACATGACCCAATGGTGTATTTATGGTTTTATGAAATGAAATGAGAAGTATCTTTGGTTTTAAAATTTAGTGAAATTGATACTACAGCTTTATTATACTGATGCCATGAGGTTTATAGAAATTATCGAATCGTAGTGCATCGTAGGTTATGTATCAGTGCGACCTACGAGCGTCCCGGTGTATACTCTATGGTAAGGGGGCGCTACATTAGGTGGTATCAGAGCATAGTTTGGGCATCTTTTGGGCATAGTATATTCTAGGCTTGAATTACGATAAGCAAAGCAGAAATTGATCAGAATTGTGTGGTTTTATTGTAGGTCATCCGTTCTTAGTGATCAGGTGGATCAACCAGCTGACCAAGGATCAGTCGGAGCGAGTAGGGAGTCTTCTGTACCTCTGTATGAGGAGCAGCCTCCTAGATTTCCCACGAGACGGGAGCGAAGGTATGATCGTCTGCGCAAGCAGGGAGCTGTGGACTTTTATGGCAGCACAGACCCTGCTGAGGCTGAGGGATGGTTGGAGAGGACCGAGCGAGTCCTCGATCAGATGGATTGCGACCCTGAGGAGAGATTTGATTATGCTGTCTCTTTGCTACAGGGTCTAGCTTATCAGTGGTGGAAGACTGTCCCAGGTAGTTCCACCAGACCTTGTGTTTTGACTTGGGATGATTTTCTGAAAGCTTTTCGGGATAATTTCATGCCCAAGGTCTATTTGGAAATGAAGATGCAGGAGTTCTTTGAGCTGAGACAGGGGTCCATGTCAGTGGCCGATTATGAGGTTAGGTTCAATGAGTTGTCGGCATATGCTTCTGTTCTGATTGCCTCTAAGGCTGATAGGTGCCGGAGATTCGAGGGAGGGCTTAATCTGGAGATTCGTACCAGGTTAGCCCGGTCTGATATGGGCACCTTTGTGGAGTTGAGAGCAACTGCAGTGAGGATAGAGCAGCTCTTGAGACAGAGTCAGGCTGAGATTGGTCAGGGATCCGGAGGCAAGCGATCTAGTGACAGTCAGGGTAGCTCTGGTAGGAGCTTGAGCAGACACCAGAGCAGATTCAGATCAGCAGGAGGATTCAGACAGTCGGGTTTTGTTCAGAGAGGGAGATTTGGGCAGATCGGTAGTGCCAGTAGTAGTGGAAGAGGAGCAGGACAGGCCTTGCCAGTTTGTGTACATTGTGATAAGAGGCACAGTGGAGAGTGCTAGAGAGTGACAGGAGCCTGTCTAGCATGTGGTTCGATGGATCACATGATTAGGAGTTGTCCTCTGACTTTGGGAGTTCAGTCTGCTGCGAGTTGGAGAGCTGGTAGTAGTTCGACGGTGCAGCAGAGCCGTAACGGTGGACCTGTGTAGCACCCCCTTACCATAGGATATGTGCCGGGACGCCCGTGGGTCAATTCCGATACACACCATATGATAAGGTTGCGCTACGAACCATCTCTAACACTCCACATGGCATTAAAAATCATAAAGCATTAATATGAAATTCACTAATTTTTGAAACCATAAATTTCTCATTTCATAACCTCAAAGCAGTAAATTACACAATTGGTATTTTCTTTACAATACTCCAAAAGAAAATCAAACATAAGCCTAGCTAGGTCATCCCTCAAAAAGTGCCAGCTGACCGACCTGTGTGCCATGACTTCTCTTGCCAACTTGATCTACACGGCAGGAAAAGTCTCTCTGGAGCTATGAGTCTACTCTCTCGGTCTTGAAAAATAATTTGCAATTTTGGGTGAGTTTGCGAACTCAGTGAGGAACCATCATCGATGGTTCACCTAATTCATGCATATACACAGGTATAACACAGATACACACAGTTATTTCACCAAAATACATTCAGAAGTACCACATGATTACTATATCAGTCAAATGAACCAATTCAAATGCACATGAAATGCGTATGTGACGCTTTTCCAATTTATTACATTGTTGTGACTGAGAACCTAAAACTGTCCCATTAAGGGCGCATTAAACGGTGAGCCTTAGGCTCAATCATCAGGCTCAAGGCCCAATCACGTTGAGCTTTAAGCTCTCGTTGGCTGCTCTGGTCACAACTGTCAATTACTGATCATGCAATTATGCATGAAATGCATATGTCCAGATAAAACAAAATCAACATCATAACTGATCCCAATTCAACATATTCACACAAGTCACTCACAAGTAATCGCATGAAAATCACATATAGCACTTCTATGTCAGAATCTCCCAATCCATCGGACCTCCGGTCCGCAATCCGGCATAAACAAACACAATCGCCCCACCATTATTCTCCACGAGTTATAAGTGCGTAATTATAAACACTTACTAATTGAGGAACCATCTAGGTTACTCACCTAATAACTTCCGAAGCTAATGCCGAAAGTCTCGCAACGTCTGTGGGATGACGTTCCAACTGTGCTTCTATAACAATTAAAATAAGTACACATTACCAACTGTATAGTTAGAAATATCAAACAATGCACATGAAACAATTAAAACGTATACAATGCATGTTCATGGCATTCCTTCCCATCATAAAAATTTCACCTAAAAATTAGAAATCTAACGGCACCGAAATTATTCAATTCGGGCCTCGATCGGTCCACAAATAAATAAAACAGTGGCCACCTAACTATTACCCGGACCTACGTCAATTTCCCGTCCAAAAATTCCCAATCTCTCAGAAAATGAAATTAAATATTCAATGAATCTGATGCCTCAAGAATCAGGTCAATCGGACGTCGGACGGAAAAGTTATTCACGAAAGAAACCAAAATTCACATTAAACAATTAATATCTATATAAATATAACCCTTATTTCCTTCTTTTTTTTCCTGATTACCAACCACACTTCCAACACCCATAACTCTTTGCACACAATTCAGAAAATTATAAACCATATCTCATTGGAAAGATAATGAAAACCTCTACAAGTCTCATGAAGACCATAAAAATCAATTCCATACCTAAGGGTGTCAAAAATCCAATCAAAGCTACTGCCCAGTGAATGTCTCTCAAAACAGTGCAGGATTTGGCAAAATCTATAACTTTCCAATTCCTCAGTCAAAAATTACAACATAAATGTCCAAAGAAAGATAAAAAATGTTTTCTACAATCTTCATGAACAACCTGAAATCAAATTCCATTGCTAACTAGGTCAAATAATTCAACAAAGAATCTGCCTGCTGAAATCAACCAATCTGGACAGTAATTTTCTAACTAGCATAACTCCTTGCACAAATGTCAAAAAAATCACTACCTTATATCCCTGAAAAGATAAGATCTCAAACTTCAATTTTCATGAAGAACTCAAAATCCAATTCGATCTCTAACAATTTCAAAATTGTTATGCAAGTTTCTGCCATGATCAGCAATCCATGACCTAGCTTAGGTTCAATTTTTTACAAAATCATTACTCCCAAGTCTGACATCCAAAACTTACATTCCATATATCATTGTCAAGATAATTTCTTCCTCTACAACTTTTCAGAAGATCACTTACGCCAATTCAATTCACATAAATTGGTAAAATTGCTTCCAATCTGAATGCTCACAAAATCTACACTTAGGCTAGGTTTCATCAAAATGCTCAAAACCAGTCAATAGTAAACAGTTCATATCTCCCAATATACATCTCGAAAAATAGCAAAATCAGTGGGAATGGAAAGCTAACTTAACATTCTTCAACTTTTATGAAGACCATTTTCCCTAATTCCTTCTAAATTAATTTAGACAAATCAGAAAAACTCTAGGTTAAGTGGTTTGGTTACTGTTCATTCTAGCCAGCAGTAACTTTCCATGCTAAAATTCGACCTTTTAGAGTTACAATTTAACAACACCTATTTCATACAAAATTGTAGCCAACAAGCTCAAGTTTAATTGGGAATAAACCACAACTCATTTGCTTACCTACACAATGAGTTATGATCAAAACATTGCAATAGGTTCAATATCCATTTTCTAGCTTTCATCTTCAACTTAACTCCTATCACTTCTACTACCAATAACACATCACTAAACATCCATTTACACCTCTAATTCAACCACAAAATCATCACAACATTTACTTACATAATTAAACAAAATTTGGCAACACATACACAATTGATTTTTTTTCCATTCATCTAGCCTTCCAAACATCAATCCAAAACCAAGCCAAAATCAATGGAAACCATATTTATTCACTCATCCATACACAAGCATACATTTAAACCCACTCAAATCTACCACTATGATGATCAAGTAAATGCATAAATGATCTCCATGAATGCTTCTAACTACCAAAAGAAGGAATACAAATACAATTCTTACCTTAACAAGTAGCAAGCTTTAAATTCTCCTATCTTTTTCCAAGTCTCTACCTTCCTCCCTACACCACACAATCATCCACTCACACACACAACACTCACCATCATAAGGCTTAAGCTTGGATACATGATAAGGAAGCACTTAAGGTAGAAGAGAAGAGTAGCAACTAAAGAGAAAGAGGAAACCAACAAGGAAGAAGGAAGGAGGGAAGGAAAAGAACACCAAGGAAGGATGAAGCAAAGCTACGGATGAGAGAATTTGCTAAGCTTTCAAAGTGATTTTAAACCCTTTCCAAGGAGAAGTGTCGTTGGTACATGTAGGGAATAAGACAAGTCTCATAATTGAAGGAGGACACTTGGCTTTAAAGGGGAAAAAGACAAAAATTAATTTAATCCTATTTAATCTTTTAATCAAAGAACCTTAATCCAAATTAATCTTTAATCCATCCAATTCTAATAGCTCTAATAACAATCCCAAATTAATGTACCTATTATTCCAGTGCCATTGGACAGAAATTGTTGCATCAAAATTCACTCGTCGACCGGTTGGAAATTTTCGGTGCAGGCAAGTACCGAAAAATTTCAGAAAAATTCTCACAAATCCCTAAAAATGTAAAACACACCTAGAGCACTTCAATTCAATTTTTCAAACACAAATATCACATATTTCACAAAAATACATATGCCGGGAAATGTCATGAATGCATGTACAAATCATGTGCATGTGTAAAAATTACCATTCATATCTATATAGAGGCTATATGATGCATAAACATACCGAGGTATGTTAAAACATTCCTAACTCGTTCCAAATTACCAAATTGTCCTTCCCATCGATGATGGGATGATACAATTCTCCCCTCCTAATAAAAATTTCGTCCTCGAAATTCTTACCTGCTTGGTCGAACAGGTGAGGATACTGTCTCCTCATATGCTCCTCGGTCTCCCAAGTTGCTTCCTCAGTTGAGTGGTTCCTCTATAGGACTTTCACCAATGGGATAACCTTGTTCCTCAACTGTTTAACCCGTGATCTCACAATCTAGACCGGCTCTTCTACATAACTCAGATTACTAGACACCTCAATCTCCTGAGCCGGAATCACATGAGTCGGGTCTGATCGATACCTCCAAAGCATACTCACATAAAAAAACATCGTGTAACTGGGACATCTCACTCGGCAATGACAATCTATAAGCCAACGGTTCAATCCTCTCAACAATCTCATATGGACCAATGTACCTAGGGCTTAACTTACCATTCTTGCTGAATCTCGAAACTGCTCTCCAAGGTGACACTCGGAGGAAAACTCTGACACCCACATTATACTCCATCTCTCTCGATCTTCGATCCACATAACTCTTCTGTCTCATCCCGAGCGCTTGATGCGACTCGAATCGATTTCACCTTATCTACAAGATATCCTGAATCACTCGGGACCCTCAATCATTTCGACACCCTCTTCATCCCAATACAAAGGCGATCTACACGGCCCATACAAGGCCTCATATGGTGCCATCCCGATGCTCTGTGATAGTGATTGTTGTAGGCAAACTCAATCGAGCTAAATCGGTCTCATGCTCCTCTGAACTCCAATACACATGCCAAGCATATCCTCAACATCTTAATAGTCCTCTCACTCATCCATCATTCGAGGATGAAATGTTGTCTTGAAGTTCACTTAGTATCCAAAGTGCATGAAAACTCGCCAAAATCTCAAGTAAATCTGGGATCCTCGTCGACACTATCGACACTGGAACCCGTGCAGTCTCACTATCTCTCACATACTTACGGGCCAACCGATCAAGAGAATTGTTCTCCTCTTTGGCAAGAAATGGGCCGATTAGTAACCGGTCCACTATGACCGAGATAGCATCATGCTACCTCGGCCCTAGGCAACCCCATAATAAAATCTATAGTAATTGCTTCCATTTCCACTCCAAATAGGCAACGAATGAAGTTTCTTTGGAGCACGGTGCTCGGTCTTAACTCGCCGACACGCCATACATCTCGAGACATATTCTCGCCACCGCTTCTTCATACCAGCCACCGAAATGTTGGACCCCACCCCCACACTGGCTAATATTTCCCACCCGGCGTGTGTTTGCGGGTTATACCACGGCGGTGTTTGCGGGTTATACTGCAGCATCCAACTTAATCAAGATCTTGTCCTCTTTGGTCGAGGTGAGGCCACGACTCGAACCTCGACCTCAAGGTTTTATAGCTTCCACATGCCGCCTCTTACCATTTGGCTAAGTTAGCCAAATGGTAAAGCGAATGCATCAAACTGGTCAGTCGATCAGTCGTGACATGATGAAATGATCTGATGATGGGGTCCAACATAAAAAATGCTTTTAATGTTGGGGTCCCCACCCCACACTGTTGGACCCCACCCCCACTGGCTAATATTTCCCACCAGCGTGTGTTTCGGGTTATACCACGGCGGGTGTTTGCGGGTTATACCACGGCATCCAACTTAATCAGTACTGTCCTCTTTGGTCAAGGGTGAGGCCACGACTCGAACCCTTGACCTCAAGGTTTTATAGCTTCCACATGCTCGCCTCTTACCATTTGGCTAAACATTTACAAACAATAATTGATCAAAATCCAAACTTTTGCTTTCTTTCAATTTTTTTTTCAAGATTCGTATTAAGCTTACAAATCAAAATATAAATATGCTACCCACCTCGAATTATTGCCGGAAACTTGATTTCAAGCTCTAATTGATCCTTGCTTTTCTCTCTCTTCCAAAATACCAAAACCTAAACCATAATCATCCAAATTTCACATCAGAAAATACTTAATTTTCACAATCAACTTAGGAATTCACCAATTCCATTTACATTCAAGTTATTTCAATCTCCAATTTTGAAAATCCCCAATTTTCAAAATTGGCCTAAACCAATACACCCAAATTCAATCTCATAAAACATAATTTCTTCAAAATTAATCTCACAATTCCTCAATTCACATTAATTCCAAACTATTTAAATCCTCAATTTCAAAAATCCCCAAATCTTAAAATTGGCCTAAACCAATTTATCCCAATTCAATACCATAAAATACAAATTCTTCGAAATTGATTTCATATATCATCAATTCATCATATTTTCTATAATTCTACACCAAAATATCTCAAAATTCTCAATCATAAAATTAAGCCTAAACCTTACTCAATTTTTCATCCAAAATTAAACCCAACCTAAAGCATATACATCAAAATTAATTCCACAATCCATAAACCCATCTCATATGTCATAATTCTAAACCGAAAATTAATCAAAATCTCAAAGTAGAAAAATTTCTCTTACCTCTTTCTCATCCAAATTCGAATTTTTTTGGCTCCTTAGGAAGCTCTTATGCCCCTCTACCTTTTTCTCTCTTGGAACCATCCCAAAATCCTTAAGAAAACAAGTAGAAAAATCAAAAATAACTTTCTCTCTCATCTTTCCTCCATACCCGAATCTCCACTCTTCTTTCTTCTTCTTATTTCTTCTTCTTTTCTCTGGAAATTTCCAGCCACTTTCGTGGCTTTTAATATGCCAAAAACGACATCACCATCTGTGTTTCATTTAATGATGGTTAATTGACCATTTTGCCCTTACATTTACTTTATGCCATTCTCACTTGCGGTTCTGATTCGCACTATTAAATTGAAGGAATTTGTCCAAACTTCCTTCTCGAGAAATGTTCCTCTCACTCATACGAATCCAACGCCACTGACCGTGCTCAATTCCGAGCACTACATCAAAAGTTATGTGCGAAACAGTGCGGAAATATCCATATTCTAACACATTTTCTATGTACGATTATTTCCGTCCAAAATTTCACATTCTTAATCCCGGAATTGAAACTCGATGTCTTCATAACAATTGTAGCCTTATGTCTCTAGTTTAATTCAAAACAAGAATCGTCTCATTTCGATTCCCAGATCAAAAGTTATGCTCAAATTACCCACAGGTGTTCCCAATCCAAAAATTAAACCCTAATCCGAACTTAAATTCAAAAATTAAAAATCTTAGGGGCAAAATTGACATTTCATGTCTTCATATGATTTGTAGCCCCTTGTCTTATCTTTATTTCGCCTCAAGAATCGCTTCAATCGGATCTCTACAGATCCCGAATTTCATAAAACACTGAATCATGCTCGGAAAATTTCCCGACTCACTTTGATTAAATTAATCACCATTAATTTAATCTCAAAAGTTCACAAATTTCTTATAAATGAAATTCATTGTCTTAGGAATCCAACGCAAAAGAATCAACTCAATCGGATGTCGGACGGAAAGATATAGGCAAAATAGTGAGCAAAGGTCGGATTAAAAACAAAGAAATCAAAATTTAAGAAGAAATGGCAGTCGGAGACGCCTAACTCATGAGGCGAGACGTCATGAGGGCGAGACGCCCGCTCGCTAGGGCGAGGCGTCGCCCTAGCGAGGGCGCACAGCTCGCGAGGGCGAGCCTTGCCCTCGCGAGGGCGAGCACAACGCCCGCCTCGCCCAAAACTTCCGAAATTCATAACTTTTACTCCCGAACTCCGATTTTGACAAACTTAGTCTCTATAGAAAGCTTGAGAGAAGCTCTAAATCTTCCAAGAAGAACATAAAACTCAATTCGACTCCTACGGGAGTCCATTTTCCGGTCAAAGATACTATCCTCTATACAAACTTGTAAAAATCATAACTTAATTTTCCGAGATCGAAAAATTGCATACTTTATATCGAAATAAAGATCAAAACAAATCCTTCAATTTTCATGAAGAACATCAAAGCTCAAATAACCTCTAACTAGGTTAATTCCTCAGTCAAAGATTCAATCATAATAAAAGTCAACCCCGATCAAACATAAACTTTGACTGATCATAACTTTCACTCCCGATATCGAAAAATTACAAACTTTATGTCCACAAAAAGCTCTCAACATAATCTACAAGTTTCATGTAGATCATTTTATCAAATTTTGCCTCAATCAAAAGTCAACCTTCAAAGGCCAGAAAGTCAACTATTACACAATTTTTCATATTTTCATACTTTCTCTCTTTATTTCATGATCTTCAACTCAATTTCAATCAACTCATCCACTTGATCATAGTCAAATTGTCACTCAAGGTTCGGGGTCCAACAAGAAATGTGGCTTAAGAGTGTTATACATCTTGGTCGTACCAGGATGCATAGCATAGGCAGCCATTTGTGCTTCCTCCAGAATCTCTCGCCTCAAATTATCCATATCCGGCACACATAACCTCTGTCCCATCCATAAAGTCCCATCTCTCAACTCAAATTCCGAGCCAGAATCAGATTTCACTTTCTCAATCAGTTTCACCAAAACAGATCCTTGTCACGAACTCTCTCGATCTCGTCTGTAGCATCGGTCTGAGCTTCAGAGTGGCTACTAAAGCTTCATCCTGCTCCAGATTCATCTGAACATTCAAAGCCCTCAACTGAATCAAATTAGGTAATCTTGATACCTGAATCTGAGCTGTACTAGTATGCGACTTCCTACTCAGAGCATCTACCACTACATTGGCTTTCCCAGGGTGATACTCGATAGTACAGTCATAGTCCTTCAGTAACTTAAGCCATCTCCTCTGTCTCAAATTCAACTCTCTCTGGCTCAGTAAATATCTCAAACTCTTATGGTCAGTGAAGATCTGAAAAGTCTCACCATACAGATAATGCCTCCAAATCTTCAGAGCAAAAACAACTGCAGCTAACTCCAAATCATGCACTGGGTAGTTTACTTCATGAGCTCTCAACTGTCTCGAGGCATAGGCAATCACTCTACCATGCTGCATCAGAACACACCCCAATCCCTGATGCGATGCATCACTGTACACCTCAAATCCTCCAGTCCCTGATGGAATAGCTAACACCGGCAAGAGTCAACCGATGTTTCACTCCTCAAAATTCTTCCGATCTCCTCACCCATCCGAATGCCACATTCTTCCTCGAAGCTTTGTCGAGGGGTGAGATCGAAACCCTCGACAAACCTCCGTAATAACCACCAATTCGAGAAACTCCGAATCTCGACACATTTTAGGAGCCTCCCAATTCAAAGATCGCCTCAACCTTACTCGGATCCACTGAATACCTCTCCAAATACTATATGCCCCAAAAGATCACTGATCCACCAAAATTCACACTTATCAATTTCGATACAACTGCTCTCCTCATACCGCAAAACAATCCTCAAGTGCTCACTATGCTCCGTCATTCTCGAATACACCAAAATGTCGTCAATAAAGACAATTACAAACTGATCTAGGTAGGGCTGAAATATCTTATTCATCAGGGCCATAAAAGCTGCCGAGGCATTAGTCAACCCAAACGGCATCACCAGAAACTCGAAATGCCCATACCTGCTCCTGAATGCACTCTTAGGTACATCAGCCTCTGTTATCTTCAGCTGATAGTACCCAGACCTCAGATCCAGTTTAGTGAACACCTGAGCTCCCTGCAACTGATCAAATAAGTCATCGATCCTAGGCAGTGGATACTTATTCTTCACTGTCACCCGATTCAGCTGCCTGTAATCAATGCACAGCCTCAAAGTCCCATCCTTTTTCTTCATAAATAAAACTGGAGCTCCCCATGGTGAAACACTAGGCCTGATAAAACCCTTCTCCAATAACTCCTGCAATGAGCCTTAAGCTCCCTCGGCCCACAGTGCCATCCTATAAGGAGGAATAGATATAGGAGCGATGACAGGGACGAGGTCAATAGTAAACTCGCTTCCGATCCGTGACAAACCCAGAACTCATCGAAACACATCCGAAATTTTTACCCACGGAATATCCGAAACCTCGCTCAACTCGGTGTCAATCACATGAGCCGATAGGCCTCATAACCTCCTCGCATCAATCTCAGAGCACTAAGGAAAGAGATCATCCGGGTTGGTACTGCCTGACTAACTCCTCTCGAACACCGCTCTAGGTGACCAGAGACTCTAAAATAACCTCCTTGGTATAGCGGTCCATGATAGCCCTATGGGCGAGAAGCGACCCATCCCGTAATCACATCGATCTCTCTCGAGGCAACACTATAAGGTGCGCCTCAACACCGCTGATCAATCTGGATCGAGCATCCTCGCACCTCTCCCAATGCAAGAGTACTACCTAGAGGTGTACTCACCTCTAGCCCATACAGTAACATCTCCCTATCCCCATGCAATCTACATGCCATATGAGGTACAATAAAAGAATGTGTGGATCCAGGATCCAACAAAGCAAATGCCTCAATATCAGAAATGAGAAGCATACCAGCTACAACATCAGGGGAATCCTGGGCCTCCTGCCTCGTCATGGCATAGACTCTGGCCTGGGACTGTGGTCGGCTGCCCCGACCCTCAGTTCTCACAAAGGATCCCTCAGCTCTACCTCGGCCTCTACCTCGGCCCCTCTGTCCGGATCCACCCACTCTACTCTGCTGTACAGTAGTATTACTCCCGACTCGTCCACTACCAGCAGACTGAGCTCCCAATGTAGCTGGTCAATCTCAAATCTGATGATCCATGGAGCCGCATTTAAGACAAGCTCCAGTCAACCGCCAACACTCCCCACTGTGCCTCTTCTCACAGTGTTCACAAAATGGGGGAATCTGCCCAAAATCTCTGCCACTGTCACTGCCAGTCTGTATAAATCTCCCTCTTTGTCCAAATCCAGACTGTCTGGATCCTCCAGGTGACCTGAGACTCCTTCTCTGACGCTTGCTAAAGCCTCTGCCAGAACTGCCCTGACTCTCACTCGGTCTCTTCCCCCTGGACCCCTGACCCATCTCTGCCTGTGTCTGCCTCATAAGCTGCTCAACTCTCACAGCATCAGCTCTCAACTCAATGAAGGTACCCATATCAGATCGGGCCAATCTGGTGCGAATCTCCATATTGAGACCATGCTCAAATCTCCGGCACCTATCCGCCTCAGTCGAGATCAAAGCAGTAGTATATCCCATCAGCTCGTTAAACCTAACCTCATATTCAGCCACTGTCATCCTATCCTGCCTCAGCTCCAAAAACTCCTGCATCTTCATCTCCAGATACACCTTAGGCATATAATTGTCTTTAAAAGCCCTCAGGAAATCCTCCCATGTCAGTGGGCACGGTCTGGTGGCACTTCCCGGGATAGTCTTCCACCACTGATAAGCCGGGCCCTGCAGAAGAGAGACTGCATAATCAAACATCTCATCTGAATCACAGTCCATCTTGTCAAAAGAGGATCGGATACTTCAGTCACGCTCCATTATTGTTGATGAAGAGATTGGAGCTTGTGTAAGGCCTATTACCACTACCTATTACCACTATAAGAACACTTGTTAAATTGCAGGACATGTCAATATGGCAAGCAAACCAGACAACCATTTTCACAAACTATTTGGAGAGCATTAAAAAAGTTGCACCTTATCCATACTAATCTTTGTGGACCTCATCCTGAACCATCATCAAAGGGAAATAAATATTACATTGCCTTTATTGATGATCTAACTAGGATGTGTTGGATTTATTTCCTAAGGTCTAAGTTAGAGGTTGCAGGACTGTTTTGGAGATTTAAGGCTTAGATTGAGAACCAAAGTGACTATAAGATTCATGTTTTAAGATAAGACAATAGGAAGGAGTACACTTTAGAATAGTTTAATATATTCTGTAAAGAGGCTGGAATTGAGCACCAACTCATTGCTCCTTATATTCTAAAGCAAAATGGGGTGAGTGAGAGGAAGAATTAAATAATAATGGAGATGGTATGATATATATTGCATGAGAAAGGGCTCTTTAAGAAATTTTAGGCAGAAGAAACTAACAAAATTGTGTTTATGCTAAATAGGCTTCCTACAAAGGTAGTGAAGGGAAAAACTCCATTTAAAGCATGATATTGTTATAAACCTTTCCTACAGAGCCTTAAAGTCTTTGGTTGTATTTGTTTTACACTTGTTACTTAGGTGAACAGGGATAAGGTTGATAGGAGAGAAAAACTTGGCATCTTTACTGGCCACAACAACACCTCTAAAGCTTACAGATTTTTTTCAACTGCAAACTGGGAAGATTTTGGTAAGAAGAGATATTCATTTTGTAGAGGAACAATAATGGTGATAGGAAGGAGAAGAAGGAAAGAAAATTAACAACTCTTAATTAATACAAGGTGAAAAGGTTGATGAACCTCCAGTTAGTGGTACTAGATTTTTTTTAATGTATATTAAAGATGCAATGTTATAATGTTTGAGCTAGCAGGGTTTAATGAAGCTGAAAAGGATACAAAGTGGATAACTGCAATACAAGAGTAGCTAAATATGATTGAGAATAATCAAACTTAGGAGCTAGTTTAAAGTTCTCAACATAGAAAGGCCATTGGAGTGAAGTGGGTGTTCAAAATCAAATTAAATGCAGATGGTGTTATCAACTATTAGAGTAGTGACTTAAAGGCAATTGCTTTTAGCACTTTTGTACAACTTTATTTTGATTAATAAAGTGAAAGACAATTTTTATTGATTGATATTCATATTTATGAATTGATGTTGATCTTAAATCTAGTTAATAAAGTCTATGATACAATACCTAGTATGAAGGAAATCATAATGGATCATAATTATGAGATTTCTATTATGTGTAATTATGTTAGTATCTAAATTATGCATAGTCATAGGATTAATGAGACAGCACATTTTTAATCCAGATAGACTAGCATATGCTATACTCATTGATTTGATCAGCAGTGGATCTCATAAACTGTAAGCATGAGATGTTTAGAGTTAATATGTGGATGCTTGCTAAGAGTAGTAAGTACATCGGACGACCTACTATGAGATTATCATATGGATGATTTATCAAATGTCAGTGATTAATCTCATCATAGTAATGGTACAAATATTCTTAGACTTAAGGTACTCAAAGATATCTTAGATACTGATCATGTGCTTTAACACCATTCCTTATTATCTCAAGACAAGGTTACCCATAAGGTGGTGATTGGATACAGCTATTAGTATTCGAAGTTAATTGGGTAGTCAATAAAGGATTCACCACTCCTGATAGAAGGAGATGATAATCACAGACTCTTATAGGGGTTATTACTCAGGAATCTCTGGCCAAAGTAGATGTGTCATGAAAGAGTCTTCAATGACAAAAAGAGTAATGAGATCCCCAGGACGAGAACTAATATCACCTAGACTAGATGTGACGTAGTCAGCGTAGTGGGAGTTGACGTGTTCACTAATTCCAACAACATATATAATGGATTTCTCATCACTTAAACATAGACATTAATAGATAGGGAGTCCTAAAACGTTCTGGACATTTAAAGGGAGTTAAAGGGAGAATTTCTTTGCATGTCAAGCAAGGATTACTTGATGTTTATTACTTGTGATATAATTCTCTTCTATCCTTCCTATTGAGCATCTTACTTATGTTTCCATCTTATTTGGTGCTCAAACCTTCTCTACACACTTCTTATTTGTGTGTTCTTCACTAGTTGTTGAAGGTGTTTGGTGCTTGCTATAACCCAAACAAGGAGAAGATTCAAAAAAAGAGGAGCAATTGTAAGGTACATATGTTGTAATTTCATGTTCTTATGTTTTGTTTATACATGTACATAGATTTTGGGTTCATGGGGACATCATGGGAGTTGGAATTTGATTTTAACACTTCCACTGCCTTGCCATGCATATGATGCATGATCCCAGGACGTTCTAACATCAACAAGTACAAGACTAAACTTATGGTGAAGGGGTTTGCTTAAGTGTTGGGTGTTGATTTCTCAAAGACATTTTCTCCTATTGCACGTCTTGCACCATTGGAATGCTTCTTCCATTAGCTGCACATAAGGTGTGGAGAGTGTTTTAGCTTGAAGTGAAATCGGCCTTTTTCAGTGGTTATTTGTAAAAGGAGATATATGTCGAGCAGCCTAAAGGATTACTGGCAAAAGGGAAAAGAACAAGGTCTACTTGCAAAAAAAGGCTTTTATGGTTTGAAAAGGCTCTAAAGGCCTAGTATAGCATAATTGATGAGCATTTACTAAGTCTTCGGTTTACAAAGTGTTTGAGTGAGTCAACTTTGTACGTTAAGCACTCCTATGAGATATTTTGATTATTTCTCTGTATATGGATGATCTGTTAGTAACAAGAAGTAATGTCATCCTTATTGAGCAATTTAAATATGAGTTGATGAAGGTCGTGGGAAGTGCTTAGGAAGGAGAAAAGGTTGGTTTTGGGTAATTGTTGGACTATATAACGTTAAGGTACTTTATAATGGTGTAATTGGACTTAATTAAGGTGTAACATGATCCTAGTTTTATGTGAAATAAGTTAATTAAAGGTTAAATAAGGTTTGGATTATTAATTGAGGTGATAACCTAAGGAAGGTGTTATTTCATAGCAAAGTAACTAATTTTGAACTTATGAATTGAGAAAGGAATGAATTATACTTAAAAATGCTAATGTGATTTATACAAGAGTAATGTGTTGGTTTATGAAAATGTGTGAATTAGGAACTTGAGTGAACACATGTAATGTGTGATTACTTAATGATTTCATTGGTACATTATTACAAGTGTTTATGTTTATAAGGCATGTTAAGGTTGATTAAATGTGAATGAAAATATTCAATGTAAGCAAAATGGAATAAGTCATATGATATGTAGTGGAATAAGTCATATGATATGTAGTATATCTTTCACATATGATTATGAAATTTGAAATGTTTGTTTTAAAACTGTCAAGTCCTAATTGTAGGTAAATAGGCATGATTAGAAGGATCTACAACTGCTTCTGTATCTTGATACTAAGGTGTCCCCTATAACTTGACATAATGGTTCCACAACAGTGTCCCTTAATTTTGAGACATAAGTCTCTTTTGTTTTGTGATATCAATCATAGGTATCTTCTGTTCCGGTCTACCACTTCTGTAAAAAGGATTGGCAAACTAACTTGTTTAATGTTTTGATAAATGTTCAATTTTGATATAAGCTAAGCTCTGTTTTGATACAACTAAATTTTGTTATGATATAATCAAGTTTTATTTTGATAAAATCAAGTTCTGCTATGATACTTTAAAGTTATGTTTTGATAATATGGTATTCTGTTTGGATACTTATAAGTTTTATTCTGAAGCAAGTACATCCTGTTATAATATGTGATATTCTATTCTGATGCAAATAAAGTTGGATTGTTCTTTAATTTGAATAATTAAAGGTTGTATGTGATTTGACATGATTTAGTGCATGTGAATACTAGACGACTGTTAGAAACAGTCACTAGATTATATCTTGTTTAGTTATTCTCCACTAAGCTATATGTTTAGCATGGTAGTTTTACCTCTGTGTAGGTTTTGATAAGAAGATTTAAGGCTGGGACAATTGCAGTGGCCAAAGAAGGATGTATTTTGTTTTGGAAGATATATATTTGTGTTTAAGTTGTATTTTAATGTAATGAGATATGTTGTATTTTGTATTTCATATTTTGTTTAATGGTTTGTAATAACCTTAATACATGATGGATTTGGAACTTATGGCATGTATTTGGAATAGTACAATATGTTTGATATGTTTTGTTTACAACAACATCTAATGATATGCAATGTATGTTTACTTGAGTTTCTAGAAGTGCTTTAGATTGTTTGGCATGTTTTAGTTCTATTTTGTGTGGGATCTATATATCCTCTTAGGGGATATTCTGGTGTTACACTTTAGAATAAAGACAAGTGTAAAGGAGCATCCTTTACATATGTAAGCCATAAAGAGCTCTAAAGGCCCTTCCTAGTTCAGCTCATTGACATTTTGTCCATAAACAAACCATTGCCCAACACTATATTCTTCACAATTTTAGGCTCTTATAGGATGCAAGTTGTATATGTATATTATCTTTAAATCTAGCTAACATATATTATCCATTATTGCATAAGAAAGTTATAAGTGACTACTTCCTTATTTGAGTCATGCTTTTGACATGTATATATGTAAGGTATCCTATTTAATAACATTGAATAATTTGTTTCTCTCTTTATTGAGCTCTACTAGCCCTCAGAATTATATGTAAATATGGTACTTGTTTAATAAACTCTTATCAAGGTAGGTTCCACACTTATCTCATTGAAATGTTGTCCACTTGATATTATGAGCCATGAGGATTTCTCTTACCCAACGTATATTGTCATATACTAGGAAATGTTTATACTGTGAAACTCTAAATATTTTGTAATTTTTTCTCTTCAGATTGAGCATACATTGCAATTGAAGGGACTTTTGGAAAATACACAATCATTATCCTTCCTGCTCGTAATATCATTTTCCCATTTTAAGATATCTCCACAATAAATGTTATTTAATGGTCTAAATTGTAGTTGAATAATGGCATTGAAAGTATAGATATGAGATTGATTTTGGAACAAAGTTGCACAATATATAAATTGGATCCATATTATTATAGATCCTATCTTTAATTTTTAATCTACTTTTTGCCATAAGCCAATATATGAATGATGTTTTTTTAATAGTTTGCTTCCATACTATCTCACATCAATGCACCTTTATCGAGTAAAGCTTGAGCAATTTCAAGATGAATTAATGAATTGGTTTGATCTTTTAGGTAACCAGAGACTAATATCTTCCTCATTGACATTTTAAAAGTAGATGGGGAAGTTAATCCTCTAATCACTTTGATCCTCTGAAATTGTATAATCAGCTACCTTCGTGAATGACCTCTTTAACTTTGGGATTTAGAGAAATTCTAACTTTTAACTAGTTTAACTCTTCTTTAGAGATTAAAGCACTATGATTAGCCTAATTGTCATACCAAAACTAAGTTGAATTCCTATTTCCTATATGTATTTTGATTAAAGGGTAAATATGGTACCTTTTTTTTCACCTTTGCATAAAACTTAAAGATTATTCCCTCTTGATCTAGCAGAAGCCAATATCTTTGAGATGAAACTCATTCGGCCATTTTGAATAAAAAGCCTTACTGACACTGTATAGTCTCCATATTCTTTTAGCAATTACCTTGTCCCATTTGTAATTTTCAGTCTTTCTAGCTTATAGAAAGTTTTGATACATTTTCCAGCTCCTTATTGAGTCTCTTTGGTAGGAATTGTTGTAAGTTCCAGTAACTATGCAAATTTCTCAACATTAAAAAGATGAGTTCCAATCTTCTAGCATTTGATAGAGATCTACTCTGTTAAGGACTTATTTTCCTCTTGAAATTTCTGATAGAGGATTGCAATCTTCAAATCTTGATTTCCTTAAGGTAATTGTAACTCGAAGATATTTAAGTGGTAGTTTATGCAAGCTAAGCCATATGATAGAACTCAAACTATAGGGATTCTAAACATCAAAGGAAGTATATATTGCACTTTTATGAATGTTTATTCTCAACCCTAATAGATCCAAGTATTTTTTTTTATTGTGCTCTTCATTACTTCTAAATAACTGGATAAATATGATCAAATCATCTACAAAAGTTAAGCGGAATATCTTTATCTCCTTGCATTTATGATGATACACAAAGTTAGGATAACTTTGAATTTTGTACTACAATATACTAGAAAGAATCCATAGCAAGGGAGAATAGGCAGGAGTATAAAGGGTCACCTGCCTAATTCCTATGGTATTTTTGAAAATCTTTAAAAGATATCCATTTTTTAGGATACTTTATAAATTGGTTAATATGCTAGAATTTAGGATAACTAAACATTTTAAGGGTGTGGAGAATAAAACTCCAATGAACAATGTCAAAGGCCGTAATGAATTCAATCTTTAATTTACAGCTTTTAATGGGTCTCCTAGACTTATATTCCTTTAATAGTTCTTGCACCATAAGTATATTGTCAGAGCTTGATCTACTAAGAATGAAAGCTCCTTGTGTAATGTCTATAATTTCTTTTATAGAATTCTTGAGCTTTTTAGCAATAACTTTGGAACCATTTTATAAATTGTGTTACAACATGAGGTTAGGTAAAAATCCTTCACATTAATAGGATTGAAAATTTTTGGAGTCAAGAATATATGGGTATTATTCACTTCCTTTAACATTTTATTACTGGTGAAGAATTCTTAGGCTACTTCAATCACTAGATTCCTTGTAATATTCCATGTAGCTTGAAAGAAATGAGCATTGAATATGTCTAAATCTATAGATTTTTAAGGATCTAGGTTGAACATATCTTCCCTACTCTCCTAGTTTGAAACTAGTCGAGTCAAAGCTTCTTTAGTATTATATAAGATAATACTTCTCATATATAAAGCATTTCCCTAACTCTTAGTTGCCCTTATTAAATATGTCCCTAATTGTCCCTAAATATAGTACTTGATAACTATATCTTCAATTTTATCTTCCTTTATTCCTTCCTCATCAAGTAGGCATTTGATCTTATTGCTATTTCTTCCAACTAAAATGGCATTGTGAAAAAACTAGTGTTCATATCATCTCTTTCTAGCTAGTTCACTCTACCCTTTTACTTGAGCATCGAGTTGTGGTCAATCAAGCCTAAGTTAAATTCTTCTAATCTCTTAGCTTTAAATAACTTAAGCTGCTGATTGTGAAGTTCTTCACAGTAATCTTCTTTTATTCTTCTTAAACTGTACTTTACAACTTGGAGTTTGCGCTCAGTTTTAAGACCATTCCTTTCATGGAATTCTTCGAGTTTTCCTCTAACATGCCTTAATTTCTACATTAGCCGATAGTCCTTACATCTTACTATATCCACCTCCCATGCTTTACTTACTAATTCCGAAAACCCCTCCTTTTCTATAAGGTAATTAAAAAACCTGAATAGGGATTTGATTGAAGGGTGAGATTCTTTAATCTCATGACTTTTAATATAGAGTGGTCAGAACACATAGGGGCTCAAAACCATGGAAATGACTATGGGAACTTCTTCATCCGTTGTTTATTAATTAGAATTCTTTCTAACTTCTTTGTAATAAAGAGATTACTCTATTGTTTCTTTGTCCAGGTAAAGTAATTCCCCATATATACCAGATCTTATTATGTCTTGATCTTCCTTGTAAGGAAAATAAAAATATAGTAGAGAATTAAACTTATCTAGTAGTTGGGCCATAGTATAACCATTAACTTGAAAGCAAAATTTGGCACGATTGTGGTGCAATCAGTGATATCATCTGCACCACAAGGTAATCTTGGAGACAAATTAGAAAAATGTTCATAACATTTATAAAGAGCATTTACAACATTCAAAAACTAGAAAAGATAGAAACGTGTAAAGACTCGTTCAAAAAATAACTCTTTAATGAAAAAGTAAGCAAATTCAACAAGAAAATGATAGAAAATAGCCCAACCTGAATGAACAGGGTACAAAAGTAGAAGCTACTCAAACCTTGACAAACACTATTAGATTATGATTTTTTTTAGTTTTGTATTTTTGGAACATACACTTTATATATGGTTGAAGCTTCATTCATACATTCCCAATTTTTTTAATGCCAATTGTAGTTTTCAAATATAGGGTTTTAGATATCAAATTTTGAAGAACTTGTAATATATCTTAGAAGAGAATAGATAAGGTGTAGAATGGGTGATGTTAAAAAGAATATCATTTATTAAAATTTAAAAATTGAGTTATGAGTATTAAGTATTAACTTTTATTTATATCTCTTTTTACATATAATTTTGTGATTTTTAACAACCTTCTTTATCGGAAAAGAAATATATAAAATTTAAATAATTCGGGCACTAACACATATCATTCATATTATTAATCTCTAATTTAGAAATAAAACAAGAATTATTTAGATAAGGAGTTCTTTGACATCACTTTTTTAGTTTTAAATATTTATTTTATATTTAAGAAAAACATAAACTCTTTTTGTAATTACCTCGTTTCATGTTTAGGGAAGTTGACTATCTTGAGGAGCAAACATACCCTAGTTTCATATTTTACAAACCGCTAATTATCTTTCACATTTTATTATTATTATTATATTCCAATTAACCACTAAACTAAAAACACAGATTAGTAGTAATGACCATGGACCCGCGACGCACATATATATACATATATAATCAAGGCCCACCCTAAGGAGAAATTGAGTGATTTTATAATTATTTTGTTAAATTACTGATGTCCCTCCCCTGAGGCCCTGACTCTAGGCAACGGAACAGCAGCTGTGGTTTAACCTCCGCCGCTCTTTCAATTTCAAGCCACTGGCTCCATAATCTGAAGCTCTTTTGTGTTTCCTATCCCATATTTTTTAGGCAAGACCTAATTTCTCATAAACTAGTTTCATGGTTTCTAGCGTTCTCTGACTTTTCACATGATCTGAATGCTTTTTCTTTTGCAAGGTCGTTCCTTTTTCGTCTTTTTTTTTTTTAATGATAGCTTTTACGTGGATTAGGATAATTAGGTGTTATAATTTGGAGTTGGAGCTTTGTGTTTTCGGTTGTTTCTCATGTTTATTCTCCTGTTTTGTTTTTCTGGGTCTGTTTTTGTTTATTAGTATCTGTCTGTTCATTGATTTTGGCGTCAGATTGCTGTTTCACTAGCACATTGTATTTAGGGTTTGTAGCTTTCTAGTCTTTTTGCTTATCTACTGTTGTGGCCTTTATCAGGATCAGGTTGTTTATTTTCGCCAACTGCTATTTAGTTCTGATTTATTTTCTCCTGGCCTTCCTTTTCGTTTTTGTTATAGGGAAGTGTTGCTGCTGATAGCTGTAAGGTTTCTGTTGGTTTAGTGGCATTGAAGCCATTATTTAGTGGAGACTAGCTCAATGGCTGAGGAAGATAGATTATATAAACAAGGGAAAAAGAAAAAGGGTATGGATAGGAAAGCCAAGGGGGAATGTTTGGGTTTTGATAAAAACAAAAAAGTTTCTGGACTGGCAACAGATGCAGATGTGAGACCAAAAACATCCTTCAAGCATCGATATGCATCAGAGTCACAACCAATAATTGTCAGGTATGTCGGCCATTATACGCCGGTATCCCTTATGAAATACATAAGTTTTTGTCTTGCTACTCTGTTGTTCCTTTCTTGTGCCTTTTGTTGTGGCTCCTATGGGATTGTTAGTGACTTGAGTAAGACATGTAGAAAACAGGTTGATCCGGACACAGCCAAGTACTTTTCAGAGATTTGGAATCTTTTTGAAAGCAAGGAAGTTGACTTGGATGAGCGGGCTGTTATTTGTGGCAATGCTCTTGAAGAAGCTAGAGGGAAAGAGTTCGAATTGGCAACTGATTACATTTTAAGTCATACTTTGCAAGCCCTCCTTGAGGGCTGTGATGTGGACCACCTCTGTGGTTTTCTTCGAGGCTGCGGGAAAGTCTTCCCTTTGATTGCAATGGATAGGTCTGGTTCTCATGTTGCTGAAACAGCACTCAAGTCTTTAGTTATTCATCTTGAAGATAATGAAGCCTATTCGGTTATTGAAGATACTCTTTCTATGATATGCAAGGTATCAAGTTACTCATATCTGTTGTTTTCATGACAAGATGAGTTTTATTTATTGTACCTCTAAACCCAAGTCCGCAGACAAATGTTAAATGCGTTCTTTCTGGTTTTTATCAGTATGACTCACTTTTTATTGCTGTTTACCTTGTAGTATTTCTGTGAAAGCTTAGATGATTGTAACAGCCGCAGTTTATGGAATCGTTTAGTGTAATGAAATTTAAATAAAATCATTTCATATTTTCTTCTTTAAGGAGAAAAAGATGAAAAATGTAATTCATAACAAGAGCACTGATTATTTTATTCTTAGCAGGTAGTTGTTGTCAATCCAGTTGATATTATGTGCAACCGTTATGGGTCTCATGTTCTTCGAAGTCTTCTGTGTCTTCTAGGAGGATTACCATTAGATTCCCCTGAGTTTCATGGGAGAAAGCCATCATCAATTCTGGCAGAGCGTTTAAACCTTGGGGCATCTCGGTTGGCTGGGAATGATTCACGACATCTTCATCGGGAATTTCCTACTTTACTAAAATTTGTTGTGTCAGAAATGTTAAAATGTACCAAAAATGATGTCAAGATCCTGCAACTTGATCAGTATAGCAGTTTGGTTTTGCAGGCACGTTTGGATATTTCTCTTCTGTTATTAGTCTACATTATATGTTTTTCCCTTTCGAAATTATTTTGTTTGTCAAGTATCAGGACTCTTTGCATGGTCACTTCTTGTTGTATGGAGTTTCACTTACATAAAATTTGTGTTCCTTGTAGCTGCTAACAGTTTTCTCTTTACAGACAGCTCTGAAATTGCTAGCTAAGCATGATCAAGAGTTATTCCACGTGATTCCAAATATTCTTGGCTTACAAAATGTAAATGTATTAGAAGGGAACTTCATAGAAACAGGAGTAAATGCCATTGTGGAACTGATGAAGGAAACTGCATTTAGTCACTTGATGGAGGTGAGGAACATTTTGTTTCACAAAAATTACACATCAATCCAAATTAAAATCAATCCTTTTCTGCTGTTTTCATATCATAAATTCTTAGTTCAAGTAAGTTCTTGTCTATTGTAGATTGAATCAATGTTGTAAGATTCATTCAAATGATATATATGTTCTCAAACACACGTTTGCAATTTAACCAAAACAATTTGTAGAAAATTTTCTGTCCAAGTACTTGACATAGATTCTGTTTTATTGGTGCCATTTTGGGAAATCTAGTAGCTCACCTTGCGCATGTGAGTTCTACTGCATGAAACACATCCTTTGTTTAAATTGTTCCGTTGACATTTATAGGAAAATGCCGTCTTACTTTTCTGTAGGGTTGAACTTCCATCAAGAATGGTTCCTGTTTTTGCAGCTATTGTTTTTGTAATAATATTCACATTGCATAGCTGTCCTAGGGTGTTTCCTCTTTATACATGGCATTGTTGTAGTATTGTGGTCTCCGTTTGTGGATATAGATTCTATAGATACCTAAGTTTTGCTGCAAATGTGCAGGTAATCTTGGATGTGACTCCAGACAGCTTGTATGATGAAATGCTTGGAAAAGTTTTCAGAAATTCATTGTTCGAGCTTTCATCTCATCACTGTGGCAACTTTGTTGTTCAAGCTTTAGTTTCTCGTGCAAGAGATCCTGACCAAGTATGTGCCAGGACATTGTGTGTTTACGAAGATTAAAAATGCTTCATACTGTTTGACATTGTTGGGTATTCAAATATGTCTACTTTTCAAATATTTGCTTGGTCGTCAGACATTTATATAATGAATATGCTTTCATATGCAACAGTTAGTTAACCTTTTGCATATGTTGACTCATTTGACTTTTTAGATGGACTTGATCTGGGAGGAACTTGGTTCAAGATTTAGTGATCTTCTTGAAATGGGGCGGTCGGGAGTCATTGCTTCTCTTTTTGCAGCTAGTCAAAGGCTTCATACTCATGAACAAAAGGTTTAGTTCACTCTTTTTCTTCTTGATTATACTTGCAAGATTCAAATTCTAATCAACTAACCAAGGATAAATTTAATGATCTCTACCATGATTTGAATTAGTTGGGGAGGTTGATACTTGCATACTTGTATGACTTATCATGTCATGTTAATTTTTTCCTTCTTTTCCTGGTTGTTTGGCAGTGTTGTGAGGCCCTTACCGCTGCAATACGTTTGCCAAATGAGGGTCCAGGATGCATTATTCCTCGAATTCTGTTTCTCGATAGTTACTTTGCCTGTGATGACAAGGCCAATTGGAACTTGCCCAGAGATGCTAAGATACATGTCATGGGTTCACTTATTCTGCAAGCAATTTTCAGATTTCAAAGTGTATGTTGGTGATTTTTTTTTTTTTTGCACGCTCGCAATTGTGTACTCTAAAGGAGATTTGTACCTCATGTCATTTATTTCTAGGGAGCAAAAGTTAATTGGTCTCATTCTGGTTGATTCTTTCTTGCCAATGGCTACAAAATGGAGCTGTTCTTCCTTTTCTTCTTCCTGGTTATAGTTATAATTTGGCTATGGAAATTTAAAATTTGAAGTTCTTTTCTGTTTAACACGATTTACCATTTCAAGTTAGGACTTAGGAGTGTCCAATTTGTCCATATTATGTAATTGAGTTGTGTAGAAGGTGTCCTGGCACCCCATTTCTCATGCTAACACTACGTAATTTTATTTAGCAGGAGTTTGTACAGCCTTATATTACGAGTCTAACATCAATGGAAGTTGAACATGTCATTGAAGTGGCAAAAGATGGAGGAGGGGCACGAGTTATTGAAGCTTTTCTAGACTCAAATACTTCTGCGAAGCTTAAACGCAGACTAATTATGAAGTATGTTCTAGTGTTATGTTTGGTTGTCCTCCTTTTTGAAAGTCCATTTCTGTATTTTTCTATCTGCTGTCTGATTTTATGTGCTTTTGGTGGTGCAAATGCTTTATGATTCCTGATCTGATTTTATGTGCTTTTTGGATGTCCTGGAACTGCAATCTAGTTGGCTATTAACAGCAATTTAATTTCCCTCTTTTACTTGATTATGCTGAATATCTATAGGCTACGAGGACATTTTGGAGAGCTTGCAATGCACTCATCTGGTTCCTTTACTGTTGAAAAGTGTTTCGCTGCCAGTAATGCATCACTAAGGGAGGATATAGCATCAGATTTGTTAGCTGTTAAACTTGAGCTCTCAAAGACTAAGCAAGGCCCATATCTGCTCAGGAGACTAGATATTGATGGGTATGCAACATGATATTTGTGTCTGGGAGTTCTATGTAGTTAAGCAAACAAAGTTATAATGCTACCGTTTAATTTCCTCTCTTTATTGTGGACTCGCTTATGGTTTTTGTGTGTCGTGATTAGGTAGTGCAGCTGTATTTGATGGTCTTTTCTCCTTTGTTATACTGTAACAGGTATGCTAATCGACCTGATCAGTGGAGGTCAAAACAAGTATCGAAAGAATCAGCTTACAACGAATTTTGTGATACTTTTGGATCCTCTGAACCGAAGTCCTCCCGAAAGGAGTCTTTCCTTGCTTATAGTTCCAAGAACACATCACACCCCAAAGAAGTAAATAAAATCAGAGAAGAGATTGATTATCATCTGGCTTCTCAGAAGTATGGTAAACATGGCATGCTTGACAAAGTCGCCACTACAAAAAACAAGAAGATGAAAAACAAAAAATCTCATGCGGGTTATGACATCAATGGTGCATCGAAGAAAGTACCATGTGTGAGCCGGAGGCCTTTTCTTTCGGTTGACCTGAAGGGCATGAAGCGAGGCAGAGATGACAGGTCATCAAAAGCTTCAGCAAAGAAGTTAAAACTATGATGACTTTTCTAGCATTCTTCTTCGTTTTGCTTCTGAGCAGCACAGAGCATAGTGAAAAGGAAGTTTGTTGGAGAATGAGGTAGTAGCAGCGATAGCTTTGATGTTTTCACGGTTGCTTCAATCATAATTGTAGAATCATTAAGTTCTTGTCAGTGAATGCTTCGTCTAAACTAGATTATCCCGTTGCACTGCTGTAGGCAGCTAATGTAAACTTGTATAATAGCCTGGAAAGTTCACAGAGCATAGTGAGAAGGAAGTTCGTTGGAGGATTAGTCTCTGAGATAGCTTTGATACTGTCATGAATCATACTTGTAGAATCATTAAGCTGTTGACAGTCTACGTCTAAACGAGATTATGCCTTCGCAGTGACGTAAACTTGTACATTAGCCTTGAAAGTTGACATTTTTACATCATCGAGGGGTAAAATTCATCAATACATTATGCGATGCACTTAGTCTGAAACACTATTCTACATTGCCCAAAAAAAAAAAAAAGTGGCCATCTATATAGTAAAATCTTTATAAGTTAATATTGTTGGGATCATGATATTTATTATTTTATAAAGATATTAATTAAATGATAAATTAATATTTATTAATTTAAAGATATTTTGTAATTGATTGAACTTAAATTTTGGTTACATAAAAATCATTGTATCTTAAAAAATTCATGTTTTATATTAATTGAATGAATCTAAAACATAGATTTATTGTACATAATATTAATGAAAACTAATAAATAATGTTCATTGTTTCTTGATAATTAAGTATTATTCATTGTATTTTTATTAAAAACATTCAATGTACATATGTATGTATGATGGAGATAGAAAATACCTTATAAATAAGATAGAAATTTTTTTGAAACCACACTCAACAATGACTTCTCATCTAAAAAATGTCACGAAATCAACAATGGCAGATCAAATACGCAAAGAATTATGTGAGTACAAGAGAGATCATTAGATATGTACTTAAAAAGATTTGCAAAAAAGGTTGTAAGAAGAGATTCTAGAGAGAGAAACTGTCTAGAGCGAGAAAAGTTGACGCGGTGTGTTTCTATTTCCAGTGCTCTAGTCGTGTTTGTTCCGAATTGCTTTTGAGTTGTGTTATAGTTCATGGCTTCCCTCGATCCAGGGGACATCTTGCTAAAAAGGAGAGAACTCGTAAACGAGATGACGAGCCCCCTCAGCCTACCGTGTCCTATAGCCAGGCCGTCTCTGGTCCTGCACTTACACCCACAGAGGCGTCCCCTAGTTGGTCGGAGGACACCCCAGTCGTAGTGGAGGACGGCGATATCACTCAGGCTGCAGAGGCGAAAGGAGACAGTATCTTCCTCTCATCACAACTGCGCGCCAGGTTTGATCAACAGTGGACTCTCGCGGTGGTGCTCAAGGTACTCGGAAGGCGGGTTAGCTTCAATGTGTTGTCCACTCGCCTACGTAGCATCTAGAAGCTCCGGGGCCCTATGAAGTTAGTGGATATGGAGCACGATTATTTTCTGGTTAAATTTCAGGAAGAAAGGGATTATCTACATGTGCTCACCAACGGCCCATGAAGGGTATTCGGATAAGTGATCGCCATCCAGCGTTGGGTCCCCTCCTTCAGGCCTTCCCAGACGCAGCTCATGCACGTTGTGGTATGGATCCGTATCCCCAACCTACCTATTGCCCAGTATCATCCGAAAATATTGTCAGCCTTGGGCAATCTAGTTGGAGAGACGGTGTGGATTGATCAAGCTTCCCTGCTTGCGCAACGCGGCCGTTATGCGCGACTGGCCGTTGATATCAACCTTACTTCCCCACTGAAGCCTAGCGTGGAACTCGATGGTGAAAGCTTGGTGGTCATGTATGAGGGTCTCCCTCAGGTTTGTTACTCCTGTGGGCTCATGGGGCACTCCCCTATCTCTTGTTCCCAGAGATCACAGTCGGCTGGAGAAGGTCCTCCACCTTCTGCTGGAGATGGCGTCACTCCTTCGGATCCAAAAAGCGCAGGAGACCCAGGTGTTGTAGAGTCGTTGGAAGGGACTGAGCAGCGAAGCGATGATGTGACGAGCAACGGCTACGGGCCGTGGACTAACGTGCAGCGTAGACGCCCCCGCGCCAAGGTGACGAGACAGCTGCAAATCACGGGGACTGCTCCTAGTACAAACACGAGGACGAGTGGCTTGAGGTTTGCCGCCCTTGACGAAGCGGGCGCGGAGGACTCAACGCCCTTTGGGCCTCAAGAGGTTCGGCCTCAACTGCCTGCACATAGGTTGGGCCAGAGGGTGAGCTTCTCCTCTGCCCATGGACCAGGTCTGCTAAAGCCTCAGGCGGGCCCGTCTCGGCCTGCTACCCAACCCCAATGCTCCACTCGACGATCGAAGGGGAAAACTGTCCAATCTACTTCCCCGGTCCCGCAGGATCTGGGCCAGACTAGCGGTGGACCGACCCCACTCGTTGCTTTGACCCCCCTAATCCAACTGCAACCCACGACTGCGGAGAGGAATATCGTAGTGGTCATCTCCTCGCACTCTGAGATGATATGTGATAGTCAACTCATGGCTGCTACTACCTTGGGACCCGAGGAGAGGCCCCATAGTATGGAGGGGATTGAGGCTCTAGAGTTGGAGGAAGGTCCCCCTACATCCTACCTTTGGCCCCCCCTAACAACCCGATGGCACCCCGCGGGCCAATCGACACTATAGCCCTGGGATCGTCTGTGGATATGCTCACCGCTCCCCCCGAGGGGGAGAGTCGTGCGAAGTCAGAAAGGAACCTCGAGGAGACCCAGAGGTAGGCCCATTTCTTTTCCATAATTTTATGTCGATTATCATATAGAACTGCCAAGGGGAAGGGGGTCGACGTTTCAGACTCTCCTGCGTAATTACATTCGTAATTACAGATCGGACATTTTGGCCTTTTTGGAACCCCGCATTAGTGGCCCACGGGCCACCGCTGTTATTCGTTCCTTAAGTTATGACTTTTCCTTTCGAATCGACACCGTCGGCTTTTCGGGAGGTATTTGGCTTCTTTGGAAGGCCGAGTTTGATATATCAATTGTCCTCGCACATCGGCAATGTTTGCATACTACGGTTCGCTATAGGTCCTTCTCTTTCGACCTGACTGTAGTTTATGCCAGTCTGCAAGTCACTTCGCAAGCCTTGCTTTGGCCGGTCTTATCCTGGATTGGGCGTCAGACTCATAGGTCGTGGATCGTAGGAGGCGACTTCAATGTTAAATTGGATTTCGCTGACAAAAAGGGTGGCACCCCCTCCACCCATGTCGTGAGCAAGCCTTTTAAGGAATGGGTGCATCGCTATGGGCTACATGATTTGGGCTACCTGGGATCTAAGTTTACTTGGCGGCGGGGTACGGTCCGAGCACGGCTGGATAGGGTTTTTGGCTCCTCCGTGTGGCTACAACAATTCCCTCTCATGACGAACCATCATTTACCCTTTCTTGGATCTGACCACCGACCTATGCTGATTATGCTCCTTGGTCCCCGATCTCGAGTTCATGGAGATCTGCCATTTCAGTTTTAGAATGCTTGGCTCACCCATTTGGGGTTTCCCGAGGTGATGGCTCAACATTGGAACCTGGGGGAGGGAGTCACGAGTCAGTCTCTGGCTCAGGTCGCTAATCATCTGACGCGATGGAACAACTTAGGGTTTGGTAATCTTTCCTTTCAGAAAAGGAGGTTGGTCGCCCGGCTGGAAGGTATCCAACGCCGCATGACGACTGACCCGCGGGACTCCCTCTTGAAACTGGAGGATACTTTGAGTCGGGAGCTCTTGCAGGTTTTTAGTGAGGAGGAGTTCTTCTGACACCAATGAGCCCGGTGCGACTGGCTCTCTAAGGGGGATTGTAACACTCGTTACTACCATACTATCACCCTTACTAAGGGGAAGCAACTACGCATTGAACGGCTTAAGGACTCTACTGGGACGTTTATCTCGGACCCAGCTCAGCTTCGCCTGCTTGTTTACCACTATTTTGTCTTTCTTTTTAGCCATACCGAGCACCCTCTCTCGCCTTTCCAAGTTGAGGGAGCCTTCCCGCCGCTCTCAGCAGCGCAAGTCCAGGATCTAGCTCGCCTGGTGTAGGAGGCGGAAATCAGGTGTGCAGTGTTTTCTATGGTTCCTAACAAGGCCCCATGAGTGGACGGTTATAACGCCCTCTTCTTCCAGAACCAATGGGGGACACTCGAACCAGCTATAGTGACCTTTATCCAGCGAGTTTTTCGCATGAAAATCTAGGACCAGGAGTTAAATCGCACCATATTGGTGCTCATCTCTAAAACACCTTCCCCAACCCAGATTTCTCAGTTTCATCCGATCAGCCTGTATACCGTCCTCTATAAGGTTATCACTAAAGTGTTGATAAATCGAATGAAAGCGCACATGGACCACCTCGTAGCAGTCAACCAATGCAGCTTTATCCTGGGCAGGCATATCACGGATAATATTATTGTCGCCTAGGAAGTTATTCATTCTATGAGAAGGAAGACGGGGCACATCGGGTTCTTGGCTTTGAAGGTCGACCTCGAGAAAGCTTATGACCGGCTCCGCTGGAAATTTATCCAGAACACTCGACTCGCCATTGGCCTTCCTGATAACCTTATCTAGGTTATTATGCAGTGTGTGATGTCTACTTCTTTCCAGGTGGTTTGGCAAAGGATCCCTACTGAGTTTTTCCGACCCTCGCGAGGTATCCGGCAAGGTGACCCCCTTTCGCCCTATCTGTTTGTTCTCTGTATGGAGCGCTTTGGGCATCTTATAGCACAGGAGGTCAATTGTGGTGCCTGGAAACCGATCCGGCTAGGTCGCACGGGACCCCCTATCTCGCACATGTTCTTTGAGGATGATCTTGTGCTTTTTGCAGTAGCCGAGGACTCCCAAACGAGGGTCATAGCTCGTACGTTGTAGACCTTCTGTCTTACGTCTGGCCATAAGGTCAGCTACCCTAAAACTCGGATCTTTTTCTCCCGTAATGTGTCTCGGGACTCTGCTTGACGACTTAGCCATGGACTTCGGGTCGCCCATATTGATAACCTAGGCAGATACCTCGGGGTCCCTTTGATCCATAAGCGGACTTCCCGGCGCACGTATCAGCACATTCTTGATCATGTTCAGCAGAAGTTGTCCGGTTGGCGGGCCAAGATTTTATCCCTCACGGGACGTATCACTCTCACCCAGGCTATGCTCGCTTCGATCCCTATCTTTACGATGCAGACGGTTCGTCTCCCCAGCCAACTATGTGATGACCTGGAAAGACTTATGAGGGACTTTATCTGTGTAACATCCCATCACCGATGGAAAGAGTAAATTGGTCATTTGGGACGAGTTAGGAATGTTTAAACATATCTCTGCATGTTCATGCATCATATGGCCTATATATATATATAAATGGTAATTTTTGCACATGCACATGATTGTACATGCATTCATGACATTTCCCAGCATATGTATCTATAAGGGCGCTACAATTTTGGGGGTCTACACCGGATTCCCGGAAAGTCCACCTCGTTAACTAGGAGACTGTGTGCAAGCCGAAAGCTGAAGGAGGTCTGGGGCTCAAACACATTCGAGTTAAAAATGATGTGCTCTTGGCAAAATTGGGTTGGGCTCTGCTCACGAAACCCCATGCGTTGTGGGTTCAGGTCCTTCGGGCCAAGTATAGACTGAACACCCACACTGTTCCTTACTCCATCTGCCGTACCGGGGCATCTAACTTCTGGAGAGGACTCTCGGCTACCTGGCAAGTTGTTCGCCAGGGGCTTACTTGGACGCTTGGCAATGGGAGAAGCGCCCTTTTTTTGTTGGATAACTGGCTGGAAGGTTGGGGTCCTCTTATCCAACTTGCAGTATCGCCGGTCCTTGAAAGCATCCGATTATCTACGGTTGCCTCCTTTGCCCAAGATACAGGTTGAAAAACCGAAGGGGGTTAATATAGCGAACTTTCATATTCGTTTCTGGCAAACAAAAATCAGAAAAATTAAAAGAACCAAAAATAAATCAACATCAGAAAATTTGGTAACGCAGTTCGGCACACCTTGCCTACGTCTGCGGGGCCCTCACCCAGATTAATCACTTTCACGAAAGTACAATAAAATTACCCAAGGCTTTACTGAGCCGACCCACTCAACCTTTAACACTATCACTCAACCTCACTTCCCGTGAAAGAATTCACACCCAATAATATGACCCCCTCACACTAACCTCGACAGAGGATTTTTTCAACAGTATTTAATAAAAAAAGATAATTAAACGAACAACTCAAGTGATTAAACAACTAAGAACAAATAACAGTACACTTGAGAAAAAGAACAACTTCCCGATAGGTTTCGCTCCACTGAAATAGATCTGGAAGTCGTCGAAATAACAATGGGCCAATCACGACAACACATCAAAGAAAACGCAGTACAAAAACTATTCAGCCCAGCTTAACGAAATCATCGTCCTTCAAAGGAAAAGCACTGAAGCCACACGGATGCAGAGAAGCAATGTGTAGAGAAGCTCAACGCTCCTTTTCCTTAAAACCCCCACTCCACAGTGGACATCTCAAGACTAGAACACCCAATCAAACGTGAGCTTCTTATTCTATATTCCCACCGACTGCTTTCTCTAAAAACATCATTTAATGCACATAGTAGCAGCACTTGTTCAACAACCCACCAAGTTTTTCTCACCCACACACACACGTGGCTTCAACACATATATAAGCAATAGACTTCTTCTATTTTCCCAATCAATGATCAACAACCCATCAACATCAACATCACTATATCTCACACACCAAAAACACGTTATCCATTATATTAAACCAATGAACCTTTTTCCCATATCACACACATGCACAATAGTCTTTTGTTGCTGCAACCCTTCTAGGATTTTTTTAAACTTGCGTAATCACCAAGACTCCTACCACAATTAGGAGATATTCACATATCTTAATAGATTTCAAAAAATCCACTTAAAATAGGAGGTAAAATCAAAACAGATTTCACTTTTTGAATTACTGTCGTATATGCAATCGTCAATCCATATAGTTCCAATTATCTTATATGTCCAATTTAAAATGCCAAAACTAAATAAGGAATGTATAAAATATATCCTAACAATTTCTCCCTTTTTGGCATTGTTTGTCACAAATATGAAACTCCTCGTAAACAACATAATTGGACATATAACCATCAAATACACAAATTATATGACAAATACTCCCCCTTAATCCAAAGTCAAGCTCCAAAGAACATCAAGTGTATCCAATCATCCAAATTTCTCCCCCTTGGGACAAAAAGATGCCAAAAAACAAGATGAATAGTCACATATATATCTTGAAATCTCCCCCTAAATGTAACATTTACCATAAACACTATGATGTCTCCTCCTTGGGACAAAAACATAATCATAATAATCACCAATAGATGCAGCGGAAGAATCAAAGCAAGCCAATGAGACAATTTACCACCATTCAAAACACTGAGAACTATGCCCGAAAGAGAGAGAGATACCGATGAGAGAGCTGAAGAGTCTTCGGTAGAGCCAAATAGAAGTCATTAAGAAAACTACTAAAAAATAAGACGTCAATAGCAACATAAAACTAAAGAACTAAAAAAGATAATTCTTTTCTTTTCTTTTTTTTTTCTTTTTTTTTTACAACAAAAAATACTTCAAAAATGTAAAGCACATTGTCCCTGTGCCCTTTGAAGAATCTCAAACCTAGACTTACTCTTTGGCTCGAATGAAGATGTATAACATGAGTTTCCTGTAAGTTCTTGATAATCAACCCTTTTTCCATCTCTTGTTTTTCTTCTTTCGCTCACATCTCCAATAACATTTTCTGCTGGATGATTACTTTGAATTCTAGATGAAGAACCTCGATTCAAATCAGTTTTCATTGTTTTAGTTGGTTCATCATCCGAAGTAACTGAAAATTCTTCAGTTTCTGCAGTTACTTCCTTAGCAGTAACTAACTGCAAATCTGGGCATTTTCTTGTTTTTCCTTCACTATGTTTTTGTGCTTGTACTTGATCTTTTCTAATCCAAGCTTGCTTTAAAACCATGGGATGCTGCTGGAAATTTAATAGAGAGTGTCTAGATTTTCGGTTTTGTCTTCTTTGAAACAACATCTGTAGTAACTGATAACATCTTGGCCTTATGTGTCCAACCATCCCACAAAAGTGACATGTGGGTATGAATTTTTTACCCTTCTTCGGTCCTTCTACCTCTTGGGCTGATATGAATATGGCAACATTTTCTTGATTAACTTTCGAAGACTCTCCTTTGTATCCAATACCTTCGAAGTCTCCTTTAGCCTTTCCGGTTTCAATTAGCTTATTTAGTTTCTCCGTGCCTCCATTCAACATCCGCAATCCCTTCTCAGTACTAACTAATTCCATTCGTGCATCTCCAAGTTCATCTGAAGTCTTTGCCAGCTTCTTTTCCAACTCTCGTATAGTATTCTTCAAACTAAGATTCTCTTCTTTTAAAACCTCATTCTTTTTCTGTATTTTCAACCATTTCTCATACAAGACCTTATAGTTCTCATAGGTATTCTCGACTTCATCATCACAGCTGCTCCTGTCACTGTCATAGTCTGAAATTGAATTCCGAGCTGAATTAATGATGAAATTCTCAAGTTTTCTCCCTGTTCTGCTTTCAGTTACTTCCTTCTCAATTACTGCTAAGCAAGTAACTGGACTTTTGCTGTGTAAAGCAACCAGCGCTGCATTATTTGTCAATTCTTCCTCACTACCAAAATCACTTTCAGAATCATTTTCACTCCAGGTTGTGGTGAAAGACTTTCCTCTTTGTTTCTTTAATATGTTAGCACACTCGGATTGAATGTGACCAAACCCCTGACATTCATGACACTGAATTCTTCTGGCCTTCCGTTCTCCTTTTTTTCTTGCTTCCACCTGCAGTGCCAATCCTTTGCTACTTTCTTGCTTACCTCTTAAGAGATTCATCTCAAAAGTCGTGAGAATGCCGATGACTTTTTTCAATGACAAATTATCAATGTCATGAGCCTCCTGTATTGCTGCAATTTTTGGAATAAACCTTGGAGGTAGCGATCTCAGCGTTTTCTTGACTAATTTCACGTTGGAATGTTTCTTCCATAGTTGATGAGCTTGATTGGCTATATCTCTCAATCTTTCATGAAAATCTCCAATAGTCTCATTCTCATCCATCTTTAGCTCTTCAAACCGCACAGCTAATAACTGTAGTTTTGACTATATCACAGATTTAGACCCTTCATGAATAGTCTGCAACATGTCTCACGCCTCTTTTGCCATTTCACATGCTGAAATCATTGAGAAGCATCCTTCGTCAACATCACTGAATATCGCATGTATTGCTTGTGAATTTGCCAGTGCACTATCTTCTTCCTGTCTGGTCCATTCAGAAGGATCTTTCTGAATTGTTTCCCCTTTATCATTAGCCATCAATGGATGAGTCCAACTGTGTACTACCGAATGCCAGGCTCTTGTCCCCTGGGCTTGAATGAAAAATTTCATCCGGGATTTTCATGACGGATAATTTGATCCATCCAACAGAGGAGGTCTGGTAATTGATGCACCTTCTCTCATAGTCATATCTGCGAATCTCGGATCTACACCAACTTGCTACCAAGTTCTGAACTGGTGACCCGCTCTAATACCAATTGAAAAACCGAAGGGGGTTAATATAGCGAACTTTCAGATTCATTTATGGCAAACAAAAATAAGAAAAATTAAAAGAACCAAAAATAAATCAACACCAGAAAATTTGGTAACGCAGTTCGGCACACCTTGCCTACGTCTGCGGGGCCCTCACCCAGATTAATCACTTTCACGAAAGTACAATAGAATTACCCAAGGCTTTACTGAGCCGACCCACTCAACCCTTGACACTATCACTCAACCTCACTTCCCGTGAAATAATTCACACCCAATAGTACGACCGCCTCGCACTAACCTCGACAGAGGATTTTTTCAACATTATTTAATAAAAAAGATAATTAAACGAACAACTCAAGAGATTAAACAACTAAGAACAAATAACAGTACACTTGAGAAAAAGAACAACTTCCCGATAGGTTTTGCTCCACTGAAATAGATCTGGAAGTCGTCGAAATAACAATGGGTCAATCATGACAACACATCAAAGAAAACGCAGTACAAAAACTATTCAGCCTAGCTTAACGAAATCATCATCCTTCAAAGGGAAAGCACTGAAGCCACACAGATGCAGAGAAGCAATGTGTAGAGAAGCTCAACGGTCCTTTTCCTTAAAAGCCCCACTCCACAGTGGACATCTCAAGACTAGAACACCCAATCAAACGTGAGCTTCTTATTCTATGTTCCCACCGACTGCTTTCTCTAAAAACATCATTTAATGCATATAGTAGCAGCACTTGTTCAACAACCCACCAAGTTTTTCTCACCCACACACACACGTGGCTTCAACACATATATAAGCAATAGACTTCTTCTATTTTCCCAATCAATGATCAACAACCCATCAACATCAACATCACTATATCTCACACACCAAAAACACATTATCCATTATATTAAACCAATTAACCTTTTTCCCATATCACACACATGCACAATAGTCTTTTGTTGCCGCAACCCTTCTAGGATTTTTTTAAACTTGCGTAATCACCAAGACTCCTACCACAATTAGGAGATATTCACATATCTTAATAGATTTCAAAAAATCCACTTAAAATAGAAGGTATAATCAAAACAGATTTCACTTTTTGAATTACTGTCGTATATGCAATCGTCAATCCATATAATTCCAATTATCTTATATGTTCAATTTAAAATGCCAAAATTAAATAAGGAATATATAAAATATATCCTAACACAGGTGATTGGTGTTGGGCGGATATTCAACAATACCTTCCGGTGTCTGTTTGTTTGACACTTGCTTCCCGGGGACCGTCAATCGCGACTGCAGGGGATGACGTCATAAGGTGGGGCCCCATCACCCATGAGCGCTTCACTGTTGCGTCTGCTTATGAGATTATCGAGGATCGGCCCAGGGTAGTCCGAAACAAGCTTTGGAGATTATTTGAAAATGGGCCGGCCCGCAAAGGATCCGATCGTTTCTTTGGTTAGTCGCCAACCAGAAACTTCTGATTAATCAACAAAGAGTGGCGTGCCGTATTGCTATCGATGATCGGTGTCCGAGCTATGGTAGTATTGAGACTACGATTCATGTGCTACAGGACTGTTCGCGGGTGGGTGCTTTCTGGCGCCACTCCCCTTGTGTCGTGCTCGGTTCGGATTTTTTCGAGCAATCGTCAGAGAAGTAGTTGGCTTCTAACCTGCGTAAGCCCAATCTGATGCACCAGGCTGAGTGAGCCACTATCTTTGGGGTCGGTTGCTGGTTCCTTTGGAAGTGGCATAACTGTAGCCTTTTTGAGTCTGGTTTTGTCTGGCTTGTCGAGGGACATCTTGTCATCTTGGACTACGTGGATTGGATTCGGCGTGCTCGTGCATTGGAAAATCATGTGTTCCCGAATCTGACCGTTCCTGTGGGCACCATTGTGGGCTGGACCAAACCCCTGGAGGGTTGGGTTAAGGTTAATTCTGATGGAGCAACGAAGCATGACTCCTCTCAGGCGATTGCGAGTGGATTAATCTGTGATTGGCACGACAACTAGTGTGGGAGGTTTCAACAAAACCTCGGTCAGGGCTTGCCTTTCATGACGGAGTTGTGGGGTGTGTTCTCCGGCCTTTCGCTGGCCTGGAAACTGGGGTATCGCAGGGTAGTCGCCGAAGTGGACTCCTTAGAGGCCATTAATATTATCTCCGATCCGCATTTTGTTCTCACTGGGGATCTTTTTTTGGTGCTAGGTATTCGGGAGCTCACACTTCGGGACTTGGAGATTCATTTCCAGCATGTTTTACGAGAAGGCAATCAGTGCGCCGACAGTTTGACAGCCCTTGTTGGACTTCTTAGCCCTGGCTTCCATATCCTACAGGAGCCCCCTAGGCATCCAGGAGCTTATCCGCAATGATGCTCAAGGAATTCTGCATTCCCGCGCTCTAAGCTAATTGTGTAATTCTCCCTTGTATTAAAAAAAATAGATTTGCAGTTGTAACTTGAAGAAAAGTTTTATTTGAAAATTAGTCAAGATATAAACAACACTAGAATCATATTTCACTAAATAGTTTTAGTTATATTTGTGTAAATTTATATAATTATTAATTTATGATATTAATGGAATCATATATTTATATAGGGGTATTTTGAAAATATATTATCTTATTATCTTATCGAAATTTGTTAAATTTTCAACTAACCCAAGTCGGGACCGGAGAAAAATATTATCTTAAAGAGTTTATTAATTTACCTAGTATCAATTTAAAGAGGTTCTACTGTAAATGAAAAAATTGAAAAGGAAGAAAAATTTGTAAGAAATAAAAAGGATGGACGTTAAAAATAAAGAGGAAGAGGACTCTTAAGAATTATGGAAGTTGCCATTCTGTGCTTTGATCTCAAGTCTTCTAAAAGAGGTTGGCACCAGAAAACACGGTATCCAGGCTTGGTCAATGGATGGACGAAAGCTTGAATGGCTTAAGATCGCGAAAGAAACGTGTTCTGAGTGGGACTAGAGCAGCCTGGAGGAATCCTTCAGAAATTTTAGTTCAGCTGCTTGAAACTGACTGAATACTTGTGATAGCCAACCTGTTGCTGCCTTAACAGGTTAAGAGACGACCGAGACTGAAGAGGGAAGTGGACGTGCCGTATATTTGCAGGCAAATTAAATGAGAGACAGAAAAATAGTAAGAGAACTCAATCAATGGAGTAGGATGTCATTTAGTTAGGATGTATATGCAATAGTGTTTTGAGTGGATGATGAAAGATTGAAGTAGACGTTGAAACTATCCAATGTCGGTGCTTAACTTCAAACTCTGTGTTTAGGAGCGTCTCTGAACAGCTCATTTGGTCAAGGCTACAGGGTCAGAAAGGTCGATGAAACTGTGCCAAAAAAAAAAATTTCTGAGTGTTCTTGAACTATTTGTACATGAGACTTTTAGCTTTCCGCATTTTGAGTTGTTCTTATTTCTTTTTGAGTTGTACACACATAAAATGATGCATATCTGTCACCTTGGCTGCTGTTTTATAGAAGAGGAGCCAACAATTATTCAAAGACTTGTACAGGGATTGGAACTTATTTTTATCCATCTCCTTTGACATACCTTTGAGGCTTCTTAACGTTAAAATTAGAAGTCGGCAAATGATATGCCAAGCCAGAACTATGGAATCTCCATTGGTGATGTTTCAGGGCTTATCAAAGTTTTTTTCTTTTTCATTTTTTGGGAAATTTCGCCGAAGAATGCCATAGCTTAGCACAAGTTATGCTTTCCCAGTAGATTCTTGTCATCTCGTTATCTAGTTGCAAATTTAGGAACAAACTTAATGTTAGAATCTGCAAATTTCGTAATTACATTTTGTACATCAGACCTTTTCATTCATACAAAGATTGATTGTTAAACTTGTGATGCTTATTAAACAAAGCCATTTTATGCAAGTGTCAGAAACCAACTCTGTGTCTCATCTTTTTTTCTTGCAATTACTAACGAAGTTGACATTATTTGCGGAATTAAACTCTAATTTACTCCTTAATCCCCCAACCACATCCCTTTGTTCATGGTCTATTGAAATTCATATCCTGCATCGGCCAGATAAAGAGGTAAAGGCACTTCAGAATTTCATCTATGTTCTGGCTTAAAGTAAGCAAGTATTTATCTCTACTTTTTGGCACTTGGCATCATTATATGATGACTTCGTTGTTCTCAAGTACCATTTGATTAGACTGAAATGTTGTGCAGATATTAGGTGTATGAACTGATAAACAAATGGTTTTCTGATATTTCCATTGCCACCTTAAAACCTATAACCAATAGGAACATACATCATTCACTGCATACGTAACCATATTCAGTGACATAGTTGAGAATTGGAGATTTCAAATGATACTGTGACTGTTAAGCTAGACTACTTACTGCAAAGATCAAAATAATTTCCTGGAGCATGGCCATCAAAAAATGAAGTTTCACTACCAATGCCTTTCAAAGGTAACAGAGACTCTCACAAAATGCTGATGCAAGCTCAAACTTCGGGTTCTGCATCAACATTCCAACGTATCGACACAAAATGGACAAACAATGAAGGAATTCACATAGACGATGATGTGATGATGAAGGAGGTAGAGGGCTGTTGACCTTAATCCTGCAAAGAGGACAAGTGGAACGAATTTGAAGCCATACTTGGATGCAAGACACATGGAAGCCATGTTTACATGATGGGAGAGTCATGACTTGTTCACCGTCACAGATCTTGTTCAAACAAACAACACAGTCATTGTACTTACCGCCATTCCTGTCCATGTCTCCATGGACACGTCCTGATTTCTTTGACCATCTAATATAAATATAGAACAAGCAGATACTAACAATCAAAACAAACAAGATGGGCAACATTTCTCTAACTTTATAGAGCTAAAGTTTCAAACTTTCCGGATCAAGTCAAGCACAGTAGTGCGATCACCTGTCCACAATGAAGAAGGGAAAGAACTCAGAGATGGGAATACAGTTGAAATGGGATTTGCTTAAAACGAGACCAGGTGTGCATACCCTTGGAGGACACAACTTGTTTCTTTTTTGCGAAGTTGAGAGAAAGAAGCTTAAATTGCCACAAGCAGCAAAGGAAAAGGAAGTAGTAGGCTTTATTGAATTTGTCATCGTGACGGCAACCGAGTCAAGTCAACTGACTTGGACCTCAACTTTCGTCATTCTCAAGTTTAGAGAACAGTTGGGTTCAATATTGGCAATACATTATTAATTCATGCCTGCTTTTACAAAGATAAAAGGTGTGTGATATCTTTCCTTATGGATGTCGAGGACCGAGTAAGATTCATTCTTCTCTTGTTTGTCTTATAAAGTCAAGAAAGAGGGCTAAACTCAAACCAAAGAGAAAGTATGGGGGTAATAATGCTACCTGTCAACTATACTTTAGAAGTTGTGTTGAAGGGCTCAGCGAGGCAGAGTACCCTAGAAATGAGGTTTGGATTTAAAAGTGGCTGTATATGAAGTTAACATCGGCCGAACTTGACCTGAGGATAAGGTTTCCTTCTCATTCACAAAGACAACATTATAGATAACGAAAAAGTCGAACATCAAGCTAACCTTTAGCTTTAGTCACATTATCTTTACCCAAGTATCAAGCCTGGTAGACATTTTCTTCTTCTTCAATGATGCAATTCATGAAATAGAAGTGATCACAATGTATTGATATTTTGACCCAAAAAAACAAGAATATAAGGGTGGTTCTGCCAGATTTTGGCTGAACTGTACGTTGCCATTCTGATCCATAAATTTGCTTCTTTCTGTGATGAATCCGATGTAAAGATACCTGCAAAACAAAGAAGATTCGTCGAAGGTTGTGTTCGACAATTTCTCCAACGCCAAGTCGGTCTTTTGGTGAAGGTGAGGTTGATCGGTCAGAGAGAAAATAACTAGAGTTATGATCGATGGTGAGGCGTGCGTCAACGCGCAAAAACCCTTTGATCGAGGGCTCAGTCGCAACCTCACCCCGCAGCGAATAAAAAAACACAATACTAATTTATCTTGGGTGAGAACTCGAGCAAGAATTCACGTAAGCTGGTTAACCCATCCAAATTCAAGAAAAAAATCGCCACCAAAGTTCCAGTAAAAAAAAAAAAAGCATAAACTTATGTTTGTTTTTTAAAAGAAAAAACCAAAAGAAAGATAAAGCTAACGTTTATTCATTCGATTGAAACATATAAACTTAACAAAAGTATTTAGATTGAATATTTTCTTCCAAAATTTTATTTTATTAATATTATTTAATTTAAAAGTACTAATATCCTAATCCTATTCACATTTGTTAAAAATACTATTTAATAGAATTGGATTAGAATATTAGTATTTTAAATTAAAAATATTAATAAAATAAAATTTTGGAAGAAAATATTCAATCTAGATTAAATAAAATTTTAAGAATGCCAATTTAAAGGAAACTAATCAAGTTTTTAATAAGTAAATTTGTCACATCACAACATTATTTGTTAAACCTCTATTTCAATTGTTAAAAATCAAAGTGAGATCCGATCATGCATGTAACTAAACAAATATAACAATTTTTGTTCAAATTTTAAAAGTTAAGATTACTTCAAATTCTGTATTATGATTAATATATGAATGTTATCGCATAAATAGAAATTATACCTTATTACCTAACTTGATTCTTTTCTAATCGCTTCCCTGTAATCAGTTTTAAAATTGGTTCATCATAACTGCAATAGTTGCACACTTGTTCGACTTTTAATGATATATATATAATCAAATTAAGAGAACTTTACAAATAGTGTAGAGAGACCTATGTAGATAGAGGGACCTATGTAGAAAGTACTAACTCTTTTAGAGTCCAAGTTTATTTACAATAAAGTTTGGATCCTTTCGTAATTTAATTAAAATAAAATTTTATTTCATTTAAACTTAATTACAATTATAATTTTGACCAAGTACTAATTTGGCTCAAATATGATCCAATATCTTATATCGATTTTTATTTATTAAATATATCATATTTAATTTTTAAACTTTTAAACTTTATAATCAAATGTAACATAATTAAATTACATTTTCTCTTTACAAATATTTTTGTTAAATATATTGAAAATGAATATGAATTATAACCATAAATCACATTTTAGATTAGATACAAAAATGCTTATCTTTAATTTTCTAATTAAATAATTTATATCCTTACATCAAGATTAATGTCTAACAACGCATCACGATCATCTAAATATTAGAAATATTAAAGTGGTTATGAATAACCTTTTTGTAGTCATTTTTTTTCATACAATTCACTTCTTTTCTCCGCAACAAAGTAAACAATATGCTACGAAAAAAAGTAGCCAATTGTTCCAAAAAAAATCACCTATACTTACTTGTGATATTTTCATTTCATCGAAAGAAGCATCGCCAATTCCCTGTGGCTAAAAATTATAGGTAATATTTTCAAAAATCGTAGATAAATAGTATTAGCTACAAAATGGTTTCATAGCTAAAGCATTAAAATAGCTAAAATTGAATATAAGTTGACGTTGGTGGAAAAAAATTTGGCGCTAAATGATTGGTAATAGAAATAAAAATATAGGCAATAATTTTTTGCTATGTTTTTGTCTTTCGTGGCTATAAAATTTTATTATTTGCTATATTTTTATTTCATAAGTAAAAATTTTAACTACATTTTTAATTTTGTATGGAAAGACTTTGAATTTGTAAAGCACTGCTAAAATTATTTCCAATTTTTTTCATAATGCATAATATTGAGCAATTTGCAACGTTTTGTATATAATGTAGCAACATGTTTTTTATTATGAATTATTTGGTTATTATTATAAAATTAAATCTTAGAAAATATTATTAATTCAAAATATCAAACAATCTATATATAAAATAAAATAATATAAATATCATCGAGTTATGCCAACAAAAGTACTATAACATTAAAGGAAGATCTTTTGCTCTGATACAAGATATTAATAATAGTTTGAGAAATCCTTGTAAACAAAATAATACAGAGAAACAATATTGCATAAAGTTAAAGATTTTGTATAATTATCACATCTTTTTCCAATGCATTTTCAAGCTAATTGTCTTTCTTTAAGTCCTTAATAGGTTTCAGACAAGGTAGTTTTGTTCTTGTAATAATTCTCAACTCAGTTGGCAATTTCATGGAGTGGACCTTGTATATAAGACACCTTGCAAAACATTAATATATATGGATAACTTGTAATTCATTGCAACATTCATTTATTGCAATTCACAACCTATAGTTTTTCATCCAATCTTTTTCTAGTAGTAAATTGGAAGCTGACAACAAGTGAATATGATGAGGAAAAGTTTAGAATATATAAATATATATTTAAGCATAATTCTTGTTGAAGGTATTAAAAATTAACAAACTTGCACTAGTAGCTTTGTTGTTATTTGAGGTAGAATGAAGTTGTTGTATATGACTTAAAGGCAGAATATTCATCATCATCATCATCACTCAGTTTGAAATCTCGCAATGAAGCAGGGTCTGGGGAGGTCTGATAGTACGCAGCCTTACTCCTACATAGTAGAGAGACTGTTTCCAGTAGACCCACATATAAATGAGACAATAATAAGAGTGATGCATGGTACAAAGGAAAAAGTCACAACTATTACAGGAAAATATTAAGTAGATAAAAATTACGCAAAGTACAAAATAATAAGTTCCAAAAAATAAAATATAAATAAATAAATAAAAATAAGGAAACGATATATATATATATACCACTAAATTAAACAAATATATATACCACTAAAGTATTAAAGGCAGAATATTATTATTGCTATATTGTGCACTATACATTCCTAGAATGCACAAATCGGTAAAACATTCTTAGAATCTTTAACTGACTAATTTGGTTAATAACCCTAATAACATAATTCACAAATCGGTAAAGCACTATTAGAATCTTTAACCTAATTAATTGATTAATAACCTTAGGATTAGTTGTTAGTAGTCTCAAGTGAATTATTAGTATATAATAGGAATTTCTATAATTCAATAGTTAATAAAACAATTACATAATAAAAGGTTAATTATCGATGGTTTTAGGGATTCATTACTTAGAGACTAATTCCTAATATTAATTATTTTAAGTGATTTCTTTATTCTCTACTCAATATTGTTTCCTACTTTATTTTAATTGTTTAAGTTTTCTTTTCATTATAAAACCAAAAGTCAAATTCGTAGACTAGATAATAGGATAACGATAATTACTAGTATTCATTATCTTCAGGAGATTTGACTCGTACTTGTCGATATTAGCTATAGCTATGCTATGTACTTGTGCTTAATTTAATATTGGCCTTAAATTTAAACCAATCACCTTGTAATGTAATGCTTGAGATGATCCCTTGGTCACTTTGGTATGGAAAAATATTTCAAAGATCTCATATTCTCTGCAGCCATCTTTGCATCCTTATCTTCTATTCTACCCTGGAGTTTTCTTTTTATATGTCAAGTTCTTTTAATGTTCAGATCTGGCTTAACAAAATTACTATGATTGTTGAACCATCACATACAAGAAGTAAGTTGCAGACAAGAAAGAATAAAGAAAACTCAATAAACAATAATGAAACTAAAAAAACAAAACAAATATCTTAGTCTAATAGGTTTGTAAAATAAATCAATATCAACACCTAGTCTTTAGCAATAACACCAACAACTTGATGTGTGTTTTATCATAAGTGTACCATATAGATGTAGCTAACACTAATGAATAAGAGCAATTTCACATGGATTATTGGCTAACTACTAACTATTCATAAACTTAATTATTTACAGTAATAATTATGATTAAATGAAAAGAAAAATAAAATAAAAATTCAAAATACCAAAATAATTCCTCATTTAAATTATTCTCTCTTTAGTGATACAATCCCTATTCTTAAAACGAATCGATTGAAATCTCTTTCTAACTAAGACAACCTAAGAATGCATTAATTCATTTTATAAGTTCTCATAATAGGTTTTATCTTAACTTAGGAAGATCCTACACTTCTCTCTCAGGTAACTAACACTTAACGCTTTTATCCACATTATAATCTTAGATTTCATCTCTTAAATGTCAATACATTAATCAACTAATTGAATCTTCAACATATTTTTCCTTAAGTTCATTCAATTATAAGAATATGAATAAATCTCAAGTAAACTAGAATTTTATTAAATAAAAAATCCATCAATTTAACATATCAAATCTTAAGGTCCATCTACCTAAAGTTATATCTCAATTAGTTGATAATTAAAAAAGAAATAACAACAAATAAAAAAGAAAGAAAACAAAAATAAGAATTCATCATCTTAAATCTTGAATCGCCTTGGTATCTAATACCATAAGCGCATCCATGAGAATCACAATTCTTCTGTGACTATGGCTTTGTCAACAGATTAGCAACACTTTGCTCTGTGGGAATTCTCTCTATTAGGACATCACCTCGATCGATGATCTACCGATGACCTTTGATGAATCTTATTAAATTCCTGTCTTCTAAGATTGACTTGTTCTTAATCAATAACCATTGTAGAAAGACCTATAAGTGACTCATTTTTGCTTTCCAACTTTCCTTTGAACAAAAGCTCTCTCTCTTACTTCCTCCACTTTTATTAATCCAATATAGGACAATGTACTAGCCATACTGTTCTTTGCATACTAAGTAACTTTTTTTCCCAAAAAATTAATATTTCCAATATAGGACCAACACAAGGATGTTTTTAGTCTGTGTTGCTTAATCCAAGGTCAAATGCAGGGTTTTGTAGGGAAGCAAAGAAGAAGCAGAATGATTCATGTTATCACATGATCCTAACTTGGTGGTGATTAGGTGTCATGTTCTTTGATGTTTCTTCACTTCTTCCAAAATTGCTTCAAATCAACCCAGTTATTCTCTAAATTTCCTTCTTTTCCTTGAAAAGGCAGAAACAAATAAAATATTTCTCATTTTGAGTACCAAATGTTTTAAGGTGCCCAAGATAAAAGCATAATGCATTAAAATTCATGCTAAAAGTAATGTCTAATTAAATCACCAGATAAGAAGGGTGCTGACCTTTAAGTCTAAATTAAAGAATTGTGTAAGTTTTAATGACGTTTGACCGTATTCTTGACATTGAATTGGCATGAATATGGAATGCGGACAACAAAATAAGGGTGAATACTAATGAATAAGCAAGATAAAATGGGCAATATCAACCGAGGCTCGAAAGTAAGTGAGTATCGGCATCTATTGGTGTGTATTGGAAAAAATCTTTGAAGATGAATGAGATTTATATAACAAACTAAAAAGGAAAGGCATAAACAAGTGGTGCTAAGTCTAAGGGTTTGAAAAGACATTTACATTAATAAGGAGATCGAAAGGTATGTAAATCTACAAAGTTTAATATACGATGGTTTGAACTATTGCTAACTTAGGTTATAAAACAATGTGACTGCATCATGGATGTGCTGGGATGAACCATTCACGAGGATGAATGGATAAACCAAAGGCTCATCGAGATACTTGTCTTCGAGATATGATGATGCGTCGATACATGGTAAGGATATGCAAGTAGTAGGTTGTCATCTTTTAATCATATTTTTGGTGTTAAAGAAGAGTTATTTACCTAAAGTAGGTAGTGAAATACTAGTTTGGTGAGTTAAAAGGATGAAGCGAGTAGTTTAAGTCCTTCACTTTTTGTAAGCCTATATAAAAGCTTCATTTATAGTTTGTGATAATGCATGCCTTTGATTTAGCTACAACAATCAATTCCATGATTTCAGCAACATATTTTTAGCCTTGAAATCATCTACTATATAATTATATTTCCATGTTTATACTTTCATCACTTGTATAAATAGTTATACAAATATCTTATAATATACAGAAAAACAATTCTCTTCTCATCTATCTTTCATGGTATCAGAGCCCACAATCTAGCCTTCTTCTTCCCAAACACTTCCAACAATTACATAGCTTATAACCTCCAACTACATCCACATAATTTTTTTTTCTTTCTGATATCACTCAACCTATCAGACTCCACAGCATACACAACAACTTCATTAACACATACTTTCTATAACTCACTTCACAAATCTCCAAATTGTTACACAGAAGAAACGCAACATATGCAAATGGCTACACAACAAACAAAACAAGCATTACCAACCTTTCCTCTTCAGAACATTACAAACTTCATAACTACTACATTAGAAAACTCCAATTATCTAGTTTGGAGCAATCAAGTCAGGATAATTTTACGTACCTGCAATCTACTGGGGCACAACGGCACGCTTGCTCAACCACTACAATCAACCACTACATCGTCAACAAACAATTCATCACTCCACTGGGACAAACACGATGGCTTGGTTTACTATGCGCTAACCGCTATTTTGTCTCCAGTGGTGTCCTCTCTGACCCTTGGTTGTACTACTGTCCACTAGCTGTGGACCCGACTAGAAACCTATTTTTTATAGCAGACAACCGCCCAATGCTCTCTCCTTCGTCGCCGATTGCACACCCCTAGGAAACGTAACTCCTCCATCTCTGAATATCTCACCATTCTGACCTCAATGTCACAGGATCTTGCCATAATAGGAGCCTCGGTCTCAGATGACGACCTGGTCGTCCTCGCCCTCAACGGATTACCTACCGACTATGAAGTCTTTGTCACTGCAATAGAGAATCACGAAGTCCAACCATCCTTCACCGAGCTTCGAGCTAAGCTTCTCCTTCATAAACAAAGGCTGTCAATGTATCACTCACCATCTTCACTAGACCCTGATGTCGCCCTCACAGCCTCAAGCATCATATGCAGCGCCGATGGATGAGGTGGACTACGAAACCACCAAAATCACCGATTCCCTTATCAACCCTTCCCTAAATCTACTTATCACCAAAACCTTGGGCCACCGACCCACTCAAGCCCACCTACCCACTACAAGTCACATCAAGACCACGTCAACTCCCATATAGCCCAATCCACTAACTACTTCTATTAGGCCAACCAGCCCCACTTCAACTCCCATCCAGCTCAGTCCAAAACATTTTCCTTAACCTACCATCAATCTTTTCAGCCTAACCCTACTACAAAATCCAACTACACCAATATAACTCCTCTTTGTCAAATTTGCTACAAAATAGAACACACAAATGCTAGTTATCGTTTTAGATATTCCAACTCTAGAAATGCCCAACCATACCCTAACTCAAATACATTTCATAGTGCATTCTCTTCTATGAATATCAATGATCATCCAAATACTTCTAATCTCACCACTAGCACTATTACTGAATGGCTTCCTAACACTAATGCTTCTGCTCATATGACGCTTGACCTACAACTCCTAAATAATGTTGAGTCCTATAGTGGAACAAATCAAGTACTTGTTGGTAATGGCAAAGCCCTTTCTATCACTTCCACTGGCGCATGAACATTCACTCTCCATTCGAAATCTCTTTACCTTAAACATGCTTTACTTATTCCACAAATAAATACTAATCTTTTATCTATTGGTCAATTTGCCACTGATAATTTATGTTTTGTCACTTATAATTTATGTTCCATCGAGTTTAACCCCTTTGGTTATATTTTGAAGGATCTCCAAACCTAGACACCCCTTCTCAAGAGTAACATCCATGGCAACCTCTACCCAATGAGGATACCTCGCACCTTTCATAATCCAACTGCTCTTATTGCTCAATCGGTGCCTCCTGCAATCTAGCATCAACGACTTGGTCATCCCTGCCATACCCCAACCTCTAGTTTGTTTCGAAGTCTCTCTAATAAACCTTATGTAATAAAATCTTGTACTTCCTGCCTTTAAGGTAAAAACACTAGACTCCATTTTTTCTCATCGTCCCGCAAATCAACAACTTTATTACAACTCATTCACTATTATATGTGGGGACCATCCCCAACTTTATCTCTCCCAGGGTATCGATACTTTATTAGTTTCATTGATGACTATAGTCGTTTCATATGGATATACCCATTAACTCATAAATCACAAGCTCTTGATCAATTTCGCCATTTCAAAATCACCTATGACAGCTTACTATCTGCCACAATCAAAGTATTACAAACTGATGGTGCACTTGAACTCATCAAAGGTCCTTTTGCTCAATATACATCCAATAATGACATAACCAACCACATTTCTTATCCTCACACACCCCAACAAAATGGTATTGCTGAACGCAAAATTAGGCACATCATGGAACAAGCCTAACCTTACTCCTCCATGCCCACCTACCAAAAACATTCTGGTATGAAGCCTTTTCAACAGCCGTCTACCTAATCAATCTTCTCCCTACACTAGTGCTCCTCCATAAAACACCTCATGAAGTTTTGTTCCGTACCAAACCTAATCTTACACATTTAAGAGTCTTTGGAAGTGCCTGCTTTCCCTTCCCTGGCTCAACACGATATGATAAGCTCACTCCTAAAGCAAACCATGCATCTTTCTTGGGTATTCCTCTCAACATAAAGGTTATCGATGTCTTGATCCTAATATAAATAAAAATCCATCTCTCTTGACATGTTCGTTTCATTGAAACCCAATTTCTATACAATGACCTTACAATTACACCACCTCTATTACACCCACCTCCTACAATAACCTTATCATTACCACTACAAACACAATCCTCATCTACTCATCATCAATCATCGCCACACCAACCCCTACCTAACCAATCATCTCAACCAACCCATCATCCCATAACAACCCACTCTCGTACAAATATAAAAAGACCAAGAAAATTTTCAGATTATGTCACCTTTCAAACTTCCAACTCCTCACCTGATTCTTCTGACCCTACTTGTTATACACAAGCCAAAAAATTTCCACATTCGTGTCAGTCTATGTCTGAAGAACTTCAAGCTCTCCATCAAAATAAAACCTGGACTCTTGTCCCACCACTAACCAATGCCAATATAGTAGGTTGCAAATGGGTCTTCCGAACTAAAACAAAACCTGATAGGACAATCGATCGTTACAAAGCTCGCCTAGTAGCCAAAGGCTATCACCAATCACCCAGCATTGACTACACTGATACTTTTAGTCCCGTCATCAAGCCAACAACCATTCAAATAATTCTCACCATTACTCTCTCTAATTCATGGCCCATCCGTCAATTAGACGTCAACAATGCCTTCCTTCATGGAAACTTTCACGATCTAGTTTACATGTTCCAACCACCAGGATTTATAGATCCTTAATATGCTCATTATGTCTGTCACCTTTATAAAGCTATTTATGGTTTAAAGCAGGCTCCCCGTGCCTGGTTTCAACGTCTAAGCCAAAACTTTTAGACTTCCAGTTCACTCAATCCAAATCTGACCCCTCTCTCTCCATTCACACCACTTCCAATGACACCACCTTTATTTTGGTTTACGTAGATGATATACTGGTTACCGGCTCCTCCTAATCCTTCATTACCACTCTCATAGATGATCTACATAACACCTTCTCCATCAAAGAAATGGGTCCTCTTCACTACTTTCTTGAAACTGAAACCACAACTACATCAAATGGCCTTCTTCTTACTCAAACAAAATATACCAAAGACCTCATTTCTCGTACAAATCTTGATTAATCTAAACCCACACCAACTCCAATGACTCCTACGTTACCCCTTTTCAAAAACCATGAAATCCTACTTTTAGACCCAACTGAATACAAGAGCACTGTTGGTGCTCTCCAATATCTTTGCCTCACTCGTCCCGATATTAATTTGCAGTCAACAAAGTCTCCTAATTCCTACATTGTCCTACTGATGTGCACTGGACAGCGGTCAAGCGAATCCTCCAGTATCTACGTTCCATCATCTCTCATGGTTTACACTTAATAAAATCACCAACACTTACCATCGCCGCCTATTCTGATGCTGACTGAGCAGGATGTCCTGATGATCGTCGCTCCACCTCTGGCTATTGTATTTATTTGGGCCCTAATCTTATTTTTTAGAGTGCTAAGAAACAACCTACAGTTGCTCGCTCTAACACTGAAGCCGAATATCGGAATATTGCACTTGCTTCAGCAGAAGTATGTTGGATTACATCACTTCTTCATGAAATTGATCTTTCACCCCACTACCAACACTATGATGTAACAATCTTAGTGTCACCTTCCTCATTGCTGATCCTATTGCCCATGCTCGCACTAAACACATTGAAATAGATATTCATTTTATTCGTGATCTGGTTGCAAAAAAATCTCTCTTCTCCGACACATTTTAGTTAAGGAACAAATTGCAGATATCTTAACCTTGTTTTCACCTTGAGCTTGAGGAGGGATAATAACGCATGCCTTTGATTTAGCTACAAGAGTCAATTCCATGATTTCAGCAACATATTTTTAACCTTGAAATCATCTACAGTATAATTATATTTTCATGTTTATACTTTCATCACTTGTATGAATAGTTGTTCAAATCTCTCGTAATATACAGAAAAACAATTATCGTCTCATCTATCTTTCAGTTCGTTTATAACATTGAGCACTTTTAATCATTTGTAAAGGAATTTAGAGCTTTGAGAGAATATTCTAATTGAAAGCTTCAAGTAGGAAGTTCTTTGAGCGACGTTTAAAATAGAACGATTTATAAATTGGCGATGACAAGAGAAAGCTGAGTTGAGCTTTGGAGAACTAAAATGCCGCAAGAGGACTTGGACAATTTTTACTCCATTCCGCTGCGCCTAAAATAAATGCGGTGTATTGTCTTGTCTGTTAGACATTCTATCAAACATCTTCTCGGCGATAAGTTTTGACCCACTAGAACAGCAAAGAGGGAATAAATTTTGTAATTGGGTTCATGAAAGATTCGGAAGTGGAGATAGACTCGTTATCGGACGAAGAAGACGATCTCGAGAACTTGATAGACCAAAACGAGAGTAAACAGAATGACCACATCAACAGCCGCCATAGTTCCTCCTCATTTCACATTGACGACCACCTCGATTCGAGCCTCTGGCGGCGAGCCTCTGGCTTCAAGCTCAACTTCAGTGGCAGTAAACGGTACTATTTCTTGTTAGCCATTTTTCTAACTCTCCTCATTGTTCTTCTCTACTTCTCTGCCAGTTTTCGCAACCTGTTCTCTGTCCCTGACCTGTCTCTTCTCAAGTCCGATTCCTATCCGGACCGGAAGCGATAGTCTGAGTTGCGCGCACTGTACTTGCTAAGACAACAACAGCTCGCGCTTTTCTCTCTCTGGAACCAATCTTCAGTGAATTCCTCCTTTTCTAATTCTATAGATAATGTCGGTTCGAATATGCCCACTGATGGTGAAAATTTGTTCTTGGGAGATTTAAAATCTTTCCTGATAAAGCAGATCGCTTTAAACCAAGAAATTCAGCAAGCTCTGTTGTCAATCCATAAATCGGATAATGCATCTTCAGAATCTGATTATGACGGGTTTTTTTTGGATTCTATGTGTCAAAAGGTGGATCAGAGATTTTCAGAGAGGAAAACTATTCAGTGGAAGCCGAGATTGAAAAAGTTCTTGTTTGCAATTTGTTTATCTGGGCAGATGAGCAACCATTTGATTTGCTTAGAAAAGCATATGTTTTTTGCTGCTTTGTTGGATAGGGTTTTGGTTATTCCAAGTTCGAAATTTGACTATCAGTACAACAGGGTCTTGGATATTGCTCATATTAATGAATGTTTTGGGTCTAAAGTTGTAGTTACGTTTGAAGAGTTCATGGAAGTGAAGAAGAACCATCCCCATATTGATCGGTTTATTTGCTACTTTTCATTGCCTAATCCATGCTATGTTGATGAGGTGCATGTTAAGAGGTTGAAGGCATTGGGGCTTTCTATGGGAAAGCTTGAGTCTCCTTGGAAGGAGGATACAAAGAAACCCAGTAAAAAGAGTGTTCAGGACGTTGAAGCAAAGTTTAAATCTGATGACGACGTTATTGCTATTGGAGATGTGTTCTATGCTGATGTGGAGAAGAATTGGTTGATGCAACCCAGTGGTCCGCTTGCACACAACTGTAAAACTTTGATTGAACCAAGTCGGACTATCATCATCACTGCTCAGCGTTTTGTTCAAACCTTCTTAGGGGAGAATTTTGTTGCTCTCCATTTTCGGCGTCATGGATTTTTGAAATTCTGGTATCTTTTTTTATTGTCCTTAACTGTTAACAACCTTTCTTTTTCTCTCATAAACCAATGGATTTGCTTCCTACGCTTATTCCTCTCCTGATGAGAGGTGGTCAGTCCGGACAGGCAGAGGGAAAGAGTATTAGTTCTCATGGCTTTTTCAAATACCAAAATTAACTTGAGCGACTCGTTTCCATGATCCAAGAAAAAAAAATTCAAGTCTTTTAGTGATGGTGGTACAATCTAGTACTTTTGGTAGCTATTGTTTTATAGGTTGATTTAGTTGGTTGTTTTGTATGCATAGATCTGTGGCATAACAGGGTGCATGTTCTGTCAGCACTTAATTGACATGAGGCTGTATAGATTTATGTTGATGCTTATTATCCTTATTTCATATTCTGCCAGCAATGCAAAAAAGCCTAGTTGCTTTTACCCCATTCCACAAGCTGCTGATTGCATCTCACGAGTTGTTGCAAGGGCCAACGCTTCAGTTATATATCTCTCAACTGATGCCGAAGAGAGTGAAACTGGGTTGCTGCAGTCATTGGTTGTAGCAAATGGGAAGACTCTGCCACTTGTAAAGCGTCCAACTTATAATTCTGCTGAAAAGTGGGATGCTTTCTTGCATAGACATGGTCTTCATCATGATCCTCACGTAAGTTGTTCTTGTTCTATCTTCTTATCACCGTTTTTGCTGGATTGTTATAAATCTACAATCTGATATTGGCTTTTTTTTAATTGTTCATTTCATTGATTATCCCAAAAGATCGATCAAAAGTTCATCCAAAATAGAGGGATGTAAAATAGATACTTCTCACTGTTCAATTCGTAATGAGGTATCTTGGTTCTAGGATAATGTGGGGTAGGGTTCTTGCTGGTTTTTATGAAGGCAAGATTGGTCTAGCTTTCTATCAAACCTCTCATTGTATGCATGAGCAGCCTAGCTGGTTTTCATCCTTTCATTTTTTTTTAATTTCTGTTTGACCTTTATGTATTAGATCAGTAGTGAGACACATTAATCCCCTATTTTGCTTAATGTCATGTTAGTGATTTATACCAAAAATGAGATGATGAGAATCGTTAATTGTGTCTTCTGAAATACATGAACGCTGTGATGCCTGGTCCTGCAGGATGATGTAGTGGTTACTCGAATTATCACCTTTGGGATTTTACATTTCGGGGAGTTTGTTAAAGCTACATCCTAATGTTTATTACCTCTGATATGGATGTAAATATTAAGTCAAAGAGTGGGGGGAAAAAGGGAGCATTCTTGGTTCGTAAATGCTTTATATGCAAGTCTGAAGAAGAATGGGGGTAAAGTATCTTTTGCTTCGTTTTCTATTGTTTAGGATCATTTGAAATTGGAATGTCGAGGTTGGGGTTTCTTGGATTCATACTGAAACTGTTGCGTCATAAAGCATATCATGGTATTTGATTTACCAGGTTAGTTTGGAGAAACAGAGGCTTTCTGAAGTTAAGATATGTACAATAACCTCCGAATTCCATTCTCTGCATGCACGAGGCAAGAGTTGAAGCTAACAATGTCAAAGTCACCTCTGTGGCGTGAACATCTTGTATTCACAGTGTTTGTTCAATATTTGTTTTTGAAGGTGGAAGCTATGCTGGATAAGACAATATGTGCCATGTCTAACGTGTTCATTGGAGCCTCTGGATCCACTTTTACTGAGGATATCTTGCGGCTGCGTAAGGATTGGCATTCTGCATCCTTATGTGATGAGTACCTCTGCCAGGGTGAGCTGCCAAATTTCATAGCAGAAGATAATTGAAGACGACACAGAAATACGGCCACCGCTTTTGGTCGTGTTCACCTCTTGTATAGGCACATTGTAGTGTTTTTTTTTTCTTTTTTAAACTTTCCTTTTAATCCTGTTCTTTTGCACATAAATTAGACTTTCATAGTTTCAGTTCCTGAGTTAGGGTTGGGTAGGCCTCAGTGAGTAAGAAGTATTTTCAGCAATTGAAGTGTCTCGCTTGCTTTATTTTGTTCACGAGCTTAAAGGACCATCCTCGCTGCACACTACAATTCAACCCTGAAAAGTTAATGATATATCAATCTTGTTCTTGCAAATTTTTAATTATAAGTTAATCTTTAGATTGTGCAGCAAACTTCTGGGCCAGCGGCAACCCCGTAAGGGATGTATCAATAGTGTGAAGGGGGATTAGTCACCAATTTCGGCCCAGTAGACACCTCCTGAAAGAAAAAAAAAAAAAGATTGTACGTACAATACAAAATCTTAACTTACATAACGTAACCTATCCATGGGTAGCTTAATATTATTTGCATTTATGATATTTCAATTATCAAACATATATATATATAGCTGTACTGTAAGCCTTGCGTTTTCTTTTCTCGCTTCCTCTACTTTATAAAGAAAGGAGCTGTTAAAAGCCAGCCGCCACCAAGATTTCACTTTTCAGTTCCATTTTCGAAATTAGTTAGGTACAGATCGAAAGTTTTTGTTGACGCAGATTCGATTTGACCTTGGAAACTAGAATATACACATGTCCTTCCATCTTTTGCATTAATCAAGAGAAAACTAGTATGCTGTCACTCTCGTGATTGGTCTTGGAGAAGAAAGAAGATTTCAATAATGAGAGCGAGATTGGTGGTGTTTCCTGTAAGAGGTAGGAATTGGTACTTTGGTAGATCCATTCTCCAATCTTCTTCCATTGGAGAGACAACCTCAGCTTCGTCAAACGCCACTCCCTCCACTGTCACCGAGTTATGGAATAGCTTCTCTTCCTCTAAATCCAATGCCTACAATGCCGAACTTGTAATCGACTTTGTCTCCAATAAGGTCTTCGATTACTCACTTTCTATTGTATTTTGCCTTTCTCATTCGTTCTCAAAATGGGTCATTTTTTTTTTTTCATTTTGATATGTAATTACATTTCTGTGTCTACTTTATATATAGATGAATAGAGCATGGGTGGGTCTAGAGAGGGCGCCAGAGGGCACCTTGAAGAATAAGATTCATGGGTATCTCTAATTTTTGTTAAATTTATTTCGTTATCTTTCTTCATCTTTTTTCTTTTTGATAATAGCAAGTACAGTAAAACTGTTGATTCGACTTGTGCAGGCTGGGATTGAAGCTTCTGGCACGCGTTAAACCATCTGAGATTTTCCTAAATTCTATTTCCAAGGAGGTTTCTTGCGTTGAAATTACATACCCTTCAAGGTTTTGAGCCCCTAACTCTGTTCGTTTTGTTCTAATTAAACACAATTCAGCTTCATTTGTTACATGTTGAACAATCTAATAATGTTTTATTCTTTTGGGTACTACAATCAAACGTCTCTAATTATGATGTCCGAAACTGTTAGACAATCAAGGAATTGATTTTCATGATTCATAAATTCATACTCACTTAATCAAGCCATCCGCATTGCATCCTTGTAATAGGAAGTGATTTTCTTGCTGACAAAGTTTTGAACTACTTGATTGAAGTTTCTGAAGTTATGCTGGATTGTTTCTCTCATATTCTGTATCATCTCTGCACTCTGACTGGATTCAAACAGAACCTTATATGATTCTGTTGTAATTCGTATTTTTGTTTTGCAGTTTAAATCCGCGACTTGTGCGCAGAAGGTTGCGACATATTGCCGTGAGGTAGTTATTTGCTTACATGTTATAGATGTATTTTGATCCGCCACATCTCACTTTTTCTTTCTTTGTTACTCCTATAAGAATTGGCATGGAGAATCAAATTCATGGGTTCAAAATTCTAGCTCTGATGTCTGATTAATAGTAAGATCGGCCATTGTAAAAATTTACTTTTTTCACTTTTTTTTTGTTTGCATATTGTCTGTTGGAAAATGTTTGTCTGTTCTGATTAATAGTAAGATTGGCCATTGTAAAAATGTACTTCTTTCACTTTTTTTTTAGTTGGCATATTGTCTGTTGAAAATGTTTGTCCCTTACAAATCTTGTTGAAATGGCTTATGAATCTTTACCACTGTCATCTTTCTTCTCCCTATAAAGCCTTAATGTCTTTGACAATGCATTTAACTCCACTGTCTCTGCTATAGCGAGTATATCTGTCTAAAATGATGTCCAAATCATCAGGGGAGCTGCCATCCACAGGAAATATTTCTATGGTTCAGTTACATTACTTCCACTCACAAGTGCATTTACTGTAAGTATGTCTGCTGTTTTAGATATTATCTTTGTCTTTCTAAATTGTTTTCCATGAGTTGTCTAACGTTTTATTTGGTCAATTAATCTTCTGTTGCATACTTACTTTTTCTGTTCTCATATAGGTTTTACCTTTGCCCAACATCCCATTCTTTTGGATATTGTTTCGCACTTATTCCAATTGGCGAGCTATGAAGGTGTGTTATATACTACTATGATTTGAAAAGATTAGTCATCATGTTGTTTGCATGTAGGAAACAGCTTTACAGTAAGCATGTTAATATGTTGCATTTGCTACAATGGATGTGTATCATTTACTATGAAGAGTTAGGCTCAAATTACTCCATACCATCCTTCAGTTTAGAATTTCACGTGTTTCTTCTGTTCCAATTTTGCATCCTTGTTCTTTAGGGAAGTGAAAAACTCCTCCAGCTTGTATCAGATTGCTCCAGCACTGAGGATCCAGCTGTAGCAAATGCTATTGGAAATGGTAAAGAAAGGATTAAGCAAACAAATAATAATTCGCAAAGAGTTCTATGGGTAAGCCCTCTTATTGCAGATCTGAAATTTGTACTGATAATGTTGATCTCTGAATATGGTTACATGACTTCTGGGAATTAGTCTTCTTGTAAAATTTTGCAGAATAATCCCTTTCTTGCAGTTCCAAGTATATCTTCTCATGAAATATCTCAACTTTTGAGTTCACAGCATTGCGAATCTTCCTTTTAAGAACAATAGATGCCTACAATTTTAGCTCTAGTTTTTTTTTCTCCTCTTTCCCCTGGTGGCTATGACTGCACAAATAGACTTTGGTTTAAGTTTTCATGTTTGTTCTGTGAGAATGATTAACATTGGATAGTGCATCCAACGTCTTAGCATATGCCGACCTTCACATTTTTAGCTGCAAGACCAGTTCTTTCTTCATATTCTTTATTGAAATTCTATGTAGGTATTGCAGCCATCAAGGGAGCTTCAAGAACTTCTTAGCTGTGGAGACGAGAATGATGGCCTTAGTGATTCTGATTTGTCAAATATATGCAAAAAGTTCAACTTAAACATTAACGATGTTACGAAATTCAGGCATACGATGTAGTTCCTAATTTGCTTTGTAAATTTTGGCATTTGAACTATAACATGTTGATGCTCATTCTTGGTGGACAGCAAGATTTTATCCTTCCTAGTTTGTAGATAACTGGATCTTGTCTGACACGAGACTTGAAGATTCTCTTTCGGTCTTTCTCCAATTGGATTTTGGATTGTGATTAAAAATAAAAGAGTGTAGCGGTGGGTTGGTCTGTGACAATACATAAAAGGGGGACCTTTATGCGGGCCTGATGCCAAAATATTATCTTGTTCTGGTTTTGAATTCAGTGAAGTAGGAATTCTATTTGTCAGTCACAAGTTTACTTGCCAAAAGACGAATCACTTTAGGTAAGTATAATCCTTAAATTGCAACATCAACCAACAAAAGCTCGAGTGCAAAAACAGCAGTACGTTCACCCTGATTCTGTATGAATGAGATTGATTAGGTCCTTTGATTTAGCTAAGCTTTGATTAATTCTGTGCTGGTCGCTACGCCTTGCCTACATGTATTCTGCGTTTTCTTTTTCTAATTCCAAAGCTACTCAGGATCATATGCATACATTGTCAGAAATGTGACAAGTCAAAAAGTAGCACAGCCGTAGATTGTTTGTTCCAACCTTCTGATCCTGTCACAGCAAGTTAAGCAAACTTGAAACTTCGGTTCTATTAAAGCCATGTACAGATGAATCACTGGTTGACAGCTACATCCGTGTATCATAATCTTGGGAGGATCTGTGACTAACGTCAAACAAACAAATCTCTTGGCCATTTAAGACATGTAATCTTGAGTGTTTGGATCGCCAGCTTGTTGAGACGCCCCTTGATCAATTCCAACTGTTCTCTTGCTCATATTAGCTCGCTGCACTAAACGTACCAATGCCTGAACCACTTCTGACATAGGGGGTCGGAACTCCGGCTCAGGCTGAAGCAAAACAATGAAAATGAGTCCCCAGACCACATTGTCACGTTATTACAAAAGAACAAAATTAACACAAATTCCACCTTGTTTATAAAATGCAAGTTTAGGGAGAGTCTTATATATCCTATCCTAACCTGCAAATTCCTTCATCTCAAAAACAATGTTACCTGGACACAAAGGGCAATGACATCGGCAAAGCGAGATAGAGATTTGACAGGGTAAAGCCCTTTAAGTGCTTGATCAACCATCATGGATAGAGCATCAATGTCATGAAGCTGAGGTGTGGCCCATCGTACCAAAGATTGCTCCAGCCTTGGTCTTGAGCTGTAAAAAGATTTCACAAAGAATAAAGACTAGGAACCAATTTCTTATCTTCTACCTCAATGAGCTTTACTTGTGCTATTTATTGGACATAATGACAGCAGTCAGTTTTGTAATCAACCAATCACCTATCAAATGGTTTACGACCAGTAAGCAGCTCCAACATGACCACTCCAAAACTGTAAATATCGCTCTTAAGAGTATAATGACCAGACATAGCAACCTCTGGTGCATTATACCCAGAACCTGCATTTTGGCTCAATATCTGCATATGGAAATAGAAACCAAAATCACACATTAAGCGATAAGTTCTAGCATCAAGTTAAAAAGTGGTGCAATAATGAACCAACCTAACCAAAAATAGATAGACGAGTAGACTGAGTTTGATGTCCATTGCAACACTACGAGGACAATGAGCCAGAAGTCCACAAAATTTGGAACATCCATTAAGTTGTTTCTTAAAGGCATCACATAGGAAATCAAGGATTTCAACTTCCAAACTAGTTAATAACCATCTCTTTTAGCACTTTTCTTTTACTTGTGGACTTCTTTGCACCAAATTTTAGTAGTTCCCATAAGGAAATTCAATTATTTTAAACTTCACATCCTCCTAAACTTACGTTTCTGAATTCTGAGCCAACCAGAAAATGGCTTGCACAACTTTCTTAGAAAGACATCCAAAAAAAAAAAAAAAAACTCAAAGATCACCTGATCTGCATATGGGAGAAAACTTGCCAGGCCTGAGCTTGAAAGGTGAGGATTGAGTTCAGCATCCAATAGTATGTTTGCTGACTTGATGTTTTTGTGAATAATGGATGGAGAACAGACTTCATGCAGGTACCTGAAAAATGGTACCATGAAGGCAATGATAAAAATATTGCAGGAAAATGGTGTGGGTTCATTTAAATGTACATCACCAATCCTACTTAAATCTCATCTACTATAGAGTCAATTCAAACATCAGAACCTATTAAAATAACTATGGAATTAATGTACCACCATTGGATGTTAGATGAACTGATCTCGTAGAAAATTACATCACCTCTCCTCATTCATTTACTAGATATATGCCTTGACATCAACTACAGTCACGTATCCTAAATTTACCCCTTTGAGGTACTACTGCCTTTGAAACAAGTCATTATTATGCTTCTGAAATGACAAGTTGGTACGAAGTTTCATGCCAGTGTTCTTTCCTTTTCAATATTGGCTGTCATGGGGCTCATAACATCTACACTTCAATCATCCACTCAGGTAAAGGAGGACTTGGTCCTTACACTCCACCAACAGCAAAGAATGGAGGTATTTCAGGGAGATCTATGCAGAGGAGGGAATGCATCTCTAGATAACAAAATTTGATATTAGAAGGTCAATTTGTGAATCTTTTATGTCCTGGTGATGAACTTACTCCAATGCCCGGGCAGTTCCCAAAGCTATCTTGACACGAGAATTCCATATCAAAGGTTTGTTATAATCATCTGGTACATGAAGGAACTCATGCAATGATCCATTCTTATGGAACTCATATATTAGTAGTTGTTGTCCATGTTCCGAACAGTAACCCACTAGCTCAGTCACATTCGGGTGATGTAACTCTGAGATTTTGGACACTACTTGTGTAAAATCTTCTACCATATTGTTGGCAGTACAAGCTGAATCTATTTTCTTCACTGCAAGAACCTACAACATAGTCCCAAAAGGAAAGCAAAAAGAGTAAAGGATCATGAGATAATGTACTAGAATATTCCAAATGTGTGGTGCCAAAATTCGGAACTAAAAATTCCAAACTGGAATAACCCACATAAACAGAAAACAATTGTCATTCAGATGTGCATGTGTCAAGATTTGCCATCAAAAAGCACTCAGCTAGCACATCACATCAAGTATCAGGATGCATGTGTTTCAATCTCATGTACTATGAAAAGACATATATAAAACCTAAACTATCCTATGTTTTTTGTTTCTTCTTTGGGCCCCTAAAGTGAAATGTCGAGAACTTTTCAGGTTAAAGAAGCAAACCTTCCCATCATCAAACTGAGCACGATAAACATGTCCAAATGACCCTTCACCAAGAAAATTTTCGACACTGAAGCTGCCAGTAGCCACTTGCAGATCTGCTACTGAATATGAGTTCACATTGACAGGAACTAGAACAGGTTTCTTTACAGCAGCAGGCTTCGTCAGAAAATCATTCTCGTCAAGTGATTTATGGGAATCACTTGGTGGGGGTCTAAGATTTATTGAGGCTGAGGTATACATTGTCTTAGTAATCACAGTGGATGGAGCTTGTATAGACTTCAATTCTGTAGTACAATTTGACAGTTAAACTAAGTGGAATTTTTGGAGGAGCAATGAGACTTCCAATCACAAATGTCCACAGAAAGCAGATTGAAGAGACTAATAATACAGGCCCATAGTGAACCAAAATACAGTTTAGAAATTTGTCTAATCACAACCAAGTGGCATCTATTTATAAAATCAAATAGATTGAATAACATTTTGCTTCCAAACTGGAGCCAAAGTGTTAAAGAGTCTAAAATAGTTCATTGAAGATAACTGTCTTTCCAATGAAAGGCAGAAATGTAGAATTTTCCATCATCCACAGAATAGAATAATCTATTTGGAGACAGGAAATTTCAAATACTGAATTTTAAAATCATCGTGTTCGCAGCAGAACTGTCTTACTGATATGAGAAAGTTAAAAATCACTAGCAGATTATCACATCAGTGATACAAGGCTGAGCACATCCTTCATGAAACAATCAATATTGAGAAATTAATTAGTCACATCTAAATCAATTTCAATTAAGCTCAGCATCTTACAGATTTGCATTCCATTTTGTCAAAGCATTAGCTGCCAAAAGTATAAATTATAAAGAAAAACCAATAATCAAAACAATCAAGCACAGATCACAAAAGATTGGAATAATGTCGTTCTCATTTTTTAGGAATGGAAAATAATAAACAAAACAATCTAGCTACAGCATAGAAACAAAACATTCAAATAATGCAAATTACTGACAGAGACGCTTCATCAAGCTCAAAATCGGGACGAATAGCCATTACCTTGCACTTCACCAGAAGAAAGAGAAGAAAATGGTTGATTGTCAAGTTTTTCTTCATCTGAGGATGACCACTTTGATCTTCTCTTCACAAGGAAAAATGCTACTATTGCTCCAACAACAAATACTGATATGATAATCCCAGCGATGCCACCACCTGTAATTCCTGATTTTTGGTTGCCACCATCAGTCCCACTGTCTGATGGAGTATTGTTGCCACCAGATCTATGACTAGGGCGTTTTGGGGCTGGAGGTGTACCAGGCGGAGGCGGAGGTGACGACCTCGAGTTCCAATTGTTTCCTTCCTTCCTGTAATGAGGATTACTCAAATTGGTTTTGCAGAATTATTCTTTAACTCAATCTGCCTAGCAGCTAACACATGGTCAGAGAAATCTTACTGCAGATTAATGTTGGCCAATGGCCGAGGGATCCAGCCAGTAAAATGATTGTTTGCTATGTTTCTGACAGACAATAATGACCAACATGTTGATACCATGGATTAAACGTGAGGAAATAAAGTACAAATTCTCAACTAAATTCAATTGCTGTGGTGGTTACACACAAATTTTCAAGAGAAAGATTGGAGAGGACATCAATAGTTCCTGTAAACTGGTTGTTTTGCAAATACCTGTGAGGAGGTCAAGGCTAGTAAGCAAAAGAAATCAAACCGTATGTTTACTGGCAATAATCAGAAGAAATGCTACTTACATCGTTGTCATACTTGAAAGGGAGCTAAAACTCCGAGGTAGATTTCCTGTCAGCAAATTGAAGGAAATATCCCTGAAGCATGCATTGAGTTATTAATACTTGAGATCTATCTGTTCCATGAAAATAGATCGAAATATCTGTTATAAATAGCAATCAAATACGGACTGAACTTTGCCTTTCCAACTAATCAAGGAACCTTGGAACTTTCGGAAACATTTGATGAACCAACACTATCATTGATCAACCAAAGTATAAAGAGATACAGAACGAGCCTCTATAACAGAAACAACACAAATATCCAAAGATATCAGGAATATGTCACCCAAAGTAGATTAATTGAATTTTTTTAATATTACATTGCTTACTAGATATTTGAATCATAAACCAAATTTCAAGTTGTCATGAAAACCAATGACTAGTGTAAAATTAATTGTTATGCTAAACCGTGCAATAAAATAAGATAGGAACAGTTGTTGTGATGCCTTAACAAGCTAGATAAGCAACATATCTTGGTCAATAAAAGAGTAAAGAAGATCTCACAATGTGGAGAGGGAAGAAAGCTGTCCAAACATGTCATTAAGCTGATTCTGAAGCTGGTTGTGTCCAAGGTTCCTACTCTCCCAATAAACATTAGGGAAAATATGTGAGTTAATTCTGAATTAGAAGAAAAGTTCAATTAGAGAACTAACAAAGAAATAATCACTCACAAGTATTCCAGAGAGGTCATTTGTGAAATGGAATAAGGAATTCCTCCATTGAACTGATTATTAGCAAGATTCCTAACAACATATGGTTATGTCAAAATAATCAACATGAATTAGAACAGAAAGACAAAACATAATTAAGCAATTTCCATATGAGCCATACAGTCTTGTCAAGTTTGGAGGAAGTTGGTAAGGGATTCCACCTCCCAGGTTGTTGTTACTCATGTCTCTGCAAAAATCAAACATGTTACGTGTCAAAAAAATCCAATGTATGGCAGGCAGGTCACCCATTTTATAAGACCCTCTCACAGGTTTCTCAATACTGTCAAACTTGTGAGCTGGTAACCCATTCCTCCAGAAAGCCCAAGACCAGATAATTTCCTGACATAGTCAAATAGAAGACGAAGTTAGAGAAAGAAATACCACTGCTAGGAATGTTTAACGCAACATGTCAGAAAGAAGAAAAAGTTTCTTAGAAGATACATTGCTGTTACTCGAGAGCCTGAGCAAGTAACACCTTTCCAAGACTGCCCACATGGATCATCACCAGTAGAACTCCATTTGGTTAGTTGTTGTGGTGAATTTAAACTGCTGTACATGATCCTTAAAGCAGAAGCTGTATAAGGTCCAAGCAATCAGTGGGTAATATACCAAATACGAGCAACCTTGTCGCTCAACTTGATATTGTATGACTATTCCATGATATCAATTCATGCCTTAAAAATGTTAAATGGTAAAAGATCATAAGAAATTTAAGGTGGAGCATATCAGTGAAAACAAAAAGTTGAGGGATAAGAAACTTCAGGACCTTACAGATATTGATTCCCAACCTTTGATATTTGGGAAGAATGGTGAATATGCCCATGCTTAGTTATTCAGAAAATGTTTGTTTTCTTGCATAACAAGAAGGAATATGTTAGACACCATAAAAATTATAGGGGGTCGGCTTCCTTTCAAAATTATACCAGTGAAAAATCTTTGGCTGTAGCTTTATGCAATACATACTCATGCTCACAGGATATATCAACAAAATAACAACATATCTATTTGTCCATGATTTTCCTCATCTTTCTTTTCAAAAAGTATGCTCATCTGCAAGGGCTAGGATGACTAGGGGAATGATCAATGACTGACTGCAGTTCTGCTTTATTTATTGCTTCCTTATAAGTGGAAAGTAAGATAACCTCAGAGACCACTTTTCTAAATGCCAAACAGAGGGAGAAATTAGAGCTACTAAACATGCTTACTTTCAGATATTGGAAGAGTTTGATTTTGATCACAAATTTTACCACTAAATTTCCCCAAGTATGGTCACTAAACAACCCATGATTAATTTTGTATGCATGTGAATAACTGCGTCTTCAGATCCTCAGCTAGGATTGCAGCCTAAGTTCTCAGGGTAGTTTATAGCCTCATCTGAGTTTGATTAGGATGCAGAACATACGGTTCAGTCTTGCAGATTACTTTTGAGTTGGATAGAAAGTAGATTACACATGAGCTTAATGACTGGGCAGTCAATCCAGAAATGACACATTATTTCACAAGGCAATCCTGGCAATTGAGCAACTCATAGAATTGCATTATTAAATCATGTCCGCAATTATGCCAAATAAATGATATCAAAGCAAGATCATACTTATGCATATATTTCATGTATCAAGCAATCTCCTTTGCAGCTGCTAAGGCGCAAATTCAGAAGTAAGAGAAGAACTGTCACATATCACTCAAACCACTTGCAAGGTCTTTGCTTTATAACTGACACGATAAATCCCAGAAAAGAAATCGACATAAGCGAGACCGCACACAGACTAAAAAGCTTATCTTTCTGACGTGACTAACATTCAAAGCAAAGCTCAAAGTAGTAGCTTTTGACCAGAAAGAGGCGCTAAATGGAATCTCAATGTACTTAACTGGAAAATCGTCCAAAAAAAGAAACGATTTTTTAACTAAGCTTAGCAGCCTTAAATTACCTTTCAAGTCAGCTCAAAACTTAGTCAAACAAAGAAAAGAAAACGTACAATCTGCAGATGCATTAAAAAGGCGGAAACTTTCAGCAATAATAACAAGTAACAAGCAGCTCTAGATTACAGCAAACAGTAATCAGAGAAAATTGATTAAAAAAAAACACAAGCTAAAAAGGAAAACAGAAACAGGATGTTGTGTAGAGATATACACGTGATGTCCATCATTGAGACAGAAAGAGAGACAAATATAAAGGAAGAAGAGAGAGAAAGTAGCGGCTTACCATCATTTGGATCTGTAGCACCATGGATGCATCTAAGAATGCAGATTGCGAGTGTCACTATCAGTTCAACCCTTCTCCGGAAACCCATCAGCAACCACGAAGAACCAGAGAAGATGGCCTATGACTAATGCAAGAAAGCTCTTCCTCTGTATTTCTTTCTGCTTTTTTGAAAAATAATTTGAGTACTATTTCTTCTCTATACCCCTTAAAACATGTCCCTTGGAAAGCTGACAGGCACGATTTACCAGAAGGATCCAAAGCCACAGAAAGACTTTATTTTATTACCCTCGCATTCCCCTCTTTCATCTCTGTCATTATTATTCGTTATTAATCTGTTCTACTTTGTAGTTTCGGACCAGAAATCTTACGGACAGAACTGACACTTGTTTTCCTATATTAGGTAAAATAATGCCACAGTTGCAGTCAGCATTTTCAATAGGTATAAACAGAAGTTTATCAGCTTTCGCGTTGTTTCCAAATAAATGTATTTTATTCATATTTATATACCTGCTTAAAAGAATCAATTGCAGTAGGGAAGTAGGGAAGTGTCGCTTTTTAACTTCGTGAGGATTCCATCATGTTTTTTCCTCCACCACCGCAAGTATGTTTCCGTAAAATACAACATTCTTATTCTATACATGGAATATGGAAGATCTTAATGACAAAAGAGAAGATATTAAGGAAATTATAGTGTGAAAAAGTTCACTTATAAGGCTGGATTGAAGTCTCGTGGCTCTCTTGTTATGTATGTTCACTTTTAATCACCTGTTCCTCGCACTAATGAGAGCTTTGTTTTCATTCAACCTTTTGTCTCTTTTCCTTATATTTGCATGTTAGCATTATGTAACGTTAGATCTTGGATTTTCTGTCAGATGATACGAAGTTGCAGACATGGACACCACAAGTCAACGAACCATACTTCTTATTTAAGATCTTAGATTTTGGTGACAGTGAGGGCTGTATCCCAGAAAGTGCTACTCTTTATGGTTTGGTCCACTATTTCTGTGGATAATGATAGTGTTTGTACTTGTATTATCCTCATAAAGGTACAGAAAATGAAGGTCCTTTTGGAGTTCATAAATCAATCATCCTTTCTTGTACGCCTAAGGGTATTTATTGCATCACAACAAATAAATGTACAAGCTACCAATGAAAAGAATTTATCAAAGACTCGCTGTTACTACGTGAAACATGATTGAGTAGGCAAAGTACATGTAAGTTGCTCTCAACTGCTTGCTTGGATATGTTTTATTTATTTATTAATCAATTCGAATGTTGTTGTCTTAGATGGAGAATTGTAGTTCACCCCAAATAAAAAATTAAATCAAATTTGCATATAATTAAAAACAATGAGATCAGATGATGTGCACTAGTGGTTAGATTAGAATTGAAAAATGGAACCATTAGGAGTTGAATGATTCTCATCACCTAATCTAAACAAATAAACAGGCTCCAAGTAAAAGCAAAGAGACGTGGCAACAACTGGTCATAGGATAGAATGACAGGGAAACGTTAGAACACTTGGCGTTTTCCCATCCAACTTGGGTTGGTACAACAGAATATATTTTCCTTTGTAATACTTAAATGAGGATGTAATTCATAAGCATGAATCAAAGGACTTTCGTTTACTGAATTGCTGATGTATGATCAATAATTATTAGTCACAATACCATTGAAATTGCCTAATTAGAGGTTTGCTTTAATTTTATAAGGTAGATTTTCCTACCCGACGAATTCAACAGACATTTTCATCAAAAGGGGTTTGTCTATTTAGTAGAACTAAAGTAGTAGGTATGTTTATGTATCTGCACTATCAAGATGTCTTAATTAGTTGTTTTCCATAATATAATCAAAGTCAAGGTTGGAGATAGTTAGGTTAATGGCAGCTTTTCAACATAAGTGACCAAACTATATGATTTTTGGGGAAATATTCAGTTGCCTTTACTTATAAAGTAGTTGAAATAGAAAGGACAGTGTATAAGTATAAATGTAAAAGTTACACTTTAGAAGGAATTATAATATAGTTGAAAACATACCATATCTAAACATATAATAGTTAGCCACTAATTACCTTACAAGGATGAACCCTTGTATGAACTTATATCCACCAGTATGGATGAGACTCGTAACACAACAATTCCACTTATATATAAAAGTTATAATAAATATTATTTAAATTATAACATTTATGCACTTGCGATTACATTTAAAAAAAGAATAACAATATTCTTAAGACGAAAGATTAATTACATTGGGTCTTTTTCAATTTTGTTCTTAAATTTTAAAAATTATAATTAACCCTCGAGATGGGTATAAGCAATGACAACCCCAATTAATGATGGCAAAGTGGCACAAAACTTCATCAAAAGAATATTCAGTAGAATTTGGAGTGTCGAGAGCAATTATAAATGATGGAGGAGCTCATTTACGTAATAAATCATTTGAATCTCTTCTTAAGAGATATGGAGTCTATTATCAAGTGGCCACACCTTACCCTTTGCAAATAAGTGGCTAAGTGGATTTTGTTAATCGCGAGCTAAAGAGAGTCTCGGAGAAGATGATTAATGGTTCGAGGAAGGTTTAGGCATTGAAGCTTGACGATGCTTTATGGGCATATTGAATCGCCTTCAAGACACAGATAGGTATGACACCCTTTTCACTTGTTTATGGGAAGGCTTGTCATTTTCCTGTAGAGATGGAGCATAGGGCATATTAGGCGATTAAGGCTTTAAATTTCAATTGGAAGACAGCCGGTGAGAAGAGACTCTTACAACTAAATGAGTTAGAAGAGTTAAGGTTCAATGCTCATGAGAATGCCAAGTTGAATAAGGAGAAGGTTAAAAGATGACATGATTCTCAAATCATGAAAAAGAAATTCAAAATTGGAGATGCGATTTTGTTATTCAACTGAATATTAAAATTGTTTTCGAAAAAGCTTAAATCGCATTGGAGTGGTTTTTTCAAAGTAACCCAAGTATTCAAATATAAAGCTTTAGAATTGGAGAATGATAAAAAGGAAACATTCAAAGTTAATGGTCATTGATACAAACCATATTTTGGAGGAGGAATATTCATATGAAAGGGAAGTAATGTCTTTCCTTTCTTTTGGTTGAAAATAATTGAACTGAAATGGTCAAGCTAGTGACCTTAAATGTAGCATGTTATGTTTTAGTTAGGTTTTTTTGTAATTATTGCATGTTTTGTGCATTGTTTTTATATTTTTTGGAATAAGTTTGATTGATTAATGTTCATAGCTTGAAGTGTGCCAAATGGTTAGGAAAAACATTCAGGAGGATGCACGATCGTGCATGTGCATGATTATGCAAACTTGGATGAGATACTTGTTGTCATGCATGATTGTGGACAAGGAAACTTCCAGCTCTTTATCACATGAACGATTATTTCAAAGGCCCACATTTAGACATTGTATGATCATGCATTATGAACAATTGTGCAATCACCCTTTTTACCCCCAAAAAACCTAGCCTATTTATTTCCCTCGTCTTCTTCTTTTTTTTCTTTTACCTCTTCCCTCTCCAATTGGCAACCTCCATCTCTTTTTCACTTATTTTTCACACGATTTTCATATAGATTTCATACTTATCTTCCATTTTAACATTGTTTACCTATAGATATAGTGATTTTCACATCAGAAGATATCTTTTGCCTGGGTTTGAGAGTAGATTTTTCTACACTTCTCTTTTGCAATTTTGGTGTTCTTTTGTGATTATTTTGTGGGTTTTCATACAAATGATGACCTAGAGTAAAGCAGCTTGCACAAAGGTTTAAAACCAAAGGCAAGAAGAAGGTATCTAACAGTGGTTCGTGTGACCTAATCTTCTTATAAGAAGAAGGTGAGAAGTTCCAAAACTCCATTTTAAAACCATAGATGCACCTTGATAGTTTGATTTCCAAATTTTGGAAGATTTAGAGTTGAACGAAAAAGTTGAATTGTTAAGTGCTAGAATTAATTGGAAAAAAAATCATTATGATTATCTTTGTAGTAGCCCATTCTTATACTTAGGAATTTAACTGTTTGATTGAGTCATCATATGAGAATTCATGAAGTGCATTTCATTTACATGCATCACATTTGCATTTACATGTGAATCATGATCTAGGGACATTGTAAAAATAGTACATGCACTCACTGATATATCCTAGGATATGAAAGATCTTAAATAATTATGACATGCTTGTGTGTTGATTATATCTTGAATTTTGTTGGATGAATTATAATTAGTGAATTGGGAATTTATTGTTTTAATTGAGTGATTGATAAAGTGACATGTTCATTTAGTCTAAGAAAAATGTTAAAAGGGAAAGATAAAATGATACATGAGAATTTAGGTTGAATGAGCCCATGAGATGGTGACATGGGATACCAATAATAGAGTGCCAACTAGCTTGAATAAAAAGTGACAAATGGAGGTATGGTTGAGAGACATATGGTCTAGAGATTAAATGATAAATGGAATAATAAGGGAGTGACAATTGTGAGTGTAGGAGAAAAAACACATAGCTTGGCTCTTAACTTGACACTTGGCATGACATATGTCCATTTTCTTCACGACACACCTCACCGATGTCTCTCACACTTGTAAGACCACCTTCTTTCATGTTTTGGTTTATTGTTTCTTCTTTCTTTCCTCCCACCTACGACACTTTTACACAGTCCTTAAAACACTTAAAATTTTGCTAAAATTTTGTAGCCCCTATCTTGTAAATTGAAACCCTTTAATCCCATTTTGTTCTTAATGTATGTTTGATGCTTGGGAGACTTGCTTGGCTTATTGATTGAGGAAATATTGAGACAAACAAGTAAGTATTTGATTACCTCATTGAGTTATATGTGAGCATAACATCCATAAAGATTGGTTAGGGATGAATTGAGATAAATTGCATATAAGGTTAATGATGGGATGTGCTTGAAATGTGATGAATAAATTGGTTTTGTTTTGGGGTATGGAAACCCTAGGTTATAGATTGTTTTGAGAATGAATTAGGTTCAGATTAGAGGTAAGTTAAATATGAATGCTAAAGAAAGATGCTAATGTATGTTCTTGGAATGGAAAAGAAATAGGATGTAACATGTAATATGGTAAATGAAAGCATTTGTTTGATTGATGATGCCTAAGAGATAAATTGTTTATGAATTGTCAATTGAATGAATTTGGCTTGGAGTTTGAGACGAAATGATGAGAAATTGAAGTATCCTTGAAGTATAAGTAAAGAATAGTTGAAGAACTATCATGAAAGAGTTAGAGTTTTGAAGAAAATTTGAAGACAAAGGAGGTTGGGTCTCGGATCACATATCCCAAGATCGTGGGAATTGTATGGTTCCTTTCCACGATTATGGAAATGCTTGGCATAAAGGAGAGTTTATGTTTTGTTTTCTGTGTTCTGGTTGAGTCATATAAGAATAAAACAATATTCATTGATGCTTTTAGACTTGATTAAGGTTTAAAATGAGCTTCGTTTAATGTTGGATTAATTGATTAAGTAATTGACGAGTTTAGGTTCTTAAATGATGTATAATTCAAGAAATGAGTTGTTTGATATCAATGCATATAAATTTGAAAAGTATGAGATGTCAACAGTATAAGGATGTTCTTATGAACACAAGCTAAGATGAATGAATGAGTAAGATTTGTGAGGTTACATACTTGGGATAGTTAATTGAGCATGCATTGAATATAACACATATACATGTGTAAGATTGAGCACTTATTTGATTAAATAAGTTCATAATATGTAAATATGTGTGTATTATATGATATAGAAGTACAAATTGACCAACAACATCCAAACATTGCCAAATCATTAAGGCAATAGCTAATCTGGAGTAAACTGTGAGTAACCTAGATGTGTGATCTCAATTAGATAAGTGCTTCTGTTTGAATTGTTTTTGTTTAATCCTTATATATATATTGAAATGATATTGATATGATTGTGATATTGATGATTTCATAAGATTGATTGTCCAAGGAGTTCAATATTCGAGAATGTATTATGAGTGTTAACTAAGGGTATGTGAATGTGGGAAATAAATGCTCAACTGAATGTTGAATGTCAGACTTGGGTCCGACGAATGTGATAAATGACTGTGTACACTGGATGAAAGTGATTGCTAGCATGTTATGTGAAATGATGCATGTCATGACATTGATATGCATGATCAAATAAAGGAGTTGCGATCGGAGCGACCAAAGTGAAAAAGGAGCTTAAAGCTAAAAAATGTGCGCACAGAGCCATAGACTCAACGATTAATGAGCCCAGTATTCACAATAGATACGGGACAACTTTTGAAATGAGCCCGGTATCTGCAACAGATAAGGGACAGTTAAATAGATGCTTGGTCACAATAAAATTAAAAAAGAAAGTGGAGTCACACGTGCATTTGCATATATATATATATATATATATATCATGTATGTATTATGTGAACTATTGTGAGGAATTTACTGAATTGTGTTAAGATAGTAATATAAAATGTTTGTGTTCCCATTGTGTTTGTTAAAAAGTGAGATACATGTGATAATTGGGATTTGATTTTAAATAATGTGATGTGTTTGAGAACTTGGGTTATATGTGTTTGTGATATTGTGCCCTGACTTGAGTGAACATATCAATGATGGTTCACTCACTGAGTTCGTAAACTCAAAATTGTATCGTTGATTTTGAGGTACTAGGACAATGTAGTTTCTAAGACAATCTATTGAGCAACCTAACATTGCCCATTTTGGAACAAAGAATGGCTCAAAGGTCTGGTCAGCTGATACTGAAGCATCTAGATAGAATATTTTAGTCCGGTAACTAGTTTTATGTTGTATACATTATATAAAGTTGTGAACTTTGTCATGTCATGTATTGTATAAACAGGAGTTATGAGTGTAATAACACAATGAATATTTATGTTTATGAATCAAATGTGTAAGGAATGTAATGACAATGTATGCTTATGTTCATGAATGAAACGAGAGAACTTAGTTTTTCTAAAATGTTTATGTTTTATATGATACCACGATAAATGATGTGAGTGCTCTAACATATCGCTTCCGTGGGGTATGTGCTCGAATGTTCTCTGGAATTTCGGGTATGTGCTTTATGGTAGTGAGATGTTACAATGTTGTATATGAATAATTGACCATAGAATTCTATAGTACATTAAGTGTTGGATCGGAAAAAGAAAGCATGTCATATTTGGAGAAATGATAGATTTCAAAACTTTTTAGAAATCTAAATCACAGCAGAAGCAATATATCCAAATCATCATACCAATCTATACATGATATGGTATGAGGATAGTAATAAACATAAACAAGATAGAGATTATTACCGACTCCTTCACTACAGCTTTAACTCCTCTCCGTGCTATCCTCTCCTTTTTCTTGTATCCAACCCTAGCTTTAGCCTTGCTTTTGAATCCTTTCCTTTGTCAATCTATCCTCTTCTTTTTGTTGTATCCTTAACTAATTTAATCTACCACTTGTTCTTCTTAGACAACTTGGTTAACAAGATTCTTTGGTGGGAAAGGAGAAGAAATGTTTGGAGGTGATTTTTCTTAGAAGAAAGAAGGAAATAATGAGACTCTTTCATTCAAGGTTTCAACCATGTATAGGTGAGAGGAGAGAGTTGGTCAAAACAATGCAAGAACCCTTTCTTACACACCTCAATTTCGGTTATGCATGAAAAGAAAGAAAGGGAGAGCATCCAATGCATCATACCTTTCTTTAATCAAACATAAAGAAGCCATTAAATGAGACACTTCTCATTTGTTTTAGGATGGCTATATGAAAAGACCAATCACCTAATATGACATTTAAATTTCAGTTTTTTAGTGATGGAAGATGATCCATCCAATACACATCTTTCATCTTTATTCAAATGAATGCTAAAAAGGTTACATTACATGCTACCATTAAATGATTTTAAAAGATAACCATTAAATCATTTAATGGTAAGATCATAACTCCATTTAATGATGATAAAGCATGATAAATACCATCTTTATTTAGGAATTTAATGCTAAATGTGCAGCTGCATATTCAGCAATTAAAAAAAAATACACTTCATTTCTTTAAGAATTTTGTTTTAATATAATTAATCTAATTAAATTAAATTAAACCAAAGTGCAGCCCATTTCTAAAAGTTCATTTGGGCTTCTAATTAACCATTAATTAGTGCAAGCCCAACATTCGATCATGGGCTTTAAAATCTCCATTTATATTTCTTACTTAACTTGATAACTTCCTTGAAGCCAAGTGGAGAATCTTATTGAACTTAGATAATTCAAGTTCCAATAAGCTCAGAATTAATTTAATCTCATTAGAATTAATTCTAGATTATTAACTAAACTTTATTCCACTAAAGACAATTAGTTGAACTCTTAAATTATTAAATATTATAAGAACACATATTTTAAATAAGATGTTCAATTGCAAATCCTATAATGAACCTTATTATGGCCATCCATACAATAAAGGATAAAATTACCGTTTTGCCTTTATATTAATTTTTCCTTCAAGATCTCTCGTTTTACTTTATATGTTGATTAACACACAAGATGTCAGAACCCGATCCGTAGATCGGACCCCAACTGTCCCGGGATGTGAGCCCGGGTGGAGCCCATCTTCGAGACACTTGCTTTGATACCACAGATGTCGGGACCCGACCCGGAGGCCGGACCCCAACTGCTGGATCCCATTATCGGAATCCAACTCTTGCCATGTAGGGTTTATTTCATTTAACCCTAATTTCGAATTGATTTCTCTTGTAAGTCATAGCCTTATGACTCTTGCTTAATTTAAGTCAAAAATCACCTTAATCGGGGTTTTATAACTCAAGATATGCTCCAGAAACCTAAAGGAGTTCCTACTCGAAACATGCTCTCTTAACTGACCTCTCACTGACTTTGATGCAAACTTCCTCAATTTAACTCAAATTGAGACCTATTTCTGTAGCAAGAAAGATACAAGTCTTAGGAAGTTAATGGTTCAAGCCTCGCCTCAATTGGAGGTCGGATGAGGGATTTATTCCCAAAACAATAGACCATGCTCACTTCCAAAGTCAAATTTGAACTCTTTTGGCGAGATTCTCATAACTTTTAATCTATGACTCATAATTCTTTCGTTTTTGCACCATTAGAAAGTAGACATCTAGATCTACAACCTTGATGAAGACCACAAAATGAGATTCGGCCTCTAACTATGTCCAAACACTTGGTGACATCTTGACTTATGCTGGAAAGTCACTCATAACTCGACTTATAACGACAACTCGACTTATCGAGGAAAATAAGTCGACTTATCACTAACAAATCGACTTATCGGGGCAAATAACTCGACCTATCTAACAAACAAGTCGACTTATTATGCAAAAGCTTCACAAGTCGACTTATGGGTCCAATAACTCGACTTATATCTATTCGAACTTAAAACCTAACCTCTACACTCTCTTGACTTATTCCAAACACCATATACACTTCTAAACCTCTCAACTCATTCATTCCACTCCCAACATGCTATAATCTCACTTAATCTTACATCATTCATCTACCCACATGAATTTTCAAAACAATTCCATACAACTTTGGAAACCATGCTTAAACATGATAGTAAAGGATTTTGAGAGGTCATGATAAATCATAATTCATGCATTTCATTCATATCAAAACAATGTTTTTACAATGCTTTAGTAGGCATTTCAAGCCTATTACATTTCAATCAAAATACATCTTGTCAAAATACATCTGTTTTCTCGAAATGCAACCTAAAGCATTGATCACTAGAAAGATCCTTTCAAAACATGACCAAAAGAAGATCTTGGAGTAAATGCCTTTAAGCTTGCTCCTCGGGATCCCGCTCATTTCTGGAGAATTTTGGGGTGAGCTTTACGCTCATGGTAACACATTTATATTTATATAACAAGCATGTCCTTTTATTATTCATACTTTTAGCAATTGTTCAATAAGTCATAATGCATGCACCATTCAACATTCATCAATACACAAACATAATCTTTCACAATTCAACATTCATAATTCTAGCATTCTTATGTAATCACAATTAAACATCTCAAATGGCTCGGTAAGTCCATATTCTTGGCAACCACGTAATCTCATTTAATGAGCTTACATGGGCAAATCTTGAGAGTCCAATGAATGGATCATCCTATGCCACAATCAGGCGTAGCCAGGCGAAGGCTTTCATGGTCGACGCACGTGGCGGTTCTTGGGACTATACCTTACCCACATAACATACAATCATGCATAATCATAAGATTGAACTATTCTTTTCCAATTCACTATTTCTTGAAAATCTTGTCTTTCATGCATATTTCATATTGTACAATTTCATGCACAAGTCATAATGTACATTCATTACTCATTTCATCCATTTCATCCAATACTAACTCGATTTTCATCGAATCATCAACATCAATATCAAGCATTTAACACAAGCATTAATGGTCTACAACAACCACATTCATCATTCAATTACAAGCATTTAATACATCTTCTAAGTAATCAAAACTCATTAATAACATGCATTAATTAACATTTATTTGCTTATATACATAAAGATAAATATGGAACCCACCTTATATCCTTGCTTAAGCTTGCCTAAGGAAGCTCCTCTTCTTGTTCTCCCTTCTTTCTTGTCCTCCTTCATTTATAACAAGAAAAGAACCTTACATCACTTAGGGTTTCTAAAATTGAAAACCCAATGAACTTTAATCATGAAATTAACTCTAGAATCACTAAACCCACTTGATTCTCAACCCTTCTAACCAAAACCCAAACAAAATCTTAACTTTGAAATCATAACTTACCTTAAACCTTTTCTTAACCAAGAGATTTCTTGTATCAAAATGAAGCTTGAACCTTCCTCCACACTTTTAACTCTTGGACTTTCTTCAAAACTCACCCAAAACTCTAGGAAAACCACCTTTCTTCCTTTCTTCTTCTTCTTCTCCACTTCACCAAACTCACTTCCTCTCCTCTCTATTTTCGTTTCTTTCTTTCTTCTTCTCCTAACTCATTTAAATCCTCCTTCTTTTATCTCTTCCTACTTACTTAAGCCCAAGCCCATCTACTTCCTTCCTTATTTCCTCCTTCCTTCTTATTTTCTTATACTACCTTCATTTAACTTAAGCCCATAACTCAAGCCTATTTATTCTACCTTCATCTTATGCCTTCCTCTTCTTTTCTATTTCATTTGGACCCATTTACTTAGGCCCACTTAACACATTAAATTACCTTTCATTCATTTAATCCAACTAACACATCTAATACATGCTAATTAATGTCTTATGTTATTTAATGCTATCATATTTAATTCATGCTAACTCAATTTCTTAATTAGTCTAACCATGCTTAATTAATAAAATAAAATAAAATAAAATAAAAAGAAAAATTTGGGGCTAATATTTCTCCCCCCCTTAAGAAATTTCGTCCTCGAAATTCTTACCTGACTCATTAAAGAGGTGTGGATACTTCTCCTTCATTGCATCCAATGGTTCCCACGTCGCCTCTTCAACTGCATGGTTCCTCCACAGGACTTTAACCAACTGAACAGTCTTGTTCCTGAGGACCTTCTCCTTGCTATCCAGAATTGCTACTGGCATCTCCTCATAGCTCAGATCATCACTCAGCTGAACCTCTGAGGTCTGAATAATGTGAGAAGGATCTGATCTGTACCTCCTCAACATGGAAACATGAAATACATCATGGATCTGAGATAATTCTGGAGGCAATGCCAATCTGTAAGCTAACGGCCCGATCCTCTCTAAAATCTCATACGGACCTACATAACGAGGACTTAGCTTCCCTTTCCTGCCAAACCTCATGACCCCTTTCCATGGAGAGGTCTTAAGAAATACTTTGTCACCTACTGCATACTCCATTTCTTTTCTGTGAGCATCTGCATAACTTTTCATTTCGTCTGCTACGCTTTAAGCCGCTTGATTATATCCACTTTTTCAACTGTCATCTGGACCAACTCTGGTCCTACTAGCTTCCTCTCACCTTCTTCATCCCAACATATCGGAGTCCTGCATCTTCTGCCATAAAGGGCTTCATAAGGAGCCATCTGTATGCTCGAATGGTACAATTGTTATAGCAAACTCGACCAACGGCAAATGTTCGTCCCATGCTCCTTTGAAGTCCATAACACACGCCCGAGCATTCCTCTAGGTGCGAATAGTCCTCTCGATGACCATCCGTCCGAGGATGAAAGGTCAGATGAAATTCAACTTAGTCCCTAGAGCTTCCTGCAAACTACTCCGAATCTCGATGTGAATCGAGGATCCTGTCGATACTATAGAATCCAAACTCCATGCAACCTCACCACTTCATTAACATACTTCCTGGCTAAGACTTGCAATGAATCTGTCTGCTTAATTGCCAGAAAATGGGCTGACTTGGTCAATCGGTCTACAATGACCCATACAGCATCATGCTTCCTACTAGTCCTGGGTAAACCCATCAAAAAGTCCATCGTGATCCTTTGCCACTTCCATTCAGGAATGGACAATGGCTGCAACATGCCTGAAGGTGCTTGGTGTTCACCTTGACTTCTTGACACACTAAACATCCTGCTCACATATTCAGCTACATCCCTTTTCATGCCTTTCCACCAGAAATGTTCCTTCAGATCTCTGTACATCCTGGTGCTGCCTGGGTGCATGGAATAAGGCGCATTGTGTGCCTCATCCATGATCTCATCCTTAACTGCCCTATCATTCGGAATACACAACCTGTTTCCGATCACCATTAGCCCATCATCCCTTACTTGCACTTCTGACTGTTTACCATGTTGAACTTCATCTCTCAGCTTACTTAATTCTGCATCCTGCTCCTGCAACTCCTTGACCTTCTCCCTAAGGATAGGTCTCACCCTAAATTGAGCAACAATACCATCGGATTCATCCTGCTGTAAACTAATCTTCAACTTGGCCATCTGCTCCAATAAAGGCAAGTAAACTGCCTGAACATGAGCTATAGAAGATTTCCTGCTTAATGCATCTGCCACTACATTAGCTTTACCTGGGTGGTATTCAATCATCAAATCATAGTCCTTGAGCAATTCCAACCATCGTCTCTGCCTTAAGTTCAACTCTTTCTGACTCATAATGTACTTAAGACTTTTGTGATCCGTGAAGACCCTTATTCGAACCCCATACGAATAGTGTCTCCATATCTTTAAAGCAAAATTACATTGCTAACTCCAAGTCATGAGTTGGATAGTTTAACTCATCTTGCTTCAACCGCCAGTGAAGCATAGGCTATTACCTGTCATCCTCGCATCAAGACACATCCTAAACCCTTCCTCAAGCATCATCAGACATCAGATACCCTTGGTCTCCATTGGGCAAAACCAATACTGGAGCACTTGTCAATCTGTTCTTGAGCTCCTCAAAGCTCTTCTGACATTCCTCATTCCATATGAACTGCTGATTCTTTCTTAATGACTTAGTCATAGGGCGCTATCATTGAGAATCCTCCACGAACCTCCTATAGTAACCTGCCAAACCTAGGAAGCTTCTTACCTCTTTCACTGTCTTAGGTTCTTGCCAGTTCACTACTGCCTCTACTTTCCTCGGATCAACATGAATCCCTTTGCTGGAAATCACATGTCCAAGGAAAACTACTTCATGCAGCCGAATTCACACTTCTTTGAATTTGGCATCTCCCCTCTCTCTCAATCTCGCAATACTATCCCGAGATCTTTGTTCATGCTCTCCTTCATCCTTAGAATAGACCAGAATGTCATCAATGAACACAATGACAAACTGATCTAGGAATTCATTAAACACCCTGTTCATCAGGTCCATGAAGGCAGCTGGAGCATTGGTCAATCCGAAGGGCATGACCACAATTTATAGTGCCGTGAACGGGTCCCGAAAGCTGTCTTGTTAACATCAGACTCCCTGATTCGGAGTTGATGATAACCTGATCTTAAGTCAATCTTCGAAAAGACCCTTGCCCCTTGCAGCTGATCGAATAAATCATCTATCCTCGGCAGAGGATACTTGTTCTGAATCGTCATATTGTTAAGCTTCCTGTAGTCTATACACATCCTCCACGTTCCATCCTTCTTCCTAACCAACAGGACCGGAGTTCCCCAAGGTGAAGAACTCGGTCTGATGAACTGCTTCTCCAGCAATTCCTCTAACTGCTCCTTAAGCTCCCTTAATTCAGCTGGAGCCATCCTGTAGGGTGGTATTAAGATTGGCGCGGTTCCGGGAATCAAGTCAATTTCGAACTCAATTTCTCTCACCGGAGGCAACCCTGGTAATTCCTCTGGAAATACATCAGGAAACTCCCTCACAATCTGAAAATCTCCTAATCTGCCCACATTCACTTCTGGATCCACTACATGCGCCAAGAAGGCCTCACACCCTTGGCTCATCATGTTGTCAGCCAACATAGCCGAAATGATCCTCGGTACTGGCAGTTTCCTGTCCCCCTTAAAAACCACTTTCTGATCATTTCCCAGATCAAACTTTACTTCCTTCAAACTACAGTCTAGCTTCGCCTTGTACCTCTCCATGACATCCATCCCCAATATAACATCCAATCCTTGAAGGTCTAGAGGTAATAGATCTACTACCAGTCTAGCACCGTCGATACTGAGCTCACAATTCTTATAGATCAAACTAATCACTACCTTACTCCCTAAAGGAGTACTAACAACTAGAAAGTTATCCATAGTCTCAGGACACACAACATGCAAATTCATACTTGCAGATACGAACGAATGTGTAGAGCCAGTATCAATTAACACATAAACAGGAGAGTCAAATAACATAGCCATACCCGTCATTACTTCGGAGCGGTTGCAGCTTCGCTTCTGGTCATGGCAAAGACCGAGTGGTGCCCGACCTGCCCTCTAGGTCTCCCTGTCAGATATGACCTCTTTGCTGTTCTGAATCGCCCACATCATACACCGGTCGAGATGCCTTGTTTACGCTCTTTTGGGACTCGCGATGAGACCCTTCCCGCCTGTTGCCGAGGACAGTCCTTGATTCAGGCCCTTTGGCCTGGCCAAAACATGCTCCTATCTTCAGCAGACATTCCCCTCTGTGAAATCTCCCACAGTGATCACACTGGGGGTTCCCTCTACCTGTCCATCCCGGGCTTGCTACACTTGAAGCTTGCCCTGTCATAGCCCTAGGCTGCTTGCTCGAGTGGGGCCACCGCCGCCTACCTCACTCTGTAAGTGAGTTCGGTACTCCTTGCAGTCTTTGGAGCACTCATGCCCTTCTTGGAGAACTGTTCTCTGTTCTTTCTTTTCTTAGTCACTTCAGCCCTGATGTTCTCTAACTTTTCTGCTTGAAGAGCAGCATCAACCAGCTGCTGGTAATCACAGAAGTTGTGAATTACCACCTTTCCTCGATCCCTAGGTGCAATCCACCTCAAACTTCCGGCATTTATTCGCTTGACCGCCACGATATTGGCTGCATATCGCGATAACCGAGTGAACTTCAGCTCATATTTCGCCACGCCGGCTCCCTCGAGTGAGATTCAAGAATTCTGGCCTTCTCCTGCATGTAAACCAGAAGTACTTCCTCCTGAAGGCTTCTAGAAATTCCCTCCATGTCACTCTGAAGGTCTTGCCGATCATGAGGCTTCGACTCCCACCAGGTCTGGTGCATCCCCAGTAGCAGATCGATCGCATAATCTAGCTTCTCTTCATCCGAGCACTTCATCATTTGGGACCCTCTCGGTCCTCTTCAACCATGCTTCTGCCTCTTCGGGATTAGTAGTCCCGTTGAAGTCAACTGCTCCATATTTCCGGAGCTTATCATACTGGCCGCTCCTCTCTACTGGAGCTGGCACTTGAGACTGTCTTCCTTGGCCCATGGCATAGGTGAAAGCCTGAGCAAATGCTTGGAAGAACTGGGGATCCATAGGATTCACTTGAGGAGGAGGCGGTGGAGGCGCCTCGTGTTGCACACTTGGTGCATCAGGGTCGGAGACAGGGAAGGTCCCTGCATCCTGCGGAACATAAGACTCATCCGCACTTCGCCACGAGAGTGGGCCGAGATTGAGCTCCTCGAGTTCTCTTTCGAGGGTGGCATTACTCCTTCAATTTAAAAATTCAGTGAAAATCTTTAGTTCACATAAAACAAGCTCAATTCATGTAAATCAATTTAAAACAAGTCAATTCACTCATTTGAGAGCAATGTTGCATGTTATGCGTTTAAAACAATGCACATAATTCATATAATTCATATAGGAAAATGCATGATGACTTGACCCTTAGACATCCCACTAAGGCTCCTAGAAACCCTAAACCGGTTTCGCTCGATACCACAGATGTCGAACCCGATCCGTGAGATCGGACCAACTGTCCGGGATGTGAGCCGGGTGGAGCCCATCCCGAGACACTTGCTTTGATACCACAGATGTCGGGACCCGACCCGGAGGCGGACCCCAACTGCTGGATCCCATTATCGAATCCAACTCTTGCCATGTAGGGTTTATTTCATTTAACCTAATTTCAATTGATTTCTCTTGTAAGTCATAGCCTTATGACTCTTGCTTAATTTAAGTCAAAATCACCTCAATCGGGTTTTATAACTCAAGATATGCTCCAGAAACCTAAAGGAGTTCCTACTCGAAACATGCTCTCTTAACTGACCTCTCACTGACTTTGATGCAAACTTCCTCAATTTAACTCAAATTGAGACCTATTTCTGTAGCAAGAAAGATACAAGTCTTAGGAAGTTAATGGTTCAAGCCTCGCCTCAATTGGAGGTCGGATGAGGGATTTATTCCCAAAACAATAGACCATGCTCACTTCCAAAGTCAAATTTGAACTCTTTTGGCGCGATTCTCATAACTTTTAATCTATGACTCATAATTCTTTCGTTTTTGCACCATTAGAAAATAGACATCTAGATCTACAACCTTTATGAAGACCACAAAATGAGATTCGGCCTCTAACTATGTCCAAACACTTGACTTATGCTGGAAAATCACTCATAACTCGACTTATACTGACAACTCGACTTATCGAGGAAAATAAGTCGACTTATCACTAACAAGTCGACTTATCGGGGAAAATAACTCGACCTATCTAACAAACAAGTCGACTTATTATGCAAAAGCTTCACAAGTCGACTTATGGGTCCAATAACTCGACTTATATCTATTCAGAATTTAAAACCTAACCCTTTACACTCTCTCTTGACTTATTCCAAACACCATATACACTTCTAAACCTCTCAACTCATTTATTCCACTCCCAACATGCTATAATCTCACTTAATCTTACATCATTCATCTACCCACATGAATTTTCAAAACAATTCCATACAACTTTGGAAACCATGCTTAAACATGATAGTAAAGGATTTTGAGAGGTCATGATAAATTATAATTCATGCATTTCATTCATATCAAAACAATGTTTTTACAATGCTTTAGTAGGCATTTCAAGCCTATTACATTTCAATCAAAATACATCTTGTCAAAATACATCTGTTTTCTTGAAATGCAACCTAAAGCATTGATCACTAGAAAGATCCTTTCAAAAACATGACCAAAAGAAGATTTTGGAGTAAATGCTTTTAAGCTTGCTCCTCGGGATCCTGCTCATTTCCTGGAGAATTTTGGGGGGGGGGGTGAGCTTTCGCTCTGCGGGTAACACATTTATATTTATATAACAAGCATGTCCTTTTTATTATTCATACTTTTAGCAATTGTTCAATAAGTCATAATGCATGCACCATTCAACATTCATCAATACACAAACATAATCTTTCACAATTCAACATTCATAATTCTAGCATTCTCATGTAATCACAATTAAACATCTCAAATGGCTCGGTAAGTCCATATTCTTGGCAACCACGTAATCTCATTTAATGAGCTTACATGGGCAAATCTTGAGGAGTCCAATGAATGGATCATCCTATGCCACAATCGGGCAGCCGGGCGAAGGCTTTCATGGTCGACGTGCACGTGACGGTTCTTGGGACTATACCTTACCCACATAACATACAATCATGCATAATCATAAGATTGAACTATTCTTTTCCAATTCACTATTTCTTGAAAATCTTGTCTTTCATGCATATTTCATATTGTACAATTTCATGCACAAGTCATAATGTACATTCATTACTCATTTCATCCATTTCATCCAATACTAACTCGATTTTCATCTAATCATCAACATCAATATCAAGCATTTAACACAAGCATTAATGGTCTACAACAACCACATTCATCATTCAATTACAAGCATTTAATACATCTTCTAAGTAATCAAAACTCATTAATAACATGCATTAATTAACATTTATTTGCTTATATACATAAAGATAAATATGGAACCCACCTTATATCCTTACTTAAGCTTGCCTAAGGAAGCTCCTCTTCTTGTTCTCCCCTTCTTTCTTGTCCTCCTTCATTTATAACAAGAAAAGAACCTTACATCACTTAGGGTTTCTAAAATTGAAAACCCAATGAACTTTAATCATGAAATTAACTCTAGAATCACTAAACCCACTTGATTCTCAACCCTTCTAACCAAAAACCCAAACAAAATCTTAACTTTGAAATCATAACTTACCTTAAACCTTTTCTTAACCAAGAGATTTCTTGTATCAAAATGAAGCTTGAACCTTCCTCCACACTTTTAACTCTTGGACTTTCTTCAAAACTCACCCAAAACTCTTGGAAAAACCACCTTTCTTCCTTTCTTCTTCTTCTTCTCCACTTCACCGAAACTCACTTCCTCTCCTCTCTATTTTCGTTTCTTTCTTTCTTCTTCTCCTAACTCATTTAAATCCTCCTTCTTTTATCTCTTCCTACTTACTTAAGCCCAAGCCCATCTACTTCCTTCCTTATTTCCTCCTTCCTTCTTATTTTCTTATACTACCTTCATTTAACTTAAGCCCATAACTCAAGCCTATTTATTCTACCTTCATCTTATGCCTTCCTCTTCTTTTCTATTTCATTTGGACCCATTTACTTAGGCCCACTTAACACATTAAATTACCTTTCATTCATTTAATCCAACTAACACATCTAATACATGCTAATTAATGTCTTATGTTATTTAATGCTATCATATTTAATTCATGCTAACTCAATTTCTTAATTAGTCTAACCATGCTTAATTAATAAAATAAAATAAAATAAAATAAAAAGAAAAAATTTCGGGGCTAATACAAGATCTCATCTTGGTGCTAAGATTTGATGGGTAGCTAGCCCATCAAACTACTGGCGCTAGTTTAATCACTAATCTCTATAAAACATCTATAAGTGATGATATCACTATAAACTCTTTATTTGAGTGAATATTCCCAGATGCCTATTTCAATTAATAATTCTAACATGCAGAGACTAGATTGATACTTTGTAAAATCCATTTTGATCATATCAAGAATTATAATGAAACATATATGAGTTCACCACTCATTAAGATTATAGTCCATAATAAGCACATGCTCAGATGTATGTTTTAAGGTTAAAGTAACGACTTAATTTATTTTGTAAAACACACGTGATTTCAAATTCATTTAATAGTTCCATTATCAATAATCAAATACTATCATGATATGAAACTCATCATTCCCTCGAAGTAAACTCTTTATATGGAGATAAATTGCAAAGCTACTGTCTAAACCATAATCAAGCGACCAAATTGATTATTCAATTGCGAATCGATTAATTTATATTCTAATAATATACATGTTTCCTATACATCTCCAAGCATATGTATATTATTTACAAAAGAACCTTGGTGCCTTATGACTAGTATAATGCTCATACATATAAAACTAAACTCTTTTGCTTTCTAGGGTAAGTTACATGTAAATAAACTTGCTTTCTAGGGCACTATATTTACATAACTCCAACATTAAGTTATGAGCTAAACAATTTTTGGTTATAATTTCCATGCCACCCTTTATTGAAAGAAATTGATTGGATTAGAAGTGACCCTCATAATGCACCTAATAATGTCATTAAGAGTCCATAATATTTATTATTACATAAATTCATGTGTCACACTGTCTTTGCTAAAATTCAAAGTAACAAATGTTATAAAAAGGATTTATTCTTACGTTGGTGTATGGAGAACAAAGTCAAGGATAGCATATCCACCCATATCTTCCAAACAATAGTTAATTCTATTATGAAAAAAGTAGCTATTTAGGCATAGGCTTTTTAGTAACTATTTTAGCTTAGTATCATGATGTTGCTGTTAATCAACTAACCCCTGTTTTCCGTGAAATGCTTAATAATCCACACTTGAGGAGGGCTGAAATGTTGGAGTCCCATGGTATGGAACTCCAAGGTCCAAGCTCTAAATCTACAGTTAAGCACAAAACATGACAAGTAGGATCTAGATCAACACCATCACAATAACATCAAGAGGCAACATCGAGTAAATAATTTGAAAAAGAAGAAGAAGGATAGAAGATAGTGCTCAGTAAATTGGAAGAAAACAACAAGAAACTAAAGGACAGACTGGATACCATAGAGGCACAACTAAAGGAGGTCGTGTGACATCAACATTACCAAACAAAGAAACTAATAAAGTATTTTGCAGTTCAACATCTAAGTCCCTTCTCCTACATCATCAGAACCACAATCCCTATAAGTATTCTTACTTTTATTTTCTATTTATTTTTGTTGTTCAATTAGTTTTGTGTTTGATTATGATTTAGTTATGTTTTTTTTCCTCATTAAGGAAAATGTGTTGTTCAGGTGTTAGGACCTATATGTTTTTGCAATTTCATTTGTATGTGACTTTTCATTTGTATTACGTGTATTTTTACTTATGTTAACATTGTGTAAGTTTTTGTTATATGATATTTTCATGGTGTGAATGTGTTAATGACATGAAATTGAAAAAAAAATCTTAAATTTGTACATAATCACTTAAATTGTGAAGAAACATTAACTTGTGTAGTTTTTGTTTAAGTGCTTTAGAGGTGAATTGCATATTGATTAGGATATTGTAACTATTCTTTCATTTTGTGAAACTTGTTTGGATGCACTTATAATTTAATTTATTTGAATTGGTAGGCATCATTAGTAGCCTTTCATGGGAGTGATTGATTAGGAAGAAATGATGTATGTTAAAAAAATGTTGAATAAATATGTTAATGTCTTATTCTGTTGGCCCTTTTTGAAAAATTTGGGTTAAGAATAAAGTTGATAGCTAGTTGTGAGCTGTGATCTAGTTGAGTAATTGAGGACATTCATGAAAAAATATATGTCTTTGTATCAAAAAGCTAGAATGACAATCCAACCAAGCTAAATAAAGCGTAACCTAGTTAGGTAACAAGGTGTTTGCCTTCACATCAAAATACTAAGTGATAGTTAAAAAAAATTAAAAATATGGTGTTTCAAAGAAATTAAACCTATTGATTTTGTAAAATGTCAATACATTCTATAAGGGGATACTTAGTGATGACCTACCTCTTTAATTGGTAAATAAGAATGAGTGCATACTTACAAGGGCCATAAATGTATGAATAGCATATCAATATTTTGATTGATATGTGTAATTAAATCAAAGCACTCAAACATGAATGTAATAAGCTAGTGTGATGGAATTTTTTGAGTGATTAATGTTATGGGTAAGTTAAATTCATAAGATTTGATTCCATTGTACTATTAATGCCTTGTTGCATGATTGGGATATTATGTGTGTTTTATGTTTTTCTTGTTTTATGTGTTAGTTTTGCTTGGGAAAAAACAAAAGTTTAAGTGTTGAGAAGTTGACAGGTGTAAATTATAGTGTGTTTTCTAGGCTTTACAGTGTGTTTTAAGTGTTTTCTTAAGTGATAATCATGTGTTTAGGATTTAGATTTATTTTCTTGTTAGTGTTTTATGTGTTTTGTTTGATTTTTTCAGTTAGGACAAGAATGTGATCTTCCTTGTATGCTTTAGGGGATGTCTAGTGTATTTGATGATGAGTGGAGACTGGAAAGTTAAAGAAAAGATGAAGAATGAGCTAGATAACACAACATGAGCCATGCACAATCGTGATAGAGGGTTGGTGCAAGAAATTGTGTACAATTGTGCAAGAGGCAGTTTTTCAGATAGTGAGATTTTTGTTGGATCCGGGACCCAACTGCATAGACTTACCACTGTCACACTTGCTCTGATACCACAGTTGTTGGATCCAGGACCCAACTGCCTATAACTTAACACTCTTATTCTTGCTCTGATACTACAAGATGTCGGACCCCGCTCCCGGAGCCTAACTTCCGTATTCCTGAAACCTTGCGCTTATTACATTGCAGTGCTATTTGCTGTTGCTCCATAAAAGTGATGAGCGCACACTACCTAAAAATCATAATCAAATATTGATCTGTTCATGTCAAATTTAGCTTAAAGCCTCACGTTCGCACAGAGGCAAGAATCACCTTAATCGGAGTAATATAACTCAAGATACACTCCAAAGACCTAAAAGAGTTCACACCTGAAACATGCTCTCTTAACCGACCTCTCACTTCCTTTAATGAGAAATTCCTCAATTTAACTCCAAATGATACCAATTTTTGTAGAAAGAAAGATATATGTCTTATAAATCCAATGGTTTAAGCCTCACCTCAATTGGAGGTCGGATGAGGGATTTATACCCAAAACAATAGACCATGCTCACTTCCAAAATCAAATTGAAACGCTTTTGGCGCGATTGCCATAACTTTTTATCTAGATATCGGATTATGTTCGTTATTTCACTATTTGAAATTAGACATCTAGATATACAACTCTTATGAAGACCAAAAAACGATATTCGGCCTCTAACATTGTCCAATTTTCACTTTTTCCCGTAGCTGTCCGTTAAACAGACACACATGTCCGTTTAATGGACACGTTCGGGTGAAAGTGTACCAATTGGTTCGCAAATGTCCGTTAAACGGACATGCAAGTCCGTTTAATGGACATGGGCAGGGTAAGGGGTGTTTTGGCACCTGAGGCTGTCCGTTTAACGGACATTCGTGTCCGTTTAACGGACACGCTTTTCTTCAAAACTTCAAACCCTCTCCTCTTCAATCCAACTTCAAACCACTTGACACTGGCGTCTTTCAAAACTCATAACTTCTTAATCCTAACTCCAACATGTGCTATGGAAAGATAACAAGATTCTCTACAACTCTCATGAAGGATGAAAGAGCTAATTCCATCATTAATCAAGGCAAAAAGCCACTCAAAGGACACTGCTCATTAAGGACCAATGTAAAAGTAATATAGCTAAATGAACAGTGACTGAATGTGTTCTTCACCTCATAACTTTTTAACCCTAAGTCCAAATGAGACAAATGATACACCCTTAGAAAGTTATGAACTTCTACTACAATCTTCGTGAAGACTTCTCGATCTAAATCAATCTCTAAGAGGGTCTAAAACTAAAGCGAAGTTCTGTCAAATTTTAGGAAAATTTGACAGCACTTCCCTTAAAAATACAACTAACCAATTTGCAATCCTAATGCTTCCACCTGCATAAAACTCAACATGCAACCTCATATAACATAACTCAATCCCAAAAGCATCTCCAAATGCAATTCAAGGCAACAACCACACTCTTAGCATTCTAACCATATCCAACTATACAATGATGCAATTGTTTTAAAACATACATGGATTTCACGAAATACATTAGAACTTAACATTCTTGCTTTCATATGAAAAATATGAGTTATTACAAGGCTTTAGAGGCATTTTAAGCCACTTGCATCCAAAATCCAAAATACAACTTGCAAAAGTAAACTTGCCCAAATTGCATCTAAAGCATTGATTTACAAAAGCTATCTTGAAAATACAAAATCATCATTTCTGGAGTAATGCCTTTAAGCTCGGTGGTCGATCTCGTGCTCCTCACCTGGAGATGGGACGGAATTGGAGGGGGTGAGCTTTCGCTCGTGGGTAACATGTTTATATTTATGCAAATAAGCTGAATCTATTCATTATTCATACTGTTAGCAATTTTCTCATCAAACATTCATACAATTTGCATTCTCATAATTTCATCAAGCTAAAAGCATAACTTTCATGATTCATACATCTTTCATTCTGGCACATACATGCTACACATAGACACATAGCTGATGGTTCATAAGTCCACAATAACTGACGAACTACACGAGTGTAGTCGTATGCTGAGGAGTCCAAAAAGGAACATCCTATGCCACAATCGGCAAAAGGGTGAAACTATATCGTCAACGATGCACGTGACTTTCTTTGGGTGGACTTAAGTACCCACATAACACAAATTCATGCATTAAAATCTGGACTGTTCTTGTCCGCTGGCTGATTTCTGAAATTGGATTTTTGATGCATCCAAATAGCTTATTCTTGAAAATTGTATTTCATGCTTAAATCACCTTTCATGATTTCACTAATATTCATGCTCATTCAATTCATGAACTTGTCAAGCAAAAGCAAGCAATGTCATATACTAATCAAACTCTCACATAATGGCAATCATAAATCAATTAATACACAACCAAAGCTCAATCAATGCTCAACCCAAGGTAATTGAAAAACATTAATTTTCCTTAGTTGAGATAGTATTTAGAACTTACTAACATAAAGATAAAAATGAAACCCACCTTATAACTTGCTTAACCCTTGCTTAGGAGTGCTCTTCTCCTTGCTCTTCTCCTCTCTCTTGCTCTACTTCAAGAGAAACAAAACCCATTTCAACATAACTTCAATTAAAATTCTACATACCCTCTTTCATGAAATCAACTTTGAAATCCCTAAACCCACTTCCTTTCTAAACTTTCTACACCAAAACCTAACTAAAAACCAACACTTGAAAACATAACTTACCTTGGTTCTTGACTCAACCCAAGAGTTTCTTGGTTCAAAATGTAGCTTAGCTCCTCCTCTACACTTTTCCTTCTTGAACTTTCTTCAAACTCTCACTTGAACTCTTGGAATCTTAAACCCTAACCAAGCTTTTCTTCTTTTCTCCTTCTTCTTTCCTCTTCCACGAAACCTCCCTCTTCTCCCTCTAAATTTTCGTGACTTCCTCTTCTTTTCCTACTAACTTATTTCCTCCTCCTTTTATACTTCTCACTAACTCACTTAAGCCCAAAAGCCTAAAGCCCAACTCTCTTCCTCTTCTTTCCTTCCTTCTTATATCCTCCTTATTTTCCTCTTTAAACTACTCAAGCCCATTATCCTTTAAGCCCATCTTATTCTTTTTTCCTTTCCTACCTCATTAAGGCCCAACTAACATAATTAATCTCATTAACTCACCACCTAACTCTTTAATGCTATCACATTCTAATTAATATCAACTCAATTAATGCTAACATAACTCACTCAATTAGTCTAATCATGCTTAATTTTTTTTAAAATTTTTTTTGGGGCTAACAATTTTTTATATTTGTGATATTTTGGGGCTACTTTTGGAACAAAAACAAGTGTGAAAATCCTAAAAGGATTAAGAAGTATAAGAGGCAAAGAAAAATAATAAAGAGGCAGCTGGAAACATAAAAAAAAAGATCAAAGTGACAAAACTGTTAAAGAACACAAGTTGCAGAATGTTCCAGCTCAAGGTAAAAGAAGATAAGACCTTCAGAATTCAAACCTCTAATTCTTTCGTTTCTTTCCTTATTATTGTTAGATGTTAATGATAAATCAATTGGGATATTTCTAGATATGTATTGCTAAATTTCCTTTAGGGATTACTCTTGAATTATTTGTTAAACTTTTACATTCTTGATTTAATTTTCAATATACTTTGTGATATTTATTATTTCATATTCAAATTGAATTGAGAGATTAGATTAAATTATTTATGTTGTGTTACGTAGCAAGAGCTAGTACCATAATAGACCTATAAACATCAAATTAATAAGCAATTGAAGAGCGATCTTAACTTTTGATTAGTTACTTATCGGATTGCTTCAAATCCAATAGGATATTTAGGAAGAGTTTCAATAGATCGAGAGGTCATAATTAAATTTCTATCTATTTAATTAGGATTACTTGGTTAGGTGTCGAGAGAGGGTAATCATAATAATTGGATATCTATTGTCAAGTATGATTAAATCAAGAAGGTGAAATGAAAACAAATAGGATAGAAGTAATTCCTAAGTTTTCATCATTATTAATTAATCAAATGTTTCACTACTGCTTGTTTCATCTTTCAATTATCAATTCTTTTGTTCTTAGTTTAATTCTTAGTTATTTCATCATATTGTTTATGTTAAATAAGGTGTATAAAATTTAGTAGGTGACTAATAAAATTCTCATAGGAACAACTGTAACACCCCACTCCCACGCGAGCCGAACTCGACATCGACGGTGATATCCGAGTCCGTGCCCCGCGAGGGTGACGTGCTAAAAACACTCATTCAGTAATTGGTACATTTTTTTTTGAAAACAATATATGCGGAATTCAATGCATAATTTGGGTCATCATTCAATCATATACAATTTCATTATACACAATTTCCAATAGCCACTCGGGCCCATTTCCCAAATACAAAAATACACTTTATTACATGGATAAAGACATGCAATGCAGACGCGAACTGATCCCGACTTCTATCCTTCACTTGAATCCTGCAAACATACTCCCATTGGCTTAACGGGGTATTCTTCTGATCCTGAAAAATAATTGCAAATTTTGGGTGAGTTTTGCGAACTCAGTGAGTGACCATCATCGATGGCTCACTCATCACATATCACATAAGACATATATTTCATACTGATCGCACATGATCATATTATTTCACATTCAATCACTGAACTAATTTCACTTTATTTCCTATATCACATTATTTCCCATATTCATATCATTTCATTAACAACCATATTGAATCACATAAACTTGTTCAGTTATTTCACATTCAATATCATTTAATCATTTATGTCATGCATACTTAGTGTACATGAGACTCACTTTCCAATTGTTACTCTGTTGTGACCGAGTGCCTGTACTGTCCCGTATAGGGCTCATTGATAACTGTCCCATATAGGACTCATTGATAACTGTCCCATGTTGGGCTCATTAATAACTGTCCCATGTAGGGCTCATTAATCGTTGAGCTTGTAGCTCTGATCGGTGGCTACTCTAGTTACAACAGCCATTATATGACATGCATTCATGAAATGAAATGCATCACTCACAATTTTGTAAACCCATTCATTCCCATATCATCGGACCTTAGTCCGGCATTTAACCTTAGTGTTGAGAATTCAATCGTCATTCATATGCATTGAAATGCATCACTCATAATTGCATGCTCTTATTCACTCATATTTGCTTATCGGTGGATCAGTAGTCCCAGATGCAATGATAGTTGAGAAATCTCACTTTCACTTGCATACAATTTACACATTCAGGAAACACATAGCAATCACTCAATACATTTAGTTCTTCCAATTCATAAACAAATAGCACTTCAATATCCAAGTCAATCATCACAATCATCGGACCTCCTGTCTGAAACCACACATATTCAATCACATTTATACAATCATCCAATAGTCAAATAATACAAAAATTCAATTAACAAACAATAAAGTAAGACCATCTAGGTCTACTCATAGCACGCTCCAAATTAGCAGTTGCTTCCAATTTCTGGAAACGCCTATCTGCGGACTTGTAACCTGCACAACCCATTTATGCAATACGTTGCACACACATTAATAATGTTGCACCATTATAAGCATTTATTCATGCACATATATGTACAATGCATGTTCAAGACAATCCCGGGTATTTTTCCAAAATGCACTTTCGGGTCCACTATTCATGTTCAATAAGAAAGTGAAACTAATGAAATTTGGTCATACCCTCTTCTGGACATGTGTTCCCCTATGTCTTACGAATCCATTGACACCAAGATCACTCAATTTGGTTTAGTATATTGGGAGATATACCTTAAACATTTGAGGATTGTTCTAAGTGTACTAAACCCAATTCTATCTCGAATTTGAACATCTTAGGAATTGAAAAAAAATTTATCTTCTTCATATGATTTGTAGCCCTATATCTTAAATTTACTACAAAGAAAGAATAGTATCATTTGGAATCTTATAGCTCTAGATATAAGCAAAACATTGAACTCTATTCAGTAAAACTACTCCCGTTGACAATGTTCCAATAGACTCTCACACTTGCATTTGATCAATATCTTTCAATTTAACTCCAATTAATGCAAATTTTGGTGGAGATATAGGAAAATGTGTTAGGAATCCATTTCCACAAGAATAAATTCATTTGGAGCTCTAGAAAAGGAGTTATAGTCAAAGGAAGCAACCATGTTCATAACTGTCCTCCAATCGAACATACTTTGGTGCAAATGCCATAACTTTCGTGCTAGATGTCGGAATGACTTCTTGCTTAGACGGTTGGAAAAGCCATCTGGGGCTACAACTTTCATGAAGACCCAAAATTCTAATTCTGTCGTTACTAGGTCCAAAAAACACGGACCGTGCGAAAATCACACTATCAGGCCATGTAACCTTCGGGTGGAATGGTGTTATTGCGCCCAAATCACAAGGTTTGTGTGAAATTCACACGGTCATACCGTGTAACCTACGGGTATCACCAATTTTTCACCCTCCAAGACCCCTCCAAAGGGTCCTAAACCCATTCTAACCTTTCATACACTCTTAAACATCCCCAAATCACCTATTCTTAAGCAATTATCACTCCAAAATCATAAAACACTAATTACACTTCCTTCACTCCTTTCATCCATCAATCTCAACTTCACCTTATCCTTCCCAATTTTCCACTCGTTTTCCATAAACTACCTTAGTTCAACATGGTATTACTCCAAGCTTAAGATCATTCATTCCAAGTGATGGAAACGATTCATACACAAGCCATATCCCCTAGTTAATCAAACACTCTAAATGAAACACAATCCTATACCTTTATTCACAACAATTTCAACACTCACATTTGAGATTCTTCAAGACAAAATTGACAATCAACATCTTCATAAGATTTGTAGTCAATTTCCTCTAGTTTCATTTAAACTAAGCCTCAACTCATTTGGACAACTATAGAAGAAATTATGACTATGCAATTGAAGCACACTCAAAGATCAAGCTATTGAAATTTTCTAGAATTTTCTTCTTCAATCATTTAAGCAACATTCAACTCATCTATTCCATCTCATGCCTAGATCATCTTTTCCATGACAATTCCTCATCAATCCCTACCTAATTCAATTCAAGAAATCACTCACAAACAAAGCAAAAGCTACAATTTATCATAATCCCAAAACAGGGCATACACAAATGTATATCCATTATAACCACTTTCTACATTCAACCATCAACTCTTTTGAAAAACATCAAGTCCTAAACTTCTCTATACATTTACATGAATGTAAACTCATCATACATACTTCCAAAACACAACCATGAACATCTATGAGCATAAATTAACACACATACATAAGTCTCTCACAAGCATAAGTCAATCATCAATTCATGAGTTTCAAATCTACCATATGCACTACATATAACATAAAACTTACTTGTTTTAGCTACAAATCTTCAAGTACTCCAAGTAACACACCAAAACCTAGCTCCACCCATCACCATCGATCATCATCATCCAAAGGAGTAGAGAGGTAGGTTTATGACAAGTAAGTAAGAGCAAGATGACAAGGAACAAGGAATAGATGAAAGCTAAGCTTAAGTTGAAGGAAATCACAACACAAGAAGAGAAGAAGAAGAAGCTCACGAAGAAGAGAAGAAAATAACCCAAAATCCAACTCCAAAGGGCTTTTAAAGAGTGAATGTCGTGAGAGAGGCCAAAGGAGCTTCAATTTAAATGGTTATCTAACCTAATACATGGCTCTCAACATGCCATGTATCAAGCCAAGCTTTAACCTTAATTTCTTCTTAAACTAATCAATTTCAAGCCCAATTTCCCATAAATAACACTTGTCAATTATTCCTATAACCATATGGCCAAAATTCAATTTCACAGGCACTAAATTCTAATACCGATTATCAGTTGGTCTGCCCCTCGACATTTTTCCTAGTCCGGGATTTACCCCCGAAAAATTTTAGAAAAATTCATAAAATTCTCCAAAATTATAAAATCAATAATGTCACTCTCCAAATAAATTTTCAAAATCAATAACCCACAATTCTCAACCCATTCACAAGTAGAACCAAATATACCGGGAATGTCAATGAATGCATGTACAAAAATTTCATGTGCAATAAATTCAGTTTTCTCAATACAAGTATGTCACAAAATGCATGAACGTGCAATTGCATTACTAAGCTCTCACTAAACATCCATATTTCCTATTTTACCCTTCCCGCTGATACCGGGATGTTACAACAACACTTTTGATACTATAAGATATGATCCTTATACTTCCGATTAGCAAAGTTTTTAAAAGAAGTTTCAACAAAACCTAAGATATATCCTAATAGAATTTCATTGATATACTTTCTTCACATGTAGAGTAGTTAGAGGAACTTTATTGTCACTTAAAGCAAATAAAAATTAAGCAATATGAATTCATTATTGTAAGAAAATTTGTTCCCTTTTTATTTTGCTAGAAGCCTTATTTGACAATGAAATGTTACAGAGAATAACGAAGTTGTAAATTATTTTTCAATTAAAAGAATTAATTTTCATATCACAATAATTATTGATGTCTTTAAGAACCAAAATTGAGCAGGGAGCAGTGTGATGGAAGAAAATCATTTAAAAAATGTAAAAATTATAAAACAAAATTAAAATGCAACAACAAGTTATGCATATTAATACATTTAGTTTCCTAGTGTAGCACGATTCAATACATCATTTTCTTGAGTGAAATTAGCACTTCTGAGCAACATGTAGCTTCACTTATTACTAACGTATTATGAAAGAAAAAATTAGAGTTTTAAAGAAGGTGAAGAGTGAAGGGTGGTAGGACCTGATGAGTTACCTATAGAGTGTAGAAGAGCCTAGGAGAATAAAGTATTATTTAGTTAGCCAAGTTTTTTATTATGAACCTTAAATCTGCCAAAATGTTAGATGAGTAGAGACTTACCACACTAATTCCTCTCTGTAAGAGCAAAGTGGACATCTAAAGATGTCATAATTATAAAGGCATCGAACACTTAATCACACCATGAATGTCTAGGACAGAGTGAGGAAAGGTGCACCTATTTCGGAACCAATTTAGTTTCATGCTAAAGAGTTCCACCACAGAAGCGTTACATCTCCTTAAACAATTAATGGACTATTATAGGGATAGACACATGGACTTGCATATGGTTTTCATTTATTTAGAGAAGGCTTATAATAAGGTACTTAGGAAATCATATGACAATCTTTAGAAGCGAAGATAGTTATTATCACTTATATAAGGGTTATTAAGGATATTTATGAAGGTGTGAAGACTAGTGTAAGGATGACAAAAGAAGATATAAAGCATTTTCCTATTTATGATAGTTATGGATGAGCTCACTAAGAATATCTAAAGATATGTGCCTTGATGTGTACTATATATATGACATTATTTTAGTGGATGAAACAAAAGAGGGTGTTAATGTCAAACTAAAACTTTGGAGGGATACAGTAGAATTAAAAGACTTTAAATTAAATAGGTCTAAGACTGAGGACTTAGAGTGTAACTTTTCAGGTTATAGGGTTTCATCTAATTTGGAAATCAGGATTGGAATAGAAGTTATACAATAGAAATATTATTTTAAGTAATAGAAGTTATACAATAGAAAGATTATTTTAAGTATCTTGGATCCATTATCCAAAATAGTAGTGAGATAGAGGACAACACAATGCACCATATAAAATTAAGGTGGCTTAAATAGAGGGGCACCTTAATTTTACATGACAAAAAGATACCACTCAACCTACCATGCTTATAAGAAAGAGTGTTAATCCATCAAACAGGTGCATAGTCAAAAGTTAATGGTAAAAGAGATGATGATACTCTATTAAATGTGCAACCTTACAAGAAGATATAAGATCAAGAATGTAATGATAAGAGACAAGTTGAAGGTGGCTAACATTGATAGTCAATTAAGAGAGACAAGGCTTATATGATTCAGATCTATTAAGAGGAGACATCTAGATGCCCCAGTAAGAAGGTGGTTATACTTAGGGAATGTAAGAAAATAAGGGGAAGACCCAAAAAAACTAGAAGTGATTAGGAATGATATGCCCTGTTAAAGCTTATCGAGGACCTAACTCTTAATAGAAAACTTTGGCAAACTAGATTATGAGTAGAGGACACTATATAGAGAAGTAATTATGTTATCATAGGCCTTTTTGAACATTTTCTTTTAATTATTAAGACTTTTATTAGTATTAATACTTTTTTATCGCACTAGCTTATTTAGTTATTTTTTTTTTATTTCTTATTTTTCCTCTCTCAATTTTTTTTGTCATTTGTTTATTTATTTACTTATCTTTATCTTTATCTTTATCTTTAATTGTTTAATTATAATTTTTGCTTTTTTTCTTTTTAACTACTCTTAAAAACTTTTGTAAATGGGTCCATAAAAAACAACTGCTTTACTAATTAGGAGTAAGATTGCACAACTCTGGACATCCCAGACCTTCCGCCTCAATGAGATTTTTACTAGGTTGTTGTTATTGTTATTTTTTTATATTCTATTATAGTAAAAAAAAAGTGTTTGATTCATGAAATCATTTTTCTCAATAACAACAACGAATGTATCAATTAAGATAGATTGTAAATTAGTTTTCAACATTTTATGAAAGCCTTTATAGAGAGAGAAGCTATACCCTCTCACTTAACTTTTCCCTAAAGTTAGCCACTCTATCTCTTAGTCAAATTTCCTTGTTTGTTAACTAACTTACCTATTTTGTTTTTTTGCCCCGCTTCTAATATTATGTTTATTCCATATTTATTATGGAGATAGATGTTGGTCCACTACCTCGCCTTTACTCTAGCTTCCTCCTCTAGTTCTTAGTTGGTCTTTAGAGAGATTAACTTCTTCTCCACCACTTTAGGTATCCTCCCTCTTCCTCAGTCTTCCTCCTTGCCTCTCTAGGTAAATGTTTCTCCTCTCTCAGCTCTTTTAGCTCCTTTAACTTGCTTATGTTCTCTAAATGGGTAATAAAACCTCTCTTTTATTGTCCCTTTCCTTCAAGCTCCCTCTATACCTTCTTTAATAGCCCCTTCTATTCCTTTTGCTACTCATCCTTCCTCAACTTTGCCTCCCTCGTTAGTGCTTGGTCACTTTGGTACTTCTCCTTCAATGGTCTCTTGTAACTCTCCCTTCTCTAAAAATTCTTCTTGTAATGCTCTTGCTTCTACACATATAAGAGCTTGGAATAAGGTAGTTAAGGACTATGAGCCTCATGACAAGCTTATAGTCATTCCTAATGTTAATGATTCTCCTTCCCTTATTATCTATCCACCTTTAGAAGTTTTATAATTAGGATTTTTTTGGAAGTAAAGTAAATGATTTATATTGAAAGTAAATCAAGAGAATGTATAAATCAAGTAATAAAACTACAAATTAAAGGCATTTTTAACAATCCTAGCCACTTGAGTAGAAATAGAAACAATAAAATACCTATTACTAGTACTTTTGTAATAAATCTAAATAAAAGAGAGTTGAGGTAGGTATAATTGGTAGATAAGTTGTAGTATAGCTCAAGAGAAAAGTTCCACATGCTTCTTTTTCTTTGACATATTTAAAGATTGAAGAAAGATTGAGAGACATGGTCATGCACATGATCATGTTGGTAACTACGTCTACTCCAAAAACCCTAATTTTGAGCTATAAAAGCACAAAATAAAGAGAAATAAAGGAGTTCATAGGAGGCTCAAGTTAGGCTTAGGGAAACACATATTGATGGCCTAAAACAATAGAAAGAACAAAGAACAAGTAAGGAAACATATCTTAGAGTTGATTTCCATTTACCTAAAGTGGATTTTAGAAGATTAAAGCAGATCTCATCATGGTTCTTTTAGTTTTTTAGTTTTCCTTTAGTATTAATGTTAGGATTATAAGCTGAAATTATATTAGTACTTGGATTTGATAAACCTTGGGATATACTATGTTGTGATTTTCTTTTAATTTAATTCCTTATTTAGTTTTATTGATATTCAATTATATGTTCTTAATTATTCTTAAATTAATACATCTAGTGTATTATTTCATGTATGATTTCACGCAATATCAAGAAATTCTTTTCTATAAATGGATCTACCATAATTGAAAGGAGTTGCTTGCAAATCTAGAGATATGTAGACGTAAATCATTTAAATTAGGGTCAAACCTAATAGTGAAATTCTTAAATTGATTAATGCGAGCTTATAAGTTTTAAATAGAAAGGGATTCTAGTTAATCAACCAAAAGTTAGGTGTTAATAGTATCAAGAAAGATATTAACATTAAATAGGAATTTTCGTGGTCCAATAAACTAAAGATTAAATTGATTAGTGAAATCATGATTGCATAAGAATTCATACGAGATTCGAAATCCAAGTACCAGTGGTTTCTTTGATTTTTGCTTAGTTTAAGCTTCATTCTAGTTAGTTAATTATGTTGATCTATTTTAGTTTACTATTTTAATTTTTTCATTTGATTTATCTTTAACTTCATGACTAGTTAGGCTAAATAATGGGAAGACAGTGAGTACCAGCAATTCTAGTTCTCATATGATCGACCTGTACTCGTCAGTGCTAACTACAACTATACCATGCACTTGTTGTTTAGAAACATAAAATTTCAATTAATTTAAAATAAAAAAGAAAGCTCACTAAAACCTTCAAGTTACCTATAATAGACTTAATTGTATAGATATAAATAAGAAAGATGAATTTGAGTATTAAGCAAACAAGGGGAGTGAACATAATCTTGCCTAAGGCAATTGTAGGAATGTTTTATGCATAGATACCCATATAAAGAAAAATGACTATAGATTCGCCAAGTTATATGAAACAAATTATCTAAAAAATATTTTTAATCAGTAAATTTAATGTAGTTATTAAAATTAACTCAAACTTCATTTTGTAATATTAAAATATATTAATTTTAGTTAATATCAATTATAATCCAATGTTAGTCTTAATTAAGAGTCTTTATTATACATGTGGTATGTTATATGTAAAATCATTTTAAACAAATCACATCAAGGTTTTAAATTGTGATAATGGTCATGGTTGTATTGCATATTTCATGGTTTTTTTTGAAGAATTTGAATGTATTAAGTCTTTAAAATAAAAAAGTATCCAAAATGTACATCAGAATATGCTCTATGCTAGTGACAATTAAGACATATAAAAGTTCATCTAAAAAGTCTTAATCAAGAATTAGAAATCTAAACATTCTAATAGGTAAGGAGGTATTGCTGGTTTGGCAGTTCCTAGTTTTATAAGTGGATATGCAATCTAATTTGTTGTATCAATTGCCCATAAAATTGTTCCATTTGAGTGCTTTTAACCTGAAAAATTATGAGATTTTGCTCATCCCATGTTACCATGGTAGTTGTTGATAAAACTATCCAAAAGCATCTCCTATTTGTGTTGTTTCCATAGTTCAAATGTTGGATCTGATCGTTGGCTATCTACATTGACATCTAATACACATTTATTAAGTAGCTTAACCCACATTTTTTTTAATGAAATGACATTTGAAGAATAAATGCTTTGATATTTCCTTATCATCTTCACGTAGACAACACCAGTTAGTAAGGTATGTGTATTTGCTAATTCTATCTATTGTTCTCAATCTGCCTTTCATAGTAATCCATAAAGTAAATATTGCATATGGTACAAGATAGGTAGACTATATAGTTCTGGCCTAGGAAAATTTAGGAAGATATTTAAACTGCCACCTCTTAAGAATAACTTGAGAACTTGCCATCATATGAGTGTTTCCAAATATAATTGTCAAATTTAGCATTACAGTGAGTTTCACATATTTCATTAGCAAGTGAAGAGGGTAGAGATGTATTCTGGAACTTTACTTTGTTCAATGGCTATGGTAACAGATGCATTCAGTGGACTTGAGGATTTTAGAAAGTTAGCATCATTAAACTTAATCAAAGGTCCCACAAAGAGCCAATTATCATACACAAATCTATTAGATTTCCCATTTCCAATTAGAGTAATGAAAGCAGACATATACCTCTCCTTTAGCTTTAGGATGGCCTTGAGGATAGTAAAGGAAAAATGGGTACAATCTATAGCCCATATGCTTCTATTCTTGATGAAATGGCTATGGATCCATCTATGCCATAGAGATTACTTGTTCGCTAATAATCTCTAGAGTCTTTTCATTAACATGATTATATTCATGGTTTTAATTGAGCAAATACCTAACCCATCTTGAATTCGAGGTGTACATACTTCTCTCCATTTCACCATAATTTTATAGCTCCTCGTGCTGCCAGTCTATAACAAATTGTTAAACATGCTGTCAATGACTTTCAAGATATCACTTGGAAATGATAAGTGGGCTACCTTATAGTTGTTAATGGAGTTAAGAATAGAATTAATAAGTTGGACTCTGCCAGCTCTTGATAGATTTTTTGAACTCTAGGCTAAAATTCTGGTTTGAATTTTGACAAGTAGCTCTGTGTAGTCCCTCGCTTTCAATTTGTATGGAGATCTAGGAATGTCTAGATATTTTATTAGGAACTTTTGAAGTTAAAAGCTAGTTAAGGTTGGAATAATATGTTGAAGATTTAAGGCACTCTTGGATAAGAAAACATTGCTTTTGGAATAGTTGACTTGCAATCTAGACACTCTTTGAAAGACCTTTAAGGCTTTCATCAAAGTAGAGATATAGTTTGCATCAGCCTTTAAGAGTAATATCAGATCATCTATAAAACAAAGATTGGTTAGTTTAAATTTGCCACACCGTGAGTGATATTTGAAGTGCATCTTTGTGACCACATTTTTAATGATCTTATGGAGAGATTGCATCATTAAGGCAAATATTTATGGAGATAATAAATCTCCTTGCTAATTCCCTTACAACTTTGAAAAGATTTGGTAGGTTGCCTATTCACCAAGATCCTATGTGAGGAAGTTATCAAACATTGCTTAACCCAATGTATAAAGATTCATGGAAAACCCAAAGGCTATAATAGATTTGTAATAAAGCACCAATCAACATTATCATAAGCCTTCTTAAGGTTTATTTTGATACAACAATTAGGTCTGCTTCTCCTCTTTGAATAGTTAGCAATAAGGTCTTCAAGCATTAAAATGTTATCACCAATTATCGTACCAGATATATATGCACCTTGATTGTGATTATTGTGTTTATTAAGAATTCCTTTAAATCTTTAAGCCAAGATTTTGGAGATGATCTTGAAAAACAAATTACAACTCACAATGGTCTGAAATTAGAGAAAGTATTCAACTCACCAGTCTTAGGAACCAGAATTATAAAAGTTCTATTGATCTCTTTGAGTAGGGTAACTTTATCAAAGAATTCCTTCACAGCTTCAGAAACCAAGTTGCCTGTAAGAGACCAAGTTTCCTTGAAGAAATTGATATTGAACCCATCAGGTTGAGGAGCTTTATAAGAATGTAGAGATGCTATTAGATCATTGATTTCCTGCATAGAAACAGGTCTAGACGGAAGAGAGTCATCTTCTGGTGAAATGGTATCCTATAAAACTAGTTTAAGAAAAAGTTTGGAAAAGTGTGCTTCAGAAGGTTTTCTCGTAAGCTCACTGAAATAGTCATAAGCTCTTTGCATGAGCTGTGATTGAGTATCTAGAATATTGTTGATGTACTTGATAGATATGATTTTGTTCCTAGCTTTTCTTGAGACAATTGCCTTATGGAAAACTGAAGTATTCCTATCTCCATGCTTCATCCATTCTACTCTTTCTCTTTTCTTGCAAAGAGAGTAACCAAAAGCAAGAGCATGAGAGTAGTTGTGCATTGCATCCCTTTCCTTTGCAACATATGTCTGATTTCTAGGGTTGGAGTATTGGAGTTGTTATATGGATTCCAATTCTTTTCTTGTTGTATTGACAAGATGGTGTATGTTGCCAATATTTGCTTTGAACAATAGTTTGATCTCCTGCTTGATTAGTTGCATTTTCTTGGAGTAAATAAACTATTTAGAACCTCTAATATTAGACCTCATGCATACCATATGCCCTCTTCGATCCCAACTACTTTTGTGAGAAAATTATTGAACCTAAATGGATGAACCCTTCTTTTAGCAGTTAAAGAGGTGATCATGGGAGTATGATCTGATGACAAATTGGTGACAGACTTTGAGAAGCAATTGGGAAACATATTAAACCATCTTAGATTTGCAACACTTCTGTCAAGTTTCTTCCTTATCAAATTGGAACCAGTTTGCTTGTTAGTCCATGTGTAAAAGCAACCTCCAATTAGAATATCAATGCATTGATCTTCTTTTAAACAACTTCCAAGTTCCCTACATGGATTACAAACAGCCCTCAGAACATCAACTTCATCAACCTTTAATATGGAATTGAAGTTTGCAGAAATGATCCATGGAGTTGTATTGGTGCTGGCAATATCCTTGATGTGGTTCTTCAGGAAATTTCTTTGATAAGCACTGTTATGTGCATAGATAAATTGGATGCTTACTCTTTGATTGAGCTGTCTCAAGTAGATCTCCAAGTGCACCAATTGGTTTGTTATGCATGAAGAGATAACTGATAAAGTAATAGAATCATAGAGGAAAAATATTCTGCCATTTGGATAACTGGACATATTAGAAATGCATTGCCATTTGGCTAGAAAATACTTCAGCAGCTTACAATCATCCTTTCTAATTTTGTTTCCAAAATGCCAACTATACTGACTTTCTTCTGCATGATTATGCCTAAGATCACTAGTTGTTTGTTAGGGGTATTAGCCCTCTTATGTTCCAAGTGAGAAGGATTATGGATCTGCCTCCCCCAGGGAGTGTTTTTCTTGCGATTTGATCTCCTTCGTGTGACTTTCAAATTCTGGCGTCTTTAGTGATTATACCAACCGCTGGTTTTTACTAGGAGATGCAGTGTGAATGTTCTCAGAATTTCCAAGCATTTCTACTGACATAGTAGATACATTTAGCTCCTCCTTCTATGTTGACAATACGACATAGGATTGAACTGAAATAGTTTCCTCGCTAGACTTCTCCAGATAATGAAGTCCCTCAGTGAGACAATATGCTACTGGTGTTGGATCTGAAACATCTTCCTTGCTAGCCCTCATCTTTTTATAAACATCAGCTATAGTGGTAGTCCAATATTCCAACGAGACTTCATGCAGATTCAACAAAATTGGTATATTATCAAGGTTCAACTCCTCCAACTTGAGGCCAGGCCTCTATGAATGCAACAGGAGAGGTTTACTTTGCACGTGCCAAGGTCCAGATTGTAAGACATTCTTAGCTTCTTCGTAATTGGAGAACTTGAAAAGAAATACATTATCAGAGTTAACCGTTACATCAACTAACCATATTGTTCCCAAGTGTTAAATACCCAGTATTTTATAACTAAAAATGCTACTTTTTTATCCATGAATAAGTCTACAAGAGTAGTTCTCCATCTTTCAGCTCCTGCGTTCAACATGTCAAAAGGACGTGAGACAATCCTCTGCTATAGTGAGTCAGACAGTGGAGGATACATTAACTTCTGTTCAGGCTTCGCATTTCCTACAGCATGAGTCTTAAGTCTTGCGCATGGGAGCTTTATTCTGGCTGGTGGAGGGGTTGTCTGAGGTTGAAGGTTCGACAGCTTCTATGGAGGTTAATTGCAGGAAGTGTGCGTCCATTTAACTGATGAATAAAGGAGGACAACACATGTTAAAAGGTGTAAATCTACACTGACAGTGCAGAAATGTAGAAGTCTAGAGAAATGTACGAGGCTTTGTAACAGGCTTAAGTCTTAAAGCAAATGGTGAATAAGTAAGCAGTTTTGAAGGGGAAAGCAGTGTGTAAATGAGAGATGTTTGAGAAGATAAAAAAAGCAAGAGGGCTGGTTTGTAGTGATAAGGAGAAGATTTAGAATCCTTAAGTGTAGGGATTCTCAGGCGAGGTAGGAAGTAAGTGAATCTGGCATTTCAGGCAAGATTTTGCAGCTAAGATTTTGGCGGGCTTTAAGCATTTACAAGTAACTTTCCACCTTGATTAATGGTGCACTTTCCCCACCTCTCGAGCTTCTGTAAGAAGGTGCTAAGTTTTAGTGTAATACTTTAGTTGGTTTCTTCCTTAAAAAGAGATCACTTTCCCTTTCATATAAATATGGGCTCAGTCTAAATGAGGTAACAAGGAACTATATAGGATTTTGCTCACTAAGGAGGATACTTTCTTTTTCAAATTTTCAGATTTCGATAGTATGTCTAAAGTTTTGGAAGTTGGCCTTTGGCATAAGGATGGACAACCCAAGTTCCTCCACAAATGGGTTTCTAGACTAGAATTTGATAAGACCAATATTGAAGCCATCCCTTTATGGATTCATTTCCACAACATACCTCTTAAGTATTGGTCTTTAGATGGATTAAGTTATTTGGCAAGTGCAGTAGGTAAACCAATGGCTTTTGACTCATCCAATAATGTTAAACTTGAAAAAGTGTGTTATGCTCAAGTGATAAGTGCATATTTATCTGATATTTATGTTTTAATTATCCCTTTTTATTCCTCTTGTTGATTCAATTATTGGGACTTAACTTGATTTAATGTTTCCTCGTAGGAAATTATAACTTTTACATGAAATGGGAAATTAAGAGGAGAATAACGCAAGAGGCAATTGGGTGGATGTAGAAAGAATAGTCACGCTTGCGGCTGACCAAGGAAGAGGAGGAATTCGTGGACTAAAATTAGAGAGTCAACAATGCAGGCCCACAAGGAGAAAAGATAGCAGCGGCTCCGAGGAAATAAATTGGTGGAGGCAATTTCTGTGGGGGCCCACGGCAATTAAGAGGAAAAAGAAACATAGGCTGGAAGTTTGAGGGGCCCACGGGAATAAAAGGGAAGACAAAACCTAGGAGCAAGGGGATGGACTGGAGATGGATGCACGCACAAGGAGGCAAGGAACATCGTTTGGAGCAGGAGGCATTGAGTCGTGCAACATTGACTTAGGAGGAATTGCATGCAATCAACAAGGGAGACTCTTCTTTTGATTTTTAAAATTACAACAGTGACGAGACATTAGGGAGGAATCAGCATCGGTGTTTTAGGGAGATTTACAGTTTTTCTTCTTTTCTTTGTTTTAGATTATGTTAATTAAGAACTTTGTTAGGTTTAATTTCGTTATGAGTAACTAAGTTATTTTTAGTCGAGGAATTCCAATTGTTATGCTTTGACTCGTGAGACTATTGTTCTGATTATTTGGTTTATAATATTCGTACTGTTTCTGATTTACTGTCATTGTTTATTAATTGATTCTGCGATTGAGGCCTGATTGTAGAGTTAGTTAATTTACATATCGCCAACTGATTTACTTGGTGGAGTCTAACTGGGTGATCGATGTTTGTGGCAATTGGCACTAGGACATAGTACTTGTCTGATTTCGTGTGGAGGAACTTGCGATCTAACTAGATGAAGCATGAGTCAGTGCGTAGTCAGTTAGGGTTAGTGTTTCTTTAGAGTTTAATGCTGTTAATTAATTGAATCTCGGAGAGAGTCTCGAAGGGGTTATTAATTAATTAAGGAACAGTTTAAAGGAGTCTCTTTGATTGTTTTAAGATTAAGAAGAAACGAGGGAACCAGAGGAAGTTGGTAACCATAGCTAACCTATTATTAAACCAAAGAAAATATTTGAGTCGATGATCGTGGTCTCTGCATAATAATTAGGAATTTCCTGGCTAGTTGTCGTTTATTGAGTTAATCAATTTTATTTGTGTTCTTTGCTAGTCTAATCGTAGTTGTTATTTTATTTGATTTTCATTGTGTTAATCATTTATTTGTGGTCAGATTAATTAGTAGTTCCAGTAAAAAACTCCAAACCCCCCATTTTAATTATTTTCATTCGTTCTTTGGCATTTAAATAGAATCAATTATTCCATTCTCTGTGGATCGACCCCATTTACCACTGTGCTCAATTTATTTTCGTTTGGTGTTTGGGATTTATTTTTGGTGGTTTCAACACCCATCAAATTTTGGCGCCGTTGCCGGGGAAAGGTAACTAATTGATTTTGTTTTGTTTTATGCCTAGGAACATTCGTACGGGAGATTCCATCTTGTACGATCCCGAGATCGAAAAGACTGCTAAGAGGTTAAGGAAGTTGAGCAAACTAAGGAAGAAGCAAGGAGAAGCTCGTGGATTACAGACCCCGGTTGAGTCGGATACTGAAACGGAGTACGAAGAAGAGATTGAAGTTGAACAGCAGCCTGACGGGAAGCTTAACCGTGACCACGCGCAGGATATGGCTCTTAACATAATCCTCCAGGACTTGGGTAGACCCACTGAAGCGCAGCATCCGCTGTGCATAGATTTTCCAGAACTTCAAGAAGGGTTCGAATTGAAGTCCGGTCTCATCCACTTGTTGCCCACCTTCCGTGGATTGGAGAACGAGGATCCAAATAAGCATCTGAAGGAATTTCACCTCGTCTGCACTTCCATGAAGCCCCGCAATGTCACGGAGGACCAAATCAAGCTGAGAGCTTTTCCATTCTCGCTACAGGATGCAGCTAAGGATTGGCTCTACTACCTACCTCCAGGGACAATCAACACTTGGGAAGGGATGTCCCGACAGTTTCTAGAAAAATATTTCCCAGCATCCCGAGCCGCCAACATCAGGCGTGAAATTTGTGGCATTAAGCAGAAGGATTCAGAGAACCTCTACGAGTACTGGGAGAGGTACAAGAGAATTTTAGCAAGCTGCCCACAGCATGGCATATCTGAACAATTGATCATCCAGTATTTCTACGAGGGGCTTATTCCAATGGAGCGCAGAATGATGGACGCTACAAGTGGTGGAGCCATCGTTAGCAAAACCCTAGCTGAAGCCCAGGAGTTGATATCAACCATGGCAACAAACTCCCAACAATTCGGTGCCCGACCAGATATATCGTGAAGAGTGAATGAGGTAAATGTTTCTTCTCTTGATGAGGTCAAATCTTTGCTAACAACTTTGGTCCAGAAATTGAATGTAGGTACTCCTCCACCTGCGAGGGCGTGTGGCATCTGCACCAGCCTAGCTCACCCAACCGATGCATGCCCAACACTCCACGATGAAACACCGGAGAATGTGAATGCTATTGGATTCCAACAGAGGAAGTTCGATCCCTATTCAAACACCTACAATCCCGGTTGGAGAAGCCACCCAAATTTCAGTTATGCTAACAACCAACCGAACCAACAAAACTTCCATCACGGATTACCACCACCACCGCAACAGCCTTCGGGCTCAGGTAAGCCTCTTGAAGAAATTGTCCATATGTTAGCTACTAATACTGCAAAATTTCAATAGGACACTGCAACCAGGTTTCAAAAGATAGAAGAGGGTATGAAGACTTTAGAGACTCAAATGAGCCAGATAGCATACTCAGTTAGCAAATTGGAGACTCAAGGCAAGCTGCAGTCTCAGACACTCGACCCGAGGCATAATGTGAGCGCGATTTTCTTAAGAAATGGTAAGGGATTGCAGCCCCCAGTCGACAAGAACCCTAAACGTGACCACGCCCAGGGTTCCCATGCAGAAACAGAACAGGAAGCCGAAATGGAGCTTAAACGTGACCACATACAGGATTCAGTTCCGGCTGAAAAACCTCAGAAGCCCGAACCTCTAGTGGTTCCACCCCCATTCTCCCAGAGACTGGCTCAGAGCAAGAAGGAAAAGGAGGATAAAAGCATCATGGAGTTATTCCAAAAATTTGAAGTAAACATCCCGCTCCTAGAGGCCATTAAACAGGTTCCGCACTACGCCAAATTCCTTAAGGAATTATGCATAAACAAGCGTAAGTTAACAGGTAATGAATGGGTGAGTGTGGGTGAAAATGTTTCAGCTGTCTTACAGAGGAAATTACCTCCTAAGTGTCGCGGCCAAGGTATGTTTTCCATTCCTTGCAAAATTGGGAATATTGGTATAAGTAAGGCTATGTGTGACTTAGGAGCCTCTATTAATGTGATGCCTTTATCTGTTTATACTTCTTTGGGTCTTGGTCCATTAACTAGTACTGGAGTCATAATTCAATTGGCGGATCGATCGATTGTCTATCCTGAAGGTGTTTTAGAGGATGTGCTAGTTAAAGTTAATGGATTAATTTTTCCTGCTGATTTCTTTGTTCTGGACATGGAAAATGATAGTTCATCTGAGTCTTCTGATATCTTGTTGGGTAGGCCTTTCCTTAGCACGGCTAAGGCAAAGATAGATGTGCATAATGGTTCATTAACTTTAGAGTTTGATGGTGAAGTGGTGAAATTCGATGTTTATGATGCCATGAAACGTGCTGAAGATGTGTCTTGTGTTTATAAGGTTGATATCATTGAAGATTTGACTCATGAGGTTTCTGCTTTAAATTATGATGATGAGTTGAATTATGCTTCGTGTCATAGGATGTCTGTTGATGGAGTTAAGAGATTTACTGATCGGTCTGAAGTTTCTGATGATATACTTGATGAGGCCCCAAAGCTAGAGCTTAAAACACTTCCCGAGCATTTGAAATACGCATATTTAGGTGACGGTGAGACCCTACCCGTGATCGTATCCAGCATGCTCGACGACCTGGAAGAGGAGAAACTAATTAGAGTGCTTTGAGAGTACAGGGAGGCAATTGGTGGGACCATTGCTGATTTCCAACATCGAGACGAGGGTTAACATCGAAACGAGGATCGTCGAGCCTAGGACGTTAAACAAGGGCGCTAATGGGAGGCAGCCCATATTTTCATTTTATTTTATTTTATTTTTCTTTCCTTTCTTTTACTTTATTTTGTGTTCTTTTTGTCTCGTTTGTTTCCTTCTTTCTTTGTTTTGATATTTTCCTTTCCTTTCCTGTGTCTTTCAGGAGGTTCGGCATTGGATCATTTCGGAGTTCTTGGATTACAGCTGGTGGGAGTCCTTTATATGATCATATGTTGGCTCTCATCCCTCACTGTACTAGCTATACCCTACTGGCGGGATGCCTAAACGAGCTCACGTATAAGCCCTTATCTTTACCACCAGCCCAGCACCATCGCCCCCGGATTCAGGGAAGTCCTCGGTTTACCCTTTTCATTTACTTTTACGTTGAGGACAACGCATGCTTTAAGTGTGGGGAGGGAGATTTATAGTTTTTGCGATGCATGCTATTTTGAATTATGTTGGCTCCTCCGTTGCGTTTTGGGGTATCTTGACTTTTAGCTATTGCTGCCCGTGCATGCTATTTTGAATTGTGTTGTGCCCTTCGTTGCCTTTTTGGTATTTTTGGACTTTTAACTGTTGATGCCGTGGCAGACTTAAAAAAAAATCATCTTTTGCTTCATTTTGCTCGATGAATTGTTGTGCCTTAGGTAATGGTGGATTGTTTTAAAGGAGTCGAGAGTATGGTTGAGTCCCTTGTTGTTTAATGTTAATTAAATGTTAATGATTTTGTCCTATGTGTTGAAGTTGCGAGCCTGAGTTAATTGGTTAGAATTTTAAAAAAAATTGTATGATTAATCGGTGCCTTTTTTGTCTAGAGTCATGTTAAGCTTAGAAGTTGAATTGGTATATGTGTTGAACTTTGGATTGATGCGGGAAATTATGGTGGAGAAAGGGAATGAAGAATAAAAATAAAAAGGTGTTAGATTCGTTCCGCCAATCACCAAAGGTGATTGTGTGCGAAGCCAAAAATCCGTCTAAAGGTCGGACGAGACTGAGTAACCGGGCGACATTCATCACAAACGTTTGCGCTCGCATAAAAAGGTCTTGAACAACTATGACGTGTGAGGCAACCAACTACTCCTCTGATTACTCGAAAAAAAATGCAAGCATATGAGTAATTACGAGTAAGGCTAAAGCCACTTGGCGTTGTGATTAACCGAGTAACCGGATGACATTCATCACAAATGTTTGCATTCGCGTAAAAAGGCCAATGACAATTCCGAGCAATTTGTAGCTAAAAACACCTAATTAAGTAATTAAGATTAATTCGATCTTCCCATGACTACCACATAAATTCGAAATTCCTCGTGTATACTAACCACCTGATAAGTGAAATGTGTTTTCTAGGCTTGATTGTTTTTTTTAAAATTAAAATTCGGTAATTCATGCATGCGCTTCAATTTGAGTTCAGGCTTGTATCTTCTCGTGTAGGAAATTTGTTGCATTTCTTTGACATTTCATTGACATTGGGACAAGATCGCGCTCTCATTCCTAGTTTACATTACCTCTGTGCATGTTTCATTGAGTGGAGTGGTTTTTTTATTGTGTCTTGGGTCTCTTTTATGCTTAAGGACAAGCATTGTCTAAGTGTGGGGAGATTTGATAAGTGCACATTTATCTGATATTTATGTTTTAATTATCCCTTTTTATTCCTCTTGTTGATTCAATTATTGGGACTTAACTTGATTTAATGTTTCCTCGTAGGAAATTATAACTTTTACATGAAATGGGAAATTAAGAGGAGAATAACGCAAGAGGCAATTGGGTGGACTGTAGAAGGAATAGTCACGCACGGCAGCCAAGGCAGAGGAGGAATTCGTGGACTAAAATTAGAGAGTCAACAATGCAGGCCCACAAGGAGAAAAGATAGCAGCGGCTCCAAGGAAATAAATTGGTGGAGGCAATTTCTGTGGGGGCCCACAGCAATTAAGAGGAAAAAGAAAACATAGGCTGGAAGTTTGAGGGGCCCACGGGAATAAAAGGGAAGACAAAACCTAGGAGCAAGGGGATGGACTGGAGATGGATGCACGCACAAGGAGGCAAGGAACAGCGTTTGGAGCAGGAGGCATTGAGTCGCGCAACATTGACTTAGGAGGAATTGCATGCAATCAACAAGGGAGACTCTTCTTTTGATTTTTAAAATTACAACAGTGACGAGACATTAGGGAGGAATCAGCATCGGTGTTTTAGGGAGATTTACAGTTTTTCCTCTTTTCTTTGTTTTAGATTATGTTAATTAAGAACTTTGTTAGGTTTAATTTCGTTATGAGTAGCTAAGTTATTTTTAGTCGGGGAATTCCAATTGTTATGCTTTGACTCGTGAGACTATTGTTACGATTATTTGGTTTATAATATTCGCATCTTGTTTCGATTTATCGTCATTGTTTATTAATTGATTTCGCGATTGAGGCTGATTGTAGAGTTAGTTAATTTACATATTGCCTTGTTGATTTACTTGGTGAAGTCTAACTGGGTGATCGGTGTTTGTGGCAATTGGCACTAGGACATAGTACTTGTCTGATTTCGTGTGGAGGAACTTGCGATCTAACTAGATGAAGCATGAGTCAGTGCGTAGTCAGTTAGGGTTAGTATTTCTTTAGAGTTTAATGCTGTTAATTAATTGAATCTCGAAGAGAGTCTCGAAGGGGTTATTAATTAATTAGGGAACAGTTTAAAGGAGTCTCTTTGATTGTTTTAAGATTAAGAAGAAACGAGGGAACCAGAGGAAGTTGGTAACCATAGCTAGCCTATTATTAAACCAAAGAAAATATTTGAGTCGATGATCGTGGTCTCTGCATAATAATTAGGAATTTCCAGGCTAGTTGTCGTTTATTGAGTTAATCAATTTTATTTGTGTTCTTTGCTAGTCTAATCATAGTTGTTATTTTATTTGATTTTCATTGTGTTAATCATTTATTTGTGGTCAGATTAATTAGTAGTTCCAGTAGAAAACTCCAAACCCCCCATTTTAATTATTTTCATTCGTTCTTTGGCATTTAAATAGAATCAATTATTCCATTCTCTGTGGATCGACCCCATTTACCACTGTGCGCAATTTATTTTCGTTTGGTGTTTGGGATTTATTTTTGGTGGATTCGACACCCATCATCAAGTGTGTGTTGAAATCAACCCCAAGAAACCTCTGCTTGAAGTCTTCCCAATTATGAAATTCAATGCTGCTAATGAGCTATTGAAAGCTAAAATGCAACTATACTATAATTGGAAGCCTCAGATGTGGAACAAAGTTTGGAAACCAACTGGGACAATGTTCACTAAAGGGGATTATAACGAGTTATTGGGGATAGTGGAAGAATAAGTAGCTCCAAATTCAAACAATGGCTCTAATACATTACTACAAAATGCAGATGCAGAAGTAACTGAGGATCAACAAATAAATCATGTAAATGCTTCAGCTAGGGAAAAATGTAAAGCTAGTATTGAACATACTGAAGATGAGAAGGAGGATAAGGCTATTCTAGAAGAATTTCCTGATGAGATTCTTAAGTTGAATGATCAATTTTCTCTAGCATCTAGTAGAAGATCAACAAGGAAAAGAAGAAAACACAAAGGGGGTTTGTGACCATTTGTAACATTAGAGGCTTTAATGACCCTAATAAAGGTCAAGTTATTAAGGACCTATTAAAGGACAAGAAACTAATTTTGTTAAGGCTACTGGAAACTAGAATAACAGCTTATAGACTTTACAATGACATGAAATTTTTAAGGAAAGGCTAGAAATATGTATCAAACCATAAGCATCATTAAAAAGGTAGAATCTTGATTGCTTATAATACTAAAAAAATACATATTTTAGTGAACAAAACTTCAGATCATCTTATTCATCTCAAATGCAAACTCTATGAGACGAGGATTGAGATGGAAATTACAATCATATATGTAGTTAACTTTGAATTTTAGAGAGCCTCATTGAAGGAGACATTAATTGTTGGGCCCCGTTTCTGAAGCCCAACTATCGGACCATAGACGAAAATATAAGCGAATTTCCAAGTTCCTTAACCTGGAAACCAACAAGGAGAAATTCCTCCTTGGCATGACATCTCAAGCCCGAGGGCGAACCCACACGACGGAATCAAAAAATCTCCCAAAACTTCTTCATAATGGTAGCTCTTAGTCTCTAGTTCATTTAGAATCAAGAACCACCCCAAACAGAGCTCTATGGTTCAAGATATGCTTAAGAAAATCGAAGTGAGTTTATAGCCCAATGATGCCCTCCAAATCTACCCATCACTTCCTTTTCATCAAACTTTCTGGATTTAAATCCAATGATTACCAATTTTAGTGGAGAGGTAGTTAAACGTGTTAGGAATCCAACGCCTCAAGAATCGCCTCAAACGGAGGTCGGACGAAGGATTTATGGCCAAAAGAATCCGATATGTTCATGTTTAGATTCCTGCTGAACATACTTTGGCGCAAATGCTATAACTTTTGTTAAAAATGTCCAATTGCTTTCGTTCTTGGACCATTGGAAAGAAGACATCTAGATCTACAACTGATATTAGAGATATTAAAACGAGATTCGGCCTCAAAACTAGACAAAATCGCAAAACACTATAGTTGACCCGAGAGTGTCCGTTTAACGGACACAGACTGGCGAAACACCCCAATTTCACCTGAGAAGGTCCATTAAACGGACATCCATGTCCGTTTAACGGACACACACTGCTCAAACACTCCAAAACTCCTTCTAAAGACTTTCCAAAGCTTCCAAACTCCATCCTAACCCCATATACATTCATAATCACCCCAAACTCAATCCTTCAAGTGGAAAACAACTTCATAATCATCCAAATCAAACTCTTCAAACACAATCATCAAATGGAATTTCTCAACACTTACAATATACACAATCAACATATTCAAACTTGATAATACACAACCATACAAAAAGGAAACCTTTCAAGGTCTCATTTCCTTTCAAAACAATTGGAGTCATACAATGCTTTCATTCATAGCTTTGATTACATATTGGCATTTCATCAACTTAATACAAAAATACAAAAGATGCTTATGTTCAATATGCTACCAAAGCTATCCAAATCTATCTTCTAACTTAATACAAAATACAAAAACTATTCTCTCGCAATGGATCCAAATGCCTTGCAAGGTTCTATCGAACTTCTTGGTCTGCACCTGAGGAGTGGAAAAATAATGGGTTGAGCCTTACAGCTCAGTGGCTAAAATATTTATAGTCATTGGCTTTGAGCCACACAATCAACCACATAGCTATATATACACATACATTCATGTAGGCATAATCATCAACATGAACATTGAACACTTGCAATTCACCATACAATCCCAACTCTACAATTCATAACATCATCAAATAACACATAATTGAATGCGATTCAATTCAAAGCATAACTTAACACATTAATATGCAGATGCACAACCAATTGGCTCGAGGGGTTCCGTGAAACAAAACGGATAAATCAGAGTTTATACCGTGAACGAAACGAGTCTATTTTTAGATCTCGTGTGGCACAAGCGGCCAGTCGGGAGAAGGCTTTTGTCAACGTGCACGCGACTTACGAAACGGTTCCTCTCTTGCCCACACAAAGTACATAATCACACCTTATGTTCAATTCAATTATTCTTAGATTCACATTTCCATACTTTCCTTCTTTCCATTTAATCAAAATGCCATGACTTACATTCAATGGCAACACAAACATTCTCACAATTCAACCATTCATATACAAAATGCCATGTTTCAATCCAATGTCATAACAATCATATCACAAAGTCAATGCATAATATGACATGAACACAACATAAGCAACTTCCACATCATACAAATTCAAACAATTCATTTAGCACAATTAGCATACACAATGCATTTGCTCTCTACACAATAACCATAAATAAATTACCCACCTTAGCTTGCAATTTCCACAATCAATGGTTCCTTTCTTCTTGCTCTAGGATAGCCTCTTGATTGCCTATACATAAATGACATTTCTCATTAATTTCCAACTCCAATGGAAATCTCCAAACTTCCAAAATCACAACATAAGCATTTAACCCTAATTAAACACAATTCCAACCTACCCATGGTTCATATGGTTTAGAAATCACAACACTAGTTTAGAAACCCAAAAGCCCTAAGACTTTCATCATCTCCTTCTTCTTCCAACTACTCTCTCTCTCTAGGGTTTTCTCCATTCACAACACAATACTCATTTTTTTCCACAAATCAAGAAGAAAGTATAATAACTTATCTTAGAAGCTTGATTTTCTCCTCCTTTCCACGATTTTTCCACCTTTCCTCTTGGATTTTCGAAAATCTCCTTCTTCTCTTCTTCTCCACGTTTCCCTCTCTCCTGTTTCCCTTTCTCTCTCCTCCCTTTGGCTTGCACGAAATTCTCCTCTTCCCTCTTCAAATGTTTACCTTCTTCTATCCTCCTTCTTTGCCTAAAATGCCCTTCATTTAAGGCCTCTTCCCAACTATGCCCTTGGTTGGCTTTTAATGGCTTTAACTAGCTTAGTTCAATTCTAACCTCAACTAACTCTTTTGTCTTTTTGTGTCTACACCTAAGCCCATTAACTCCCCATTAATTCCAACTAACTACCCGTCTTTCCAACATTAATTCTAACTAATTTAACTCTTCACTCAAGCCTACTACACTAAAGACCCAATTCTAACATAATAAATAATTAAACACATAATCAAGCATGAATAAGTCATTAAACAAATACTAATTAAATTTTAAAGAAAAACAGGGTCCAACATGAATTGTATACTTCATCCCTCTAAAGCTCAAGGAGATAAAATTAACACTTTAACTATTGACATAGAACTAGATCGTGTTGTTAAAAAGCTACAAGTGTCTAACCTCAAATATTTTGGTTGTTTCTTCACCTAGAGTAACAAGCAATATGAAAGTTGTCTTATTAGGAAGAAACGTGATAAAATATTGGATAACAATCAATGGATGAGCCAATTGCCCAACTCATTTGCTCACTTTGTTGCCCCTATATGTTTTGATCACTTTACTATAGAGGTACTCAATCTCAATTCCCCTGCTTCTTAAAACCCTCCTTTCAAAATTTCAACTTTTTAACAAACAAGGATGGTTTTATAGAGTTAGTACAAAAGGTCTTGGATGTTAGGATTATAGGCTATAAAGCCTTTCAACTGATGAGGAAGCTACACATATTTTAGAAACCAATTGAAAATTTTCTACAAAGCAGATTGGCCCACACCTTTTATTAAGCTACAAAAATCTAAGAAAGTGTTAAGAAGTGCTCAGGAAGCTTGTTATACTCACCCAAATAACTCTTCATATAGAAATACAAAGTTTACTATAGAGATGTATAAAATAGCTCTTCGAGAGCATGATTCACTTCTTATCTAGAAGGCTAGAATTACTTGGTTAAGAGAGGGGGACTTCAACATTAAATTATATCACAATATAATCCTAAAAAGGAGAAACATAAACAAGATAACTTATCTGCATGATTCAAATGGCCATATGATTCAGACAACAATTCTATAAGGAATTTGATAGTCAGTTACTTTGAATCCTTACTTGGTGTTCCAAACTCTCCTGGTCTTTCTAATGTTTAGGAGTTAGCAGATCTTATTGGCCCTCCCTATTCTTTATCTTAGGAGACATTAATGAAGCTTCAATAGGATTTCACCATGCAGGCGATCAAAGTTATTTTGTGTAATCTTATTCCATTGAAAGCACCAAGCCTTGATGGCTTTAATGCCTGCTTTTTTCAGAAAACATGGCACATTATTAGCATGTTACTTACGAAAACAATGCTGGAATTTATTAGTTCATGGAAAATATTGAGGGAAATAAATACTACTCACATTTGTTTGATCCTTAAACTTCCTAATGTAAGTTTCCTTAAGGATCTTCATCCAATCTCTTATTGTAACACCATTTACAAGGTTAATTCAAAGCTAGTCGCTAATAGGCTTAAAGAGAATTTGAATAAGATCATTCATGATGCTCAAGGAGATTTATCCTAACATATCTATTTTTGACAATATTCTCTTGGTGTAAAAGTTGATGAGAGATTATAGCTCAGGCATATCCACCAAAAGTTACTTTATTAAAATTGATTGCTCCAAAGCCTTTAACAGGCTATAATGGAGCTCTATCCTTACTTGTTTGGAATGGTTTGTCTTCCTAGTCATCTTTAATAAAGATGCAAGTTTGCATTTTAGCCCCTTCTGGTAGCATTCTTATCAATGGTGCTCCAATTAACTAATTTATAAGTTCTAATGGCATTAGACAAGGAGATCCTTTATCGCGTTATCTTTTTATCACTACTATAGAAATCTTGAAAAAGATCATTTCCTTTAATATAGCTAGAAGACCTAATTTTAAGTTTCATCATAGATGAAAATAATTGTCTCTATCCTATCTTTTTTTTAGATGATCTGATCTTACTTTGTGGATCTTATAAAGATTCTTTGGATCTTATAAATATTCTTTCTCTATACTACATCAATCCATTATAAGCTTTTGCAGAATCTCAGAATAAAAATAAATCATTTGAAGAGTGGAATATAATTCTCATAATATGTTACAATCATTTATAGACTCCAGCAAAATTTTGATCTAAACATCTAGGGAATGCATTTTAAGTATTTAAGAGTTCCCATTTCAACAAAAATAATTGAGATTTTAGGATTCTTTGAAAATTCAGGAGAAATACAAGAAAACTATCAACTTTTGGCAGAATAAATCTTGTCTGAAGCAGGTAGAGTTTAACTTATCATTTTTTTTGGAACAATCCCTGTAGCGCCCCCTCACCGTAGGGTACCCATCGGGATGCCCGACATGTATCCCACGATAAAGGTGCACCACCAGAACAGTTCCACTAATATCCACATGGCATCGCAATAATTAAATCACAATATATCAGAAATCAGTAGATTAAAAATCTAAAATAATAATCATCTGGTACAGTCATCCAATGGCAGAATAGACAAGTCTATCAGTTCCCTAACAAAACCAAAAGGAAGCGATACAAGCATCTATCCTAAGTCATCCTCAAAGGTCCAACCCAGTTGATCGACACACGGTGCCATCGCTCTCTCATACGCCGCAGCTTACGGCATTTAAAAGACTATCTTGAAGCTAGAGTAAACTCTATCGGTCTGAAAAATATGTTGCAATTTTGGGTGAGTTTTGCGAACTCAGTGAGAAACCATCATCGATGGTTCACTCAAATCATGCATTACGCGTATCGCGTCAAACATATAAAGAATATTCAGATAAAGATTATATAACCATTTACAAGATTATCATATATCAATTCAAGATTATACAAGAGTTTGCAAGAATCACATACAATTTCTGATAATACGTAACATTTAGCGATATTATATTGTACAATTTACTAAAGAATACATAACACACATAGCATTCTGATAATATCACATGCAATTTCCTTATTCACATTTCTCAGTCATTTACAGTCAATTTATATTTTCATTCAGTCATATACATATGCAATGCGCATGTGACACTTTCATTTTCTTTTCGTTGTTGTGATCGAGCGCCTATCAGTGATCAGTAATTAGACGCGTCTAGGGAGTAGGAGAGCCCTCTGGGTATGCACTAACTCCCCTCGAGCTCGAGGCTCGGTTCGAGAATGATGTTTCGTTGGGCTTGAAGCCACGATATGATGGGCTGTGGTATCCGAAAGCTGCGTGGGAGAGCCTCGGTATGCACCACCTCGGGGCAAGCGATACCACGACATTACGTTATCGCTCCGATCACAACCGCCAATTATCTCGATCATTTAATTATGCATGAATGCATATGTCACATTTCAAATTCCTAAATTTTAGTTATTTATGTGTATACAATGCATATGAGACTCTTTTCCGGTTATTGATGTTGTGCCCAAGTGCTCAGTCAGTAAACAGTGGGGACGCGTCAGGGATAAATCCCCTCGGGCTATGCCCGGTCAGTACAGTGTGAGAGCTCGAGGCTCTTTTCAGTGATAATAGCAACTTGGGACACGTCCATTATCTGATCATGCATTTATGCATGCAATGCAATGTTTAATGATTTGCGATATCGGCTATAAAAGCCCGAGATTACGAGACTCGAGAATCCGTTGATATGGCTATAAAGCCCAAGATTGCATTTCTCAAAGTGTCATATAGTAATCCAATCCAATACGGTGAAAGCATGCAATTTAACGTATACCATTCAAGAGTTCTCGATATATCTGATGGTCCAACCGTATTCAAGAAAAGCATGCCATTCAATCACGTACATTTCAAGAATCATGCAATTCACATTATCCAATCCCATGCGAGAAGAGCATGCAATTCGGTCACATACATTTCAAGAAGCATACCATTCGATCATATTCTTTGCGGTAATCATACAGATTCAATCTTATACATTTCAGTAGTTATCTGATTCACATTGGCAAGTCATTCACATTAAGCATCTAGACAATCAGAATTTGAGAAACCATCTAGGTTACTCACCGTTACTTCCGAAGCTCCGCTCGAAGTCCCAAAGAATGTCCGTGGAGCGACGGTCCAACGGTGCCTCCATAACAGTTAAATACAGTCCCATTACTAGATGCTCAATTTAACAGTTCAGTGATGCATATAACTCAATGAAATTATGTACAATGCTCATTCACGATTTCCGGTGCTAAAACCCAGTTTCAATATCCTATGCTCAATTTCAACTCTTCACTCAATTGGATCAACACTGATTTGGTTCAGTCCTCAATTCAGTTCAATTTTCTCGATTTATATACCCTATAACAATTCCATATCCATCAGTCAAATTATCCAGTGAAAATCTCAATTAAAACTCCAATTGTCTCAATTCGATACTTAGATCACACTATAAACCATAATCTCAAGAATCAGTACCATTTCAATTAAATTCCAACTCTCGATATTTCCTCAATGGTAGACCTCTTTTCCTAGTTCACAATGAATCGAGAATCACCTCAATCGGAGGTCTACACCATAAGTTATGTCCAATAAACCAATATACATTCAATCAGAAAATTGCCTTTATCGCCGCGACCTACGCCCCTTCGTCGCGACGTGGAACGCTCGCTCGTCGTGACGTGGAGATAGTTCGTCGCGTCGCACAAAGCCACGCTCGCCGTGACGTGGAAATCACTCGTCGCGACGTACCAATCCCAACTCGCCGCGACGTCCACCCGGGCTCGTCGCGACTAATAGATTTAATTTAAATCCCATTTACTCATCGCGACGAAGCCTTAAGGCTTCACTCGTCATGACGCGCGATGGTCCGATCGTCTTCTCCGATCGATTTCGCCATTAATACACTTAAAACCTCATTAAACACTTCCATCTACCCATATCAACCCTAATAAATGCCATAAATGCACTAGAAACCATTAATAACCACATTAAACACAAAATACTTACCAAATCACTGAATCGATCGCAAACCCTAAAATCTTTCTCAACACCGTCGATCAACCACTATCAAGCCTCTCTACCTTCATCAATCACAATAATTACTCCAAGTTAACACAAGGAGAAGATCGATGAGTAGCAAGCAAAACTCACACTAAGGAGAAGAGATCGAAGACTCACCGTGGGAGGGAGCAGAAGACATCGATTTTGCCTTAGGCAAATTTTCCCCAAATTTCAACTTAGCTCTATATATATACATAGTCTCCAAATCAGTCCAAATTTCAGTCTCTAAATTTTAATGGCTCAACATTTTAATTCATCTAACAGTATAACTCTAATTTTTCCATCGCCATTGAACCCTTCTTTCAGTACTATACAGTCAATCGGTCTGTCACTCCAAAATTTCCTGTCCGGGCATTTTCTTCCGAATTTTCCGAAAATTTCCTATAAACCACTATCAATTGCCAATCACTCACAAACTATTCCAAATCAGTCATTTGAACTCAATTACTCCCAATTTCTCACTCAATCACATTCCAGTCAGTTCAGTCAGTTTACAATTCGATCAATTCACAAACTAGTCAATTCAGTCAGTTCCAATTTACAATTAATGTAGCGTCCCCTCACCGTAGGGGTACATATCGGGAAACCCGAAGGTCGCTCCGACACGTATCCCACAATAAGGGTGCACTACCAGAATATTATCCAATAATATCCACATGGCATCGCCATAAGTAAAATCATAAAATATCACAATAGCAGAAATCAGTAAATTTAAATCCCAAAATAATGATCATCTGGTACAGTCATCCAATGTCAGAATAGACAAGTCTATCGGTCTCTAACAAAACCAAAAGGAAACCGATACAAACATCTATCCTAAGTCATCCTCTAAAAGCTACCCCATGACCGAATTGCGTTATCGCGTCCCTCGCCAAAGAACTTGCGGCAGAAGGAATATCTTGAGCTAGAGTCTACTCTATCGATCTGAAAAATAGGTTGCAATTTTGGGTGAGTTTGCGAACTCGGTGAGAAACCATCATCGATGGTTCACTCAAATCATGCATTACGCAAATTACGATAAAGACGACGCAAAGATAATATCAATTAACATATTATATATATTATGCGTATAAGATTATATAACGATTTACAACGATGAAGCGATGATCGATGGCAATATCTGATGGCGTAGAAACGCTTTCTGATGATCGCATCACAATATCTGATAAATCATGGCATCACACGTTCAATAATCATTGCACAATTTAGCGCTCAATCGGTCATGTATATTATGCATATGAGACTCTTTCCGCTTATTCAAGTTGTGCCCAAGTGCTCGATCGGTGTTCGATGGGGACGCGTCATGGATTTCTCCCCGGGCTAAGCCCGGTCGATGCGATGTTCGAGCTCGAGGCTCTTTTTCGATGATAATAGCAACTTGGGACACGCCCATTATCGATCATGCATTTATGCATGCAAAGGCAATATTGATAATTCAAGATTGATGAATCGGTCAATTTACTGATATATGGCTATAAAGCCCAAGATATCGATTCAAAGATCACGCATTGATCCGGTTCGATTCTGATAAAGCATGCAATTCAATCCAATAAATTTCAGTAATCATGAAATAGTCTAGTCCAATTCGGTAGTAGCATGCATTCGATCCTAATCACGTCAAGAATTATCTGATTCACCTTTGCAAGTAATTCATACAGAGCATATAAACAATCAGGAATTTGAGAAACCAACTAGGTTACTCACCTGTAACTTCCGAGCTACTGCCTGGAAGTCCCAGCAATATCCGTGGAATGACGGTCCAACGGTGCCTCAAATCACAGATCGATCCACAAATCTCCCAAAACCACCGTAACCCTAAAAATCCTTCAAAACCCACGATCAAACACTCTCCAAGCTTCTACCCTTCACCAATCACCATAGATAAGTTAGACTAACACAATAAGGAAGAAGCCATAAGAAGAAATCGAAGGATCTCACCGTTGGGAGAAAATCGAAATCACCGTAGAGGGGAAGAACTCATATGCCTTAGGTAATCTTTTTTTTTCCCCCAAATTTCAGACCTAGTATTTATAGACTTAAGTCTCTAAATCAATCCAAATTTCAGTCTCTAAATTTCAATGACTCAACATATTTATTTCTTATCAGTAAAAATCCTAATTTTTCCATCACCATTGGACAGTTCTTCTTTCAAGATTATCAATCAATCTCGATCTCTCAAATATTTTGATCAGGGCATTTTCTCCTAAATTTCCCGAAATTTCCTATAATCCACTATCAAATACCAGTCACTCAGTAACCAATATTAAATCAATCATTTGAACCCAAAACTCAAATTTCTCAATTAATCATATTCGGTCGATTCGATTGGTTTACAATTTGATCGGTTCCACAAACCAGTCACTTGATCAATTTCAATTCACAATTAAATACGGAAAATCATGAATGCATGTACCTATGAATATATGCATATCACGATAAACGGTTCCTCTATAATTAGAGGCCGATAGCATACTCAACGAAGAATCTACAAGAAACCGATCATCGGTCCGATATTACCATAATACCCTTGCGACAAGAAGGATGTTACAATTAAATACCGAAAAATCATGAATGCATGTACCAAGGAATATATGCATATCTGATGAGATCTGTTCCTCTATTATTAAAGGCCGAGAACATACTCGACAAAAATAAGCTATCTATCGGTCCCAATATTATCATAATACCCTTGCTAACGGTAACGGGATGTTACAATCCCCATACTCATTAGAGTACTTATCTCCTTCTTCCTTAGATAATTATTAAGAAGATATAAAAATGCATCAAAAACTTCCTCTGGTTAGGAAAATTTGACAATGCCAAAGGAGCTAAAATCAAATATGAAATCTTTGTTGGAAGAAGTAAAGGGGGTGGGGGTAGGCCTTACAACAATTCAAACTTTTCAATCTATATAAGTAGCCAAAAGAGTTTGGACATTGATCAAGGATAAAGAATCTCTTTGGAGTAAATGGATCAATGAGTATTATCTCAAGGAAACCACTTTATGACAAAATTTTGAAAGATAAGAGTTTTCCTGGCCTTTTATCCAACTTCTAAGAAATAGACTCAATGTTTCATCAAATGGTAGATAAGGAATCAAGAAGGAGTATTATTTTGGTTTGATAATTGAACTTCTTAAAGTCCTCTTAACCTCAAGGAAGATGTCTCTCCTTTTCTTTCAAGAATCCCACTTCAGGTAAGAATTAGCAGTGTGATTGATCTCTATTCTTGGCATTTTAAAGGTATAGGTGTTAAGAGGATCTAGAGTTACTTTCGTAGCCATCAGCCTAATCCATACACTCCAGAAAAGCCTGTCTAGTCTCTAAGCAACAATGGAGACTACTCAAAATCCTTATGCATAAAAGCTCTTAAGACTTTTCATCCTCTCATCACTTAGTACAATATTGTTTAGAAAAGGGTCCTTAAAGCTTAAAGCCTCCTTCACTACTTAGCCTGCAGCTAAAGGAAGACTAACGACTAAGGGTAGAATAATGGGTTCTAACAACAAGCTATGCAAACTATGTGGGACTGAGCTAGAAATTATAGACCTTTTATACTTTAAATACAGTTTCACCTTCTCTATTTAGGCAAACATTCTACATACTCTCAATTTATAATGTCAAGAATCATATTGGAATAGAATTTTGGTATAGGCTAATTATAAACTCAATTCAATAAGGAAAGATAGAGTTTCCCTTAGTATAAGCCTCAACTGTGCAGTATATGCCATTTGGAGGAATCATAGATTGTTCAACAAGGTTATAACAAATAAGTATGTCTTAATTCAGAAGCTTCATTGTTGGATAAGGGAAACTATGGTAGCCTACCATATTGAAGAACATCTGAGCTCTCCCTCTAAAAAGGACAATGGAATATTTAACTTCTTAGTTTTTTTTCCTAAGATTAAAAGTATATGCATTGTATTGATTTTGCTTAATCAAGCTTTGTAAAGACATGATATGACATTTATGGCTTTAATGAATTCTTTTACCTTTCAAACAAAGATAAAGATATTTTTGTAAAACAATGCAATAACATCTATCTTAAATTGTTTGTTAACCTGATATTTTTAGCCTGAAACGTTAGAATTGCATCTTGGAAAACACCCTACACGTTAAGGAGGGTGTTTTCTAAGATAGAATGTTTTGACACTTTGGGGCTATTTTTTGAAGATATATAAGTGGTAGAGTCGTATAAAAAAAATCCTAGAAGAATCAAAAGTATATAAACAAGCTTAAAATACCACTTGAAGGTGTCACTTCACAAAAAAGGAATATCCAAAGTGGAAACAACATGATCAACTCTAGCTAACCAAACTTTCCAAATCAATGCTTCAAGCTAATTTCATTCTCTTTTCTTCTTTTATTTCATTGCATTGTGTGCCAAATCTAAATAGTTATGTTGTGGGCATGATTATGAATTACTAAATCTATATTAAGACTTTGTTCTTGAATTGTTCTGTATAAATTTTACCTTACTAAATTCAATATATTACTCCTTTGTGATATTTGTTATGCTCATACTTGATTTGAATCAAGATATGTATGTTAAGATGTATAATGATATTTGGTAAAAAATATTAGGTTAATAAGCAATCTAAGATACATTTTAATTTTGAGTTAATTATTTTTAGGATTGTTTCAAATCTAATTGACTATTTATGAGTAGTTTTAAGGAATTGAGAGATTGCAACTCAACTTTTATCTATTTCAATTGGGATTACTTGATTAGATCTTGAGAGAGGGTAATCAAAACATTTGGATGTTGAGTCAAAATGACTTTACATATATATGATTTTGATGAATAACAAAGAAGAAGAAAAAGCAGACACAGAATGAAAAAACTGACAGACGAAGAAAAGAAAAAGTAGATGCAAGATGAATAACAAAGAAGTTGAAAAGCAGACGGAGAGATGAAAAGTAGACGCAGAAAGCAGAAGCAGAAGTAAAAAATAGAAGCAGAAGTAAAAAAGCAGACGCTGAAATAAAAATAGACGGAGAAGTAAAAAGCAGAAGCAGAAATGAAAAGCAGACGCAGAATTCAAAAGCAGACGCAGAATTAAAAAACAGACAAAGAAAGAAAAGTAGATGCAAGAGTCAGTTCGAGTTAGTTACAGAACTCAACTGATTAACCGTTTCTTTCAAGATTCAAGAAGCAAGAATCAAGAAGTAATTACAGACGAAAGCTATAAATATGATTCGAATTCGAAGATTGTAAAGTTAGTTGACTTACGTATACGCGAACGAAAAAGCTTGTTTGTGAGATTATTGTGCAAAATAGCTAAGAGCTAGTAATACTGTAACAAAGTTTAAACATTTTTGTAAGAAAGTAGTACAGATAGCTTGCAGAGGCTAAGAGTAAAAAAATACTGAGTGTAGAGACCTGAATAGGCTCAGAAAGAATACTTGTAAACGTTGAAGAGAAAGTAAAATCTCAAAAAGACTTCTGAGGATTGGACGTAGCCCACGGTTTGGGGTGAACCAGTATAAAATTACTGTGTCGACTTCTCTCTACTCTATCTTTCTTTAAGTTCAAAGTTTTTTTATTACTTAGATTTCAAAACAAGTTTTTCAAAGTTTTGATTAATTCGAATTTACCGAAGTTTCTGTGAAAAGAACTTGTTTTTAGCAAAACGTTTATTAAAGATTTTTTAAGAAGGGAAATACACAATTCAACCCCCCTTCTCGTGTATTCATATATCGTATTATAAGCATTGTACTAACGTGTGATTCACTTCAATTGGTATCAGAGCCTGGTATCCAAGGATCACTGTAACAAAGTGTGGATCAAAGATAATGGCAAAATCACATATATACATTGCAGAAGGTGCCTCAGTCACTAGACCTCTAGCATTCAACGGAGAAGATTATCATTACTGGAAAGATAGAATGCGGCTGTTCATAGAATCTACTCATGTCGACCTTTGGGATGTGATAGAGAATGGACCATATACACCAGTAGATGAAGATGAAAATCTTATTCCACGGACGGATGGACGGTGACCAAAAGCGAGAATTAATTTGAACTCTGGCGAAATTTTCTTGGCGTGTGCCCTAGCGGGAGTGAGTATGACAAAGTCCACGGATGCGACACTGCGAAGGAGATGTGGGAAACATTGTCCATCGCTCATGAGGGCACAAACTAAGTCAAAGAATTCAAGATAAGCATTCTTGTGCACCAGTACGAGCTTTTCAAGATGAAATAAGAAGAATCTATTGATCAAATGTTTGGAAGATTTCAAACAATCGTCAATGGATTGAAAGCCCTTGGAAGAACATACAATAACCAAGATCACGTATGAAAGATTTTAAGAAGTCTTCCGAAGAGGTGGAGACCAAAAGTTACGGCGGTGCAGGAAGCTAAGGATTTGAGCGTGCTAAAACTTGACGAGTTGCTTGGATCACTGAAGATTCATGAAGTAGAGCTCGATGCTGAAGACAAGCCCAAACAGGACAGGTCAATATCACTGAAGGCTGGACAGAAGAATCACAAGACTCAAAGAAGGAGAAAGTCATCGAAAGCATTAAAGAACGAAGAATCAAAGAATGATGACTCAAGTGAATCAGAACAAGAGTCAAGTGATGAAGATGACGAATTATCTTTCATTTCCCGGAAGATAAGACGGATGTGGAAGAAGAAGTCCAAAGGAAGTCATGTAACATCCCGTTACTGTCATTAAGGGTATTATGGTAATATTGGGACAGACTGATAGGATTTCACTGCATACATTGACTGAGCATGTTACTGGCCTCTAATCATAGAGGAACTGGTTTACTGCATATGCATATATTGTAACATCCCACCCCCTCCTGGAAGGGTAAAATAGTAAAATTGGTATAGGATGAGACTAATAGGGAATATTTAGTACTGTTCATGCATAATAGGATCGATACACAGTATCAATTGTGTACATGGAATTACGGTAAATGCATTCATGACATTCCCGGTAATTGGGCCTAACGGTATTTTATTGTGATTAACGTGGTTATGGGATTTGAAAAATTATTCTGAGTGCGCCATTGAGCGTTTTACATTTTTAGGGATTTTTAGAAATTTTTCTGGATTTTTCCGGAGACAATTCCCGGACCGGCAAAATCGCCAATTGGCGAACCGGTAGTTTCTCAGTAGCAAAAATTGCTACCCAATGGCACAGTAATATGGGGTATATTATTTTGGGACTGAAAGTAGGGTCATTGGAGTTGAATGGAGTAAAATTTAATTTGGATTATTAAATGACTATTTTGACTTTCCAAATACAAAGTAACCAATGGTATTTTGCCATTTATAAAGTGACAATAAATGCTTCCTTCAATGCTTACGGATGGGTATGTCTTAAGGTCTTTAAAGATTGATTTTTTTAAGGCTTTGTTTTATAGCCATCCGAAGATACAAACACACAAACTTCTCCTCCATTGAAAACCATCGATTTTTTTGCTTTCCTTTTCTCCATTTTCTCCATAGCTTTAAGCAAAGTTCTTTGAGCTCATCAAAGCTAGATGATGAGTATTGTATATACTTGAGAAGGAAAAGGTGGTAGCTTGGTATAAAGGTTAGAAGGTAAAAGTTGGAAGTTGGAGCTTTGAAGGAGAATTGTGTTAGGTAAGTTTTCATTATAGTTTTGAGTTTAAATGATGTCTTTTATATGGATTAAATGTCATGATAGTGTGGGGTAGTTACTAAAAGGGTTTAAAGCATGTATTAGGTTGAGGTAAGCATTAAAGTGATGGTTATTATGATTTGATGAAAAGGGATGAGGTTAGATGAAGATGCATTGAAGTTAATGATGTGGTTTGATTTTGAATTGAATAGGGATAATTAATTGAGTTTTGAATTGAGGAATTTAATGCTGTAAATTTTCAGTATTAACCCTAGTATATGTGTGACTGGAGTAATATTTTATTTGTATGTATTTTGATGTCTAGTGATGTGAAAAGGAATTAGAAGTGGGTGAACTAAGGTTAACCTTAAATCTGGAAAGTTGGAATTATAATTGATGTTACTGTTTTATTCATAACTTATTGTGTATAAATGCAAATGAGGTAAGGTTAGTGGCCACTGAAACTTTGGGATGTTGGCTTTAATTTAGTGTGAAATAGGTGTTGTTGAATTTCAATGATAGAAGGGTGAAATTTTGCATGGAAAGTTACTGTTCCATTGCCTGTGAACAGTAACCGCAACCATGACATCTGAGTTTTGTTGATTTTATGAATTAATTGAAAGGAATTAGGAGAATGGTCTTCATGGAAGTTGTAGAATATTTGATTATCTTTCCATTGCTACTGATATTTCTATTTTTGGAATTATATATTGGGAGATATGAATTGATTACTAATGACTGGTTTTGAGCATTTTGGATGAAACCTAGCTTAAGTGTGATTTTGTGAGTTTACTGATTGGAGGCAATTTTAACATTTTATGTGGACTGAATTGGTGTGAGTGAGCTTCTGAAAAGTTGTAGAGGAAAGGATTACCTTGAAAATGAAATATGGTTTGTAATTTTTAGAAGTCAGAATTGGGAGTTATGATTTTTCAAAAGTGAACCCTACATTAGGTTATGAGTGGCTGAGCATAACAGAAACTTCCTTAACAGTTTTGAAATTGTTAGAGATTGAATTGGATGTTGAGTGCTTCATGAAAATTGAAGTTTGAGATGTTATCTTTTCAGGGATATAAAGTTCTGAATTTACTGACTTGTATATAGGGAGTTATGCTTGTTGTAAGGTTACTGCCCATATTGAAGGATTTCAGGGACAGTGACATTGAATGAATTAATTGACTGGTTTAGAAATAGAATTTGATTTTGGATTGTTTATGAAAGTTGTAGAGGACATTGTGAACTTATTGACCATATTTTTGTGGTAATTTATTACTAAGGAATCAGTGAGTTATGAAATTGTAAATGTACTGCCCTGTGTTGAGGGAAATTTTGAAGGCAGAAGGTTTGATGGATTATTTGAGACTCTTAAGGTTGGATTTGAATTTTTTGGTCTTCTTGAGAATTGTAGAGCTTTTCATAAGCTTTCCAATGAGGTATAGTGGGTATTTTTCTGATTTGTGTGCTAAAAGTTAGAGTAGTTGGCAATTGGGATTTACATCGGAAAGAAGGAGGGCAAGGCATAAGGTCGCCTCGTGAGTGCGACACGTCGCCTCATGGAGGCGAGACAGACGCCTGCCTCTCGAGGGCGAAGTTCGCCTCGAGGGCGAGACTGAAGGAGGCAGGTCGCGAGGCGCCTCGCCTCATGACGTAGTAAGGTGAAATCGCCTCGATGGCGGCGTCTCGCCCATGAGGCGCATTTATGGAAATTGTTTTTAAAATTTTATTTGGTATTAATTGATCCGATTGTTCTTTTGTCAATTTCTTTCCGTCCGACGTCCGATTGACCTGATTCTAGAGGCATCGGATTCGTTGAATATTTAATTTCATATTATGAGAAAGCGGAATTTTAGGCGGAATTTGACGTAGCCCTATCGATTGGAACTTGTAAACACTGTTTTATTTAATTGAGGACTTATTGAGGTCCAATTGCATGCCGTCGGCGCTTATGGATTTCTAATTTTGATAGAATTTTATTATGGGAAAATATTGAGTTAGGACCGGAATTCATGAACATGCATATCTCATCATCATGAGCACAAATTTCATATTTAGTGACTCGTACTTTTTCTCGATTCATATAGAGGTCCAATTGGGCGTCGATTGACCGACGTTCTGAGAGGTTTTCGGCATTAGCTCGGAAGTAATAGGTGAGTAACCTAGTTGGTTTCTCAAATTTCGATTGCTTACATGCTCAACGTGAATTACGTGCAAAAGTGAATTGAATGATCACCGTATGAATCTTGGCATGTAATGTATGGGATTGTATTGTATGATTTTTACCGATCTTGGTAGATCGGGCTTTATAGCCACCGTCTTGAACTCTCGCTATCTTGGGCTTTATAGCCATATCATTGATTCTTGATACTTGGGCTCATGAATATCGCATTGCATGCATAATTGCATGATCGGATAATGGGCGTGCCCAAGTTCTTATTTTCTTGATAAGAGCTTGAGCTCTCATCTCGCATCTTGGCCACGACCCCGAGAGGGGAGAAAATCACAGACGCGTCCCCACCGAACACCGACCGAGCACTTGGGCTGTCTTGAATAAGCGGAAAGAGTCACATATGCATTGCATTCGCATAAATATTATTTTGTGATAAATCTTGCTTCGTGATGGTATGTATTCTTGTGAATGGTTTCTTTATTATTGGATATGGTTATTGACCGCTTATTGGTAATTGATGATTCTTGTCTTGTCTTTAGACGCCATGGGCGAATGCATGATTTGAGTGAACCATCGATGATGGTTTCTCATTTGAGTTCATAAAACTCACCCAAAATTTGCATCTATTTTTCGGTCTGAAGAATACCCGGTTGACACGGGAGTATGTCTATTGTAGACGAGTAAAGGTTAGAGGTCGGGATCGTTCGCGTCTGCATTAGTGTCTTAGTAAATTGTGTTCGCAATCCTTTGTATAACAAGGCTTTGTATATTCTTGAGCCCTTTGTGGTATGAATGTTTTTCTTGACCGATCGATTGTAATTATTCTTTGGATGGTGTAATAACTAAAGCTGGTGTATATTGAACACGGTTTTATTTACTTACGTATCCGCCGTGTGAGCGATGGAGTTAATGGCTACAAGAAGAAAAGAGAAAAAAATGTATCTGAATTTTAAATCGACGATGTAATACGCTCTCGTGGGACACGGACTCGGATATCACCAACGATATCGGGTTCGGGTCTTACGGGTGTGGGGTGTTACATTTAGGTGGTATCAGAGCCCAGTAGTACGTAATGTATCTGGGCACAGTTTGGAACATAGGTTTCATGCATTTGAGTCGTGTCATTGCAGACCGTGGTAACTGATCCCTAGTCAGAGTCGCTCAAGGATAAATCCTACGGGTGCATAAGTTTCAAGTGATTAAGTGAGAGAAGAGTGATACTGGATTAGAGTGTAAATCCCAAAGGGGATAATCAATTAGGAAAGGATAAAGGAAAAATGGATAAGAAGATTGAAAATTGTACTGGGTTAGAAACCCTTATAAGTGATAGCCGAATGACTGTGTCGGCCTAGACTGATTAAGAATTTCCGAATTAAATTGACAATGTTATGGTGACAGAAAAATGCAAATGTTGAGAACTTGGAGAGGTCCAATAGAGATATGGGAAGCTTATTGGTTATAGTAGATCTAAGTGAGATTAAAAGCTCGGGATGGTTAGGTAATTACAGTTCTGACCGTATATGTCATGGAAGGGGAAATATTGGAAGTGAGTAAAATGTAGATGATCCAATCGGGCATATTTTGATTCACGGTATTCGAGTTAGAGATTAGTAGATATTATAAGCAGATGATGATAGTGAGATGGAAGGAAGCTCAATAGAGTACTGTAACGGATTATCGAGAACTGAAAGAACCGAAAAAAAAATAATAAAATCGTAAGGAAAAAGATAGACAGATGATTTCCACTGATGGTGTATCGAGAAATACTGAATTAGGTGTATATGGACACGAAAATGGTAAATGGATAGGTATATAGATAGAGATAAAATGGAGTGGTATCAACGATTTTGTCGAGTATTGGGGACTGTGAACACCCGATCATAAACTATTTGAGGAAATAGAAGATAAGTAGCAGAAAACGGAATGAAAAATAAGAATAATGATCAGAAGCTGATAAGCCAAATTGATATGACCTTACAAGGTCAAGTTGCACGTAACAGATAGGGGAATAAGACATACGGTTTAATGATATGGTGAGAATGAAATAAAGATCTTGAAATGAATGAAACCACAATAGTGGTGTATGGAAAGAGTTATTGTCTTTAAGTCAATTTACTGTTAGGGATATCTATTGGACAGATATATGGAAATCATAGAGGAAATGAGCAGTAAATGTTTCGAGTGATTATAAGTGTGAAGTTCTTAAGAGGTTAAAGTAAGACAAAAGTGGGGTGAGTGTACTGTATGAGAGGAATTGAAAAGTGATTACGGTATAGATTACGAACAAGTGGTAAAGAAAGTGTTTAAGTATCGCCACAAGGAACCTTGCGAAAGGAATGTTACGATATGTTAAATGAAGACATAAGAGTGTCTTGATTGAGATTATGCGATATAGTGAAGAAGGATTGAAACACAATTAGGAATAATCATTGGTTGATGAGACTTTTGTGGACAAAATTAAAAGTGAAATTGGGTCATAGCTCATCTGCTGAGATTATCTGCATTGTATGTACTGTAAATGTAACGAATTACATATGAGTGAGATTTTAATTTGAGGTGATTCTATTGCAATGTGAAGTGAATCGATCTCCGTTATGATGTAAAACTGCTGAGGAATCTAGATTTGAAGCGAAAAATAAAAGAGTCCCGAAGCGAGAAGAGAGATACTAAAATAAAATGGAAAATTTTGGAGGTTTAAATATAGATGATAAGGTATTAACATATGTTGATAGGAATGAGATGAAAACAAATGAGAGAGAAAATGAAAAGAGTGGCGAATGGAGACAAGAGGGTCAAAAAGGGAAACTGACAATGAGGTGATGTAGTGACACCTTCATAAAGAAATTGTAGATACACTCATTGTAAACTCAATGAAAAGGGTAAAAGATGTACGGTAAAGTCAATAAGACCCTAGTAGGGATTTATGCGAAGGAAGCAAATGGTAGTAGTTGTGATTAGAGATAGAATGTGTTTGGAAGTGTTGAACAGTGAAAAGTGAAAAGGACGATAGGACTAATTGAGGAATCTGATACTGATGATATTCATACACTGGAAAAGTGGGCAGTGAGTATTGAACTGCGACAATATGTTGAACGAGTATGAAATAAATTGAACTGACTGTGATAAATGGTACTGGTGTCATGCTCGCGATTGAAAGCCTTGGAGACTGTAGATTCCTATAAGGATACACTGGGTTAATTTGAGGAAAGATACGACAATGCTAGAATGAACAAACAATTCTGCCTACTACCCTTAACTAGTGAACAGATAATGCTTTAATGAACAGATCCATTACAGATATTAGGGTTTTCAATTAATGTCAAGCATATCAGGGGTAATTGTGAAGTGTTCTGGAAAAATGAAGTTGTAAAAATCGTGATAAGAAAGGTTAAAAGTGCAGAAAGAAAAAGGGGAAAATCTTATGATGAGTTTGAATATACCAATGGAATTGGAAAACTATAGTGAACAAAAGTTGAAGAAGAAGTAAGTGTACCCGATAAAAAGGTATTAGAACAAGAAAGTGAACTGTCAAAGTTAGACATTCTAGTAAGCATATTTGAATAGTGAAATTGAGTAATTGTAGTTATAGAATGTAGTGATTCTTGGCTCAAGTGTTTATAGGTTGAATGTCCAATAGGAAAAAGGTTTGATTATGGTCATGTTATAGAGCTTTGATTCACTGGAGAATATATACTGTTACACTGCACAGTGCCTACTGGGAGTTAAAGACCGTAATGGGTTTGAGACTAAAATGTGTGAGAAAAAGGAAAGTGACTTAGGAAGACTGCATGGTTAGCTAAAGTGGAATTGGATCGGACAAATGAGACAGAGTAAACTGTATATCCGGATAAAGTGTGTGAACATTATAGAATAGTGAATTGTCTTACGAGAATCGAATTTGAACATAGAGTGAATGGCATATAATAAATGACTGCATTAGGTACATTGTTACTGATTATAGTGAAGTGGAGTTAAGTGTCACTGTATTGGTACCAAGGGAATGTAATTCGTCCCTGACGTGATTAAGGGAGGTACCAAAGAAATGGAAACGTACTCAATGGAACACAAATTGGACTATATGGCATTGGGGAAAAAGGTATTAGAAGGATAAAAAGTGATCAGGGAATAGGTTCGAAAATACTGAACTGAGTTAAATATCGAAACCAAAGAAATGGCAAGTGAGATAGCTAAGAAAAATGAGATCGTCAACTAATAGTCTTGTCGAATCCGTCTATTGTCCGAAGTGATAATGAGTTAGCCAAATTAGTAACTGAGTTACGGACTGAGAGTGATTACTGCAATTACTCCAAAAGTGAATCATTAAGTGGAAAAGTATATGAGATATGTAGAATCATATGATTACTGTCATAGTGAATCGTTGACTGAGAATTTCGAGGACGAAATTCTTATAAGGAGGGGAGAATTGTAACATCCCACCCCCTCCTGGAAGGGTAAAATAGTAAAATTGGTATAGGATGAGACTAATAGGGAATATTTAGTACTGTTCATGCATAATAGGATCGATACACAGTATCAATTGTGTACATGGAATTACGGTAAATGCATTCATGACATTCCCGGTAATTGGGCCTAACGGTATTTTATTGTGATTAACGTGGTTATGGGATTTGAAAAATTATTCTGAGTGCGGCATTGAGCGTTTTACATTTTTAGGGATTTTTAGGAATTTTTCTGGATTTTTCCGGAGACAATTCCCGGACCGGCAAAATCGCCAATTGGCGAACCGGTAGTTTCTCGGTAGCAAAAATCGCTACCCAATGGCACAGTAATATGGGGTATATTATTTTGGGACTGAAAGTAGGGTCATTGGAGTTGAATGGAGTAAAATTTTGGACTGGATTATTAAATGACTATTTTGACTTTCCAAATACAAAGTAACCAATGGTATTTTGCCATTTATAAAGTGACAATAAATGCTTCCTTCAATGCTTACGGATGGGTATGTCTTAAGGTCTTTAAAGATTGATTTTTTTAAGGCTTTGTTTTATAGCCATCCGAAGATACAAACACACAAACTTCTCCTCCATTGAAAACCATCGATTTTTTTGCTTTCCTTTTCTCCATTTTCTCCATAGCTTTAAGCAAAGTTCTTTGAGCTCATCAAAGCTAGATGATGAGTATTGTATATACTTGAGAAGGAAAAGGTGGTAGCTTGGTATAAAGGTTAGAAGGTAAAAGTTGGAAGTTGGAGCTTTGAAGGAGAATTGTGTTAGGTAAGTTTTCATTATAGTTTTGAGTTTAAATGATGTCTTTTATATGGATTAAATGTCATGATAGTGTGGGGTAGTTACTAAAAGGGTTTAAAGCATGTATTAGGTTGAGGTAAGCATTAAAGTGATGGTTATTATGATTTGATGAAAAGGGATGAGGTTAGATGAAGATGCATTGAAGTTAATGATGTGGTTTGATTTTGAATTGAATAGGGATAATTAATTGAGTTTTTGAATTGAGGAATTTAATGCTGTAAATTTTTCAGTATTAACCCTAGTATATGTGTGACTGGAGTAATATTTTATTTGTATGTATTTTGATGTCTAGTGATGTGAAAAAGGAATTAGAAGTGGGTGAACTAAGGTTAACCTTAAATCTGGAAAGTTGGAATTATAATTGATGTTACTGTTTTATTCATAACTTATTGTGTAGAAATGAAAATGAGGTAAGGTTAGTGTCCACTGAAACTTTGGGATGTTGGCTTTAATTTAGTGTGAAATAGGTGTTGTTGAATGTCAATGATAGAAGGGTGAAATTTTGCATGGAAAGTTACTGTTCCATTGCCTGTGAACAGTAACCGCAACCATGACATCTGAGTTTTGTTGATTTTTATGAATTAATTGAAAGGGAATTAGGGAGAATGGTCTTCATGGAAGTTGTAGAATATTTGATTATCTTTCCATTTCTACTGATATTTCTATTTTTGGAATTATATATTGGGAGATATGAATTGATTACTAATGACTGGTTTTGAGCATTTTGGATGAAACCTAGCTTAAGTGTGATTTTGTGAGTTTACTGATTGGAGGCAATTTTAACATTTTATGTGGACTGAATTGGTGTGAGTGAGCTTCTGAAAAGTTGTAGAGGAAAGGATTACCTTGAAAATGACATATGGTTTGTAATTTTTAGAAGTCAGAATTGGGAGTTATGATTTTTCAAAAGTGAACCCTACATTAGGTTATGAGTGGCTGAGCATAACAGAAACTTCCTTAACAGTTTTGAAATTGTTAGAGATTGAATTGGATGTTGAGTGCTTCATGAAAATTGAAGTTTAAGATGTTATCTTTTCAGGGATATAAAGTTCTGAATTTATTGACTTGTATATAGGGAGTTATGCTTGTTGTAAGGTTACTGCCCATATTGAAGGATTTCAGGGACAGTGACATTGAATGAATTAATTGACTGGTTTAGAAATAGAATTTGATTTTGGATTGTTTATGAAAGTTGTAGAGGACATTGTGAACTTATTGACCATATTTTTGTGGTAATTTATTACTAAGGAATCAGTGAGTTATGAAATTGTAAATGTACTGCCCTGTGTTGAGGGAAATTTTGAAGGCAGAAGGTTTGATGGATTATTTGAGACTCTTAAGGTTGGATTTGAATTTTTTGGTCTTCTTGAGAATTGTAGAGCTTTTCATAAGCTTTCCAATGAGGTATAGTGGGTATTTTCTGGTTTGTGTGCTAAAAGTTAGAGTAGTTGGAAATTGGGATTTACATCTGGAAAGAAGGAGGGCAAGGCATAAAGTGCCTCCATGAGTGCGACACGTCGCCTCATGGAGGCGAGATGACGCGCCTGTCTCATGGCGAGTTTAGCCTCGAGGCGAACTGAAGGAGGCAGGTCGCGAGGCGACGCCTCGCCCTCATGACGTAGTAAGGTGAAATCGCCTCGCGAGGGCGGCGTCTCGCCCCCGCGAGGCAGACGCATGGAAATTGTTTTTTTAAAATTTTATTTGGTATTAATTGATCCGATTGTTCTTTTGTCAATTTCTTTCCCGTCCGACGTCCGATTGACCTGATTCTAGAGGCATCGGATTCGTTGAATATTTAATTTCATATTATGAGAAAACGGGAATTTTAGGCGGAATTTGGCGTAGCCCCTATCGTGGAACTTGTAAACACTGTTTTATTTAATTGAGGACTTATTGAGGTCCGAATCATGCACCGTCGGCGCCTATGGATTTCTAATTTTGATAGAATTTTATTATGGGAAAATATTGAGTTAGGACCGGAATTCATGAACATGCATATCTCATCATCATGAGCACAAATTTCATATTTAGTGACTCGTACTTTTTCGATTCATATAGAGGTCCAATTGGGCGTCGATTGACCGACGTCCACGAGAGGTTTTCGGCATTAGCTCGGAAGTAATAGGTGAGTAACCTAGTTGGTTTCTCAAATTTCGATTGCTTACATGCTCAGCGTGAATTACGTGCAAAAGTGAATTGAATGATCCTTTGTATGAATCTTGGCATGTAATGTATGGGATTGTATTGTATGATTTTACCGTCATTGGTAGATCGGGCTTTATAGCCACCGTCTTCAATTTCTTGCTATCTTGGGCTTTATAGCCATATCATTGATTCTTGATACTTTGGGCTCATGAATATTGTCCGCATGCATAATTGCATGATCGGATAATGGGCGTGCCCAAGTTCTATTTTTCTTGATAAGAGCTTGAGCTCTCAATGTCTTGGCGAGACCCACGAGCCCGAGGGAGAAAATCACAGCGTCCCCAACGAACACCGACCGAGCACTTGGGCACAATCTTGAATAAGCGGAAAGAGTCACATATGCATTGCATTCGCATAAATACCGTTTTGTGATAAATCTTGCTTCGTGATGGTATGTATTCTTGTGAATGGTTTCTTTATTCTTGGATATGGTTATTGACCGCTTATTGGTAATTGATGATTCTTGTCTTGTCTTTATGCATACAGGCGTAATGCGTGATTTGAGTGAACCATCGATGATGGTTTCTCATTGAAGTTCATAAAACTCACCCAAAATTTGCATATATTTTCAGGTCTGAAGAATACCCGGTTGACACGGAGTATGTCTCTGAGACGAGTAAAGGTTAGAGGTCGGGATCGGTTCGCGTCTGCATTAGTGTCTTAGTAAATTGTGTTCCACAATCAACGTATAACAAGGCTTTGTATATTCTTGAGCCACTTTGTGGTATGAATGTTTTCTTGACTTGTTGATTGTAATTATTCTTGGATGGTATAATAGCTGGCTGGTGTATATTGAACACGGATTTTATTTACTTACATGTATGCCGTGTGAGCGTGGAGTTAATAGCTACAAGAAGAAAAGAAAAAATGTATCTGAATTTTAAATCGTGATGTAGACGCCACTCTCGTGGGACACGGACTCGGATATCACCTGCGATATCGGGTTCGGGTCTTACGGGTGTGGGGTGTTACATATATTCATTGGTACATGCATTCACTGATTGTGAGTATGAATTCTACCGAATTGACTGGATCGAGAGTTAATTGAGGAATTAGAGTGATTGAGTGCATTTGGCTGATTCGATACTGTTTATGAGTGATCGGTAATTTATAGAGGCTTATAGGAAATTTTCTGCTATTTATAGAATTTCGAGGTTGGATGAAAAATTTGCTAGAGAGGCGATAAATTCGATTCAGTTCGAAATTGTTGGCAAATAGCGTGGAAAATATTTATTGGTGATTTTAAGAATAAAATGTTGAGCTATTAGAAATTAGAGCTGAAATTTGGCTGAATGGGAGACTCATGGCTATAAATATCTAAGTGGAATGGGAAGAGGAAAATACCCTAAGGCATTTTCGTTTCTTCCTCTCCCTTCTCCACAGTGGTTGCGATTTCTCCCTATTGGTGAGTCTTGCTATTTCTCCTTTGGTTTTCCTCTCATTGTGTCTAGCTAATTGATTTCTTTGTATTTGATGAAGGATTGAGAGGCTTTTGAGAGGTGTAATCGGTGATTTGGAGGATTTAGGGTTTACGGTGAAAATCATGGAAAATCATCGATTGGTATATTTTGTGTTTAAAGTTGTTTTATTAGTTCTGCGTGAATCTATGGCTTTTATTGTGGTTGATTGAGTAGTTAAGGTGTTAATGGGCGTTTTAGTGAGAGAAATGGTCGGAAATCGATCGGAGAAGGCGATCGGTCTTCGTGACGTCATGACGAGCATCGAAGCGTTAAGGCTTCGTCATGACGAATAAAATTGAATTGAGTTAAATGTATTGGTCGTGACGTAGGCAGAAGCGTCATGGCGAGCATGAGGAGAGACGACGCCGTAAGTGGCGTGCCTCTTCGTCGCTGACGAATGCCTTGAGGTCGCGCGAGAGCTATTTCATTGGATTGGATTGTACTTAATTGGACATAATTTCATAGAGACATATGCATTACTATCTTGTTTAATTGAGCGATTAGTAATAGGTATCTTGTCTTGTTATAGAGGTGCCGTTGGATCGTCGGTCCACGGACATTCTTTGGGACTTCGAGCAATAGCTCGGAAGTGTGGTGAGTAACCTAGTTGGTTTCTCAAATTTACGAGTGTCTAAATGTTCCTTGTGAATTACTTGACAATGTGAATTACATGACTCTTGAGTTGTATGTGATCGAATTGCCTTTGTATGACCTTTGAAATGTATAAGGTGAAGCTGTATTAGTCTTGAAATGTGTATGGTAGAATTGCATGCTCTTCTTGTATAGAATGAATAATGTGAATTTCCTTTGTATGACCGCATGACTCTTGAAAAGTGCACGATCGAATTGTATGTGTTTACCGTATTGGATTGGATTCTTGAATATCGATTCATTGTTACCTTTGGGTTTTATAGCCATACATGTGACTTCTTGAATCTTGAATTATGAACATTGCCTTTGCATGCATAAATGCATGATCGGATAATGGGCGTGCCCCAAGTTGCTAATTTCCTTTGAATAGAGCCTAGAGCTCGAATATTGCATCTTGTCGGGCTTAGCAGGGGAGAAAATCACGCGCCCCCATCTGTTCTTGATGAGCACTTGGGCGCAATCTTGAATAACCGGAAAGAGTCTCATATGCATCATATACATGGTATTGAGCGCCAAATTGTGTGACGATTCTTGGTATGCGATGCCATTATTTTGTAAATTGTGATGTAATATCGTAAAGCGTTACATCTATCTATGAAATATTATTCCGTCATTGTATCTTGATATGACTATCATCGTATAATCGTTATGTGAAGCTGCTCTACGCCATCAGTATTATTGCTAATGATATCGTATCTCGTAGCAAACTATTATAGACTAATGTACCTTTGTTATATATCCGTTAATTGTTATTATCGTGTGTCGTCTTTGCACATAATTTGCGTAATGCATGATTTGAGTGAACCATCGGTGATGGTTTTCACTTGAGTTCATAAACTCACCCAACATTGCAATTATTTTCAGAATCGAAGAGTACCCGTTAGCAAAGCGGGAGTATGGTATGAGATTAGTGAAGGTCAGAAGTCGGGATCAGTTCATGTCTGCATTGCACGTCTTTACTTTTGTACTAAAGTGTTTATTATGTATTTGTAAAATTGACCTAAGTGGCTTTTCAAAATGAGTGTATCCTATTGGACGGGATTGAATGAGTACCCAAAATTGAGTATAGAATTCCGCGCATTTGTTATAGAAAGTAATGTACCGATTTTCTGAGCGAGTGTTCTAGTACGCCACCCTCGCGGGTCACGGGCTCGGATATCACCATGGATATCGGGTTCGGGTCTCGTCGGGAGTGGGGTGCTACATTTGTGGTATCAGAGCCCAGAAGTACGATTGTACATGGGCGTTCTGAAATTTGTACTGAGTTACATGCATTAAAGTCGTAAAGTCGTCACGGCAGACAGTGACAACTGATCCCCGGTCTAGCGTATGAGTCGCATGCATGAGCGTGTATCAGTCGATAAGCGGTCAGAGATAGAGAGGAAATGATAAGACGGTAGAGTGTGATAAAAGGAAGTGGCGATCATCCAAGGATAAGAAAAAGTATATGGTCTGATCTGACAAATGAACATTTAGTGTATCGATATTGATGGATATACGATGATATGCAAAAAGAGAGTGGTACTGGAATATATGATATGAATATAGATTTGTGGATTGATAGAGGAAATAGAAATATGATAGAAATGACCAGAGTTCCAATGTATAAAAGGGAATGAAATGAAATGTTACAATTGGGATTGATTACTGTGATAAGTGTTATAAATAATGATTTATGACTGAAGATCGATTACGTTAGTGAGAAATTTAGAATGATGGTAAATCTGTGATGTTGATTTTTTTAGTGTGAAAATTTAAGGGTAGGATGTAATAACGAAAAGATTGAAAGATAAGATAATGATACGGAGAAATGAAATAGATGTTCCGGTTTAATTGCTCTGATTATATAGATGTGTGATTGATCTATATGAGATATTGTGCATAGTTGGAATTGAGTTTCTAGATATTGCGAATGACCGATAAGACATGTGACAACCGTGATGTTGAAGAATTTCATGAGTAACATCGATAAATGAAAGTAAATGGTGATTAATGAAAGGACAATAGAGAGTTAAATTTGAAATGAGGATCCTAATCGAGTTGAGACTCAAGTGTCGAGATAAAATCATTATTGAGAAAATATGTATTATGCTAATGTAAGGGATCTGAATGTGTAATATGATTTTGTTCATTGAGGAGAATATTGATTCGCAAATAATTGAGTAAAACTATTCAGAAAGTGATGAATGTTTATTCAACCCAGGGAGTGATTTATAGCGGCTCATGTGGAGAAGTTAGTGTAAAGGAACATGTGTCGGAATATATGTATTCGGAATTATTGAGAATTAAGCGAGTCTTTGGATCTATCCAGAAATGACAAAATGTTTGAGGAAATGTGTGAAAAGTATGACTGATGATTGTGGAAGAGACATTTAGAGAACTGTACAACTTTAGTGTTAATTATATTGTTTTAAATTGGTGATGTGGCAATATATAGTGAAATGTCCCAGTAAAGGTTATGAGGTAATTAGTTACTATAGTGCAATGTGATTAAACGTATCTAGGGAAAAGGATAATGTTGTAGACTGTACTGTGATCGATTTTCTGAAATTGTGGAGCCTTTAAAAAAAATGTGGGGGCATTAACTGTATAGAAAGGTTATGGATATATCCATGGATATGTAAATCAATGATGATCGAGATACTTTGGGAATTTGAATGATTCGCAAAGGAGATTAAATGGATTGACGAAATTCAATAGTGTATAAGAGTTATTCTTGTTGATGGATAATTGTCAAACCGGTAAAAAGAAAGTAATATGAGTTATCGGAATTTCAAATAAATTGTGTATAAAAGATCTTGGCAAAACAATCGGTGATTGTAAGACCGCAACTCAGTATTGGGAAATTTTAAATGGGAGTCAACTTCAGAGGAAATGACTGATAACTTTGTTATGAAGTGTTGTGTTTCAACAAGAATGCACCGAAAGAGTAAGAAAAGGTTTAGAGTGTGAACTCGAATAGTTATTCGTGGAATAATTAACGGATGTATTCGCCGAGGCAAACGTGAGGATGATATCATTGGAATCCATCGAGAATGTCTGAACATAGTCGAAGACTATGGTTGATTTGAGTTAATAATGACCGTAAAAAGAATCTGTAATAGGAGTTGAGCGATCCCAGTTTATGGCAACGAGTCGAATCGATAAGGAAACTAAATTCGTCATTAAATGACCTCTATGTGACTGTCATGAAAATGGATTGGCAAGTGGTTTAAAATCGAAAAGATGATCCTGAATTACAAAGTGATTTACGGATTGGATTAAGATACAGTGTTAAGAATTGGTAAATGTGTTTCTGGTACTGAGTGTAAGGATTGGCAAATAATTATAAAGATATGAGCGAAAATCGGAATCGAAAGGAACGGATAAATTATCCTGTCCTCCTCATCGACTGTATATGAAATTTCGAGGACGAAATTTTTATAAGGAGGGGTGAATTGTAACATCCCGTTACTGTCATTAAGGGTATTATGGTAATATTGGGACAGACTGATAGGATTTCACTGCATACATTGACTAAGCATGTTACTGGCCTCTAATCATAGAGGAACTGGTTTACTGCATATGCATATATTCATTGGTACATGCATTCACTGATTGTGAGTATGAATTTACTGAACTGACTGGATCGAGAGTTAATTGAGGAATTAGAGTGATTGAGTGCATTTGGCTGATTCGATACTGTTTATGAGTGATCGGTAATTTATAGAGGCTTATAGGAAATTTTCTGTTATTTATAGAATTTCAGGTTCGGACCGAAAAATTTGCTAGAGACTGATAAATTCGATTCCGGATTTCGAAATTGACTGGCAAATAGCGTGGAAAATATAGATTGGTGATTCTAAGAATAAAATGTTGAGCTATTAGAAATTAGAGACTGAAATTTGGCTGAATCGAGACTCATGGCTATAAATATCTAAGTGGAATGGGAAGAGGAAAATACCTAAGGCATTTTCGCTTTTCTTCCTCTCCCTTCTCCACGGTGGTTGCGATTTCTCCCTATTGGTGAGTCTTGCTATTTCTCCTTTGGTTTTCCTCTCATTGTGTCTAGCTAACTGATTTGCTGTATTTGATGAAGGATTGAGAGGCTTTTGAGAGGTGTAATCGGTGATTTGGAGGATTTAGGGTTTACGGTGAAAATCTGTGGAAAATCATCGATTGGTATGTTTGTTGTGTTTAAAGTTGTTTTATTAGTTACTGCATGAATCTATGGCTTTTATTGTGGTTGATTGAGTAGTTGAGGGTGTTAATGGACGTTTTTAGTGAGAGAAATGGTCGGAAATCGATCGGAGAAGACGATCTGGTCTTCGCACGTCGCGACGAGCATCGAAGCGTTAGGGCTTCGTCGCGACGAATAAAATTGAATTGAGTTAAATGTATTGGTCGCGACGTAGGCAAAGAAGACGTCATGGCGAGTCATAGTGGAGACGACGCCGCGCGAAGCGTGTTTCACGCCATGCGGCGGCGTGTTTCACGCCGTGGCGAGCGTGCCTCTTTCGTCGCAGCGAATGCCGCGAGGTCGCGGCGAGGAACTGTTTCATTGGATTGGATTGTACTTAATTGGACATAATTTCATAGAGACATATGCATTACTATACTGTTTAATTGAGCGATTAGTAATAGACTGTACTGTACTGTTATAGAGGTGCCGTTGGATCGTCGTTCCACGGACATTCTTTGGGACTTCGTGCAATAGCTCGGAAGTAACGGTGAGTAACCTAGTTGGTTTCTCAAATTTCGAAAGTGTCTAAATATTCACCGTGAATTACTTGACAATGTGAATTACATGACTCTTGAGTTGTATGTGATCGAATTACATCGTATGACCATTTGAAATGTATAAAGGTGAACAGTATTAGTCTTGAAATGTGTATGGTGAATTGCATGCTCTTCTTGTATAGAATCAATAATGTGAATTTCACCGTATGACCGCATGACTCTTGAAAAGTGCACGATCGAATTGTATGTGTTTACCGTATTGGATTGGATTCTTGAATTATCGATTCATCGTTACCTTCGGGTTTTATAGCCATACTCGTGACTTCATGAATCTTGAATTATGAAATATACCACCGCATGCATAAATGCATGATCGGATAATGGGCGTGCCCAGTTGCTAATTTCTTTGAAAAGAGCCTAGAGCTCGAATATCGCATTGTCAGGGCTTAGCCCAGGGGAGAAATCACGACGCCGCCCCCACTGCCATTGATTGAGCACTTGGGCACAACATCGAATAACCGGAAAGAGTCTCATATGCATCATATATATGGATCGAATCGCCAAATTGTGTGACGACATCGAATGCGATGCCATGATTTCTTGTAAATTGTGATGTAATATCGTAAATCGTTCTATGCTCTTGAAATGTTGTTACCGACATCTTGATATCTTGATATAGACCATCGTATACATCGATATGTGAACCGCTCTACGCCATCTTGTATTATTAATGATGATCAGATATCTTGCAAACTATTATAGACTAATGTACACCGTTATATAATACCGTTAATTGTTATTCTTGTGTCGTCTTTTGCATGCAATTTGCGTAATGCATGATTTGAGTGAACCATCGATGATGGTTTTCACCGAGTTCGCAAACTCACCCAACATTGCAATTATTTTCAGAATCGAAGAGTACCCGTTAGCAAAACGGAGTATGGCGCAGATTTAGTGAAGGTCGAAGTCGGGATCGGTTCATATACGCATTGCACGTCTTTACTTTTGTACTAAAGTGTTTATTATGTATTTGTAAAATTGACCTAAGTGGCTTTTCAAAATGAGTGTATCCTATTCGACGGGATTGAATGAGTACCCAAAATTGAGTATAGAATTCAGCGCATTTGTTATAGAAAGTAATGCACCGATTTACGGCGAGTGTTCTAAGACGCCACCCTCATGGTCACGGCCCTCGGATATCACCATGGATATCGGGTTCGGGTCTCGTTGGGAGTGGGGTGCTACAAGTCAGCTCTTCAAGAAGAATTGCAAAGATGATGGTAAAGAAGAAAAGACATCTATCATATGCTACGAGTGTAATCAACCTGGACATTACAAGTTAGAATGTCCTACTCTAAAGAAGAAACCAAAGAAGAGTAGAGAAGACAAGAAAAGCATGATGACAACTTGGGAAGATCTAGATTCATCAGAGTCAAATACAAGTTTCGAGACATCTAAATATGCGAATATCTGTCTAGTAGCCAAGGAAGAAAGTGATGAGGAGGTAACTTATGAATACGATAACTTGCATGATGCTTATTCAGAACTATTAGAGGATTCTCATGCTATTCTGAAACAGTATAAACTGTTAAAGAAGAAGTATGTAGAAAACCTTGAACATACAGAAGAAATAGAGAGAGAAAATATCTGCTTAAAGAAACAAATAGAGGAGAAAAAGAAAGTTGTAGACAAATCTGATGAGATCAATCAGTTGAAGCTTAGAATTAAGAATCTTTCATCTAATTTAGCTACCTTCACTGAGAGTACAAAGAAAATGAATGAGATGCTACGAAAATGTAGACATCCAAGTGATAAAACTGGATTAGGGTTTATGAGTAATAAGTCTTATTATGATAGAAAGCCTTTTTCTCAAAATAAAAGGTATTACCAAACACGTATTCATCAACAATCTTGTAAAAGGCATCAAAGGACTCATTATGTGCATATTACTAACCAGAAAGGACCCAAGAAAATATGGGTACCAAAAAGTAAAATAGTTTCTCCTGCAGATATCCTTCCTTGGAAGATGCGACAAGCACCGTTGGTATTTAGACAGTGGTTGCTCGCGACATATGACAGGAAGAAGGTCTATGTTCCTAGATCTTCAGTATAAGAAGGGAGGATCGGTGACTTTCGGATACAACCAGCAGGGCAAGATAATTGGAATCGGTAAAATAGGTAAAGATTCCTTTGCATGCATAGATAATGTACTGCTTATTGATGGTCTGAAACACAATTTGATTAGTGTCAGTCAATTATGTAATTCTGGTTTCTTAGTCACATTCAATCAAAATCTGTGTGAAGTAAAAAAAAAATATGGGTCTATATTCTTTTCTACCAGGAGAAGAAATAATCTTTATAGAATTGATTTAGAAGAGTTTCAAAATCAAAATGTTTCATGTTTCTTATCTTCTGAAGAATAAAGACTAATCTGGCATAAAAAGCTAGGTCCTGTCTCTTTTAAATACATTTCAAAGTTGACAAACTATGATTTGGTAAGAGGTTTACCAAAAATGAGTTTTGACAAAGAAATTTTCTGTGAAAGTTGTTTGAAAGGGAAATAAGTTAAAACATCGTTTTCTTCTAAAAATTTTGTAACATCTTCTAGACCTTTAGAGTTGTTACATATGGATTTATTTAGTCCAACTAGGACAATAAGTCTTGGTGGAAAGAAATATGGACTTGTTATTGTTGATGACTTTACTAGGTTTTGTTGGATATTGTTTTTGTCACACAAAGATGAATCTTTTAAGTGTTTTAGGACCCTTTCTAGAAAGTTACAAATTGAAAAAGGAGTATCTATAGCCAGTATCAGGAGTGATCATGGTGGAGAGTTTGAGAATGAGAAGTTTAGATTATTCTGTGAGGAGAATGGAATTTTCCACAATTTCTCTACTCCTAGGACCCCACAACAGAATGGAGTTGTTGAAAAGAAGAACAGGACAATTCAAGAGATGGCAATGACTATGATGTGTGAGATTAATCTTCCTAAATACTTCTGGGAAGAAACTGTGAATACAGCGTGCTATATTCAGAATAGAATACTGTTGCGACCTTTGTTGAAGAAGACTCCTTATGAGTTATGGAATGGAAGGAGACTGAACATATCTTACTTCCATCCGTTCAGTTGCAAATGCTCTATTCTGAATACAAAGGAGTTGTTGGATAAGTTCGATTCAAAGACCTATTCAGGAATTTTTCTAGGCTACTCATCATCATCTAAGGCATTTCGGGTATATAACCCTATCTCAAAGACAGTTAAGGAAACCATCCATGTCAAGTTTGATGATCGTTCCCAACCCCATAAGGAAGATGACATGGAGGGTGAAGGTCCTTCAAAGAACTTAGATGATACAACAGAAACTCTATCATTAGGAACTCAAGTAGACAAGGTTGAGGATATTCCAGAAACTATTGGATTAAAGAGAGATTGAAAATATAGGAGTTCTCATCCAGAAGAGCTAATTATCGTGGAGACCTCAGAAGGAGTTAGGACAAGGTCCAAATTCAGAAGAGAAGCTAATGTGGCTTTCATCTCTGAAATAGAACCTAAGAAGATTGAGGAAGCTCTTCAGGATGAAGCTTGGGTTTTAGCCATGCAAGAGGAGCTGAATCAGTTTACTAGGAATAATGTTTGGTCCTTAGTTCCAAAACCCTCGAAGAAATCCATTATAGGAACCAGATGGGTTTTTAAGAATAAGTTAGACGAATCAGGTAGAGTGAGTCGGAATAAAGCTAGATTAGTAGCGCAAGGCTATAATCAGCAAGAAGGAATAGACTACAATAAGACATATGCTCCAGTAGCAAGACTTGAAAGTATTAAGATATTGCTAGAATATGATGTTTGACATGATATAAAGCTCTTTCAGATGGATGTGAAGAGCGTTTTTCTGAATGGTTTTATAGACGAAGAGGTGTATGTTAAGCAACCTCCTGGCTTTGAGGATGTTAGGAATCTAGATCATGTCTATAGACTTCATAAAGCTTTATACGGCCTGAAGCAAGCTCCTAGAGCTTGGTATGATCGTCTAAGTACTTTTCTTTTAGAGAGTGAGTTTAGTAGAGGTCAAGTTGATAAGACGTTTTTTAGAAAGAATTATGATAATGAGTTTATTTTAGTACAAATCTATGTTGATGATATTATATTTGGTGCTACCTCAAAGAAGTTATGTATGAGTTTTGAGAGTATGATGAAAAATGAGTTTGAGATGAGTATGATGGGTGAGTTAAAGTTCTTTCTTAGGTTGCAAGTTAAGCAAACCGAAGAGAAAATCTTTATCCATCAGCAAAAATATCTGAAAGAATTGTTATGTAAATTTGATATGAATAATGTAAAGCCTATGGTGACTCCGATGCATCCTTCGAACCTTTTGTCGAAAGATGAATTTGGTAAGAAGGTGGATCAAACCCTGTATAGAGGGATGATCGGCTCTTTACTTTATCTTACAACAAGCAGACCTAATATTCTGTTCAGTGTATGCTTGTGTGCAAGGTTTCAGGCTGATCCTAGAGAGTCTCATTATATTGCTATTAAAAGGATTATGAGATATCTCGCAGTTACTACTGATCTTTGCTTAATGTTTGAGAAAGGTAAAGATTTCAGGTTAATCGGATATTGCGATGCGGACTATGCCGGAGATAGAATTGAAAGGAAGAGCACTAATGGAGGATGTCACTTTCTTGGCTCAAACCTAGTCTCCTGGTCAAGCAAGAGACAAAGCTCAATCGCTTTATCAACTGTCGAAGCCGAGTGCATGTCTGCCGCAAGCTGTTGTTTACAAACATTGTGGATTAAATATCAATTGGAAGATTATTCAGTTCAAGAATAGGAGATCCCAATCTATTGTGACAACACCAATTCCATCAATCTATCAAAGAACCCAATACAACACTCGAGAGTAAAGCATATCGAAGTTAGACATCATTTCTTGAGAGACTATGTTCAGAGAAAGGTGGTGAGACTACAGTTCATTAAAACAGAGTATCAATGGGCAGACATATTCACTAAACCATTGAGTGAAGAACGGCTCAAGGAAATTAGACGGAACCTTAACATGGTTATGTTAAATGAACAGTCAGGCTAAGAGATCGTCAAAGTTAACGGCGTCAAAAACAGTGGTTTACAGTTGGTAACTTCTCTCACAAGGAAGTTGTGGAGGGAAAATCTCATAGTCTTGAGGATCCCAACGATTCTAGAACCCACCTGATAAGACCCTTCGAGTAGTCTAAAATTAAAATCATTTCGATTACTCTCAAACATAGACGTTTCATCTCTCTCTAAAACTCTTGCAATCAACTTTACCTTTGAAGAACAGCTTACCAGAGCCAATTTCTATTCAGAATCAATGGAGCCAGCTATGATTTATGGAAGATATGTGGACTTCGAATCTCTGAGGAAAGATGATATGGATGTTGAATAATAGATTGTAGAAACTGGATGGAGAAAGTTTTTCCAAGTGCGGGAACCGGTGTATACCGATGAGGAATATGATTTTTGGAAGAATGCACAACTGGTAGATGACACTATTGCCTCCACAGTAGATGGGATATCTATTATTGTGACAAAAGAGATAGTAGAGAAGGTGACTGAATGTTCATCAGTTAGAGAAACCTTGTCAAGAAAAGCCAAATGGATGACAAAGGTTAGTATGAAGAAAGAAGATGTCAGTAAACAGTTATATGGAGTTAATGACCCATCAGAGAGGAAGACCTCGAGTCTGGTCCCGAAGGCTAGGGTTCTTCATGCGATTCTGTTCAATTGCATCTTACCTAGAGCAGGGTCAAGGCATTTAGTGACTACCTTGGATGAGCAATGCCTATTCTACTTGCTAAATCGTCGTCTCATAGATCTACCATTTCTAATTTTTCATTATATGGTTAAGGGGATGAAGGATACTAACAGTTATCCTTACGACATACTACTCACGAGGATTTTTAGGGAATCTGGAGTCCTTCTTCACAGAGGAATCAGAAGGATGATATCTATAAAGAGTTCTATTAACTCAGATACAATAAGGAGAATGGGCTTCAAGGTGGTGGTAAAAGAAGAAGCAGATTCTACGAAGAAAGCTAGAACTGAGGGGGAGCGTTTACTGAAGAAGTCTCCCGCTACAAGTTCTAAATCTCAAGAAAGTATGAAAATGCCCATAGATGAAAGAAGACAATTATCTGGAAGATCTTTGATAAAGCAGGCGATTTCTCAAAGAGAAGTTAGCCTAGTTCGGAGGACAGATGAAGGTATGTCGAAAAGAAAAGGGGAGAATCTTCTGGGTGAAATTTCTAAAAAGGCAAGGAGATCACATAGGATTCGTACTCTGAGACAATAGGAAGAGAAGAGAGCCAGAGAGCAGAATCAGGTAGAAGTTTCTGAATCTCGCGCACCAAAGGCAACGAGATCTCTAGTCTCAATCTTACAAGAAGACTCAGCCAAACAGGCTAAGGAGGCTGAGAAGAAGAGGAAGTCGGAGTCTGAGAAGCAGAAATCTCAAGTTTAGAAAACTCCGAGACTGACTAAGGCAGTGGAGAAGACTAAAGAAATTAGTCAAAAGAAGGATACTATCGATGCTGCTCAAAAGGAAAAGCAAATTGAGTCTAGCCTAGTTCAGTTTACTCCTAAAGATGTTCAACAAGAGGCAACAGCAGATTTAAGCTTGGTACAGATACCACAGGAAAAATCTGATGTACCTAGTCTGGTTATATACAACTATTCTGAATTTTTTAGAAAAGACAAGTTGGAGATCAGACTGGTTGAATTTGTGACCAAGAGGAGTACTTCAATTGCCATCTGTGATCAACCAAGGAGGAAGGTGAAGGCTGTCTTACAACCTATTTCGATAAATAGTGAGACATGACATCTACTGAGTGAAGATGAAAATAATTTTTATGATGCTTTGAGGGATGCTGCTACAAAGCCATACCCTTCAAAAATATCCAGTCAACCATATACTATTTATCCAATTATAGAGAAGACGGTGATAAAGGTTATAATAGACATTCAGCCTAGATATCCTTTAGATATGAATAAGGGGAAGATGAAGTTACATCCTAAAAGAATCAGTGATAATCTATCCGCAGACCAGATTGAAGATGAAGTACAACGAATTGATGAAGCATGCGCTTCAATGGAGAAATCTGACGGAGTTGGTTGTAGTTTTACAGATAAGAATGAATACTGTCCAGTAGGGGGAAGACTGATTACAGGAATGTTTATTGAATCCCTTGTGCAGACAGTTATGCGTATTAGGCCACTATCTAATACACTGTCTATTCAAGTTGAAGCCATATCCCTGCAAGGAAGACAAGTGCTCATGCTACCTGCTCCTTATGATTTAGATCTTCCGGAGCCTAATCTATTTGTTCATCTACTAACTTTTGAGATTGTTGAAGATTACATTCCATCCTCAGACGCATATGCTACTACAATTGCGTTTATAGAACCCTCAGCGAATGATGATCAACTCTCCTCACCGTTTGACTCCCAAGCTGAAATTAGGCACTTACGCAGAAAAGTCAAAGAGCTAAAGGAGATGATGAATGAAATGAAGAAGCTGATGACATAACTGATGAAGAGTCATCGTCATTGATCATTTTTTATTATAAAAAATAGGGGGAGAAGAGAATGGAAGGCAGCAGCAATCAAAGAGTCTCAAAGGGTGTGATTGAAGGAGTCGATGAAAAAGATAGGGAAAGGAAGAGGAAGACTAATGAAGAAGTCAGAAGAACACACATGAAGATAAGTTTTGAAGATAATTTTTTTTTATTTTTACCTATATGATTTGTTATCTCAAAAAGGGGGAGATTGTTGAGTCAAAATGACTTTACATATATATGATTTTGATGAATAAAAAAGAAGAAAAAAAAGTAGACGCAGAATGAAAAAACAGACAGACGGAGAAAAGAAAAAGCAGACGCAGGATGAATAACAAAGAAGTTGAAAAGCAGACGGAGAAATGAAAAGTAGACGCAGAAAGCAAACGCAGAAGTAAAAAACAGAAGCAGAAGTAAAAAAGCAGACGCTGAAATAAAAACAGACGGAGAGGTAAAAAGTAGACGCATAAATGAAAAGCAGACGCAGAATTCAAAAGCAGACACAGAATTCAAAAGCACACAAAGAAAGAAAAGTAGACGCAAGAGTCAGTTCGAGTTAGTTACAGAACTCAACTGATTAACCGTTTCTTTCAAGATTCAAGAAGCAAGAATCAAGAAGCAGTTGCAGAAGAAGACTATAAATATGAGTCGAAGTCGAAGATTGTAAAATTAGTTTACTTACGTATACGCGAACGTAAAAGCTTGTTTGTGAGATTATTGTGCAAAATAGCTAAGAGCTAGTAATACTGTAACAGAGTTTAAACACTTTTGTAAGAAAGTAGTACATAGCCTGCAGAGGCTAAGAGTAAAAGAATACTGAGTGTAGAGACCTGAAGAGGCTCAGAAAGAATACTTGTAAACGTTGAAGAGAAAGTAAAATCTCATAAAGACTTCTGAGGACTGGACGTAGCCCACGGTTTGGGGTGAATTAGTATAAAATTGCTTTGTTGACTTCTCTCTACTCTATCTTTCTTTAAGTTCAAAGTTTTGTTATTACTTAGATTTCAAAACAAGTTTTTCAAAGTTTTGATTAATTCGAATTTACCGAAGTTTTTGTGAAAAGAACTTGTTTTTAGCAAAACGTTTATTAAAGATTTTTCAAGAAGGGAAATACACAATTCAACCCCCCTTCTCGTGTATTCATATATCGTATTATAAGCATTGTACTAACGTGTGATTCCTTGTAGATATCTAGGATAATGCATAGTTGAATTCATAAAGTGAAGGGAACTTTAATTTCATTATTATCTTTTACTTGTTCAGTGATCAAGTTTTGTTATTTTATTTTAATTTTTTGTTAATCAATCTTTTGTTGAATTAGACAAACTATAATTCAAAGTGTTAAGTGACTATATTCAATCTTTTTAGAACAATACCATTTGTACTACAATATATAACTAGTATACTTACAATATAATATAAAACTAGTAAACAAATTTTCGACAACATTGCCAGGGATTGCAATTTTAACAACTTATCCAATTTGAATTTTGTTAATTTAAGGAGTTTGATACTTTTTCTTTTTTGATTTCAGGTGCATGAACACAAGAATCATAAGGAGCTTAATAAAATTATGAGATACATCAATTTTTGACATCACTAACCATGAAAGAGAAATTCAAAAACCAAAGTGCCAAGAAGCTATAAATAAAACAATTATGAAAAAAGGAAATCAAAGAGGACATTAAAGGACCCTTTATGGATTTTATGAGCCCAAGTTTTAAAGTGAATCAACAAGGCATCACAATACCCCTGTCTTAGCTAACAACTTTGAGATAAAGCTAACCTTATTAAATATGCTACAAACTAATGTGTAGTTTTATGGTTTGGCTAATAAAGACCCAATGCATACCTGGCAAACTTCTTGGGGATATGCAACACATTTAGATACAATGGGTTGTTTGAAGATACTGCAAAGGTGATGTTGTTCCCTTTTACACTGAGGGATCGAGCTAGGGCGTGGTTGAACTCTTTAAACCCTAAGAATGTCACAAATTGAGAGCAATTAGTACAAAACTTTTTGGAAAAGTATTTTGCTTTGACAAAGACCACAAGAATCATTAAAGAGATCATAAATATCCATCAGAGTGATAAAGAGTCCTTATATGAAGCATGAATTAAAAAATTACCAAGGATTTGTCCACGCACAACTTACCAAAGGAATTCTTGTTACAAACATTCAATAATATAGTTAATACACACATAAGAGGGATTATATATGTAGTAGCTAGTGTTTCTTTAATAAGAAAAATAATTGATGCCGCACACAATCTATTATAGAAATGTTGAATAATAGTTACCTATGGATAACAGAGAGGGGCAAACAACAAAATTTCAAAGAGAAGAAGGTAGTGATAGCTAAGAATTTAGTGACAACTTTGCAGGCTTAAATGTCGATCCTTACTAAGCAATTAAGCAACTAATAGGCCTCTTCTTTTAACCTAACGAAGGCAGTACAACATAGATGTGAGTTAAGTGGGCAAGAAAGTTATATGATAGCTTTTTTTTATGGATAACAATAGTATATAATAAGTTAGTTTCATGGGAGCTCAACAAAGGGGAATTAACAATTCATACTCTAACGTATCTAATCTTGGGTGAAAGAACTACCTAAATTTTTCTTAGACTAAGAATGCAGTAAATAACATGAGAGCACAAAGTCCATCAAGATTTCAGTAGGATAGGCTTAGATCCTTGGAGTCAAATATGGGCAAGTTAATAGATGTGCTAAGCTCTAACCATAATAACCAAGATGAACGTCAGAAGAGGATGGAAGTCAAATTTGATTAAATAATAAAGAACCACTCCCCTTTAATTCATAGCTAGGAGGTATAAGGTAGGCAACTTACTAATACATTGTCAACAACTAATGTGGGGAAAATGTAGCGCCTCCTTACCGTAGGGTGCGCACCAGGATGCCCGTAGGTCATTCCAATACATATCCGACGATAAGGGTGCACTACAGACGATCACTACTATAATCCACATGGCATAAATAATTACAAAGCATCAATATGAACAACTCTAAATTTGGAACCATAAAGTACTTTCTCATTTCATATCATCAAACAGAATATAGACAAGCCTATCAGTTTTCCACGGTCTAAATACATTGTTCCAAAAAGGAAATCTGATACAAAATTCTATACTAAGTCATCCTCAAAAATCAATCCCAGCTGACCGACCTGTGTGCCATAACTTCTCTTGTCAACGCGCTCACACGGCAGGAAAAGTCAATCTCTGGAGCTAGGAGTCTAAACTATCGATCCTGAAAAATAGATGCAATTTTGGGTGAGTTTGTGAACTCAATAAGAAACCATCATCGATGGTTCACTCAATTCATGCATTACGCAAATAGCGTACAACACATCACCATAACATATTTAGAAGCCATATAGCAATTTACAATTTTTCATACAGTCACAGAACTCAGAGATTTCACAAATCAGTTATCACAATTATAGCATGCATTCTTGCCTATTTTCCATTCACTGAATTCAATCCATTGCAATGCGTATGCAATGCATATGTGACTCTTTTCCAGTTTATTTCAGTATTGTGACCGAGCGCTTAATAGTGTTCAGTGTTCAATAGACGCGTCTAGGGAGTAGGAGAGCCCTTTGAGTATGCACTAACTCCCTTTGAGCTCAAGGCTCTTTTTCAGTAATCAAGCTCAAGGATCTTTTTCAGTATCAGTGGCGACTTAGGTCACAACTATCATTATCTGTTCATGCATTTGTGTATGAAATGCAACATGCCCACTAATTCACAGTTACATTTCCATTTAAACCTATTTATCACTATTCTTCAGAATCTCGTAGCAGTTAGATCCGATTTATCAAAAGTAGAAATATCAATCCTAATCATCCATATAATCATACAATTTATATTCGCAAACAGTTCAAAGAGCATTTAACAATCAGAAATTGAGGAACCAATTAGGTTACTCACCTGTAACTTCCGAGCTACTGCCTGGAAGTCCCAGCAATATCCGTGGGAAGACGATCCAACGGTGCCTCTATAACAGTTAAATAATTTCCCATTACTAATGCATAATTAGAAAAATTCAATGATGTACATGTCTATACTGAACGATGTACGATGCATGTTCATGACTTTCCGGCGCTATATCCCAATTTCACTATCTTATGACGAAATCTATCTTTTCACTCAATTGATCGATAATGACTCATTGCATTTCTAAAATTTAGTTCAATTCACCATATCATGCACCCTAGAATAATTCCAAGAAAACCTATTCATTTGATCAAATTCACCCATTGAAGACCCCAAGTCATACTCTAATTATCATAATAAAATCCTTAGGCTACAATAAAAACCTATCTTTAACTTTCTTTCAATAATTGAGATCCTACTAATTTAAATTCAAACTTTCATTCTTTATCTCAATTGTAGACCTCTCTCTCTAGATCATAACGAATCAAGAATCACCTCAATAGGAGGTCTACTCTATAAGTTATGCCCCAAAAACTAAAATAAACCAATTCAGAAAACTGGTCCTCGCCGCGGCCTCTGACCTCTCGCCGCGGCGTCAAGAGACTCTTGCCGCGGCATCTACACAGTGGCTCGTCATGACGTCCAACTTACCACTCGTCACGACGTCCCGCTCGTCACGGCGAACTGCTCGTCGCGGCGTACGCTCGTCGGGGCGTCTACTCACGTCGCAGCCTACGCTCGTCGCGACATCCAATTATTCCCTCGTCGAGACGTGCGGTCCTGGTTCGTCTTCTTCGATTCCCTATTTACATTTCTCTCTCTAAAATTCAACCATAACTCACTCTCAACTACCCCAAACTTTCATATTGATTATAATAAATGTAACATCCCGTCACCGAAGGGAAGGTTATATTGGTAAATTGAGACGGGTTAGGAATTTTTTACCGCATATTATTGACTGACCATTCTTTTGGCCTCTAATTTTAGAGGAGTGAGTCTTTTGCACATGCACATTTAGGTACATGCATTTATGACATTTCCCGACATTTGATTTTGCATTTGATATGATTGTGATTTGTGAAATAATTAGATTTGATTATGATTTATTGATAATTTTGGAATAATTGAGTTTGAATATTAAGTTGGAACTGTATTTGAGTGATTGCCAATTGTTAGCGACTCTTTGGAAAATTTTCTAGAAATTTGGGAGAAAAATGTCCGGACCGAAAATTTTCCGAGTGGTAGACCGACTGAATGTATAATGAAATAATTGTCTAATGGCAATGGGAAAGTTAGATATATGATTTTAGGAATTATTATGACGGGCCATTAGAATTTAGAGACAGTTTAGACCGGAAATGATTTTTTTTGAAAAGAGTTAGAGCTTTAAAAGAGTGTTTGAGGGGAAGAGAGTAACCCTTTATATACCTTAGGCTTTGAAATTGCAGGAAAGACATTTCTCTTCTCTCCTAGGGCACGTTTTCTTTCTCCTTCGATTGTGTGTCGTTTTCCCTTTCCTTGCGTGATCCTTGCTTGCTTGTTTCCTTCGTTTTCTAAGATCAAGCTTAAACCCTAAAGAAGAAGAGGTTCTGTGTGGCTTTGGGAGAAAATCGTGGGTGTTAGAGCTTGGAAGTGATTTTCGGAGATTGGAAGATTTAGGGCTTGATTGGTAAGTAAAATGGTTTAAATGTTGTGTTATTGTTATTAAAATGCATTCATGGGTTTAAATGTTAAGATTAGAGTTTTGAGTTAAGTTATTACCGGTTTTAGAGTGAGAAGTGGCAAAAAATCGATTGGAGAAGACGAACCAGGGCCGCGCGTCGCGACGAAAGAATTATTAGACGTCGCGACGAGCGTACGCTGCGACGAGCGTAGACAACACGACGAGCGTACGCTGCGACGAGCGTACACCACGACGAGCGGGACGTCGCGGCGAGCGTCTCCAACACGTCGCGACGAACGTTTATACGTCGCGGCGAGGAGCAATTTCTGAATTGATATAGTTTGATTTTTGGGGCATAACTAATGGTGTAGACCTCCAATTGAGGTGATGTTTGATTTGTTATGGTCTAGAGAAAGAGTTCTACAATTGAGGAAAAGGATGAGAGTTTGAATTCCGGTTTTAGAAATCTCAAGTATAGAAAGAAAGTTAAAAATGTGATTGTATTGCAACCTAAGGATTGTTTTTGAAAATTGGAGTATAATTGTGGGGTCCCTAAATGTAAAGATAGGCTATTGGAATTTAGAACTGAGCATAAAGAATGAATTCGATCTAGAGAATGGTGATATTGATTTTGAGATAATACCCTAACGAGTATGGCGTGATAAATTAATTGAATATTAGAATTGAAATTGGGGAGTTCCGTAATATGTTATTGAATTGAAATTGAATCATTACTGTACAATTGAGTGAAAAGTTAGAATTTGACAAAAGAAAATGGATAATGGGGGATAGCACCGGGAAAGTCATGAATAGGCATAGTACATCTTTTATTCAAGGCATGTGCATCGTTAAATTATTTTGGCTGTGCATTTTGTAATGGAAATTATTTGACTGTTATAGAGGCTCCGATGGATCGATATTCTATGGATATTGTTGGGACTTCCAGGCTGTAGCTCAGAAGTACAGGTGAGTAACCTAGTTGGTTCCTCAATTTCTGATTTGCTAAATGTTCTGTGTGAACTGTTGTTAATATGAATTGTATGATCACCGTAATCGTGAATTGGTGTGCGTAATTGTGAATAATCTATCTGAATTCGATAAGTAGAATCGACTGAAATATGTTATTGTGCCATTGTGAACGCATGCTAGGCATGATCGGAATTATATGTCTGTTTTCGATAAAATGATTCTGATTGCATGGGATAAATGAATTCCATAATTGATTGATTAATAACGGTTCAGGATTTCGAGTCGCTAACGAGCTACAAGCTTGATCATCGACATCGAAGAGAGCCTCGCGCTCAAAAGGGATTAGTGCATACCCAGAGGGCTCTCCTATCCTTACTGATGCGTGGAAAGTAGTGCATACCCAGAGGGCTCTCCTACTTCCTAAAACACAATTACTATTTACTGTGCCCGAAAAAGGGGCAGACGCGTTTGCATCCCTCGAGTAGGGGCGAAGCAAAACCGTGAGGGTGGCCACCACACCAAAGCGGGCAATATCGAAAGGTGGAAGTGCATACCCTGAGGGCTCTCCTCCTCCTAAGACGCGTTTACCGAATACTGTTCACTGTTAAAGTGATCAGTCATAACTCAGAATAAACATGGAAAATAAGGGGAAATGATTACGTGTGCAACTCTTATGTGTATGGATTAAATAGTGAACATAGGAAAAGGATTTCATGCCTTTTATTTGTCTGATAATGGTTATATGAGGATCTTGAATGTGTAATTGACTGAACTGTGTATTCCTTGCGATATGCATGAGTTGGGTGAACCATCGATGATGGTTTCTCGCTGAGTTCGCAAACTCACCCAACATTGCAATTATTTTTCACGAATTGAAGAGTACCCCGTTAGACGCACGGGAGTATGTCACTGCTCGCAAGTTAGAGTTCGAGGTCGGGATCAGTTCACGTCTGCATTTGTGTCATTCTGAATTATGTGTAAATTTGTATTTCTGCAAGATTAGTACTATTATTGCCGAAGGCCCCAATTTATTAATGCTGTATTGTAATTTGATTTCTGACATAGTGTTTTGATTGAAAATAATTTCGTATCGTGGGCCCAATTTGGTTATTGAATTCCGCGTATATGATTGTTTTCAAAAGAAAAAAAATGTCTTACCGGGTTTTAAAATTGATTTGACTGCTCTGGCATACCACCCTCGTGAGGCACGGGCTCGGATATCACCATCGATATCGGGTTCGGGTCTTGCAGGAGTGGGATGCTACATTTGTGGTATCAGAGCCCAGAAGTACAATCTTACATGGGCTTTCTGAAAAAAAAATGTGTCAAGTCACATGCATTTAATTCATGTCACGGTAGACAGTAACAACTGATCCTCCCCAGTCTAGTATACGAGTCACATGCATGAGCATGTATCGGTCATTTGAGCGGTTAGAAATAGTGAAGGAAATTATAGTGTGTTAGAATGTGATAGAAGGAAGTTGTGGATATCGAGAAATAAAAAAAATGTATGGTTCGATTTGACAGATGAAAATTTGGTGTACTGGTATTGGCAGATGTATTATGAAGTGCGATATCAATGGAGAATAGAAATTGATAGAGGAAAATAGAGATATGATAGAAATGGTAAGATTTCACGTGTATAAAGTGGATGAAAATAAAATGTCCTATGATCTTGAGAAGTTACAATTGGGATTGATTACTGTGTCGAGAGTTATGAATATTGATGTATGACTTTGAGTCAAATTATGTTAGTGAGAAATCAAGAGTGATTGTATATCTATGATATTGATCTGAGTGTGAAAATACATGGGTATGATGCAATAATGAAAAGATTGAAAGGTAAGACCATGATACTGATAAATGAAAAAGTTGTTCGGGTTTAGTTGATTTGCCTAAGTAAATGCATACCTGATTATGGGAAGCAATTAATGAGTTAGTGGATAATTGCTAGTCCTATTCTTATTATTGTCATTGTAAGTGTACATCTGACATTGGAATCGCCTCATGGGTGAAATTATTAAGCGTAAGTGGGTAATATGCGTGAATAGGATATAGGAGGAAATCGGTGGCCTATGAAATAAGTTCCGATTATAGTTCCTGTAGTCCAAGTTCAAGATGAGTTAGAGTAAGGCTACTGATGGGTAAATGACGTGAATACCTTTTCAGATAAGATGTGATGATTATAGAGATGTATACCAAGATATTAAAGTAAATGAAATTGTTTAAATGCCCTACAGAGACTCATGATGAGGGATGTTCTGATCTTGTAAGGCTTGGCATGAGCTGCTTTTATTGTGATATTATGTGTAGTCGAAATTGATCTTCTCGAGGTATTAAGGATGACTGATATATCGTGACGAAAAATAGTTGATTGATAAAGTTTTATGAACATTATTAATGATTGATAAGGTTTAGTTGATCCGATAATTTGATTTGAGGGTAATCATTGAAGAGATAAATTTGAAATGAAGTAAAAGTTAATTTTTGGAATCTTAATGCTAGTGGAGACTTAAGTGTAAGAGATAAAATATGTTACTGAAAAAAAAGTGTACATTATGTTGCTGAAATGAACCCGATTATGTAAGAAAAGTATATGAATTGTGAATATGAGAAGAACATAGGTTCGTGTATATTATGTGTAATTATTTTCTGGAAGTACAAATTTGATATGATGAATGTGTTATCAACCCAGTTTGTAATAATGGCAATAAATTGAATTATGTGGGGAACTAGGGTAAAAGAATATGTGTCAGAATATATTATGATGAAACTGAGAAAGTTATAAGAAAATTATTCCTCATTGGAGACAATCGATATTTAGGGAATTATACGAATTGATCATGGGTATAAGGAGTTTATTATACTATTGAAGAGTAGAATGTCTCAATTGTGATTAGAGTGGGTAATGACTATAAGCATAGATGATCGATTGAATGCATTTGAAAAATGAAGTAGATAAATTGGCATAGTTGAGGAAATTGTTTATCATACAAGTTTCATAAGAGTGAATCTTAGTTAACCAAATAAGTAATGGAATGAATGAGTATACGAATATGGCACATTGGGTGTTTATTAGAACCAACTGAATGATGGATACGTCCAGAAAATTGTCAAAGATTTTCTGGCCTTAGCTTTGATAAAAGTGTTTGAGGAAAAGCGTGTGAATAGTATGACTTATGATTGTAAAAGAGACATTTGCATATTTTGCAATATCTACTGAAGTGTCCCAGTAAAGGTTATGACGCAATTTATTGAAATTGTGTAAAATGATTTTTGTATCTAGGGACATATATAACCTCGTGGGCTGTATTGTGATTGATGATCTGAAATTTGTTGTACTGAGTATTGCTTTACAAGCTTGGAGACATTAATTGTACAGCAACGTTTATGGATATATCCATGGATATGCAAATCATTAATGATCGAGATATTTCGGGATTTTGAATGATTTGAAAAAGGATTAAGCGATTAAGTAGTCGCAAAGTTAAGATAATGATGCAATTAAATGGATTGACCAGGAACTCAATAGCAAAAATTGGGCGATAAGGTTATTAAATCTTGTGTATTATTGTTAAGTGTTAATAGTCGAACTAGCAAGGGGCAAAAAAAAAAGAAAGTATTCTTAGTTATTGGAATTCCAAAGTAGGTGTGCATCAAGAATTATTGACAAAACCCGAATTGAGGATTTAGAAATTGTGAACCTTATTGAGAAATTGAAAACTGACTCCAATTGTTGAGGAAAGTGATATGTATAGTTTGACTAAGAAATTTGTGTAGTATGGACTAGGGCCATTGTTAGACAAAAATTCGAGAACCAGTCAAAGTCCTATGCTATAGTATGAGCACATCGAAAAGTAATTGATGGTTTAGAATGAAAAATCGAATGATTATAAATGTGAATAACCAACAGCCTTAACTGTTGGAGACAAATGTAAAACGGGTATTTTTGGAGTTCATAGGGACATGAGATCAATGTATAGTTCAGATTGATTATGGACATAATAATCGCTGTATTGGTGACAACATTCGAAATGTGTATAAGGGGTCTTACAGTAAAGGATCAGGGCCTAAAAGTAGTCGATGGCCAGGATTGAGTTGAGACAATATTGATAGTGAAATGAATTTATAATAGGGATTAAGAAATCCAAATGAGTGATAATGAGTCGAGTTGATTGTTATCGAGGTCATGAGAATCTTATGAGATTAGTGTTTTAACGCTGAAGAGATGTCTTTTTGTAAGCGATAAATGAAATGCTCTGAACAGTATTTCAGCCATGATGCACATAGATAGAGATAAATGTATAATTGGGGAAATTAAATTCATTGTAAAGTGGCCTCTATGTGACTGTGGTGTAAATAGAACTAAGAATTGGGAATTTCAGTAAAGGATCATTCGGAAATATTGGACAGGATTAGGAAATATTGTTAGGATCCGACATATGTGTTATTGATATTGGATGTGACGAATTGCGAGTAATTATGATAAAATGGTAAGACAGTATTGAGTATGAAAAAGGTGAATAGTTAATTGATTGTATTGATTTCAGTTCATTGGCAGAAATTACTCGTGTAGCGAAATAAGTGAAAAACAGAAAGTCAATGATCGAAAAGACTCCCCCACCTTCCGAATCAATCGTATATGAAATTTCGAGGACGAAATTTTTGTTAGGAGGGAAGAATTGTAACATCCCGTTACCGAGGGGAAGGTTATATTGGTAAATTGAGACGGGTTAGGATTTTTTTACCGCATATTATTGACTGACCATTCTTTTGGCCTCTAATTTTAGAGGAGTGAGTCTTTTGCACATGCACATTTAGGTACATGCATTCATGACATTTCCCGGCATTTGATTTTGCATTTGATATGAATTGTGATTTGTGAAATAATTAGATTTGATTATGATTTATTAGAAATTTTGGAATAATTGAGTTTGAATATTGAGTTGGAACTGTATTTGAGTGATTGCCAATTGTTAGCGACTCTTTGGAAAATTTTCTGGAATTTGGGAGGAAAATATCCGGGCCGAAAATTTTCTGAGTGGTAAACCGACTGAATGTATAATGAAATAATTGTCTAATGGCAATGGGAAAGTTAGATATATGAATTTAGGAATTATTATGACGAGCCATTGGAATTTAGAGACTGTTTAGACCGGAAATGATTTCTTTTGAAAATAGTTAGAGCTTTAAAAGAGTGTTTGAGGGGAAGAGAGTAACCCTTTATATACCTTAGGCTTTGAAATTGTAGGAAAGACATTTCTCTTCTCTCCTAGGGCACATTTTCTTTCTCCTTCGATTGTGTGTTGTTTTCCTTTCCTTGCGTGATCCTTTCTTGCTTGTTTCCTTCGTTTGCTAAGATCAAGCTTAAACCCTAAAGAAGAAGAGGTTCTGTGTGGCTTTGGGAGAAAATCGTGGGTGTTAGAGCTTGGAAGTGATTTTCGGAGATTGGAAGATTTAGGGCTTGATTGGTAAGTAAAATGGTTTAAATGTTGTGTTATTGTTATTAAAATGTATTCATGGGTTTAAATGTTAAGATTAGAGTTTTGAGTTAAGTTATTACCGGTTTTAGAGTGAGAAGTGGCGAAAAATCAATCGGAGAAGACGAACCAGGGCCACACGTCGCGACGAACGTTTATACGTCGCGGCGAGGAGCAATTTCTGAATTGATATAGTTTGATTTTTGGGGCATAACTAATGGTGTAGACCTCCAATTGAGGTGATATTTGATTTGTTATAGTCTAGAGAAAGAGATCTACAATTGAGGAAAAGGATGAGAGTTTGAATTCCAGTTTTAGAAATCTCAAGTATAGAAAGAAAGTTAAAAATGTGATTGTATTGCAACCTAAGGATTGTTTTTGAAAATTGGAGTATAATTGTGAGGTCCCTAAATGTAAAGATAGGCTATTGAAATTTAGAACTGAGCATAAAGAATGAATTCGATCTAGAGAATGGTGATATTGATTTTGAGATAATTCCCTAACGAGTATGGCGTGATAAATTGATTGAATATTAGAATTGAAATTGGGGAGTTCCGTAATATGTTATTGAATTGGAATTGAATCATTACTGTGCAATTGAGTGAAAAGTTAGAATTTGACAAAAGAAAATGGATAATGGGGGATAGCACCGAGAAAGTCATGAATAGGCATAGTACATCTTTTATTCAAGGCATGTGCATCGTTAAATTATTTTGGCTGTGCATTTTGTAATGGAAATTATTTGACTGTTATAGAGGCTCCGATGGATCAATATTCCACGGATATTGTTAGGACTTCCAGGCTGTAGCTCAGAAGTACAAGTGAGTAACCTAGTTGGTTCCTCAATTTCTGATTTGCTAAATGTTCTGTGTGAACTGTTGTTAATATGAATTGTATGATCACTGGTAACTGTGAATTGGTATGCAGAATTGTGAACAATCTGTCTGAATTCGATAAGTAGAATCGACTGAAATATGTTATTGTGCCATTGTGAACGCATGCTAGGCATGATCGGAATTATATGTCTGTTTCCGATAAAATGATTCTGATTGCATGGGATAAATGAATTCCATAATTGATTGATTAATAACGGTTGTGACTGGAGCTGCTAACGAGAGCTACAAGCTCGATCACTGATACTGAAAGAGAGCCTCGCGCTCAAAAGGGATTAGTGCATACCCAGAGGGCTCTCCTATCCTTACTGATGCGTGGAAAGCAGTGCATACCCGGAGGGCTCTCCTACTTTCTAAAACGCAATTACTGTTTACTGTGCCCGAAAAAGGGGCAGACGCTTTTGCATCCCTCGAGTAGGGGCGAAGCAAAACCGTGAGGGTGGCCACCACACCAAAGCGGGCAATATCAAAGGGTGGAAGTGTATACCCTGAGGGCTCTCCTCCCCCTAAAACGTGTTTACCGAATACTGTTCACTGTTAAAGCGCTCAGTCATAACTCAGAATAAACATGGAAAATAAGGGGAAATGATTACGTGTGCAACTCTTATGTGTATGGATTAAATAGTGAACATAGGAAAAGGATTTCATGCCTTTTATTTGTCTGATAATGGTTATATGAGGATCTTGAATGTGTAATTGACTGAACTGTGTATTCCTTGCGATATGCATGAGTTGGGTGAACCATCGATGATGGTTTCTCACTGAGTTCGCAAACTCACCCAACATTGCAATTATTTTTCACGAATTGAAGAGTACCCCGTTAGACGCACGGGAGTATGTCACTGCTCGCAAGTTAGAGTTCGAGGTCGGGATCAGTTCACGTCTGCATTTGTGTCATTCTGAATTATGTGTAAATTTGTATTTCTGCAAGATTAGTACTATTATTACCGAGGGCCCCAATTGATTGATGCTGTATTGTAATTTGATTTCTGACATAGTGTTTTGATTGAAAATAATTTCGTATCGTGGGCCCAATTTGGTTACTGAATTTCGCGTATGTGATTGTTTTCAAAAGAAAAAAATGTCTTATCGAGTTTTTAAATTGATTTGACTGCTCTGGCATACCACCCTCATGAGGCACGGGCTCGGATATCACCATCGATATCAGATTCGGGTCTTGCGGGAGTGGGATGCTACAATAAATGCATCAAACAACTATACAACAACATTAAAGCTAATTTCTTACCGATCAAGCCCTAAATCTTCAAACTCCGAAAATCTCCTCCAAGCCCTAACACCCACGATTATCTCCCATATCTACGCAAAACATCGTTTTCTCCAAGGTTTCTAGATGTTCTTCAACCACAAAGAAGAAACAAGAAAGAATCTCAAAGGTGGAAGGAAACGGAAATCACCGAAAGGAGAAGAAGAAGAAAAGCCCTAAGGTAGAAGAGAGAAAATCTTTCAGCAATTTCAAAACCTATGGCTTTTAAAGGTTGATTATAAAATCTAGGGTTCATAAGCTATAAGCCCTCAAACTCTTTTAAATTTCAGTCTCTAATTTCCAATGGCTTGGCATTTTATTCCTAACATCAAAAATCTACTTTTCCCTTGCCATTGGATAGTTACAGCAGTACTATAAAGTCAATCGGTCTGTTACTCGAAAAATTTCCGGTCCGGACATTAACTCCCAAATTTTTCAGAAATTTTCCTAAGGGTTGCTATCAACTAGCAATCACTCTCAGGACATTCTAATTAACTATTGAAATCCAACTATTCCATAATTCCCAATAAATCGCAATCAACTATACTTATCTCAAAATTGCAAATCATATCATAATCACAGTTAAATTGCCGGAAACGTCAGAAATGCATGTACCTAAAAATGCATGTGCAAAATAACTCATTCCTCTATAATTAGAGGCCAAATTAATGCTCATATCAATTGCATGCAAATGGAAAATCCTAACTCGTCCCAATTACCAATATACCCATCACATCGGTAACGGGATGTTACAGAATCTCCCAAGTAACACAGAAGTCAATCTAAGGGAGCAATTAAAGGCTATTAAACAAAGAAATGGAAAGGAGTTGGAAGAACCAAAAGAGAAGGAAGCCATCCCCTATAAATAAAGAAGCTAAGAAAAAAGGAGGATAAAAATGTAGAGAAACCTTATGTGCCACCACTACTATATACTCTGAAAATACCATTCCTATAAAGGTTAAAGAAGACCCAAATAGATGCACAACTTGCCAAATTCTTAGAAAAGTTGCAGAAGTTGCAAATTAACTTATCCTTTGTAGAGGTTTTAGAGAACATGCCTAAGTATGACAGAGTCCTCAAGGACATCTTAACCAGTAAGAGTACTTAGGAGGACAACCACATGTCGTCAAAGTTGAAAGATCCAGGGAGTTTCACTATTTCTTATGTAGTTGGTAATATTAAATTTCCCAAATGTTTAAGTGATTTAGGGGTTATCATTATCTTAATGTCTTTGTCCATTTTTAGGACATTAGTACTGAAAGACGTGAAGTCAACATTTATTTTTATCTAGTTGGTGGAGTAATCAATCAAGAATTTATTTGGAGTGGTAGAGGATGTATTAGTCATTGTTTTAGATTTTAAGGGATTGAAAATGTCCATTGATTTTTAAGAGGCCATTTATAAACATTGAAATAACATTAATTGATGTCATGGTGGAAAATTAGTTCTTAGGATTACTCAAGAGTAAGTGTAGGTTAGTATGAACAAAACATTAAAGAATTCAGCAAAGGGGATTGCCTGCATTAAATTGATGTGGTTAATGAAGATCCAAAAAAGCTAGAGGAGGATATGTTAGGTGCAAAATAAAACAAGAATTATTAGTAAAGATGGAATCACTCGTGCCACCCTCAATTGAGAAACCACCCTTTCTTGAGTTAAAGACTAGTGGGGAATAAGAAACGAGAGTGATGGAGACAATTAGAAAGCGAATGAGATATATAAGATGGAAAATTTTTGATATAAGAAGCATAAGTCCTACTGTCAAGATGCATAGGACCTTCACAGTCAAAAGAAGGTTTGGTTAAAATAATTGAGCAGAAATGGTCAAGTTAGTGACCTTAAAATTAACATTTTATGTTTTAGTTAAGTTTTTCATAATTTTTGTTTGAAAGTTCTTTGTTATTTTGTTATGTTTATTTTGTGGTAAGTGAAAAGATGGATGTTCATGGCATGAAGTGTATCCAAGTTCTTTCCTTCATTTCATCACCACCATAATCCCATAAGTATTATCTCCATTGCTTTCTTATTCCTTTTATTTTTGTTTGTTATATTTGTTGTTTTAAATTTTGTGTCATTTTTCACATTGAGGATAATGTATTGTTCAAATATGGGGACATGTATGCACTTGCTTATGATTTGCATGTGAATTTGCATCTATATTGTGTTATTTTTTAAAGTGCATCTAAGTTCTTTCTCTAACTTCACAACCACCACAATCCCTATAAGTATTTTCTCCTTTGTTTTTTATTCCCTTTATTTTTTATTGTTGTATTTGTTATATATGTTATTTTAAATTTTGTGTCATTTTTCACATTGAGGACAAGTTATTATTCAACTACAGGGACACATATACGTTTACACATGATTTATGTGTGAATTTGCATCTATATTGTATTATTTTTAATTATGTAAGCATTGTGTAAACATTTTGTTGCATGATGTGTATGTTGTATCAATATGTAAATGGCATAAAATTGAAATGAATGATCTTATCTATGAACATGATTATTTAATTTATGAAGAATTATTATCTTGTGAAGTTTGTGTTTCAAGTATTTTTAAGATGAATATATATGTTGGTTAGAATATTGTACTTATTATATCAATTTATGGAACTTGTTTCGATAGCTTTTAATTAAATTCATTTAAATTGGTAGACATTACTAATACCTTTTTGTGGGAGTGATTAACTAAGAAGAAGTGATGTAGGTAAAATTGACAAACAAAATATAATAATAATATGTTGTAATAATGTGTTAAATACATTTCCTAATGTACTTACCCGTTAAAAAATGGGTTAAAAATAGAGCTAGTGACCAGTTGTGAGTTGTGATATAGCTGAGTAATTGTGAGCATTCATAAAAAATGTTTGTTTTTGTGTTAAAAGACTAGAATGACACTTGAATTGTGTTAAAAGACTAGAATGACACTTCAACCAAGCTTGATAATATGGTGTTGACCATAAAATTAAACATATGAAAAGTCTTCTTAAATGTCAAAATAAATTTCATAAATAGATATTTAGTGATGGGCTACCTTTTTAATCATCATCTAAGAATAAGTGCATGCTTACAACTATCATATATGTATAAATAGGTGTCAATATTTTGGTTGACGTGTGTATTTAAATTAAAGCATTTGAACATGAATGGAATAAGTTAGTACATTGAAGATTTTAATTGACTGAGGTTTATGGCTAAGTTAATTTTATAAGAGTTGATGTCATTATACATTGTATTAATGCATGATTGAGTGTTTTTTTATAGTTTTATTTTTGCTTGGTACAAGAAAAGACATGTCTATTCTTTAAGGATATTAGATATAACTTATTGATGTGGAATATATGGAAAGTAGTTGGAATATATTTTCTATTCTTTAACATTTATAATGCCCCTAATTCTGGGTCCCATCTTTATGTTTATACTTAAATTTGAATTATACCAACATGTAAGTTACCAATCATATAACAAGAAGTGTAACAACGTAAGTTGTTATATATGGGCTTGAATCGTTTGATTTTGGTTGAAGTTGCCAACTTGAGATTCATGCTAGGATGCCTTCGCTATGTTTATCATTATGTAGGCCTTAAAATGATTTTTTGTTGTGTAAGAAATCCACATTTTTGTTGCATTTATAATCTCTTAACTCTAATGGTCTATATCCCTCCATTTTAATGGATAATTTCATTTTAGAGGCCAATATATTCTTTTAGGACATTACATACTAACATTGCAATGTCTTTAGCTAGCAAAATAATTGCCCTGGAAGAAATAAAGTGCCTTCTTTTGTTGGTCATTTGTTACAAAAACTTCAAAATAAAAATATAAAGAAAAATGCCCTCATTATATTGTACTGCCTTGTAAAATGTTGTTATGTTCATAAAATGAGACATTGGGCTTATAGAGATAATATCACAACATGTGATCACAAAATAAACTATTATTATCTCACAAATACTAATAGTTCCCACAAGAGGATAATCCTTTGCTAAAATGGTCACATTAACATTTAAAGGCATTTGTTTATTTAGATCGTCATCGTTCATTTCTGAAAATTCACTCAACATTCATAGTATTTGCCTACTCCTTTATTGTAAATAGTCCTTGCATCATAGATGGCTTAAAGAGCCACAGATTGATTCCATTTACTTGTTTCCCAAAGCTTTTTTATAATATTTTGTATGTCTAACAAGCTCTATTTTTTAACACTTACATTACTAAACAAACTTTCAGTTAGGTATATTTAGCAATGTCATTATTTCTTGTACTGTTGATCAACCTCATCTATAAAATGAGTGTGTGAATGTAAAAACCTAACTTTTTTTCCTTCAATTATAGGCACAACACTATATCCATTTTAATTGAAGAAAGAGAATAAACGAGAAAAGTAAGAAAGAGAGAGGAGAGAGAAAAGAGAGAAGAACTTTTTTTAATTTTTAGATATCGTTTGAATGTTTATGAAGCATTAAGGCCTTTGTTAAACATGTGAAAACATTTGAGTTTAAATTAAATTATAGTGAAAACTATCCAATTTGACCCTTTGTCTTAGATGGAATAAGGGGTATTTTTTTTGTATTAACATAATACCTTATGAAAAAGGAAAAGAAGAAATACACAATGTAACATACCACTCCTATAGAGCATAAGCCCAAACATACCAGAGGATATTCGAGAACAGACTATAAGAAAATGGTATATTAGGATAATCAAACTAACTCATTAAAGGCATCAAACATATCATGTACATCGAACATATCATAAGCATTATAAATGTTCATTACTTCCCATTTCATTCACAAACATAAAAGTTACATGTGTCATTACAATTCATAATCCATATATACATTACACCACTTTTTTTTTGTTTAATCTTAGTACCAAATATATAACCTGGAATGGGATGCTAATACACAAGACTCTGACTAGACTCCTCATATTCAGTTGATCATACCTTTGATTCATTCTCATCCCCAAAATGCAAGCACTACACTTCTACTATATCATCTTAGTATCTAAAACTCCCTTAAACCTAAAAAAAAATGTTGCAATTTTGATAAATTTGTGAACTGAATGAGTGACCCATCATCGATGTATTCACTCAAGTCAGATCACGAAAACAAGTATATTAAACTTTATCATACTTCCACAAGCATATCATGTAAGCTATCATTAAATATCACAACATATCCTCCATTAACTTCAACTGTAATTCACTATTTCAAAATAATTCAATAATTCATTTCAATTCAATCATTTGATACATGTAGGGATGTATATGTAAACGCACATATGTTTCCTTTCTCATTTTGTTTTGATGTGACCAAATGCCTATCATCATAATTTACTATTCTGTATATGTTGTGGTTATCGAGATCATTTCTCACCCATATTTATTGTGGATACTGAGTCCATATCATCTAAGCCTGAGGCTCTTTTTCATAATCCTGAGCTCAAAACTCTTTTTTGCATATCACTCACTCTGGTCACAACTCCTTTCTCTGGTCATGCATTTCAATGTGATAAGATACATCATTTCATATGCTATGTTTTCGTTTCCTTTCATTTCTGTGTACTCATGCCATATATATCAAACTCTCCGGATCTAAGTCTGACATTTATCAATCAATTGTACACACGTTCCATATTAAACATACAATTCATATAGAAGAACATATACAGTACGCTCTAAAAAAGTTATTGCCTCGATGTTCCAGCAATGTTTAAATGTTGAAGATCACCTTGCGTGTCCATCATTATATAATACATATATAGTTTACAAATCACTAATTTGTTTAATCATATGAATATACAATCATGCACATGTAGATGTGTCATGTTTCAATGCATGCTCAATTGAATTTTCGGGTATGTATTCTTATACAAATATCTTGACCATTTAAACATTTCAGCTTGTATATAACTAATTTACAATCATGTTTATACCTTAAGTAAGCTTGATTTACTCCAAATTCATCAATCATACATTCACCAAAATTTTCTAACAATATATATTCATACAATTACCCAATTCTCATTCATAATTATCTCATGTTCTTCAATGCTCATTCATTCATGCCTAATACATATTAATCATGTCCTTAAGATCATGTTTGCATTTGTAAGAATACCTTTATTCCTTTATCACATCATAATTTCCAAATTTGGAAACATTGACATCAAAATAGTACATTCTTTAAGTTATGACATCAATTTACAACCTAACTTTATTAAGCTCTTAACTAATTAATCAAGCAAACCAATTAATCAAGCAATAATCTAGGTTCATTCCAAGCCTTAATCAAGTCAAAATACACCAATTTAGAGAGACTTTTCCTCAGCTAGTTTAACATGTACACAAGGCTTAAATTAACATTCTAGAACTAAGTCCACGATCGTGGGGGACCATGCCACGATTGTCACAGAAGTTCGTATAATAGGCCACAATCATGGGGACTATGTTACAATCATGACAAAAAGTAAGTAAACAGGCCACAATCGTACACTGAGGGCCACGATCGTGCACTATCTTTATTCCCTCAATTATGTAAGAAATTCACATACTTAGGGACATCACTACCACTTGAATTTTTCCAGAATTCATATCTTTTAAAGCTACTTCATTTCATGCTAGTCTTGCTTCCATATTAGTTACATTAAATCACAAAAATTTGCTCATTTGTTTCATTACCATTCACTTTATACCATCATACATGCAATCCTAACTTTTCCAGATTTGAAAACACTTCAATAACACCTATCTTTAGCATGAATTCACCATCAATTATACTTCAAATCCCAACTTAAATCATCCATACAACAACCCATAAACTATTGTTGTCATGTATCCAAAAATAGAACAGAAGGTACCCCTTTCATTCATCATTTTCTAGCACAATTTTAACACCAATACCACATTCAATATATCCCTAATCAGTCATCATAATTTCGGCTAACACATGCCACAATAGATTAGTACTTCATTTACTTGTTTAGCTCAAATGACACCTCAATATATCAAGCCTACTTTGCCTAACATGCATGGAAGATCATGTCAGGAACAGTGAGGGAGTAGGATGAGTTTTAGTAGAGACAAGAAGAAGACAACAGAATTTAACTATCTTTTTGAAGAAATTGACAAAGGTTTTGAGGTGGTAATGGACAAAATTTATAGAAAAAATTCAAGATGTGAGGGAGGACTGAGTTTCAGCAATGAGAGGGAGAAGAAGGAGAGAATTATGGTAGAATACAATGAAGATGATTATGTCGTATGGTGTAGGTGCAAGATGAGTTTAAGGACATTTATCAAGTGTCTAAGCTAGCTACATGTCCACTTTTTAGGCTGTCAAATGTCACTTAGTTCTTCTGTCATTTGTCACTCAATTCTTTAAGCCATTTGTTACTCAAGCCTACTGCCATATGTCACTCATTTTATAGGCTTAGTTGTTGAGCCCCAAATTTTATTTGTTTATTTATTTATTTTATTAAGCATGATCTGAATAAATTTTTGTGGTCTTGCTAGATAAACCATTTATTTGGAATTTAATTATTATGCCAAAATTAGAATTAAATTAGTTTATGATTAAGGCATTAGATAAATAGCCTAAGGTAAGTAGACTTTGGATTAAATGAAGGAGGGTCATTTTTTGAAAGATCAATTACATGAAGGGCAAAATTGGAAGATTAGACAAAAATGTAGTCTTGGATTAGAAGAAAAGAAGGGAAGTGTCGTGGAAGAGGGAAAAGAAGAGAAAAAAAAAAAGAAGAAAAGAAGGAAGGAAGTTAGGGTTTTTGGAGATCTTGAAGAGTTTGAAGAATTTGGAGCTTAATCAAGTAAGTTATGCTTTAAATATCATGAGTATGGTTATATGAAGTTGGATGTGTGTAGGAAGTTGTTGATGAATGATATAGGTAAATGTTTTAATCTTTTAGGGTTAATGATCAAAGATAGATTATGATGTATTTGTGAATGATTTTGGGTTGAAATGGAGTTGAAAATGACGTAGAAGAGATGGTTTAAGTTTAAAATGGGTTATATGTGAAAAGTGGGAAGAAAAATCTGTAAAATGTACATGTTCTGCGTATGTCTCTGTCAAAGTTCATCGCGGCCAACATTTTTTGGTTCGTCGCTGCCAACTTGAGGGGTGAAGTTCGTCGCGGCGAACGCAGGGTTTCGCCGTGGTGAACTTGTAAGATTTCGGGTGAATTTTTCCTTTCTGGAAAAATTCGTCGCGACGAACTTTTCAGTATCAAACATGTTTCGATATTTTGAGCATAAGTCTTGCTGTAGTTATCCAAATAGAATGATCTTTGATTTTGAGTAAACTAGAGATATAGGGCTACAAGTTGTATGAAGAAATTAAGTTTAAATTCAGTCTCTAAGGATATCAATTGTTGGAAGGAAGTTGAGCATAGAATATTATCTCAGTATAAAAGCAATTCGAAAATGTTTGGAGTATACTTTTGAATTACTGAACCAAATTGAATGATTTTGATGTCATTGAAAACTTAAGACAATGAAGAACATTTTTCTAGAAGGAAGTGTAACCAAATTTCTTCATTTACCTTATCATAATGATCATGAAAAAGTTGACCCGAAAGTATAGGTTTTGAAAGGATTATAGTTCAATTTTAACATTTTTGATTATTGAAGCCTTATGAATTTATTTTGAATGTTATTTGAATGAGAGTTTGGTTTATTATAGGAAACCAAGCAAGCTCGATTCAAGAGTAAGAGGAAAGATAACATTGAACTTGGATTGTCAAGCGAAATTAGGTGGGTAATATATTTATAGTTGTTGTGTAATATAGGTAAATTGTCTTGCTTGCTTGTATGTTGCGTGTTAAATTGCTTGATTTGAATTATAGAAATTGTGAAAATGCATTATGATTGTGATCTTGTTATGCCTTGAAATATGTCATGGCATCTTGTATAAGTAAAAAGAGAAAAAGCATGATGAGCATGAAAAGTATGAATGTAAGTGAAATGAGTTAAGCATTGAAATTTGATTATGTTTGGGCAAGAGAGGAACGTTTCGTTAGTCATATGCACGTCGACATATAGCTTTCTCCCAGTTGCCCACTTGAGGCCACGAGATCTTGAGAAATCGGACTCATTTTGTTCACGGTATAAACTTCAATTTATCAATTTTGTTCCACAGAACTTTCGAGTCATTTGTTTTGCATACATCATTGATTTGTTAAGCATAATGCATAATGAAGTGTTATGTGGTGATGAATAAATTACATGACATGTTCTTTGTGATGACATCTTGGTAACTATGAGTTGCGAGTTTAAATTCTGAAGTATTGAATTGTGACATATATATGTATGTATGCTTGAATGTGTAGCTCGTTGCCAATGGCTATAAATATATAAGCCACTGAGGTTCGCAACTCACCCCATTACCTTCTACTCGTCAGGTGTAGAACGAGAAGATCGTTGATTCTTGTAAGGCATCAAAAACTTCAAGATAGTTAGAGACTTTTGTACTAAGTTAGTGATTTTGGTTAGTTTTATAAGCATATCAACATTGAGCATCCTTATGTATTTTGTTTTAAGTTTTGATGTGTATGATGATATGTATTTGTTCAAAATTTTTGAATTACTAAGGAAATGAAGAATTGAAATTGCTTTTGTGTATAATTATGTTTGCCTGGTGGGTGAGTTGGATGGTTAGACTTGAATGTATGTGTTTGCTTAAAATGTTTGTGGGTTTCGGTTTTTAAGAGTTTCGCCGCGACGAAGTCAATGATCACCACAGCGAACCTTTCTGAAGACGTCTTCGCCGCGGCGAAGAATGACTTATGCCGCGGTGAACTTTTCCCGAAGAGTCCATGGAGATAACTCCATGGGTTCGTCGCGGCGAACCTATAGCTTGCCGCGGCGAACTCTCCTTACTGCCACGCTAAGATTTTATTATAAATGTAATACTTTTGACTTTTCTTTAACATCACCCTCTCGCGACTGTGCCGAATGGTCTTTTTGGAATTCGTCTTGAGACCCGGGTTAAATATCTTTTGGTATCCGAATCGATTGTTAGGTTCTGAAAATGAGGTCCAACATTAGTCATCCTAAATTTCTATATGTCAACTTGTCTTGCCGTTTGAATTTTTTTCCTAGGCTAAATGTACATATTAATTCATCAATCTCCCAATTGTAACAATTAACTCCAAATTACTAATTGTAATCCATCAATTCTTTTTATTGGTAAATCAAAATACAAGACATTAGAAATGGACAATCATATTATAATCAATTTGAAACTTTCATACCCCAAGATATATCAATTGAGTGCTATTTTTCTAAATCAAAATTCATGTGTGTATACTCATATTATGCATGTGAATGAAATCATAAAATCATATTCTAAATGCTTGAAATTCATTCTAATATGATGTAATTCATATAACTAAGTAATCTAACACTCTAACTCTCGGTAGTTTTGGAAACCGACTATAACACACAATGCTCTAGTATGAATAATCAATGTCAATTCTTAAGATTTAAATTAGAAAATATAACAATACATGAAAAATAACAAGTCAAATACATTGTGATTTATAAAAGAATAGAAGAAACATATTCAAAAATTAGAATCAAAATATTTAGATGAATGAGTTTTAATTAACATGTATGTTGAATCCCGATTAAACTAATCTACAAAATACACCTAAAAGATCCTAAATTTCCACATGTCAACTTGTCTTGTCATTTGAATTTTTTTCCTAGGCTAAATGTACATATTAATTCATCAATCTCTCAATTGTAACAATTAACTCCAAATTACTAATTGTAATCCATCAATTCTTTTTATTGGTAAATCAAAATACAAGACATTAGAAATGGATAATTATATTATAATCATTTTGAAACTTTCTTACCCCAGGTATATCAATGAATCAAGGTTTGAGGGTCTTTTTACCTTAAGCCCACTTATGATCTATCTACTATTCAATAAAAAAATTAAAATCAATCTACAGAGATGTTGTAGACGACACCATTAACAAGTCTTTCTTGTTCATCTTCTTCTTTCCAAATTTTTACCGAAGGCAAACGATTATAATTGCTAGTAAAAGCTGATTTCAAACTTTAAGATATATGGCATGATTGAAGATGGGATGGTCTGGTTTGATTCGATTAGGCTTTTTGCCGCACCATGTGAATTGATGATGCGTGATCCCATGTAATAACATAATTTGGACCAATACATAAGTTGTGTAGATCAAGTTTACATTTTAATGTAATATCATTAATCAGACAAAACTACGTAAATCTACAAGCCTTAAAGTACAAAGGCCAGACGAATTCAATGAACTAACTGTTGGGAAATTGGGACGGGATTCGATCCTAAATGCATCGGAATAATTATGAAACTTGTTTCATATTTTGATTTCTTGAAAACTAATATCACTTTAATTCAATAAATGATAACATATAAAGCATAAATTTTAATTCATACCTTATTCTGAAGCTTGATCCTTTTTTTATCGTATCCCACAAACTGTTTCTAAAATTGGTTCATTTCAACCACCGTAGTTACATAAATGTTTGACCTCTAACAATATCCACATAACATGTTGAAAGAACTTTACAACTTTATAAAGAGGATTAAGCAAGAAATGATAATTCCATTAGAGCCTAATTATATTTATAATAAGTTTTAGACATTTGAGTAATTTAATTGAAATTAAATTCTAATTTTAATTTTAATTTTACTTTAATTAGAATCTAATTAAATACTAATTATGTTTAAATAAGATTCAACATCTCATATGAATACTTATTTATTAAATATCTCATATTTATTCATATAGCTTCTCAAACTTTACAATTAAATCTAACTTGATTAAAAATCTCAATGCTCTCTTCAACCTGTTTTTTACGTGAGCTATTATATTTTCAAATATACTAGCAATGACGATAAATTATAATTATGAATAATAATTAGAATAAGATAAATTAAGTTTGCTAGACTTGTGGGTAATATCTTGATGGTTAGTTGGTTCACCCAGACAGTGCTTGCCTGGATCCATCAAAATATTGGCACGCATAAGTTTGGTGCTTATTGACGTCTGCATGTCTTGCAACCACTAGAAGTTTAACTTAATTAAGTTACATCGGCAAGTGGTCCTTTCATGAAAATCATCTTAATTACTTGTTTTAAGGATACCATTATATTAGCCTCTAAGCTTTCGTTTTAATTAGTAAGCTGATGAACAGAATGGAAGTCAGATGCTCGTGCATCCAAAGTGTATCAAGCCCTAAAAGGATGTAGCTGTGGTCATTTTTTTAAATCCCAATTAAAAACTCCTTATCGTTGAAACTGTTTCATAGCCGAATTGCAAACTGACAAGTTTGAACCTTTGGAATTTCGGAATATCAAGGTCATGAAACATGGAGTTGTTAAGCCTGATCCCGGCGAGGCTGTACATTACCGTTTGGATTTATGAGTTCACTGCTTTCTAGCAAGAGTTCCTGCAAAACATCACAAGGTACGCTGGGGGTTGATATCCGGCAGGCCCCTTCGACGCTCAAATTAGTCTTGTTGTGAAGGTTTTTGGCTGCTGTAAAGTAGAGAAAGTTAGAGTTCTGATTACGTACCTGAATTATAGTAACGTCGTACCTTATATATGGAATAGATGTTAGATTTAGGTCTTTACGTATATATGAGAGACTTGTGCCTGCTAGTGGGCCGTGGATACGTGGACTAGGGCTTGGGCCTAGTGTAATCGATAGAAACTAGGTTAGTCCCTACAGAATAGACCGATCACTTCATGAGTTATTTTGAGTGAGTTTGAGCCTGACACGACCGATCCAACTATAGAGTAAACAAACTAGCACGATTAAACATTGTTTTATGTACAAGTGAAAAGAGAACTTCGTGTTTCATCATACAACCACTTCCTGTTACAGGGAAACCGAATCATTCGATTTGGATAGATTAGTTCAGGCGAAGTTTAGCATTCTGAGGAGGTGAGGAACGTGTGACAAGAAAATGCAAGGTATCAACTTCTGGATTTCATGCAAAGATAATAAGAAATTCTTTTATTTCTTCCAGTGAAATTTATGTTTTTCATTTACTTTAAACCATGGACCTTAATCTTTATATATGGCAGGGACTAAGAGTTTTGCCGTTCAATCTTTCATGCGTCTTCTAGTCAATCAGCCCTTGTCGGGCTAACCCAGTAAACTTAAGATAAATTTGCAACCTGCAGCAGATGATCAACAGTATGGTTTTTTCAGTCTTGTAGAAAATAAACCAGATTGTTTCTCTAGAATTTGTAAATATGTTATGGAGGACATAATGTGCTCTATTCCAATACTCACAGGTCCGTGAATCACGCAAGTTCAGCGAGTTCGGGGCATCAGTATGGCGAGGTTCAATGGAACACTGCATTATTGTTTGATGGCTTTTTCTTTGGCAATTATGCTGTCAATCGTTTATCAAAACCAAGTGTTCTATCTAATGGGATTCAGCAAAGTTAAGCCCTTAATGGGAAGATCTTGGGTTTCTGCAAATTCGGAAGCAAGTAAGTCCATGGCATTGCTTAATTATACCAGGCATAGTTATTAACTCGTCACCCCGTGATGTTATGCTTTTTGTTCATATATCAACATAATTAGCTGCTACAATTGGTGTAAAGAAAAAACGTTAATTTTTTAAGTTTTCAGTTGTTGATTATGAGGATTAACTGGTCCAAGCTTTGAAAAAATTCAGTTTGGATAGGTACTGCTGTGCTAAGCACAGAAGATAGACTTTGTTGTTTCTTCAAGGCCCTTTAAACAAAAACAATCTGCATATCGAACACGGCATTGTTTAAATTGATGTTCGAGTTTTACCATATCAACTTTTCTTGATCTTCATTATATGTGCTAAGAATATGCTTTTCTTTGAATTAGACTCAGAAACTTACTCAATTGAATCTACTGGTGTGGCTGAAGACATGTTGCCTGGTGAAAGTTGGATCTGGGAAAAAGATACAGGGTCTTGCTTAAGCAGGTTCCAGTCTCTCTTATACCGCAAAATCTCCCATCAAAAGATTTCTCCATATCTCCTTAATAAGATACGAGATTATGAGGAGCATCATAAGCGATGTGCACCTTATACAGAAATGTATAATAGGACAATAAAAGAACTGGAATCTGGCATTGTTTCTGAACCGACAGGATGTCACTACGTTGTCTGGACAGCTCTTGAAGGGTTAGGAAACAGGATTCTGAGCATGGCTTCAGCGTTCCTATATGCTGTCATCACAGACCGAGTTTTTCTTGTCGAATTCGAAGCTGACATGATTGATCTATTTTGTGAGCCATTTCCAAATACATCATGGCTACTGCCTGCAGATTTTCCTTTAAAGAATCAGTTCAAACTACTTGATCAGATGTTTCCACATAGTTATGGAAACATGATGAAGACTAACACCATCAAGACGATGATGGAGCTGTCTCCGCTTTCCATGTATCTGTACCTGGCTCACGATGCTGACGATCATGATACGCTATTTTTCTGCCAAGAACACCAAGCTTTCCTGGGAAACATCCCTTGGCTAATTATAAAATCAGATCAGTACTTTACTCCATCACTCTTTCTGATCCCATCCTTTGACCCAAAACTAAACAAAATGTTCCCTAACAAAGAAATTGTCTTTCACAACTTGGCTCATTATCTTTTTCAACCCTCCAATAGGGCATGGGGACTTATCACGAGGTTTTACGAGTCCTATTTAGCTAAGGCAGATAAGAGGGTCGGTCTGCAAATAAGGATCTTTGATCGTAAAGTTAGCCCATTTCATGTTGTGATGGATCAAATTTTAGCTTGTACAATAAAGGAGAAGAAAATACTGGCAGGAGTAAACACACATGAACTTGTAGTTCCTCCATCTATAAACCTGACAACAAAGGCAGTAGTAGTTACATCCCTATATTCAGAATACTATGAGCACATAAAGAATTTGTACTGGATGGCTCCAACCGTGAATGGGGAGGTGGTCGGAGTTTACCAACCAAGCCATGAAGGAATTCAACACTTTGGGGATCATATGCACAACATGAAGGCTTGGGTTGAAATGAATCTCCTAAGTTTATGTGATGAGTTGATCACTAGTTCTTGGTCTACTTTTGGCTATGTATCTCAAGGCCTTGGAGGCTTGAGGCCGTGGATTCTGGTCAAGCCAGAGAACAGAATGACTCCTCATCCAGCTTGTGGTCGAGCCGAGTCCATGGAGCCTTGCTACCATTCTCCTCCAAGTTATGAGTGCAGGACAGGACCAAAAGTGAATGCTGATTTGGGTGCAATTGTTCCTCATGTAAACCACTGCGAGGATTTTAATACTGGCTTAAAGCTTTTCAACAAAGATGCTTAATTCAGGACTAAAGCTTATGAATCAGAGAGAATTTTCTATGGCACTTCCAAAACTAGGAATATATTGCCCTATTTCATTAAGTAAGCTTCATACGGTTGTACACAACTCAGTTCCCTGCTTTACAATCTCCCCTGCCATTTGATCTGCTTTGGGTAACAAGCAATTCTTAAACATTTCAACGGCTAAAAGCCTCAACATTTAACACTAAAAACTGACCATTTATTTCTTAAGTTCATTTATTCATCAGTTATTTGTGATTATTATAACTTCCAGTGAACTAGGAGTTAAAAGTACTGGTTAATATGATATACTAAACTGACCGTGAGAAGGCAATTAAGCATGTTCTGTTATAACTACATAACAAGACCATTGAATGATCAGGAGAGATGTGGATGAGAATTTATATCCTTGATCAACTCTTATCCATTTTCACAAAGCCACAAATATAGATCTCAAAATGTCAGTCGACATGTCTCAAAACAAAAAGCTTGACATAGCTATGTTCCCATATCTAGCCTTTGGTCACATTATCCCATATCTAGAGCTTGCGCAGTTCTTTTCTCAAAAGGGTCACCAGGTCACCTTCATTTCTACCCCGAGAAACATTGATCGCCTCCCAATTGTCGCTCCACACTCAATCTTTCCAATAAAGTTCGTCAAATTTACTCTGCCATCTCACAAGCACCTCCCTTCAGATGCAGAGGCCACTACTGATATACCATTATACAAGCATCAATACCTTAAAGAGGCATACGATGGATTACAGGGAGACTTGGCTTCTTTTCTTGAAAATTCTAAACCAGATTGGATCATTTATGATTTTGCTCCATACTGGTTGCCACCTATAGCTGCAAAACTTGGAGTTTCATGCGCCCACTTCAGCACACTAAATGCTTGGACTCTATGCTTCTTTGGACCATCAACAAATGCCCTTATAAATGGTGATGAAGAAGATGCCAGGACTGAGCCGGAGCATTTCATCGTCCCTCCCAAGTGGATTCCTTTTGAAACAAACCTTGCGTTTCACTTATATCAGGCAAAAGAAATTGCTGGTGGCATAAGGTTTAAGACCTCATGTGTGTCTGATTTGTATCGACTTGGTTCAGTTATTTCAGGTTCCGATGTTTTAGCTGTTCGAAGCTGCATGGAGCTCGAACCTGAATGGTTACAACTGGTCGGAGCACTTCACCAGAAGCCAGTTTTTCCGGTGGGGCTGTTGCCACCCTCTTTTCATAATAACGACGATGATCATTATTGGCATACGATCAACGAATGGCTGGAAACAAAGAGCAAAAGTTCGGTGGTTTTTGTAGCACTTGGAAGTGAAGTGAAACTAAATGAAGAAGACATAACAGAGCTTGCACTTGGTCTAGAGCTGTCAAAGTTGCCATTTTTATGGGCTCTAAGGAAACAACAGGACGAGGTGGCATTGCCTAATGGCTTCGAGGATCGAACCAGAGGACAAGGCCTTATTTGGACGAGTTGGGCATCACAGATCAGGATATTAGCTCATGAATCGGTAGGCAGCTTCTTGACTCACTGTGGTTGGAACTCGATCATAGAAGGGCTCCACTTTGGTCGACCGCTTGTGTTACTGCCGTTTTATTTAGACCAAGGCTTGAACGGGAAGGTCTTTGCAGAGAAGAAGGTTGGTGTGGAGATTCCTAGAAACGAAGAGGATGGTCGGTTCACGAGAAGCTCAGTTGCAGAGTCGTTGAAGCTGGTTATGGTTGACGAGAACAGACATGTTTACCTGGACAATGCCAAGAAGATGAGGGTTGTTTTTGGAGATAAGAACCTGCATGATGCGTATATGTATAATTTCGTCAAGTATCTTGAAAATCGTACCAGTCAGAAACAGAAAAAAGCTAAAAGTGAAATTTAATATTTAATATTTTTACTAGTTGAGCCTTTAAAATAAATCTTCATATTTTAAAAACGTTTAAAATAAATTTTAAGTGGACGTGAATTTTAATAAAATTAAAATTTATTTATTAAGTATTACATTATTATTGAGGTATCAAATATTTATCATTTTAATTATTATTAATTTGCACAATTTCATGTAATATATAATTGAGATCTAATTATTATTTTAAAATATAAATTATTATTATTATTATTATTATTATTATTATTATTATTATTATTATTATTATTATTATTATTATTATTATTATTATTATTATTATTATTATTATTATTATATCCTAATTTAAATAATATTAATTAAGTTAATTTTAATTAAAATTTAATCCCAAAAGTTAGAAACCCTAACACTGAAATAAACGCTCTCCCTTTTATCTTTCGATTTTTTAGATTACGTTTGGTTGGGTAGTTATTAATGGAATAAAATGAAATATTATTCTATCGTTTGGAATGATAATTTTATAATAGAATAAAATGAAAAAATGGAAGGAAAGAGTTTTTTTTAAGACAGAAAGAGTTTTATATTATATTTCATTATCTCCTAAACAATAAAAAAATAACCTCTAATTTGGAAAGTTTAGGATAGAATGTAAAATGATAATCAACATTTCACTATATTAAATTATAAACTCTTCTTCTAAATATCATTGCACTATATTATATTATGAACTCTTTCATTCTTTCCAAATAACAAATTTTTAATATTACATCAATCTACATTCTTTTATATTATAAATCATTTCATTGTAATTCCTGTACAATACACAGAAGAAAAAAAACATTCGAGAACAACCTTGCTCATGGGACGTCTCTAGAGAGCCTTGTTTCCATTTTCCCTTGACTTTTGACCATAAGTTGCAATTGTAAGATATTAGCTTCACGATCATGTTAGGCTGGAGGAGACAACAAAAGTTAATAGGTATTTTTAATCTGGGCTTCGTAAAGAGAGAGAAGAAGCTGTGGAATATACATGTTGAATCTATGGGATGTAACTTTCATTTTCACCGTATCTATAGGATATTCCACCAAACAATTAAGCAGTAAAGCAAAATCATGGTTCCTTCCTTCTCCTGTTTATTTTTTCTTGTTCCTTTTCTATTCAATTCATCATAAACAACATAAATTTATCCATCAACATGTAAGGTTTCATAAATAAGTCTCGAACATTATTTTAGAATTCAGTAAAAGGGGTTGCAAATTAGAACACCTAAAGTTCATTCTAAACATTTTACTAATTGGTAAAAGGTATAATAATTTGAGCTCCTGCTCACATATCTAGTTTATTCTTTCTGAATTTTCCAATATATGGAACATCTTAGTTTAATATAAAAAAAAATTCATATACACTAACAATCTCTTATAGTGGGTTGGTGTTTCATGGTGGGCTGCTAATCTTCTAGTGCTAGGCAAATCAACAATCTCAAACAAGGATCATGCTTTTAAAGCATAACGAGGCAATGGGAATTAGAAATATTTGCTAACTTCTAAGTACACATGGTAAGAAAAGTAAGATATGCAATGAACTGGAGAAAGAGTCATGTAAAGCTAGAACTAGTAAAAGCATTTACGAATGAAACAAAAGACAACAATCAACATCCAAACCGGCCTCAAGCATTGCTTCAATTCTCCCGTTTCAAAGTCCCAGCCTTTAGTCTTAAGGAAAGGTAACATAACACCTAGGCAGACTAAATATGTCCTTTTCTACAAAAGGAGAGGTCCATTCATTCAGACTAGCTTGGGATGTTTGTTGTGACACTCCACCATCCCTTAATCCTGATATGCATGACCCACTTGTATCTCTCATCCTCGAGGCAGAACTGTTACTCAATAGTGAAGATAGCCCCAACCACAACCCACTTGACTTGGTCGCTAATAGGTTCTTATCCAAAGTCCAATCTATACTGGTGTAGTCTAAATTAGGTATCAAAGCCCTTGTATTCCAATCAACATGTGAAGATGAACCTAAAGTTCTTGCTGAGCACTAGGCAACAAATAGACCAAGTGATGATGGCACTGCAAGTGATAGTGAATTTGGAGTTAATGTACCATGTGAACCATGGGAATCTGAATCAACTAAAAGAGATTTCCCCATCGTGCCCCATGAATCTCTCAGCTTGGATGTGTAGGAAAATCCCGGGAGGAACATCACATGTTCCAGCAGCGGAAAACAAAAATTTTATTTCCGGGACCTTCCCGAAAATCCAGGATCCCGGTGTCGGTATGAAAACTCAAACCTGAATAGCCAATAGAGACTATCTCTAAAGGTATCCACGCAGAGATCAGAAAACCTAACCGGATCAAACACTTTTGACCCGGGAATAGCTAGAACAAAATAAAGCCTGCTAGAGCCTACCTCTGTCCTGTGGAGAGCTTAATTCACGTTGGAACTTTGCCTTGGAGAAGAGAAAATTCGATGGTTGCCAAAGAAGAAGACTTGAAAACTCTTTCCAAGATGACCTAACCTTTTTTAAGTCTTTTGTTCTTCCTCTCTTGTTCTTGAAAACCGACGGCAACCCCTTAGGCTCACACCTTAGGTATGTATTTACTTAACTCTTAAGCTTAATAACTTACCATGAGAAGTTGCCAAGTGGAAGTTAATATTCATTCATTCTTTAACTTAATTAAATAATGAATGTTGACTTTCAAACCTTCCTATCTTCTCCTAATTCCAACGTGGGCTAATATATATATATATAATTAATTAATTACTTAATTAATTAACATATATATAATTACTAAGAGGTCCAGTCAAACTGGGGTCGATCCTACCTACCACCGGCCCCTGTGTCAAACCGCCCTAAACCTTTCTTAGCAATATTGATGTCGCGATCTCATCGGGACATATCCCAATCCCATTGGGATCCATTTAATCCTAATGCTCTCCATAATTGAAACTCATTCAATACTATTTTACGGATTCTCCAAACACTCTTACGCGTGTGACCCTTTAGTTCCCTACATGTTGGTCACTTAGATTAACACTTAATCCGAGCAAGTCATGAGTGGCGTCTAGCAACACATCATGACCCCAATTGACCGGAAAGTAATTGGTTTGATGAATTCATCACGAACCAGATCACGAACCCTTCCATAGACAATTATTGTGCAATTCGTCCTTTCAACATCCTATACCCACTTGGTTATGAGTATGGCCAATATGTCAACTCTTACTAGACTAAGTCTAGCCCAAGTGAAATCGGCCTCGTCGAGGACTCATTACTTTATATGTCCATGAAGACACTCTTCATGACATAGTCATGCTCGCCGAGACTTACAAGAATGATCCCGATAAGAGGTGTGGTATCTCTTCGCTATCACGAAGTGATGAACTTTATTGGCTACTCAATTACCTTCAATACCTCAAGTTGTACCTAAGCACCACCCTATGAGTAACCTCCGAAGGCAACAAGGAATGGAGTCAGCACGTAATCAAGATTCAAGATATCCTCGAGTACCTCAAGTCTAAGGATACTTGCACCATTGCTATGATAAGAATATCATTGACATTTGAATAGACATCCATGTGATGATCTCATGGCAGTCATCCAATGTACTTACTACCGCTAGTAAGCATCCACATGTCAACTCTAAATATCACATATTTACGCTTCGAGATCCACCGCTGATCCAATCAAGGAGTATAACATATGCTAGTCTGTTCGGATTAATGATGTCCGTCTCATTAATCCTATGACTAGAAAATTTAGATATCGACATAATTGCACATGATAGGAATCTCGGGATTATGATCACATCATAATTTTCTTTATGCTATGTCATATATCATGGACTTCATTAATTTGATTAAAGATCAATATCAATTCATAAAGAACATCAAATAAATGAAACATGCCTTTCTTTATTTATTCATAAAGTCTGCATACGACTATGAACAAAAGCGCTAAAGGGATTGCCTTTAGGCACTACTCTAACAATCTCCCACTGACCTAAAGCCAATCGCCTTGGTATCTAATACCATAAACGAGTACATGAGAATCAAAATTCTTCCGTGACAATGGCTTCGTCAACGGATCAAGAATGTTCGCGCTGGAATCCTCTCGATCGCGACATCACCTCTAGAATGATCTCGAATCGATGATATCTGCAAGCACGTGTTTAGATCGTTGGTGAGACCTCGGTTCTTTTGTCGAGCAATAGCCCCATTGTTGTCACAATACAACCGTATGGGTCCATCACACTAGGAACCACACCAAGTTCGATGATGAACTTCGATCCAAACAACTTCCTTTGCCGCCTCGATGCAAAGAATGTACTCGCCTTTCGGCCGTTGAATTAGCAATCGCCTCGTTTGAACTCTTCCAATCGACCGCTCCGCCGCTCAACAGGAAAACATAACCGATCGGGATCTGGAATCATCCTTGTCGATTGAAAATCGCATCCAGATGCCCGCCACTGAGATTTCCATCTCCATATATCAAGAAAACATCCTTAGTCCTTCGCAGTACTTGAGGATATTCTTCGATACCACCCAATGACCCTCACCAGATCCGATTGGTATCCGCCGTGACACTCGTGAGCATACGATACATCGGGCCTCGTACATAACATAACATACATGATCGATCCTATCGCAGACGATACAGATCTCGATCCATGCATCCTCTCATCTTGTGTCTTAGACATAGATTTCGAGAGTGTTATCCCATGAGACATGGGAAGAAACCTCTCTCGATTGCTCCATGCTAAACCTCTTTAGCATCTTGTCTATGTACGATGATTGTGAAAGACCAAGCAACCTCTTTGATCTATCTCTATAGATTCTTATCCCAAGGATATAAGTTGCTTCACCAAGCGTCCTTCATGGAAAATTGTTTCGACAACCAAACCTTGACCGATCAGAAGATCGAGACATCGCTTCCTAGTAATAATATGTCATCCACATATAGCACAAGGAATACGATTGCAGTCCCATTAACCTTCTTATACACACAAGATTCATCCGGATTTTGTGAGAAACCAAACTCTTTGATTGACTCATCAAAACGGATGTTCCAACTCTGGATGCTTGCTTCAATCCATAAATGGATTTCAAGCTTGCATACCTTTTCGCCATCGATGGAAGTGAAGCCCTCTGGTTGTGTCATGTACACATCCTCGCCGATTTCCATTAAGGAAAGATGTCTTCACATCCATTTGCCATATCTCATAATCATAATGAGCGCAATGGCTAGAGTATCCGAATGGATTTAAGCATTGCTAAGGGCTAAAGGTCTCGCCATAGTCAACTCCTTGTCTTTCGACGAAATCCTTTCGCCACAAGCCTTGCTTTGTAAGTAATCACATTACCATCCATGTCGGTTTTCTTCTTGAAACCCATTTGCACCCTATAGGCTTGATTCCTTTGGTGCATTCACCAAAGTCCATACTTGGTTTTCGACATGGAATCCATTTCGCTTTCATGGCACAAAGCCATTTTTCGACTCAACTTTTCGTAACCTCTTCATAGTAGCAGTGCTCATCATCTTCTATGAGCAATACGTCATTCTGCTCACTTACGAAATCCATATCTCTCGGGAACAAGGCGTATCCTACTTGACCTACGAACTTCGTGTGTAGTAGAAGGTTGAATCTGTTACTTCATCCGAATGAGTGATGCCTCGTGTTCGTGCGGTTGATTCGGTTCTGTTGAGCATCTTGAACTTCTTCAAGTTCGACTTTGCTCCCACCGTCCTCTTGCAGAAGAAACTCTTTCTCTAAGAAGACAAGATGCTTTGAAACAAACACCTTTTGTTCCTCAAAGAAGGTAGAATTGATATCCCATGGTCTCTTTAGGATATCCTACAAACAAACACTTGTCGACTTTGTTTCAAGCTTATCTCGATGAATCCGCTTCACGTAAGCGTGACAACCCCAAACTTTCAAATGAGAAAGATAAGGTTTTCGTTAGTCCACATCTCATATGGAGTAACATCAACTGCCTTAGAGGAAACTCGCTTAGCAAGTAAACAAATGTCTCTAGCAAGATACCCCAAAACGATTTTGGTAACTTTGCGAAACCCATCATTGATCGTACTACGTCCAACAAGGTTCGATTTCTCCTTTAGCCACACCATTGTCTTTGTGGTGTGTAAGGAGGAGTCCATTGAGATAAAATGTCATTATCTCCGAGATAATCCAAACCGCTGGTCTAAGTATTCTCCACCACGATCGGATCGTAATGCCTTGATACTTTTACCAAGTCGGTTTTCTACTTCATTTCAATTGTTTGAACTTTTCAAACGCTTCAGATTTGTATCTCATCGGATACAAGTACCCATATCGAGAATAATCATCGATAAAGGTAATGAAGTAACGACAACCACTTCTAGCATGGATGGACATCGGACCGCATACATCCGAATGTATTAAGTCTAATACTCCGATCGCTTCGCTCACCCTTTCCTTTGAAGGGTAACTTAGTCATCTTGCCTAATAAACAAGATTCGCATGTGTCATATGATTCATAATCAAATGACCCTAAACCGCCACTCTTATGGAGTTTAGCGATGCGTGTCTCATTTATATGGCCTGTTCGACAATGCCATAAGTAAGTTGACTTTAGATTATCTCTTTTATACCGCTTGGTGTCATTGACATTTAAAATTGGATTAGACATATCTAATATGTAAATACCATTGCACAATGTACCAGTTCCATAAAGCATTCCATTAGAATTAATAGAACAACCATTGCTACTAAAATTCATATGGAATCCAAATTTATTTAGACAAGAAATGTATAATATATTCTTTGTCAAACGGGTACAAAATAACAGTCATCCAATTCCAAAGACAAGCCCAAGAGGGAGAGACAAAACATAGGTTCCTACGGCTAATGCAAAGAACTCTTGCTCCATTTCCAACACGTAGGTCTACTTCTCCCTTCATGAGTTGCTTCATCGTCCCCGAGGCCCCGTGATATCATTACATATGTGTGAGTCACAACCAGATCAAATACCCAAATGTTGTGATCGAATAATGATTAACTTCAATGACATACAAACTCGAAGTAGTCGAGGCATCCGATGCCTTCTTCGCTTCAATGACTCCAGATAGACTTTGCAATTGCGCTCCAATGGCCATCTTTACCGAATGGAAGCAAGTTCCTTTCGGGAAGCTTCTTTGGTCTTCTTCGATGGCGCCTTTTTGTTTTTTCGCCTTCTTCTTCTTTGGGTTCATTTTCTTCTTTGAACTCAAGAAGAAGCACCACCACCAAAGACTTGCTTACTATCACTCTTGATAGTTCCGTCACTGTCTTGAAAGCAGATTGATCACTCAGTATTGTAGTGGATATTTGGTTCATCCGATAGTTTAACACTAACCGTGAATAACTCTCGGACAATCCAACCGAATTAAGTCTATACTTAACTCATAATCCATTACAAAACCTAAGACGGCCAATCTCTCAATATAGCCATTCATCTTCGTGGCATACCGCATGCCAGATGTCCCCGAGCCATCTTTGTGGTGAAGAGAAGCCTCGAGGTCTCGAACCTTTCGCACCGAGCTTGCTCATCAAACAGCTCCCTAAGATGAAATACTATAGTGTGAGCATCCATGGACTCGTCGCTTCGCAGCTCTGGTGACATCGAGGCAAGCATAATGCAAGTAGCCATGTCATCGCCCTTAGATGCTTATGATATGCCTTTCGATCCTCATCAAGCATCGACAAAGAGTGCATCTCGAAGTGGAACATCTAGATGTATCCTTCCTCGATCCGAGAACAATTCTCGATTCCTTAGCCACCAAGAAAATTCGGTCCAGCTTAACTTGTTGGAATCCATGTTAGCGAAGATTCACACTTGACAACATTTTCAAACAACCTACACGGATAGAGAGGAAGAATGTTAGAATAGGAATAGCTGCATAATCATAAGGACTTGAATGATATGCAAAGCTCCCACTAGTTTCATAGAATCCATAACCCTCATTACTAATCCAAAGAAACAAAGTGACATAATGTCCTAGTGGGTTGATATCCGATATTGCTAAGAATGACCTTGGGTTTACCCAACAAGCCACAACTTAGGTCAATCGGTAGGTATCGAACATACCAATTGCATCATCGATAACCGACATTGAGAATGACCTGGGTTTACCCAACAAGCCACCTTATGTCTCGGAGGTATCGATATACCAATTACATCTTAGACACAACTATCGATCGCTATCAACTTGTTGATGTATGCACTTACATCGGGTATCAACTCTTTGATGCGCATACATCCGATGTATGCTACCCAATTTCGCCTTTGTCCACGTTGACCTTGAGTTTACTCAACAAACCAACGCTTTCAGTGAAAACCAACTCATTAATTAGAAAATCATATTTTCATGGTTCAACATATCCAGATAGAGTGAGCTTGGGTTTACCCAACAACCCATCCCTATAAGAACTCGGTTCTTACCATATTAATGGAAGGCGTTAGTTTTCATATACCGAGGAGGATTTAGAAACCTAAACCCAAGTCAAGGATTATAGTCACGAAGACTATATGGAATGAGTTAGGTGTCATCAATCATATTGAATCAATCCTTAGAATCATCCATCATCCAACTCGAAGATGACACAAGTCGACTTTCATCGAATGCAAGTCGCCTTAAGCCATCGCTTCACACACAAGTCGCCTTGTATGATACAAGTCAACTTATGACACTGCTTGATGTACAAGTCGCCTTGTAATGTGCTACAAGTCGACTTATACAGAGATTTGAACAAGTCGACTTATGCCACGACAAGTCGCCTTATCCAGGAAAAGTGCTATAATCTCTAATCGCTAATTCCTTAATCCATGCAATTCCAATTCACAATACCATCATACCTAGGGTAATATTGTAAATTGATGTATCAATGAACACTTCATTGATCCATGAATGCCTTATATGGTCAAACCATACATGAAAAGCTTAAATGAGTCAAAACTCATAAATATCCAAACAATTTAAGAACACCCAAATTTCACCCTAAGCATCTCTAGCTAGTCTATACTTTCTCAAAATTACTTCGCACAAGCCACAAAATTTATGACGGCCAAAACAAACAAGATAATGATATATACTAACGAGACACTAATGTGACCTTTTAGGCATCCGAAAATTCTTGGAAAAGCAACTTCAAGCAATTCAATTTGGAAATCATACTACATCAAGATAACACATTTTTAATCACAATAAAAATAGTGCAAGGAATTGGAACTGAAAAAAAACACACTCAATCAAGCCAAGCAAAACAGTCCCAACAATTTTCACAAAACTGTCCAGTTCTGCATTTTGCTCGAAATGATCAATGAAACAATTTCAATAAATTCTGAGAAAATTACATAGGTTACTACATGTTCAGAACATGCTACCTGAAGTTTTTCAGGATTTTAAGCCATCAAAAAATCAGTCAACCAAAATAACAAAACCGATTCAAAAACTGTGTTCATCAGCACAGCAATTCCCAACAGCATAGAATAAATTCGTGAATAAATATCCAATAACCTTGAAATCCAATTTCCATTCTCATAGACATTAAACAACATCTTAGAGACATGTAGGTGAAGGAAAATCCAGAAAACGATTTTTCTAGAATTTATTCTCGATTTTATACTCATACCTGTCCACAGAGTGTTTCACAAAACAGCATCTGGAACCTTAGGGAATTAATTAGCAAAACTATATCAAATCAAATCAATAAATTCTGAAAATTCATAGAAATATTCTCTAACATGTTATGAACAATCCTGGGCAGAAAAATTTCGAAAACCCTATCTCTATAGCAATACGAAATCTGGACAGAATGCATGCTACAACATCACAAGCAATTAAGGTTTCAGGATCTAGCTTCAGCTAACACGACACCGCACGCCTCGATACCACTGTAGGAAAATCCCGGAGGAACATCACATGTTCCAGCAGCGAAAACAAAATTTTGTTCCCGGACCTTCCGAAAACCCAGGATCCCGTGTCGATATGAAAACTCAAACTGAATAGCCAATAGAGACTATCTCTAAAGGTATCCACGCAGAGATCAGAAAACCTAACCGGATCAAACACTTTTGACCCGGGAATAGCTAGAACAGAATAAAGTCTGCTAGAGCCTACCTCTGTCCTGTGGAGAGCTTGATTCACGTTGGAACTTTGCCTTGGAGAAGAGAAAATTCGATGGTTGCCAAAGAAGAAGACTTGAAAACTCTTTCCAAGATGACCTAACCTTTTTTAAGTCTTTTGTTCTTCCTCTCTTGTTCTTGAAAACCGACGGCAACCCCTTAGGCTCACACCTTAGGTATGTATTTACTTAACTCTTAAGCTTAATAACTTACCATGAGAAGTTGCCAAGTGGAAGCTTAATATTCATTCATTCTTTAACTTAATTAAATAATGAATGTTGACTTTTCAAACCTTCCTATTTTCTCCTAATTCCAACGTGGGCTAATATATATATATATATATATATATATATAATTAATTAATTAACATATATATAATTACTAAAAGGTCCAGTCAAACTGAGGTCGGTCCTACTACCATCGGGCCCTAAGGTCAAACCGCCCTAAACCTTTCTTAGCAATATTGATGTCGCGATCTCATCGACATATCCCAATCCCATGGGATCCATTTAATCCTAATGCTTCCATAATTGGAACTCGTCCAATACTATTTTACTGATTCTCTGAAACACTCTTATCGTGTGACCCTTTAGGTTCCAGTTATGTTGGCCACTTAGATTAACACTTAACTCGAAAGCAAGTCATGAGCGCCTAGTAACACATCATGACCCCAATTGACCGGAAAGTAATTGGTTTGATGAATTCATCACGAACCGATCACGAACCCTTCCATAGACAATTATCGTGCAATTCGTCCTTTCAACATCCTATACCTACTTGGTTATGAGTATGGCCAATATGTCAACTCTTACTAGACTAAGTCTAGCCCAAGTGAAATCAGCCTCGCCCGAGGACTCATTACTTTATATGTCCATAAAGACACTCTTCATGACATAGTCATGCTCGCCGAGACTTACAAGAATGATCCCGATAAGAGGTCAGGTATCTCTTCCGCTATCACGTAAGTGATGAACTTTATTGGCTACTCAATTACCTTCAATACCTTAAGTCGCACCCAAGCACCACCCTATGAGTAACCTCGAAAGGCAACAAGGAATGGAGTCAAAGCACGTAATCAAGATTCAAGATATCCTCGAGTACCTCAAGTCTAAGGATACTTGCACCATTGCTATGATGAGAATATCACCGACATTTGAATAGACATCCATGTGATGATCTCATGGCAGGTCATCCAATGTACTTACTACCGCTAGTAAGCATCCACATGTCAACTCTAAATATCCCATATTTACGCTTCGAGATCCACCGCTGATCCAATCAAGGAGTATAACATATGTTAGTCGTCGGATTAATGATGTCCAGCCTCATTAATCCTATGACTAGGAAAATTTAGATATCGACATAATTGCACATGATAGGAATCTCAAGATTATGATCACATCATAATTTCCTTCATGCTATGTCATATATCATGGACTTCATTAATTTGATTAAAGATCAATATCAATTCATAAAGAACATCAAATAAATGAAACATGCCTTTCTTTATTTATTCATAAAGTCTGTACATGACTATGAACAAAAAGCGCTAAAGGGGATTGCCTTTAGGGCACTACTCTAACAGGATGTGAAATCCATTGGCCTACTAGACATTACTTGGGTTCCTTTATATGATACTGGATGACAAAATTGCTTTGAATTTTGAATTACACGGTTAAGGCTTCCAGTGCTTTGAAGTAATTTACCATTCACGATTATGCTTTCACCTTAAACATTATTTGAATACCATCCAAATGTTGGTACATAAGGTAAGGAACTTATTCCAGGAAGTGGATTTTGCATCAAATTTACAAATTGTGGTCGTTGCATAATAACTATTGGTTCCCTCATCATATGCTAAGAACTGTTCACTTCATCTCCAGTAAGACCATTATGGATCTCCAGTTTTGTTGATACAAGTGTTACTTGAAAAGGCAGGTCAACAGCTGTTCAGAACTAAAGGCTTGATCCTGTAGTAGCCCACCTCTTATCAGTTAGTGCCTTCCGCTGATTCAAAAGCTGCAGATGTCTGCTTGCAAGTTCTGCATAATTTGGCAATATGTTTATTGTTCTCATATAATTTAAGTCTCTTTCATCCTTGCTCGGCTGTAACATAATTGAAGAAGTCGAGATAGGCTGGGGACTTGTTCAGCTTCTTGGCAATAGATGTTTCTTCTCATATTAGAGTAGTAGTGCTTGCAATGTCTCCTCTGCCTTCACAAGATCCCCTTCAGAAGCAACAATGGCCTTTTCAACTTCTTACTTTGAGCATTTGAAACACACCTTCATTTTTTACATCCGAGATGTTGTACTCCATTTTCGGAGCCCAATAATTCAAAATCATAAAGCGTGAGCGGGTTTCCTTGTAGAGTTATTTCAATGAACCCTCACTAGCCATCATCCCATAAGGGTGGTGTGCCCACACCAGTCAAACAGTAAAATCAGAATTTGACTTCTTCAAAATAATTGTAACTCTAAGTCTTTAGTTTATTTTGAAGTAAGAACCATCTCAATTGGAGCTCTACGGTTTAAGATATAAGTAAAATACCAAAGTATGTTTGGTAAACAACCAATTCATGCTCTTCCAATCTATTTCCTCAATTTCTCTCCATCAATATTTTCCAAATCAACACCAATGGATACCAATTTTTATTTATGGGTATACAAATGTAGTAGAAATCTATTGTTTCAAGAATCACTCCATTTGGAGGTCGGATGATGAAGTTATGGCCAAACGAATCAAACATGTTTATATTCTCAATCATATTGTACCTTCCTTGGAACAATTGTCATCACTTTCTCTAAACACCTCGGATTGAGGTCATTCTTAAACTTTCTGAAAGAGGACTTCTAGATATATAACTTTTATAAAGACCAAAAAGCGATATTTTGTCATTTAAAAGGTCAAAATTGCAAAATTCCAAAAGTGTATAGTGTATGTAACGGACATACATGTCTGCCTAACAGACATACACAGGGTTGGGGGGCATTTTTAGACCCGAGAAGATCCGTTTAATGGACTTAAACAGATATGGGCGAGGTTAGGGGTCCTCATAGACCTGAGAAGGTCTATTTAACCAACTAAAGTCCATCTAACGGACATAGGGGATACCCAAGCCCCTCCAAAGCCTCTCCAATGGTTCCTACATCTATTCTAACATTTCTTTCACTCATAATCTTCTCAAATTCACCTCTTCTAGTGCAATACCACTTCATATCAATCCAACCACCAACCTTGTTTCATTAAATCCTCTAATCTCCACTCATTTGATTCATCAAATCCACTAATTCTCATTTTTTCCATAGTTATCTTGTGTATACCTCCCCTGCAGTATCACCACTTATAATGTTCATATCTCTCAACTCCGATATCCAAAAATTTCATATTTTATACCATTGGAAAGCTAAGAGGATAAGCTATAACTTCTAAGAGACAAATTTGTCTAATTCAGCCTAGATTAATCCAATTAGTCCCCTAAATTCAATATACAATTTTACCCCTATGGAAGACTTGAAATATGAAATGTACAACTACAAGATAAATAAGCATATACACAAAGGAAACTTCTTCAATTCTCAATTCATTTCTGAATCAAAATGAAGTTCATACATAGTTTTAATTACATATCAACATTACATCAAAGTCTTAACACAAGATACAAAATACATTGGATGCTCAATATTTGATATGTTTATAAAGCTATCCAAAAGTCACTTAGTACAAAAGCTAACTATCTTGGAATTTGTCCAAATATCTTACAAGGATCACTGATCTTCTCGATCTAAACCTAAGGAGGGAAAATGATGGGTTGAGCTACACAACTCAATGGCTAATGTATTTATAACTATTGGTAATTAATCACAAATTCAAGCATATATGTATATATACATCCAGCAATTCAAGCATTCTTAATCTATTCTAGCAATACAAGCATTAATTGCTTTAGCTCAAACTCATAACACACAACATAGACCTTAGCAATTAAACATAACCTTCAATTATGCACCATACTAGACAATTCCAAGATGCAATGCACACACAAATGGCTCGAGGGTTCCATGGAAACAGAATGGAGAAACTGAAGTTTGCACCATGAACAGAATGAGTCCATTTTTGAAACTCATATGCCACAAGCGGGCAGTCGGGAGAAGGTTCTTGTCAATGTACACGTGATGAATAGAATAGTCCCCTCTCACCCAAACAAAAACACATAATCATGCTCAAATCATGTTATCATATGCTCATACTTTCATGCTTTTTCTTCTTTTTGTTTAATTCAAAATGTTATAACCTCTTTTAAGGGATAGCATAATCACAATGCAACATGCATTTCTAAACAAGTCACAACAATTCAATTTCAAACAAATCCATTTTGAGAAATCACAAACACACATATAGGCGAGAATTTGCCTAATCACACAATAATTATAAATAAATTACCCACCTTATTTTTGTTGAAAATCCAAGCTCAAGATTGCCTTTCCTCTTACTCTTGAGTAAGGTTTTCTTGATTTCCTTCAAATAAACCAATATTCTCGTTAATCCAAATTCAAATGGAAATCCCCTAAAACTTCTATAATAAAAAAATGCAATCAACACAAATCAAGCTCAAACCTAACCTACCCATAGTCTATCTAAGTTGAAAACCCAAAACCTAGTTTAGAAACCCTAGAAATCAATGGATTCTCTTAAATCATCTTCTAACACAAAATCTTTTCTCTCTCTAACTCCTTCATTCTCAACAAAATCCATTTCTCTACTAAAGCAAGAAGAAAAGATGATTCACTTACCTGAACAAGTTGATTTCTCTTCTTTTTTTTTCTTCTTTATTCTTCCTTTCAAGCTTCCCACGATTTTCCCTCTCTTATCCTTTTCACATTTTTTCTTCTTTCTCTCTTTGGTTCTCATGACACTCTCTCTTCTCTCTTCTAATTCAAGACAACTTTTGTTCTCTTTCTTCCAATTATACCCCTCACTTAGATGGTCTTTCCAATTTTGCCCTTCATCTTAATATAATGCCCATTTAACAACATAGTCCATTAATACCATACTATACTCCAATTCAATTCTAATCTTTCTATTTAATAACCTTATTTCTACTCACACTTGCTAAATTAATGACTAAATTGAAAAAATTATAAAACAAACAAACAAATCATAAACAAATGGTAGATAATTTAGAAAATTTTGGGATCTAACATGAGAAGTCTCCTCATTAATATATATTTTTAAGTTACTACCACCTACAAACTTACTTTTGTTGCTATTAGCTTCCTCTTCATTTGCCTTGAAAAGCCAGTTGACTGATTCTTCCAATCTACCATCGTTTATGATAAGGGCCACAGTTGACCTATTAGAGGAAAACCCCATTGCCACGAGTTGATGTGATAATGCTTCTAGCTTTTTTGACATTAGATATCCAATGCAACGTTCATGCAACTCTTAGGCTTGCTTCTCTTTCTGACGCTGGTGTTTCTTCTCATTTTTTAAACAGATCTTCTCACGATTATTATTCTCTAGTCCAGGAACATTTTCTAACCTACTAAAGTTTGTTAACTTCTCTTTTGGGTCTTCTGACTCACCAAAGTAGCTCCCATTGTTGGAAACTGAGTCATACTTAGGTACAGTTTCATGAGGGCTACTGGAATGCTCATTAGTGTCATCAATAATACTGAAAGATCCAATATCATTTAAAGGTGGGGGTGAAGCACTTGATGGAATTTCAAGAGGATGGAAAGTCCCAGTTATGGGGTCATAACAGCTTGCTGGATTGGTAGCTGTAGTGTCAGTAGACCTAGAGGGCTTAATGTATGCCTTTTGGTATCCCTTGTTGGACCTGGTAGAGGTCTTTTCTTTGGATTTCATTATGGATGTTGACCGTGAAGACATTCTCTAGAGTAGAATAAGCTGGGTTACCTACAACAATGTAGAGGAAAAGAACTCTGCCTAGTTGAATATGTTAAGTATAATTGTACCCTTGTGGCAAATTTGAATGACATAGATCAACTACGCAACTTCTCTTTGACATGTTAAATAAGGTATTTTATGAAACCATTTTCAACTTTTTCACTTCAGATTAAAAGAATGACCAATAAAATAGACATTAATAACCTTTCAAACTACTGTAAGTTATTCAAGTGAAAATCACAAAAATTAAATGAAGAACTTTGGGAATCTGCAACCAAATAGATATAATTTCACTACCCTTATTAATCCTAATTCGCGACCAAAGATAGAAAGACAAGAAGCAATTTAATGGGATTCATCACTAATAGAAGTATCCGATTAAGAAGATTCAAAATTTCTTGGGGTCACAACTTAGAGAAAGATACATCTAGTGACTGATTTTAAAAAAATAAAAATTTTAAGAACTTATGGAGATATAAAGATTATAATCTACCGTTCCCAGAACAAAAAACACTGCAACTTTTAAAATGTCATGAAAAGGATGTAATGAAATTGAATACAAGGCAAGAACATAAATCCCAAGACTTATATCAACCTCATTGTATAATTAAATAGATAGTAGAAAGACCGTACAATAGAAACCTAGTAGATAGCCTTCAAGTCTATCAAAACTAAGCGACGCCCACCAAATAAAGCACATAAGAGGTTGAAGTAAATAAAAACCAAAAAACAAATATGAGGAAACGTTCAATCTCTTAGTATGAAACTGCAATGAAGATTTGGAACAGGTGAAAAGAACAAAAAAAATAAAAATAAAAACTAAAAAAAGAAAAGAGAGAGAAGGATACGAACAGATCGAAGAACAAACCTAAAGAAAGGGAAGAATTGAGAGGGTGAGACAAATTGACTTGTTGGGCCCCGAATTTTTTTTATTTTAATTGAATTAATTATTTATTTATGTATGAATTTATTCGTTAATTATTTTATTTTGTCTTAATTGATTTAATTATGTGTATATAGATATATTTATGTTGGGCTTGGGAATTAGAAGTTAGAATTAAAATGAAGGCTTGGGCTTAATGTTGGAAAGAATGGGCTTTATGGAATAAGTGGAATGAGGAGGAGGATTAGAAATTAATGGATGAGGTGTAGTGGGCTTGAGAGGAGGAGGAGAGCCCAAAGAAACTAAAGTGAGAAGCTAAAACTATGTAGTTTTGGATGGAGGATTTAAGTTGAGAATTAAAGAAGAGTTAAAGGAAGAGGAGGAGAAGAGAGAGTGTCGTATGCCTTGAGAAGAGAAGAGAACAAAAACGTGAAATAGAAAGGAGAAGAGGAAGAAGAGTCGACCGTGAGCTAGAGGAGAGTGGAGGTCGTCCAAGGCTTGAGGGGAGGAGAAAAAGTGAAGAAAAATCAAGTTATAAGGTAAGCTACCATCTCCCCTGAGTAGGGTTTCGAAAATGGGATGAAATGGAGCTTAGGGTTTGTGTAAAGTTTGAAGGGAGAGGTGAGATCTATGGGTTTTTATGTTTTCCTAAGCTAGGGTTTGGTTGTTTTAGCTTAAATGGGCTATGGCTAGGTTAGGTTTAAGACTTCGTTATCGATTTATCGATTCTTGAATGTTTCGACTTTTCCAATGAGTCTCGGAATGTGTTTTATCAAGGAACCAAGGAAACCTCACTCAAGAGAGAGAGGAAGAGCGGTCGTGAATCCGGATTTCACGATAGGTGGGTAACATCTTTATAGTTATTGTGTAATGGGCAAAGCCCTATGTGCTATCTTTGTTATACTACGTGCATATTGAAAATGAAATTTTGTGTTTTGAGAGGAAAGAATGGAACTTTGATGATTTGAAAGAGTGAGATAAGCATAAAATGTGAATCTTGTGTTTTGATATGTGAGCATATTGATTGTGTTTGGGAGAGAGAACCCTTTGTGAAGTCACGCACGCTGACCCCATAGCCTTCTCCCACGCCCTTGCCAGGGCTTACGAGATCCAAAACGGACTCGATGTGTTCACTGATAAACTTCGGTTTCGGTGTGTGTATGGAACTCTCGAGCCAATTGTGTGCATTTCATCATTTATAAGTATTTATGATGCATAATATGGGTTTTAATTGCAAGATGATTCTATGTTATGCCTTATGTGATGAGTTGAGTAAATTGTGAGTCATGTGATAAAGTTGAGTTTCAACCTATTATGTAAATTGTTAATGCTTTGGATTATTAATTGTGTGCGTGTGGCTCATTATGTGATGGCTATAAATTTGTTAGCCACTGAGCCGTGTTAGCTCACCCCATTCTCCCTCCTCAGGTGCAAATCAAAGTTGAACTCGGAACCTTGTAAAAGCTTCGGGCATCGCTCCAAGAAATTTAGGAACTTTTGTATTAAGTTAGTAACTAGCTTTTGGGAATAGCTTTGTAAGCATATTGATCATTGAGCATCTCATATTTGGTATTTTGTACTTGATTTTGATGAATATGCTAATATGTAACCAAAGCTATGCATGAATCTTGTTATGATTTTGAAATGAGAATGAGAGCTCTAGTACTCTCTTTATGTGAATCGCTAATTTGTGTATTGTGTATGGCCTCGAAAGGCATGTGTATGATTTTGAGCATTATTGTTATATGAGTTTTGCTGGGTTTTGGCCATGGGAAAGGTCGCTGGTATGTTGTTATGGTCTATGTGCTGTTGAAGAGTATAGTGCTGCAGAATCTGGGCTAAAGTGTTCATGTGGGAAATTTTGAGTTTGTTGTGTTTGCTGAAATTTCTGGGTTGGTATAGGTAGAATGGGAGTACTGAGACTTGTTGAAAGTGTTAGCCGGGCAGTAGAGCACTCCTAGGAGGTTTTATGAGCTATTTAAGAGGTATTGTTGGTAGGTGGGGTCACTGAATTTATTATCGGTGCTATCAAAGTGACAGATTGCTAAGTAGAGCTTTGAGTTCACTTTTGACCCTCATAGAGTGGGAATATAGGTCGGTAATCTTCACGAAGTTTGTAGATAATTCTTTTACCTTTCCATAGACACTAAGTTTGCTAAATTTGGAGTTCTGGATCAAAAGTTATGGAGGTTGCAAGTTTGGATGCTGTTAGGGAGAGCTAGTCGATCGGCCTTTGTGTTAAAATTTGCTTCCCTTAGTGACCGGGCTAGTCTTTGAGTCCTCCTTGAAAAATATAGATTTTTCTTCTAGCTTTCCAACGCTTCCAACCGTGTCTGATTTGGAGCTCGGTATAAAAAGTTATTAAGGTTAGAAGTCAGCACGCCGGATCATTGGGCAGGTCACTCATTTCAGCACTTGCCCTTGGTCGGGCGAGGCGCCGCCAATGATCGAAAGAAGGCACTCGCCATGACGGGCGAGGCGCCGCTCATGACGGGCGAGGCGCCGCCTAACGCTGCAGCGAGGGACGCCGCCACGCGGTGGCGCCAGACTTTCGGCATGCCGAGCGGCTAGGGCTTGGGGTCGGTTTTGGCCGATCGACCCCTCTCCCACTGCGGCATGCCGAAAGCAATTGAAGCTTTGGGGTCGGTTTTGGCCGACCGACCCTCTCCCTTCTTTTGGCCTTAACTTTGTACACCGACCTCCGATTGAGCTGATTTTCGAACCGATAGATTTCTAAAAAAATTTTCTATCTTTTTACACTTGATTTTCCAGTATTGCTTTTAAATTGAAAAGGGTGGTTTGAAACAAAGTGTGGAGGTCGGCTGATTCTTTCTAAATATACTTCACAAATTTTTAAATATCTGGAGCTATAGGGCTCGGGTTGAGGCGATTCTTGTTTTACATGAAACTAGAGACATAAATCTACACTTTTTATGAAGGAGCCGATCAGTAATTTTGCCTCTAAAGTTTTCAAATATTTACATGAAGTCGATAGAGGGGTTGTTTTCACTGTTTTCTATAAGATAGTATTTTTACCATAACTTCTTCATTTCAAATCCGAATTGAACGATTTCGGTGGCGTTAGAATTGTGAGATCAAGGGGAACATTTTATTAAAAAGCTAATCCCAAATTTTCTATTAAAAGTTTCTCTAATTGTGGTCGGTTTGTGATTAGTTTTGGGTCTTCCATGCTTATATGGGTCCGAATGTTGGGCCTCGGGGACGGGGTCCAACATTGTTTGGTATCAGAGCTTAGGCTTACTCCTAGGCTTAGAATGTATAGTAGGGAACATTGTTTTGTATGTGATTAAATGTTTACCTTATGAATTGATTATTTGCATTACGTGACATGCATATCATGCATACATATAGTAACTAAGCTTAAAAAAAAACGAATTGTAGCTAATCACTAGTATTTTCATTGAAGGAGTAAGATGCCACCTCGTAGAAGGACACGAGGAGTCCTGCAAGGTTCAATTGCACCTGACTCTCCACCAAGAGCGGAGAGTACCGATGAGTCAGTTTGAGGCTTCTCGAGGGTAGGGTAGTGAGCCCCTCCGATCTCAGACGCAGCAGTCGCCTAGTCAGTCGGAGCAAGTGCTTGCTCTTGATCCGAGATTGTTCCATGCATTTACCCAAGCTTTTGTTCAGGCTATGGGTCAAATGCCACAGGCTTCGGGTTCGGCCCCAGCTAAGAGGGGAAGACAGTTTGATAAGCTGAGGAAGTACGGAGCGGTAGATTTCCACGGGACCACGGATCCCGAAGAAACTGAGACCTGGTTGAGGAAGACTGAGAGAGTGCTGGATCAGATGGAGTGCGAGGATGATGAGAGGGTAGTCTATGCTGCCAGTCTGCTTCAAGGTGATGCTTTGCACTAGTGAGAAACCGTGTGTGGAGTCGACGAGACATGAGGGTCGACATGGGAGACTTCGTTGTCTTCAGGAAGAAGTATTTATCTGAAGTGTACATTCAGCAGAAGCAGAGAGAGTTCCTGAGCCTCACCCAGAGGGAGATGACTGTTGCTGAGTATGAGCGCCGGTTTACTCAGTTATCGAGGTATGCTGCAGATATGATGTTTAGTGAAGCTGCCAAGTGCCGCCGATTTGAGTCGGGTCTGCACCTAACTATCAGAGAAAAGGTAGTGGTGCAGAACTTCTGTGATTTCCAGCAGCTAGTTGAAGCGGCTCTGAGGGTTGAGAACATTGAAAATATCAAGAGTGCAGTTAGCAGGAAGAGAAAAGGGAGAGAGCGATTCAGAGGGAGGTGGTACTTAATCCCGAGAGAAGTGCTGAACCTTTCCTGCAAGCCCGAGGAGAGGAGCACCCTGGGAGTTAGCCTAGATCTGCGAGGACTCCTACTGTTTCTCACCAAGCTTCTACGATGGGCGGCAGTAGAAGAGTAGATGGGGAGAGGCCATCTCTTCCCAAGTGTGACCATTGTGGGCTTCCCCATAGAGGAGAATGTCATAGAAAGACTGGAGCATGTTTCAATTCAGGCGAAAGGACACTTAGTTAAGTTTTGTCCCCAATGGATAGAGAGAGGGATCTCAGAGGCAAGCTTCTAGGAGGACAGAGGCAGTGGTGCAAAAAGTTGTGACCGAAGTGGGTAGCTCTGGAGGTCCTAAGAGAGCTTATCCTCCAGATAGATCCAGAGGGCAAGCATCAGCCAGAGTGTTTGCAATGACACAAGAGGAGGCCGAGACCGCCCTGCACGTCAGAGCGGGTATGGTTAAATTGTTTGATGATTATGTGCTTGCTTTGATTGATTGAGTTCTACCCATTCCTTTCAGGTCTTGGGTAACTATATCCAGAGGAGTCCGAGTCCATTGGATACTCCACGATGGTGAGTACTCTAATCGCCATTATATTGTCATCATCAAGTGTATAGAGATTGTGAGATAGAGATTAGTGGAGGAAAACTTGTGGTGGATCCGATGCCTTTCAAGATGGGAGGATTGGATGTGATCTTAGGTATGGATACATTAGAGAGGTATCATGTTACTTTAGATTGTAAATGTAAGACAAGTGGAGTTCGAGCTAGAGGATAGCAGGAAAGTGATACTCATGGGAGATAGAAAAGTCAGTCCACCTCAAGTTATTTCAAGCTATGATGGCGAGAGAATGATGAGCAAGGGTGTGGGGCCTTTTTGGCTTATGTGCTAGATATAGAGGCAGATAGAGGGAGGTTGAAGACATTCCAAGAGTCGTGGAATTCTGGATGTCTTTCCCGAGGAATTGCCAGACTACCTCCTCCGAGAGAAATTGAGTTCCCGTTGCTTCTTCCGTGCACTACATCGATTTCGATTCGCCTTATCGGATGGCTCTCGCGGAATTGAAGGAGCTTAAGGTGCAATTGGAGGATCTTTTAGAAGGGTTACATTAGGCCGAGCTCTTCACCTGGGAGCTCCGGTTCTCTTCAGGAAGAAGAAAGATGGATCGTCATGGATGTGTGGATTATAGGAAGTTGAATAATGCCACTATTAAGAATGTATATCCGCTCCCGCGCATAGATGATTTGTTTGATCAATTGCAAGGGCAAGAGTCTTTCCAAGATAGACTTGAGGTCGGGTTATCATCATTGAGGATTAAGGAGACCGATGTGTCTAAGATCGCTTTAGGACGCCAGTATGGCCACTTTGAGTTCTTGGTGATGCCTTTCGGTCGATTTAATGCTCCTGCGGTCTTTATGGATTTGATGAATAGAGTCTTGTGTCTTTCTTAGATCAATTTATCATTGTCTTTATTGATGATATATTGGTCTATTCTAAGAGTGATGAGGAGCATGAGGATCATTTGATGGTTGCCTTGGAGACATTGAGGAAGAATGAGCTGTATGCCAAATTCGATAAATGCGAATTTTGGCTAAGGGAAGTGATATTTTTGGGGCATGTGATCTCCGAGCGGGAGTGCATGTGGATCCGCAGAAGATAGAAGTCGTGGTTAAATGAGAAGCGCCAAAGAATGTAGTCAAGTGAGAAGTTTCGGGATTAATTTGGATATTACGGGAGGTTTGTGGAGGGCTTTTCCTCGATAATGCTTCCACTTTCCAAGTTGACAAGGAAGAATAAAAATTTGAATGGACCGAGGAGTGCGAGTAGTTTCGAGGAGTGAAGAAGCGCCACAACCGCACCGATTCGACATTGCCTTCGGTGATGATGGGTACATTCAGGTACAATGATGCCTCCATGAAGGGTTTAGGGTGTGTATTGATGCAAGGAGAGAAAGTGATTGCTTATGCCTCAGCAAGTTGAAGCCTTATGAGATGAACTATCCGATCCATGACTTGAGTTGGTCGCTATAATCTTTGCATTGAAGATTTGGAGACATTATCTGTATGGAGTTACCACTAGGATATTTACAGATCATAAGAGCCTTAAATACTTGTTGACCTAGAAAGAGCTGAATTTGAGGCAAAGGCGATGGTTAGAGTTGCTAAAAGATTATGACTTGATGATAGATTACCATCCGGGGAAAGCTAATGTGGTAGCGGATGCTCTGAGTAGGAAGTCCACTATGGCTCACATGGAGAGTGTGTATCTTCCTCGTCAAGGATTTAGCGACTTGATGTGATGTTGAGGCAAGATGGGCCGAGTGTATTTTAGCGAAGTTTCGTGGTCGCCAAGGTCGAAAGAGAAGATCAAGGAATTGCAGGATCGGGATGAGTACTGAGTAAGCTTAGGAAGAGATAAAGAACTGCAAGTCGCCTAATGTAGAGGTAAAGGAAGATGGATTGATGGTGTGGGTAGTAGAGTGTATGTCCCGCAAGTTAGAGTCGAGAGATGAGATTCTTGATGAGGCGATAATGCTCCTTATGTAATGCATCCAGGAGTTCTAAGATGTATCGAATTTGAAAGAGCATTTCGTGGAAAGGAATGAGGAAAGATGTAGTAGAGTATGCTAAAGATGTTTGGTGTGCCGCAAGTTAAAGTTGAACACCAGCACCTTCAGCAAGCTTAATCCTTGCCTATTCCGGAGTGGAAATGGGAAAAGATAACTATGGATTTCTGATGGGATTGCCGAGATCTAGCAAGAAGCATGATGCAATATGGGTGATTGTGGATAGGTCGACTAAGTCACTCACTTCTTGCCAATTCGCCGATGATTCTTTCAATGTGTTGGCTAAGAAGTATGTGGATGAGGTGATTAGCTTCATGGGATTCCGAGTTCGATAGTTTCTGATAGAGATCCCAGGTTTACCTCCAGGTTTTGGGAGAGTTTGCAGGAGGCCTTGGGGACTAGATTGCATTTCAGTACGGCTTTCCATCCGCAGACTGATGGACAGTCGGAGAGGACCATTCAGACTTTGGAGGCAATGTTGAGGGCTTGTGCTTTGGATTTCAAAGGTTCGTGGGATGATCACTTACCTTTGATTGAGTTTGCTTATAATAATTCCTATCATTCGAGAATTCAGATGGCACCTTATGAGGCTTTGTATGGTAGGAGATGTAGAACTCCTATATGTTGGGACGAGGAAGGTGAAAGGAAGCTTGTGGGACCTGAGTTAGTGCAGTTTACAGTTGATAAGATAAAGCTAGTGAAGCAGAGGCTTAAGGGCACTCAAGATCGGATGAAGAGCTATTCGGATGCCCATAGGAAAGAGATGGAATTTGAAGTGGGTGAGAAAGTGTTTCTTAGAGCTTCTCCATGGAAAGGTGTTTTGAGGTTTCGTAAGAAAGGTAAGCTTAGCCCGAGGTATATAGGCCCATACAAGATCATTGAGAGGATTGGGCCTTTGGCTTATAAGTTATATTTGCCATCTGAGTTGTCTAAGATTCATAATGTGTTCCATGTGTCGATGCCGAGGAGATATGGTCGGATCCTTCAGATATAGTTCAACCTTCAGAGGTTCACTGAGAGAGGATTTGACTTATGAGGAGCAACGGTGGAGATCTTGGATTCAAAGGAAAAGTGTTAAGGAATAAGATCGTGAAGCTGGTTAAGGTCTTGTGGAGGAACCATTCGACCGAGGAAGCAACTTGGGAATCTTTGGAATCCATGAAGGAGAAGTATCCCTACCTCTTCATGGATTCAGGTAAGGATTTCGAGGACGAAATTCTTTTAGAGGGAGAATTGTTGGGCCCCAAAATTTTTTTTATTTTAATTGAATTAATTATTTATTTATTTATGAATTTATTCGTTAATTATTTTATTTTGTCTTAATTGATTTAATTATGTATATAGATATATTTATGTTGGGCTTGGGAATTAGAAGTTAGAATTAAAATGAAGGCTTGGGCTTAATGTTGGAAAGAATGGGCTTTATGGAATAAGTGGAATGAGGAGGAGGATTAGAAATTAATGGATGAGGTGTAGTGGGCTTGAGAGGAGGAGGAGAGCCCAAAGAAACTAAAGTGAGAAGCTAAAACTATGTAGTTTTGGATGGAGGATTTAAGTTGAGAATTAAAGAAGAGTTAAAGGAAGAGGAGGAGAAGAGAGAGTGTCGATGCCTTGAGAAGAGAAGAGAACAAAACGTGAAATAGAAAGGAGAAGAGGAAGAAGAGTCGACCGTGAGCTGAGGAGAGTGGAGGTCGCCCAAGGCTTGAGGGAGGAGAAAAGTGAAGAAAATCAAGTTGTAAGGTAAGCTACCATCTCCCCGAGTAGGGTTTCAAAATGGGATGAAATGGAGCTTAGGGTTTGTGTAAAGTTTGAAGGAGAGGTGAGATCTATGGGTTTTGTGTTTTCCTAAGCTAGGTTTGGTTGTTTTAGCTTAAATGGGCTATGGCTAGGTTAGGTTTAAGACTTCGTTATCGATTTATCGATTCTTGAATGTTTCGACTTTTCCAATGAGTCTCTGAATGTGTTTTATCAAGGAACCAAGGAAACCTCACTCAAGAGAGAGAGGAAGAGCGGTCGTGAATCCGGATTTCGACGATAGGTGGGTAACATCTTTATAGTTATGTGTAATGGGCAAAGCCCTATGTGTGCTATCTTTGTTATACTACGTGCATATTGAAAATGAAATTTTGTGTTTTGAGAGGAAAGAATGGAACTTTGATGATTTGAAAGAGTGAGATAAGCATAAAATGTGAATCTTGTGTTTTGATATGTGAACATATTGATTGTGTTTGGGCGAGAGAGAACCCCTTTGTGAAGTCACGTGCACGTTGACCCCATAGCCTTCTCCCCACGCCCGCCAGGGCTTACGAGATCCGAAAACGGACTCGATGTGTTCACGGTAAACTTCGATTTCGTGTGTGTATGGAACTCTCGAGCCAATTGTGCATTTCATCATTTATAAGTGTTTATGATGCATAATATGGGTTTTAATTGCAAGATGATTCTATGTTATGCCTTATGTGATGAGTTGAGTAAATTGTGAGTCATGTGATAAAGTTGAGTTTCAACCTATTATGTAAATTGCTAATGCTTTGGATTATTAATTGTGTGCGTGTGGCTCATTATGTGATGGCTATAAATTTGTTAGCCACTGAGCCGTGTTAGCTCACCCCATTCTCCTCCTCGTGTGCAAATCAAAGTTGAACTCTAACCTTGCAAAAGCTTCTGCATCGCTCCAAGAAATTTAGGAACTTTTGTATTAAGTTAGTAACTAGCTTTGGGAATAGCTTTGTAAGCATATTGATCATTGAGCATCTCATATTTGGTATTTTGTACTTGATTTTGATGAATATGCCAATATGTAACCAAAGCTATGCATGAATCTTGTTATGATTTTGAAATGAGAATGAGAGCTCTAAGATTTCTTTATATGAATCGCTAATTTGTATCGTGTATGGCCTTGGAAAGGCATGTGTATGATTTTGAGCATTATTGTTATATGATTTTGCTGGGTTTTGTCCATGGGAAAGGTCGCTGGTATGTTGTTATGGTCTATGTCTTTGTTGAAGAGTATAGTCAGCAGAATCTGGGCTAAAGTGTTCATGGGAAATTTTGAGTTTGTTGTGTTTGCTGAAATTTCTGGGTTGGTATAGGTAGAATGGGAGTACTGAGACTTGTTGAAAGTGTTAGCAGGCAGTAGAGCTCTCCTAGGAGGTTTTATGAGCTATTTAAGAGGTATTAAGTTGGTAGGTGGGGTCGCTGGAATTTATTACTGGTGCTATCAAAGTGACAGATTACTAAGTAGAGCTTTGAGTTCACTTTTGACCCTCATAGAGTGGGAATATAGGTCGGTAGTCTTCGCAAAGTTTGTAGATAATTCTTTTACCTTTCCATAGACACTAAGTTTGCTAAATTTGGAGTTCTGGATCAAAAGTTATGGAGGTTGCAAGTTTGGATCTTTGTTAGGAGAGCTAGTCGATCGGCCTTTGTGTTAAAATTTGCTTCCTTAGTGACCGGATAGTCTTTGAGTCCTCCTTGAAAAATATAGATTTTCTTCTAGCTTTCAACGCTTCTGACCGTGTCTGATTTGGAGCTCGGTATAAAAAGTTATTGAGGTTAGAAGTCCTGGTAGGTCGGATCATTGGGCAAGTCACTCACTCAAGACGCTGAAGCGCCTGCGCGCCTCGGCATGCCGAAGCGGCACTCGCCTCATGACGGCGAGGCGCTACCAGCGATCGAGAAGGCACTCGCCGAGATCGGCGAGGCGCCGCCCAGCAGACGAGCGAGGACCATATGGGCGAAGGCCAGACTACTTCTAAGCATGCCGAGCGGTTGGGGCTTTGGGGTTGGTTTTGGCCGACCGACCCCTCTCCTTCTTTGGCCTTAACTTTGTATACCGACCTCCGATTGAGCTGATTTTCAACCGATGGATTTCTAAGAAATTTTTCTATCTTTTACACTTGATTTTCCAGTATTGCTTTTAAATTGAAAAGGGTGGTTTGAAACAAAGTGTGGAGGTCATTGATTCTTTCTGAATATACTTCACAAAATTTTAAATATCTGGAGCTATAGGGCTCGGGTTGAGGCGATTCTTGTTTTACATGAAACTAGAGACATAAATCTACACTTTTTATGAAGGAGCCGATCAGTAATTTTGCCTCTAAAGTTTTCAAATATTTACATGAATTTGGTACAGGGGCTGTTTTCACTGTTTTCTTTAAGATAGTATTTTTGCCATAACTTCTTCATTTCAAATCCGAATTGAACGATTTCGGTGGCGTTAGAATTGTGAGATCAAGGGGAACATTTTATTAAAAAGCCAATCCCAAATTTTCTATTAAAATTTTCTCTAATTGTGGTCGGTTTGTGATTAGTTTTGGGTCTTCCATGCTTATATGGGTCCGAATGTTGGGCCTCGGGGACGGGGTCCAACAGACTGATGATGAATGATCTTGGTTTTGGTTTTCTTGCCTATGTTATTAGTGGCTTCGTCGTTGTTGTTAATGCTTGCTAATGGTTTGTGGTGTCATAAATAAGAGTGGTTTTTCCTTTTCTATTTTTTTCCTATTTTTAGCTTTTTTGCTCCTAACTTTTTTGTGAATCTATTTATTTTCTTTCTCTACTATAAATTTCAATCAATTAATTAATTATGAAATCATCTAACACTTATTGATTTATCTTGGCAATTCTTCTTAGCTTAAATTTTATTCTTTTTTTTGCTTACTAATACTCTTAATCTTCTCAACCAAACTTATCCTTGCTCTGCTCTGCTTGGGAACCTTTAGTTACTAAAAGACAATGTTAGAGAAAGTTGAAAAGGTTCGCTAAAGAGTAGTAAACTAACAGTTAGTTTGTAACATCTTGGAGACTGATTGCTGAATAAGCAGAAAGTAACAACTAAAAAACCTCTTGGTATAAAGGAAACTTCCTACAGCCTATTCATTTTACTGAAATGTAGGACATAAGTTGAACCAGTATAGTTTTACAGCAGAAATATTTATTAGATAACATCTAATGAACAAGCGTGACAAATATATCTACCTTGAATATGTAGAATCATCCATTGCTTGAACTTTTAGTCTTTATCTATTTCAGTTTTTTTCCAAGGAAATGTGAGAAACTTGGCTGAAAATGCCAAGACAAGAACCATAGTATCTTAACCCAGTTAAAACCACCAATAAACTATTTTCCAGGTTGCTACAACTTGTGGTTGACTCTCCTTGACCCATACAGGTATTGATTTTAAGTGGATACAACCGATTACTATTAATGTGAAAGAAAATAATTTGTGACTTGTGGTTGGCAATTACTTATAGTAGGCAATTGTTAATTAAGATTAAAAATTAATAAAAATACAAAAGCAAATTTGTCAGTTATAGCAAAAAAAAAGTAGTTTATTCCATATTGACAATTTCTTCTTCTTCTTTTCTTCGAGGTAGGAGATATTTATGTATTTGTTGAACCTTGAAGATGAGAATTACCATTTTTTTAAAAGAAAAAGAATAGATTAATAAATTATAATAGTACAATTGTATTACTCAAACAAAACAAGTAAATCCAAAGCATCTCCCAAAACTAGAATCGAGGGAACTACTTCCAAGACTAAAATTGTTGCCTATTGGACTAGGGGAGCAAGAAAAGAATAAACTTTGAAAAACCATTGTAACTACAACATAAAGACTTTGGTGTTGAATTAACTTAAAGCCTCAATGATGATAAGATGTTAGAATACATTCCAAATAGAAGACACTTCATTATTCATGCCCTTAAGGATCTCCTTAGAAATGACCATATCTCTTATATACTTGAAGGTACATACTATGAAGTCTTAGACATTCCTTTGTTGATTTTGAAAAGTGTTTATATTCCTCTCCTTCCAAATGGCATAAATTCCATAACTGAGCATCAACTTGAAAGTTTTTAAGTTCCCTTAGTATATGTAACCTACAGGTTCAGTCTAATCCATTAATTGAGACAAAATTTAAGTAAAGAAATAGATTATACACATCCTTTAAGTTCCACACTAAAACATACGAGTGAAGTTGCATTGCAATGGAAGATGCTCATAATTCTTAGGGGGCTTGGAGATAAAGTGTAATATCTTGTTTTCTGGTATATGTTTAGGGTTCAACCTTAGATTAAGTATTGCATATAATGCATAACTTTAGCATTCATACACGAATTGATATTTGTACACATTAAAAAAATAACATATGCACTCAATTGATTTATTATGGGGTATGAAAGAAGTTAAATAAACATAATGTGTATTGTGATTTGATATGTCATGAATTTTGGTATGTTCGAATTTCAATTAATAAATTGGGATTAAATGTTATTAATTGAGAGATTAATGGATTAAATGTACATTTGGTAACAAATAAAAATAAATGCCAAGTGGTAGGACAAATTGATACATGAAAAATTAGGATGAATAAGCCTAAAATTAAGTGACATTTGACATAGTAAAATGTGTGACAAGTAGACAAATTATTATGTGACAAGTGGATCAATCTTAGGGTGAAATATGGACTACTTACTTAGTGACTAATGGCAGCATCTTGAGTGGATTAGTGACAGCATCTTGATTAGGAAAATGTAAGACATGCCTCAGGACAAGTGTTGTGCTTTAATGGTGACACCTAGCATGTGAAGTGGCAAGTTTCTACAGTAGAGTTTTGCTACTTCTTTCTTTTGTTTTTGTTAGACCTCGAATATTTCATAAAAGTTAGAACTATTTGAAGGAGAAATTTTGGCAAGTAGTCATAAGTAAAGAGTAAATGAACGAAAATTCTTGAACCAAGAAATGATAGGCAAGGGTAAAATAAGGAATGAGAAATATGGATATGTCCAAGTTTTTCTTTGGTGTTTCTGGTGAATAAAAGATTTTGGAGTGTGCAGAATTAAGGTGAAAGTTAGAAGTAGAATGAAAGCCGAAAATGAAGTTGCATTTGTGTAGTAAGTTGATGAGGAATAGGTACATAGGTGTATGTTCTGTTATTGGTATTCAGGTGTATGTTCTGTTATTGGTATTCATGATTAACCATGGATTATAAATTTCTTTATAGATGACATTGATTTGAAATGAAATTGAGAATGAAGAGTAAGTGAAGTAAAAAAAAGGTGATCTTAGTATGATTTGTGTTAAGAAAGGATTGTGAAACAAAATGGATGGTTAATCTGGAAAATATTTACAAAGTATGTTTCAGTCTTTTAGCCATAACTTTTTCTCTAATTATCCAAACGAGATGATTCTTCATTTGGATTAAACTAGAAACATATGGTTACATTTCTTATGAGACATCAAATTTAAATTCTATCTTTAAGAATCTCAAAATTTGTCATGAAGTAGAGAATTGGGTGCAATACCTTGGATGAATGTAAAAATTCATATTTTGTATTCAAGGGAAAAACTAGATTAATCTAGGCTAATTTAGGCAAAGGTGTCTTCTAGAAAGTTGTAAGTATTTCTTTTAGCTTTCTAACGATATATAGTACGAAATTTTTGGACTTCTAGGCTGAAAGTTATGGCCCTATAAAGGAAGATGTATCTTCTGTCTTTTCGCTTATTCTATGTTTTGTATCTTCTGCCTTTTGCTCCTTCTGTGTTTTTGTTCCTTTTTAGTTTCGTTTCTTCTGAGTTTTGCTGACGTGTCTTCTTCTGTGTTTTACTTCTTCTGTCTTTTTGTTTCTTCTGCCTTTTGCTATCTTCTAATTTATTTTCGACCCTCTAGACGATAGAATCTATCTTCAAGGTCTTCATGAAAGTTGTAGATTTTGAAGTCTTCTTTCTAACTATGTAAAGAGCATCTTAATACAATATTTGTAGGGGAAGTTATAGTAATTTTCTCACTTCTTCTGTCTTTTTCTATTTATCTGTTTTTTTCCTTTGGCTTCGTCTAATCCTATTGTCTGATCCATTTTGACCGTTCAGATGAAAAAAATCTGACCTCAAGGTCTTCTTCAAAGTTGTATCTTTGAAATCATCCGAAGATGATCTTAATCCAACATATCTAAGGGTTATACCATTTGTCCCGAGACAAGTTCAATATAAGTGAGGACCAAATCTTGTTTGATTCTTTCGACCATAATTTTGTTATCCGACCCCCAAATGAAGTGATTCTTGAACCCTTAGATTCCTAAAACTTTATTTTTACATCTCCATGAAAGGTTATAGATTTTGGTATTGATGTGAAACAGATGTATTAAATCAAGTAAGGGTATTGATTGGAAGAGTAGGAATTGGATATTTTACTGAGCATGCCTCAGTATTTTGATGATTTCTGGATCATTAGAGCTCCGAATAAGATGATTCTTGTTTCAAGATAAACTAGATACATGGAGCTATAAATGGTATGAAGAAGTTGAAATCTAATTCAGTTTCTAAGATGTTTAAATTTTGGATAGAAGTTGTGCATAGTATACTGATTTGGACAAGAGCAGTCCAAAAATGTTTGAAGTGTATCTTTCAAATCACTGACCCAAATTGAATAATTTTGGTATCATTAGAAATGTAAGACAATAGAGAAGATTCTTCTAGAATAAAGTGTTATGTCAGAATATTCAAGGGTGCTTTGGCATGACACTTACGTGTAAAAGAAGTAAGGCATAAATGGAAGGGCAAATGAGAAAATTCTCAATTATTAAGGGCATAATTGGAAGAATAAGTGTTGTCTTGCTTATAAATGAAGAAGAAAAACGTGAATGGGAGGAAGGAGAAAAGAATAACGAAATGAGAAAGAAAGAGAAAGAGACAATGTCATGAAAAATAGAGAGAAATACAAAGAGAAGAAGAGAATGAGAGAGAGAAGAGAAACCAAACTAGGGTTTCAATTTTCTTAGCCTATAAGAGAGATTTTGGAGTTGTCCAAGAAGAGAAAAAGGTAGAAGAAGAGAAGAGCTTCCCTTTGAGCTAAGGATCCCTTCATTTAGTGAAGAATGAAGGGATCAAGGAGGCAAGAGAAGCAAGAGAAGAAGCATGTTTGAGCACGGCTATAAGCAAGGAAATTAGGTGGATACATGTTTATAATAGAGTAAATAAGCTACTACTGTTTTTCCTTAAAGCAAAGAAGTTTATTGGTTTCAATTGCATCATAAGTGTTGCATCTTTTGTTTTTGCATGATTTGTAAAATCTGCTATATGTTTGCTACATGAACTGTGTAATGATTTATAAAGAGATTTTTTAAGTGATTTTTGAAAGGATAGCAAGTTTGTGAAATCAAGTTTTGAAAGCGCATATGAAATACTATATGCTCATGAAACTCAAGTTTTCAAGAAGTGCCATTTTGGGTAATATAAACTTACAAGTTTTGAAATATATGTGTTATGTGGGTTTGTGGTGATTCCTCAAGAATCGTCATGTGCATGTTGACCCAAATATAGGCTTCTCCTGCCTACCCGTTAGTGGCACTGAGCTCCGTCAAGGACTCCCTTAAGTTTACGAATACACAGGACCATGATATGGGAATGTGTAGTGCGTCATGTTTTGGATCCACCCAAACCATTCTGATGTGCTTATGTGCTCATGATATGTTTGATCAAGATTGATGCATTCATGTTTTGTGACTTGTGGATTTTGGCTAAAAGCCTAGGAAACATGTATTTTATAAACTCACTGAAAGTTTACTATGACAAGAAAATTGGTTTCAAAAAGTTTTGCTTATCTTTTTATTATAAACTGTTATCCACGAGCCTTCAAGTTCATCCCCTTCCTGTCCCAACCTCCAGGTTATGAGCAAGAGATGGAGTGAAAGAGAGTCAAGGCATCACTTCAAATTTGTTTATTTTTGTATTTGACGTTTTCGGATTATGTTATAAGGTGGCTTGAAAGGCCATTATAGCTTTGTAAAACCCTTTTGTTTTGAGGGTATTAAAATGTAAATGATGAAAATTATTTGTATTTAATGTATTAAAGAGTATGATGTAGTAAAGATATGATATTTTCGCAAGAGTTGGACTTCGCTTTCAGAAATAGGATCCAACATTAGAGTAATAAGTTTGTTTTGATGTTTGCTTATCATGGGCACGCCGCCCTTGTGGGATCGGATAATACGCTCAAGTCTTATGGTTTTTTGCAAGGGTTGGGTTCCTCAAGCAGGACTCAACAGTTTTCATCAATAAAAATTGCTCCTACTTTCTCCTCTATATTTTGCCTATACCTTGCCAAATTGTTGCATCAAAACCAGCTTTTTACCTTACATAAAATAGCCAAGAAAACCAGCTGCACATTACCTTCATCTTATTGTCTAAAATCAACATGTTTTCATCTTAAGTTTGTGATGAATTTTGCTTACAGGGAGACTTGATTTAATCTAAAGTTTGAGCTGAATTGAAAGCCTAACAAGTAAGTGACAATCTAAGTTTTATGGCATGTCAAATGATATAAGAATGATGCTTGAATTGGAATGAAATGCACGTGTTATTGGTGAAGATATGTGTTGAAAAATGTTGCATGAACTTAGAAGTTTTTCTATTTTGTTTTTCGTATATGGAAACCATAGAGTATAGGGCATTATGAGGATGAATTGGACTGAAATTTAATGTATAAAGAAGGTGATTTATGCTAAAGAAAGATGTTAATTTGATTTTCTTGAATTGAGAAAGAACTAGGATAATTTCCAAATGGTTTCCAATAAAAAAAAGTCCTAAAGTAATAGGGGATCAGGTTCCAAAAGTAAAACTGATGATGTCTACAATAGTCTGGAACATAAAAGGTTTAAACAAACCTCTAAAACAACATGCTTTATAGAATTTTATTGCTTAAAAAAACCATTACTCCTTAATCTTTTGGAGACAAAAATAAAAATGAATGGTATTAAGAAACTTGATTTTTTAGGGAGTAAATGGAAACTGATTTCCAGTCATTCTCATCATCACCTTGGCATAATTATCATTCTATACAACTCTAAATTAGTGTCCTTAGATGTGCTATCAATGTCTGACTAACTTATGCCCTTTAAGATTTCTTTGAAGCTTGTAAACAAGTCTATCTTGCTTATTGTTGTTTATGCTAGTAACTTTGGATTCCAAAGAAGCATTTTATGGAAAAATCTCTATGAATTAAGTGATATCTACAACTTGTCGTGGGCTATATGTGGTGATTTTAATTCCATTTTGTATTGAATAGAAGCTAAAGGGAAATATTGGCTTAAGAATTATTTGAATGATTTTCTCAAAGGTATTAACCTCATTAAAGTCACTTATCTTAAAGCATAAGGTCACTTTTACAAATGGAACATAAAACAAGACTCCAATTCGTTCACTAAGAAAAAAATTAGATAAAGCTCCTGTGAATTCTGATTAGTTATCTAAATTCCATGATAGCTTTACTCATTTTCTAGACCCCTTATTCTCTAATCACTCTCTTATCAAACTAGCTGGTTTGTTTGCTAACACTATGAAATGCCATCCTTTCAGGTTCAACAAATTACTTAACACAACAACCAGGATTCTTAGAGGTTTACAAAAAAGGGGTTATAAATCTAGTTTATGGAAATTATCAATTTTTGTGTGCAAAAACTTAGAGCCATCAAAAAGGAATTTAAGCTGCTGAATAAATCTTTAGGGATATCCCACAAAAAGCAGTGGTGGATGGTAATAATAGATTCTTTAGTGTAGAATTTTGGATGTAACTTATGAGATCTATTAAATTGCTAAATAAATTAACAATACCGTCATTGTTTGATTCCTAAGGTCAAAAGCCTAGTATCCTTTAGTGATTATAGACCCATATCTTGCTTGAATTTTCTCTATAAGATCATCTCTAAGTTACTTATGACTAGAATGAAAAAGGCTGCTAATGTTCTTATCAGTTACAATCAAGGAGCCTTTATAAAAAATAGATAGATTGGGATAATATATTTTATTGTCCATAGAATTACTTAAGGGTTATTCCAGAAGAAGAGCTCCAACAAATTGTTCAACTAAGGTTGATTTTAACAAATCATTTCATAGCATAAGCTGGCACCTTTTGTTTCATTTCCTAGATGTTTTTGATTTTCCTAGGAAATTCATCAACTAGATTAAAGAATGCATCTTAACTGTCTCCTTTTCAGTGCTAGTTAATGGCATGCCTTCCAAGATCTTTGAAAGAGGTCTGGGGATTAGATGAGGGGATCAACTGTCCCCATATCTTTTCAAATTATGTATGGAAACACTTTCTCTTCTTATCAAGCATAATGTTAGTAAGAATCCAAATTTCAAGTATCACTCTAAATTTCGAAAGGTTTCCTTGGTGAATATGTGCTTTGCTAATGACCAACTTATATTTTGCAAGGCTCATTTAGGTTTTGTATAAACTCTTATGGATTCCCTTATGTTCTTTAAAGGCATTTTAGGCCTATAACTGAATGTAAATAAGATCTTTTTTTTTGTTTTCTAAAACAACCTTGGGTATGGAACTTCAAATTGTAATAATTGTTAGAATGTGCAGAAAGAATCCTCCCTTTATGTATCTCGATCTCCCTATATCTATAAGAAAACTCAAATATTTTGAATGTTATCCTCTGATCGAAAAGGTGTAGAATAAACTTTCCTTTTGGCTTTTCTAAACATTCACTTATGTGGGAAACTATAATTTATCTAATCTATTTTATCTTCATTGCATGTTTATTAAAGCTCTCATTTCTTTCTTTTAAAAAAGATTATCAAAATGCTAGAAAGAATGTTCAAGAATTTTCTTTGGAGCCACTCAGAGGGAGTTAAAGGCTTAACAAAGGTCAAGTGGCTTGAAATATGTTTTCCTAAGGATCAGGGGGTTTGGGAGTCAATGACCTTAAGGTAATAGATCAAGCCTTAATTCTAAACAGATTATGGTCAATCCTAGAAGACGAAATCATCACTTTGGATTAAATGGATACATGGATATTTCCTTAAGGAAGGTGCATTTGGAGGGTCCATAGGAGTTCATCTAATTCTTAGTTCCTTAGTCATGTCTTACTTCTTAGGGACAAAATTAAAGCTGATGTTAGTTGTAAAGTTAAGAATAAAGAGAATTCATATTGGTATGACAACTGGATAGGTTATGTCCAACTAATCTATCAGATTGGAAGCGTTGAAGCCAAAAAAATGGGTAGCTTAGATGATAAAATCTCTAAACTGATTGCAGATAATAATTAGGCTCTTCCACAAGAATTATTGAGATGCAAACTAACTTATCCACTGATATTCATAAGACTGATAGCTTCTATTAGAAAGGGAAATCAATTGCCAACATGACTTACAAGATAGCCAGAAAAATTTTGCGTACACTTAGATCCAAGGTCTCCAAGTATAATACTATTTGGAATCAGTTAATGACTCTAAAACTCTCATTCCTTCTATGGTTGATTATGAAGAACAAAATAAGCACTATGGATAGATTGCATTTTTTGGCAGTGGACGATAGGTGCTCTTTATGCATAGATGGACAAACATTTGTTTTTTGAAAGTCAATATACCTCAAATGTTTGGAAAGAGGTAAAAAAAAATCATGCCAATGGAGTTGCAATTGGAACTCATTTTCTGATGCCTCTCAATGGCTAAAGGATCATTCAAGTACTAATAAAGACACTTTATAGATCTATTTTCTTGCTATGAGATTAAGCATTCAAGGCCTATGGTTGGAAAGGAACAATAGGAAGTTCTAAAACAAATTTGCTACCAAGAAGGAGATTACAAATGTGATCCTACAAAACTTGAAGGAATTAATTCTTTTAAGACACTAATCAAGGAATTCCTTTTAATCTAAGTTGTTGATGATTGTATTTTGTTCTTCATGAAGGATGTCTTTTTTAGATTTCCTTACTGGGATTGGTTTTGTCTATAACCTTTTTGTAATTTTCATTAGTTTTTTAACATATTCTTTTAATTTCTAAAAAAAACTATTATAACTCGGCACACAATCCCAATGTCTATATAGGATTCCTTAGTAGCAAACATTTGAACTTGGCTACTTATATCTTGTTGAACTTTTAATTATAAATTGTACTTGATCTTTCTACCGATTAAGAAAGTTGATTTAATATATTGCTTTTTACTTTCCAAAAAATGAGATAAATATGATAAAATAAAATAAACCTTTGATTTATTTCTAAATGTCAAACCCAAATTCTAAACATAAAATTAAAAGAAAAAAATTTGCAAAAATTTTTTGAACTTCTAAACATAAAATAACTTTACAATTAATTCAATATTTTGAAATCAACTAAAAATTCTTAAAACTTATATAAATTATATAATTATTATTCTACATAAGATTAATTTATCACGGATGTTAAAGTAAAATTATATTTAACACAAATAGAGAGTTTTATGTAATAAAAAGTTAATTTAGATAATTTGTTTGAATTTGTAAATTAAAATAATATTTTAAACAAACACAAATTCTTAAAATTTAAAAGATGAAGACATTTTCAAATGATAAATCTTATCTATTTTAAAAGTTTAAACTCAAGTTTAATTCTTAAACTTGTTTTTAATTATATAATTAAATATTAGATAAATAAATTATAAATAATACGTTAAATTAAAATATAACAATATTAATAGGGATCCACACTTTTTGTTTTGGTAAAGGTCGTAATAAATTTGATATGTACCGGAAAATAATTACAATTCATGGCAAAAACACGTCTTGTGAAATTGAACTAATTAATTGATTATATAATACCCAATTTCCCTCTTTCTGTATGAATACTGTTTTTGAAGCCAAAATCAAATTTAGGTTTAGGGATCTGTATTGTCACTTTGATTTTTGTTTTTCACCTTCTTCTTTTTTTGTTTTTTCTTTCACGGATTTGAATTTATATCTATCCGATGCAATGATTGGGGACTGAATCGCTAGCTCTTTTTCTGAATCATCATACAGATTCTCTTCTCTTCTCTTTTCTTCTATGCTCTCTCTCTCTGTCTCTGTCTCTTTCTTTCTAGTTGTTTTTTCAAATTCTCTTGTTTCTACAATTCTGACGCTATGAGAAAGAAGCTCGATACCCGTTTCCCAGCCGTAAGTTCCTCTCTCTCTCTCTCTCTCTCTCTTCGGTGTCTTGCCGTCTCAGAGTGTTTCTAATTCGTGTTTTACGTCTTTCGCTCTTATTCTTCTGTTGTTTTCCGATTTTCCCCCTCTCAATTTGTTTTTGCTGTTGGTGACTGAGGAAGGCGAGTTCGGTTACTATTGGATGCGGTGTTTTTCTTTTAAGAAACTTTTGATTTTGCACTTAGTAGAGATTGTTGAGTTTAGAATTGGAATTATCGGTGGGTGATTCGAGGATAGGTGATTTATGTGTATGTGGTCCATTTATAGGGTTTAGGCTGATTTCGTTTAGTTTTTAGGATTGGGGTTTCTGAAGAAAAATACTTTGATTTTGAAGGGGCTGGGGGGACAGTACCACTTAATATTGTGGGCTGTGATTTATTCTAGTTTTTGTGGTTGGTCTTTAGTTGGTTGTGCAATTCGATACTCAAATTGGGTATTTGATGCTTTTCGTTTGTTTTCCTTATTAATTCTGTATAAGGGTAGATTCGATTTTTTTTATTTATTTGGTGCTAGACGTTGGATTGGATTACAGTAATTTGTTAACATAAAAAAATAGTAGTTTGCTGGTCTTCATCAAACATCATTGAACGCTATAGCTTCCGTTGTGCATATTAAAGCTGTGATTGGTTTTTATGCCATCCGGAACTTAATTCTACTTCCTGCTGTACATATTTGCTTGTCCGAGTGATGTGTTCGTCCTGATAATTCTATTTTCTGTATAAAATGGGGACACCAGACTGTGCGTGCGTGCTTGCCGAATGGTCTTTATTAAGGTTTGTTTGTCTTAATGCATGTGCAGTAGTGATTGTCTAGGGTATAAACCTAGCAAAATCTATGCTTTTAGTCCATATTCCTGTGGTTCAATCAGCATCTTTGGTGACTTGGTTTTCTACATGAACCTCTAAAGTTCATGTGGATCTTTTTTGTTGGATGATTTCTATTTACTTTTTTGCAGTCATTTCACCGACAACTCTTGATAATTGTTGATCATGGTGTGATCTTCCTTCTCCTTGCTCTCTGTCTATCTAAGGCTTATAGGCTATAGCGGATGTATTGTTAATTTTTCAGGCTCGTATAAAAAAGATAATGCAAGCTGACGAGGATGTTGGGAAGATAGCTTTGGCGGTTCCTGTTTTAGTTTGTGAGTTGCTCTTTTGATCTTTGTTATAGTACGTTGTATGAATTTATACTTATATTCTTGTTTCATGTTATTGCAGCTAAAGCTTTGGAGTTGTTTTTACAAGATCTGTGTGATCGTACATATGAGATAACTCTTCAGAGAGGAGCAAAGACTATGAATTCATTGCATTTGTAAGTGGCAAGCTGCCTGTTATTCCTTGTAAAACTTTTCTGGTTCAATGTATGAAAAGCTTGTTTCTTCTCTGCCTGTCTCATCATGGTCCTGCAAAGGGGCTTTCGTTTACAAGACATTTTATTTTTTACCTAGAGATCAGCTTGTTAAGCCTCGTATTGAGCTAATACGTCCTAAGTCCGTTCTGTCCATACAGTTTCACTAAGCGTGCAGTTTTTATCAGCTGATCATTACACTTCTTGCTAGAAGTTTATCCTCTGTGTCATTCTTTTGTTGTTATCTTTCATTTGACAGTTTGTGAAGAATTTTCAATTGCCTTTTTTCTATATTGCAACAACTACACTAGTATGACAATAAGTTTCTATAATTTGCAGAAAACATTGTGTGCAGAGTTACAATGTATTTGATTTTCTAAGAGAAATCGTTAGTAGAGTTCCTGACTATGGTCATGGTCATTCTGATGCTGCTGATCACAGAACTCTTCAAAAGAGGTGGCCACAAAATAGATTCTTTTTGCTCCCTCCTCTTCCTTTTTGCGTGAAGTTTATTTTGTTTGACAAACTAAAACTACGTATGTTTTCTCTGTCAGGAAGCCCATTGTGGATGACGGGAATGATACTGATGAAGAATCTAAGAGAAGCAAGATGGTAAGATATCCCTTCCTAAGTCATTCTGTAACTATCTCTTAGTATTTTCCCCTTATTTGTTCACTGAAGATTTGCTAGAGTAGATACCTTATTCTAGACTGCTCAAGTAGCTAGTGGTTCACGTTTCTATTGTTTAAATATTTTATTTCTAACTTGATGGGTATTTTTTACCTTGTTTGTAGAATTCGATAGATGAGCGAGAAACAATTTGGCTATCCTTTTTCATTTTTCATTTTTTTTAATGAATGATAACATCCTTTGCTGCTGTGTGTAAGTGAATGTGTGCATGTGAATATATACACATTTATGAATGATCAATTCCAAATTAAATGGACTAATGTAAGTTTAACCTTCATTGGCACTTGCAGCATGAAATGAGCCTTGCAGGAAGCGGTGGAAGAGGGAGAGGTCGTGGTCGAGGAAGGGGCCGTGGACGAGGTGCTCGAAACATTGAACGTGAGCTGTCTCATCATGAGACTGAATCTGAGCCATGCATTACATTACCCCAGGGCGCAAAAAATAGCTCAAGTCCTGGAAAGGTGGTGGATAATGGTTCAAAAGATGCATTGAAGGGAAGTATCGCGGTAGCTGATGGAGCCAATATGTTGGAACGGAACTTTGATCTGAATGCTGATGTGAATGAAAATGACGAGGCAAAGTCTGCATCAACAGCAGCTCAGGCCTCGTCAGCAATATCATCATTGACTACCACTGAAACTAATCATGAAGAGTATCCAGGTTGGTCACTTTCTGAAGTGGACAAAATAGCTATTGATCCTCTTCAACTTGCGCGTTTGGGCTCTAGATTAGATGAAGATGAGGAAGACTATGATGAAGAAGGGTAGTAGTATTACTATTATTGGGATACGATTATGTGCGAATCAGCAGAGGCAAGAAGTTAACGCGCCTGGCGGAGAACTGAACTATATGCTTCATGCCATTCACGCTAGGAGAGGCTAAATTGCAGTTTTAGGTCCTCTTTCTCTCCTCTATTTCCAATGCATCTGCTGTCGCCCATTTGCTAACAAATTTTATTGCTAGATTTGCTGACAGTTGAACTACAGATCATGTAATTTGACTGCCTATTGTAGAAAGATATGTCACATTTGGTAGTTGATTGTGACTACTGTGTATGATACCGCTTGTGTTTGCTCCTGTCATGGATACCTGAAAATAGTCGACGATCAAACAACTGGAAATACTAACGGTACACTTCTACTTACTCTCTGATTAAACCCAACGATTCTGAGGTCTCTCTTCATTTAACTTTGCAATCTGACGACCATCAGATCTTAAATTTTTCAGTTAAATTTTCACTCGAGGTGCATGCTTGTTCCAAAGCGACGTGAAGAATGAAATTCCTTGGAGGCCACTGCACAAACTCGATCGTAACATATATTAGGTATGATGTTTGATAAAAATTATGTTGCAAGTTCGGATTTTGTGATTGAGTTCATGTTCTTCGTCTAGAATAAGACTACGTTGATGGTCGTACATAAGCGTTCGAAAAATCAATGTTTTAAAGGTTGGATGAAAAATTAAATTAATAAAATAAAAATTTAAAGTTATAAAATTGATATACAATAATGGTTGAATAAAATTGAAAATTTTAAAATAAAATTAAAGAATGAGACTATTTTTGTTTATTGAAAAGGTTAAAGTTTAGTTTTAAACAAATCGTTAAATTAAAACAGCTGATTTATTTTAGCTTATAAAAACTAGTTAATACATGAAAATTTATCATTTTTTAACAATATGAGTTATTAAGATAAAATGAACCAAAAAGTTGAATAGTCAATTTTTTTAATCATTGAATAAAACCTATGAAAATGCACAACAATTTGACCAAGCAGACTAGTTAAGGGATTGAAATAAACAGTACATATAGCTTTGATGAGCTCACTAAATATTAATGGCAATAAGACTTGATTAGATTTTGATGGCAGGAGCCCTTATTATTCTTGTGGAGATCTTATGATTCTCTTCATTGCTTCGATTCTTAATCTTGAGGAGCATATCATATCTTTTCCTAGTGATCTAACACCTGGGTACATTTTGAACACTCTTAAGACCAATTGACTAATAAATATTATGTAAGAGAAAGAAATTGATATGCAAAAAAACCAAACAATAAACAAAAGAGTTATACCTGTGGGGTTTGTTTTGGGGGGCATGGAAAATGGGAGTGGAGGAGGAGAAAGAAGAAGACACGTTGGAGAGGGAAGAGTAAGGAACAAAATATAGATTACTATTACAACACCTTGGAGTATTAGATGCATAACATAAAGCTTGAAGATCAACCTGAAACCTTTAAATAACTTAACAAATTGTTGGCAAAATTTTGGGAGATATTGAAGGAGCCTAATCGACTACTCCCACATTGATTATATGATCATCAAATTAAGTTGAAGGAAAGGAGGATACAAAGTCCATCAATCTTTCGCCATAAAAGTATTATAGAGAGCAGAAGGACATGATAGAAAGAGTTGTGAGGGAATTGCTTCAATAAGGGTTCATATGATAGAGTATTAGTCCTAATGCATCTTTTGTTGTCTTAGTGAAGAAGAAAGACAATTATTAGAGAATGTGTACAAACTATAGGGAACTCAATAAGAATATGATAAAGGATAAATTCACTATAGTATTGATTAAATAACTTACTGTATTAGTTACACGGAGCAAGTTGGTTCTTTAAGCTAGACCTTTAACTTTACACGGAGCAAGTTGGTTCTTTAAGCTAGACCTTTAACTATCACCAAATTCAAATGCACAAGGACATTGCCAAGATTGCCTTCAAAACATATGAAGGACATTACAAGTTTTTCGTGATGCCCTTAGAATTGACGAATGCACCTTGGACATTTTAAAGCCTAATGAATTATATATTTCAACCTTACCTAAAATGATTTATTTTATTTTTTATGATATCCCTATACAATAAATCCTTCTAGCAATATTTGGAGAACCTAAGAAAAAACTACGATAGTTCTTCAAACCATCAGTTATTCCTAAAAGGGAATAAGTCTAATTTTAGTGTGAGATAGATCAAGTACATAGGTCACTCCATCTCGAAGGAAGAGGTAGTGATATATGCTCAAAAAATAGAAACTATACATAATTGGCCAATTCTTTAGTCCCTAAGTAGATTTATTAAGAATTACGCTCAACTAGCTAAACCTATAATGAAGTTGTTAAGGAAATAGAGCAATCACGAGTGGAACTAGGAAGAGTGCAAACAAGAAGCATATGAGTGACTTAAGGGAGCTCTTATAACTGCAGCAGTGTTAGCTATGCAAGACTTCTCACAGCCCTTCACTATATAAGCATACATAATCAAATTGGGAGTAGGAGTTGTGCTTTAACAAGTCAAACACCCAATAGCTTTCTTGAGCAAAACCTTAGTTATAAAACATACAAGGATGTCCATATATGAGAAGGAGTTCTTATTGGTTATTAAGGCCATCAAATAGTGGCATAATTACCTTAAAGGTTAAATTTCTTGGTACTAACAGATCATTAGAGTCATAAGTATTTACTAGAATAACAAATCATAACCCCATTCTAGTAAACATGGCTATCTTAGTTATTTGGGTATGACTTCGAAGTAATATATCATAGTGGGAAGGAAAGTGGGGAGTGTTAGGATCATTAGACGATAGGAAGAATAAGCAGAGGATAGAGGGGTAATCGGTAGACCCTTGGGAGAGAGAGAAAGAATCATTCTAGAACAAAAGTTTGTTATAACCGTATGTACTAGGGACATTATAAAAGGAGGGAGAGAGGACGGGAAGAAGGGGGGGAATATCTGTGAGAATTTTGTGACAGAAGGATCATCACCTTCTGAGGAGCATCTGCTCTGGTTAGGGAGGAGCTTATTCAGCTCTGGTTAGGGAGGAATACAATAGTCCTATACTGTAGTGACATTTATACGTCACAACTTTACTACAATAATATAGTATTATTCTGGTTTCCTGGGAGAGAGACCTAACATTGGTCCGACCTGCCGGATCTGAAGGGAGAGGAGGACCAGTTTTTTGGAGGATTTTTCACAAACACAAAACAATTTGAGTAACATACCTTGATGCCACCAAGATGTCGACGAGTTGAGCTTTTGGAATCGCGTATGGCCAGTCTTGAAGCGGGAATAGAAGAGATGCAGTCATCTATGCGAATGGCCATGATGGAGATGCAGCGAAACTTGCTGCTGGAAATGAGCAAAGTGATGGGTAAGCGACCGGAGGAAGGGCAAGGTAGTGGCAATGCCTCCGGACGGGGACCTCGTACTCTGAAGAGCGGAATGCACATCAAGGGCAGTTGACCGATGGCACCCTCCGATGACTCCATGGATGAATATCGAATGTCATCAAGAAAGTAGAATTACCCATGTTCGATGGGTGAGACACCGTAGGTGGATCACGAGAGCCAAGTATATTTTGAAGTTCATAATACCGGACCCGATTAAGATGAAGCTAGCTTCTCGAGCATGGAAGGTTCCACCATACATTGGTTTAACCTTCTTGGAGACAGAGGAGAGTTGAAGCGGGAAAGGTTTAGCGAGCCCTTACCGATCGTTATGGAGGAAGAAGGTTCGATAATCCTTTTGAGGAGTTGTCGGATTTGAAGCAAACGAGTCGGTGGAGGAATATATTGAGGCTTTTGAGTTTATTTAAATCATGAGTGGGAAGGCTACGGAAGAAGCGACTCATGGGGTATTTCATGAGGGTTTGAGAGGATATTCGGAGGAGGAGAATGCGAGCGTTCGGTCCTGCTAATAGACATCGAGTTGATGAAGATAGCTAGGCGGTGGAGGATGAGATGAGCAGCGAGAGGGGGTGTCGACGGCGGTGGCTCTCGAGTGCGCATGTGGCCTTCGCCTGAAGGAGCCCTTTAAGGGCAACCTCCGGTCAACCCGACCCATCGGGACCGGAACCTCCAGACCCGACAGGTCGAGGGAGATTGAGGGGACGCCGGATCGAGGAGAGGCGCGACCTCTCAGGGCTCCATCGAGCTTGGCGAAGAAGACGAGCGGTTGCTCGACCTTGGCGACTCCCACCCGATTTAACAGAGAGTGTGAGACGGGGACCGACGGAGAGCAACAGAGGGTGCGGCACTTATCGTACCAGGAACTCATGGATAGGAAAGCAAAAGGGCTATGTTTCCGATGTGGGGAGCGGTACCACCCTCTTCATCAGTGTCCGGAGAAGCAGTTGAGACTCCTAATTTTGAATGACAATGAAACGCTAATCGAGAATGGAGAAATTCTCGCTTGGAAGCGAACCAAGAAGAAGAGGAGATATAACTCGGGCGGCCGCACCATGGTTCCTCACTTCACCTTGAGGACAAGGCGCTCTTGAGGGCGGCAATGTTAGGATCATTAGGCGATAGGAAGAATAAGCGAGAGGATAGAGGGGTGTCGGTAGACCCTTGGGAGAGAGAAAGAATCATTCTAGAACAAAAGTTTGTTATAACCGTATGTACTAGGGACATTATAAAAGGAGGGAGAGAGGACGGGAAGAAGGGGGGGAATATCTGTGAGAATTTTGTGACAGAAGGATCATCACCTTCGAGGAGCATCTGCTTCAGTTAGGGAGGAGCTTATTCACTACGGTTGGGAGGAATACAATAGTCCTATCTTGTAGTGACATTTATACGTCACAACTTTACTACAATAATATAGTATTATTCTGGTTTCCTGGGAGAGAGACCTAACAGGGAGGCTGATGCATTGTCTAGAATCTTTAATATCAAATTATTAAAGATGATCTATCTCAAGTATAGACCCATCTCCAACAAAGAAATCAAAACTAATTGAAATGAAGATACTACCGTCTAAGATAATTGGTATAGGGTAAGTACATGATGTGTACTTGGCTTTTCTTAAAATAATATGAGAATCAAATATAGAGCACAAACGTGCATAAATGTGGGGCAAAATGTTAACATAAGCAACACAAGCATATCCTTCTTAAACATGTGCATATTCTTAACCGCTTAACTCTTTGGAGTTTAAAATGTGGGCATGTAACTTGAAACTTAGGAATAATAAAGTACATAGGCAAGTATACGACTATGTACTTGACCATGTACTTCTCCTACATACAATTATTTTCTTGACCATATGCTTCTACAACTTTATTACTTAGTCAAAATAACTCAAAATCACCCCAAACTTGCTTGAATTCATTCCTTTTGCTTCGAATAAGTGAATTATGACTTGAAAATAAAATATAAATGAATTAAGTACTAGAAACAATGAAAAAACTTAAATTTAGTACTAACTACTTAATGCCTATCCATATGAATTCTACCGTTCTTTTACACAACATATATTTTCATTACCTAACAGACAAACCACTGTTTCAGTTTCTGAACTCCTCCTACCATTCGAAAAAATTCAATATCCTCCAACTCCTCCTTCACCTGCTACACTAAAATCTCCTTAAATGCCTACTCTTCTGCCTCCTTAGAATCACCTCCTGCTTCCATTACTTCTACTCCATCCAGTATTCCTTTTGCTTCTTTTCATACCAAGCCTTTATGGGTTTAAGTTGTTGGCAATATGAACCTAAAACTAAGCCTTCCTACTTTCCCCTAATATTACTTCTGATCACCTAATAGTGTAAACCCCGTCTTAATTCTCTGTGTTAGAGCTCAAAAATGAAAATCTACTCTGGTTGGTTTCTTTCTTGACAAAAGAGTTCTTTTTTCCTGTTATGAAAACTTGGGCAACTAGCAATTGGAACTAATGTTATGAATACCGTACAGGCTTTAGTATCAGATTGAGTTTTGGTACAGTACTATACTAGTATTGGTTAATATCGAGTACTTTTTGAAGCAATTATTTAAATTTATGAAATAGTCCTTGAATTTTTACAAATTGCAAAATAATCCATTAATATATTATCTTGCATACTTTATAATTTTATATCAACCTTATCTCCAAAAATTATAATAATAAAATTTTAAAATAAAAACAATTTATTTATTTTTATTGACATTAATTTTAGATATTTCACATATAAATAATAACCACAATGAACATGAAAAAGATAATCATCATACAAATATAAAATTAAGAACAATATAAATTATTTAAAATATTACAAATTCATCATATAATAAATAATAATTATATCAAAACATCAAATAAAAAGAACAATAAATATCCTTAACTTTCTAACTATTACAATTTGCAATAAGAGTTTGTGAGGAAGAAACAATCAAGTAGAAGTGAAACATGAAATAACAACATTTACAATTACATTGCATATTTAAAATTTAACATATACATCAAATATAAGTAAAATTTAAAAAAAAAAGAGGAGAAACAAAAACTTAAAACTTCATTCAATCGTCTAGGGGGTATCCGCTATAACTGGACTGACTCCAATTATCATTTGGTACAAAATTTTCATCATTGAGAGAAATTTGATTATCATCATCATTCAAATTTATTGCACCAAATAACATGTCTATGCTTTCCTATTTAAGATTATCTTCTAAGTCACTTATACCTACAAACCCAGTTCCTTAGAAACCCAATTCACTTAAAAATCGATATTGTCAATTCAAACTGGATCTATTGAACTACTTGCTCTATTAAGAGTCCTAGTAAATAATAAAATTTAATTATTAAAAAATATAAGAAATTATATCTAAATTAATAATGATAATAACATACCTTTATCGAAATTTTAAATTGTAATGAACGAAGACCAAGTCATTCAATCTCTTGTGCTCCAATATATTCTTTTTCTTAGGATGGATGAATTCAAATATGTTCCAGTTCTTTTCACAGCCTGTTGCACTCACACATTGACTTAGAATTCAAATTACAAACCTTTGTAATTTTGGAATACCGATTTCGAATTGGTCCCACTAAGAAATAGTAAGTTGTAAGACATTAAAAGTAGCGTTATAAACAAAATAAAGTGATAATTAATTTTTAACAAGTAATAAAAATGAAAATATATACTTATATTAAGTTTTACTCTTTTTTGAATAGAAATTAGCATCCCAAAATTCCCAAAAGATTGCTTATAAAGCTCTATTTTTTAGCTCAAGAGATCTTACATCATCTCATGGGCAATAATTATTATAATAGTTAATAGGATTCCCCTATAAACTTCAACTTCTTTTGTAAAACTTAGTTTGAAATAGACATTAGGATTTAAAAATGCCCCAGTTACAAACAATGAAAAATAAAGTTACCTTTCCCATATGATGATTATAAGATAAGGTGCGTATAAAAAAGGCCTATTTTTAGATTGGCTTGATTACTTCCTTTGGCCTCTCTATGACATAAAAAAAACCCACTGTTGCCTTTTCATCTTTATCCACCAAATGAAGCACTCTCACTAAAGGTTTACAAACTCAAATGATAAATTGACATTGGGACTAAAATTCAGTATCTTTAAGTATAATTTTGAGAACCTCCAATCCAGCATTAGATCTAGCACGTTGATATGCATATAAACCCACTTATTACTGGTAAGCATTTATTTTAACTCTTTCTTCATCATAACAAAACATTGAAATGATATGAAATTCATTGCAAATCTTTTAACAGTAGGACAACATAAATTTTTACAATTGGTAAAATCATTTATCATTAAATTCAAGACCTATCCACAATTATAGATGAACTTGATAACCTTTTTAGCTTTTTGCACAATATCAACAATAATAGGAAAATGCCTATCATCTCCTATATTTTCAGCATTAATTCAATGCCATGTGTAGCACAAGGAGTCTAATTATACTTGTTTTGTAACCTTCTTCTTGACACTTTATAAGTGAAATCATTGTTAATAGTGAACTGAACAATATTTTCTAGCCCTATTTCATTCACAACTTCATCAAATATTTCAAATAAAGTATCAGTATTTTTAATAGGTCAAATGCATCAATAGGCTTTTAAAACATTGAACACTTTATAGAATAAACCAAAAAATTAATGATAGGCTCATGTCTCTTATTTGTACAACCATCACATATGATTGAACACCCATAAGTGGCCAATCCATTATTGTTTCTTCCAAATAAAATTTAATTTCATAAACTAAAAAACTCAAAAGTTTACCACTATATTCATCAATAGAAGGAATTTTGTATCCTTGACCATAAAAGACTATAATATCCACTATAGGCTGATAATAGTAAGATTGAGAAGTATTGAATGATGCACCTATATCATACCACAATCTAGCCATTGTCATATCTACATTGAGAGCCGCTTCTCTTGATTGTATGGCACAATGAATTGAAGGTTGAGCTCTAGGATTTGTTTGTAATGCAAAAAATTTGACATTTGCCCTCTTCTTTTCCCAACATCAGGTCCAAATGCAACATTCACTTCTTGCTAGGAAGGAATACTACCACCTTCAACATTTCCACTATCATCATGAACACTAGCAAACAAACTTCCCCTACCAATTTTACAATTCAATCTCTCCCTTCCATCTTTCTCTTGTTGATATTCTTCAAGTAAAGTTTTCATTTATCACTTCACATCATAACCTATTTTTTTTACAAGGTTCCATATCTTCTTTAAGCCCAGCTAAATGCTTCTTTAATTTGGCGATCTCTTCACCTTTTAAATGCTTGTTACAAAATAAGCAAATAGTATGATTCTTCATTGTAACAACTCAGATCATCCGCTCACAGATATTGTCTATTTTGGGCCTTGGCCCAGCCTAGCCTTCATGGTTTTTCTTTTCCCAAGACCTTCCCAGGAGGTCACCCATCCTAGAACTACTCTCACCTAAGCACATTTAACCTCAGAATTCTGATGGGATCAAGTTCGTTAGGCCATGAAAAACGCATCTATAAGGGAGAGATATCCGTACCCTTATAAGGTGTACTTCGTTTCCCTCTCCAATTAATGTGAGATCTCACACTTTTCACCCCCTTACGGTCTTGCCCTTTTTTGGGGCCCAACCTAGCTGGTACAAAGGTTTGGATACCAGCTCTGATACCACTTGTAACAGTCAAGATCACCCGCTCACAGATATTGTCTGTTTTGAGCCTTGGCTCAGCCAAGGCCTCACGGTTTTGCTTTTCCCAAGGCTTTCCCAGGAGGTCACCCATCCTAGAACTACTCTCACCCAAGCATATTTAACCTCAGGTTCTAATGGGATCAAATCCATTAGGCCATGGAAAATGTGTCTGTAAGGGAGAGATATCCGTACTCTTATAAGGCGTACTTCGTTTCCCTGTCCAACCGATGTGGGATCTCACATTCATATTGCGGATCAATGTAGTATAACCTAAGCTGAATCATTGTTTCTTCCTGAAGCGGTTAAATGATCAGGAGTACTTAAACTTTCTTCCATTTATCTGTAAAAATAAATGAAGACATATATCAAAATAAAGAACACATTATTTTATTATCAATCACTATTACAAAATATGTATTGTTTAACTCAAAAGTCCAAACTAACATAACTACATAATGTGCATGTCCATCTTATATAATATAACTCATTTTGTATGGTTACATCATATGCAATTCAATTTTATCCATCAAAATTCATTAATAAGTCAAAATTAACAATTCAAGTATTCAAAATATACAATTACACAATACCTATGTCTATCTTATGTAATATAACTCATTTTGTGTGATTACATCATATATAATTAAATTTCATCCATCACAATTCACCAATAAGTAAAAATTATTGGTAAAAATCAACATTCAAGTATTCAACATACACAATTACACAATACGTATGATCATCTTATGTAATATAACCCATTTTGTATGATTACATCATACATAATTGATTTCATCCAACAAAATTCATCATTAAGTCAAAAGTCAACAATTCAAGTATTCAACACACACAATTACACAATACACATTTCTATTTTATATAATATAACTCATTTTGTATGATTACATTATCCACAATTAAATTTCACCCAACACAATTCATCAATAAGTCAAAATCAACAATTCAATATGTCTTATATTATATAACTCATTTTATATTATTACATCAACTAGAAACTAAAGACACACACTTACAACTATAACATATTAAACTTCAATTATAACTCATAACTATAAGTTTAAGACTTACTTTATGTTATCTTATAATTCAACTATAAACTAATATAGTTTGTTTACTTATACAATTCAATTTATAATGCTTATATAGTTTGTTTTCTTAACTAATTTTAATTAATATTGTTACTAAAATCTTAATTCCCAACTTTGATTTAACAATTTTCTATCACCAATTTTAATCAACATTCTTAATTTCTTACCCAAAATTTTCAATACATTAATGTTCTTCATAAATTAACAATGTCTATCTTGAAAGTGAACCAACTTGCACAAACAAATCCAAATTTCAAATTCAAATTTACGATCCATTAACTTTTTCATAAATTGACAATGTCTATATTATATTAAATTGAACCAACTTACATGAACAATTCCAATTTTCAAATTAAAATTTTCAAATCCATTAATTTTCCAAGAATTTCACACCAACTCACACAAACAATTCCAAAAATTTCAACCATTTCAACAATTCCATTTCCAATAATTCCATTTCTAACAATTTCAACCATCATAAGTCACAAAACATATATAAACAATTTCCAACAATTTCAACTATCATAATTCAAAATTTTCAAAACATACACAAACAATTTCCATTTTCAACAATTTCCAACAACTTTAACCATCACAAACCATACATAAACACTTTTCATTTCCAACAATTTCATTTCTAACAATTTCATTTCCAACAATTTCAGTTCAACCATCACAAAACTTACAAAAATAATTTCTATTTCAAACAATTTCGAACAATTTCAATTCAAACATCACAAAACATACATAAAAATTGCCAATTCCAACAATTTCATTTCTAACAATTTCCAAAAATTTCATTTTAACCATCATAAAAAGTACATAAACAATTTCCATTTCCAACAATTTCATTTTCAAAAATTTCAAACAATTTCATGTCCAAAAATTTCGAACAATTTCAATTTAAACATCACAAAACATACATAAACAATTTTCATATTTTCAAAAATTTCATTTTCATCAATTTTTAACAATTACAATTCAACCATCACAAACACATACATAAATAATCAAATATATTGCAATTTTTTTTTCCAAATTTTAGAGCAAAAGACACACCCAAAAAATCTAATTCAATGTCAGATTGGTTCGGGGTTTGGATTTAGATCTATTCTAGATTTGGCAATTCCGGTTGCAGTTGATGTAGTGGTGGATAAATGGAAGGTGGTGGCATGGTGCAGTGGTGAGGTGTGATGACGACACTGGTGTAGAGGAGAGTGGTGCGGTGGTGGCGTGGAGGAGGTTGGAGAGTGGTGCAGTGATTATGTCATTGTTGGATAAGGAGAGGCGGTCGTCGAAGAGGAGAACAACAGAGAGAGTGAGAGTGACAGAGAAATAAAAACAGGGAGAAGGAGAGAGCAGAAGCACAAGTGTTAGGTGGGTTAAAAATTTTGATTTTTTGCAAGTTAGTCCATGCAATTTTCAAAAATTATGATATCAAAAATTGTCTAGTACCACACGAAATATCTAGTACCAATGACTGATATCCCTTAACACAATTTTGTAATATTTTTTGGCCAATATGATACCTTCAGTCTAGTACCGGTCGATACAATATGAAATTAATAACATTGACTGGAACCAATTTGGCCTTTTTAATGTTATGGTTAATAATCAATATATATTTATCTTTAAATTCGACTCTCCTAATATTGTGGATGTAGTTAAAAAGGCTAGTCCTTAGCATATTTACAATAAACCTTTCCTTATTCATGCATAGAGACCTAGTGTTAAATTTGAAGAGATCAGACATACTTATATAACTTTATGGCTTTGTATACATGATATATCTCTTGAATACTGGATCATGAATGATTGAGCTATCTAGCTAGTTCAACCCTCTATGTTTTGATCAAGGTTTATTTTGTTAGAATATGTGTGGTTGTCGATGTTTATGCTGAGCTATGACAATCTTGAGATTATTAGAGACACAGTGAAGACCATATATGCATGGAAACCCCCTCATCTAAACCAATAAAAACTCGGCAACTAATTGGAAAATTGTTCAAAGTAGGCAACTTTGAGGAAATAATGGGTGAAGTTTAGGTTCTTGTTGGAGATACACGTGATGATTCCCATTCTCATGCCTTAGTAGCCGGTGACAAACATATTTGTGTTGATAATCCCATCGACACTAATAATCCTATAAACAGTAAGTAGTTACTCCTGCTATAAAGGAAATAGAAATCAAAGTTCTTGTATCTACATTGGTAATCATAACTCAAGCACTAAATATTGAAGCTGATTTCAAAATTGTGTCAAGAAGAAGAACTGGTAAAAATAAGAATAATTCTTCTTCTATTTCTCAATGTCTATCTATTTATACAACATTAGGGGTATGAATTCCCCTAAAAAGGAAGTGATCAAAAGTTTATTATTAAAAATAAGCCCTACTTGATGGGTATTCTAGAAACCACAATGAAGAAAAACATCAATAGCCTCCTATCTTTTTTTCTTAATAGTTAGAGATCCATCTCTACCCAGGATTATCATACCAATGAAAGGATTCTAGTAATCTATAATAGTGACCAGATTGACATAATTGGTTCCATCATTATTGAACAATTGATTCACTTACAAATCTTTTCCAAACATCTCTACAAAGTCTTGGATATTTCTATCATATATGCTCTCAATCATAGCTTTCAAAGACTTTGTTTATGGAGTCAGCTAAAAAATCTAGCCCCTAGTATCAACTCCCCTTGAGAAAAAAAACTTGATAGAGGTTTATCCAATTTTCTTTGTTGTAACATTTTCCCAACACTATTGTCTCTTTTCCTAACATAAGCATTTTTTATCACTCTTTTGTGGTTATTAATTTTGAGTCATACTATACTCCTCTCAGGTATCCTTTTCGATTCAATAACTTCCTAACTTCTATATCTAGTTTTTAGGATGTTCTTAGAAGAGGTTTTGATTTTAATTTCTATGGGTCTAAGCAATTTCAATATTGTATGAAAATTAAAAGCCTCCGAGATGAAGTTAAATCCTTTTACAAGGAAAATGTGGGGAATGTTCATCATTTGTTAAAGACTGCTAAATCTGCTCTCAATAAAGCTCAAAATATCCTATAACCAATCCTACTTGTCCAAGGATCCAAGAGTCAAGAAATACTGTATTGAGCAACTAATCAAAAGTTGTTAACTTTGACTACTCTATATTAAAACAAAGATCTAGGATTAAGTGGTTACAAGATGGAGACAAAAAATACAACTTTCTTTCATAGATCTATCACTGTAAGGAAAGGATCAAATGAAATTGTTACACTTAAAAGCAATGGATCTTTGCTTTAATCCCAAAGTCAATTCATCCATGAAGCTACTAGTTTTTTTTTTATCATCATTAGGCTCTCTTCTTATACCTACTCCTCTATATCATTTATTAAGGAAATAGTTCAACAAAAACTATCTACTTAGGAAGTGGAAGCTCTAGCCTCTACAATTACTAAATCTAAAATTAAAATGCCTTTAGATTTCTAGGTCCTTATATAGCTCCAGGACTAGATGGCTTCAACATACACTTCTTCACAGAAAAATGGTTTGTTGTAGCCAATATGGTCTATGAAGAAGTCTTGGAATTGTTTAACAGTGGCAAGCTTCTCATGGTCATAAACAATGCATTCAATACTTTGGTTCCTAAAGGGAAAGAGCACATGTATTTAAAAGACTTCAAACCTATTTCATGCTACAAATCTATTTATAAAATCATTTCCAAAGTGATTGCTTTAAGATTGTAGCCTATACTTCTTGGACTTATTGATTCATCTCAATATGCTTACATCCCTAAAAGGAAAATTGCAGATAATATTGCATTAGCTTAGGAACTATTCAAGAACTACACCAAAGAGCATGATAAGAAAAATTATGCACTTAAAATTGATTTTGAAAAAGCTTATGATAAGACAATTGATATTTCATTCTCAATGTTCTCAAAGCGTTTGGTTTCCTTGATATTTTCACAAAATGGATTCACTAATGCATCTCAATTGTTTCATTGAGAATTCTAGTAAATGGTGAGCCTACCAAACATATGAATGCTGCTAGAGGAGACAAGGTGACCCCCTTTCCCTATACTTATTCTTTTCGGTCTCTGAAGTTTTATGTAGACTACTTAAAAGGGATGCCACCAAAAAAGGAATATTCAAATTTAATTCTAAATGCAAGAAACTTGGCATAATTAGTTTGAGTTTTAATAATGATATATTTTCCTTTGTAAAAGTTGGCATCCCCTTTGTGACATCCATTTACAAAGCTTTTAAAGTTTTTAACAATATGTTAGGCCTTGTTATTAAAAGTATAAGTCCAACTTGTTTACTTCAACAAGTGTAACTCAATCTACAACTAGATTGTTACTAATTACTGGATTTAAGCATAATCACTTACTTGTGAAGTATCTGGGTATTCCTATCTCCTAAACTAAACCTATACTATTAGACTTCAAGCTACCTATTGAAAAAATAAAGAGTAAGATTAAAAGTTGGTCATCCAAATCACTTTCCCTAGCTGGTAGATGATAACTAATTAGATCTATAATTTCTTCTCTAAGTATATACTAAGCCTCTCATATTATCTTCCCTCAGGTTATTATCAAGACTATAGAAAAAATGTTTCGAAACTTCTTATGGTCAATTAGTATAAGTAAAACTAGAAGCAACAAAATAAGTTAGTATGAGGTTTGCTTGCCTAGAAAGCATGGATATCTTGGTATTTTACCTATCAAAAACCTCAATTATGTTCTCTTAGTTAATAGGCTATGGAGACTCATCTAAGATTAGCAAACATTGTGGGTTAAATGGGTGCATACATACTACATCAAGGATAAAAACATCTGGGTTGCTAAGACTCCAACAACTATCTTTACCCTCATGAATCACTTATTTAAGCTAAGATGGAGCATTAAAGACTCATGTAGATCCATTGTCAAGAATGGTAAGAGCACCTTATTCTGGTATCACAATTAAACCCCTATATTATGTGATTGAAGCCATTCCCCTAAAAGCTTTGACCCCACTAATGCCTTGGTTATTAAAGGAATATCATCCAATAACCTTAATAGACTCAATCCTACTCTAAGCATTTCTCAGTTCCTCCTTAGCTACATTTTAGATAGGGCAACAGAAGATTATTTATTGGAAACTCACTTCCTTTGGTATTTATAAAAATGGATCTTGTTGGTTTCTCTTTAGCAACCCTTCTTGTATTGCACCTTGACAAGAAATAGTGTGGATCAAGCATCACTCACCTAGATCTTTATTCATACTATGCCAAGCTATAAAAAGTAGACTTCTAACTTATGACAGAATAGCCAAATTCTCTGGTGCATATAGCAAATAGTTCTTCAGATCTTTAATGCCAACAATCCCTCTGTTCTCTAGACTAACATTATTAAATGGAATCTGAACACTAAGACAAAGTTTTAAGGGGATCTTTAGATCTTTAGATTAGCTTTTAACTATTTAGTCTTTAGTTCATAGAATGAAAGAAACCAAAGGATCTTCATTGATAATTCCATTACCAAACAAAGCCTTTTACAAACTATACATGGTAGAATTAGAGCACATGTCTTTGTCTACAAGGAAAAACACTCATTTAGTCAACAACGTCTTAGTAAGTGAAGCATCAATTAACACATTCTTGTTCTACATAAGATTATTAGAGTCCTTTTTTATAACAATGTTTTGATTTCATGTAACACTTGATATTCATCACTCTTGGTTGCTCTTGTATTTATTGAGAACACTATTATTCAAACTTTTATGGGCTTAATATATTCATTATTTAAAAAAACCATAGAAAAACATTAAACATATCAAATATATCAATCAAGATTCTCTATTATTCATTCCATTGCAAAATTCATTGAATTGTTAAATAGTTAATTGTTTGTATCAACTTATATGTTAATCTATTTTACTCAAAAATTTGGTTTCATGTTAGGGAGTCCATGACGTCAGCTATACATCTACTTAGATAATTAATGAAGTATTATAGGGACATATATAGGGACCTAGATATGGATTTCATTGATTTAGAGGAGGCTTATGATATGGTACTTACGGAAATCATCCACATATGTTAAAAGCAAAGGGACTTGTTATTTCTTATAGGCGGGTTATTAGGGATATTTATAAAGGTGTTAAGATTAGAGTAAGAATAATAAAGGAGACATAAAGCATTTTTAATCAATATTGGGCTATACCAAAGATCCTCGTTGAGCCCTTTCGTATTTGTTGTAGTTATGGATGAGCTTATCGAGAATATCTAAGGGGATTGTACCTTGGTTTATGTTGTTTGTTGATAACATTATTTTAGTGGATGAAACGAAAGAGGGTGTTAATGTAACATCCCGTTACTGTCATTAAGGGTATTATAGTAATATTGGGACAGACTGATAGGATTTCACTGCATACATTGACTGAGCATGTTACTGGCCTCTAATCATAGAGGAACTGGTTTACTGCATATGCATATATTCATTGGTACATGCATTCATGATTTTTGGTATTTAATTGTGAATTGGGCCGATGAATTATTGGTTTGTTAAGCGATCGAATTGTGGGTAGTGGACCGATGAATCGTGATTAAATGAGGAATTAGGAGTTAATGTGTTCAGTGGTGATTTAGAATAGTTCTGGTATTTGGTAATTTATAGTGGCTTATAGGAGATTTTGAGAAATTCGGAGAAAATACCGAATAGGAAATATTTGGGTGTTGGTGATTGATAGTATATTCTTGAGAGAATTGTCCAATGGTAATGGAAAAATCAAATTTCTTGATAGGAAATTATGATGTTGGTAGTTGAAATTTAGAGCGAAAATCGGACTGATATGGAGACTTAAGGCTATAAATAGTTAGGGTTGAGAAATTGGGGAAAATTGTCTAAGGCTTTATCGTTTCCCCCTTTCTTCTCCTTCGACGGTCGTGCGATTCCTCCATTGGATTGAGAAGGATTTGGAGTGGATTATCAGTGATTTGAGAAAGTTAGGGTTACGGTGATTTTGAGATTTGGGATTGATCGTCGATTGGGAATATGAATTGAGAAAATTGAACTGAATTGAGGATTGAACCAAAGCAGTGTTGATCCAATTGAGTGAAGAGTTGAAATTGAGCATAGGATATCGAATTTGGGTATTAGCACTGGAAATCGTGAACATGCATGTGGCGCCGTTGGATCATCGTTCCACGGACATTGCTGGGACTTCCAGGCAATAGCTCGGAAGTTACAGGTGAGTAACCTAGTTGGTTTCTCAAATTCTTGATTGTGTAAATGCTCACTGTATGAATTACTAAAATGAATGTGATTGAATTGTATGCTTTTCTTCAGATCTTGAGCAGTCTTGCTACATGACACTGGAAATTGCATGATTATTGAAATATACATGATCGAACTGTATGTTCTCACTGTATTAAACTGGACTACTGTATGACCACTGAAATGTATGAGTGAACTGAATTATATGTGACTGATTCGCATACGATTACTGTATTGGATTTAATTACTGAGTGACACTGAGAACTGTAATACTGGGCTTTCATAGCCGTACACTGTAAATCACTGAACACTGAATTACTGAACATTGAATTACTGAGCACTGCATATCATGCATAAATGCATGATCAGACAATGGAATGTGTCCCAAGTTGCTAATATCACTGAAAAGAGCTTCGAGGTCGAATCTTTGTCTTGTGGGGCCTGGCAGGGGAGAAATCTCGACGCGCGTCCTCGATTGATCCTTGGAGTGACTTGGGCACAACACTGAATAACTGGAAAAGAGTCTCATATGCATTGCATACTATATTGAATGTCTGAAATGACTGCATGATTACTGTGAATGACTGTGACTGTCTACCGCAAATTATTGTGAATGAATGAGTGATTGCGTGTTGACATGATTTCTTGAAAGCAGATGCATATCGCGAACCGTGATGTGACATTTGTAAATTGCTATGTATGATTACCATAGGCATTAATAGACTCTTGTGAATCGTGTGGCCCATCTGTAATCTACGGTATAATGCGTAATTAGTTATCATTGTGAATTATATATATCTTTATCGCTATTTATCATAAAGCTGTTATATCGTCTTATATAATATTATACGATACTATTAATTGACTACTTCTTGTCTTTGTCTATACGCGATCTGCGTAATGCATGATTGAGTGAACCATCGATGATGGTTTCTCATTGAGTTCGCAAACTCACTCAACATTGCAACTATTTTCGAGGATCGAAGAGTACCCGTCAGACGAGCACGGAGTATGGCTTTGCATTGGAGTCGGAGACTAGGGTCGGGATCGGTTAGCATCTGCATAAGTGTCTTTCAGAGTTGTGTGTGTAAATGAATAATTCGCGTTTTCTACTAAATTGAATTGTTATTATATAGGGCCCCGAGTGATAATTGTATAAGCGATATGTGATTCTTGAAATTGTGTTTTGAGTGAATGTATTCGTTTTATAGGGGACCCAACTGTTTATTGAATTGTGCATTTCTGATTGATTCTAAAGTGTTTTATAAATTGTGTATTGAGTTATGTACTGCAGTTGACTGCTGTAGCCTACCATTCTTGTGTGGCGTGGACTCAGATATCACCCACGATATCGGGTTCGGGTCCTGCGAGGTTGAGATGCTACATTTGTGGTATCGGCCGAAATACGATTATACGTAGGCGTTACGAAATTTATACTTAAAGTTACATGCATTAAAGTCGTAAAGTCGTCACGGCAGATAGTGACAACTGATCCCCGATCTAGCGTATGAGTCGCATGCATGAGCGTGTATTAGTCGATAAGCGGTCAGAGATAGAGAGGAAATGATAAGACAGTAGAGTGTGATAAAAGGAAGTAGCGATCATCGAAGGATAAGAAAAAGTATATGGTGCGATCGACAAATGAACATTTAGTGTATCGATATTGATGGATATACGATGATATGCAAAAGAGAGTGTCTTGAAATATGTGATATGAATATAGACTTGTAGATTGATAGAGGAAATAGAAATATGATAGAAATGACCGAGTTCCGGTGTGTAAAGGGAATGAAATGAAAGCGTTACAATTGGGATTGATTCTTGTGATAAGTGTTATAAATAATGATTTATGGTGAAGATCGATTACGTTAGTGAGAAATTTAGAATTATGGTAAATCTGTGATGTTGATTTTGAGTGTGAAAATTTAAGGGTAGGATGTAATAACGAAAAGATTAAAAGGTAAGATAATGATACGGAGAAATGAAACAGATGTTAGGTTTAATTGCTCGATTATATGGATGTGTGATTGATTTATATGGGATATTGTGCATAGTTGGAATTGAGTTTCTAGATATTGAGAATGACCGATAAGACATGTGACAACCGTGATGTTGAAGAATTTCATGAGTAACATCGATAAATGAAAGTAAATGGTGATTAATGAAAGGATGATAGAGTTAAATTTGAAATGAGGATTCTAATCGAGTTGAGACTCGAGTGTCGGAGATAAAATCATTATTGAAAAAAATATGTATTATGCTAATGTAAGGGATGCGAATGTGTAATATGATTTTGCTCATTGAGGAGAATATTGATTCGCAAATAATTGAGTAAAGCTGTTAGAAAAGTGATGAATGTTTATTCAACCCGTGGAGTGATTTATAGCGGCTTATGTGGAGAAGTTAGTGTAAAGGAACATGTGTGGAATATATGTATTGAATTATTGAGAATTAAGCGAGTCTTGGATCTATCCGAAATGATAAAATGTTTGAGGAAATGTGTGAAAAGTATGGTGATGATTGTGGAAGAGACATTTGGAGAGCTATTCGACAAGTGTTAATTATATTGTTTTAAATTGGTGATGTGGCAATATATAGTGAAATGTCGATAAAGGTTATGAGGTAATTAGTTACTATAGTGCAATGTGATTAAGCGTATCTAGGGAAAAGGATAACGTTGTAGGCATCTTGTGATCGATTTTCGAAATTGTGGCGCTTAAAAAGTGTGGGGCATTAAGCGTATAGAAAGGTTATGGATATATCCATGGATATGCAAATCAATGATGATTGAGATACTTTGGGAATTTGAATGATTCTGAAAGGAGATTAAATGGATTGACGAAATTCAATAGCGTATAAGAGTATTCTTGTTGATGGATAATTGTCAAGCTGGTAAAAGAAAGTAATATGAGTTATCGAAATTTCAAATAAATTGTGTATAAAAGATCTTGGCAAAACAATCGGTGATTGAAAACGCAAGCTGTATTGGGAAATTTTAAATGGGAGTCAACTTCGAGGAAATGACCGATAAGCGTGTTATGAAGTGTTGTGTTTCAACAAGAATGCACAGAAAGAGTAAGAAAAGGTTTAGAGTGTGAACTCGAATAGTTATTAATGGAATAATTAATGGATGTATTCTTTGAGGCAAGCGTGAGGCGATATCATTGGAATCCATCGAGATTATGCGAACATAGTCGAAGACTATGGTTGATTTGAGTTAATAATGACCGTAAAAGCGAATACGTAATAGGGGTTGGCGATCCCGGTTTATGGCAGCGAGTCGAATCGATAAGGAAACTAAATTAGTTATTAAATGACCTCTATGTATTTGTCGTGAAAATGGATTGGTAAGTGGTTTAAAATCGAAAAGATGATCTGATTTACAAAGTGATTTCTGGTTGGATTAAGATCGGTGTTAAGAATTGGTAAATGTGTTTACGATGCTGAGTGTAAGGATTGACAAATAATTATAAAGATATGGCGAGAATCGGAATCGAAAGGAACGGATAAATTATCTTGTCCTCCTCATATTTGTATATGAAATTTCGAGGGCGAAATTTTTATAAGGAGGGTGAATTGTAACATCCGTTCTTGTCATTAAGGGTATTATAGTAATATTGGGACGGTGATAGGATTTCACTTGCATACATTGGTGAGCATATTCTTGGCCTCTAATCATAGAGGAGGCGGTTTCTGCATATGCATATATTCATTGGTACATGCATTCATGATTTTTCGGTATTTAATTGTGAATTGGGCCGGTGAATTATTGGTTTGTTAGCGATCGAATTGTGGTATTTGGTGGTGAATCGTGATTAAATGAGGAATTAGGAGTTAATGTGTTCAGTGGTGATTTAGAATAGTTCTGGTGTTGGTAATTTATAGTGACTTATAGGAGATTTTGGAAATTTGGGAGAAAATACCGGATAGGAAATATTTTGGTGATTGGTGATTGACCGTATATTCTTGAGAGAATTGTCCAATGGTAATGGAAAATCAGAATTTTCTTGATAGGAAATTATGATGTTGGTAGTTGAAATTTAGAGACTAAAATCGGATGATATGGAGACTTAAGGCTATAAATAGCTAGGGTTGAGAAATTGGGAAAATTGTCTAAGGCTTTATCGTTTCCCCTTTCTTCTCCTTGACGGTCGATGCGATTCCTCCATTGGATTGAGAAGGATTTGGAGTGGATTATCGGTGATTTGAGAAAGTTAGGGTTACGGTGATTTTGAGATTTGGGATTGATCGTCGATTGGGAATATGAATTGAGAAAATTGAACTGAATTGAGGATTGAACCAAAGCGGTGTTGATCAATTGAGTGAAGAGTTGAAATTGAGCATAGGATATCGAATTTGGGTATTAGCGGAAATCGTGAACATGCGTGTGGCGTAGATTGGATCATCGTTCCACGGACATTCTTTGGGACTTCGGGCAATAGCTCGGAAGTTCTGGTGAGTAACCTAGTTGGTTTCTCAAATTCTTGATTGTGTAAATGCTCATTGTATGAATTCTTGAAATGAATGTGATTGAATTGTATGCTTTTCTTTATCTTGAGCAGTCGCTACATGACACTAGAAATTGCATGATTATTGAAATATACATGATCGGTGTATGTTCTCCTTTGTATTGAGCTGGACTCTTGTATGACCTTTGAAATGTATGAGTGAACTGCATTATATGTGGTGATTAGCATCGATTCTTGTATTGGATTGAATTCTTGAGTGACACCGAGAAGCGTAATCTTGGGCTTTCATAGCCGTACTCTGTAAATCATTGAACTTTGAATTCTTGAACATTGAATTCTTGAGATGCATATCATGCATAAATGCATGATCGGATAATGGAATGTGTCCCAGTTGCTAATATCATCGAAAAGAGCTTGAGCTCGAATCTTGATCTTGGGCCTAGCCTAGCAGGGAAAATCACGACAGCGTCCTCATCGATCCTTGATGAGTGCTTGGGCACAACACTGAATAACCTGGAAAAGAGTCTCATATGCATGGCTACTGTATTGGATGTCTGAAATGGATTGCATGATTCTTGTGAATGACTGTGATTGTCTACTGCAAATTATTGTGAATGAATGAGTGATTGCGTGTTGACATGATTTACTGTAAACTGCTGCATAATTCTGCGAACCGTGATGTGACACTGTAAATTGCTATGTATGATTACCATAGGCATTAATAGACTCTTGTGAGCTGTGAGGCCATCTTGTAATCTACGGTATGAATGCGTAATTGGTTATCTTTGTGAATTATATATATATCATAATCGTTTATCAACATGTAAGCTGTTATATCGTCTTTGTATAATATTATACGATCACATTAATTGACTACTCTTGTCTTGTGCTATCGCGATACGCGTAATGCATGATTTAGTGAACCATCGATGATGGTTTCTCATTGAGTTCACAAACTCACTCAACATTGCAACTATTTTCGAGGATCGAAGAGTACCCGTCGACGAGCGGGAGTATCTGCTGCATTGAGTCGGAGACTAGGGTCGGGATCGATTCGCGTCTGCATAAGTGTCTTTCGAGTTGTGTGTGTAAATGAATAATTCGCGTTTTCTCTAAATTGAGCTGTTATTATATAGGGCCCCAGAGTGATAATTGTATAACTGATATGTGATTACTGAAATTGTGTTTTGAGTGAATGTATTCGTTTTATAGGGGACCCAACTGTTTATTGAATTGTGCATTTCTGATTGATTCTAAAGTGTTTTATCAATTGTGTATTGAGTTATGTACTGCAGTTGACTGCTGTAGCCTACCATTCTTGTGTGGTGTGGACTCGGATATCACCCACGATATCGGGTTCGGGTCCTGCGGGGTTGGGATGCTACAGTTAATGTCAAGCTAGAACTTTTGAAAGATGTGCTAAAGTCAAGCTTTAAATTGAGCAAAACTAAAGTTGAGTACTTAAAGCGTAACTTTTTGGGTTGAGTTATATCTAATGTGGAGATCAAGATTGGTACAAAAGTTATACCATATAAAGATTGTTTTACGTACATTGGATCTATCATCTAAAGTAGTAGCGAGATAGATGATGACATAGTTCACTATGTTAAATAAGGGTGACTTCAGTAGAGAGGAGTCTACGGAGATTTATGTGACAAGAAGATACCACTCAAACTAAAAGTTAGATTATACCTTTTAGCAATTAAACCAACCACGCTTTATAGGCTAGAGTGCTAGCCTATCAAATAGGTTTATAATCATAAGTTAATGGTAGTGAAGATGAGGATACTTTATTAGATATGCAACATTATAATAAGAGATAAGGTCAATAACACAGTGGTAAGAGATAAGTTGGGGGTGACAAGCAATGATAGTAAATTAAGGAAGATAAGGCTTCAGTGGTTAGGACATGTTAAGAGAAGACATCTTGATGCCCCAGTAAGAAGATGCAAGAAGATTATACACCACATTACGGAATAGAAAAATAGGCTAATCTAGGCAACAACCATATAAGCTCGAATCATTTAACATATGTTATGTTATCCCTAATGATATGCAACTATTAGATTACTACAAGTGAATCTGAGTTGCAATGATTACGTATTGCAGTCTAGAGATAATTTCATACATGAATAATCTATTTGGAATTTAAAAGTCATTCATACATTAAATACAAAATAACATAGCCAATACTAAAATAGAGTTAAGAAAAAAATCAGATTAATCAATGCCCAAACATGTTCGTCGGCCTCAATATGCCTTTTAAATTGGAAAGATGAATGTTTGCTCCTCATGGCTCTTTAAAGGGAAAGGAATTTGCCTAATTTAGAGTCTCTAATGTCTTCATGCCCTTTTATAGTGCAAAATTAGGGTTGTATGGTTATACACGGTCAGCTACACAAGTATGTATATGATCGTATATGTTAATTTTGTAGAAATTATGGAGTTACACGATCTCAAAGAGACACAACCATGTAAGACATGGTTACTCCATGTCTTCCGTTCTTTATCCTATCTTCACCTAATTCATCTCTTTCTTGCTCTATAAAGGCAAATAAGATAGAATATCGATATAACATCTCCAAATATATGAATTTAGCTCATTTTGGGTCTTGTTCTTCCAACTTGTACTTAAAGCAAAATATGAACAAAAATAAGTATCTTAAGTGCAACATAATATTAATTGCCAAGCATCAGGGAATAAATATATTTAAAATTAATATTTTTAATTACAAACATATCCATCGAGTTAAATTTGAGTTAAATCGATTATGGTCATCCTTAGTTGTATGTTTTTTTAACTATTACTATCAATGAAGCATTATTTAATTTTTTTATAAAAAAGTCCAAACTTTATCTAAAATTGGTATTGGTTACAAATTTACAAGACAAGCAATGGTTTCATTTTTATTCCTTTGACAAACTTCACATAAACTGAAAAATTATTGGACATCCTTCTATATTTGTCTCTAAATATTTGAATTCTTTTGTAGGAACCTAAAGCCTCATAATGGCTACCTACATATGAGTTATGAAACATATACATAATCTCCTTCTTTAACTAATTATTTAGTTCAATGACTAATAGTCCTTTGCACTATAATGTGTCATTGACCCAAGCATATAAAGAATTTACATGTTTTCCTTAATGAAATTTTTTCATAAGCACACGTAAAGAATGATCATTATGCCAGCTTTATTAAATTTAAACCAAAATTATGTATGTAACTTATTAACAATTATGAAATAAAGCCCTATACTAGAAACTCTAGATAAAGCATAATCTAACCTATTCTCTACTCCCTTCTTGCAATTAATTTTGAATAAACCCCAAAATTTTAACTAACAATATTTGTTGAAATGGTATGGTGATTTCTAATTAAGTAGATATCACAAGCTCTTATGATCCATTTGAATAATGAATATCCTACCAATAACATAATGAGACCATTAACAAATGGTCATATATCTAAAGACAACAATTCATTTCCATAAGTGGAAAGATGAGTATATTTAAAAATCAAGGACCTATTGAAGTAAGCAACAAGATGAGCATCTTGCATGAGAATAGTACCAATCCCTTTTCCTGATGCATCTACATTAGTGATTAATGATTTTTCCCAATCTGGAAATACTAATGTTTATGCTTGTATCAAAGTTGTTTTAAGTTTATTAAATGCTAAAGTAGCTTAAGAAAACCATGCAAAGGCATTTGTTTTGCCATAGTTAAGTAAGAGGTCAACTACTATGGCCATAACCCTTGATAAATCTACCATAATAGCTAGTGAGACCCAAGAAAGCTATCTTAAGGTTTAGGATATTGGCCAATTCTTAATGACTTGGTTTTTCTTTAAATCTATGACAATTTTATGTATACTAATGAGATGCCCAAGATACTCTCCTTGCATAGCCTCAAATGAACATTTGGATAATTTAATATATAACTGGTGTTATATGAGTTGTTGAAGCACTTCCTTCAAATAAAAAAGTTGACATTTCCATGTTGAGCTATATATGAGAATATAATAAAAAATAATAGAAACTTATTCAAATATGCCTTTAAGATTGAGTCCATGAGACTTTGGAAAGTTTTTTATGCACTAGCTAGGTCAAAAGGCATAACAAAAAATTCATAATGGCCTTGGTGTTTGCGAAAAGTTATCTTATGCACATCCTGTAAGGTTCCGATCATGCATCTCATACATAATACATATCAAATATACGCAGTAAAAAATAAAACCAAACCTCAAAAACCAAATCTACTCATGCATATAGATATAGAAAATAGAAACATGAAATGTAAGATGTTTATATACCTTTCCGACAATCTCCTTTATTTTTTATTCTTCTTCACATCGGGTTATCCTAAAACAAAGTGATCAACGTAAACCATCTTTAATGAAAGTCCACATAAAGATTGAAGGATGAAACCTCACTAAGAAATGACTAGAATTATTTCTTTATGTTAGCAAAGATAAGAACTCTTGTGACAGTTAGAGAGAAAAAAAGTGTGTGTGTAAGAAAGAATCTTCCTTTCACTTTTGTCTTACATAAGATGCATGAAAATCATTTCCAATTTTTACACCATTTGGCCTTCCATAACCCCCATTACCAATAGAAAGTTATGGGAAGTTAATAGTCATGAATAACATGCATTAATGGATGTTATGAGAAGTTATTGACCATGAATAGCATGCATTAATGGAAGTTTGGGAAGTTAATGCCCAAATTGGCAGCCAACAACACTTGTTTCTAAATCCATTCCATGCAATGCTTTCTACCACGATCACATCATGATACAATCTCGAAACACTCTCTCATATATTGAATGACCATTCAAGACCATTTTACTCATCTTTCAGATCTCCTATGTGTGTGACCCATTAGGTTCCTAGTAATGTTGGCTATTTAAATTAACATTTAATTCAAATAAGTCAAGAGCAGTATCTAGCAATACGTCATGATCCCCAATTGAACAAAAAGTCATTGGTTTGACTATGAACCCTTCCATACACAATGTTGCCATGCAATTTGTCCTTTCACCGTCTATACCTCACTTAGTTCAGAGTATGGTCAAAGTGTCAACTCCTACTAGACTGACTACGTCACATCTAGTCCAAGTGATATTAGATCTTGTCCTGAAGATCTAATTCCTCTATGTATTATTGAAGACTCTCTTTATGACACATATTTGCTCTGGCCAGAAACTCTCGAGTAATGACTCCGATAAGAGGTCATGGGTATCATCTCCTTCTATTAAGAGTGGTGAATCCTTTATTGACTACTTAATTACCTTTGAAAATATCAAGTTGTATTCGTGATATTCTTGAGCACCTCAAGTCAAAGGATATTTGCATCATTGCTATGATGAGACTATCATTGACACTAGAATAGAATATCCATATGATTGTCTCATAGTAGGTCAATCCAATATACTTACTACCCTTAGTAAGCATCCACATGTTAACTCTAAACAACTCATGTCTAAAACTTATGAGATTTACTACTTAATCCAATCAAAGAGTATAACATATGCTAGTCTATCTAGATTAATGATATTCCATCTCATTAATCCTATGAATAGGGAAAGTTTAGGTACTAACATAATTACATATGATAGGAATCTTATTATCATGATCTCATTATGATTTCCTCCATGCTATGTTTTATATCAAGGATTTCATTAAATCAATTTAAGATCAACATCAAATCCATAAATATATGAACATCGAAATAATGAAAAAAGTCTTTATTAATCATAAAATGATTTGTAGAATAAATGTTAAAGATGATTGCCTTTAGAGCACTTCTCTAACACATCCCTTATATCTATTCAAATTTTATGATATTTAGCTCTCAAGTCGATCTTAGAAAAATACTTAGCTCCCTTTAATTCATTCAAAAATTCATCAACTAAAGAAATAGGGAAATTTTTACTTAATAATTTTGTTGTTCCAAGCCTTGTAATCTACACAGAATCTTCATGTTCTGTCTTTCTTCTTGACTAATAGAATAAGTGAGGTAAAAGAACTAACTCCTTTTCTAATTTTTCCCTATTGTAACATCTCTTCCATTAATTCTTGTACTACTTATTTTTGTAACCCCTGTATACCTATATGGTCTCACATTCACAATTTCAACTCCCATTTTCATTAAAATCTTGTGGTTATGAAACCTAGATGTTGGTAATCCCCTAGGTTCTTGAAAACAGGTTCTATATAATATGCTAGGATTATTTGTAACTCCTTTTGTTGTTTTTCATATAAAGAAAGCATTGCATTGACTAACAAGGATTGGGATGTACTTATGCTTCATCCCACCAATTAATATCACTAGATTGAGGTAATAAATTTTTTTAACACATCACTTCCTCTCCTATTAAACATTTCTCCATCTTTCTCCACAACAATTTTGGCAGTCCCTAGGACTTAGAAAATAATAACAAAAATGGTTAACCCAATAGTGGATTTTGCAGCTGCAACGTTGGAACCAATGAAGCAAATAATTGATCCATCATATACTTCATTTTTTAATTTTGGTATTCTTCTTATCTCTACTTGATTTCTTAATTCTATCATATGCCCCCTCTAATCAAATTTTAGTTTCACTTGAGTTTTGTTATTGATTGACTAGTTCAAATAAGCCTCTGCTCCCACTTCTTTCATGTCCATAACTCTCATAGGTCACTACTTCATGTTTCTTAGTTAGATCATAATTCGTTGAAGAGTTATTGGTCCCTAAATCTTTACAAGATTCTTAATTCATAATTGGAGCCATTTAAGGAATAAGCTCAATAACTATGGTTTAGGCATGACTAAATTATGCCCCTTCCAATTAAATTTCATCTAAAGTGGACAGAAAATGCACCCCTAAAACCATATCACTAACCCCAAGGAATTTTTAATGAATTCTCATCCTCCCATCACCTTTTTAAATTCCTTAAATTCCTTATGAAACTTAAGATGCAATCTCTTTCCAACTTCAACTATCACAGGCTCTATCTCTTTAACTGTATCATATTATTCATTCATCAATATTTCATCCACAAAATTGTGAGGACTCCCTCTGTCTACTAAGATATAAATTAGTTTTCAACTATATAAACCTATCACTTCATTTGTTGGAATATTGTAGAAATAGTACCTGTTATTGTTTGTAGTGCAAAAGTAGGATGGTCTCTTTCAGGATATTATTCATCCTTTGATTCCTCTCCTCCTTCACTACATATATCTAAATCATTATATTTTTACATTTTTTGCTTAGGCTATACTTCCATAAGCTCATAGTCTCCTTTCATCCAACTCTCTACTATTAATTATTGTAGTTATTCTTTACTGATTTCCTCTGATGCCATAATTACTCAATAATCAAGTTAAAATTCCTACTATTGGTCTTAAATTATGTCATTAATTTCCTACTAAAAATAAGCCTCTACTCTCACTTCTTTCCTTTCCATAAAACTTACGGGCCATTACTTTATGTTTCTTAGTTAAATCATAAGCTTTTTGAGGAGTTTTTGTTACCCCAAATCTTTATAGGATATTCAATTTTTGGCTTGAGGCCTTTAAGGAATAAGCTCCCCAATTATGGTTTAGGCATGATTAACTTATATGACAAAAGATCAAATCTTGCATAATACTTAATTGTCTTTTTTTTAGAAATTCCTTATTTATCCCTTGCTCCTTCAATAATTCTATTAGACCCTCAAACACACTATCACCAATTTACTGCTCCAATTCCAACAAATATTCCCCCTAATTTGATATCATGTAAAGGCTTCACTTTTTAGCTACATAATTGCTATCTTTATTTTAAGCTCTAAAGGTACCTTATCCAATTAAAAGAATTTTATAAGCCTAAATCCATAACCCCCTCTCTTGTGAAGTTGGGAAACTCAATCTTAGTTAATTAAGTAGGTAGATGATACTGATAATTTCTGTATGTAGCTCCACTTTTGACCTCTGGTGCTTTTCTATCTATTCCCACTTCCTCCTAAGTCTTGATTACTATTTTGTATCAACTGTATGATTTAGTCATTCGTTTTTTATAGTCTCCTTTCGTATCTCATCTGCACGTCCTGCATCTGCATTTGGCAAAAGGGTCAAATTTGACCCAAATTTTTACGCCAATCGATAAGTTTAACTCTAATATTCCTGAAAGAACACATAAGATCCTAACATTTAGAAATGTTAAAATTTAACCCACTATAATGAAATTACTAAAGGCTTGATGAAGTCGTCAGTTAAGTACCAGTTTAGAGAAAATTTTAAAATTTAACCTCACTATAATAGAATTACTAGATGATGTCGTTAGTTAAGTTATGATGTTGTCGGTTGAGTGCCAGGTCAGCACCGACCTAATACTTTTTAATATTTGTATTTCATTTGTGGGTCCTACAATGCCACGTCATATTTGACATGGCAAAATGGGACCCTTTTAAAAAATATTAAAATCTTATTTTTTATAATTATGGGACCTACCTTTTTTAATTATTCCTTAAATTAAAAAATATTAAGTTAGCTAATTAGAAAATAATAAATCAAAACTTAATCCTTATCGTATTACTTAACAAAAACGATCCTACCCTCACCATCTTGCGTTTCAGCATCTTGAATCCCTCACCATCTTCTGTTTATACATCTGGAATCCCTCACCATCTTACTTAACAAAAACAATCCCTCACCATCTTTTGTTTGCGCATCGAAAGCTCGTTGAATCCTTAAAGTTGTTAGAATCCCTCACCATCTCATATTCCTCAATCACTCTCATTCGTCTCTATCATTAAAGGGTCCGAGGTGCTGGATTTGAAGAGTATCCACTGAAAGCATCATTGTCTAATAGTCGCTCTCATAGGGGAGCTTTTCTGTGAGCGTGATTCAATTAGTACCTTTTTTATTTTTTGAAGAATTTTTCATTATCAAGAATTTTGATTCCATTCCTTATCACATCACTTACCTTAGCTTTAGTTGTAAAGATGAGTTTGAGTATATGAAGTAACAGAAGATTGTACAGGGGCCTAAAGTTGTGCTAGTTATTATATTAGAACGAAGTGGCTTTGCTATGTTGGGCCCCAAATTTGTTTTTCTTGATGTTATTAAGTATGAATTTATTTGATTTATGATTTATGACATAGTTTGATTTTATTGAAAGTATTAGTGGAAAATTTGGATTTATTTGAGTTTAGTGTGGAATAATGGTTATGAAAGAGTGAAAATGTGTAAGGGCAAAATAGGCAAGACACTTGAGTTATGATGTTTAAGGCTAAGCAAATGAGGGCATTTTAGTCTTTGTATCTTCTTTTAGGTTTAAGGAGTTAAAGGAAAAGAGGAAAAGAAAAGAAAGAGGAAATAGAAAGAAGAGAAGAAACGAAGAAGAGAGTCGGGAGAGAGAGAGGAGAAGAAGAAGAGGAAAAGAGGAAAGCTCCAGTTTGTAGATTTCGAAGGATTTCAAGCATTCTTAAGGAGATCAAGTGAGGCAAGAGGATCAAGAGGCTCAAGAGGAAACTCATTCCTAGGCAAGAACAAGCAAGGAAATCAGGTGGGTTCATGTTTATAATAGAGTAAATAAGTTACTCATTGTTTTGTTCAAATCAAGAAAGATTTAATGCATTTAAATTGCATCATCCACGATTGCATTACATACTATTATGAATGATTATAGGTTGTTTTATGATTTGCATTCATGAATTATGAAAAGGATATCCAAAAAGGGATTTTTCTCCTTTCACGAATACAAGTACATGAAATCAAGTTTTACGAATATATGACAAGCAAGTTTACAAGCAAGTGCCAGTTTGGCAAACAAGTTTACAAGAACATGAATTATGAATATTTATGTGGGTTTGCGGTGTCCCTCACGAATAGTCAAGTGCACATTGACTCACGAAAAGGCTTCTCCCGCCTGCTCGTTAGCGGCACAGGATTTCTCACAAGGATTCCCTCACGAAACTACGTCTACACATCAACATTTCGATGGCATGTGTAATACGTCATGAACCAGGGACAACCCAAACCATTATGTTATGTTATGTGTTATGATTTGTTATTATGTGTCATGCATCATGAATTGTTCAAGAATCAAGCATTTTTCAAGACAATGACTCATACATGCTCAAGTGTTATGATTTCAACAAGTACCACGGGAATGAGTTATTTTTTAATACTTTTGCTTATTGCTATATTATAAATATGTTCCCACGAGCTTTATAGCTCACCCCCTCTCATCTCTCCCATTCAGGTGACAAGCAAGAGACCGAGTGAGTCACGAGTTACGGCAGCACTCCATTTTGTCATGTTTATTTTTGAGCTTTAGTTACATTTCAAGTATTATTGGTTCAAGAGTATTTTGTATTTTTGGCTCTTGAACTCAAAGTTGTAATTTGGTTTGAGATATTCTTAAAGCTTTGAAAAACTCATATTTTGGATCATGAATTATGGATTTGTTTGTTTAAATCAAATGAAAGCAGGTTTCAAGTTTGTTTTCCAGTAGGCCCATTAATCTTCCGCGGGTCTTTTCCTTAAATGTATAATTAGCATGTTTCACACCACGCTCTCATGTCCGATGTTGGGCTCCGGCAGCGGGGTCCAACATGCTAGATGCGTAAAGGAAAAATTGAGATAAGTCTCCTTATCTACATTGTGAAGTTACCCGACTCATTTAGGTTTACCTTACTGATTGAGCCAAGTTTATACTATGAATTGGCTGCATTTTTATAGCTGCTTGTGCATGTGTTGAATCCTAATTGATGATTTTTGTGCTTAAATTGGTTCCTCATACCGGGTTCTTTCAATTCTTAATTTTTCAGTAAATTGTCATGATTTGATACTTATTTCTCTACAATTTTTATTGGGACAATTGGTACTGCAAATTGTTGCTATTATCTTATTGCAGGAACAAAGGAGTCAACGTCAGGAAGTCAATAGCCATAGGTCTTTCCGCACGTCGCGACGCACGGCGATGCACACGACGCGACGAGCAAGCAAGCGATTGCTGCGTCACGACGAATTTGATTTATTTATTTTATTAAATCGTGACGTCTGGCGAATATCCGACTTTTATGGAAAGTTTGTCTCCTTTGTTCGACCGGCCGCGCTCTATCATATAAAAACTTGCCGTTTTAGGTCATACATGAGACGGGATAGAAAACTTTGAACACGCAGACTCGGAAGCGAGAAGAAGGAGGCGACATTCGATTCCATCTCCACGTTTTCATCTTCGTCTACCATCATCACCACCGTCGGCGTCTTACGCCAAAATGAGCATCGTTACATCTCCGATGTCGAGGGATCAACGAGTCATGCGTGGTGAGTCAACTTTCCTCTTGAAGATGTAGCAATGGCTTGAGTTCACGAAGCTTGAAGGGAGTAATCACATAGTATCTGAATTCTAGTTATATTTGTGTAACCGAGTTAGAGGATTGCATCGATATTTCTAAATTAGCATTGTTATAGTTTAACCGTGTCTTGATAACTATGTTGAGATTTGGACTAAGTAATTTGTAGAACTTTTGATGCTTAATATATGAAGTTTCATATATGTCATTGAATATTGCATTTACGGTCTTTATCGCCTAGTTGTGTTTGATTGAGATTGTTGTGTTTTATTGATAGGCCGGTTGCAATTGCTTGTCTATTCTCACACTAAGGTTTTTAACAAAGATTTAAATGATGGAGTTCATTAATTAAATCTTTGGACCTAAAGAGTCCTTTAGGGTTGATCTTTGAAACTTAGTGGATTGTATCCTAAAAATCATTTTTGAGCTGTGATAGCTGAGCCTCATTTTCAAGAGGATTTTATCAATTTGATTTTTATCTGATTCTTTGTTTATTGCATTATTTCAAAAATCCAAAAAATATTCTTTTATGCTTTTTGTTCGATTTTGATTACTTTATTGGTTTTGACCAAAATACCAAACCCCCGTTTATCAACTTCAATTGCAAATTTTGACATTTAGGCTAGTTTAGACCATTTTTATTTGGTTCCAATTAAGCGAGACGACCCGAGGTTGCATTCTATACAGCAATCTTGGAATTTATTTTATTTGACCGGTTTCCAAGGATCGATCGTAAGATCGCATCGACAGAGCCGCGATCACTTACCATATTTTCCAACTCTGTAATTAGGAATGGACAGAGAAATAAATGTCCATTCTTGTATTTACTTACTTTCTGCCACAAGTTCTTAGTTGCAAATGTTGTATATTGATGGTATGTGGTTGTGTCATTTGTAATACATGACTAAAATAGCTTGCAAGGCACAAGTTCCTAATTATAAATGCATGTTTCATATGTTAGTTCATAGTGATACTTAGTTTTTTTTAGTATCTTCTCTTAACATATAAATGCAACTTTTTTCATAGTTAATGTTCAAACTGGAGTCATTATTCAGTTGAGCATTTGACGTGATATTATTAAATTATATCCTACACAGAATATACTAGAGTCATTATTCAGTAGACATTGTTATTATTGGTGATATATGAATACATACCTCATTGCGGTGTGAAAATGTACAATCAGAGGTTTCATGGTAGATTAGTATTATGGTGAGAGATAAGAAACTATTTATCAACTAAAATTGTCGCAAGAAAACTATGCTACAAGATTATGTTACATGGGAAGTATTTGTGATATTTGGTTTAGCATAAGATGGGTTATTTATAACCTTAACATGTATGAAAAAAATGTGAACTTGAAACAAAGTTGTTGAAGTCATAGTTAGAACATCAACATAGGGATGAACTAAATCAGTAAGGTTGATTACTTATGTTTGCAAAATGGTTGGAGGTTCTGAGAAGAAGGTTTTAAACACCAGAAGACTTTAATGTTGTCAGAAATTAAACAATTACCAGCTAAATCACTCTTCTATTGATGGATTTTACTTGCTATAGACCACAAAGGACTCAATAAAAGTAACTTATGGCAATAATTTTTATTTATCTGCCAACACAAATATATTATTTCTTCTAGAAATCTATTAGGAAAAGATAGTATGTCATCTTCATGGATAAGATTGATCTAGAAGTAACCATACTAATTGAAATTGTATTTTAGTTAGAGGAACACATATGTATCTGATACCATATTATACACTAAAAGTATATTGCATGAAATAGTACAAGTATTTTGAGTAGCTTACAAAATGAAGATGAACATAAGGATAAAGTTAAGTAATCAAAGATACGAAAATATTTAAGTTACAACAAACAAGATTAGGATGTCATACATAATAGTTAAAGTTGTTTGAATACAATCAACTGATATTCAAGTGACTTGGGTGATGATATGTTGGAAAAGTGAGGGCAATTGGGATTTTTATAGTCATCACTTAGGAAATATTATCTTATATTTGGCATTGATGTTGTCTTTGTAGGAAAATTTACATTGTGATTTTCTTAAGTATGCAGATAGAATCATCATCATCGACTAATACAATAGTGAGTTCAAATTCAGGTAATTTCGTTTGCTATTATAGGCTAAAGGCTCTATTAAGGACTTCATAGAGTGATTATAATCCTGGTTGGAGATTTTATGGATGCCCTAATTATCCAGTGAGAATTTATTATTATTTGACTAATGAAATTGAATGTTAAACTTGTGTTTAAGGTTTTCTTAATGAAATTGAATAGGTTGGGAGATGCAATTATTTGATTAATGAAATTGAATGTTAAACTCGTGTTTAAGTTTTTTTTTTAAATGAAATTGAATGTTTTAGGTTAGGAGATGCAGCTTTTTCAAATGATACAAAGAAAAATTTACTATGAGAGTCGTTCAAGTGATTTAAAAATTAAAGCGTGAATTATCAATGGTAAAGAAAGAGGTTGAAAGAAGCACAATTAAGGAATTTGAAGAATAAATGAAGCTTTTGAAGGATGACAAATTTATTGAGAAAAGAGAAAAAAAGTGTATGTTAATGAACACTATAATAGGATTTGTTATAATTCTAGTACTTTTATTTGTAATTATGTTATGGGGATATTGTATTGAATTTCAACAATATAATGGTTAATATTAATTTCAACTATATTATGAAAAAATTGATTTTGAAATTTGCATATGAATTAAGTAATGAAACAAAATAATACTACTATATATAACCAATAGATAATAAATAATTAACTTTTGTATATGATGTCAAATATACACAAAAAGAAATGTAAAAGAAAGATAGAGAGAGAGAGAGAAAGGTTGTATGACAACTCAGATTGATTTTGCTATACAAAAATTCAATATTTACATTATATATATACAACACAAACATTCGTCACTATTTATCTCCAGAATATACATATAAAAACTTATATTGCAATGTGTTATAACTTTTGTCACCATTACCTGTAGGACACATATGTCGAAGTTAATATGGTACAAATCATGGAAGCATCTTCCAATACCAAGCTCCTACATCTGCATTTTCATGTTTCTTCCTTTTTTCTCAAATCACGGGAGCATTTTCCTTCTTACTTTGATTATTCTATAAGGGAATGTAAAATTCTATTTTTATTGTTTAATATTTACCCAGTACATTAGCTATATATTAGGTGTATATTTAGTCATATATTTGTATTCTGTTACTTGATAATTATCTCATTCAGCTTGTAACCCTTGGTATAAATATCTTGTATATTTTGCCTTTCACATAAATGAGAATAACAATGAATTTCTCTCATCTTTGATTTCTCGCAAACCCTAAATGCTACATTGTATCAGAGCCATAATAATGGCCTCTACTCCACCCGAAACAACTGCTATTGCCATTCCCACTGCTGCCCCACTAGCCAATCCACCTCCTTCCTCCTCCACTGTTACTTCTACTCATTTTCATTCCTCTTTTTTCAAACTGAACAACAAAAACTACTTGGCATGGAAGACTTAATTTTCACATATTCTCAATTATCATAATCTTAGTTATCTTCTCACTGATCCCTCTCCTTCTCCTACTATTCTCAATGTTACCAATAATGAAATACCAAATCTTGAATATGAGGAGTGGTTCAAGAAAGAACAGATGCTCCTTTCCTGGCTTTTCTCATCCTTGACAGAAGAAATCTTTCCCTATGTTATAGGACTCATGACGACACAAGAGGTTTATACAGCTCTTGTGCACACCTTCAGTTTTATGTCATAAAACCGACAACTTCAATTACATATTGAATTACAAGAATTCAAGCATAATGATATTTCTGTCTCTAAATATCTTCAAAAAGAAAAAAAACCAAGGTGGATGAACTTAAAGCCGTAGGTAAGCCATTTACACGTACTGAGTTTAATGCAATAATATATCGTAATATTGTTGTTGAATATCACACAATTATCACTACTCTAAATCTCCATCCTGATCCTATCTTGTTTCACGAGTTGCACAGGCAATTAGTTGCCCATGAGAATTTGTTGCAAGGCCTTCATAATACACAGGTTAATATGGTTCTCAAGAATTTCACTCAATCAACCACTCCTACTTCTTCTTATTCTTCACCTAGATCACCACGCAATGGAGGTAACAATGGGTCTCGGAACAGCAATCAACAGTGATCTTGGGGTTACTTCCAAATTTGTTAAAAAGGGAATCACACAGTTGCCATTTGCCACAACAGATATGCGCCTCAGAATGTGCCATCTTTTAGTGAATATCAGCCACACAATTCTAGACCCCGCTACAATTTTTTGCAAGCCAATTATGTTCAATCTCCTTATAGTTATCAAGCTCCACCAATGCCATTTAAATTTTAGCAAGCTTGCTATCCTAACATGGCTGCCAACTACCACATCACCCCTGATGTTCAGGCGCTAACGACTGCTCAATGTGACAATGGGAACAACAGTCTTCATGTTGGTAACGATAAGGACTTACAGATTACTCATACTGGTAATGTTTAGCTTCATTCTAACACTGATACCTTACATTTATACCAAGCACTCTACATTCCAAAAATTGTTAAAAACCTATTGTTAGTTTAAAAATTTATTGCTGATAATACTTGTACTCATTTTGTTATTAAGGATTAGGTGAACAAGAGGGTGATGATGCAAGGACCTAGTAAGGACGGAGTGTACAAGTTGCAACCAATTAAGTAGGCCTTGTCAGCTGAGGTTGCATCGCTTGATGAGTGACATACTAGGCTTGGTCATCCTAAGTTTAAGAAGCTTCAAACTTTGGTTCAAAATAAAAGCATTCTTAGTAATTCTTCCAAGTTGAGTCCTTGTTCTAGTTGTCTATTAGGAACAATGTCTCGAATTCCATTAGTTGTTGTGGAACACAAGAGTCGTTTTTCATTTGACATTATTCATTCAGATGTTTGGGGGCCATCTTCTACTCTTTCTTTTAATGGTCATAATTATATGGTTTTGTTTGTTGATGATTTTTTCAAATACATTTAGGTGTATTTTTTGAAAAATAAAAGTTAGGTTTATGACATTTTCTTGAAATTTGAAAAATTCATTGACAGACAATTTCAATCAAAAATTCGATCCTTCCATTCTGATTAGGGAGGTGAATACTAGAAATTAAATGCATATTTTAAACAAGTTGGTATTTATCACAGAATTGCTTACCCATATACCCATGAGCAAAATGGCACAAATGAGCGGAAAATTTGTCATTTAATTGATACTACATTAACTTTACTAGCTCATGCATCTTTACCTTTAAAGTTTTGGAATTTTGCATTAGAACAAAGTGCCTTTTTTATTAATATCTTGTCAAGTCATGTTCCTTCCAAATAGTCTCTTTTTCAAATTTTGTACAACAAAAATCCAAACTATTTACAACTCAAACCGTTTGGTTATGCAATTTTTCCATGGCTCAAACCATATCAAGCTCATAAATTTTCTTTTAAAACTATTATGTGTGTTAATTTTGGACTCAATCCAAATCATGTTGCTTACAGATGCCTTGACAAGAAAATAGGTCCACTTTATTATACCCGTCATGTAAAATTCAATGAATTTTTTTTTCTTATGTTGATTATATTACTCCTCCTTCAAGTGCTGCACCTATACAAGCGCCTTGGTTCAATATTACCACTGTTGTGCATTCCAATTCGGGTCCTACATTAGCTATGAGTCCTAATCCTTCTTCAACTCCCTGTTTTTCTCCTTCAATTCTCATTCCAAACAAATCACCCACATCTGTCAACTCATCTACGTCATCACTTAACCCCTCAACCTCACCAGATACACCTAAATCCTTATCATCTTCATCTCCTCAACGACAAGATCAACCCTCAAATCACCCTTATCCAAATCTCTCACAACCAACTTTCCATAAACACATTAACCTCAAACTTCATCTCCATATTCTTCTTCATCCTCACTCTCATCGCTCACCTTATCTTCTCCTCATGTCCTAACCCATAACACTTCCTTATCCACATCCTCTCTTGGATTAAATCTTTTGGTTGATCTTACCCAATCCAATCCACCCAAACTGAACCCAAAACCCTTAGCAACCAACCCAAAACCTACTCCAATCCAAAGCCATGTCATGGAACTAAGACCCATTACCTAAAATAAACGGTAAGCTCACCTAGCTCACACTAAACCAAATTATCTCACCCAATAATCAAAAACCATAATACAAGCAACATCAGTTTTAAAATGGCGCAGGGCTATGCAAGATGAAATCAATGCACTGATTGAGAACCAATTATGGAGACTAGTTCCTTGACCTCCAAACAAAAACATCATTAGTAACAAGTGGGTGTTTCGAATCAAATGGCATCCCGATGGCAGTATTCAAGGTATAAGGCTCGATTAATGGCCAAAGGTTATGCTCAACAAGCAGGTGTGAACTATCAAGAAATCTTTTCTCCTATAATTAAATTCACTACTGTCCGCACTATTTTATCCTTAGCTACTGTTCATAGATGGCCTATTAGACAACTTAATATCTCCAACGCTTTTCTTCATGTTCACTTGGAGGATGAAATATACATGGAGCCTGACAGGCTTCACCATGCACAATTTCCTAACCATGTCTATCGACTTTAGTGATCATTACATAGCCTTAAGCAAGCACCTAGGGCTTGGTTCAAACAACTCATTGGTTACCTACTTGTAGCGCCCCCTTACCGTAGAGTATATACCGGGACGCCCGTAGGTCATATCGGTACATACCCTACGATGATGGTGCACTACGGTACGATCAATTCTATAAACCTCATGGCATCACAATAATAAAGCAGTTCTATAAGATTACATTCACTAAATTTTTAAAACCAAAGAGTACTTCTCATTTCTTTTTCTTAAAGTCATAAGTACATCATCAGTCATATATACAACTGTACAACCCAAAATAAACCATAACAACTCCTAACTAGGTCATCCCCAAAATATCCCAAAGGATCTCCAGCTGACCGACCTGTGGGCCATGCTCCTCTCACCGGCGCACACACAGCAGGAAAAGTCTCAAAATCCGGAGCTAGGAGTCACACTATCGTTGTCCTGAAAAATAGTTGCAATTTTGGGTGAGTTTGCGAACTCAATGAGTAACCATCATCGATGATTCACTCAATTCATGCATTACGCAAAAATTTGCGTACAACACATCACAATATCATATTCAGAATTATAAAACCATGATCACACATTTGCATTTAATCCTATTTCAAATTCACAGCACAATCGCAGACTGAATGCATAATGATTTTCATTTCATTTTTAGCGTTGTGACTGGGCGTCAGAGTTATCCCATTTCTGGGCACATCACACAGAAATCGCGTTTTCGGGGGTAGGAGAGCCCTCTGGGTATGCACTACTGTCCACGCACACTAGGGATAGCAGATCCCTCTGGGTATGCACAAATCCCTTTTCACTTATCACAATAGACGAGCTTATAGCTCCGATCAAATCAGAATGTGCTCCAGTCACAACTGTCAGTTACTGATTTCTATTCATACCTAGCATGTGTTCACAATTCACAGTAACATATCTCATACAAATCACTCATTCATAATCACATATCATTCACACAAAGCATTTAACACATCAGAGATTGAGAAACCAACTAGGTTACTCACCTCTAAACTTCCGAGCTACTGCCGGGAAGTCTCTGCTGCGTCAAAGGATCGACGCTCCACTTGAGCATCTACAATGATCAGAATACTCGAATATTACTAATTGTATCAATTCAATAATCAAAAGTGCTGATGTCTCAAATGAATGTTGTACTATGTAAGTTATGATATTTCCGACCTTAATACCGATTATCTCAATTCTGTACTTTCACTCTAATTCATAGCAATTTCTAATTCCATAAGTCAATTTGCTAAGTTCTATATTCTCCAAAGATAAAATCGAAGACATAGGACTTATCGTTAAATCGGAATCAAATTCACTATTCAAATGTCATCCGATATCGAAAACCACCGAATTAATTTCCGAAACTCAAATCTCTCAAATTGGAATTCGTACTCCCGAATTCATAATCTCTAAATTGAAATCAATCCATATCTAATTGCATCATCAAATTCCTAATTCCCAATTACATTTTCGAAAAACACCTCCCTTGCCGCGACGTCCTTTCCCTCGCCGCGGCGAGCCCTTTTCTTTACGCCTTCGTCGCGGCGTCCGCACGCCTCGCCGCGGCGAACAATTCTTTCTTTGTCGCGACGTACGCGTTGTGCACGTCGCGACGTGGGCCGAATTTTCTAGCCGCGGCGCGCTCCCGCGTTCGTCGCGGCGTGTTTTTCGTGCGCCGCGGCATGCCATCGCAGAATCGCCCAAAAAACCTAGAAATTTCCCAGATTTTTCTGATATAATCCATCCAAATCCATTCTAAACACTCCAAAACAATATTATACACTTAACACAACTTATTTTTAACCTTCAATCCATCAAATAACCATTATTCATAAAACACCCAAATCAAAATCCACTTTTGCCCTAAAACCTATATCATCCGAAAATTTCTAACCTCTTACACAATTAATAACTTAATTCCATGCTTAAATTAATCTATGAAAAACACAAGGGAATAGAAACTTACTTGATTCAAGCTTAAATCCTTGGAGAAACACTAAGAAAACTCAAACTCCCACTCCCGAGCACATCCACGGTTTTCTCCAAAATCCACTCAAATCCATTCTCTTCCAACTCCAAGCCAAAGGGATAAATGATTAAAGGCAAGGAAGGATTAACTTGCAAGAAGAAAGCAAGAAACAAATCCAAGAGAAAATCCACGCAAAGAAGGAGGAAAAATCACTTTTCTTTCAAGGGAGAAGCAAGCATCGTGGATCATTATTTTCAAAGAGGAAAGTTTAAATAATAAAGACCTTAAGGCTTGTTTGGCAAAGTCATTTGCTACAAGTCCAACCTGAACAATCCCAATCCAATTTCTAATTCTAATTTCTCCCGAATTCTAATGGTTCATACCCTAATTTCTCAAATTATAATTCAAATTACCTCAAATCAACTGTCAATCAAATTCGGAACCAGAATCATAATTAATTAGTCACCAAGCCATTTTTCCCGGTTCTTCGGTCCGGACCCGATACTCCAAAAATTTTCGGAAAAATTCCTATAAATCCTTAAAATTAGAAAACCTCTAATCACATACTCAAATTTTAAATTCTCAATTCCTAATTTCAATTTAACACTTCAATTTACGAATCAAAGCGCAATTAATCCCTAAATCACAAAATCTCTCATTTCACAATCTAGTCGGAAATCTGTCATACATTCATGTACACACATATGCTTGTGCAATTATGAACATTTATCAAGAATGCAGAGGCTATGAATACATATGCAAAATACATATACAGAATACGTATGAAGTGAACTGCACCCATCCCATCGGCGATGGGATGTTAAATACTTCAGCTTAACTTTACACCCTCCAAGACCGACACATCTCTCTTCTATCTCACAACTAGGACGTTGAAATTTTATGTCCTCGTGTATGTGGATGATATTTTATTAACTTGTTCTGATGCTACTAAGTTAGACTGGTTTCTTCAGTCTATTAAACAGGTGTTTCCTGTCAAGGATATGACCCCTTCGCTTTTTTTCTTAGGAATTCAAGTCCTTCATCAACCCATAGGCTTAGTTCTCAATCAGCAAAAATAATTGGAGGATCTCTTCATGAGATAAATATGCTTACTTCTAAACTGTATGCTACACCAGTGCCCACGGCTCCCAATTTGAGTAAAACCATAGGTTCTCCTCATCCGCAACCTGAGCAATATCGTCAAGTTCTTGGCTCTCTTCAATATCTTACGCTCACCAGGCTTGACATTACCTTTCTTGTCAGCAAGTTAGCTCAATTCATGCACAGTCCAATTGATATTCACTGGCAAGCAGTCAAGCATCTCCTTCGCTATGTTCGTGGAACTGCTTCTCTTGGTCTTACTTTCACCAAACGTTCTAGTATTCAACTTCAGGCCTTTTTTGATAGTGATTGGGCTGGCTGTCCGGATGATTACCGATCCACTACTGGGTATCTAGTCTATATGGGTGACAATCTTATTTCAAGTCCTCAAAGAAGCAACCAATAGTTGCCCGCTCCTCCATTGAATCTGAATACAAGGCCATTGGTAATTTCACGGCGGAAATTATGTGGTTGGGTTCACTGCTTCATGAAATTGGTTTTCCTCACACTCTTCCTACACAACTCTAGTGCGACAACATTGGTGTTGCATATTTGACAGCAAATCCTGTCTTTCATTGGCGAATGAAACATATGGAGTTAGATTACCATTTTGTACGTGAACAAGTCAAGCTAAGTCGTCTCACGGTAACATTCACCTCCATTGCTGATTAGCTAGCTGACGGTCTTACCAATCCAATGGGCACCTGACTATTTCACTATTTTTGTTACAAGCTTCGCCTTTATCCTACTCTGGCTTCAGTTTGCAGGGTCGTGTAAGGGAATGTAAAATTATATTTTTATTGTTTAATATATACCCAAAACATTAGTTGTATATTAGGTGTATATTTAGTCATATATTTGTATTCTGTTACTTGATAATTATCTCATTCAACTTGTAACCCTTGGTATAAATATCTTGTATATTTTGCCTTTCACGTAAATGAGAATAACAACGAATTTCTCTCATCTTCTATTTCTCTCAAGCCCTAAACTCTATAGATTCTACATTTCTGGTACCAATTCAGTTACATGTTTAGTGAAAACCATAATTCCAGTTATAGTTTCTGTTGTTAAAATTGCTACACAGTTGTTACTCTACTTCTAATAGGATTCATACACTTGTCACCATCTGAACTATTCCCTTCTAATTCAGATGTTGTCTTTTACAAATGTTCTTTATTCACTACGTACAATTACGCGATGTAGCTTCTCGATGTCCGCCACTATTCATCATCTTTTACTTTCGTCATCCATCTTATCCTGTAACATTTAAGTTGGGTTCATGATTCAAGCCAGGAATACATAGAGCCCACAAGCACTAGAAAGAATCCTTTCAGGCAGTGGTAAAATGAATAAAGAATGAATAATCATCAGGCTCAGTTATTATTCTTTGTGGCAAGGCTTTCTATCTGTGAATTAAAGCTTATACTACCATGGTTAACTTTGAGCTGTTTTGAACTATGATTGTTAACCAGTTTCTCGTTTACGGGGAACGACGGGGCCGTACAGCTGTAAAAAAAATAGAAAAGACAAGAATTCCAGTTTATTTCTCGTTTATGGTGATGGCAAGACCCCAGCACCATCATCTCTGCCCAATATCTCTCTCACTCTCAATGAATGTTTTTTGTTGCCTTCTAATCTGAACGCATGATCAAACCCTCTGCCATTTCAATAACCAGTAAGGATAGGAAAAATACTCTTAACATGTTGCAGAGTCCGATTGTGGTATTCGGTATGAGCTATACTACATTAGTATAGTATCAACTGGCGGAATTTGGAATTTTTTGATAGTATCGAATGCAGCACCTCTTTGTTAATTACTGGAAGACATTATACCATGAAAGCTCCCACCTTCCACTGAACGTTGTATCATAGAGAAATTATTTCAGAATCCAACAGTGTATGGAATACACCAACATCTTTATTTGAAAACGGCTGACAGAAAACGACTACTCCTAGATCCATGACTTGTACTTATTCCCAAATGTTTACTACCCAAGTATTAATATTTTCATTTCTCAAAAAAAAAAAAAAAAATTTCGAGTATTTAAGTAACAGACATGGAAGAGGCGATAAAGGAAAACAGCAGATTGATCTACATATAATAACAGTGGGAAGAAAGCATCGGAGCTTGGTTATTTTTCAAATCAAAGTCCTTTCCTTTGCAAATTTGCTTTACATAACTGGTGGGCATGCATCAGAACTCCGTGTGAACCGAGGCGTTATCTTTATCCATATTAAGTTGACAATTATGTCAACGATAACATTAAGGAAGATGCAAGCCAGCAAACTGCAGTGACAAGTTTCATTAGGTCAGTATGTACAGAAGTCTTTTTTTTTTTTTGGTTGGAAATATGTGCAGAAGCCCTTATCTAGCTAGCCATTCTCAAACCTAGAAGAAGAAGAAGAAGAGGCTAGGAAAAGAACATCCAAAATAATGACTACCCTTGCTATGTGCACAATTCCAAGCGCTTGGAACACAAAGTACATGAGTACTTTCGCTTGATGTTGTGGCAAATGGTCAGAAGACAGAACATCCACTTGATCTCAGAATCGATGGCTACCACTTTCCCTCCACAGCAGGGACATGAGCCCGAAGCTCGTCGTCTCCCCAGTTCCCTTTCCCTTTCATCACACAAGAACACCCAACACATCTTGCTTTTGATGGCAGAGTTAAAAATTAAGAAACACCACTCATGTATATCCTTCTGTTCAAACACGAAAACACTACAAATATCTATCCTTTTTCTTGCTGCCTACCTCAGTTGGCTTCCGTCTCAGATAGAGAGGATTGAGACTTTTTGAACTGACTGTTTGGAAGGTGGCGGTGTGAAATGAAGAAAAAATAGACGTCTGGAGAATATTTATAGCTGAGATAGAAAATGACAGGAAAGAAGAAATTTACTTTCCAAGGATCTTAGGACATCAAGTCTGACATGGAAATTTATAAGGGTTTGTTTGATTTAGATATGGAAGTTAGCTGTTAGCAGGTGGTAGTTTCTGACAAATATTAATTAAGATCCCAACTGTTAATGTTAATTATTTGACAACTAAATGCGGAATTTATTGTTATTCAATAATTCAACTTGAAGATTCATATGCGGAGATTTAAATTTGAGACTTTTCAAGATGATCATGACTTGTGAAGCGTCCATAGAAAATAACTATCGGGAAAACAAAAATTGGACGATCTAGAACCAAACCAATCAATGCGGTTTTTGACATCTATATTAAATATTAACAATAATGTCTCAACAGGGACACACATTAAGCTCACATATAATGTTTCGTCATGACAGTGACTAACTAAGAAGCATTTAGAAACCAATCAATGCGGTTGTTGAAATATAAAATGGAAGTTTGTCTCACATTGGAGAAAGAGAGGAAAGAAAACTAATATATAAGTCTAGTGGACTACTCCACCTATCACCAATTGATTTTAGGATGGAACCTCACTTAGACTTGTATGTGGTCTAACTTTCCTTCTCATGTAAGCCCGTAGGCCAATTGTAAATTCTAACATGGTATCAGAGCAGGTTGCTCTTATGCTAGTCGTTAACTCCTCGAATTGATAGATTATGTCATGTGTTAAACCCACACGTGAGGGGGGTGTGTTGAAATATAAAGTGGGAGTTTGTCCCACATTGGAGAAAGAGAGGAAAGAAAACTAACATATAAGTCTAGTGAGCTGCTCCACCTATCACCAATTAGTTTTAGGATGGAACCTCACTTAGACTTGTATGTGGTCTAACTTTCCTTCTCGTGTGGGCCCGTAGGCTTATTGTAAATTCTAACAGAAACCTTATTTTTTTCTCATCAAGATAGAAAGGAATGAATAAAATTTACTCATAATTTATATAACAAAAGTGACAATCGATTGAATCTAATTTATATTGTTAATTTGAAGTTCGATTAGTTCGTAGATTAGATTAGAAATTCGATTAGTACTCCGTAGATTCTTCGCCTTACTTTTCACGTCTTGTTTGGTTAACAAGAAAATTAGAGTAATCGAGAATGACCATAGAGGAGAATGAAAAGAGTCCAAAAATGTATTGTTACCTTTTTCTAATTTTCAATCTTATTTTAAAATTTTTATGATCTAGATAGGCTATGTCAGATATGTTGGGTCCATATAAATGATAATAACTTTGTGTTCGATGTTCAGGTTTAACTGGATTATAAAATTTTAACTCTAATTTCAATCTAAAATTTAAAATTTGATGAACTTTTGGTGGACTCAAATTGAATTGAACTTGGATATTTTGCCATGCTTATTCTAAATTATTCTAAGTTTTGGTATTTTTATGGCAGTTGTCCGATATAGGGCTATATTCAATTCAATAATTTGAGAGACAAATAATTGGTTCTTGTTATAAAACCGAAACTAAACTTGAAGAATATTTGGGAGATGAGAGTTCTTCTTATAAAAATGGTGTATCTTACATCAAGTTAACCCTTCTATTTATAGTACAAAATTTTTAATAAAATACTATGATAATAGAAGTGGTTCACTAACTATTAAGTGGTGCATTTGGTGCATTAACAATTAAGTGGTGTATTAACAATTAGTGGCACACCATTTTCTATCTTTTATAACACTCCCCCTTGGTGTGCCATCTAATTATTTCTTCTCTGGCCTTGATACGCATTTGGTGTTGCCTCGTTAAAAACCTTATCAGGAAAAACCTAGTAGGATAAAAACTATGATAAGGAAAAAGAGTGCAACTGCGTAAGCTCCCCCTCATTTAACACAATGAGCTCTTCCTCATAAATTTCTTAGATGTCGCATTCCAATCTCGTGGATATGCTTCCTGAAAGGTGTAGTAGGAAGTGCCTTTGTGAAAAGATCCGCAGTATTGTCGCTTGATTGAATATACTGGATGTTAATTTCTTTGCTCTTTTCGAGATCTTGGGTGAATTGAAAAAATATCGGAGGGATATGTTTGGTTCTATCACTTTTGATATAACCCTCCTTTATTTGAGCGATACATGCTGCATTGTCTTCATATATGATTGTTGGTTCTTTGTTGGTCGATAAGCCACAAGTTGTTAAAATGTGGTGCGTTATTGACCTTAACCATACACATTCTCGGCTTGCTTCATGAAGTGCAATGATTTCAGCATGATTTGAAGAAGTAGCAACAAATGTTTTTTTTTGTGAACTTCAAGAAATCGCAGTGCCTCCATACGTAAATACATAACCAGTTTGGGATCTGGCTTTATGCGGATCTGATAAGTAACCTGCATCTGCATAACCAACCAAAGCTTGTTTTGCATTTTTAGCGTAAAATAATCCCAAATCAATTGTACCTCGAAGATAACGAAATAGATGTTTAATTCCATTCCAATGCCTTTTCGTAGGAGATGAGCTAAATCTTGCTAGTAGATTAACAGCAAAAGCTATATCAGGTCTAGTACAATTAGTAAGATACATGAGAGCTCCTATCGCACTCAGATATGGCGTTTTAGAATCAAAAACTTATTCGTTTTCTTCGTAAGGGCGAAATGGATCCTTCTCAACATTAAACGATCTACCAACCATTGGTGTACTTAACGGAGTTGCTTTATCCATATTGAAACGCCTCAATTCCTTTTCTATATATGTCGATTGATGCACAAATATTCCGCTTGGTCTATGCTCAATTTGCAGACCAAGACAATATGTAGTTTTTCCAAGATCTTTCATTTCAAATTCCTTCTTTAAGTACACCACTATTTCTTGGATTTCTTGGACAGTACTAATGATATTCAAATTGTCAACATAGACAGCGATAATCACATATCCGGATGTTGTTTTCTTTATAAAAACGCAAGGAAAAATAGGACTATTTACATATCCTTTCTTTGATAGATACTCGCTTAGACGATTGTACCACATGCGTCCATATTGCTTTAGTTCATATAAGGATCTTTGCAATTTGATCGAATACTTTTCCTTTGGTTGTGATTTTAATGCTGCAGGCATTTTGAATCCTTCAGGGATTTTCATGTAAATATCACTATCAAGTGATCCATACAGGTAAGCTGTAACAACATCTATAAGACGCTTTTCCAGTTTCTGAAAAAACTGTTAAGCTGATTAAATATCTAAACGTAATGTATCCATAACAGGAGAGTATGTTTGTTCATAGTCAATTCTGAGTCTTTGAGAAAACCTTGTGCAATAAGTCGAGCTTTGTATCTCACAATCTCATTTTTCTCATTTCGTTTTCGAACAAAAACCCATTTGTAACCTACAGGCTTTACACTTTGGGGTGTAAGGACAATAGGTCCAAACACATTATGCTTGTTAAGAGAATTTAATTCAGCTTCAATAGCATCTTTCCATTGAACCCAATCATGTTTATTTTGACATTCAATGATAGATCTTGGTTCGGGATCTTCATTTTTATTGAGGATATCACATGCTATAGCATAAGAAAATATTTCATCAATCTCTTTCATATCATTCCGGTTCCATAATTCTTTTGTGTGAATATAATTAATTGCGATTTCTTGATTAATGTCAGTTTGTGTCTCTTCTGGGACAGTATCCTCATCTTGTGTTTCTAAAGGAACACTTTTATCTATCTTGGGTCATTAATCACATTTGCTCCTTTTCTTTTTCGAGGATTTTTATCTTTGGAACCGATTGGTCTATCACGCTTCATGCGTGTCGTAGATTCATGAGTGACCATGTTCTCAGATTGCCCTTTTGGGATTTCAATCCGAGCAGGAGTATTTACAGCTGGTATAAATGATTTAGTCACTCTTTTTGTATCTGTAAAAGCATCTGGTAATTGATTTGCAATTCTTTGCAAATGCATAATTCTTTGCACTTCTGTTTCACATTGTTTTGTGCGTTGATCAAGATACAATAATGATGGTTCGCTTATGCGTTGATCAAGATACAATAATGATGGTTCGCACCATGTAATTTCTTTCATCAGTTGTTTATTATCTCCCCCTAATGTCGGGAAAGTATTTTCATCAAAATGACAATCAGCAAAACGTGCTGTAAACACATCACTTATTTGAGGTTCAAGATATCTAATAATAGATGTACTTTCATAGCCGACATATATCCACAATCTTCTTTGAGGTCCCATTTTACTACGTTGTGGTGGTGCAATAGGCACATATACTACACAACCAAAAATTATCAAATGGGAGATATTTGGTTCTTGACCAAAGGCAAGTTGTAGTGGGGAGTAGTTATGATATGCACTTGGTCGGATGCGAATTAATGCCTCAGCATGTAAAATTGCATGACCCCATACGGAAATTGGAAGCTTTGTTCTCATCATCAATGGTCTAGCAATAAGTGAAGGCGTTTAATTAAAGATTCAGCTAAACCATTTTGAGTATGCACATGAACAACAGGATGCTCGACCATAATCCCAGTTGACATACAATAGTCATTGAAAGTTTGGGATGTGAATTCACCAGCATTTTCGAGTCTGACTTTCCTTATTGTATAGTCAGGAAATTGTGCTCGTAATTTAATAATTTGTGCAAGAAATCTTGAAAATGCCATATTACGAGTTGATAATAGACAAACGTGAGACCATCTGCTGGAGGCATCTATCAATACCATAAAATATCGAAATGGTCCACATGGTGGATGAATTGGTCCACATATATCACCTTGAATACGTTCAAGAAAAGCGGTGATTCAATTTTATTTTAGTGGTGATGGCCTTATGATCGGTTTTCAAGAGAACAAGATGTACATGGACTCTTATTTATTTGAGTAATCATTTTATTACTCAATGGATGTCCATGTGTATTCTCAATTATTTTCGCATCATTGTTGATCTGGATGACCTGACGATCATGCCAAATAAATTTCATTGAAGGATCAATGTGTGCTTTCACTACCATATTAGATTCCATCACATTTATTTATGTATAATGCAATCCAGTAGGGAGCATTGGTAGTTTTTCCAATATGTTTATCTTTCTGATTTATGAGTTGTAAGATACATATATTTCATATTTCTCTCGATTCTTGATCGAGTATCATATTATGAGAATATATATCATTAAAACTCAACAAATTTCTTTTAGACTTTGGCGCAAATAAGGCATCATGTATTGAGAACTTTGTGCCATTTGGTAATGTGAAATTTGCCTTGCCAATTCCTTCAATCAAGTCTGCAGGACCTGATATTGTGTTCACAATTATTTTTGTTGGTTTTAATTATGAAAAGAACCTCTTATCTTTCAGGATAGTGTGCGTTGTGCCACTATATGGTATGCATAAATTATCATTATTTTCCGCTCCTCTTTCAGAACGATCCATATCAAAACTTCACATAAAAATAAATAATCTAATGAAAAAATTGCGCAAGAACTTTAATAAAGAGAAAAAGATATTATTTGAACTACCACAACAAGCATAAGAATACATAATACAAGCATAAGTATATTATTTTAATTTCCATTGCTATTGCCACCAACAATGTCCTGATCCACAAAATCATTAGTAAAATCCGAAGCATTCAGATATGTAGAGTCATCTGAAGGATTATGATTCTCAATGAAATCAAAATCAAAAGCACCAAGGTCAGTCGAATGACCTAAATGGCGTTGTTCAGTAAAATTCACTTCCTTTTCTTTCCTTTTTAAAGATGCTTTGTATAACTGATATAGATGTTCAGGAACTCGACAAACTTTAGCCCAATGTCCTTTTGTACCACATCTAAGGCAAGAATCTCCTGAAGTCCTATAAGAACTTCCATGAACATCATTAATATGGTGCTTGTTATTGTGGTGGCTCGTATTTCTTTGAAAGGAGTTATATGGATAACTTCCTCGGCCACGTCCACGGCCACTGCCACGAATGTAGTTACGACCGTGGCCACGACTATGACCGCGACCACGACTAGGCCCGTGATGATTTTTTCTTTCATTGTCATTGCGAATTGCAATATTCGCTTCTGGAAATGCTGCTGCGCCAGTAGGGTGAGATTGATGATTTTTCATCAAAAGTTCATTATTCTTTTCGGCTACAAGGAGGCATGAAATCAGGTCAGAGTATTTTTTAAATCCACGCACTCGATATTGTTGTTGCAATGTTACATTTGATGCGTGAAAGGTGGAGTATGTTTTTTCTAACATATCTTCCTTAGTGATTGTTTGCCCATAAAATTGTAGTTGTGAGACAATTCTAAACATAGCTGAGTTATACTCATTGACCTTTTTAAAATCTTGAAAGCGTAAAGCGCTCCATTCATCACGAGAAGCCGGAAGTAAAACTTCCTTTTGATGGTCATATCTTTCTTGTAAAATTTTCCACAAATGACTTGGATCTTTAATTGTGAGGTATTCTATTTTTAATCCCTCATCAAGATGACGACGAATGAAGATCATCGCTTTGGCTTTATTTTGTTTTGATGTTGTATTATTTTCTTTAATGGTATCTAAAAGATCCATTGATTCAAGATGCATTTCAACATCAATCATCCATGACATATAATTATGGCCCGCAACATCAAGAGCAACGAACTCAATTTTGGCAAGATTGGACATGTTGGCAACTATTATACAATAGAGAGAAATAATTAATACAGTTATTCAAATAGATATTACATTAAATAAATCACATTCCATGCTCAAATGCTATGCCAATAAGCAATAAAGGGATCATACAAAATGCTATTACTAAGAGAAAAAAATTGCGATCGGAATCATTTAGCTCTACACTAAGAATAAAACAAAGATACATAATGACAATAATTATACAAAAACATAATGTAGCGGACAACATTTGAATTATATTTTGAGGTAAGAAATAATGTGTAGGGATGAAGTAAAATATGTAGAAGTGGTATCTATTTATAGAAAAAAAATGACCGTTAATTAGCCGTTATTTTTTTTACCGTTAAGTAGCCGTTATTTTTTTACCGTTAACTAGCCGTTATAATATATATTATTTAATTATATATCTAAAACACATAATTGATAATAAGATATATGTAGTAAAATTAATAATATCATAAGTAGAATTAATGTAGATAAATGAAAAAATAAATGGAACAACTTACATTTGTTTGATGTACGTAAACGGAAGAACCTTACGTTTATTTGATGTACGTAAATGGAAGAACCTTATGATTGCTTGAAGTTGATAAGCCGAATTGTAGATATTAGAGCTTCGTGCTGATAACGTGTTATAAAACCGAAACTAAACTTGAAGAATATTTGGGAGATGAGAGTTCTTCTTATAAAAATGGTGTATCTTACATCAAGTTAACCCTTCTATTTATAGTACAAAATTTCTAATAAAATACTATGATAATAGAAGTAGTTCACTAACTATTAAGTGGTGCATTTGGTGCACTAACTATTAAGTGGTGCATTTAGTGCATTAACAATTAAGTGGTGTATTAACAATTAGTGGCACACCATTTTCTATCTTTTATAACAGTTCTGGGATTTTGTTGGTCGGGTTAGAAGACAGAGTGATTAGGATATAGTCGGGGGACATGTCAATAGGAAAAAATTAATAATAATAATAATTTAAAATATATCTTTAATTGGTACGAAATTCACTAATTTGATTTCAGAATTTGTTATATATATATATATATATATATATATATATATATATATATATATTGTTACTTGATCTAATCACTCGACGAAGTGCTTTTAACACTACAAGAAAAGTTGGAATTCATGACGTAAACATACCGACGAAATTTAGACCCTTGCAAATTACGACGGAAACCAAAGTTCCGTCGGCAATATTAACGAGTAAAAAGTCCATTTAGCATCAAATGAAATATTGGTCGGTAAATATTGCGGGAAATCAATTTGCGATGGAATTTTGCAACGGTAAAGATATGCGTCAGTAAATTAGTTAAAGAAAATAAGGAATTTGCGACGGTTTTGGTTGTCCGTTGAAAAAGTTGATGGAAAATATATTTTAGCGACAGAAAAATGACGTTGACAATTAAGGCGGGAAATTGTGGCGGAAAGGTTAAATTTTGGACTTTTCCGACATAGTGGCAGGGACAGAAAATTCTGTCGGTAACTATCTAAATCAATACGTCGTCGTTTGAATATTTAAGTTACTTGTGTTAATGTTAGAAGGTTCAGAAGAAGAAAAAAATTTGCCTGTGAAGTTAGGATGATTTGTTGATGCATATTAGGTGTTGGATGAAATGCCTCTTCTTTGAAACATTTGTTAATGTGTGAAGATGAAGTTGATTTGTATAAGAGAATGAGTTAATGGGTGAGCCTATTTGATGATTTAGCGTTATTTGATGATTAAGGATAATGTATCAAATTACTTCTTATAGTGTTTAGCCTTAATTATTTGATGATTTTATTCTTACTTATGAAGTAATATAGCCTTATTTGTGAAGTGATTCAACTTGCATATGTGAATGTTCTTATATTAATTTTAATTTTCTTAATCCTCTCCCAACAATTGTTTTCTTAATATGTCATGTAGTCATTAAACTTAGGATGAGATCACGATGACGTAAATTAAGTTATTTGGATTCAAATAGGGATGATCATTATAATAGAAAATGGTTTACAAAGAAAATCATGTTTCTAAAATAATAAAGTTTTATAATCTAGAGTAACAACTGAACTAAATTGTTACTTTAAATATCAATTTTAAATTGAATTTTATATCAATCATAAAATTCACATATAATTCTCTTATTTTAAAGTTTAAACCATATGATAATCTTATTAAGTGTGTGCAAAAATAAAAATTTTCAATTGATTAAAAATAAAGGTATGCATAAGTTCACAAATATTATCTAAATCAAAATAGTAACTTTATTTTAAAATTATTAAATTTTCAAATCATTTATAGTTATGCAATTATTTATTTCATGCATATTTATAAATTGTACTAATATAAAAAAAACAAACGGCATGAACCATCCTTAAAATGCTATTACTAGATAATTCCGTTTGAGTTAATGAGCGACCAATATCACACAATTTTTAGTGATATGCACACTAATTGACTTGCTTAGCTATAACTTCACTTGATGTCTTAAGATTCAATATATAAAATTGAATTATTTAATCCATAGTATTTAACATCTCCCAACTAATGGTATTGGTACAAAATACAAAAATAGTATTTAATTTTGGTTGAAATTAATCACATAATTTGTAGCATTTTCTTTTATTATGAATACTGTTTGAGAGATTTCAATTTTAAAATTTTTGAAGAATTAAAATCGAAATTTTGTATTTAAAAATTTTAAATTTTGTTTATATTTAAATTATTATTATTTAATTATATACCACATAAATTATATTAATCTTATATTGGCTTTTATCCTACACCAAAATGGGTAGAATTAGAAGCTTAACAATGTTATATAAGGATTAAATTTTAACTAGAATTAATTATTTTAAATTTTAACTAGAATAACTTGGAAACAAGTTGCAAATTAGAGATAAATAAGCATGAATAATGATATAATAATGCTTAATTTATTTTTATACATTAATGGAATGCATTGTTATTATTTTCATATACATACTAGATAAATTTTCTTGTGCATGAAATATTTCAGTAAATTATATATTTTAAGAAAATTACTTATAAATTTGATTCAAGTGACATTAATTATAAATTCAACGTGATTACACTTTTTAAAATTCATATCCTTTTTTTCTAAGAAACAATATAACCATTTGTTACCTTGTTTGTTTTAAATTTAAATTTCATTGGTTATCTTAAACTTTTCTATATTTCAAACAACTTTTGACATCTCTTTAACTTTTCTATTGCATTTCCATTGAGGTTATTAGTTCAATACATAAACATACATGCATTGTATTTCTTTTTAGCACGTTAAACTCAATATTTATACTAGCAATCACTCATTATATATATTGATTGTATTGTTCTTTATTTTATTTCATAGTTGCTTCATACTTTGATTTAATATTTTTAGTTTGTAGTAAAACTTTTATTTTCTTCTATACCCTATTTATCGTGGTTGTTCATTAATGAAATTACCATACTACAGTGAAGATAAGAGTTCTGCTCGTTAACTTTAATAGAACCAATGTTTGATGTCAAAAGTTGGGAAGGTTCATGTATTTTAAATATCATATTATTCTCCTTTATTTTTATCTAAATGAAATTGCTTCATCTAAATTTATATGCATCTACTTTATTTTTCATTGTAGCTTCGTCATCCTCTTATTTCACGTACGTTTAGGAAGAACCTTCAATGTGTCAGTTGAGGTTAGTGAATTTTTATTATTATCTTTTTTTGAACGTGGTTTAATTTGGGTTTTTGTTTGTGGTTTTAACTTCCAATCTGAACGTATTACATGGCTGATGTTTGGCTTCCACGAACTGAAACTTTTTGTGGTATGAACTTTGGTTTATCAATGAATTAATATAGTATGAGTTTGACTTATATTATTGTTCTAATTACCTTAATTATGTCAATCTGTTATTTCATTGACACTCTCTGATATGATTAATCTTATATTGGCTTTTATCCTCAAAATATGGGCAGAATTAGAAGCCTAACAATGCTATAAAAGGATTAATATTTTAATTGCAATTAATTATTATTAAATTTTAACTAGAATAACTTGGAAACAAGTTGCAAATCCGAGATAAACAAGTTGCAAATTATATAAATGAATGAAATTGATTAAATTGAGTTGTTGTTGATTAGATTTGAGAATATCTTGATGTATTGACTATAAATGAGGGTGTATGGGTTAGAAATTGGTATACTTGATTTTTGAATTGGATTATTATAGATTTTGCGATGTAAATGCAAGTGGACTCAATTGAGAATAGACATATAGTTTGGAGACCAAAATTGAGCTGTGTTTACTAGTGGATATAGAAATGTTTTTTTATTACAGGAATGACCCTTCTTTCAAAAGGGGGATGTCCATTTTATAGGTGAAATTCTATCGAATTTTTAATAGACTCCTTGTATAGCTCATTACCTTCATTGATTATAATATTTCATGGCAATTTTTTTAATATATTCCGCTTTATAAAATGTGAACGTTTTTGGGAATTGATTGTAGGAACTCATTTATTAATACTTATTATATTTGGCACTAGTGCATATTTAATATAGGAGTTTTAACATTAATTTTCTTCTAACATATATGATTACAAACATATATGTTCGATCTTAAGTTTACAAATATTTTAGATCTCAACCCATAAACCTTAAACTATAACTTGTGATCCATCATAACTGTGAGGCTTTTCGGTGAAAAATACGAGGAGCGTAGGAGTCACAAAGAGAATTTATGATCTTGATTCACATGTCTTATCTTAGATGTTTATGTCTTATCTTATATGTTTTGAAAACTTTTGCTAACATGAATGAGACTAACTATGAATTCACTGTTTTAAATTAATAGTTATCCAGAAATGAGTTTCCAGGATAGATGTTGGATGTATAGACGATTAATCGTTGATGATTTCATTAATCCTGAATTTGTTGAGGGAGTTGAAGCTTTTATTCATTATGCATGTTCTCAACCTGCATATATAAATGGGCTAAAGATTAGATATCTATGTAAAAAGTGTAAACACAAATGTTTCCTTACTATTGATGAAGTTAATGGGAATTTGTTGAAAAAAGGGTTTGTCCCTAATTATTTTGAGTGGATACGACATGGGGAACCCAACATTTGTAGCACCTCAAGGAGTAATCAAGCAGAATTGTCTGTCAGCCTAAATGAGTATGAAAGGGGATTGGGTTTACAACAAATTATGTGGATGAAACTGAAAATTCGTACATGTGAATGGTTTATGTTGGGGACAGTTATACCTTTGAGGAAAATAAGAAAAATCTTGAAGAAGAACCTAACCCACAAGCAAAACAATTTTTTGACTTACTATAGTCAGTTGACCGAGAATTGTGGTCAAATTGTGAGACAATGACCCAATTGTCTTCAATTGCTCGAATATTGAACATAAAGTCTAAAGGGCATATTTTGGATCGTAGTTTTGATAAAATTCTTGAATGGTATAATGAATCATTACCTGCTGATCATACACTGGTTGATAATTTTTACAATATGAAGAAACTTATTAGGGGTCTTGGTTTGTTTGTTGAAAAGATTGATTGTTACAAATTGGAATGTATGTTATATTGGGGAGATGATATGGACTTATAAGAGTGTAAATTTTGTGGTCAATCTAGGTTTAAGCCTAGAAAGCGTTCAATGAAACATAAATTAATACCATGGAAGTGGATGTATTATTTCCCACTAACTCCAAGACTTCAAAGACTTTATGCTTCTGATGTTACTGCATCTCACATGAGATGGCATGCTGAACATGAACAGGAAGATAGAGTAACGAGTCATTCATTAGATGCACTGGCATGGAAACATTTCAATGACACTCATCTAGATTTTGCAGTTGCATGTCGAAATGTTAGGTTGCGATTGTCGACGGATGGATTCCAACCTTTTGGTCAATCCAGGTAGCAATATTTATCATGGCCAATCATAGTTACTCCTTATAATTTGCCTCCTTGGATGTGTATGAAAGAGGCATATATGTTCTTGACAGTAATTATGCCAAGGCCTACAAATCTGAAGCATAAAATTGATGTTTTCTTACAACCATTGATATCTGAATGGCAGCATCTTTGGGAATATAGTTTTCAAACATATAATGTCTCTCTGAAGTAGAATTTTGTGTTGATGGCAGCTATGATGTGCACAATTAGTAATTTTTGGCATTTGCCATGTTACCTGGATGGAGCACGGATGGAAAATTGGCTTGTCCTTATTGTAGCAATGATTTGATGCGTTTTATCTTCCAAACGGGGGCAAAATATGTTGATTTGACAATCATAGGAAATTTCTTCCTCAAGATCATCCATTTAGGCGTAATAAACATAAGTTCATTAAGAATAGGATGGTAAAAACACCTCCTCCTCCTCTAAAAGCTGGTGAACGTGTTGGAACCCGATCCAGAGGCCGGATCCTAACCGGAAAAGCGGATAACGGAAATCGGAACAAACGTAAATGCGGAAACATATACGAAGCGATTTCTAATCAGATTATCGAATAACAAACCAGCGAAACAGATACGGATCGAATTCAATTGAGAAACAAAACATACAAATGAAAAGAAATCGAATGGAATTACAAGTGTCCGACATTTGGGAATAATTATCTTAAGGAAGCGTTGCGTTGGATACCTTATACTTGACCTATACGAACTGGTATAAAATTTTTTTATTTTTTTTCCTGCTTTCTTAGGCATGGTTTTCATCTATCATACTTGGAAACTTATCCTTAAACTCATACTTATCTCAAATTACTTGATTCTTCTTATTCATCATATTTTTATTCTTTACCATAACAATCTCATACTCATGTCAATAAATCCATAAATGCATACACAATTTCACTTATCCATATACTACCATATGAAAATCCGGTAGCATAACGGCTGCACTTTCAATAACCCAAACCTGCAAATAACTTGAGTACACTTATATATATATATATATCCCAATCGATTAGCAAAGTCATCGGACCACCCTTCCAAAATCCAAAACACAAACATACTCAAATCCATATACAAAAATTAATCCAATCCAATCTCAAACCAATCATATCATATCATATACTCATAACATCACAAGTTACATTCCATAGCCCTACATATGGATTATATCTCCAAGCCATACATAACTTCATCATTTATATACATCATACGTATCTTACTCAAATCTATACAATTTTATAATTCTCATACATCCTGAAATCAAATGCTTGTAATACATTTATGGCAATTTAAACCATATCCAAGACCTATACAAAAATCAATATCAAACTCTACTTTATACAAAACACACGTTGTACAAAACGAACATAAACTCTTGACATGCTTTCATCCAATCTCCTGCTCGAATACCTGGAGATGGGGATGAAACGGGGTGAGCTAGAGAGCTCGTGGATAATATGCTTATAAGTTGAAAAATAAGCAAAAACTATTTCTCAAAACTTTGCCATCTTATAAAGGATTTCACAGTAAATACTTCATCAAGTGTTTATTTCACAAACTCTTCAACTTTTCAAAACATTTATACCCAAATGCCAAAACTGTCACAGTTAAAACCTCACTTTCTTATTCTCGTAAAACTCAAAATTTTCCTTTCACACAGCATGAACAATTTTAAAGATATGAATGCATCACATTTCATGCAACATCAAAATCCTATAACACATCATAATGGTTTGGCAAGTTCATACACATGATGACTACACAATTCCATAAAATGGCCTTGTGTAGTCATACACATAAGGGAGTCCTAAAAGGAACTCCGAGCCTCTAGCGAGCAGGCAGGAGAAGCCTTTTCTTAGGTCGACGTGCACGTGACGGTTCTTGAGGGACTTTGCCCAACCCACATAACATGTAATTTATGCATTGAAAATTACTTTGCCCAAATGACACATTCTTGAAAACTTGATTTCATGAGCATGACATATATGCATTTCTAGAATTACTTCACAATTTGCAAACCATAATTCACATAACAATTTTCAATTGTTCCAAACAAAGAATGCATACTTTAGACAATTGCAAATCATTAAAAAAAAATCATGTCACACAAGTTCACATATTAAATTTTCAATCAATTAAACATAATAAACTCAAACGAGTATTTCAACTTTATTAAATCATTCAAATCCATTGAATGAATAATTTAAATCATTTATAAAAATTGTCCGAAAACAATTAGAGGAATTTCTTAAATCATTTGGGAATAATGAACTTAACAATTCATAATCTTTCCAAAATCAATTGTAAAACAATAGCTTAGAAACATGATCACTTTCTTGATTTTTTTAAAACTTACAAATAGCTTTAAAATTTTGAAAAACAAACATATTACCCACCTTTTTATCCATGCTTGGAGTTGGTTAGAGCTTCAATTTCTCCAATCCTTTCTTGAATTTGCCCCAATTCAAACCACAAACCCTAATTAAATCAACATCCAAAATTTTTCCAATTAACACATGAACTCTCCAAAATTAAACCTAGAATTCACAAACCCAAACAAATCTTGTGCCAACTAAACCAAAATCTCACTAAAAGATCAAAGATTAAAGATTGACTCTTACTTCATTTCTTCTCAAATTTCGAAATTGCTTGGCTTGGAAGGAAGCCCTTCCCTCTTTTTCCTTCATGAATCAATGAAAACTAAGCATGAATCCCTCAAAAATCCGAAACCCTATCTCTTCGTTCCTTTTTCTCCTTCATCCTACGATATCCCTCTTCTCTCTTTCCTTTCTTTCTTTCTTTTCTCCCCAAATTTCGTGAATTTTCTTCTCTTCCAACGTTAGTCCCTTCTTTTATAGTGCCAGCTCATTAAATGAGTGGCCAATGACTGAGTTGCCCCTCCATGATAGGCTAAAACTCCAACTCTTTAAGTGATGTTCCCTATTTTCCCCTAAACTTTGCTTTTAAATCATGCTACTTTAGGACATGTTTTGCACTATCAATTTGAAGGAATTTATCTAAACTTCCTTCTAGATAATTGTTCATCATTGTCTTAATTTCATAATGCCTCAAAAATCATTCAATTTGGAGCACTACACCAAAAGTTATAGTCCAAACATATCAGACATATCATTCTACTAACACATTTTCTAGCAATTCACTTCCTTCCACAAATTGGAATTCTTAAAGGCTAAATTGAAATTTCATTTCTTCATATGACTTATAGCCACATGTCTTAACTTTATTTTGCCTCAAGACACTCTTCAATCGGACCTCTACAGATCCCGAATTTCACAAAATACTGAACTATGTTCAGAAATTTCCTGTCTCACTTTGATTTAAACAATATTACTCAATTAAGGCTCTAAAGTTCACAAATTTCACATAAAATAAAAATTAATTGTCTTAGGAATCCAATGCTTCAAGAACCAAGTCATTCGGATGTCGTACGGAAAAGATATTAGCAAAAGATTTGACAAGGTCGGATGAGGAAGGAAAAATAGCAAGATCAGAATGAAACAAATCATTCCGATTATCATAAGATTCAACCAAACTCTTTCAATTCAACTCCAAATGATACAAATTTTTATGGAGATAAGGATACATGTCTTATAAATTCATTACTTTAAGAATCACCTCAATTGGAGGTCGGATGAGTAAGTTATGATCAAAATAATTCAACATGTTCAAACCCTAAATCGATTTGAAACTCTTTTGGCGCAAACGCCATAACTTTCAATCTAGAGATCTAATTGCTTTCTTTATTGGACCATTTGAAATTAGACTTCTAGAACTAAAACTCTTATGAAGACCACAAAATCAAAATCGACCTCCAAAAGTGTCAAAAAACAACATTTTCACAAGCTGACCCATGAATGTCCGTTTAACGGACATTCACGACCCAAAATGCACCAAACCATCCGGGTAAGTCCGTTTAACGGACATCCATATCCGTCTAATGGACATAGGCACAGAAAAGGGTCCTTTTGACCTGAGAAGGTCCGTTTAACGGACTCCCATGTCCGTTTAACGGACATGCGTTTCCCCAAAACCTCTTCAACCCTTTCCAAAGCTTCTCAAATCCAAACTAACATTATATATATATGCTTATAATCTTCACATATTTACTTATTCAAATGCCGAACTCTTCATAATAATCGAACAAAAAATTCAATTCACAATCTTCTCAAAGCTCAACCAAATTGGTTCTTCAAAACCACAAATCTGAAACATTCATCAAAGCTGTCACTAACATCAATCTTATATAACATCATAAATTTTATCAACTATAACTCTTAATTCTGATCTCAAAAACTTGCATATGTAGTCTCGTTGGAAAGATAAAAGAGCAAGCTAAAACTTCAAAGAAGGCAACTTTGGCCAATTCTATTTCAATCATTCCCTAATTTCCCTCGAATCAACATACACATTTTTATCTACATGCAAAACTCAACATTCATGCCAACCTCACTTTCTTAATTGCACATCATTTATAACAATTCAACTATCATATGGAATTCATCCAAATCTCAGCCTTAATTCATATGCTTTCTTACATTCCATAGCATCTTGTCTTTCATAATCTCTTGCTTTTCCATAATATCTTACATATCTAATCATGATTCATGCTTAAGGCTTCTCAACCCATCATCCATACATAATTCACATTTCCTCATCTATAACACAAATTATATACAAAACCACTCATTTACTTTCATTTTCATATTTCTAATTTTCGCTTCAAGATTCGGGGTCCAACAGAACGGATTTTCTAAGAGATTGAGGAATTAAGCTTGCTAAAAGTAACAAAATTTGAAGCCGATGAAGTTAATACAACCATTAGTCAAAACTTTGGTTGGAGAAAATAAAGTATATTTTGGGATTTGCCATATTAAAAAATAAATTTGATACGTCATAATTTAGATGTGATGCATATTAAGAAAAACGTTTTTGATAACTTGTTCAATACCATTATGAACATTGAAGGGAGACAAATGACAGTGCAAAATCATGAGCTGATTTGCAATTTTTTTGTAGAAGGAATGAGTTACATAAAGATCTTCGTATCGGTAAATATTCGAAAACATATTACACTTTGGACAAAAAATAAAAGGAGCTTTTGTGTGAATGGTTGAAAAGTCTAAAATTTCCTGATGGTTTTGTTTCAAACTTGGCTAAGTGTGTGGACCTAAGGAAGAACAAACTATTTGGAATGAAAAGTCATGATTGTCATGTGTTTAAGCAAAGGGTAATTCCAATTGAATTTCGGGAGTTGTTACCAAATAAGGTTTGGGAAGTAATAACAGAATTAAGTATGTTTTTCAAAAGTTTAACATCATCTGAATTCAAGTTGGTTGAAATGGAAAAACTAGAAAAGGAAATTCTAGTAATTTTGTGCAAGTTAGAAGGGATTTTTTCTCCAAGCTTCTTTGACTGTATGGAACATCTACCTGTATATTTAGCACACGAGGCAAAACTAGCCGAACCAGTTCAATATCGATAAATGTATCCATTTGAGAGGTAAGTCAGCAAACATTATTGCAATAACCATATTACTATATTTTCACTACAAAATTGTAATAACCATTTTCTCCAAAATAGGTATTTCCATCACTTGAAAAAAAATATGAAAAACAAGGCCAGAGTTGAAGGATTGATATGTAATGCTTATTTAATGGAGAAAGCTAGTACATTTTGTGGATATTATTTTGAGCCGCATGTTTACACAAGAGAAAGAAAAAATTCTTGTAATGACGATGGGGGAGGAACGAGTGATGTTGATTGTAACTTGTCCATTTTCACATATCCTGGATCAACATATGGACGTCCAACAAGAAGAATGTTAACAGAGGAAGAAATTGAGGCACATGGTTACATTTTATTAAATTGTCAGGAGGTTCTACCTTTCGTACAATAAGTTGAACATGATTACTTCTTCCTTTAAATTTCTGTGTTGTTCATTATTGAAATATATAATAATGTATTTAGATTATACAAGGCATTGTTACGGGAGATAATGCTGGACAACACACAGGATGATATAAATAAAGAAGTTGGAAGACACTTTCCTCGATAGTTCGAGAGATATGTAAGTTTTCACTTACAAATATTCTTATAGTTCGATACCATATTTAGGTATTCTCATGACATTATACATTAATTGTATGATAATTTCTTTTATGTAGGCTTTAGAAAATCCAATAGAGAACAAGTTCATTTGTGATCTTGCAAAGGGACCTTTGCAAACTACTAAATCATATTCGGTGTATTTCGTGAATGGATACAAATACCATACAAAATATCATGGGCATAGCATGGCCACAATAAACGGTGGAGTTTCCATACAAGGAGAATTTGTTCGACCTCGATTCCAGAGCCCAACATTCGGAGTCATAAAGCGTGAGCATATTATCCTATAGGGTTATTTCAAAAAACCCTCATTAGTCCTCATCCCACAAGGGTGGCACCCACACCAGTCAATATCCAAAACAAACTCATTTCTCCTATTTCATAATAGATTTTGGGAAACTTCAAACTGGAATCACAATTTGACTTCTTCAGGACATTTGTTTCCTATTTTCTTCAGTTTCTAATGATACTAAAATCATTCAAATTAGTTTAGAAATCTAAGAGTTAGGGCCCAAACCTTTTCAGACTGTTATTAAACTAGGACAGCACCCTATATCCAACTTCCATTCAGAAATTGTAAGTCTTAGGGACTGAGTTAAAATTCTATTCCTTCAGATTTCATCACTTTCCTTCAATCAAACTTTTTCCAATCAATTCGGAATGCTGCCAATATTTTTTTTGGATAGATAGCATAACGTGTTAGGAATTTATTGGCTTAAGGATCACTTCATTTGGAGGTTGGATAACAAAGCTATGGCCGAAAGAATCAAACAAGGTATTGCCCTCAATTATATTGAACTTGTTTTGGGACAATTAACATAACTTTCTCTGTTGGTAGCAAATCAAGGTCATTCTTAGATGTTTTGAAAGAGGACTTCAATATTTGCAACTTTCATGAAGATCTTGAAGACAATTTCTATCATCTGTAGGGTCAAAAGTGGGACCAGACAATAGCATCAAATGAAACCAGATGAAGGGTCAGATGAATTGGAAAAATTATCATAACTTTCTCTAGAGATGTCGGATTAAGGTGTTCTTTAAATGGTTCAAAAGAGAACTTCAAGATATACAACTTTCATGAAGACCTTGAAGACAAATTCTATTATCTGTAGGGTCAAAATTGGGACCAGATGATAAGATTAGACGAAATCAGATGACTAGAAGATGCAAGATGAGCAGTGTACAGAAGATACACGTCATCAATAGACGATATGACGTCATCACTATGAAGTGAATCACACGTTAATACAATGCTGAGAAAAACGGTATAAGAATGCACGAGAAGGGGGGGTTGAATTGTGTATTCCCCTTTTTTGAAAATCTTTCAAAAACTGTTTGTTAGAAATAAAATTCTTTTACAGAATTTCTGATAGATTCTAATTAATCAAAAACTTTGAAAACTTTGTTTCAAACTAAGTAATGATAAAACTTGAATCTAAAAGAGAGATAGAGTAAGAGTAGTTGACACAACGATTTATCCTGGTTCACCCTAAACCGTGGGCTACGTCCAGTCCTCAGAGTTCTTTCTGAGATTTTCACTATCTCTTCAACTTTACAAGTATTCTTTGCGAGCCTCTTCAGGTCTCTACAACCAGTATTTTTTCACACTCAGCCTCTGCAGGCTATCTGTACTACTTTCTCAAAGATAAGTGTTTGAACACTTGTTACAGTAAGAATAGCTCTCGGCTAATTTGCACAAAATGCTTTTACGATCATGTAGATGTAATTCAGCTAGTTTTTCAATTGTTCAGCTCACGTTTCAACTAACTTTGTAATCTTCGACTTCGATTTGTATTTATAGCCTTCGTCTCCAACTGCTTCTTGATTCTTGATTCTTGTTTCTTGAATCTTGTTTCTTGAATCTTTAATGAAGCAGTTAATCATTGAGTTACAGAACTAACCCGAATCGACTCTTACGCCCGCTTCAAATTCCTCTTCGTGGTACATCTTTTCTATTCGCATCTTAAATGCATTTTACTATTGCGTCTTAAATGCATTTTATACCGTGTCTCCGCTCGTATCGTATTTCTCTTTTGCGTCGCATTGCTTCGTCTATGTTTGTTTTATGTCTGCGTCATTTATTTCTTCTACGTTCTTCGCTCACGCCTTATTGTGCGCCACGTATCGTGTTGCTTAAATCATATTAGTTAAATGCCTTTGCTTTTCTTTTCTTTTGCTCTTTGTTATACATCAAGATTATAACTAAGTAAAGTCATTTTGACTTAACAATCTCCCCCTTTTTGATGATAACAAATTATATACAAATAAGAAAACAAAATACAATGTATAAGAAGAAAAAAAAACTTATCTTAAAAAAAAATCTTCTTCTTCTTCCTTCTTCGTCAGCTCCTTCAATCACACCCTTAAGATTTGACAATTTCCATTCCTCTTCTCATTTTCTTCTCCCCCTATTTGTTATAATAAAAAATGATTAATGACGACGACTCTTCAACAGTTCTGTCATCATTTTCTTCAGATCATTCAACGTCTCCTTTATCTTGTTTACTTCTCCACGTAATTGACTAATTTCTGCTTAGGAGGCAAACGTTGAGGAGGATTGATCATTATCTTTGGAGGGTGCAGTGAACGCAATTGTTGTAGCATATGCGTCCGAGGATGGAACATAGTCTTCATTAATCGCAAATGTGGGTGGATGAATGAATACACTTGACTCTGGAATATCCAAGTCATAGGGAGTAGGTAGCATCAGCAACTGTCTTCCTTGCAAGGTATGCCTTCAGCTTTAATAGACAGTGTATTAGATAAGGGTCTAATACGCAAAACTGTCTGGACAAGGAATTCAATGAATGTCCCTGTTGTCAATCTTCCCCTTACTGGACAGTCTTCTTTCTTATCAGTATAGCTACAACTAGCTCCACCATTGTTCTCTTTAGAAGTGCATGCCTCATTAATTTTCCGCACTTCTTCTTCAATTTGATCTGCGGACAAATAATCACTAACTTCTTTAGGAAAAAGTGTCGATTTCCCCTTATTCAAATCCAAGGGATATCTTGGCTGAATGTCTGGTACAACCTTTATTATTGACTGTTCTGTGACTGGATAAATAGTGCACGGACTAGAAGACATTTTTGTAGGGTATGACCTTGTAGCAGCATACCTTAACGTATCATAGAAGTTCCTTAAGTCTTCATTCAATATGTGCCATGTCACATTATTTATCATAATAGGTTGTAAGACAGCCTTTATTTTCCTTCTGAGTTGACTGCAGATAGCAATAGTAGTACTCCTCCTTGTCACAACTTCAACCAGTCTGACTTCAAACTTATCATTTCTTAAAAATTTGGAATAGTTATGAACGACCAGACTAGGTTCATCAGATTTCTTTAATGGTACCTGCACTGAGCTCAAATCTGCTGTGACTTCTTGTTGATTATCGACAGGAGTAGACTGAACCAGGTTAGGCTCCACTGGTTCTTCTGGTTTCTCAACAATGGGAGTATTCTTCTCTTGATTAGCTTCCTCAGGAGTAGACGAACTCCTCCTTCGACTAATCACTTTAGTTTTTATTCTTGGAGTTTTCTTCACTTGAGACTTCTGTGTCTCAGACTCCAATTTTCTCTTCTTCTCAGTCTCCTTGCTCTGTTTGGCAGATTCTTCCTCCAAAATTAAGACGAGAGATCTTGTCACCTTTGCCCTTGATGCGCTGGATCCAGAGGCTTCTACTCGTTCCTGCTCTCTGGTTCTTCTCTCTTCTTGTTGCCTTAAGGTTCGAATCCTAGGGGATCTCCTTGCTTTCTTAGTGTTTTCACCCAAAAGATTCTCCTTTTCTTTTTGTCGCACCATCGTTTGTCCTCCGAGCAATATCATACTCTTATGCCAGTTTTATCAAAGGCTTTTTATTTAATCTTCTCCTTTCTTCTATTGGCATACTCACACTTCCATTAGATCTAGAACTTGTTGCTGGAGAATTCTTTAATAACCGCTCCCCCTCAGTTCTAATTCTCCTTGAAGAGTCTGCATCTTCCTGAATCACTGGCTTCAGACCCATTCGTCGTATAGTGATTGAGTCAATAGTACTCTTCACAGGTATAATCCTTCTATTTCCTCTGTGTAGAAGGACTCCGGATTCCTTAAAAATCCTTGTAAGAAGCATGCCATAAGGATAGCTATTTGTATCCTTCATCCCCTTAATCATATAATGAAAGATTAAGAAGGGTAAATCAATAGGATTGCGATTCAACAGGTAGAACAAACATTGTTCATCCAAGGTGGTCACCAAATGTCTTGAACCTACTATGGGTAAGATGCAATTAAACAAAATCGCATGAAGAACCCTAGCTTTTGGAACCAGACTCGAAGTCTTCCTCTCCGAAGGGTCGTTCACTCCATACAACTGTTTGCTAACATCTTCCTCCTTCATGTTGACCATTGTCATCCACTTCGCCTTGGTTGACAGAGTTTCACCAATCGATGGACAATCGATCACCTTCCTTATCAGTTCCTTAGTCACGGCAACAGATATACCGTCTACTGAGGATACAATAGTGTTGTCTACAAGTTGAGCGTTCTTCCAAAAATCAAATACTTCATCGGTGTACACTGGTTCTCGTATCTGGAAGAAGTTCCTCCAACCAACTCTTTTAATCTCGGGTTCTATGTCCATACCATCCTTTCTTAGTGACTCGAAATCCACATGCCTTCCGAAAATCATAGCTGCCTCCATTGTTTCAGAACAAAAACTGTCTCTGGTAAGTTTTTCTTCTAGGGTAGAATAATTGAGAGGATATAGAAAGTAAGATGAACCGTCTAGAGATGAGAGTAATCGCAATGATTTCAACTTCAGGCTACTTGAAGGGTCTTATCACACGTGCCTTAGTATCGTCGGGATTCTAAAGGTCGTGAAACATTTCCCTCCAAAACTTTCTTGTCAGAGAAGTTACCAGCTGTAACTCACTGTATCTGACGCCGTTATTTTTGACGTCCCTTTAGTCTGACTGTTTGCTTAACATAACCATGTTAAGGTTGCGTCTGATCTTCTAGAATCGTTCTTCACTCAATGGTTTGGTGAAGATGTCTGCCCACTGATACTCTGTTTCGATGAACTGGAGTTTAACCACCTTCCTCTGACCATAGTCTCTCAAGAAGTGATGTCTGACTTCGATGTGTTTCACCCTCGAATGCTGAATCGGATTCTTTGACAGGTTAATTACACTGGTGTTGTCGCAATAAATTGAAATCTCCTCTTCTTGAATTGAATAGTCTTCAAGTTGATATTTGATCCACAACGTTTGTGAACAACAACTTGCAGTAGACATATACTCTGCTTCGGCAATTGATAGAGCTATCGAACTTTGTCTCTTGCTTGACTAGGAAACTAGGTTTGCGCCAAGAAAGTGACATCCACCACTTGTGCTCTTCCTTTCGATTCTATCTTCGGCATAGTTCGCGTCGCAATATCCAATTATCCTGAAATCTTTACCTTTCTCAAACATTAAGCAAAGATTAGTAGTACCTACGAGATATCTCATAATTCTTTTAACAGAAATATAATGAGACTCTCTAGGATCGGCCTGAAACCTTGCACACAAGCATACACTGAATAGAATATCAGGTCTACTTGTTGTAAGATACAGTAAAGAATCAATCATCCCTCTATAAAGGGTTTGATCCACCTTCTTACCAAGTTCATCTTTCGATAAAAGGTTTGAAGGATGCATCGGAGTAGACATTGGCTTCACACTTTGCATATCAAACTTATTCAACAATTCTTTCACATATTTTTGTTGATGAATAAAGATTTTCTCTTCGGTTTGCTTAACTTGCAACCCAAGAAAGAACTTTAACTCACCCATCATGCTCATTTCAAATTCATTTTTCATTAGACTCTCAAACTTCATACATAACTTCTTTGAAGTAGCACCAAAAATAATATCATCAACATAGATCTAAACTACTATAAATTCATTCTCATAATTCTTCCAAAAGAGCATCTTATCAACTTGACCTCTACTAAAACCATCCTCTAAGAGAAAAGTACTCAGACGATCATACCAAGCTCTAGGAGCTTGCTTCAGGTCGTATAAGGCTTTATGAAGTTTATAGACATGGTCTGGATTCTTAACATCCTCGAAACCAGGTGGTTGCTTAACATACACCTCTTCGTTTATAAAACCATTCAGAAAGGCACTCTTCACATCCATCTGAAATAGCTTTATATTATGACAGACCGCATATGCTAGCAATATCCTAATGGCTTCAAGTCTTGCTACTGGAGCATTTGTCTCATTGTAGTCTATTCCTTCTTGCTGATTATAGCCTTGTGCTACCAATCTAGCCTTATTTCGACTCACTCTTCCTAATTCGTCTAACTTGTTCTTAAAGACCCATCTGGTTCTTATGATGGATTTCTTAGGGGTTTCGGAACTAAGGACCAAACATTATTTCTAGAAAATTGATTCAACTCCTCTTGCATGGCTAACACCCAAGCTTCGTCTTGAAGAGCTTCCTCAACCTTCTTAGGCTTAATTTCAGAAATAAAAGCCATATTAGCTTCTCTTTTGAATCTGGACCTTGTCCTAACTCCTTCTGAGGTTTCTCTGATAATCAACTCTTCTGGAAAAGAACTTTTATATTTCCAGTCTCTTTTCAGTCCAATAGTTTCTGGGATATCTTTAACTTTGTCTTCGTGAGTACCTGGTGCTGGAGTTTCTGTTGTATCGTCTAAGTTCTTTGAAGGATCTTCACTCTCCATGTCATCTTCCTTATGGGGTTGGGAACAATCATCGAACTTAACATGGATGGTCTCCTCAACTATCTTTGAAATAAGGTTGTACACCCGGAATGTCTTAGACGATGATGAGTAGCCTAGAAAGATTCCTGGAAAGGTCTTTGAATCGAATTTATCCAACAGCTCCTTTGTATTCAGAATAGAGCATTTGCACCCAAATGGATGAAAGTAAGATATGTTTGGTCTTCTTCCATTCCATAACTCATAAGGAGTCTTCTTCAATATGGGTCGCAACAGAATTCTATTCTGAATATAGCATGCTGTATTCACAGCTTCTGCCCAGAAGTACTTAGGAAGATTCTTTTCACACAGCATAGTCCTTGCCATCTCTTGAATCGTCCTATTCTTCCTTTCAACAACTCCATTCTGTTGTGGAGTCCTGGGAGCAGAGAAATTGTGGAAAATTCCATTCTCCTCACAGAATAACCTAAACTTCTCATTCTCAAACTCTCCACAATGGTCACTCATGATACTAGCTATAGACATTCCTTTTTCATTCTGTAACTTTCTGGATAAGGTTCTAAAACACTTAAAAGATTCGTCTTTGTGTGATAAAAATAATATCCAACAAAATCGAATAAAGTCATCAACAATAACGAGTCCATATTTCTTTCCGCCAAGACTTATTGTCCTTGTTGGACCAAATAAATCCATATGTAACAACTCTAAAGGTCTAGATGATGTTACAAAATTTTTAGAAGAAAAAGAAGTTTTAATCTATTTTCCTTTCAAACAATTTTCACAGAAAAATTCTTTGTCAAAACTTATTTTTGGTAATCCTCTTACCAAATCATGTTTTGCCAACTTTGAAATATGTTTAAAAGAGACACGACTTAACCTTCTATACCAGACTCGTCTTTCTTCTTCGGAAGATAGAAAACATGAAACATTTTGACTTTGAAAATCTTCTAAATCAATTTTGTAAAGATTATTTCTTCTCTTGGCAGAAAAAAGTATAGACCCATCTTTGTTTATGACTTCACAAAGATTTTGATTGAATGTGACTGTGAAACCAGAATCACACAACTGACTGACGCTGATCAAATTATGTTTCAAACCATTAACAAGCAGTACATTATTTATGCATGCAAAGGAATCTTTACCTATTTTACCGATTCCAATAATCTTGCCCTGCTGGTTGTCTCCGAAAGTTACTGATCCTCCCTTCTTATAATGAAGATCTAGGAACATAGACCTTTTTCCCGTCATATGTCGCGAGCATCCACTGTCTAAATACCAATGGTGCTTGCCGCATCTTCCAAGGAGGATATCTGTAGGAGAAGCTATTTTATTTTTTGGTACCCATATTTTCCTGGGTCCTTTATGGTTAGTAGCATTCACATAATGAGTTTTTTGATACCTATTACTAGGTCGAAATTTATTATAGTTTCTCTTCTGAGTGAAAGAGTTCTTATAAAAAAGGAGATTTATTGTCTGTAAACCCTAATCCAGTTTTATCACCCGGATGTCTACATTTTCTAAGCATCTCATTCATTTTCTTTGTGCTCTTGGTGAAAGTAGCTAAATCAGCTGACAAATTCTTAATTCTGAGTTTTAGCTGATTGATCTCTTCTGATCTGTCTACGACTTTCTTTTTCTCCTCTAATTACTTCTTCAGACAGATATTTTCTCTCTCTATTACTTCCGTATGTCTAATATTTTCTGCATACTTTTTCTTTAACAGTTTGTACTGTTTCAGAATAGCATGAGAATCTTCTAACAATTCTGAGTAGGCATCATGCAAGTTATCGTAATCAGATTTTACCTCCTTATCACTATCTTCCTCATTTACCAGGCGGATGTTTGCATGTTCGATGATTTCGGAACCTCAGATCGATTATGATGAATCTAGGTCCTCCCACGTTGCCATCATGCTTTTCTTGCCTTCTCTACTCTTCTTTGGTTTCTTCTTTATAGTAGGACATTCGGACTTGTAGTGTCCAGACTGATTGCACTCGTAGCAAATGACAGATGACTTCTCTGATTTAGCTTCATCTTTGCCATTCTTCTTGAAAGTCTGATTTCCTTTGGAATTCTTCTTCCACATGCGTCTTATCTTTCTAGAGATGAAAGATAATTCATCATCTTCATCATTTGACTCTTGTTCTGATTGGCTGGAGTCGTCATTCTTTGATTCTTCAATCTTTAATGCTTTTGATGACTTCCTCCTTCTTTGAGTCTTGTGATTCTTTTGTCCGGCCTTCAGCGCTATTGTCTTGTCCCGTTTGGGCTTGTCTTCAGCATCGAGTTCAACTTCATGAATCTTCAAGGATCCAAGCAACTCGTCAAGCTTTAGCACGCTCAAATCTTTGGCTTCCTGCACCGCAGTAACTTTAGGTCTCCACTTCTTCGAAAGACTTCTTAAGATCTTTCGAACATGATCTTGATTGTTGTACGTTCTTCCAAGAGCTTTCAATCCATTGACAATTGTTTGAAATCTTCCAAACATTTGATCAATAGATTCTTCATCTTTCATCTTGAAAAGTTCGTACTGGTGCACAAGAATACTTATCTTGGATTCTTTAACTTGGCTTGTGATTTCGTGAGCAATAGACAATGTGTCCCACATCTCCTTTGCGGTGTCGCATCCGTGGACTTTGTCATACTCGCTCCTGCTTAGGGCACAGTTCAAGAAGAACTTCGCTTTTGAGTTTAGCTGTATTCTCGCCTTTTGGTCAGCCGTCCATCTGATTCGTGGAATAGAATTGTCATCTTCATCTACTGGTGTATAAGGTACGTTCTCTATCACGTCCCAAAGGTCGACATGAGTAGATTCTATGAATAGCCGCATCCTATCTTTCCAGTAATGATAATCTTCTCCGTTGAATGCTGGAGGTATAGTGACTGAGGGCTCCTTCTACGATGTATACATGTGATTCCGCCATTATCTTTGATCCACACTTTGCTATAGTGATCCTTGGATACCAGACTCTGATACCAATTTAAGTGAATCACACGTTAATACAATGCTGAGAAAAATGGTATAAGAATGCACGAGAAGGGGGGTTGAATTGTGTATTCCCCTTTTTCGAAAATCTTTCAAAAACTGTTTGTTAGAAATAAAATTCTTTTACAGAATTTCTGATAGATTCTAATTAATCAAAAACTTTGAAAAATTTGTTTCAAACTAAGTAATGATAAAACTTGAATCTAAAAGAGAGATAGAGTAAGAGTAGTTGACAAAGCGATTTATCCTGGTTCACCCTAAACCGTGGGCTACGTCCAGTCCTCAGAGTTCTTTCTGAGATTTTCACTATCTCTTCAATTTTACAAGTATTCTTTGCGAGCCTCTTCAGGTCTCTACAACCAGTATTCTTTCACACTTAGCCTCTGCAGGCTATCTGTACTACTTTCTCACAGATAAGTGTTTGAACACTTGTTACAGTAAGAATAGCTCTCGACTAATTTGCACAAAATGCTTTTACGATCACGTAGATGTAATTCAGCTAGTTTTTCAATTGTTCAGCTCACGTTTCAACTAACTTTGCAATCTTCGACTTCAACTTGTATTTATAGCCTTCGTCTCCAACTGTTTTTTGATTCTTGTTTCTTGAATCTTTAACAGAAGCGGTTAATCAGTTGAGTTCTGTAACTAACCCGAACTGACTCTTGCATCTGCTTCGAAATTCCTCTTCTGCGTCTGTCTTTTCTATTCACGTCTTCGTTTGTTTTGCTATTGCGTCTTCATCTGTTTTATACTGTGTCTCCTTCTGCGTCTGTATTTCTCTTTTGCGTCTGCATTGCTTCGTCTGTGTTTGTTTTGTGTCTATGTCTGTTTATTTCTTCTGCGTTCTTCGTCTACGTCTTATTGTGCGTCTATGTCTGTGTTGCTTCGTCTGTATTACTTCGTCTGCTTTGCTTTGCTTTTCTTTTGCTCTTTGTTATACATCAAAATTATAACTAAGTAAAGTTATTTTGACTTAACACACTAGACAATACGTCATCACCAGATGATATGACATCATCACTAGATGATATGATGTTATCACCAGACGATATGACGTCATCACCAGACGATATGATGTCATCAGACGATACAAACTATACTCCTGAGTATCTCCACTTACAAATTGATATGTAGTTTCTTAAACATCTCTAGGAACTTCTTAAAGTTTTCTTCATTATTCTTCTTCTTTAGGCTCTAATGAATTGTAATTGATGGTGTATAAGGCATCATAGTGGGTCAAGGTTTTTGCTCTTAATCAGCACTATTTAAAGTTGAGACTAGCATTGATTTTCTTCCATTTATGTCATTATCACTATCTTCCTTACTCTTTCTCGAATTTTTCACTTATATTCTTATACCAACTTTAGGCTCAAGTGTTTCGTCACTTTTAAGTGTAATAGCTAACACTTAATCTTTAAGGCTCACTTCAATATTGTCAGATACCTCATCCTCAATGAAACTGTTTCATACGTTGTTTAATTGTTAAACAATTTCAATTTAATTTGAAATTGAATTGCAAGGTTTCAAAGCATTAAATATGAACTTTTCAAATTATGAGCCAGTTGGTTCACGGATCCTAGTAATAGGAATAAGAATGAATACAGTGAGAAACGAAAATGAATATAATTACGATGATTAGTTTGAACGAATGAATGATTACTATATTATTATTGATAATGGTTGATTTGTTGAAAATATTGATAAATATATTTTAATTTTAATATATTCTAATTAATTATATTTAATATTAATATATTTTAATTAATTATATTTAATTACTAGAAAGAAAAATAAAAATTTGTTAAGATTTTGTTTTAAATCAAAATTTAATATATTCTAATTAATTATATTGTTTTGTTAAAAATTAATTAAATTTTTATTTTACATCAAATTTTAATAAATTGTAATTAATCATATTTTTTGTTAAAAAGGAAAAATAAAAATTTGTTAAAATTTTGTATCAAAATTTAATATATTCTAATTAATTACATTTAAAATATATTTAATTTTAATTAATTATATTTAATATATTCTAATTAATTATATTTAATGTATTTTAATTAATTATATTTAGAATATATTTAATTTTAATTAATTATATTATTTTACTAAAAAAGAAATGAACGACTTTCATTTCTCACATATTTAGAGAGTATGGAGTAATCCCCAACATTCATATATCAAAGTACTGTTCATGCAATAATAATATATAACCAAACGACATTTTCATTCTCATACCTAATAATATCTTCCAAACCCATGAACCAAACATCCCTTAATGTTAATTAGATCTTAATTTAATTTTTAAAGTTTATGATTTCAATTCCATAGTTCAAGATCTATAAAATCCAAAATTTAATCAAATTATAAATTTAAAGTTGGCTCGATACTATTATAGGAAAATCATGCTAGGATCTGATCCTGCAAGCAGTGGAATAATTAAGAAACTTTTTCATATTTTAATTTTTTGAAAATTAATATCATTTTAATTCTATAAAATGATTAACAATTCATTTATAATAAAACATTAATCTTAATTTGTACCTTATTCTTAAACTTGATTATATTCTTGTCTTATCCTTTAAACTGTTTCTAAAAATAACTCATCTCAACCACTATAGTCGCACAAATATCTGACTTCTAATAGTATCTAAAGAACAAATTGAGAGAACTTTGCAACTGTTACAAAGAAGGTTAAGTAAGGATTGTTACTTCCATTAGAGCTTAAGCCTAGTTATAATAGGTTTTGGATATTTTCAATTAAACTTTAATTAGAATTACAACTTGTTCTACTTAAATACCAATTATGCCCAAATAAGATTTAATATCTCTTATTGATCCTTATTTATTAAATATCTCATATTTAATTATAAATTTTCTCAAACTTTACAATCAAATCTAACTTGACTAAAATACCTTTATTCTCTTGAACCTATTCTTTATTTGTGATTCATTAGATTCTAAAAATGTTGGCAATAGATAAATTAAACTTCTTTAGTTTATCTTTAATTTTCTAATTAAACAATTTATATTAATAGATCAAGATTGATGTCAGCAATATATCAAACCACTAAAATATTTATGAATTTTAAAAGTGGTTTTAACTAACCTTTTGTACATGATTTTATATACAATTAAATCCTTTCATCATACAATATTTCGATTAGACATAGAACATGAAATTAATTATTCTCTATTTGAGTCCAATCATATTCAATTATTGACGTTTGTAATCTATTTATAAACATTATTCCACTTTGGCCAAGGATTTTCCAAATCAATACTAATCGAAAATAATAAAACATTCTCTCTAATTACTTTAGGGTAATGAATCCTATCTTAATCACTCAACTATCTCTATATTGTTAATGCTACATCCAATGACTACCAACTGAACTATCCATATTTAGGATAAGTCATAAGTAGTATCAAAACATAACAATCCTTATACAAGATAACTTTGGAGATCTCAAGTTAAAGGATTACTTATACATTCATCACAATGAGAATATCCATAGACATACACGTAATGTTCCAAATGAATTTATCATATGTGATCATTTTAGTTAACTTATTCTCTAACAAGAATCCACACTTTTGTTTAAGTATCATCTAACATCGATTACTTCCTTTATAAAGAAAAACAAAATATGTACTAGTCTTTTTGTACTCTATTATTGTCCAATCTTAATTAAATAATGACTAAGAAGAATTTAAGGATTATGCATAAATACAATATCATCATCATCATCATCACCCAATTCAAAGTCCAATGCTAGCCCTGGGCACCTGCCCAGGGCCTATTATGAGAGGGGGCCCACTTCAACAACCCCCTCTACTAACAAACAAAGAAAAGTTGCCTTTGGTTGACTCTGCTGTAGGTCAATTGGATGGGAAGTTCACGTTAATGGTATATGATTTGTGTAGAATTATGGGAACTGCAAGATAATGGTCTACGATTTGTGTAGAATTATTAAATTGGCCCCCCCTCTTATATAACGTTACTATGCTTATAACGTTAAAGTGCTTTAAATGACTTTAACGTTAAACTTATAACATTAAAGTGCTTTAAATGACTTTAATGTTATAAGTTATCGTTGTAACATTTTTTTATGTAAAGGTAACTTTGTGGTCCCATGCTTATAAACAGTCTTGAAATATTTAAGTGTACTCTTACCTTCTAATTTATTTATTTTCATCAATATATGTATTTAAAGTACTCTAACTCAAAAATTAGTGGCAAAAAAGTATACGATTATGTCTTCTGAGTTATGAATATAATTTAAAGGTAAAGTTTATGATTTTTTAATATATTTTTACTCTTTGTTTTTTTATTTTTAATATTAGATATTAAATTTTGCTATTTAGTTTTTCCTTGTATCACAGATATAATACCATTTATATATCTTTGTGATATATTGTGAAGCTGTTGGAGTTTGGTTGTGCCTGCATACTTCTTCCAGTTCCATACAGGTGCTTTTGTTCTTTTTCTAGTCCAATTGTGTTATAATTAGTTTATATTATGTTGCCTAAAAAACACTTGTCTGGAAATGAAAAAAGAAAAAAAAACAAGTAGCACAGTTGATAGAATCCCAAAAAGGAGCAATAAATAAATTTATTAAAAGAGTAGGCTCCTCTAGTGAGAGTCCTGAGGAATTAGGTAAAGGTGGTTTTAAACAACATAAAGAAAACTTAAGTGATGAGATTCATATTCACAAGGATATTAGAAATCTGAGTGAGGATGATCATATACCAAATACATCCACTTCAGAAAATTTAAAGTATATTGAGCAAGTAAGCCCTATATTGGACATTTATGATCCTAGGAATTGGGATAATCTTGATAATAAAGCAAGGGATATTTTAGTTAAAAAAGAGCCTATAAGAGAGTTGAATCTTATGTTTCCTTTAGACAATACCTCTCGTCATTTTTCATATTCTTATTATTATAAAAATTTGAGTAATGGAGAGATTAGCGATAAAAAATGGTTGGTTTATTCTCAACATATAGATAAAGTATATTTGTAACATCCCGTTACCGATGTGAGGGCATATCGGTAAATTGGATAGTTTAAACAGTGAGTGCATTCATAATTAGATTGCACGTATAGTGATTCTGCATTAGTGACATGAGTAAATTGCACATGCATCATAGTGACATGCATTCATGATTATTCCAAACAATTAATTGTGATTATGAGTTGAATTGTGAAAATTGTGTGAGCTATGAATTATCGAGGATTGCGATAAGTGGAATTGAGTAGTCAATTGGTTAGATTGTGAGTCGAGTGAAAAGTGATTTATTGAGAATTGAGGAATAATTAAATTGAATGGTTAAATTAGTTGAATTGTGATTGGATTGAGAATTTAAAGAGTATTAAGTTGTATAGTTGAATTTGAGTGAGATTGGAGTTTTAGAGAAGTGAAAATTTCAAATTGAGTATAGAAGCGAGTGTTGTGTATTTTTGAGGAATTATAGGAATTTTTCCAGAATATTTAGAGATATGTGATCGGACCGGAAAATTTACTTAGAGACTGATAATTTTGATTATGGTTTCGAAAGTGAGTGAGAAATGACATGAAAATTTAGAGTTATGAGTTTAAGAATTTTTGTGATGAGCTAGTGGAATTTGAGAGACTGAAATTAAGTGATTTGAGGACTTGTAGATTTTGAGTCTTGGTTGAAATCAACCCTTGTATATATATATATATGATGTTGAAGTTAGGGTTAAACATTCTTCCCCTTTTCTTCTTCTTCCTTCATTACCGTCGGCGATCTCTTCCTCTTTTGAGATTTCCGTTGTTTCTTTGTGCCCAAGACCTAGCTGATTCTTGAGGAAGGAGAAGATGACTGAGATTTGAGAGTGATTCGGTGAGAGATTGCAGCTTGGTGGATTTGGACGTTACGATTTTAGGGCTTCGTTCGATTTGGTGATTTGGTAAGTTTATTGTGTTTAAGGTTGTATTTATGGTTATTTATGGTGTTTATGGCATTTAATGAGTTACATAGAGTAGTTGAATGAGTTTTGATGGTGATTGAGAGTGTATTAATGGCGGAAAATTAAGTGGAGAAGACGAAGATTGGTTGACGTCATGACGTCTGAGTGCAGCCACACCACGGCGAGAAAAGCGTGTTTCGTCGCGGCGGAAAGCAAAGAGACGACGCATGGCGAAGGCGTGAAGGCGTTTCACACCATGGCGAATGGTTCCCACGCTGTGGCGAGTGTTCCTGTACCATGACGAGAGATGGGAGGTCATGTGAAGAATGGAATTTAGATGGAAATTGAATTGGTTTTAGGGTATATCTTTTAATGTAGACCTCCAATCGAGGTGAACCTTGATTCGTTGTGAACTAGAGAATGAGATCTACGATAGTGGTAGAGATTGAAAGTTTGAATTTGATCGGAATTTTAATTATCAAAGAGAGTCAATGTCGTTGGTGAATTTGACTTAAGAAAGTATGTGTTGAGCAATTAGAGTCTAAATTGAGGACTTAGTGAATAGTGAATTCGGTTGTGAAGCGAGAGATAGCGAAATTGAAATAAAGGCTGGAAAATCATGATCATGCATCATATCATTGCGGATTAAGACATGTGCATCGTGACTTGATTAATTGAGCATTTAGTGATGAGAATGTGTTTGAATTGTTATAGGCGTCGTTGGATCGACAATCCACGGATATTGTTGGGACTTCCAGCAAGAGTGCTTCGGAAGTTACTGGTGAGTAACCTAGTTGGTTTCTCGGCTTTTATGTGATTAAATGTCTTTGTGAATGTGTATGAATTAAGTGTTCAAGTGAGTGATATAAATGTGACATGAATGAGCTAGATATGATTAATTTTAGTGATTGTACCAATGTGAGAGATTTATAGCTGTGAAATATATGTGTTGAGATTGTGAATCAGTGAATAGAATTATGAGCAAATGTTTAATTGTGACAAGCGAGTGAAGTGCTATGTATATATATATGCTAGTGATTGTGCGAGTGTAGGGCATGCTAAGCATGATCATAAGCGAAGAAATTAACAGATTGGATTGGGCGTAGTGATCGAGCTTTAAGCTCGATTCTCGGTGTATGGGCTAAGGCCAATAAAAAGGAATAGTGCATACCAGAGGGCTCTCCTATCCCTAATATGAGTGGGCAAGGTAGTGCATACCGGAGGGCTCTCCTACTTGCGAAAATGTGATCGATGAGAAAATGCCGTGTAGGGACGGTGAAAATGCCCAGTCACAACAATGACTTAAAAAGAGAATTTGCATACATCTGCATCTGATAGTGCAGTGTAACTGAGAATGCGTGTGATATGTGTGAGAGTTACGTGTTAGTGCAAATTGTGTATTGTTACATTTGAATTGTGACATAGTTTATATGTGTAAATTGTGTATAGTGTTCTATAATTCGTTATAGTGAATTATGAGATATATTATGTGTATATGCATGAGTTGGGTGAACCATCGATGATGGTTTCTCATTGAGTTCGCAAACTCACCCAACATTGCAATATATTTTTCAGGACAGCGTCAGTAGGACTCTAGCTCCCGTGATAGACATTTTCTGCAGTGAGAGTTCGTGATCAAGTGCAGCGATGGATCACAGGTCAGTCAGCTGGGGTGACTTTTGAGTTGATTTTTGGGATGACCTAGTATAGAGCGTTTTATCGGCCTTTTTGGATTGTTGTATTTTGCCTGTAGGGGACTGATAGACTTGTCTATATTTTGGAATGATTTTATGAAACAACAGAATTATTATGGTTTTAATTTCAGAGAATTTCTTAATGCGGTTTATTTATATTGATGCCATGCGAGTGTTTAGTGATAGTTGCGATCGTAGCACTCCCTTAGTGTAGAATATACGTCGGAACGACCCACGGGCGTCCCGGTGTGTACCCTACGGTGAGGGGGCGCTACATTAGGTGGTATCAGAGCATGGTTTGACATCTTTTGGGCATAGTGTATTTTAGGCTTGAATTTCAGTGCATAGAGCAGAAATTGATCAGATTCTTGTTGTTGTAGGTCATCCGTTCTTGGGGATCAAGTGGATCAACCAGCTGACCTAGGATCCGTGGGAGCTAGTAGAGAGTCCCCTATGCCTCATCCTGGTGAGTTGCCTCCCAGAGTTCCCGTGAGACGGGAGAGGAGGTTCGATAAATTGCGTAAGCAGGGAGCGGTTGACTTCTATGGCAGCACCGACCCTGCGGAGGCTGAGGGATGGTTAGAGAGGACAGAGAGAGTCCTCGATCAGATGGGCTGTGATTCTGAGGAGCGGTTCGATTATGCAGTGTCTTTGCTTGAGTCCGGCCACCGATGGTGGAAGATAAGGCGGCGCCCACCAGCCCTGTTTATTGACTTGGGATGATTTCCTGCGGGCGTTCAGAGATAACTTCATGCCCAAGGATTATCTAGAGATGAAGATGCAGGAGTTTCTTGAGCTGAGACAGGGGCAGATGTCAGTAGCTGATTATGAAGTGCAGTTTAATGAGTTAGTGGGTTATGCTCCTTCCTTGATTGCTTCAGAGTTTGACAGATGCAGGAGATTTGAGGGCGGACTCAATTTTGAGATCCGTACCCGATTGGCCCGATCAGATATGGGCAGTTTTACTGAGTTGAGAGCAGCTGCAGTGAGGATAGAGCAGCTTCTGAAACAGAGACAAGCTGAGTCTGGTCGGGGCCCCAGTGGCAAGAGACCGAGTGGCAGTCAAGGCAGTGAGAGTAGGAGTAAGCGCCAGCCAGACTTTCAGTCGTCCCGACGGAGGCAGATTTAGATTTGGGCGAGAGGCGATTTTCTCGATCTGGTATCGATGGTGGCGTGAAGCGGTGCTAGAGGTTCGGGACAGAGTATCCCGCTGTGTGAGTTTTGCGAGAGGAGGCACAGTGGAGAGTGCTGGAGGGCTACCGGAGCATGCCTCAAGTGTGGTTCGATGGACCACCAGCTCCGAGAGTGTCCCTTCACTGTGGAGGCCCAGTCGGCTACGACTGGTAGATCAGGCAGTGGTTCCATAGTGCAGCAGAGCTATGGAGGCAGATTTGGGTTCAGAGGCCGAGGCCTAGCTGAGGGATCAGTGATGAGGATTGAGGGGCAGAGCAGCCGTCAGCAGTCCCAGGCCAGAGTCTATGCTATGACTCGGTAGGAGGCGCAGGAGTCTCCAGATGTCGTTGCGGGTATGCTTCTGATTTATGGTTTTGAAGCATATGCATTGATGGATCCTGGATCCACTCATTCATTCATTGCACCGCATTTGGCATGTAGACTGCATTGTGATAGAGAGAGGTTGCAGTGTGGACTAGAGGTGAGTACACCACTAGGTAGTACGACAGTGTTGGGAGAGGTGCGAGGGTGTCGGATAGTGATTGATCGGCGGTGAGAAAAGTGCACCTTATAGTGTTGTCTTTGAGAGAGATTGATGTGATCCTAGGGATGGACTAGCTTACTACTCATAGGGCTGTGATGAATTGTTATACCAAGGAGGTTGTATTGGAATCTCCTAGTCAGCCTAGAGTTGTCTTTCGAGGTATTAGGCAGGCAGTGCCAGCTAGGATGATTTCCTTTTGAGTGCCACGAGATTGTTGCGGGGGAGGTGTGAGGCGTATTTGGCGCAGGTGATTGATTCTAGAGTTGAGCAGAGGTTGGAGGATATTCCCGTGATTAGGGAATTTCTGGATGTGTTCTCCGATGAGTTACCGGGTTTGCCGCCAGATCGGGAGATAGAGTTTGGGATAGACCTCGTTCTAGGTACCGCCCCTATATCTATTCCTCCATATAGGATGGCACCGGTGGAACTGAGGGAGTTTAAGGCTCAGTTGCAGGAGTTGTTAGATAAGGGGTTTATTAGACCCAGTGTTTCGCCGTGGGGAGCTCCAGTGCTATTTGTGAAGAAGAAGGATGGGACATTGAGGTTATGTATCGATTATAGACAGCTTAATCGGGTTACTGTCAAGAACAAGTACCCACTGCCTAGGATCGATGATCTATTCGATCAGTTGCAGGGAGCTCGAGTGTTTACCAAGTTGGATTTGAGGTCAGGGTATTATCAGTTGAGGATAGCGGAGACCGATGTGCCTAAGAGTGCGTTCAGGAGCAGGTACGGGCATTTCGAGTTTTTAGTGATGCCGTTTGGGTTGACCAATGCCCCGGTAGCCTTCATGGCTTTGATGAATAAGGTATTTCAGCCCTACCTTGATCAGTTTGTGATTGTGTTCATTGATGATATCCTAGTGTATTTAAGGAGAAGGCAGGATCATGCGGAGCATCTGAGGATAGTGTTGCAGATCATGATAGAGAGGCAGCTGTATGCCAAATTCACGAAATGTGAATTTTGGCTGGATGAGGTAGTGTTCTTAGGGCATATTGTGTCTGGTGAGGGTATCCGGGTAGATCCTCACAAGATTGAGGCAGTGAGGAGTTGGCAGGTTCCGAGGAACGTGTCAGAGTTGAGGAGTTTCCTCGGACTAGCATGGTATTACCGGAGGTTTGTCGAGGGGTTTTCGGTGATCTCAGCCCCTTTGACAAAACTTCTGAGAAAGAATGTGATTTTTAGATGGACTGATGAGTGTCAGAGGAGCTTTAAGGAGCTGAGGCATCGATTGACTACGGCGCCAGTGTTGGCTTTGCCGTCAGGGTCTGGAGGATTTGAGGTTTTCAGTGATGCTTCGCAGCAGGGTTTAGGGTGTGTTTTGATGCAGCATGGGAGAGTGATAGCGTATGCCTCGAGACAGTTGAGGCCTCATGAGAGGAATTATCCAGTGCATGATTTAGAGTTGGCTGCAGTGGTATTTTCTTTGAAGATCTGGAGGCATTACTTGTATGGGGAGACGTTCCAGATCTTCACTGATCATAAGAGTCTGAGATATCTGTTGAGTCAGCGAGAGTTAAATCTGAGGCAGAGGAGATGGATTGAGTTGTTGAAGGATTATGACTGCACGATTGAGTATCATCCAGGGAAGGCCAATGTAGTGGCAGATGGGTTGAGTAGGAGATCTCATATCAGTGCAACCCAGATTCAGGTTGAGAGATTGCCCAGTTTGATTTAGTTGAGAGCGTTTAATGTGCAGATGGATTTGGCTCAGGATGGAGCCTTGATAGCCACTCTGAGACTGAGACCGATGTTGCAGGATCGGATCCGGAGAGTCCAGGATCAGGACCCAGTGTTAGTGAGATTGATGGACAGAGTCAGATCAGGGTTGACTGCTGATTTTGAGTTGAGAGATGGGACTCTTTGGATGGGTCAAAGATTGTGTGTGCCTGATGTTGAAAATTTGAGACAAGAGATTTTAGAGGAGGCGCATGTGGCTGCTTATGCGATGCATCCTGGTGTCACCAAGATGTATAATACCCTTAAGTTGCATTTCTGATGGCCAGGTATGAAGAGACAAGTGGTAGAGTTTGTGTCTCGGTGTTTGACGTGCCAACAGGTTAAGGCTGAGCACCAGGCCCCAGCGGGGAGATTACATTCGTTGCCCATTCCGGAGTGGAAGTGTAGGAAAATCCCGGGAGGTACATCACATGTACAGGTAGCGAAAAACAAAATTTTTTTGTTCCCGGGACCTTCCGAACCTGGATCCAGTATCCGATGAAGACATCAACCTAAATAGCCAATAGAGACTATCTCTAAAGGTGATCCACGCAGAGATCGAAAACCTAACCGGATCAAACCCCTTTGACACAGGAATAGCTAGAACAGATTAAAACCTGCTAGAGCCTACCTACGTCTGGAGAGCTTGAGGAGCACGTTGAATCCTTGCCTTGAGAAGAGAAAATCGATGGTGCTTGATGGAAGAAGACTTGAAAAACTCTTTTCAACTTCAAAGCTTAACCTTTAAGCTTTCTTCCTCTTCTCCTTGTCAAAACCGTCGACTTCCCACCTTAGGCTCCTCTCTTTGGTATTTATTTACTTAACTCTTAAGTTTAATAACTCACCATAAGAAGATGCCAAGTGGAAGATTAATAACCATTCATTTATTAATGAAATAAAGTAATCAACTTTGACTTTTCAAAGTTTCTAATCTTCTCCTCCCTTCCAACGCACCACATGGCTATATATTTATATATATTAATTAATTAACATATATATATATAATTACTAAGAGGTCCAGTCAAACTGGGGTCGGTCCTACCGGCCTACCGGGCCCCGGTGCTGAAACAGCTCCGGAAACCTTTCTTAGCAATATTGATGTCGCGATCTCATCGGGACATATCCCAATCCCATCGGGATCCATTTAATCCTAATGCTCTCCATAATTGGAACTCTGTCCAATTACTATTTTACAGATTCTCTGAAACACTCTTAAGCGTGTGACCCTTTAGGTTCCCGGTTATGTTGGCCACTTAGATTAACAATTAATCTGAGCAAGTCATGAGCGGTATCTAGCAACACATCATGACCCCCAATTGACCGGAAAGTAATCGGTTTGATGTATTCATCAAGAACCGGATCACAAACCCTTCCATAGACAATTACCGTGCAATTCGTCCTTTCACCATCCTATACCCCACTTGGTTATGAGTATGGTCAAAGTGTCAACTCTCACTAGACCGAGTCTAGCCCAGTGATAACAGATCTCGCCCTAGGACTCATTACTCTATATGTCTATGAAGACACTCTTCATGACATATTCACTCGCCGAGATTTACAAGTAATGATCCCGATAAGAGGCCATGGGTATCTCTTACGCTAATCCGAAGTGGTGAATCCTTTATTGGCTACTCAATTATCTTGAATACCTCAAGCTGCACCCAAGCACCACCCTATGAGTTACCTCCGAAGGCAACAAGGAATGGAGTCAAAATGCAGGATCAAGATTCAAGATATCCTCGAGTACCTCAAGTCTAAGGATACTTGCACCATTCTATGATAAGATTATCAACGACACTTAGAAGAAGATATCCATGTGATGATCTCATGGCGGTCATCCAATGAACTTACTACCGCTAGTAAGCATCCACATGTCAATTCTAAATATCTCATATTTACAGTTTCTGAGATCCACTGCTTGATCCAATCAAGGAATATGACATGTGCTAGTCTATCCGGATTAATGATGTCCAGTCTCATTAATCCTATGACTAGGGAGAATTTAGATACTGACATAATTGCACATGATAGGAATCTCAGGAGTATGATCACATCATAATTTCCTTCATGCTATGTCATATATCATGGACTTCATTAATCTGATTAAAGATCCAATCAATTCATAAACAATGTTCATGAACATCAAATTAATGAAACATGCCTTTCTTTATTTATTCATAAATTCTATACATGACTATGAACAAAAAGCGCCAAAGGGGATTGCCTTTAGGGCACTACTCTAACAAATCTCCCACTTGATCTAAAGTCAATCGCCTTGGTATCTAATACCATAAGCGAGTACATGAGAATCAAAATTCTTCTGTGACAATGGCTTCATCAACGGATCAACAATGTTACGCTCTGTGGAATCCTCTCGATCGCGACATCACCTCTAGCAATGATCTCGAATCGATGATATCTGCGAGATGCGTGTTTAGATCGTTGGTGAGACCTTGGTTCTTTTGCTCGAGCAATAGCCCCATTGTTGTCACAATACAACCGTATGGGTCCATCATGCCTAGGAACCACACCAAGTTGAAATGAACTTTGATCCAAACGACTTCCTTTGCCGCCTCGATGCAAAGAATGTACTCGCCTGGCCGTCAATCGTGAGCCGTCTCTTGTTTGAACTCTTCCAATCGACCGCCCGCCGCTCAACGTGAAAACATAACTCGACGGGATCCGAGTCATCCTTGTCGATTAGGAAACCGCATCCAGATGCCGCCACTGAGATTTCCATCTCCATATATCAAGAAAACATCCTTAGTCCTTCGCAAATACTTGAGGATATTCTCGACACCACCCAATGACCCTCACCAGATCCGATTGGTATCGCTCGTGACACTCGAGCATACGATACATCGGACCTCGTACATAACATAGCATACATGATCGATCCTATCAGATGCATACGGGATCTGATCCATGCGAATCCTCTCATCTTGTGTCTTAGGACACATAGATTTCGAGAGTGTTATCCCATGAGTAATGGGAAGGAACCCTCTCTTGGATTGCTCCATGCTAAACCTCTTTAGCATCTTGTCTATGTACGATGATTGTGAAAGACCAAGCAACCTCTTTGATCTATCTCTATAGATCTTTATCCCAAGGATATAAGTTGCTTCACCAAGGTCCTTCATCGCAAATTGCTTGGACAACCAAATTTTAAGCGGTGCATCATTGAGACATCGCTTCCGAGTAACAATATGTCATCCACATATAGCACAAGGAAAACGATTGCATTCCCATTAACCTTCTTGTACACACAGTGTTCATCCGGATTTTGTGAGAAACCAAACTCTTTGATTGACTCATCAAAACGGATGTTCCAACTCCGGGATGCTTGCTTCAATCCATAAATGGATTTCTGAAGCTTGCATACCTTTTCGCCATCACTGGAAATGAAGCCCTCTGGTTGTGTCATGTACACATCCTCGCCGATTTCCGTTAAGAAAAGTCGTCTTCACATCCATTTGCCATATCTCATAATCATAATGAGCGGCAATGGCTAGGAGTATCCGAATGGATTTAAGCATCTGCTATAGGTCAAGGTCTCGTCATAGTCAACTCCTTGTCTTTGACGAAATCCTTTCGCCACGAGCCTTGCTTTGTAGGTAATCACATTACCATCCATGTCGGTTTTCTTCTTGAAAACCCATTTGCACCCTATAGGTTTTATCCTTGGTGCATCAACCAAAGTCCATACTTGGTTTATGTACATGGAATCCATTTCGCTTTCATGGCACAAAGCCATTTTTCGACTCGAACTTTTCGTAACCTCTTCATAGTAGCAGGCTCATCATCTTCTATGAGCAATACGTCATTCTGTTCACTTACGAGAAATCCATATCTCTCGGGAACAGTGCGCATCCTACTTGACCTACGAACTTCGTGTGTCACAGAAGGTTGAACTGTTACTACATCTGAATGAGTGACAGTTTCAGGTTCAGGCAGTTGATCTGTGCTTGTTTGAGCATCTTGAACTTCTTCAAGTTCAACTTTGCTCCCACTGTCTTCTTGTAAAAGAAACTCTTTCTCTAAAAAGACAGCATGCCTTGAAACAAACACCTTTTGTTCCTCAGCATGGTAGAATTGATATCCTTTGGTTTCTTTAGGATATCCTACAAACAAACACTTGTCAGATTTCGCTTCAAGCTTATCTCGATCAATCCGCTTCACGAAGAGGACAACCCCATACTTTCAAATGAGAAAGATAAGGTTTTCGTTAGTCCACATCGATATGGAGTAACATCAAGCGCCTTAGAGGGAACTCTGCTTAACAAGTAAACAATTTGTCTCTAGCGATACCCCCAAAACGATTTTGGTAACTGCGAAACCCATCATTGATCGTACCACGTCCAACAAGGTTCGATTTCTCCTTTCAGCCACACCGTCAGGTTGCGGCGTGTAAGGAGGAGTCCACTGAGATAAAATACCATTGTCTCTGAGATAATCCTGAAACTGTTGGTCTAAGTATTCTCCACCACGATCGGATCGTAATGCCTTGATACTTTTACCAAGCTGGTTTTCTACTTCATTTCTGAATTGTTTGAACTTTTCAAACGCTTCAGATTTGTATCTCATCAGATACAAGTACCCATATCGTGAATAATCATCGATAAAGGTAATGAAGTAACGACAACCACTTCTGACATGGATGGACATCGGACCGCATACATCTGAATGTATTAGGTCTAATACTCCAATCGCTCGTTCACCCTTTCCCTTGAAGGGTAACTTAGTCATCTTGCCTAATAAACAAGATTCGCATGTGTCATATGATTCATAATCAAATGACCCTAAACTACCACTCTTGTGGAGCTTAGCGATGCGTGTCTCATTTATATGGCCAAGTCGACAATGTCATAAGTAAGTTGACTTTAGATTATTTCTTTTATGCCGTTTGGTGTCATTGACATTTAAAATTGGATTAGACATATCTAATATGTAAATACCATTGCACAATGTACCAGTTCCATAAAGCATTCCATTAGAATTAAGAGAACAACCATTGCTACTAAAATTCATATGGAATCCAAATTCTATTTAGACAAGAAATGCATAATATATTCTTTGTCAAACGGGTACAAAATAACAATCATCCAATTCAAAGACAAGCCCAAGAGGGAGATACAAAACATAGGTTCCTACGGCTAATACAAAGAACTCTTGCTCCATTTCCAACACGTAGGTCTACTTCTCCCTTCATGAGTTGCCTCATCGTCCCACGAGGCCCCGTGATATCATTACATATGTGTGAGCCACAACCAGTATCAAATACCCAGATGTTGTGATCGATATGAATGATTAACTTCAATGACATACAAACTGAAGTAGTCGAGGCATCGATGCCTTCTTACGCTTCAATGACTCGGATAGACTTTGCAATTGCGCCCAATGGCCATCTTTACCGCAATGGAAGCAAGTTCCTTTGGGGCAGCTTCTTTGGTCTTCTTCTTGATGGCGCTTCCTTTGGTTTCTTAGCCTTCTTCTTCTTTGGGTTCTTTTCTTCTTTGAACTGAAGAAGAAGAAGCTACTACCAAGACTTGCTTACTATCATTCTTGATAGTCCTTTCATTTATCTTGGCGATTGATCATTCAGTATTGTAGTGGATATTTGGTTCATCCGATAGTTTAGCACTAATCGTGCATAAGCGTCGGACAATCCAACGAGAATTAAGTCTATACTTAATTCATGATCCATTGCAAAACTTAAGACGGCCAATCTCTCAATATAGCCATTCATCTTCAGGGCGTACTGCACAGCAGATGTCCCTGGAGCCATCTTGGTGGTGAAGAGAAGCCTTGAGGTCTCGAACCATTCGGACCGGGCTTGCTCGTCAAACAGCTCCCTAAGATGAAAAACTATTGTGTGAGCATCCATGGACTCGTGCTGCTTCTGCAGCTCAGGTGACATCGACGCAAGCATAATGCAAGTTGCCATGTCACTGTCCTTAAGATGCTTACTATATGCCTTCTGATCATCATCAGAAGCATCGACAGCAGGTGCATCTGGAAGCGGAAAATCTAGGATATATCCCAGACCTTCAGATCTGAGAACGATTCTCAGGTTCCTTAACCAATCAAGAAAATTCGGTCCAGTTAGCTTGTTTGACTCCATTAGCGAGCGAAGGTTCACACTTGACGACATTTTCAAATAACCTACACGAATAGAGAGGAAAAATGTTAGAATAGGAATGCCTGCATGATCATAAGGACTTGCATGACATGCATATGGCTCCCACTAGTTTCCTAGAATCCATAACCCTCTTTACGAATCCAGAGAAACGATGTGACATAATGTCCTAGTGGGTCGATATCCGACATTGCTAAGAGTGACCTTGAGTTTGCCCAACAAGCCACAACTTAGGTCAATCGGTAGGTATCGGTCATACCAATTGTATCATCGATAACCGACATTGAGAATGACCTGGATTTGTCCAACAAGCCACCTTATGTCTCGGAGGTATCGATATACCAATTACATCTTAGACACAACTATCAATCGCTATCAACTTGTTGATGTGTGCACTTCATCGGGTATCAACTCTTTGACGCGCATACATCCGATGTATGCTACCCAATTTCGCCTCTGTCCACGTTGACCTTGAGTTTGCTCAACAAACTAACGCCCAAAGGAAAACCAACCCATTAATCCGAAAATCTTATTTTCATGGTTCGAACATATCCGTATAGAGTGAGCTTGAGTTTGCTCAACAACCCAACCCTATAAGAACTCTGGTTCTTACCATATTAATAGAAGGCGTTAGTTTTCATATACCGAGGAGGGATTTCGGGTCTCTAGACTCCAAGCTTAAGGATTATAGTCACGAAGACTATATGGAATGATTTAGGTTTCATCAATCACATTGAATCAATCCTTTTAATCATCCATCATCCAACCTGAGCATGCCACAAGTCGACTTTCATCAAATGCAAGTCGACTTATCTTCTGCCCACACACAAGTCGACTTGTATGACACAAGTGGAACTTATTTCACCTGCCCATGAACAAGTGGACTTTTAAGGTACTACAAGTGGAGCTTATCCGAGATCTGAACAAGTCGACTTATTCTATACACAAGTCGACTTATCCCAAAAACCTTGAACAAGTCGACTTATCCAGGAAAATTTGCTAAAATCTCTAATTGGCTAATTCCTCAATTAGTACAATTCCAATTCACAACACCTACATACCTAAGGTAATATCTGATAATTGATGCCTCAATGAACACTTCATTGATTCATGAAAGCCTTAAATAGTCAAACTATATGAAAAGCTTGAAATGAGTCAAAACTCATTAATTTCCAAACAATTTAGGAACACCCAAATTATCATCCTAAGCATCTCTAGCTAGCATATACATTATCAAATTTACTTCAGCACATGCCATAAAAAATATGACGGTCAAAACTAACAAGATAATGCAATATACTAACAAGACGCTAATGTGACCAATTCGGCATTCAAAAATTCTTGGAAAAGGTAATTCAAGCAATTCAGTTTGGCAATCATACTAAATCAAGATAACACATTTTTAATCACATTAAAAATGCTGCAAGGCATTGGAACTGAAAAAGCACCCTCAATCAAGCCAAGCAAAAAAGTCCCAACAATTTTCACAAAACTGTCCAGTCCTTTACATTGCTCGAAATGATCAATGAAACAATTTCAATAAATCATGAGAAAATTATATAGGTTACTAAATGTTCAGAACATGCTACATGAACTTTTTCAGGATTTTAGGCCATCAAAAACTCAGTCAACCTAAATAACAAAACCAATTCAAAATCTGTGTTCATCAGCACAGCAATTCCCAACAGCATAGAATAAATTCGTGAATAAATATCCAATCACCTTGAAATACAATTTCCATGCTCACAGACATTCACCAACATCTTAGAGACATGTAGGTGAAGGAAAATCCAGAAAAAGATTTTTCTAGAATTTATTCTCGATTTTATACTACTGCCTGTTCCAGAATCGTTTCACAAAACAGCATCTGTAACCTTAGGGAATTAATTAGCGAAAGTATATCAAATCAAATCAATAAATTCTGAAAATTCATAGACATATTCTCTAACATGTTATGAACATTTCTGGGCAGAAAAATTTTGAAAAGCATATCTCTATAACAAAACGAAATTTGGACAGCACACATGCATCAACATCAACAGCACTTAGGGTTTCTGATCTAGCTTAGGTTTTAGCTTCATACGGGATACCAGACGCTTTGATACTACTGTAGGAAAATCCCGGGAGGTACATCACATGTACAGGCAGCGGAAAACAAAATTTTTTTGTTCCCGGGACCTTCCCGAACCCAGGATCCAGGTATCCGTATGAAGACATCAACCTAAATAGCCAATAGAGACTATCTCTAAAGGTGATCCACGCAGAGATCAGAAAACCTAACCGGATCAAACCCCTTTGACCGGGAATAGCTAGAACAGATTAAAGCCTGCTAGAGCCTACCTCTGTCCTGGAGAGCTTGAGGAGCACGTTGAATCCTTGCCTTGGAGAAGAGAAAATCGATGGTGCTTGATGGAAGAAGACTTGAAAAACTCTTTTCAACTTCAAAGCTTAACCTTTAAGCTTTCTTCCTCTTCTCCTTGTCAAAACCGTCGACTTCCCACCTTAGGCTCCTCTCTTTGGTATTTATTTACTTAACTCTTAAGTTTAATAACTCACCATAAGAAGATGCCAAGTGGAAGATTAATAACCATTCATTTATTAATGAAATAAAGTAATCAACTTTGACTTTTCAAAGTTTCTAATCTTCTCCTCCCTTCCAACGCACCACATGGCTATATATTTATATATATTAATTAATTAACATATATATATATAATTACTAAGAGGTCCAGTTAAACTGGGGTCGGTCCTACTGAGCACTCTCGCCCCCTGGTCAAAGCGACTCTAAACCTTTCTTAGCAATATTGATGTCGCGATCTCATCGGGACATATCCCAATCCCATCAGGATCCATTTAATCCTAATGCTCTCCATAATTAGAACTCTGTCCAATTACTATTTTACAGATTCTCTGAAACACTCTTAAGCGTGTGACCCTTTAGATTCCCGGTTATGTTGGCCACTTAGATTAACAATTAATCTGAGCAAGTCATGAGCGGTATCTAGCAACACATCATGACCCCCAATTGACCGGAAAGTAATCGGTTTGATGTATTCATCAAGAACCAGATCACAAACCCTTCCATAGACAATTACCGTGCAATTCGTCCTTTCACCATCCTATACCCCACTTGGTTATGAGTATGGTCAAAGTGTCAACTCTCACTAGATCGAAGTCTAGCCCAGTGATAACAGATCTCGCCCTAGGACTCATTACTTTATATGTCCATGAAGACACTCTTCATGACATATTCACTCCGCCGAGATTTACAAGTAATGATCCTGACAAGAGGCCATGGGTATCTCTTCTGCTAATCCAGAAGTGGTGAATCCTTTATTGGCTACTCAATTATCTTCGAATACCTCAAGTCGTACCCAAGCACCACCCTATGAGTTACCTCCGAAGGCAACAAGGAATGGAGTCAAAGTGTGATCAAGATTCAAGATATCCTTGAGTACCTCAAGTCTAAGGATACTTGCACCATTGCTATGATAAGATTATCACTGACACTTAGAAGAAGATATCCATGTGATGATCTCATGGCAGGTCATCCAATGAACTTACTACCGCTAGTAAGCATCCACATGTCAATTCTAAATATCTCATATTTACGCTTCGAGATCCACCGCTGATCCAATCAGGAATATGACATGTGCTAGTCTATCGGGTTAATGATGTCCGGTCTCATTAATCCTATGACTAGGAGAATTTAGAATCTTGACATAATTGCACATGATAGGAATCTCAGGAGTATGATCACATCATAATTTCCTTCATGCTATGTCATATATCATGGACTTCATTAATCTGATTAAAGATCCAATCAATTCATAAACAATGTTCATGAACATCAAATTAATGAAACATGCCTTTCTTTATTTATTCATAAAGTCTGTACATGACTATGAACAAAAAGCGCTAAAGGGGATTGCCTTTAGGGCACTACTCTAACAGGAAGTGGGAGCGGATTACTATGGATTTTATTATGGGGTTGCCCAGGACACCGAGGCAGCATGATGCGATCTGGGTCATAGTGGACCGGTTGACTAAATCGGCTCACTTCTTGCCAGTGCGAAAGAATAATACTCTCGATCAGTTGGCCCAGAAGTATGTGGCAGAGATTGTGCGACTGCATGGGGTCCCAGTGTCGATAGTGTCTGATAGGGATCCCCGATTTACTTCAAGGTTCTGGAGGAGCCTGCAATCAGCTTTGGGTTCGAGATTGAGCTTTAGTACAACGTTTCATCCTCAGACAGATGGGCAGAGTGAGAGGACGATTAAGACTGTTGAGGATATGCTGAGAGCCTGTGTATTAGAGTTCAGAGGTGCTTGGGATCAGTACTTGACTCTGATTGAGTTTGCGTATAATAATCAGTACCAGAGCAGTATTGGGATGGCACCGTATGAGGCCTTGTATGGCAAGCCGTGCAGATCACCTCTATACTGGGATGAAGAGGGTGTGAGGATGCTTGAGGGTCCCGAGCTGATCCAGGATACAGTGGATAAAGTGAGATTGATTCGGAGTCGCATCAAAGCAGCTTAGGATAGACAGAAGAGTTATGTGGATCAGCATCGGTGAGAGATGGAGTACAGTGTAGGCGACAAAGTGTTCCTCCGAGTGTCACCTTGGAGAGGAGTGTTGAGATTTGGCCGTAGGGGCAAGTTGAGTCCCCGGTATATCGGTCCATATGAGATTACTGAGAGGATTGGACCGTTGGCCTATAGATTGAGATTGCCTAGTGAGATGTCCCAGTTGCATGATGTGTTTCATGAGTATGCTCGGAGATACCGCTCGGATTCGACGATGTGATCCCGGCTCAAGAGATTGAGATAGCGAGTGATTTGAGTTATGTTGAGGAGCCGGTGCAGATTATCGAATCAAGGGTCAAGCAGTTGAGGAGCAGGGTGATTCCATTGGTGAGAGTCCTATGGAAGAACCATTCGTCAGAGGAAGCAACTTGGGAGACTGAGGAGCACATGAGGAGGCAGTACCCTCATCTGTTCGACCAGTCAGGTATAAAATTTTGGGACGAAATTTTAATTAGGAGGGAAGAATTGTAACATCCCATTACCGATGTGAGGGCATATCGGTAAATTGGATAGTTTGAACAGTGAGTGCATTCATAATTAGATTGCATGTATAGTGATTCTGCATCAGTGACATGAGTAAATTTGTTAGCCCCAAATTTTTTTTTTTTAAATTTAAGCATGATTAGATTAATTGAGTAAGTTAAGTTAGCGTAAATTGAATTGAGATTTAATTAACATGTGATAGCATTAATGAGTTGGGTGAAGAATTAATGGAATTAAATGAGTTAGTTAGGTTTTAATGAGGTAGGAAAGAAAAGAAAGATAAAATGGGCTTAAAGATAATTGGGCCTAAGTAAGTTGTAGGACAAAGAGGAAATAAAGAGGAAGAAGAAGAAGGAGTTAGACTTGGGCCTTTGGGCTTGGGTTAAATGAAGAAGGAGTATAAAAGGAGAAAGAAAGAAGTAAGTTAGGAGGAAAGGAAGAGGAAAACGAAAATAGAAGAGGAAGAGGAAGAGAACATAATAAAGAGGAAAGAAGAAGGAGAAAAGAAAGCCTTGGCTAGGGTTTTGATTTTTCAAGAGATTTAGCAAGTGTTTGAAGAAAGTTCAAAGAGAAAGAAGATAGAGGAGGAGCTAAGCTTCACTTTGAACCAAGAAATCACTTGTTTGGTTAAGGAATCAAGGTAAGTTATATTTTCAAGGTTAAGTTTTGTTGGTTTTATAGTTTAAAAGCTTAGAAAGAAGATGGGTTTAGTGATTCTAGGGTTAATTTCATGATTTAAGTTCATGGGGTTTTCAATTTTAGAAACCCTAAATGATATGAGGTTCTTTTCTTGTTATGGTTGAAGTGGGACAAAAAGAAGAGAAGAGCAAGAGGAGGAACTCCATTAGCAAAGATTTAACAAGTCTAAAAGGTGGGTTTCATATTTATCTTTATGTATATAAGCTACAAATGCAAATTAATGCATGACATTAATGAGTTTCACCTACTGAAAGTTATATTAAATATGTGTGATTTAATGATTGCATAAATGCTTGATGAATGAATATGATGAAAGGCATGAATGATGTATGAAAAGATGATTTCAAAGAAACGATGAATTGGACAAGAACAGTCCAATTTTATGATTTTGCATGATGGTTATGTTATGTGGGTAAGGTATAGTCCTAAGAACAAAATCACGTGCACGTCGACCATGAAGCCTTCGCATACGCCTGATTGTGGCATAGGATGATCCAACATTTTGGACTCCTCAAGATTTGCCCATATAGACACATAAAATGAGACTATATGGTTGCCAAGAATAAGGACTTACCGAGCCATTTGATGTGTTGTTTATGTGAATTACATGAAAATGCAAGAATTATGAATGTTTGAATTGTGAAAAAATCATGTTTGAATATTGATGAACTTTGCATGATGCATGTATTATAATTTAATGAATGAATGCAAAAGTATGAATAACTAAATAGACTTGCTTGATAGATAAATATAAATGTGTTACCCACGGAGTGAAAGCTCACCCCTCAACTCTACAGAAATGAGAAGGATCCCGAGGAGCAAGCTTAAAGGCACTTACTCCAAGATTTTCTTTTGGTTTTGTATTTGAAATGATTTTGGTAAAAACAATGCTTTAGTAGCATTTTAAGAATGATACTGTATTTTGAAACTTCATTGTAATTGGGCTTAAAATGCCCACTAAAGCATTGTATGAATATGACATGAGTTGATGATGATGGAATGAATGCAAATGAAATGCAAGTATGCTAAGTTCAAATGTATTTTGAGAAATTCGTGCATGTTTAAGAAAATTGCATCATTATTATAGTTTGGATTTGATTAGATGATTAAGAGTGTGGCTGTTGCTTAGAATGGCATTTGAAGATACCTTAGGTTTTAAACATATTATATGAGGTTGTATGATGAGTTTTTTTTGCAGGTGGAAGTATTAGGATTGATAAATTGGTTAGTTGTATTTTCAAGGGAAGTGCTGCCAAATTTTCCTAAAACTTGACAGAACTTTGCCCCAGTTTTTGACCTTTGTAGGACTTGAATTAGATAAATGAGCCTTCATGAATATTGTAGTAGAAGATTAGAGCTTTCCAAGGGTATATCGTTTGCTAAATTTGGATATCGGAGTCAAAAGATATGATCTATATAAGTAGACATGTGCTGGATAGAAAAACCAGCTGATAGAAAAAAAACCAGCTGAAGCAAAAGCAGACGATATGGACTTGATATCGATATATTTAGACAAAATTTCCTTCTTAAAAGTTGTAGATCTCTCTTTTCTCTATGAGATAGATACCAAGTTTGTCCAATTTCGATATCAGAGTCAAAAGATATGATCTATATAAGTAGACATGTGCTGGATAGAAAACCAGCTGATAGAAAAACCAGCTGATAGAAAAACCAGCTGAAGCAAAAGCAGACGACATGGACCTGATATCGATAGATTTAGACAAAATTTCCTTCTTAAAAGTTGTAGATCTCTCTTTTATGAGATAGATACCAAGTTTGTCCAATTTCGATATCAGAGTCAAAAGATATGATCTATATAAGTAGACATGTGCTGGATAGAAAAACCAGCTGATAGAAAAACCAGCTGATAGAAAAAACCAGCTGAAGCAAAAGCAGACGATATGGACTTGATATCGATATATTTAGACAAAATTTCCTTCTTAAAAGTTGTAGATCTCTTTTCTACGAGATAGATACCAAGTTTTTCCAATTTGGATATCGGAGTCAAAAGATATGATCTATATAAGTAGACATGGGCTGGATAAAAAAAACCAGCTGATAGAAAAACCAGCTGAAGCAAAAGCAGACGATATGGACTTGATATCGATAGATTTAGACAAAATTTCCTTCTTGAAAGTTGTAGATCTCTCTTTTCTCTACGAGATAGATACCAAGTTTTTCCAATTTGGATATCGGAGTCAAAAGATATGATCTATATAAGTAGACATGTGCTGGATAGAAAAACCAGCTGATAGAAAAACCAGCTGATAGGAAAACCAGATGATAGGAAAACCAGATGATAGCAAAAACAGCTGATAGAAAAAAACCAGATGATAGAACAATCAGCTGATCGAAAAACCAGCTGATCGAAAAACCAGCTGATAGGAAAAAACCAGATGATAGCAAAACCAGCTGATAGAAAAAAACCAGATGATAGAACAATCAGCTGATCGAAAAACCAGCTGATAGGAAAACCAGATGATAGGAAAACCAGATGATAGCAAAACAGCTGATAGAAAAAACCAGCTGATAGAAAAATCAGCTGATAGAAAAAAACCAGATGATAGCAAAACCAGCTGATAGGAAAAACCAGATGATAGCAAAACCAGCTGATAGAAAACCAGATGATAGAAACCAGACGATAGAAAACCAGATGATAGAAAAGTGGACGCTACAGAATGTAAGAGATAGAATCAGCCTTTGTAGTCTTCACGAGAGTTGTAGATCTAGATGTCTACTTTCATATGGTGAAAGAATGAACACATTTAGACCTCTAGATTAAAAATTATAGAAATCGCGCCAAAAGAGTTTCACTGATTTTGGAAGTGAGCAAGGTCCATTGTTTTGGGCATAATTTTCTCATACGACCTCCAAAAGAGGCGAGGCTTGAACCGTTAGTTTTCTAAGACGTGTATCTGTCCCCATATTAAAATTTATATCATTGGGAGTTAAATTGAGAAAGTTTGTATTAAAAGAAGTGGGAGGTCAGTTAAGAGAGCATGTTTGGTATGAACTTCTTTAGTTTTGTTGATATCTTGAGTTATAGAACTTCGGATTGAAGAAATTCTTTTCTTAATTTAAACAAGAGTCATAAGAGTATGATGTACAAGGGAGATCAATATGCAATTAGGGTTAAGTTAAATGAACCCTACAAGACAAATGATCAAGTATCATGTTCTTTGGTTCAAGATTTGGATTCGATAACTGGATCCAACAATGGGGTTCGGCCCACGGTGGGGTCCTAACATTGTGGTATCAAAGCGAAACCGGTTTAGGGTTTCCTAGGAACCTTAGTGGGATTGTCTAAGGTCAAGTCATCATGCATTTCCTACATGAATTATATGAAGTATGTGCCTTTATTTTAAATGCATAACATGCAACATTGTTTTCAAATGAGTGAATTGAATTTATTTTATGTGAACTAAAGATTTTCACTGATTTTTAAATTGAAGGAGTAATGTCGCCTCGAAGAGAACTCGAGGAGCTCAATCTCGCCCACTCTCAGTGGCGGAAATGCGGATGAGTCGTATGTTCCGCAGGATGCAGGACCATCCATTTGCACTCGATGCACCAGTGTGCAACATGAGGCGCCCGCCTCCTCCGCAAGTGAACCCCATGGATCCCCAGTTCTTCCGGGCCTTCGCCTGTGCTTTTACTTATGCCATGGGTCAAGGAAGGCAGCTCAAGTGCCAGCTCCAGAGAGAGGAGGCGGCCAAGATGATAAGTCTCAAAGTATGGGCGATTGACTTCATGGGACCACTAATCCCGAGGAAGTCAAGATACCAAGAGGACCGAGAGGGTCCTAAACCAGATGAAGTGAAATGATGAAGAGAAGCTCGATTATGCAGTTAGCTTATGCAGGGATGCACCTGACGGTGGGAGTCGGTGCCCAGACTGTGAAGTACCTCCGGTACTGACATGGAGGGAGTTCCTAGAGGCCTTCCGGAGGAAATATTTTTCGATGGTCTACATGCAGGATAAGGCAAGGGAATTTTTGAATCTCGCTCGAGAGGGAGTTGAATGTGGCGAGTATGAATTGAAGTTTACTCGATTATCACGATGCACCAATATCGTGGCAACTGAGGAAGACAAATGCCGGAAGTTCGAGGGTGGATTGCACCTAGGGATCAAGGAAAAGGTGATAATTCACAACTTCCGTGATTATCAGCAGCTGGTTGATGCTGCTCTTCAAGCAGAGAAGTTAGAGAACATCAGGGCTGAAGTGACTAAGAAGAGGAAGAACAGAGAGCAGTTCTCTAAGAAGGGCATGAGTGCTCCAGCACCTGCAAGGAGCACTAGAACTCATTATACCCAGAGTGAGGTGGGTAGCAGTGGCCCCACTAAGAGTAAGCAGCCTAGGGTCGCTTCAGTGCAAGCTTCTAGTATGGCAAGTCCAGGATGGTCAGGCAGAGGAAATCCCCAGTGTGACCACTGTGGGAGATTTCATAAAGGGGAATGTCTGCTGAAGATAGGAGCATGTTTTGGCTGTGGCCAAAGGGGGCACCGAATCAAGGATTGTCCCCAGGCGGTTAGGCAGGAAGGGTCTCGATCTCGGAGCCCCAAGAAGGGCGTAAGCAGTGGCATCTCGGCACAGCAGCATAATGTGGGCGATTCAGAGGCTGCAAGAAAGACATATCCGGCAGGGAGACCTAGAGGCCAGAGTCAGGCACCAGCTCGAGTCTTTGCCATGACCAGGGAAGAAGCTGCGGCCGCTCCAGAAGTTGTGACTGGTATGGCTCAGTTATTTGACTCTCCTGTTTATGTGTTGATTGATACTGGCTCCACCCATTCATTTGTATCTGCAAGTATGAATATGCATGTTGTGTGTCCCGAGATTTTGGACAATTTTACGGTTGTTAGTACTCCTTTAGGGGTAAGGTGGTGATTAGTATGATTTATAAAATTGTGAGCTCATGATCGACGGTGCTAGATTGGTAGTAGACTTACTACCTCTAGACCTTCAAGATTGGATGTTATATTGGGGATGGATGTCATGGAGAGTACAAGGTGAAGCTAGGCTGTAGTTTGAAAGAAGTAGAATTTGATCCGGGAAATGATCGAAAGTGGTCTTCAAGGGGACGAAAGCGCCGGTCTGAGGATCATTTCGACTCTGTTAGGTGACGGTATGATGAGCCAAGGTGTGAGGCCTTCTTGGCGCATATAGTGGATCGAAGTGAATGTGGGCAAATTAGAAGATTATCGGGTTGTGAGGAGTTTCTGATGTATTTCGGAAGAATTATCGAGGTTGCCACCGGTGAGGGAAATTGAGTTGAAATTGACTTGATTCCGGAACCGCCAATCTCCATGCCACCTTATAGAATGGCTCCAATTGAATTGAGAGAGCTCAAGGAGCAATTGCAGGAATTGTTGGAGAAGCAATTCATTAGCCGAGTTCTTCACCTTGGGAGCTCGGTCTATTTGTTAAGAAGAAGGATGGAACTGGCGGATGTGTATAGACTACGGAAGCTTAACAAGATGACGATTCGAACAAGTATCCGTTGCCACGGATAGATGATTTATTTGATCATTCTGAGGAGCAAGGGTCTTTTCGAAGATTGACTTAAGATCAGGATATCATCAACTCCGAATCAGGGAGTCTGATGTAAACAAGACAGCTTTCAGGACCCGTTACGGGCACTATGAATTCAGGGTTATGCCCTTCGGATTGACCAATGCTCCAGCTGCCTTTATGGATCTGATGAATAGGGTGTTTAATGAATTCTTAGATCGGTTTGTCATTGTGTTTATTGATGACATTCTGGTCTATTCTAAGGATGAAGGAGAGCATGAACAGCATCTCAGGATAGTATTGCAGAGATTGAGAGAGCAGGAGCTATATGCCAAATTCAGCAAGTGTGAATTTTGGCTACATGAAGTGGTTTTCCTTGGACATGTAATTTCCAGCAAAGGGATTCATGTTGATCCGAGGAAAATAGAAGCGAGTGAATTGGCAAGAGCCAAAGACAAGTGAAAGAGGTAAGAAGCTTCCTAGGTTTGGCGAGGTTATTATAGGAGATTCGTGGAGGATTCTCGATAATAGCTGCCCTATGACTAAGTCGTTAAGAAAGAATCGCAGATTCATATGGAGTGAGGAATGTCGGAAGAGCTTTGAGGAGCTCAAGAGCAGATTGACGAGTGCTCCGGTATTGATTTTGCCCAATGGAGACCGGGGTATACTGCACAAAGTGATGCTTTGAGGAAGGGTTTAGGATGTGTCTTGATCTGCGGATGATGAGGCGATAGCCTATGCTTCACCAAGATTGAAGCCATATGAGTTGAATTATCCGACTCATGACTTGGAGTTAGCAATGTAATTTTGCCTTAAAGATTTGGAGACACTACTTGTATGGGATTCGGACAAGGGTCTTCACGGACCACAAAAGTCTTAAGTACATTATGAGTCGAAAGAGTTGAACTTAAGGCGAGAGGCGATGGTTGGAGTTGCTCAGGACTATGACCGATGATAGAGTATCATCGAGCAAGGCGAATGTAGTGGCGAGATGCTTTGAGCGGAAGTCATCCATAGCTTATGTGTAATCGGTTTACTTGCCTCTGTTGGAACAGATGGCCAAGTTGAAGATCGATTAAAGCGAATGAATCGATGGTGTTATTGCTCGATTGAGTGAGACCTATCCTTAGGGAGAAGGTCAAGGAGTTCTGGAGCGGGATCTGTAATTTAGTAAGTGAGAGATGAAATTGACGAGGTAAGCGATCGAAGTGCAAGTAAGGGATGATGGGCTAATGATAGTCGGAAGCAGGTTGTGTATTCCAATGATAAAGCGATTAAGGATGAAATCATGGATGAGGCACACAATGCGCCTTATTCCATGCACCGAGCGACACCGAATGTCTGAGAGATTTGAAGGAACACTTACGGTGGAAAGGCATGAAGAGGATGTAGGTGAATATGTGAGCGGATGTCTAGTGTGTCGCAAGTCAAGGTGAACACGGGCACCTTCAGTATGCTAAGGCCATTGTCCATTCTGAATGGAAGTGGCAAAGGATCACGATGGATTTTCGATGGGTTTCGAGGACCAGAAGAGGCATGATGCCATTTGGGTTATAGTTGATCGGTTGACCAAGTCAGCCCATTTTCCGCAATCAAACAAGCAGATTCATTGCAAGTCTTAGCCCGAAGTATATCGATGAAGTGGTAAGGTTGCATGGAATTCGGATTCCATAGTATCCGACAGGATCCGCGATTCACATCGAGATTTTGGAGAAGTTTGCAGGAAGCATTAGGAACTAAGCTGAATTTCAAGATCTGACGTTTCATCCCAGACGGATGGTCACCGAGAGGACAATTCGAGACACTAGAGGGGATGCTTAGAGCATGTGTCATGGACTTGAGAGGGCATGGGATGATCATTTGCCGTTGGTCGAATTTGCCTATAACAATTGTACCATTCGAGCATCAGATGGCTCCTTATGAAGCCCTATATGGCGGAGATCTGGGACTCCCATATCTTTGGGATGAAGAAGGTGAAAGGAAGCTAGTGGGACGAATTGGTCCGGATGACGATGGATAAGATTGATCGATTAAGCGGCGACTTAAGGCGAGCCGGAGATGAGAATGAAAAGCCATCTTGATGCTCATCGGAAAGAAATGGAATATCGATGGGTGACAAGGTGTTCCTTAAGACGTCTCCATGGAAGGGAGTTATGAGATTCGGTAAGAAGGGGAAGTTAAGTCCTCGCTATGTGGGTCCGTATGAAGTATTGGAGAGGATTGGGTCGTTGGCCTACAGACTGGCATTGCCGCCAAAATTATCACAGATTCATGATGTATTCCATGTTTCGATGCTGAGAAGGTACAGATCAGACCCTTCTCACATCATCCAGGCCTCAGAAGTTCAGTTGAGTGATGATTTGAGTTATGAAGAAATGCCTGTGGCAATTTTGGATAGCAAGGATAAGATCCTCAGGAACAAGAAAATCAAGCTAGTCAAAGTCCTGTGGATAAATCATGCAGTTGAAGAGGCGACGTGGGAGCCTCAGGAGGCAATGCAGGAGCAATACCCACACCTCTTCAGTGAACCAGGTAAGAATTTCGAGGACGAAATTTCTTAAGGGGGGGAGAAATGTTAGCCCAAAAAATTTTTTTTTAAATTTAAGCATGATTAGATTAATTGAGTAAGTTAAGTTAGCGTAAATTGAATTGAGATTTAATTAACATGTGATAGCATTAATGAGTTGGGTGAAGAATTAATGGAATTAAATGAGTTAGTTAGGTTTTAATGAGGTAGGAAAGAAAAGAAAGATAAAATGGGCTTAAAGATAATTGGGCCTAAGTAAGTTGTAGGACAAAGAGGAAATAAAGAGGAAGAAGAAGAAGGGAGTTAGACTTGGGCCTTTGGGCTTGGGTTAAATGAAGAAGGAGTATAAAGGAGAAAGAAAGAAGTAAGTTAGGAGGGAAAGGAAGAGGAAAACGAAAATAGAAGAGGAAGAGGAAGAGAACATAGTAAAGAGGAAAGAAGAAGGAGAAAAGAAAGCCTTGGCTAGGGTTTTGATTTTTTCAAGAGATTTAGCAAGTGTTTGAAGAAAGTTCAAAGAGAAAGAAGATAGAGGAGGAGCTAAGCTTCACTTTGAACCAAGAAACCACTTGTTTGGTTAAGGAATCAAGGTAAGTTATATTTTCAAGGTTAAGTTTTGTTGGTTTTATAGTTTAAAAGCTTAGAAAGAAGATGGGTTTAGTGATTCTAGGGTTAATTTCATGATTTAAGTTCATGGGGTTTTCAATTTTAGAAACCCTAAATGATATGAGGTTCTTTTCTTGTTATGGTTGAAGTGGGACAAGAAAGAAGAGAAGAGCAAGAGGAGGAACTCCATTAACAAAGATTTAACAAGTCTAAAAGGTGGGTTTCATATTTATCTTTATGTATATAAGCTACAAATGCAAATTAATGCATGACATTAATGAGTTTCACCTACTTGAAAGTTATATTAAATATGTGTGATTTAATGATTGCGATAAATGCTTGATGAATGAATATGATGAAAGGCATGAATGATGTATGAAAAGATGATTTCAAAGAAGCGATGAATTGGACAAGAACAGTCCAATTTTATGATTTTGCATGATGGTTATGTTATGTGGGTAAGGTATAGTCCTAAGAACCAAATCACGTGCATCGTCGACCATGAAGCCTTCGCATTTGCCTGATTGTGGCATAGGATGATCCAACATTTTGGACTCCTCAAGATTTGCCCATATAGACACATAAAATGAGACTATATGGTTGCCAAGAATAAGGACTTACCGAGCCATTTGATGTGTTGTTTATGTGAATTACATGAAAATGCAAGAATTATGAATGTTTGAATTGTGAAAAAATCATGTTTGAATATTGATGAACTTTGCATGATGCATGTATTATAATTTAATGAATGAATGCAAAAGTATGAATAACTAAATAGACTTGCTTGATAGATAAATATAAATGTGTTACCCACGGAGTGAAAGCTCACCCCTCAACTCTACAGAAATGAGAAGGATCCCGAGGAGCAAGCTTAAAGGCACTTACTCCAAGATTTTCTTTTGGTTTTGTATTTGAAATGATTTTGGTAAAACAATGCTTTAGTAGCATTTTAAGAATGATACTGTATTTTGAAACTTCATTGTAATTGGGCTTAAAATGCCCACTAAAGCATTGTATGAATATGACATGAGTTGATGATGATGGAATGAATGCAAATGAAATGCAAGTATGCTAAGTTCAAATGTATTTTGAGAAATTAGTGCATGTTTAAGAAAATTGCATCATTATTATAGTTTGGATTTGATTAGATGATTAAGAGTGTGGCTGTTGCTTAGAATGGCATTTGAAGATACCTTAGGTTTTAAACATATTATATGAGGTTGTATGATGAGTTTTTTTGCAGGTGGAAGTATTAGGATTGATAAATTGGTTAGTTGTATTTTCAAGGAAGTGCTGCCAAATTTTCCTAAAACTTGACAGAACTTCGCCCCAGTTTTGACCTTTCTAGGACTTGAATTAGATAAATGAGCCTTCATGAATATTGTAGTAGAAGATTAGAGCTTTCCAAGGGTATATCGTTTGCTAAATTTGGATATCGGAGTCAAAAGATATGATCTATATAAGTAGACATGTGCTGGATAGAAAAACCAGCTGATAGAAAAACCAGCTGATAGAAAAAAAAACCAGCTGAAGCAAAAGCAGACGATATGGACTTGATATCGATATATTTAGACAAAATTTCCTTCTTAAAAGTTGTATATCTCTCTTTTCTCTATGAGATAGATACCAAGTTTGTCCAATTTCGATATCAGAGTCAAAAGATATGATCTATATAAGTAGACATGTGCTGGATAGAAAAACCAGCTGATAGAAAAAACCAGCTGATAGAAAAAAAACCAGCTGAAGCAAAAGCAGACGACATGGACTTGATATCGATAGATTTAGACAAAATTTCCTTCTTAAAAGTTGTAGATCTCTCTTTTCTCTATGAGATAGATACCAAGTTTGTCCAATTTCGATATCAGAGTCAAAAGATATGATCTATATAAGTAGACATGTGCTGGATAGAAAAACCAGCTGATAGAAAAACCAGCTGATAGAAAAAACCAGCTGAAGCAAAAGCAGACGATATGGACTTGATATCGATATATTTAGACAAAATTTCCTTCTTAAAAGTTGTAGATCTCTCTTTTCTCTACGAGATAGATACCAAGTTTTTCCAATTTGGATATCGGAGTCAAAAGATATGATCTATATAAGTAGACATGGGCTGGATAAAAAAAACCAGCTGATAGAAAAACCAGCTGAAGCAAAAGCAGACGATATGGACTTGATATCGATAGATTTAGACAAAATTTCCTTCTTGAAAGTTGTAGATCTCTCTTTTCTCTACGAGATAGATACCAATTTTTTCCAATTTGGATATCGGAGTCAAAAGATATGATCTATATAAGTAGACATGTGCTGGATAGAAAAACCAGCTGATAGAAAAACCAGCTGATAGGAAAACCAGATGATAGGAAAACCAGATGATAGCAAAAACAGCTGATAGAAAAAAACCAGATGATAGAACAATCAGCTGATCGAAAAACCAGCTGATCGAAAAAACCAGCTGATAGGAAAAAACCAGATGATAGCAAAACCAGCTGATAGAAAAAAAAACCAGATGATAGAACAATCAGCTGATCGAAAAACCAGCTGATAGGAAAACCAGATGATAGGAAAACCAGATGATAGCAAAAACAGCTGATAGAAAAAAACCAGCTGATAGAAAAATCAGCTAATTGAAAAAAACCAGATGATAGCAAAACCAGCTGATAGGAAAAACTAGATGATAGCAAAACCAGCTGATAGAAAATCAGATGATAGAAACCAGACGATAGAAAACCAGATGATAGAAAAGTGGACGCTACAGAATGTAAGAGATAGAATCAGCCTTTGTAGTCTTCACGAGAGTTGTAGATCTAGATGTCTACTTTCATATGGTGAAAGAATGAACACATTTAGACCTCTAGATTAAAAATTATAGAAATCGCGCCAAAAGAGTTTCACTTCGATTTTGGAAGTGAGCAAGGTCCATTGTTTTGGGCATAATTTTCTCATACGACCTCCAAAAGAGGCGAGGCTTGAACCGTTAGTTTTCTAAGACGTGTATCTGTCCCCATATTAAAATTTATATCATTGGGAGTTAAATTGAGAAAGTTTGTATTAAAAGAAGTGGGAGGTCAGTTAAGAGAGCATGTTTCGGGTATGAACTTCTTTAGTTTTTGTTGATATCTTGAGTTATAGAACTCGGATTGAAGAAATTCTTTTCTTAATTTAAACAAGAGTCATAAGAGTATGATGTAAAAAGGAGATCAATATGCAATTAGGGTTAAGTTAAATGAACCCTACAAGACAAATGATCAAGTATCATGTTCTTTGGTTCAAGATTTGGATTCCGGTAACGGGATCCAACAGTTGGGGTTCGGTCTACGGGTCGGGTCCTAACAAAATTGCACATGCATCATAGTGACATGCATTCATGATTATTCCAGCAATTAATTATGATTATGAGTTGAATTGTAAAAATTGTGTGAGCTATGAATTATTGAGGATTAAGCGATAAGTGGAATTGAGTAGTCAATTGGTTAGATTGTGAGTTGAGTGAAAAGTGATTTATTGAGAATTGAGGAATAATTAAATTGAATGGTTAAATTAGTTGAATTGTGATTGGATTGAGAATTTAAAGAGTATTAAGTTGTATAGTTGAATTTGAGTGAGATTGGAGTTTTAGAGAAGTGAAAATTTCAAATTGAGTATAGAAGCGAGTGTTGTGTATTTTTGAGGAATTATAGGAATTTTTCCGGAATATTTAGAGATATGTGATCGGACCGGAAAATTTACTTAGAGACTGATAATTTTGATTTCGGTTTCGAAAGTGAGTGAGAAATGACATGAAAATTTAGAGTTATGAGTTTAAGAATTTTTGTGATGAGCTAGTGGAATTTGAGAGACTGAAATTAAGTGATTTGAGGACTTGTAGATTTTGAGTCTTGGTTGAAATCAACCCTTGTATATATATATATATATATGATGTTGAAGTTAGGGTTAAACATTTTTCCCCTTTTCTTCTTCTTCCTTCGTTGCCGTCGACGATCTCTTCCTCTTTTGAGATTTTCGTTGTTTCTTTGTGCCCAAGACCTAGCTGATTCTTGAGGAAGGAGAAGGTGACTGAGATTTGAGAGTGATTCAGTGAGAGATTGCAGCTTGGTGGATTTCGGACGTTTACGATTTTTAGGGCTTCGTTCGATTTGGTGATTTGGTAAGTTTATTGTGTTTAAGGTTGTATTTATGGTTATTTATGGTGTTTATGGCATTTAATGAGTTAGAGTAGTTGAATGAGTTTTGATGGTGATTGAGAGTGTATTAATGGCGGAAAATTAAGTGGAGAAGACGAAGATTGGTTGCACGTCGCGACGTCTGGTGTAGGCCACACCGCAGCGAGAAAAAGCATGCTCGTCGCGGCGAGTGGAGAAATTCCACGCCGCGACGAGGGATAGATGACGTCGCGGCGAAGGCGTGAAGGGTGTTTCACGCCGCAGCGAGCGTTCCCTGTGCGCCGCGACGAGAGATGGGAGGCCGCGGTGAAGAATGGAATTTAGATGGAAATTGAATTGGTTTTAGGGTATATCTTTTAATGTAGACCTCCAATTGAGGTGAACCTTGATTCGTTGTGAACTAGAAAATGAGGTCTACGATAGTGGTAGAGATTGAAAGTTTGAATTTGATCAGCGGAATTTTAATTATCAAAGAGAGTCAATGTTAGTGGTGAATTTGACTTAAGAAAGTATGTGTTGAGCAATTAGAGTGTAAATTGAGGACTTAGTGAATAGTGAATTCTGGTTGTGAAGCGAGAGATAGCGAAATTGAAATAGAGCGCTAGAAAATCATGATCATGCATCATATCATTGCGGATTAAGACATGTGCATCAGTGACTTCGATTAATTGAGCATTTAGTGATGAGAATGTGTTTGAATTATTATAGAGGCGCCGTTGGATCGACAATCCACGGATATTGTTGGGACTTCCAGGCAGTAGCTCGGAAGTTACAGGTGAGTAACCTAGTTGGTTTCTCAGCTTTTATGTGATTAAATGTGCTGTGAATGTGTATGAATTAAGTGTTCAAGTGAGTGATATAAATGTGACATGAATGAGCTAGATATGATAAATGTTAGTGATTGTACCAATGTGATAGATTTATAGCTGTGAAATATATGTGTTGAGATTGTGAATCAGTGAATAGAATTATGAGCAAATGTTTAATTGTGACAAGCGAGTGAAGTGCTATGTATATATATATGCTAGTGATTGTGCGAGTGTAGGGCATGCTAAGCATGATTATAAGTAGTAAATTAACAGTTGTGACTGGAGCGTAGTGATCAAAGCTTTAAGCTCGATTCTCAGTGTATGGGCCTAAGGTCAATAAAAAGGGAATAGTGCATACCCAGAGAGCTCTCCTATCCCTAATATGAGTGGGCAGTAGTGCATACCCAGAGGGCTCTCCTACTTGCCGAAAATGTGATCAGTGAGAAAAGTGCCCGTGTAGGGACAGTGAAAATGCCCAGTCACAACAATGACTTAAAAAGAGAATTTGCATACATCTGCATCTGATAGTGCAGTGTAACTGAGAATGCGTGTGATATGTGTGAGAGTTACGTGTTAGTGCAAATTGTGTATTGTTACGTTTGAATTGTGACATAGTTTATATGTGTAAATTGTGTATAGTGTTCTATAATGCGTTATAGTGAATTATGAGATATATTATGTGTATATGCATGAGTTGGGTGAACCATCGATGATGGTTTCTCATTGAGTTCGCAAACTCACCCAACATTGCAATATATTTTTCAGGACAGCGTCATTTTCTGCAGTGAGAGTTCGTGATCAAGTGCAACGATGGATCACAGGTCGGTCAGCTGGGGTGACTTTTGAGTTGATTTTTGGGATGACCTGGTATAGACGTTTTTATCAGTTTCCCTTTTTGGATTGTTGTATTTTGCCTGTAGGGGACTGATAGACTTGTCTATATTTTGGACTGATTTTATGAAACGACAGAATTATTATGGTTTTAATTTCAGAGAATTTCTTAATGCGGTTTATTTATATTGATGTCATGCGAGTGTTTAGTGATAGTTGCGATCGTAGCACTCCCTTAGTGTAGAATATACGTCGGAACGACCCACGGGCGTCCCGGTGTGTACTCTACGGTGAGGGGGCGCTACAATATTTTTTTGTTTTAAATTGTTCAAATCTACTAACAAACAAAGTGGATTAGCAAATGACAGATTTAGAGATTTGAAGCATCTTAGTGAGAGACTCAAAGAACATGAGAATTGCATTGAGCATATGACTAATATGAGAACGTGGAATGAATTAAGAGTAAGATTGAGCAAAAATCAATCAGTTGATAAAGATTTGCAACAAGAAATTGCAAAGGAGTAAGAATGTTGGAGACAAGTTTTGATAAGAATAGTTTCTGTTGTGAAATATCTTGCCAAATATAATTTAACTTTTCGAGGATCCAATGAGAAATTTTACCAAGATGGTAATGGTAATTTTTTAGGATTGATTGAGATAATTGTTAGATTTGATGTGATAATGCAAGATCATGTTAAACGTATTCAAAATCATGAAATTCATTATTATTATATTGGTCACAAAATTCAAAATGAGTTGATTTCTCTATTGGCCCATAGCGTTAGAAGTTATATCATAGGGATCATTAAAGACGCGAAATAATTTTCTATTATTCTTGACTGTACCCTAGATTTGAGTCATCAAGAATAAATGAGTTCGTTAGTACGATGTGTGAATATGTCAATTAAAACAATAAAAATAGAGGAGTACTTTTTAGAGTTCTTAAAGGTAGATGACACATCTGGATTAGGACTTTTCAATGAATTATTGAATGCATTTAATTCTCTTGATCTTAATGTTTACAATGTAAGGGGTCAAGGTTATGACAATGGTTCTAATATGAAGGGAAAACACCAAAGGATTCAAAAGCGATTACTAGAAATAAATCCAAGAGCATTATATATGCCATGTGCTTATCATAATCTTAATCTTACTCTTAGTGATATGGCACATTCTTGTGTTAAAGCTGTTTCATTTTTTGGAGCCGTGCAACGTATATATGAATTATTTTCAAGTTCTCCTAAAAGGTAGAAGGTTTTTCTTAATAATGTTTTAGGCTTAACTATAAAATCATTGTCCAACACTCGTTGGGAGAGTCGAATAAAAAGTGTTAAAGCTATTAGATTTCAAGCTCCTCAAATAAGATTGGTTTTGATGGAATTATCTAGATCTTGTGATGATGCCAAGTCAAAGAGTGAAGCAGAAAGCTTGGTTAGTGTACTTGAGAGTTTTGAGTTTTTACTTGGTATGGTTATTTGGTATGATATTTTATTCGCTATTAACATGGTGAGTAAAAAGTTGCAATCTAAATCTATGTGCATTAATGCTACCATAAAGCAATTAGAAGGTATGATGGTATTTTTTGAGAAATATGAGATGAAGGGTTTAGCTCTAGTATGAATATTGTCAAAAGTCTTGCGCTTGAGATGAATATAGAGCCTACATTTTCAACTAGATGTTGTGTTATTAGGAAACGACAATTTGATGAAATTAACCATAATGAAGAAATACAATCAGCTGAGGATTCTTTCAGGGTTAATTACTTTCTAGTTGTTGTGGATATGGTAATTATTTCGTTAAAGAATAGATTTGAACAATTAACGACATTTGATAATGTTTTTGGATTTTTATTTGATTCAAAGAAGTTGAGGTCATTAGATGATAACGAATTAAGAGAATGTTGTACTAATCACTACAACAAAAATGACATACGATAACAAGTGATAAGTGTTATCAAATATGAATGGTAACACTAATGAGTATGCTATGACAACCCATGTTACTGAAGATATGATGCTTTAGTAACAGTTTTGACACGTTATTGTCGAGTTTAATATGACATTTATTGGTAGCTATAAAAGATTTTATATTATATTTTATAAATGTTATTAATTAACTATTTGTAACATTTTTACCTTGTGATATATTAACTTTTGCAACATCATTAACATGTAGTAGATATGAATTTTGTAACATTTTAAAAATGTTGTAGATAAGTTTTCCATGACATTGATAGAATGCTTTTGTTGAGTTTATTATAGCATTTATTGATAGCTACAAATGATTTTATATTATATTTTATAAATGTTATTAATTAGTTATTTGTAACATTTTGAACTATTATATATTAACTTTTGCAACATCATTAACATGTAGTAGATATGAATTTTGTAACTTTTGAAAAATGTTATAGATAAGTTTTCCATGACATTGATAGAATGTTATTATTGAGTTTATTATAGCATTTATTGATAGCTACAAATGATTTTATATTATATTATATAAATTTTATTAATTAGCTATTTGTAACATTTTGAACTGTTATATATTAACTTTTGCAACATCATTAACATGTACTAGATATGAATTTTGTAATATTTTGAAAATGTTATAGATAAGTTTTCCTTGACATTGATAGAATGTTGTTGTTGAGTTTCTCATAGCATTTATTGATAGCTACATATAATTTTATAATATATTTTATAAATCTTATTAATTAGCTATTTGTAACATTTTGAATCTGTTATATATTAACTTTAAAATGTTACAAAAGAGTTTTTACAACATTATTAAAATGCTATTGTTGAGTCTATTATGATATTTATTAATAACAAACAATTGATTTTATGTTACATTTTATAAACCATATAAATTAGTTAATCATGACATTCATAAACTGTTATAAATTATTTTTTACATCCACCAAATGTTGTGGATATGAGTTTCAGAACACTTCTAAAATGCTCTAGATTATTGTTTAATAACAATATTAAAAATATGTTATTATTGAATTTATGATAACATTTGTTGATGCTATTATAATAGTGTTACTAATATATCTTGTGTAACTTATATAAATAATGGTACACTAATGTGGAAACAAATTTATAACTATAAAATTAATTTTCAAAACATATTTTGTTGTTCTTCAAAGATGAGAAAATCATAGATAATGAACACATAGACACGGATAACAAAAACCAATAACATATGTCTCTAAATCGTTGTTTCAAAATAGTTCTTAAATTATTGAAACAAAAACTGGCTATCATATCATCTTCAATTTCCATGTTCTATCTTCTCATGAATAATACCCTCTAATCTGAAGTTACTTGTAGAAAGCCTTTTGCAAATTCTCATCTAAGTCACTGCCAAATTGAACCCTGAAAATGCACTAGCAAAAAGTCATTAGCAGAAGCCAACAATTGCAAACTTTCAGGCAATCCATATCATAAGCTTACTTAAAAATAGGTAATTCATATTACAATCAGGCAACTCATGCCACAAAACTTACTTAAAGTCAGGGCCTTCATATGCAAGTTGATCTTTGGAAATATTGGAGGAAAGAGTCTTTAAGAAGCTCATTGGCAGGCAACCTGTCAGAAGCTGGAGCCAAATATTTTTCAATGAAGTCCTTCATTTGTGGATCGCTCACCTTATTCAAGGAAGCAGGTTTCACGCCCTGAAGAAAATGAAGAACACATTAACAAATCAAGAACCCAAAAAAAAAACCTTAAATCTGACCTGCAAGCATCTGACATATCTCTTTGAAAAGCCCAAATCATTTAATGATTGTAACTCCAAACGCTTAGAAAGCTGGCGACCAGTAGTCAAGACCCTTCAAAAAATTGACATTGTGTTAGAAATAACAGTTAGTAAAGTTCTATTGGTAGCATCCAAGTCCTATGCAAACCAAAAACTAAAGTAAACTCCATTAACCTAAAATCATAGTATAGGCAGATACTATAATAGTAACAGACAGTCACTGAACCAAGTATTAAAGAAGCTAAAATCTCTTGAAGCAGTCCCATAAAAAGCAAACATAGCTGCGGCATTATAATAAGAGTTGCAGGTTACAAAGTTCTAACTACTGGAAAAAGAGTATGCTTCAAATATTCTTATGTACACCCATATAATGCAAGACAATAGTCTTCAAAAACTCTTCTTAAGGACAGTACCTATCCCTACCTAACTTGAGCACTCACAATTCACTTCAATACTTTTCACCAGTCAAGATTTTATATAAGATTAAGAATATGCAACAACATAAATTTTCAAGTTGATATTAATTATAAGCGAAGGACTGGTCACTGGCCCCTGTCATGTCAAATCTTTACATTCATATAAAAAACTGCATCCAGACCATCCAGCTCTAGGCACAACAAATTTAATAGCATCTCACAGAAAAAGGAATGAGAATGACTGTTTAATTTCATACATATTGTTGTTTGTCTGCAAATCCTGTTGAGAAACCCCATTGGTCCCAGTTTCAACAATCATGCTTTGACATTTTTGTGCAACTTGAACGAATTGATTTACCTGCAAAGGGATCTCAAAATATTAGCTTTTTCGTGGAAGAAAATTGGTAACACTAATGATTTATAAGACCCTTGTTAAGTAAATGGCTTGAAAGAGTAACAGAGAATTTTGGAGGTTTTATCCACAACTTCTTAACATATTTGAATTTAGGCATAGAGTCACTTGACATTTAAATGGTGGGCTAGACAGCAAACTTCTGATAATAGTAAAGGTCAAATTATTCAGGATTTGATATTGAAGGATTATCCAAGTAATAAATCCATTTAATAGTTTGATCCTTAAAGAATTGTCAATTAATCAAGATTACCAGCTATCAACCTCTGTTCTCACAAGCATAATCCAAGGCAATAAAAAAAATAAACCAAGAGAAATAAAGAATCAAAATCTGTACCTGAGGTGCAACAACCCTTCGTGGAAGAAGCCCTTCATGGCGCCATGCACAAAATTCCCAAGACAAGATCTGTAATACATAATAGTACTAGTATGTTACCTTAAGGACTTCTGTCAGAGATAAAACTGGCTGTGGCAAAATAAACTTAGTAACCTTTAAGTCGTGGGAGAATATAATACGAAGCTGACCCTCACGAACAACTTGAAGTTGCTCATAAACACTCTCTTGAACTACTTTTCCATACTCCAGTATCAATACTGACAAAAGAAAATCTACATTCCCCTAGCATGTCCAAAAACAATAGTTCATCAATGACTCCACTACCAAATTTCATCTCATTAAGTCTAGGAAGGACTTCGAATGTTGCCTCCGTAGACATACGCAGTTAAGAATTCAGAATACACACACATAAGCAATGGATCGTGATAAAGAAAGCAGTATCTTAAGCATAAAGTTTCGAGCTTTCTGAAGAATATGAACTGAAACTCAACAAATTGACAATTACCCAACATGGAAAGGGCCACTATCTCCAGTTCTAAGAGAGCCAGCGATCTCACCAATAATAGACAAGCATCAAGAGACCCAACCAAGAAAAAAATAGGAAAAAATGAAAGCAAGAAAGGAGAAAAATAACAAATGGGAAAAGATCTAGAATTTAAAAGAAAGAAGAAAGAAGAAAGTGAAAGTAACAAATGGGAAAAGAAGAAAATGGAGAGTACAATAGCAGATCGAGAAAAGGAGATGAAAACATTTTCCCTAACGAAATTGAAAAGGAGAGGGTTGTTACCATAGACAATGAGAAGCACCCACTCGACACTATCAGATCTGAAGAGAGAAGCACCCATGTGTGTAACATCCCGTCACCGATGGGATGGGTATAGTGGTAATCTGGCATGGGTTAGGCTTGTGCATTCATATTTTGGCATGTTCATGCATTTTTTGGCCTCTATATTTATTGATAAATGATCATTGTTGCACTATCATATGCAGGTACATGCATGTATGACATATTTTCGGTATAATTGTGTATTTTGGAAATTCGGTGTTAATTGTGTAGATTGTGCTTTGAATATTGAATTGGAGTGAAAAATGAGTTCTAAGGGTTTGAAAAATGGAATTGGAGTGTATGATCATGTGTTTTATATTTTTGAGAATTTTTAGGAATTTTTCTGGGATTTTTGGAGTAATAGGTCCAGACCGGAAAAATGACTAAATGACAGATTAATTGGATTTCTGGTTCCGAAATTGACTGGCCAATGGCACTAGAAAATTAAGGTTATGATTTTAGGAATTGTTTCTTAGATCCATTGGAAATTTGGGAGAATTTAGCATAAGAAATTGGATTTAGGCTTTTTGGACTGGTCTAGTGATTAGTGCATTGCCAAGCAAGCCATAAGCTTTTAAATTGTTGACTTTTAAAACCCTTGCTCTTTGGTTTTGCTTCCCACGAGGCTCTCTTACCTTTGAAAGAAAAATATTGCTCTCCTTGATGATTTTCTTCTCCTTCTTTGTGGATCTCCTCCTTGCTCACTTTCCTTCATTTTCTTCTTGCTTAATTGCTTTCTTCTTCAACTATAAACTATCCTTGAGCTTTGTGATGGAGAAGATGATGATTGGTGTGGGTTTAGGTGTTAACCGTGGGTGTTGTTAGAGTTGGAAGGGTCGGAGATTTTGAAGGTTTGAAGGTTTAAATCAAGTAAGTTCTTATTCCTTTTGCTTTGGATAGTCTAGTTTGTGGATTATTTGAAATATATTGATGATTGATTAGATTATTTGAGGAATGGGAAATGTATAAGTTTCGGATGATATGATTTGATGATTTTATCTTGTTTTGTTTTGGGTAATTGAGGGATAATGGTCATTTGATGGATTTGAGTTTAGGGATTAGTTGTTTTGAGTGTATTAAGTTGTTTTGGAGTGTTTTGAGCTGAGATAGTTGGATTAAAATTTGATAGAAGTGAGAAATCTGAGTTTCGGGCGTGTTTCTAGGATTGCACGTCGCGACGTACTCATCGCACACTGCGGCGAGCAATTTTCCTTTCGCACGTCGTGACGAGCGAAGACGCAAGTCACAATGAACGCCATAAGATACGCCATGACGTATCTGAGGATCTCGCCATGGCGAGCAACCTTCTTGCCATGGCGAGGACGACGTTCTGAGGGTTCTCGCCGCGACGAGCAATCTTGTGTCGCGGCGAGGACGCCTTTTCTCTGAGAATGATTTGGTTCTTCTTAATGATAAGTTTTGAGGTTTTAATCCTAATGATTTGGTTTTTGATTGATTGCAATGTAGAGACTAAGAACTACAAATTTATAAGAATGGGAGTTCTAAATCAATTTCGAAAGTTCTTGAAATCGGATGGCAATTGAATAATGAATATGATTTCGATATAAAGATAGTCCCTATGTCTTGGGGTTTGACTTTTGGGAGTTCTGAATTTAGTTAAATGAGTTATGGTATCTTTGAATTTCGATCTTTTAGAGATCAAGAGTTGAGATGGAAAGATTTGGGATGGTACCAGAATTGTCATAAACATGTATAGTGCGCATTTTAATCGTTGTAAGTGCATTATTGACTATTGTGTTTGTGCAATTGGTAATGTTTGTGTATTCTGATTGTTTTAGAGGCACAAGTGGAATGTCGATCCTCCGATGTAGTTGAGACTTCCCGACATTAGTTCGGAAGTTTATAGGTGAGTAACCTAGTTGGTTCCTCAATCTTTATGTGTTTAAAATTATGTGCTTATGCCATGTGGAGATAATGGAGGGTTTATGTGTTTGATTTTGATTGGTTCCGGACCATAGGTGTCCGAAGCATTGAGTACTTGATATCGAAGTGTAAATTGTGTGTAAAATGGTAATGGTAATTATTGTAAATTGAGACATATGCATTCATGCATAAAGGCATGTTCAGATAATGACAGTTGTGACCGAAGCAGCCATCGTATTTCAGAGCTTAAAGCTCAACGCAACAGGGCCTCGAGCCCAACGTAATTCAGAGCCACAGGCTCACCGTATTAGGGCATTCAGGCCCAACGTATTTCAAAGCCATAGGCTCATCGTATAATGTGCCCGTTACTGGGACAAATCAGGCACACGGTCACAACACCGTAATAAAATGGGAAGTGTCACATGTGCATTGCATATACAAATGATTAAATGTGGACTGTGTGTAAAGCGAAATGCCTGATATTTGTGAATCGGTAACGCATGTGATATTTCTGTATATAATATTGTGTGATATTCTGTGAATTGATTGTTTATGCATGAGTTGGGTGAACCATCGATGATGGTTTCTCGCTGAGTTCGCAAAACTCACCCAACATTGCAAATATTTTTTAGGACAGAGATAGTAGACGCCTAGCTCCAGAGAGAGAGACTTTTCTTGTTGGCAAGAGAATTTATGACACAGAGGTCGGTCAGCTGGGACTTTTGGGGATGACCTAGTTAGGAGTTGTTTTAGTTTCCTTTTGGATTTGTACTGACAGTGATTTATGACAATTGTATATTTATGGTTTCTAAGAAATGAAATGAGAAAGTATTTTGGATTCTCAGATTAGTGATTGTTATTATTACAGATGTTTATTGTGATGCCATATGAAGTAAGGTAGTGATTGTTCTGGTGGTGCACCCTTGTTGTAGGATATGTATCGGAATGACCTACGGGCGTCCCGGTGCGTACCTTACGGTAAGGGGGTGCTATTTTGGGTGGTATCAGAGCATAGTTTGGCATCTGTTGGGACTAGTCAGATATTTAGGCTTGAATTTTAGTGAGAAGTGCATAAATTGATTGGATTATGGTTTTGTTATAGGTCATCCGTTCTTGGTGATCAGGTAGATCAACTAGCTGACCATGGATCAGTCGGAGCTAGTAAGGAGTCATCAATGCCTCGATTTGAGGAGCGACCTCCTAGAGTTCCGCGAGGCGGAGAGGAGTATGCGATAGGCTATAAAGGGGGGTGTGAATTTCTATGGCGTCTGAGACCTGCCGAGGTGAGGATAGTGGAGGGGCGAGAGAGTCTTCGACCAAATGGACTGTGATGCGGAGGAGAGATTTGACTATGCAGTATCTCTCCTGCAGGGCCCAGCTTATCAGTGGTGGAAGACTGTCCCAGGCAGCACCACCATGCCTTGCCTATTGTTATGGGACGATTTTCTGAGGCCATTTAGAGACAATTATATGCCCAAGGTTTATTTGGAGATGAAGATGCAGGAGTTTCTAGAGTTGAGGCAGGGTATGATGACAGTGGCAGAGTATGAGATTAAGTTCAACGAGCTCATGGGATATGCTGCTGTTATGATTTCTACAGAGGCTGATAGGTGCCGGAGATTTGAGGGAGGGCTTAATCTAGAGATCCGTACCAGGTTGGCCCGATCTGATATGAGCACATTTGTAGAGTTGAGAGCTGCTGTTGTGCGAGTTGAGCAGCTTTTGAGGCAGAGTCAAGCTGAGACTGGTCAGGGATCCAGGGGTAAGAGATTGAGTGACAATCAGGAAAGCTCTGGTAGGAGTCTTAGCAGGCGCCAGAGCAGGACCTTCAGGTCTTCAGGAGGATCCCGACAGTCTGGATTTGGTCAAAGAGGGAGGTTGGTGCATGATTGGCGATGGCGGTGGCGAGGTTGAGGCGATACCTCTGTTTGTGTGTATTGTGAGAAGAGGCATAGTGGAGTGTGTTGGCGGATGACTGGAGTCTGCCTTGCATGCGGCTCCATGGATCATCAGATCAGGGATTGCCCTGTTACTGTAGGAGCTCAATCTGCTATGAGTGGGAGATCTGGTAGTAATACGACGGTGTAGCAGAGTCGCGGAGGTGGACCTGGACTGAGGGGCCGAGGTAGAGCCCGAGGTAAAGCAGGAGATTCCTTTGTGGGGACTAAGGGACGGGGCAGCCGACCGCAGTCCCAGGCCAGGGTCTACGCCATGACTAGGCAGAAGGCTCAGGATTCTCCAGATGTAGTTGCACGTGTGCTTCTGATCTCTGATATTGAGGCTTTTGCATTGATATATCCAGGATCCACGCATTCTTTCATTGCCCCGCTTTTAGCATGTAGATTGCATGGGGATAGGGAGATGTTGCAGTATAGACTAGAGGTGAGTACACCTCTAGGTTGTACTACTGCTTTGGGCGAGGTCTGCAAGGGGTGCTCGATCCGGATTGATCTTGCAGTGTTGAGTGCAGACCTAATAGTGTTGCCTTTGAGAGAGATTGATTTGATTCTGGGGATGGACTGGCTTACTGCCCATAGAGCTATTATGGACTGCTATACCAAGGAGATCATTTTAGAGTCTCCTGGTCAGCCTAAAGCAGTGTTCAGAGGAGTTAGTCAGGCAGTGCCAGCCCGGATGATTTCTTTTCTGAGTGCCTTGAGTTTGATGCAGGGAGGTTGTGAGGCCTATCTGGCCCATGTTGTTGATGCTAGAGTTGAGCAGAGGATGCAAGACGTTCCCGTAGTCAGGGAATTTTTAGATGTGTTTCCTGAGAAGTTACCGGGTTTGCCGCCGGATCAGAAAACGGAGTTTGTCATTGACCTCGTTCCAGGTACTGCTCCTATATCTATACCTCCGTATAGGATGGCACCTGTGGAGCTGAGGGAGCTGAAGGCTCAGCTGCAGGAGTTGTTGGAGAAGGGATTCATTAGGCCCAGTGTTTCGCCATGGGGGGCTCCAGTTCTGTTTGTGAAGAAGAAGGATGGGACTCTAAGGCTGTGCATCGATTATAGGCAGCTGAATCGGGTGACAATGAAGAATAAATACCCACTGCCTAGGATTGATGACTTGTTTGATTAGTTGCAAGGAGCTCAGGTGTTCACTAAGTTGGATTTGAGATCTGGATATTACCAGTTGAAGATAGCAGAGGCTGATGTGCCTAAGAGTGCTTTTAGGAGCAGGTATGGGCATTTCGAGTTCTTAGTGATACCGTTTGGGTTGACAAATGCCCCGGCAGCTTTCATGGCTTTGGTGAATAAAGTTTTTCAGCCCTACCTTAATCAGTTCATTATTGTGTTCATTGATGACATTTTGGTGTGTTCGAGGAATAGACAGGAGCATGCGGAGCATCTGAGGATTGTTTTACAACTTATGAGAAATAAGCAGTTGTTTGTCAAATTCAGTAAGTGTGAATTTTGGTTGGATGAGGTAGTGTTTCTGGGCCACATAGTGACTGGAGATGGTATTCAGGTTGATCCTCATAAGGTTGAGGCAGTGATTAAGTGGGAAGCTCCAAGGAATGTGTCTGAGATGTGGAGTTTTTTAGGATTGGCTGGGTATTACCGGAGGTTTGTCGAGGGGTTTTCTTTGATCTCAGCCCCTCTCACAAAACTTCTGAGGAAGAATGTGGCATTCAGATGGGCTGAGGAGTGTCAGAAGAGCTTTGAGGAGCTGAAACATCGGTTGACCACTGCACCGGTGTTAGCTTTACCGTCAGGGACCGGAGGTTATGAGGTTTTAGCGATGCTTCGCAGCAGGGATTATGGTGTGTTTTGATGCATCACGGTAGAGTGATTGCTTATGCCTCGAGACAGTTGAGGTCTCACGAGGTGAACTACCCAGTGCATGATTTGGAGTTAGCTGCAATTGTTTTTGCCCTGAAAATCTGGAGACACTACCTGTATGGTGAGACGTTCCAGATTTTCACTGATCATAAGAGTTTGAGGTATTTGTTGAGTCAGAGGGAGTTGAATTTGAGACAGAGGAGATGGATTGAGTTGCTGAAGGATTATGGCTGTACGATTGAGTACCACCTTGGGAAGGCCAATGTGGTGGCAGATGCATTGAGCAGGAACTCTCATGTCAGTGCAGCTCAGATTCAGGTATTGAGGTTACCTTATTTGATTCAGTTGAGAGCTCTGAATGTGCAGTTGAATCTGGAGCATGATGGAGTGTTGTTGGCCACTTTAAGGCTTAGGCTGATGTTACATGACAGGATCAGACGAGTTCAGGACAAGGATCCTACTATGGTGAGATTGATTGAGAAAGTGAAGGCCGACTTGAGTTCTGGATTTGATGTGAGAGATGGGACTTTATGGTTGGGACAAAGGCTTTGTGTTCCTGATATGGATTATTTGAGGCGTGAGATTTTAGAGGAGGCGCATTTGGCTGCCTATGCTATGCATCCTGGCACTACCAAGATGTATAACACCCTTAAGCAACATTTCTGGTAGCCTGGCATGAAGAGGCAAGTGGCCGAGTATGTTTCCAGATGTGTGACGTGCCAGCAGGTTAAGGCTGAGAACCAGGCTCCAGTGGGGAAATTGCATTCGTTGCCTATTTCAGAGTGGAAATGGGAACTAATCACTATAGATTTTATTATGGGGTTGCCTAGGACGCCGAGGTAGCACGATGCGATCTGGGTCATAGTGGACCGGTTGACTAAATTGGCCCATTTCTTACCAGTGAGGGAGAACAATACTCTCAATCAGTTAGCCCAGAAGTATATGACTGAGATAGTGAGGCAGCATGGAGTTCTAGTGTCTATAGTCTCGAGCATGGGATCCGAGTTTACTTGAGGTTACGGAAGAGTTTGCGATCGACTATGGGGACAGATTAAATTTCAATCTGACTTTTCATCCTCAGAAAGATGGTCAGAGTGAGAGGATGATTAAGACTGTTGAGGATATGCTTTGAGCTTGTGTATTGGAGTTCCGAGGAGCTTGGGATCAGTATTTGGCTCTGATTGAGTTTGCATATAATAACCAGTACCATAGTAGTATTGGGATGACCCCATATGAGGCTTTGTATGGGAGACAGTGTAGATCACCTCTTTATTGGGATGAAGAGGGTATGAGGATACTTGAGGGTCCCGAGCTGATTCAGGACACTGTTAATAAGGTAAAATTGATTCGGAGATGCATTAAGGCGGCTCAAGGATAGACAGAAGAGTTATGTGGATCAGCATCGGAGAGAGATGGTATATGATGTAGGAGACAGAGCTTTTCTCAGAGTGTCGCCATGGAGGGGAGTGCTGAGATTTGGTAAGAAAGGCAAGTTGAGCCCTAGGTGCATTGGTCCTTATGAGATCCTCGAGAGGATAGGACCTTTGGCATATAAGTTGGCTTTACCGAGTGAGTTGTCTCAGTTGCATGTGTCTTCCATGTGAGTATGCTCCAGAGATATCGATCGGACCCGACCCATGTGATACCGGCTCAGGAGATTGAGGTAGCTAGTAATTTGAGTTTTGTAGAGGAGCCGACTCAGATTGTGGGATCTCGGGTTAAGCAGTTGAGGAATATGTTTATTCCATTGGTGAAGGTCTTATGGAGAAACCACTTAATTAAGGAAGCCACTTGGGAGGCTGAGGAGCACATGAGGAGGCAGTACCCTCATCTGTTCGATCAGACAGGTAAGAAATTTCGAGGAAGAAATTTTTGTTAGGAGGGGAGAATTGTAACATCCTGTCACCGATGGGATAGGTATAGTGGTAATCTGGCATGGGTCAGACTTGTGCATTCATATTTTGGCATGTTCATGCATTTTTGGCCTCTATATTTATTGATAAATGATCATTGTTGCACTAGCATATGCAGGTACATGCATGTATGACATATTTCCGGTATAATTGTGTATTTTGGAAATTCGGTGTTAATTGTGTAGATTGTGCTTTGAATATTGAATTGGAGTGAAAAATGAGTTCTAAGGGTTTGAAAAATGGAATTGAAGTGTATGATCATGTGTTTTATATTTTTGAGGATTTTTAGGAATTTTTCTGGGATTTTTGGAGTAATAGGTCCAGACCGAAAAAATGACTAAATGACAGATTAATTAGATTTCTGGTTCCGAAATTGACTGGCCAATGGCACTAGAAAATTAGGGTTATGATTTTAGGAATTGTTGCTTAGAGCCATTGGAAATTTGGGAGAATTTAGCATAAGAAATTGGATTTAGGATTTTCGTACTGGTCTAGTGACTAGTTGATTGCCAAGCAAGCCATAAGCTTTTAAATTGTTGACTTTTAAAACCCTTGCTCTTTGGTTTTGCTTCCCACGAGGCTCTCTTACCTTTGAAAGAAAAAGATTGCTCTCCTTGATGATTTTCTTCTCCTTTTTCGTGGATCTCCTCCTTGCTCACTTTCTTTCATTTTCTTCTTGCATAATTGCTTTCTTCTTCACCTATAAACTATCCTTGAGCTTTATGATGGAGAAGATGATGATTGGTGTGGGTTTAGGTGTTAACCGTGGGTGTTGTTAGAGTTGGAAGGGTCGGAGATTTTGAAGGTTTGAAGGTTTAAATCAAATAAGTTCTTATTCCTTTTGCATTGGATAGTCTAGTTTGTGGATTATTTGAAATATAATGATGATTGATTAGAGTATTTGAGGAATGGGAAATGTATAAGTTTCGGATGATATGATTTGATGATTTTATCTTGTTTTGTTTTGGGTAATTGAGGGATAATGGTTATTTGATGGATTTGAGTTTAGGGATTAGTTGTTTATGCATGAGTTGGGTGAACCATCGATGATGGTTTCTCGCTAAGTTCGCAAAACTCACCCAACATTGCAAATATTTTTCAAGACAGAGATAGTAGACGCCTAGCTCCAGAGAGAGAGACTTTTCCTACCTTAGAGATTGTGTTGGCAAGAGAAGTTATGGCACAGAGGTCGGTCAGCTGGGACTTTTGGGGATGACCTAGTTAGGAGTTGTTTTAGTTTGCTTTTGGATTTGTACTGACAGTGATCTATGACAGTTGTATATTTATGGTTTCTAAGAAATGAAATGAGAAAGTATTTTGGATTTTTAGATTAGTGATTGTTATTATTACGGATGTTTATTGTGATGCCATATGAAGTAAGGTAGTGATTGTTCTGGTGGTGCACCCTTGTTGTAGAATATGTATCGGAATGACCTACGGGTGTCCCGGTGCGTACTCTACGGTAAGGGGGCGCTACAACGTATGCTCCACACGAGAATCCCACAACCTAAAGCGCCATTCATTGTTGTTCCCAAAGATCTGCAAAAAAATAAAATGAAATAATAACCAAAACTTCTACCTTGCTCCCTCTCCAACCATGACAGACTTCGTTGAGCTGTCGTCAACGTCTACGAGCGAACCAAATACGTCGGCAAGCCCCTATTCGAGCTCTCTACTGCACCCATGACGTGAGCCTTTCGAGCATGGGCTCCTCCCAATCCCAAAGCTCGTATTTTCTGACCTGAGTCAGACCCTCACCCAATTGAAACAAACACTTGCCGTTAGAACTCAAGTCGACTCGACCACCCTCTCGGCGTCGCTCCAGATCTCCACCGAGCACGTCAAAATCTGACCACAGCGATTGTTTCAATTATAAGCATTAACAGAAAAACTATGGTTGGATTCGTCCTTAGTATATATACTTAATGATAAGATTTTAGTATATATACTTAATGATAAGATTATTTTAAGATTGGAATAGGATATTCTAACTTAGAAAAAGAATGCTTTGATAAAATAGAGTATTCTAAGACATATTATCAAATAAAAATTTTAAATTTGTCTTAAAATCAATTTTAATTCCAAAATTGAAGTAATTATTTTCTTAATATGATTAAGATTAATAACTTATTGATTTCTAATTTAATTTCAAAAAGTTGTTCTAAAATGAATATTAATTAGTTTCAATTAGATTGAATTTATTTAAGTAGACTCTTTAAAATTAAGTTTTCTTAAGTAATTAAGGAAGCTGTTAATTAAATTTATTTTTTAATTTGATTAAGATAAATTAAAGTTGTATGACGATAAACCGTTTCGTCACAATAAGAAAAAATATTAGTGACCAAATTAACTATGTTTTATTACAACAACAAAATATTACTTACCAACATATGTTTTGTCACAATTGCAATTAATTCCGTCAAAATTATTTTGGCCCCAAATTTCATAGGTTTTCTTGACAAAACTTAGTGATAATATAAAATTTAACACTATTAATATATTAATAGTGACAATTTAACTATGAAAGATACTAAATTGCCAAAATTATCATTGTATTAGTGACAAAATATAAAACATCACAAATAATCCAATAAATAGTGTCAATCAATTGTCTTGGAACTAAAAATATCGTATTTGAGATGACAAAATAGTTAGTCACAAAAAATTATCACTAAATTACGAATAGTTATGATCGTAGTTATAGTTAGGTTATTGTGACAATATAAAATAGAAACTAATTAATTGAATATTTATTCTTTAAAATTTTATTCTTTAAATAAAATTTTCTTAATCTTTAAATTTTCTATTTTTCATAAAACTTCTTCAATTTATGTTAAAAATAATGGAAAAATATTAAATAAATATTATATATAAATCAATAAAATCTTACCCAATTTAATTCTTAATTTTGACTTAAAATAATTAAATTGAACTTAAAATAATAATTAAATATAATTTATTAATTTAAATCTAATTTGTTTAGTTCAGTATTAAATTTAAATTGTGTCACATATCCCATATATTTCAAAAGTTCAACTAGAGATGTATGTTTTGATAATTAAAAATTTTGAGAATTTTAAATAAAGTTAATTAAATTATATAAAATTTCTATATCATTCACCTTATTTTTATAATTGTTTAATTTAACATATTATTAATTAATTATGTCAATAAATCATATTTAAATCAATCTTAATATCATTAAATGATTAAAATTTTAATACATAAGTTATGATCCAATTTAATATTATATCAATCAGAGAAATTGAATTTCTCGCGCATGGCATGAGCATGTATAATGAGGATGAGGATTTCATGTATTGGTCAGAAAATGTTACTGCATGAGATATGAACGTTTATGATGATAGTAAGGAAGTTAATTATGTAAAAGATGATTGTGAAGGTCTATTGGTGTGATAACTTTGTCGTGGTTTCTCTAAACTAACTTTAAGTTACATTTTCCTCCAAATTTTGGTATATATTTCATTGATTTAAGTTAATTATTTGTTTTTGTTTTACATTACTAACATAACGTAACTTATATAAAGTATTATTAATTTACATAACTAAGATAACTTATATAAATTGTTATTATTTTATTAATAAAATAACTCGTACATAATGTTATTATAATACACTATTATGATAACTTTTCTAAAGTATTATTATTTTACATTTATTAAAGTAACTCATATAAAGTGTTATTGATTTACATTACTAACATAACTTATATAAAATGTTATTAATCTACATAACCAAGATAACTCATATAAATTGTTATTATTTTATTAATAAAGTAACTCATACATAATGTTATTATAATATACTATTATGCTTTTCTAAAATGTTATTATTTTACATTTACTAAAGTAACTCATATAAAGTGTTATTGATCTATATTACTAACGTAACTTATATAAATTGTTATTAATTTACATAACTAAGATAACTCATACATAATTTTATTATAATACACTATTATAATAACTTTTCTAAAGTGTTATTATTTTACATTTACTAAAGTAACTCATATAAAGTGTTATTGATTTACATTACTAACATAACTTATATCAAGTGTTATTAATTTACATAACTAAGATAACTCATATAAATTGTTTTTATTTTGTTAATAAAGTAACTCATACATAATGTTATTATAATACACTATTATGGTAACTTTTCTAAAATGTTATTATTTTACATTTACTAGGGTAACTTATATGAAATGTTATTATTTTACATTACTAAGGTAACTTAAATCAATTGTTATTATTTTATGATATTAAGATAACTCATATAAAGTGTTATAAATTTATTATTAAAGTAACTAATATAAAGTGTCATTATTTTACATCACTTTCATAACATCTTAAAATAGTAACCTTTTATAATGTTTAGTAACACTTAAAAAATTGTTATCAATGATAAATTATATGTTATAAAATTATAAAGTGTTACTTATCAAATTAAGAATCATAACATTTTAAGATATAATGTTACCATAGATAGGTATTTTATAACATATTGTCAAAAGTGTTCGTCTCAGTATTCTTGTATGTCATTTTTGTAGTAGTGAATTTTACGATGACTTTTTCTCATAATAATGTATCTAATGTGGATTTAGATTATCTTTTTTCTGAATTAAAAGTATTACAAATGACTTTGTCAAATGAGTTAATGTCATCAGTTGAAATATTAGAATTTGTTCAAGCTGCAGATTGTTATCCAAATGTTTCAATTGCTTATCGAATTCTATTGACTATACATGTGACTGTAGCATCAGCTGAGAGAAGTTTCTCAAAGTTAAAATTATTGAAAACCTACTTGAGGTTATCAATTTCACAAGAAAGGTTGAATGGTTTAACTATGTTATGTATTGAGAAGGATATGTTGGACAATATTAATCTTGATAACATTATTAATGATTTTGCATCTAGAAATGCACAGAGAAATTGTTTTTCATAAATCATGATCCTATGTGTATTTGTTAGTGTTATGACCATTTAATATTTAGTTGATTATGTAAACTTATAAATTTATGTTTCATACAAATATGTAAACTTAAGTATATTGTCAATTTATTGGGGTTTTTTTTTAATTTCGCCCAGGGCCTATAAAACTATAGGAACGGCCCTGCCGAAGTCCCACAATAAAACGGGGTCTAGGGAGGTCTGATAATACGCAGCCTTACCCCTATATAGTAGAGAGGTTGTTTCCGGTAGAGCCACATGCAAATTTGACAATATAAGAGTGATGCAAGTTACAGATAGAAAAGGTAAAACTAGCACGAAAAATATTATGTCAATAAAAATACAATAAATAAATAGACAGGGTATACCTGATTATACCAGATCTACGAGTACCTGATAAGCTGCACAGCCTGGCTCTTCTTATCTTTAATTAGGTTAGGAGTCCTTGCTCGGAGACCCTAAAGGTATGACAATCTTACTGTCCCCATACACCTGTCCTGAGAAGCCAGGTTGAATGCCTGTAAGCCTTGTCCAAGCCTTATACTTAGGAAGGGGAGAATAGACGTTGGGTTGGACTTCCTACGTGAGAATCTGCATATCTCGCGTATTATTAGCAAATAACTACTATATTGGTTCGGCAACTCTTAAATGTTAATCCTTTACCCTTATTCGATTACACCATGCTTCTCTATTTCTAGCCACTACCTTAGAAAGAGCCAACTCTGACAAATCCTTCTTGATCACTTCCTTCCAGGTTTTATAAGGCATCCCTCTTCTCCTCTTGTACTCACTAAGGGTTACTCTCCCACCGCTTCATACCGGAGCATCAGTGGGCTTCCTGCGCACATGCTCAAACTACCTAAGCCTAGTCTCTCTTAACTTGTCAGCAATACTATCTACCTATAATCTATCTCTCGCCACTCGATTTCAGACCTTATCTCTTCTAGTAATGTCACACATCCATCGAAGCATTCTCATTTCTACCACCAATAACTGCCTTGTGTGCCTACGTTTGGCAAGTCAACATTCTGCCTCATATAACATAGTTGGACGGATCACCATTTTATAAAACTTCCTCTTGAGTTTTAAAGGAATCTTTTTGTCACATAAAATCCCTGATGCACTCCTCCATCTGCTCCATCCGGACCTAATATGATTTACTATATCAGCATTGATATTACCGTCACTCTGAATGACAGACCTGAGATATTTAAAGCTAGATCTCTGTGGCATGATGTCATTACCAATTTCTACCACCACCTCCTGTACCAACTGACTTCTTGAAAAGTTGCATTATAAGTATTCCGTCTTAGATCTGCTCATCCAGAAACATTTCGATTCTAACGTAGCTCTCCAACATTCTAGCTTGGCATTGACCCCCTCCTTGATCTCATCCACTAGTACAATATCATCAACAAATAACATACACCATGGTACCTCTCCTTGAATATGTTTGATAAGTTCATCTAGCACTAATGTGAACAAAAAAGGGCTTAAAGTAGATCCTTGATGTAGTCCAACACTGATAGAAAATGCTTCTGTGCTGCCTCCTATCGTTCTTACACTAGTCAATGCTCTTTTATACATATCCCTAATCACATTAATATAAGTCATAGGAACGTCCTTAGCCTCCAAACATCTCCATAAGAATTTCCTAGGAACCCTATCATACACCATCTCCAAATCAATAAAAACTATATACAAATTCCGTTTTCGTTCCCTGTAGCATTCCATGAGTCTACGTAGTAAGTGTATTACTTCTGTCGTGGACCTACCAGGCATAAATTTAAATTGGTTGGACAATACAGAAGCAACTCTCCAGATCCTTTTTTCAATTACCTTCTCCCACAACTTCATGGTGTAACTTAATAGTTTGATGTCTCTGTAGTTATGACATTGTTGGATGTCCCCTTTGGCCTTGTATAAGGGAATCAACTTACTCAATCGTCATTCATCTGGCATTTTGACTGACTCTAGGATCACATTAAAAAGTTGAACTAACCACTCAATACTGACAACTCCTATATGCTTCCATACCTCTATAGGGATCTCGTCCAGCGCCACGACCCTCCCTCTCCCCATCCCCCTCAAGACCTTTGTAAGTTCACCCCTTATGACCCTTTCCCATGAGTACCTGTTAAGAACATGCCCCAACACAGAGGGTTCGCCTACGTTTATGTTGCCCACTATCTCTACGTTATACAAGCCATAAAAGTATCACTGCCATCTCCTCTTAATGGCTTGAGCCTCTGTGAGTACCTGGCCTACTTCATCCCATATACAGCAAACTTGGTTGAAATCATACGTACTACGTGCCCTATTACGTGCTAGCTTGAAATCTTTTAAGCTCCAGTCAACGTATCCAAGTCCCTGTACATAGCCTCGTATGCTTCTCCCCTAGCCACAGAGATAGTTTTCTTTGCCTTCTGTTTTGCCAGTCTATACCTCACTCTATTAATTTCCTGCTCCGCCCCTGTTGTACTTGCTAAAAGATCTTTAAAAACTCTTTTTTTCGCCTTAACCGCCCCTTGGACCTCGCCCGACCACCACCAAGATTCCATCTGCCCTCCCCCTGCCCTTTGGATACTCCTTTGGATACCCTTAAGTATTTTTTTGGCAGTTGCTCACACTACGGGGGCTACATCTTCCCACATCCGATTAGCATCCCCCCTTACAGACCTGAATTAGACCAAACTTGAGTCCTAAATTGTACCACCTTGTCCCCTTTTAGCCTCCACCACTTAATTTTACGACAATTCGTGTTAACAAGCTGGGACCTCCATCCCTTGATTCCTAGATCCCAAACTAGTAATTTATGTTGAGTCGATATGCAGGCGGCCGGAAGAACTTTGCAATCCTTGCACCATGATCTAACACTTTTTCTGATAAGGAAATAATCAATTTGCGTTTTGGATGTGCTACTCTGAAAAGTCACCAAGTGCGCCTCGTTTTTCTTAAACTGAGAATTAGCTATTACTAACTCATATGTAACGGCCATGTTTAATAAAACCAACCCATTTTCATTTCTAGTTCCATATCCGAAGTCCCTATGTGCTACGGCATATCCATCCGAACCAACCCCTTTATGCCCATTAAAATCACCTCCTAGGATGATCTGCTCCATATCAGAGAATTGTAGCAACACCCCATCAAACGCCTCCCAGAACAGACGCTTCTGTTGTATGTCTGAACCTATTTGAGGTGCATACGCACAAACTACATTGAGAATCACATTGCTAAAAACCAAATTTGCCACCATAATCCTATCATTGACCCTAGTAATCCCCACCACTCGGTCTATAAGTTCCTTGATGACTAAGATACCTACCCCATTTTACTTTTGTGTACTTCCTGCGTACCATAGTTTGAATGCAACATCCCACTACCATAAGGCAAATACTCGAACACCCGAAGGGCATTCAAGTACATACCTTATGATAATGGTATGTTGGAGCAAAACATATCCGACTTACTCATGGCAATCCAACAAACACATGGCATCATCTAACGCACTCAAAGTAACTAAATTTTAAAACCATTCAAATCCTTTCATTCATAAAGCTTACACTGATACCACCAAAAGACTAAGCATAAAAGCTTATATAATATCCAATAAAACGACAAAAATAAGGCTAGAACACTTCTGGTGTCAGCTGACAGACCTCTGAGCCATATCTCAAACCAAAAGATTCCTTAAGCCCTGACTAAGGAATTAGGTCTCCTGACTCGTACCTGAAAAGCCACATTGCAAATTTTGATGAGTTTTGCAAACTCCATGAGTGAACCATCATCGATGAATTCACCGGATCATAAGCACACATCACATATTACACAAACATTCATAAACAGATACGTTTATGATTCAAAAATTCATACAATAGAGTATAACATTCAATCATTGCCAAACAACTCATATATGAACAAATACATATACATATGAGACTCACATTCGTTCTTATTGTTGTGACTGAATGCCTATCACATACTTATACAATTGCTGGCCCGTAGGGCTCAATCAGAACAGAATCACGGAGCATAGCTCTACATGCACACACATATATCACGGAGCAAAGCTCTACGTGGAAGCGCTTCATACGACAATTCAAGTCACAACGCCTTTATCTGAGCATGCATTTTATGAAATGCATCAATCTGAATATGGCATGTATCACAATCACATATTCAACAGAACTCATATTCATCGGATCTAAATCCGGCATTCAACTTTCGTTGAGGATTCACATAACATTCATAATCACGTTTAGAATTTCATAGCAAACAAAGTCACAATCAGAGCACTTCTAATACATTCCCAAATATTGATCTCCTCGGACAATTGAAGTTCGGAATTCATAATTAAATCGTAAGCAATAAAACAAAATTGGAAGCTTAAACAAATCAGATTAAATCAATCCTAGGAAAACATCTAGGTTGACTCACAGTACGCTCCAATAATGTTGGGACCGGATCTGAGAACCGGATCCCAACCAAAAAACGAAGAACGAAGGGAACGGAATCGAATGGAGACGGAAATTTCGTATCGAAATTTCGAATCAGAATACAAAGCATATGAATCGAAAGCGAAGCGCATAAACGGAAATTTCGCATCGAAATTTCGAATCGGAAACAATATGGTGAATTACAATTCGATACAAATAACAGAATGCGAATCGAATCAAAGAACAAAGGTGAACTGAAAGCAAATCGAATCATAAAGCGACATACAAAGCGAATTAATTGAATCCAAGCGAAGCGAATCGATAAGCGAAGCAAACAAAGCGGACGAAACAAATCATATAGCAAAACAAAGCGAAGTGGATACTCAACAAATGTCCGACATCCGAGATCAATAAGGAACACAATCGCGTTGGAAATCTAAACTAAGACATATCCGAAATCCGGTATGAATTTTTTTTTCTTTCTTTCTTATTCTCATTTCTTACATCAATCACATCCATATAATTTCCCATAGGAAATTCATTCTTAAACCCAAAACTCAGCAATCATACAAAATCTTATACAAATCCATACAAATCTCAAATCACACTTTATTCTCATTTTATCGAAATTTCGGTGACATAAATTTGCATTTATCCTAACGAAACCGCAAAGTGTTCAAAACAACACTCTAAAAGCCCAATAAATCAAACAATCATCAAAATCAACCGGACCCTCCGTCCGGGATCTCAGCAGAACAAACGCAATCTTAATTCTAAAACATTCTCATAACTATAATACAATATATTGATCTCATAACTCAATCTCATTTCCAAACTTATACACAATTCCATATACAAATTCCAAAACCATGCACAACACCCGACTTTATACGCAAATACACTTTTCCAAACTTATCTTAAGCCATAAACATATTCATACTAAAGATCCAAATTACACAAAATCTAAGCGACACAAAGTCGGCGATGTCTTCACATTCTTTCATCCGATCTCCCGTCAAACACGGAGATGGGGATGAAAGGGGGTTAGCTTCGGAAGCTCGTGGATAACACATTTATAAATTGAATAATAAGCGAAATCAATTTTCATAAACTTTTGCCAAAAGGCTAATTTTTCAAACTTTATAATTTTCAAACAATTTCCTCAAACCCTTTTTTCATATTTTCAAACTTTTCCTCAAACCCTTTTCATATTTTTCAAACTTTTCATAATAATCTCACTTTTCTCATTTTTTTCAAACTTCTCGAATTTTTCATAAATATGAATGCAACATTCGAAACAAAATTGAAAACACATAACATATCGAGAATGGTGCAGTTCGCCTAAAATAGAGCGTCATCGCACATTCCCGCATAGATCACATGCGTCGTGAGCAGAGCGTACTACACTTTCCGCATAGCGGTCGATTGTAGCCGTAAGGAGTCCGAAATCGCACTCCGTACACTAGCGGGCGTATGAAGCGAAGGCTATACAAATAGAGACAACGCTGACTCACCAAAGAACCTAACCAAACCCACATAACACGTAAACGAAAACAAAGATTCGAATTGCCCGAAGGCACTTTTCAAAATCTTGATTTTCTTCAAATTTTCCACAAAATGCATACAACTCAATTTATTCAATCTATCGTTCACTAAATTCAACAATCAAATCATTCAATCAAACAATAATTTCAGCAATTGAATAATGCATACACAACAAATGCACTTTCAGAAATTTCTATCAATTTATCAAATCATTTAAAACAATGAATTTAAGCTTATAAAAATTTTCCAGAAAACATTCGGAAATCATAATTTCAAACATTTACAAAACAATAATTTATCAAAATTTCACATTTTTGCTTTCTTTAATTTTTGAAAATTCGTATTAAGCTTACAGATCAAAATATAAATATGCTACCCACCTCGAAATGATGCCAGAAGTTTGTCCAAATCGTCAATTCTCCAAATTCCTTCTTCTTTCTTCAATTTAAAAATTCCCTAAGCCATAAATATCCAAATTTATCATCATAATTTGCATAATTCTCAACCTTAACTATAGGGAAATTCATAAGCATCATTTTTCCAAGCTTTCTAAATTATAACTTTTCACACACTTTAATTTTCACAATTGACCTAAACTAAATTTCTCCAAATTCCATATCATAATTCACAATTTCTTCAAAACTAATTTCAAAATTTTCAAACCCATATGAATATCTATACTTCAACACCAATAATTCACTAAATCCTCAAATACAAAATTTAACCTAAACCTTAATTAATTTCCATTCAAAATTTAAACATCATTTCAGGCATATACATCCAAACTAGCTTCATAAATCACATATCCCCATTATTTTCCATATTTCTAAACCAATAAATCACTAAAAACTCAAAGTAGAAAAATTTCTCTTACCTCTTCTCCTCTTCATTTTCGGATTTTTTTAAGTCCCAAGAGAAGCTTTCCTCTCCTTCTATAAGTTTCCCCTTGAAACTACTTCAAAACAAGCATGAAATCTCCAAAAAAAATCAAACTCTCTAAGTTTTTCTCCTTCTCCACCGTCGACCTTCATCTTCTCCTTCATCTTTTATTCCTTCTTCTCATTCTCTTCTTTAATTCTCTAGAAATTTCGTGAGTCTTCAGCCACCACAAACGACAACCATCTTAAATATCTCATGCCATGTCATTAAAAATTGATCAAAGACCAAAATACCCCTCATATGTTACTTTATGCCATTTTCACTTGCGGTTTTGATTCGCACTATCGAGTTGAAAGAATTTGTTGAAACTTCCTTCTCGATAAATGTTCCTCTCATTCATACGAATCCAACGCCATCAACCGCGCTCGATTCGGATCACTACACCAAAAGTTATGCGCAAAACAGTTTGAGAATATCCATATTCTAACACATTTTCCATGTACGATTATTTCCGTCCAACATTTCACATTCTTAATCCCAGAATTGAAACTCGATGTCTTCATAACAATTGTAGCCTTATGTCTCTAGTTTAATTCAAAACAAGAATAGTCTCATTTCGATTCCCAGATCAAAAGGTATGATCAAAATACTCTCAGGTGTTCCTAATCCAACAATTTCACCCTAATCCGAACTTAAATTCAGAAATTAAAAGTCTTAGGGGCAAAATTGACATTTCATATCTTCATATGATTTGTAGCCCTTTGTCTTATCTTTATTTCACCTCAAGAATCACTTCAATCGGATCTCTACAGATCCCAAATTGCACAAAATACTGAACTATGCTCGGAAAATTTCCCGACTCATTTTGATTAAATTAATCACCATTAATTTAATCTCAAAAATTCACAAATTTCTTTGAGGATGTAGATAATTGTCTTAGGAATCCAACGTCGTAAGAATCGACTCAATCAAATATCGGACGGAAAAGATATAAGCAAAATAGTGAACAAAGGTCGAATTTGTGAAAGGAGGCTAACAAAGGAATCAAAACGGCGCCGTTTTGGAGAAACAAAAACGGCGTCGCACCAAGCGAAAACGCCCGCGTGCTGCGCGTGCCGAGGGCGAGGTCGCCCTGGCGACGCGTCGCCCTAGCGACGCCAGCCGGACGCTAGCCATCGCTACGGCGATGCGTCGCCTCGCCTAGCGACGGGGGTACTTCATTTTCCTCTTTTTTTTTCACTTAAAATCCAAAACTTCCGAAATTCATAACTCTTAATCCCGAACTCCAATTTTGACAAACTTAGTCTCTATAGAAATCTTGAAGGAAGCACTACATCTTCCAAGAAGGACATAAAAATCAATTCGACTCCTACGGGAGTCCATTTTCCGGTTAAAGATACTATCCTCTAATATTCATGCTAAAACCATAATATAAACTTGTAAAAATCATAACTTATTATTCCGAGATCGAAAAATTGCATACTTTATATCGGAATAAAGATCAAAACAAATCCTTAAATTTTCATGATGAACATCAAAGCTCAATTAACCTCTAACTAGGTTAATTTCTCAGTTAAAATCAAAAGTCAACCCTACCACACATAAACTTTGACTGATCATAACTTTCACTCCCGATATTGAAAAATTACCAACTTTATGTCTACAGAAAGCTCTTAACATAATCTACAAGTTTCATGTAGATTATTTTATCAAATTTTACCTAAATCAAAAGTCAACTCTCAAAGTCAAACATTCTCTCTCCAAAAGTCAAACTTTCTAAATTCTTCAAATTTTCACACTTTTCTTTTAATTCTTGCTATTTAACTTCATTTCAATCAACTCATCCACTTTCCTCTCATAATCCATATAAATTTATTCAAATATTAAAGTCCTCAAAATTAAACAATTCATTTCTCATAAATTTTTCTTAAGTTCATCAAATTTCCTTAAATTCATTCTCATTCTCACCAATTCTTTCTCACTTTAAATTCATTTTAATATTTCTAATTTTCATCAAAAGTTCGGGGTCCAACATTTCTCCCCCTCTTAAAAGAATTTCGTCCTCGAAATTCACACTTACTTAAACTCCAAGTAACTCATTCTTGCATAAATTTCTTTCTAAATAAAAATCATCAAGCACTTTCTCACTAATTTCTTTCCAAAACTCATAATCAATCACTTTCTCTTATCAATTTCCTCATCATGCATATTCTCAATCTTTCCCCAAAATTCTCAATTCTTGATTCACATACCAGCCATATCATATATTCCTATCATCAAATTCATATTTCCAATATTTCTCAGTATCAAAATCAATCATCCTAATTCATCATGCATTTCAAATCTCAATTTCATGAACTCTTTCCTTAAATTGCTCAAAATTCTTATCATCTTCATCAAATTATCATCTTCATCAAATAATCACTTTTATTCATCACATAATTCATGACAAATCATTCATATCAATTTCACATTCCTAAAGTCATTCATACTTATTGTCATCGAAATCAAACGATCACTTAGCACATTCTCACAAATTCAATTTCTCCTTACACACTCTTCTTAATCTTGTATGCCCAGTTAAGATCCTAATACTGGGCTCAATCTTAACAAACATATAGCCCAAGTCCTAATACTGGGCTCTGATACCATAAATATTGGGACCCGATCCGGGAACCGGATCCCAACCGAAAAACGAAGAACGAAGGGAACGGAATCGAATGTAGACGGAAATTTCGTATCGAAATTTCGAATCAGAATACAAAGCATATGAATCGAAAACGAAGCGCATAAACGGAAATTTCGCATCGAAATTTTGAATCGGAAACAATATGGCGAATTACAATTCGATATAAATAACAGAATGCGATCGAATCAAAGAACAAAGGTGAACTGAAAGCAAATCGAATCATAAAGCGACATACAAAGCGAATTAATTCGGAATCCAAACGGGAACGAATCGATAAACGAAGCAAACAAAACGGACGAAACAAATCATATAGCAAAACAAAGCGAAGTGGATACTCAACAAATGTCCGACATCCGAGATCAATAAGGAACACAATCGCGTTGGAAATCTAAACTAAGACATATCCGAAATCCGGTATGATTTTTTTCTTTCTTTCTTTCTTATTCTCATTTCTTACATCAATCACATCCATATAATTTCCCATAGGAAATTCATTCTTAAACCCAAAACTCAGCAATCATACAAAATCTTATACAAATCCATACAAATCTCAAATCACACTTTATTCTCATTTTATCGAAATTTCGGCAGGATAACGGCTGCATTTATCCTAACCCAAACCTGCAAAGTGTTCAAAACAACACTTCTAAAAGCCCAATAAATCAAATAATCATCAAAATCAACCGGACCCTCCGTCCAGGATCTCAGCAGAACAAACGCAATCTTAATTCTAAAACATTCTCATAACTATAATACAATATATTGATCTCATAACTCAATCTCATTTCCAAACTTATACACAATTCCATATACAAATTCCAAAACCATGCACAACACCCGACTTTATACGCAAATACACTTTTCCAAACTTATCTTAAGCCATAAACATATTCATAATAAAGATCCAAATTACACAAAATCTAACTGACACAAATGTCGAAACTGATGTCTTCACATTCTTTCATCCGATCTCACCTTTCGAAACACGGAGATGGGGATGAAAGGGGGTAGCTTCTAAGCTCGTAGATAACACATTTATAAATTGAATAATAAGCAGAAATCAATTTTCATAAACTTTTTGCCAAAAGGCTAATTTTTCAAACTTTATAATTTTTCAAACAATTTCCTCAAACCCTTTTTTTCATATTTTTCAAACTTTTTCCTCAAACCCTTTTTCATATTTTTCAAACTTTTCACAATAATCTCACTTTTTCTCATTTTTTTTCAAACTTCTCGAATTTTTCATGAATATGAATGCAACATTCAGAGACAAAATTGAAAACACATAACATATCAGAATGGTCTGGTTCGGTCCAAAACAGAACGTACTGCACATTCTCGCATAGCGGTCCTGTGATGTCGTGAACAGAACGTATTACACTTTCCCGCATAGCGGTCTAGTGTAGCCGTGAGGGAGTCCGAAATCGCAGCTCCGTGTCACTAGCGGGCAGCCGAGCGAAGGCTATACAAATAGAGACAACGCTGACTCACCAAAGGACCTAACCGAACCCACATAACACGTAAACAGAAACAAAGATTCGAATTGCCCGAAGGCACTTTTCAAAATCTTGATTTTCTTCAAATTTTCCACAAAATGCATACAACTCAATTTATTCAATCTATCGTTCACTAAATTCAACAATCAAATCATTCAATCAAACAATAATTTCAGCAATTGAATAATGCATACACAACAAATGCACTTTCAAAAATTTCTATCAATTTATCAAATCATTTAAAACAATGAATTTAAGCTTATAAAAATTTTCCAGAAAACATTCGAAATCATAATTTCAAACATTTACAAAACAATAATTTATCAAAATTTCACATTTTGCTTTCTTTAATTTTGAAAATTCAGTATTAAGCTTACAGATCAAAATATAAATATGCTACCCACCTCGAAATGATGCCAGAAGTTTGTCCAAATCGTCAATTCTCCAAATTCCTTCTTCTTTCTTCAATTTAAAAATTCCCTAAGCCATAAATATCCAAATTTATCATCATAATTTGCATAATTCTCAACCTTAACTATAGGGAAATTCATAAGCATCATTTTTCCAAGCTTTCTAAATTATAACTTTTCACACACTTTAATTTTCACAATTGACCTAAACTAAATTTCTCCAAATTCCATATCATAATTCACAATTTCTTCAAAACTAATTTCAAAATTTTCAAACCCATATGAATATCTATACTTCAACACCAATAATTCACTAAATCCTCAAATACAAAATTTAACCTAAACCTTAATTAATTTCCATTCAAAATTTAAACATCACTTAAGGCATATACATCCAAACTAGCTTCATAAATCACATATCCCCATTATTTTCCATATTTCTAAACCAATAAATCACTAAAACTCAAAGTAGAAAATTTCTCTTACCTCTTCTCCTCTTCATTTTCGGATTTTTAAGTCCCAAGAGAAGCTTTCCTCTCCTTCTATAAGTTTCCCTTGAAACTACTTCAAAAAAGCATGAAATCTCCAAAAAATCAAACTCTAAGTTTTCTCCTTCTCCACCGTCGACCTTCATCTTCTCCTTCATCTTTTATTCCTTCTTCTCATTCTCTTCTTTAATTCTCTAGAATTTTCGTGAGTCTTCAGCCACCACAAACGACAACCATCTTAAATATCTCATGCCATGTCATTAAAAATTGATCAAAGACCAAAATACCCCTCATATGTTACTTTATGCCATTTTCACTTGCGGTTTTGATTTGCACTATCGAGTTGAAGGAATTTGTTGAAACTTCCTTCTCGAGAAATGTTCCTCTCATTCATACGAATCCAACTCCATCAACCGCGCTCGATTCGGATCACTACACCAAAAGTTATGCGCAAAACAGTTCAGGAATATCCATATTCTAACACATTTTCCATGTACGATTATTTCCGTCCAAAATTTCACATTCTTAATCCCAGAATTGAAACTCGATGTCTTCATAACAATTGTAGCCTTATGTCTCTAGTTTAATTCAAAACAAGAATCGTCTCATTTCGATTCCCAGATCAAAAGTTATGCTCAAAATACTCTCAGGTGTTCCTAATCCAAAAATTTCACCCTAATCCGAACTTAAATTCAGAAATTAAAAGTCTTAGGGGCAAAATTGATATTTCATGTCTTCATATGATTTGTATCCCTTTGTCTTATCTTTATTTCTCCTCAAGAATCACTTCAATCGGATCTCTACAAATCCCGAATTTCACAAAATACTGAACTATGCTCGGAAAATTTCCCGACTCAATTTGATTAAATTAATCACCATTAATTTAATCTCAAAAATTCACAAATTTCTATGAGGATGTAGATAATTGTCTTAGGAATCCAACGCCGTAAGAATCGACTCAATCAAATATCGGACGGAAAAGATATAAGCAAAATAGTGAACAAAGGTCGAATTTGTGAAAGGAGGCTAACAAAGGAATCAAAACGGTGCCGTTTTGGAGAAACAAAAACGGCGTCGCACCAAGCGAAAACGCCCGCGTGCTGCGCGTGCCGAGGGCGAGGATGCCCTGGCGACGCGTCGCCCTAGCGACGCCAGCCGGACGCTCGCCATCGCTATGGCGATGCGTCGCCTCGCCCTAGCGACGGGGGGGTACTTCATTTTCTTCTCTTTTTTTTCACTTAAAATCCAAAACTTCCGAAATTCATAACTCTTAATCCCGAACTCCAATTTTGACAAACTTAGTCTCTATAGAAAGCTTGGAGGAAGCACTACATCTTCCACGAAGGACATAAAAATCAATTCGACTCCTACGGGAGTCCATTTTCCGGTCAAATATACTATCCTCTAATATTCATGCTAAAACCATAATATAAACTTGTAAAAATCATAACTTATTATTCCGAGATCAAAAAATTGCATATTTTATATCGGAATAAAGATCAAAATAAATACTTAAATTTTCATGATGAACATCAAAGCTCAATTAACCTCTAACTAGGTTAATTTCTCAGTTAAAGTCAAAAGTCAACCCTAGCACACATAAACTTTGACTGATCATAACTTTCACTCTCGATATCGAAAAATTACCAACTTTATGGCTACAGAAAGCTCTTAACATAATCTACAAGTTTCATGTAGATCATTTTATCAAATTTTACCTAAATCAAAAGTCAACTCTCAAAGTCAAACATTCTCTCTCCAAAAGTCAAACTTTCTAAATTCTTCAAATTTTACACTTTTCTTTTAATTCTTGCTATTTAACTTCATTTCAATCAATTCATCCACTTTCCTCTCATAATCCATATAAATTCATTCAAATATTAAAGTCCTCAAAATTAAACAATTCATTTCTCATAAATTTTTCTTAAGTTCATCAAATTTCCTTAAATTCATTCTCATTCTCACCAATTCTTTCTCACTTTAAATTCATTTTAATATTTCTAATTTTTATCAAAAGTTCGGGGTCCAACAAATAAGCTATTGTCTGGATGGTCTGGCAATGTCCGATTGGCGTCCGATATGATCCTTTAAAATAGGCAAAACACATTCACAAATATCACATTTTGCACAATTGCACAAATGTTCTTTCATAAAAATATCAATGTATAGAATGTATGCACAATGCATGTTCAATGACAATTCTGGGGTGCAATAATGCGATCCTTATCAAAAATCATTTTGGAATCAAAGCCCTCATTAATAACATGTATTCTTACAATTGAATTGGACCAAAAAATGTCAAATAATTTCATAGCTTCATTGACCACTTCAGATTTTTCCTATAGAACATATTCGGGTCAACTTTCCATACTAAATTAGATCAGGTAAATGACCAAATTAGACAAAAAATCCTTCTATAAAGTTGTTCTCCCATTTCTTAGATTTCTAATGACACCAAAATCATTTAATTTGGATTAGTATACCAAGAGATATCCTCAAAAAATTCCAGACGGTTCATAAGTTCTAGAAAAATTTATACCTCAACTTCCAACCAAAATTTGAAAATCTTAGAGATAGAATTAAAACTCCATTTCTTCATAAAAGGTGTAGCCCTATGTCTCTAGTTTACAGGGAATCAAGAATCACCCAAATTGGATCAGTATAGAGAAAGTTATGGTCAAAATACAAAAGCATGTTCGAGCAGTCAAAGGATGGGTGCTCGTCGCGACGAGGGAAAAATATGAGGTCGCGACGAACAGCCCAAAAAATCGATTTTCTCGGGATTTTTACAACGTTCGCCGCGACGAGTTCAAGGGGGATTCACCTACGTCGCGGCAAGGAAGAAAATGAACGTCGCAGCGAGGAAGAAAATGGATGTCGCGACGAATAAACAAATTAAGCTACACGTCGCGACGAATAAATAAAAACACGTCGCGACGTCTGGTTCTGTAACTCGTCTTCTCCGATTTCTTTTTCCAGATTTTTCACTTCTATACCCAAAATAATCTCTAATACTTCACTCCAATGAACTCCTATTCCGGTTCGAACCATTTACATAAGATCAAACTCAAGATTCATTCTTAAACATCAACTTCACTTCTACTGATAAACAACGGACACAATGCATGTATCATTTCGACTATCTCAAAACCCGAACAGAGTGTAAACATTCATAGATTTTCAGGCACTCTTCTATAACTCATCTCAAATTAAACAGATCTCATTTCCTACTTTGCTGAATACATTCCTATTTCACATATTCAACCATCTAGTTCATTCATCACCGAAACTTAGCTTCCATAACATCACATGCATGCATTCATCTCCACTATAAAACATCATTTAACAACAACAACACTCAACTTAAACATAACTTACCTGAATCGGCTAAGAATTCCAGCAAGGAGGACCGATTACAAACATCAAAAGTCCCACAGTTTTCTTTCGGATTTCAAGTGTTTCATCACCGAGAATCCTTGCATGCATTTTTCCTAACTCAACTCACACTCGTGTATACTATACATGCCTTACACATGTCCTCTCTAACATGAGCCATTTGTCACACAATAATTAGTCCACATGTCACTCTATAATTGGCCCAAAAATTAATATTTTCACAAAATTCATTAAAAATCCCAAAATGTCCTAATTAATACCAAAATCACCAAAAACACATTTTAATCACAATTAATAATTCAATTGTACCCGAAAATGTCAAGAAATGCATGTACAATCATATAAATGTGCAAAAATGTGCATGTCACAATTAATAATGCATGATGTGCATTTTTCTAATTTCTCATCAATTAATCAAAAATCACAATTCTAGCCCCAGCATGGGTAACGGGATGTTACATTGAAACCCCTATCTCCTTTACTTTAGCCCTTGCCCACTTAGTTTCCTGAATGTAAGCTATTTGTATCCTATACTTGAATAAAATCTCACTAATTCTAAGGACTTCCCGTTAGGATCCCAATGTTCCAAGAGCCTAACCTCATTATGTCCTCTCCTGTTTTATCCCTGCATACTGCCCGCACTGACCCACCTGTACTAGTTTCAACTGTCCGACCTAAAGGCATCCCTTCTACTTTGTGTCTTTCACTCTATCCGTAGGTACTATCCTAAGAAGACCTCAAACAACTGATAATAATAGTAATAGCACACGATTATTAGCAATACTAAAAATAATTATATATATACTTAAAAGAGTACTACTAATAATAATACTAATAAACTAATAAAAATACAATAACAACTAAAAATATAAGAAAAAAAACTAAGCCAACCGAAGGGATCCTCAGTCCGATAAAACCCCCCCGTACTCGTAACCGTAGAAGCTCTCGCAAAGAAAAACTGAAGTGGCCGGCAAGAGAGTCTCTAAGCTTGGTGGAAAGATGTTGGAGAAAGCACTTTCAATGGTAACCACAACAATAAATAGAAATAATAATAAAAAGTGCATATATATATATATATATATATGCACAAAATAATGAGAAAAATTCTAATAATACTAATAATACTTATAATAATTATAATAAAGCCTAAAGCAAATACACAAAGACAATAGTAATAGTACTAAGCTACTAAATAGGAGACTAATAATAATAGAGAATGCAACGTTAATAATAACAAGAAAGCTCAATATATAATTATCCTATAAACTTTGTCTTATGTACCTAAATATGTATAAGATAAAAAATGCCTTTAAATTTATTTTTTCAGTAAGCTACAAAGTTGATTAACTCTAAGGCATAAAGCAAGAGCTACAACATATTTATTTATTGACTATAACTTTCTTGAATATCAACTATTCGAACTTGATATCCCACTTGGAGACAAAGACAGAGGACGTGAGTTTCTTACCCTCATAATTGACAATTATACCCTTATAATTGACTAATTTAGGGCAGATCTATACAAGATAATAAGCCTTTTGTTTTTGGGGATCTGATCCTCTGTTTTAATTAATCAATTTCAATCATGTTCTATTAAATCTTATCCACACATTTATGTAAGGTTGGAGCACCCTGTTTTAGATAGGGTGCTTCAACCCTTGCTTTGGTTTATCATCGACATCAATCTAGATGATTAGGTTAGCCTTAGGGCCTTGTTGGAACTATACAGGCGGTTGGGAAGTTTCCCTCTTTCTCTTCTCTAAGACATCCTCCTTCTAATGAGCTGCTGGAAGGGCAATATGCAGACCTGTTGATTGATTATCTCTACCTCTAATAACGTCTTTTCCTTTAACAACAATTCCTTTAAAAGAAGTGGATCGTCATAATCTAAGAGGGCCTTTACTTGAGAAGATAGGATATCGTTTTACATTTATCTCTCATTGAAGCTTTTTTCTCCCTCTCCCAATGTCTACCTTAAGTTCCACTCACTCTCATCTTCTAGGGAAAGATAAAAAAAAATAGTGTTTTCACCTATGAGTTTGCTTAGGAGTTTATTTAGCCTCATCTCAAACTCGACCTTTAAATTAAATCAACCTAGAAGTTTACCCAAAAGTTGAACCTATCACATAAACTAGAGCAGATTTATGTTCAGTTGTACTATCAAAAGATGATAAACTACTTAGAAGGAAGAGAAAGAGACATCCAAGAATGGAGGTGAAGTTGTCATATGACTAGACCTATCATCTCTAGAACAGTAAAAAAGAAAATCAACCGGAGTAAGCCTCATTTCACTCTTGAAGTTGTAGGAAGTACAAATCTTATTAAGCCTACAAACAAGTTCATTAATATGTGAGGAAACCTAATATAAGTTAGAATGAAGAAGTCAGCTTTTTGTCAATGACTCTTCTCTTATGCTTATGCTTAGCCTCTCATGTAGGCGAATTATTTTTCCTCACATACACAAGACCTACCAAAGTACCTCTACGAGACCTACTGTTTCCTAAAAAGTCTTTTAAGTTCTTCCTTTGAGGTCTGTGACGTCAGTTTCATTTAAGAGGTTTACAAGTGAAATCTGAGGAGTTATTGATACATATAAAACTAACGTGCCATATTTGGAGTTGCTGAGTTTGTTCTTTCATACTGAGAAGCTCACAAAGTACATTTACTCTTCGTCATCCGATTAAGTGTGGTTGTTATTGATCAATCATACACGGACAAACTATTGAAAAACCAGAGAAACGTAGAGAGAGAAATCTAGAGTGAGAAGGAATACTAAAACAGGGGCGAACAGAGGATTCACAAAAACTCAGTGAAGAACTGAGATTTCAATTAATAATGCAAGTACATGATTTCAGTGATTGACTATACATTTATAGCTAATTGCTAACTGTTGATTAACTGTTTTTTGACAGACTCTTCTTGATATCTTGAATTCTTGAGTTCTTTACGTAGTTGCATGCCTCGTATACATATCTTTATGCAGTCCGACAATTCCTGAGACATACAACCTACATTCTCCTCCTTGGATCAGGAATTTAACTTCTGAACTCCTACCATTGTTTTTAATTGCTGAAATCTCGACTCATGGAAACCTTTGGTGAAAAGATCAGCCTTCTAATTCTCCGTGGAGATATACTCCAATTTTAGCTCACCCTCTTGTTGTACGTCCCTTAGATAATAATATTTAAGCTTGAAGTGTTTTGTTTTACCATGAAATACTGAATTCAATGAAATGAAAATTGCTGCCTGATTGTCTACATATATCACCGTAGCTGAAGTTAGATGAACTTGTAAATCTTCAAGCAATTTTCTTACCCACACCCCTTGTTTCGCTGCTGCGGTTGCCGCCACCAATTCAGCTTCAGCAGTAGAGAGAGCTACTAGTTCCTGCTTCTTCGAGCTCCATGAAAAACATGTTGATCCCAACGTCAGATAGTAACCAGACGTGCTCTTCATGTCCTCAGTTGCTCCTCCCCAATCACTATCCGCATAACAACCGAGCTTACAACACCAGTTCTTTCATATAAAAGACCAAATTCAATCGTCCCTCTCAGATACCTCAGCACCCTTTTTATAGCAGTAACATGTTGCCTTCCAGGATTGCTCAAATACCTGGACAGCAGACTTACCGAATATAGTATATCAAGTCTTGTGGCTGATATGTACATCAGGCAGCCGACCATGCTCCGATAGTTTCTACAGTCAACCTCATCTCCCTCTTCCTTCTTCATGAATTTTTCCTTCGGGCATACTGGAGTTGAGACAGCCTTACACTGATCCAGTTTGAATTTCTTCAACACATCACACACATATTTCTTCTGACTTACTTTAATTCTTCCTTCACTCTGCTCAATCTCCATCCCCAGAAAATACTTCATCAACCCTAGATCTGTCATTTCGAAGACTCTGCCAAATTGTTGCTTCAAGAGATTTATCTGTTTCTCTGAACTTCCAGTTATTAACAGATCATCTACATAAATTGAAATCACCACTTCCTCACTTTCTTCAATACGAACATACAGGGTCGGTTCACTACTGCTCCTCTTGAAGTTTAGCTCCAATAGGAACTCGTCAATCCTTGCGTACTAGCATCGAGGGGCCTGTTTAAGCCCGTAAAGCGCCTTGCTCAATTTATACACGTACTCCTCCTTTCCCTTGATCACGAACCCCTCCGATTGTTGATCGTAGATTTCTTCTAGTACGACACCATTGAGGAAGGCGGACTTAACGTCCATTTGGTGTACCTTCCATCCCTTCTCAGCTGCTAATGTCAATAACAATCGGATCGTCTCCACCCTAGCTACAGGTGCGAACGTCTCTCCGTAATCTATGCCTTCAATTTGTGTGTAACCCTTTACGACTAATCTCGCCTTCAGCTTGTTTACTGATCCATCAGGGTTTAATTTAGTCTTAAACACCCACTTTAATCTGATTGCTTTCTTGTTTGGTGGTTTCTCCGTCAACGTCCATGTCTGATTCTTGTTGATCATCGTTAATTCTTCTTTCATTGCTTCGAGCCATTTGGGGTTTTGTAAAGCCTCCTGAACCTTTGTAGGCTCCAAGAACACTTGATTACTTCTTTCGTAAATTTCCGTCAAACTTCTTGTTCCTCTCACCAGAATGTGATCGTAGTCTTCATCGGAGACATCTGGGGCTTCTTCATCTGTGTTCCCGCCATTTGGCTCATTTTGGGCCACTGGATCTTCTTCCTCATCCGTGGGCTGAAAATGATCCGGATCATCATCAATTCCCAAGTCACCTATTATTTGTTGGGGATCCGAGGGCAGAGTGTCTTCCTCGGTCTTCTTCTTCTCTTCGGACCAACTCCAGAGATCATCCTCAAAAAAGATCACGTCCTTACTTACCTTTACTTTCTTCAATTCCGGATAGTACACTCTGTAACCTTTGCATACTTCCGAATAGCCTACGAAAATTCCCGTTTCTGTTTTGCTGTCTAGCTTGTTCCTTCTGACTTGAGGCACTAGAACACTGCAAGGAGATCCGAAAACTTTCAAATTCTTTACCTTTGGCTTGCTACCTTCCCACATTTCATACGGTGTTTTATCGTCTAGGGCTCTGGTATGTAGGCGATTCAACAGAAAGCATGTTGTTGTCACTGCCTCAGCCCAGAATTCTTTCGAAAGTCTCTTTTCCTCCATCATACATCTTGCCATCTTAACCACTGTCCAGTTTCTTCTCTCTACAACCTCGTTTTGCTGTGGGGTGTATGGGGTAGTGTACTGATGTTTAATTCCTGCATGCTTACAAATTTTATCAAAATCATGGGCAGTGAATTCCGAGCCATTGTCTGTTCTTATAGACTTAATACTCGCTCCAGTTTGGTTCAAGACAAAGACCTTGAACTCCCGAAATGTCTTGGCTACATCTCCTTTGGATCTTAAACAGAAAATCCATGAATACCTAGTATAATCATCTATGATTAACAGGAAATAACGACTACCGTTCAGTGATGGGATCGGCATAGGTCCACATACATCCATGTGTAGTAGCTGAAGCCTCCCCTTTGCTCTCCACTTTGATTTCTAGAAAGGCTTACGTGATTGCTTTCCTTTCATGCAGATCTTGCATGCAACGTGATCATGTGATACTGGCAGCAAATCTTCAACCATCTGCTTCTTGTGCATTGTCTCCAACCCTTTCGTGTGATAGTGACCGAGTCTCCTGTGCCAAAGATTTAAATCGCTTGTACTGGTCACCATTGCTTCTAATTTAAGTTCTTCTGGTCTTACCACAAAGCTCTTGTTTTTCATTCTTATGGTGAATAATTCTTTCCCGAGCTCGTCCAGAATCCTGCACTCATCAGATTCAAAATACACCGCCATACCTTTCTCGATTAATTGGGCCACACTAAGTAGGTTATGTTGAATCTTGGGTACCAGCAACACATCATAGATGGTTTTAACACCGATCTTGGTTGGTATCTCAACCATTCCTCTACCTTCCGCACGAATGCATACACCATTCCCTACTTTTACGTTGGCTTTCACGTTGTGATCTATAATTTTGAACAAAGATGCATCTGGCGTCATGTGGCTTGTACATCCACTATCTATCAACCATTCAGTCGGATTTCCTTTAGTTCGATCACACATGACTACAAAAAGTTGCTCTTCTTCTTCGGCAACTTGCACATTCGCTTCTTGCTTTCCACTATGCTTTTTACATATGGCTTCCATATGCCCCTTCTAGTGACATCTTCAACACTCTACATCCGGCCTCTTCCAACACCTGAAAGACAGATGATTAGTTTTTCCGCAGTGAGGACAAGGATTGTACTTATTCGACTTGTCTACTCCTGTATTCTTGCTGAATTGTTTCTAGTGTGATTGAGTATTATACGAGCTCGTTCCTCCCTTATTTCTTTTCTTCTTCTTGAATCTCTCCTAACCTTCATTTTTGGCCAAGACTCTATAGGCTCCTTCAGCTACCTCATTTTTCCTCATCATGTGTCTTTGTTCTTGAGCCTGGAGTACGCTTACTACTTTAGTAAGCTTGATCTGGCCAATGTCCTTGGAGTTTTCCAATGAGACAATGGTAGCTTCGAATTTTTCAGGTACAGACACCAAAAGTTTTTGGACAAGTCTCTGGTTTTTAAAATCGGCTCCTAAGAGCCTAACTTGATCTGCCAGCTGAATCAACCTTTCGGTGTAGTTCTTTACAGATTCATCATCTTTCATTTGAATTCTTTCAAATTCTCGCAAAAGATTCAACATCTTTAAATTCTTTACTTTTTCGTCACCCGCATATTCATTTCTCAAGAATTCCTAGATCTCCTTCGCTAATCCAAGAGACATTATTCGAGTGAATATGGAGGGTGCGATTGCTTGGTATAAGCAAGACTTTGCCCTAGCTTTCTTGGCAATTCTCTCCCTTAACCAACGCAACTGAGCAATCGGGACATCGTCGGCTGGAACCTCTACTTCATAATCTTCAGCAATCGATTCCCACAAATCATGTCCTTGCAGGTATGCTTCCATTTTTATTGCCCAGACCTGGTAACCTTCACCATTGAAGACTGCCGGCTGCAAACCTGGAGTGGATGACTCGACCATCTCAGAGTATGCACTCCTAGTTACCTTAGCATATTTCAGAAAGAGTTTTTGCATAAGACGCGTAATACTTGCTTTTACTCTCACAGGTCCCTTAAGAAAAATACTCTGATGCCATTTGTGGTTGTTATTGATCAATCATACACGGACAAACTATTGAAAAACCAGAGAAACGTAGAGAGAAAAATATAGAGTGAGAAGGAATATTAAAACAGGGGCGAACAGAGGATTCACAAAAACTCAGTGAAGAACTGAGATTTCAATTAATAATGCAAGTACATGATTTCAGTGATTGACTATACATTTATAGCTAATTGCTAACTGTCGATTAACTGTTTTTTAACAGACTCTTCTTGATATCTTGAATTCTTGAGTTCTTTACATAGTTGCATGCCTCGTACACATATCTTTATGCAGTTCGACAATTCCTGAGACATACAACCTACATTACGCTGCACTTGAGATTTGAAGAAAAAAAGTATTTCACTGACATTCTCAAATATAAATGAGAGGGTAGGAGATAGAACACTTGAATTTCATGCAAACAAACACGTTCTTGGATTACTCTTGAATTAGAAACTGACTTTATCATCGGAACAAACAATATTTCAACGACGAATTTGACAGGTCTACTTACGTAAGCCACAGATGTTTTCGACATCGCATATGATTTTCGTATCAAATAGAGTTGCTTGCTTAACCAAGCAGCATTTCTTATTGGCACTGTATTGCAGTAACAACCAGGTAAGCCTAAGTACAGCTAGGTTTCAGTCGGGATTTTTCTTCCAATTTATGTTCTTACGCATATGTTTTGAACATTTTACTGTCAGAAGTATAAGGTCTATCTTCTGAATCTCTTGTGTTTTTTAGCATCAAATATGGGATAAAGAGGAAACTAAAGATATCAGAATTTAATATTAGCAATTTTAAAGAGTGCCGTGGGCTTTGGAGTTTTTTTGCAGTTTCAAATGGCCATGTGAAATGACCCCGTGATGAAGGCGTACAATCCAATGTCCTTGAACTTGTAGGATCCAGCTGACCCTGACGCAACTCTTGACATGATAAAACTCCCTTTACAATGGCTGCAAACAAATACTTCCTTTGATTAAGTAATGGTAACAAGGATGGAACTCCTTGTTTGTTACCCTGTTGCTGTAAAAAATGCACCTTATGGTTGATGGATTTGATGCCTAACGTGTTATTCTAGTGAAGCCATGGAATCAGATTCAATTAAATCTGGCCCAAATGGAACCATGTATGTTGAGATGTTACAGATACATAACTACATCCGAATGTAGTTATGTGTAGCCTAAGGAATCTCTGCATATTTATAAGCAGAACGGGTGAGGACTTGCTATCAAGAGATGCTTTAAATTGTCTCATTCTACCAGTTTTACCCTTTGCATTTTCATTTATTACATACGAACAATTTTGCCGCCGCAAACATGGCATTTGATCCATTAGGTTACTGTTCAGCGTATACTATTTGAACTTCTAATGATGTCAGCAGACATTTACAGAAACATTTTGCTGCAGGGGGCAACCAAATTACCAGGCAATGTTCTTTTTTCTAATGATGTCAGCAGACATTTACAGAAACATTTTGCTGCAGGGGGCAACCAAATTACCAGGCAATGTTCTTTTTTATCCAACATAGCCAGTGGGGTCAGGAAAATTCTATGTACTGCCTGATACGAAATGCACTCTCTTCGTCACCATGTCACCTGACCTGAAGGATGGTTGGCAAATCTAAACGACAGGCTTGGACGTTATATGAAATGCTTTACATGTACCATTTTTTTCTTTTTAATCATTTTCATCACGTTTATTTACCATTACATATTTAATGAAAGGTTGAAGAATGGGAAGAATGCTCCGGCCACCAACTCAACCTTCACAAATGAAGTAGAATTCTGACAGGCCTTCGGCAGATTCTGAAAATATCCAAATATTGCCACTAAAACAATCACTTGGTGGAAATTGGGCCTTCCAAAAGCCCGTTTCTCTTTATTTTTGTTTTAGTAATTGGGGTTTCTGTTCAATTGTATAATTGTACAGTCAAGAAATAGAGGGGGAAAAAAAGTGCATGAAATTCGTATAAGATGATACAATGCAAAATCCTCCGCACAAGATGAACATTTCAAGTTTCCATGTCAAGACCGAAGATCCTGCAGATTTCAATGCTCATTCAGATTTAACTACGTTTCTGGAAATTGCAGGCTGTAACTGTTTAAACATTGGAGAATATCTATGCCCCCTTATAAACATGATCAATACAATGGTGTTGGCAACCATGAAAACCAAGCTTGCCAACCACAGCTGGATTAACACATTTTTCCCCTTAAATTCGAGCAAGTAACCCCACATCAACCAATGAGTCTGAGCTCCAATCCAGAGTAGCATGCAGTATATGCCCTCCCATTTCAGTTTCATTTTGCTCCACGGCAATATTAGTGGCAGCAAACAAAAAAACCAGACAAAATACTGTGCAGTGATCACCTGTTTAAAGAGAAGAGCCACAAGACATACTTAGCATTTATAACAATAGAGATTTTGCATTCCGATCCACGATCTATTGATCACTGGGATTGTGCAATTATGTGTCACCGGTGAAAAGAGGACTTCTCCCCATTTCCAATATCTAATAGATATGACAGGAAAAATTTAGCAGTTTATAACTGATTGATCAAAATCATAGAGGACAAACCTTATTGAATGCCACAAATGCCATTGTCTGCAGAAACGTGCAAAATGGAAGATCTTGGGCAAAGCAGCAAACGAAAACAACTTGTATTATCAACTGAGGTATAAAAGAAAACAACTTTTCCATCAATGAAAACTCGTGCTCGTAGTGGAGATACAAGTGATAGAAGTAGATTGAGAAATTATGCCTTGGATCTGTGCGAGTAAGATGGTACAAGAGTGCCTCATTTAAGAACTCCCATCCATACATATAGAAGAAAAGAGCAGTACAAAGGATGAAAACAGTTCCTGAGACCAGTCCAAACATAATTCGTTCTTTTGTAAATACATCTCTCAATGCAGCGGATACATTGTATTGACTCGAAAACTTCATGCCGTATTGATGTGTCTTGTTTTGAATAGGTTTCCAGTTCATAAGAAGAGGCTTTTGTCCATATTGAAGGAATTGTCGATCAAGACACAGAATGATGGGAAGTGCATAAATTATAGGGTATATTCTAAAGTGGACAAGAAGACCATACCAAGTTGCAGCTTGTATAACTTTACCTGGACAGCAGAAACAGCAAACATTGAACTTAAATGGGTACTGGAATCAACCATAAAAACACCTTTAAGGTCAAACAGAGACTTTCCTCTCCCAAAGTTCTGATCTTCGCCATTCTTGGCCATCTCACAGCCATAACATAAAATAAAGATAATTTTCTTAAACTCTCATCCTTTTCTGACTATCAGAAAAGTATCTTTAAGTTTGAAACATTAAAGTAAATGAAATTTAAGAATGTGAAGAAACATTTAGATTGCAAGCGAACATTCCCTATAAGACCTTGCAAATGGAAACCGGAACTAGATCCTACATTGCTACAGTGTAGGATTTCATTTACTTCATTAAGTTTAGAAAAAAGATATGGATAAAATATTTGCCATAGATTAACAAGAAAACATCTTGACAAATCAACCGCACATTAAGCAACTTCTTGAGAACAGAAGCAGAAACATACCATTCATAAGGCAGATAAAGATCCACAAAACCATCGCACAAACAATAGGCTCACAGTTTCCTCGAGTTCCAATGGTGAAAGTAAATGGATTAAGGAGCCATAACATTACAGAGTAGAGACATAAAACCTCAGGCACCTCACGTTGCTTCAAGATGTTGTGGATAAACAATCCAACAAGCAAATCTGGAAGGTAAACAATCGTAAACATCTAAGACTATTGACTGAAATAAAACCACCTCCCAGAAGTTTAGAAGTTTAATTACCAGAAGTAGAGAAGAAGAACTTCCCCCAAGAATGATGAATGATAGAATTAGGAGTCAGTAAGAGAGCAAGCAAAGGCGAGTATCGATATGTGGTTCTTTTATAAGGAGATTGCCCAGAAGCCATCAATGCAGCAGCATCAGAAAAGACAATGTAATCTACATCTGTGTATCTAACCTCCAAATGGGCATCTTGCCATTCTCCGTACATAATCAAAATGAGACGGAAAATTGCCGAGAATAGCAAGAGTGTATGAATATTTAACAATTTCATGCTGCAAAACAAATTATGAAAAGCATCAACAGACTTTGCAAGAAAAGTTTAATCATAGGTAATGCTGGCAACACTCCCTAACATCACTTGTCTTTCCAAAATTTAACACCGTTCCTGAGCTATACTTCAACAACCTTCACTTAAAACCCAGAAGCCTCACTCAACCACGACTTCGACAGGCCAAGAGAATTTTACCGACAACAATTTTGTATATTTTAAGATTCGGGTTTCGAAAAAGTTAGTACAGATAAAAGGCAAAGGCAATAACTCTTCAAGTTGGAACCTTCACTCCCACCAGTTTTCCACCTATGATATGCAGCTACAAATACTATTAAGAACATTACGGGAAAGAAAAAAAAAAACATGATTTCTGCACATACATGAACTCTAACTTGGTTACTCATTGTGTTACCTACATCTCCTGATCCCGAAATTAACAGACTTTATTGCCCCGATGTTCTCTAGGTTCGAAAAAAAGAAACCTTTTATTTCTCGTCTCCCGATTGCAGTCCGACACAAAAAAAACTTCACTTTGGCTCTGTTAAGTACTAGAGTGAGGAAATTTATAGCTGTTCTATCCCTGCTTCGTGATAGATCCATTCAAATTAAAAGTCGGGTAGTCTGCTTCAACTTTCAACGGTATACTTAAACAAAGAAGAAGAGACATATTGTTGCTTGACCACTTTTTGGGGAAAACCCCTTTTCTCAGTCTCATATCCAGATTCTCCACCACATTAGCACTTCCCTTTAACATCCCAATTTCCCAACTACTTTCAACCTACTAAAGTGGAGAAACATCAAGAAACAATTAACATCAGCAAGTACCCATTTCTACTTCACACCAGCACTTCCCATTTCATCTAAGGTTCTATATGCATAATTAGCAACTACCAAACAGAAATAGACTTGACGTGCTCATAAAATAAACTAACCCTTACAGTCTATCCAAAGATAGGGACAGAAAGAGCTATTTCAGAGAAACTAAGGTGTTGAAGTAGGAAAAGATGAGATTAAATGCGAGAGGATGACGTCGAAGAGAGAGGTGACGACGGTAGAAGTGGTCGGAAGCCGCGACGGAGAATATCAGGAAGAGATCTAGTTGGAAGCCGAAGTACACGCAGCACAACAAACGAAACAAAGAAAAGCTCACAGGACAGAAGATACGACGCTGTATCGCATCGCAAATGGAGTCTTTAACTAACCTATTATTCGTTGATCAATTCAGTAATTCAAAACTAAAAGATTAAAAATATATTTATTTATTTATTTCAAATCTGTTGTTTCCTTAACCCAACGGAAAGCTTTAGTTGGGCCCCCACACAAAGTAACGGACGCCTCCAATTCCCGAGGCCAGTAACAGACGATTCCACTGACTCCGTCAATCTTTCACCTTCTCCGAGATAACGGCGACTTAGACGGAGAATAAATTTATTAACAATTGAGTTGTTTTTGGCGGTAAAACAACAGAAACGTGAGGCGTGGCATCTCCCAATTGGATGTGGACGCATGCTTTGCCGCCATGACATGTATGTATGTGCATATCCATGTTGGATTTTCCCGCGCTTCTAGAGAGAGAGAGATTTGTGATAGGGTTTCCTCAAAAAGAGAGCGAGAGAAAGAGTCCTCTGATAGAGAGCGAAAGTGAGGAAGTGACAAAAGGAGAGGGTTAATAGTTCTAGATTTCCTCTTACGTTCTGGATTTGTTGTTGTAGTGCTTGATTTTTCGGAAAGTTTAGACCATTATTGGAGGAGCCTGAGCTAGGGTTTGGCTTGTTTGGAGTTGGATCTGCAGGTCAATTGGGTTCCTTTTAACAGATTTTTTCAAAGCCATATGTTTCTCCTTCCTGTTGTGTACCAATTCATCAGCCTTTGTTTTCTGCGTTCAAATTCGGCTTCCACTTGTGTGTATGTTTGTGTACTTGTTGAAATATGGACTTCTGGGTGTTAAATTAAGGGAATTACATGTATATGTAGTGTAAAGTTTTCGATTTTGGGGCGTTTAATTTTTTATTGTTCTAATTTCTGGATTTGATGGGTATCGTATGTTATAGCTTTTTTCATTGTGGAAGCTCTATTTTTTGTTTCCAATTTTCTTTGAGTAGAAACTGTTTTTTTTTCTTCAAGATTTTGAATGAGTCCAGTGGCTTCAGATAACATGGAAAAAGACCCCAAATTTTCCAATACAACAACCAGTAATGCGCTTGACAATGGAGGGGAAAGTGATGGAATACAAACCCGTTTCTCAGTCTTTTGCAAGGTATAAACCGTTGTGATTTTTTATTTGAAGTGTTGCAATTTTGGTTTTATGGGTGGTACCTTTTTTTTTCATATTGTCAAGATATATTTGGTGGTTACGACTATGTCTTCTTCTTTTTTGGTTATTGAGTATAACTTGGGATTTCTTGGCAGAGTGGTTTGGCTTTGGATGAGAATACTTATACACAAGCTATGAAGCTCTTCAGAGAAACAAAACATTTGCTAACTAGTGCTTCAGCTTTTGGTAATGGCACGGTAAGTTTTGCAACTTATCTTTAATGTTTCTTTTGATCTATTCATTAGGAAATAGTTTGAAAAACTGATGGGGCTGAATTTTGTTTATTAGTTCGAGGAAGCAGAGAGGTTTTGGCATGCATTTGTTTTATACTCTTTAAAGAGGTTGAACCAGGAGAAAAGACTTAATGAGAAGCAGAATTCTGATGATACTGGGCTCACTCTATGCAGAATACTGAGATGTGCCAAGTTGAAGTATGGACTCCTTTTGGTGCAGAAAAAATTTAATAACTTTTATTCCCAGCTGATTTTTGACTATTTTGCTTTAAACCTTGTAGTGTTGCAGACTTCTTCAAGGAGCTACCTCAGTTTGTGGTCAAGACTGGTCCAACTCTAAGTAATTTGTATGGTGGAGATTGGGAGAGCAGACTTGAGGTATTTACCATGTCTAATTTTGAAAGGGGTTCATTATAGTCTTGCAGACTTGTTTATAGATTTATGAATTGGTGTTTACCGCCCCATTAGGCAAAGGAGCTGCAAGCTAATTTTGAGCACTTGAGCGATTTGAGCAAGTAGGTATCACTGTTCTTCTCTTTGCATCAATAATCACCACATAGCAATTTACAGCTTGATTTACAGATAATATTCACTGGGTTAATTTGTACACATTTTAGTAAGTAATTCATAAGCACGTCAATATGTAAAGCTTTTCAAAATTTAGGAATATTGTAAACATTGTACAGTTAAACTTATTTTAAAGAAATATTTGTAAATTTATTTGATAAAAATCCTGAATATTAGGAATAAAAAAAAACTCAGATAAACTAATCATTATGATAACTACTCAGATTTATTTGATGGAATTCCTAAAGCTTCCAATCTCTTTACTGATAACCCCTTGAGCAGCCCTATTATGGAGTGCAGTCACATGACATTTAGTATTTATTCCATTTCTTGCATTTTTTATTACAAATTTTCAAAGTGTTTATATTTGTTAAATATTTGACTTAGTAACACTTTATATCCTGTTTGAATGTTACAAAGGCATTACAAACGTTCATATCGGGAACTTTTTTTGGTGGGTGATGCAAATCTTGATGAGCTGTCCGCAGTTTCTGGTGACTCAACATACTTATCAAATTGTTATCGTTTTGGATGGATGCTTTTTCTAGCACTCCGCGTGCATGGATTCAGCCATTCTAAAGATTTGGTTACTTGCACAAATGGCTTGGCATCTGTCTTGGTTAGTTTCTCCCCTTTTCCATTCCTTCAATATTGTGTTATACTGCTCTAGTTACACAAAATGAAGGAGCAATTATTTCTGTTGTCCAATTTAAAATTATATGAATTTTCTCTCTTTTGGATGTGTTCAATCTTTATGATCTTTACCTTCTTTTTTAATTAAGTTTCTTGTCTCATCACAAATATATTTTCATACTAAGTAATGAGATCTGTATCAGGCTGTTTTGATTATGCATATACCTGCTTGCTTGAGGAATTTCAGCTACGACAACTGTCAATGGTTTGGTAATAACCTTGCCCATTGCTGTATCTTAATTTTTAGTGTGGAATGTTTTGTTCTGACTCCTTTTGATTGTTGCATACATATATTTGCAGTAAGGAGAGGTGATAAAGGTGTTGACTTGCTTGCATCTCTTTGCAACAAATATGATGCCTCAGAAGATGAGCTGAGGAGAACAGTGGAGAAGACCAATAACGTAATAATAGACATTTTGAAGAAAATGCCCATTTCAGCGACTGAGAATAAAAATGAAAATATAGCAAATCTCAACACAGGTCCGCACTGTATTTATTAATATGCATCGCTGCAATCTTTTAGGAGGAATCATTCTGTCGAATATTACTGAATTCTTGTTCCCTATGGTGCAGATGGTTTGATCTATTTTCAAGATTTAATGGAAGAATCGTCTTTGCAATTAAATTTGGATATCTTAGAGAAGGATTACAGCGAAGCGGTCCGTGATAAGGGTGAACTTGATGAGAGGGTGTTTATAAATGAGGAGGATGTCTTACTCGGTTCAGGGAATCTATCTGGAGGTTCACCTTGTATAAGTGGTACCAAGGTGAGTTGAGTGCATGGCACATGATTTAAGGCCCTTATGTTGAAGCAATCTGTTTATAGTTTTTGGTTTAACTTTAACTTGGGCTAATCTTAGTCACTAAATCGTTGTTTTGCATAGAGGAAATTTGATCATATGGCCTCCCCAACAAAGACTATTGCGAGTCCGCTGTCTCCCCATCGCTCTCCTGCTTCTCATTCCAATGGTATACTTGGTGTTTCATGTTCCAAGATGGCTGCTACGCCAGTGAGCACTGCAATGATAACTGCAAAATGGCTTCGGACAGTTGTCTGCTCTCTTCCTTCAAAACCCTCAGCACAGCTGGAGCGCTTCCTAGCATTATGTGACAGGGATGTAACTGATGATGTAATACGTAGGGCACACATAATATTGGAGGCCATATTTCCAAGTTGTGCTCTTGGTGACCGATATGGATCTGGTCTGCAGAGTACGATCCTGACAGATGATGAATGGGCAAAAAATCGAAGATTAGAGGCACTAAAGCTATATTATAGGGTCTTGGAAGCAATGTGTACAGCAGAGGCTCAAATATTGCATGCAACTAATTTGACCTCTTTGTTAACTAATGAGAGGTTCCACAGGTGTATGCTTGCATGCTCTGCTGAGCTTGTTCTGGCAACACATAAGACCATCACAATGTTATTTCCTGCTGTTTTAGAGAGAACTGGAATCACAGCTTTTGATCTTAGTAAAGTGATAGAGAGTTTTATTAGACATGAAGATTCTCTCCCAAGGGAGCTGCGGCGGCACTTAAATTCTTTGGAAGAGCGACTTTTGGAGAGTATGGTGTGGGAAAAGGGTTCCTCAATGTACAATTCTTTGGCAGTTGCGAGGCCAACTCTGTCTGAGGAGATAACTCGTCTTGGTTTATTAGCAGAACCAATGCCATCTTTGGATGCAATTGCCATGCATATGAACCTCTCTTCTGGAGGATTGCCACAATTGTCAGCAATGCCTAAACATGAAAGCAGTCCTGGTAATTTCCGATCTATAGTTCTTCTGCTTTGGATATTTTCTTTTAATTGTATTCATAACTCTCAAGATGTTTGCATACTGTGCCATATTTCTATAAAAATCATTTTCAGGTCAGAATAGTGTTGTAAGATCTCCAAAGAGACCATGCACAGATTACCGGAGTGTACTAGTGGAAAGGAACTCCTTCACATCACCAGTGAAAGATCGTCGACTGGCCTACAATAATTTAAAATCCAAGTTATCTGCACCACCTTTGCAGTCAGCATTTGCTAGGTAATTTTGATGTTTTCATTTCCATAAAAATCAACATTATCTGTTTGTGTGGTACCCATCAAAAGAAGGATATCTGTTTACCTGCTTTACTACTTCTTTTCTTCATTCTAATTATGGATCTTCTACAGTCCAACACGCCCAATCCCTGGAGGAGGAGGGGAAACATGTGCAGAAACTGGGATAAATATCTTCTTTAGCAAGGTGCTAGACAAATTTCATTATATCTTTTATTGTTTCTCCTGTGTGCCATGCCAAGATAGTAAGATGAGCTTGTATGCACTTAGGCAAACGCTTAATATATTGGATGTAAGACCTTCTTGCCTTCTACCTGCATTTTGGGGTAAAGACCTAGGGATGGAAAGTTGACTTTGTAGTTTGAACTGTAGGCCCTGTAAGTTGAATATGTTTGAACTTTGTGGTTGCTGTTTTTATGCTTCACAAATGAAGTTAACATAAATCCCTTGGTCACATGGGTTTCAAGAAGATGTTATAGATAGTATGACCGCCCATGCCCTTTCTCATAAAGCGATGTTGAGATTTATAAGACTAAAATGTTGTTTTCTGAGTTTTCTGAGTGACAATTTTGCAAGCCACTATTTTTTTTAACTTTGATTATTTCCTTTCCTTGATTTACTTGGTTCTTGTGCTTACTTATTTCATCGTTTTCTTCCTTCACAGATTATCAAATTGGCTGCTATTAGAATCAATGGTATGGTTGAAAGATTACAACAGTCACAGCAGCATATAAGAGAGAATGTCTATCGTCTTTTTCAAAAAATACTTAATCAACGGACTTCACTCTTCTTTAATCGTCATATAGACCAAATTGTCCTTTGTTGCTTCTATGGGGTTGCCAAGGTATGGATGTCTACAACTTGTGGAACTTGTTTCCTTACTAATCAAGCTTTCTTATTCTCATATTTTCCTCTCATATTGTGTGGTGTGTCTGCAGATATCTAAGGTGAATCTGACATTCAGGGAAATTATATGTAACTATAGAAAGCAGCCACAGTGTAAAACACAAGTTTTTCGCAGTGTTTATGTCGACTGGTCAGTAGCCAGTCATAAAGGGGTATGCCATTGACCATGAACTTCCTCTGTTGTTGTCTTCTTTTGCCTACTCCTAACCCTTTTTGGTTGTCTGGAAAAAGATGACAGGGCAGGATCACGTTGATATTATAACATTCTACAACGAAATATTCATTCCTGCTGTAAAGCCTTTGTTGGTGGAGATTGATTCTGCTGGTACAAACACAAAAGGCAATCAGGTTTCTGAAAGCAGTAACAATAAAGATGGTAATCGTATAAAATAGATTTTGAGTTATATTGATACAAGTTGTCTACAGTCACTGTTCTTCCAGCTGTTATTTAACACAGTTTGTTTTTGTTTTGTTTTTTTTTTCTTTGGGTGTCAATTAGGTCAATGTCCCGCATCTCCTAAAGTGTCTCCATTTCCAAGTCTCCCTGACATGTCCCCAAAGAAAGTATCTGCATCCCACAACGTGTATGTTTCCCCATTGCGGAGCAATAAGGTATGTATATGTCTTTGTTCTCTGTGTTTATTGAATTATGTTTCTGTTGTTTCTTTTTACAACAAAGTGGAGTTAACATTTGCGAAACCTGGAGTTCAATGTAATAACCTATTTTTACTCCCTGTAAAAAGGTTCAGTGTGATGTTTTGAGTGTCAATTTTATCGTATGAGGCATGCTTTGTTTTCACCAACTCTTATTGCTTGATTGTCATAGATGGATGCGTTGATCTCAAGTAACTCAAAAAGTTATTATGCGTGTGTTGGAGAAAGTACTCATGCATATCAGAGCCCTTCAAAAGACCTGACTGCCATCAATAACCGCTTGAATGGGTAAGCTTCTCATGTTGACAACAGCCTAAAATGTGTGTACAATCAAATTGGTATTTGTCTGCTGATGAATGCTACTTTTGATGGTTTCACATCTGCCAGTAATCGGAGGATCAGAGGCCCGCTCAACTTGGATAATGTTGATGTTGGCTTGGTTAGTGACTCTATGGTGGCAAACAGCCTCAACCTTCAAAATGGGAATTGTGCATCCTCACCCAAGGGACCATTGAAATCAGAGCAACCCGAGTCCTGAGGAAATGGTTTTATGCTTAGCCACTTTGTAAATTCTTAGGTCTACTCTCTATACTTGAAAGTGCATGGCACAGGGTGTGTATGGGCGGGCGGTGAGTTGTATAATGGCTGTCACTTCCCTCGTGTGTCAAGTTTATGCTAGGTACCAAACTTGGAAGCCAAAGAATAAAATTATACTCTCATTTTGCTTTCAGATGCCATTTTTTCTTTTCTTGCATTCTTCGTCTGATGCACCAAAATCTTCCAACTTTGACCCAATATTTAGAGGAAAAGAAATGCAAAAATCTTTATTCGGTTAGAGAGAGATGATAAAAAAGAAGTAACCAGCTTGCTACTAAATTTAGTGTATCTCGCTATTGCAAAAGAGAGCAACTAGCCTCTCAAAAGATTCTTGTGCACATGTTAGAGTCGTCTTCGTCGTCGTTTTCAATCTCTGAAATCTTGCAGTGCAGCAGAATTTGGGAGAGTCTGATAGTACATAACTTTATTTTTACATATTAAAGAATATTTTCAGTAGACCCAAATATAAATGTAACAGACTAAACAAGATGCAAGTTAAAAGAGTAAATAAATAAAAGATGATATATTAAAGTATATGCTACAAAAGATGGTATATACTTGGGAACACATGACAATCGGATAGATGTCAACAGTTTCCAGAATTTTATATCCTCCGCTGAGTTTTGGTGTTAACTTACATCTCCTGTAACAAAATTATACAAGAGACGTGTATTTTGTTCAGCTTAGCGACCACCAGATTCCGTGAAGCTAATTGTACAATGGCATTTATATACACAACATATGTACACATAGGATAGCTAATCTCCAATGTCATTCATCTGAGTGCCGGTATTGTTGAATGACCAAAACTGAACCATTGATATTAAATTCTGAAGAAGCCAGAAGATCCCCAACTGTGCCAAGCTCAGGACACTCCTCCCAGTCGCTCAAATCAGTGGTAATGGGACACTGCCCTCGACCACCCTTCCCTACGATGAGCAATGAGTACGTCTCAGCAACTTCTCTCAGAATTTCCGCTGTCTGGTTCCCATTGTTGGTGAACTTTTCTATGTATCCAACAGAACCTTGCGTCACGTATCTGTTGAAGCAAAGATAATTAGAATTACAGCTTTATGCAGCCAAGGAGATTGTAGCTAGCGTACCTGCTTTGAAAGTCACCTAGAAAGGCATTGTCAATCTCAGTCTCCATCTGTTGACTTGATATAGCCATTACCACTTCATCATTATTGCGAGTTGTGTCATCAATGCAATCCTTCTGTACATTGTTTTCTGCCGATGATGATGTTAGAAAGCGGATGACTGTCAATTTGATATATGGATGGAAAGCAATCCTTCTGCTACATGCCAATGCTTCCCGATCATCAGGTCCTCCAAAGAACAATGCCGCAACATGTTGCACTACTTCAGGTCTTGGTTGCTGAAATCCTGTCTGCCCTCTGTCGACAAAGATTCCTACCGAGCAGCGGGCATGGAAGAGAACCTTTTGATTGGTGGTTCTCATGTCCTCCTTGCCACTCTCCATCTTCTTATCAAGACGCTGGTGCTTGTGAAATGTGATTATTACTATGGACAGTCGCAAGTCCTCAACAAACTCACAGACATCCTCGTACATTTTCGCCGAGGACGAAACAACCTTTAGTTGGTGGACGAAAAGTTCTTTGTCCATGTTATTAGCATCCACAGCATCATTGATTTCCAGCACATCATTCCCACCATAGTCTTCCTCATCACTGTACTGGTCTCCATCTTTCAGCTGATGGTACATCAGATTCTTTTTGTGGCGTTTCTTCGGGAGCTCAACTAGGTGCATCAAGAACGCTGTGCTGGGAGCTTTCAGAAATCCACTCAACGCCATGGTTAGTCCTATTTTTGATGATATGTGGCGAGAGCCATAGACGCAGGACATCAATCGAAGTTCACTCTCTGGATCATGCAACTCAAGTGGGATAGTTTTGTGAGAAAAGAACTTTTCCTTTTTCCTCAGTATGACAGCCACTGCTGGTCCCGCGATAATTGTGTCAAGCACTACCACTATTACAACCAAATTGCGTGCATTTTGACTCCAGATATTCTTCAACTATTAGACAAAGCAAATGTGATATCAGCTCATTACGGAAAAACAATATTTAATTATATGCATTGGCAATTCAGATGGCTATAATAGGTCCATCCTGGCTTTAGAACCCTAGTCATTTATGAATAGGTTTGGAGAAACTCACAATGCTAATTGGTATCGTCTGAATGAGTAAAAGTTCAGCATGCCCTTTCACACATAGTAAAAGGCCTAGGAAAACGGCCTCGACTTTAGGAATCTTTAGGTGATGACAAGCTGCAACCACGCCAATTATCTTACCCCCAAAGCTCAAAAATATCAGAAGTCCAGCCACAATTATGTTCCTGTAACTGTTGAGATAGTTTAAATTGAGCTGAAATCCTACATAACCAAAGTATATTGGGAGGATGAAGTTGTGAACAGCGTAATTGAGTTTTCGCAACAATGTCCGGGTAGTTTTGCCTTCCCTAGGGAACATCAAACCGACGAAGAAACAAGAAATCATACTGTTGTATTCATACTTTTCTATGAAAAATGCCAGGGCTATAAGAAGAAACAAGATGACTAAGACCTCTGCGTTGGTGACATATTTTTGGGTTTGGTTTCGCTGGTTGCACCAAGAGTTGAGATACTTGTTCAGAACGATAAGTGCCACAGTCATAAGCAGGAAAAGAATCCCTTTTCCGAACATTTTCCATGACTTAAAAGCGAAATATAGAGAGAACCAAAGTACACAGGACATCTCACTGATCAAAGAAGCTGATACTCCCAATCTTCCCACATCCGAGGTCGCAAATTTCAGCTCTACTGCCAACCGAATCACCACGGGAGAGGCTGTGTTGGCTAGAGTTATCATGATAACGTAGACTAAAGTGAGCTTGTCATGTTGAACTTTCAACAATTGGATGATAAAGGAAGAGATTGCAAGCCCGAAGATCCCACAAACGGTCACCCCACCAAAAGCAACAATGCTTGACCTATGCAAGTTCCTCTTTATGTAAGGAATATCTGTCTCAAGCCCGATCAGGAAGATAAAAAGTATGGCAGAAACTGACGAAAACACTTCATAATATTCTGCTGAAGAAGACTGGATGAAGAATTCCTTCACTTTGTGGATGCGGGACAACAAGGTTGGACTTAATACAACTCCAGCCTGGTAAATAAGAAATCATGTCGTCTGCGTAAGTTGGCACACAAATTTACAGTCCAATGCAAGCCTACAACTGGAAAAATGAACTCCAGGAAAGGAGAAAAAGATGGCAGCTGGAACTTTCATTCTTCTACTACCAATCTAAATGGAATAGATACATATGTACGTTGGGCAACATATATGAATGCATCAGGAGCCCGTATTTAATGACACCAATAGTCATATATAATATATACAGGAAATGCTGAACTTACCATGATCTGAGCTATAGGTCCAGGTTGTCCGATGGGCTTCAATAGAAGGTGAAAAAAGTGGGATAGGACAAGAATGCTCGAAGCTTGCAGGGTGGTTGTAATGAGAGGGTTAATTGGATCATCTAGACACATGGCCCTTTTTGCTGCATCCATATTGACGGAACTGGTAAGTATATATCAAAGATGGTAAGGTTCTGCTGGTAATTAAGAATGATATGGTTCAAGGTTGTTTCCCAAGAAGCTGAAAGAGATTGCATAAATGGGATTTTGACAAATTCTACAGGGGTGATGGTAACTCTCAATACCTGACAATCTCTCTCTCTAACCCTTCTTGATCTTGATTCTATGTTCCTTCTCTTTTCTGTGTGTCTGAAAGAGTTTTCTTTTTTTTTTCTTTTCTATTTTCTTTCTATTAAGTGGTGGCCAAATGGGGTGAGACAGGTATGCAAGAGAAGTAAGCCAATGATGGATAGCCTTGTTTCTCGGAAAATGGCTCATTCATACAAGTTTACATGTTGCTCTTCATTTCTGTTGTTTTTACCAAACTCGTAATTAAACACACAAAAAGAAAATGTCTTTGTGGCAATCTAGGGAGTCATGCAACTAATCTATATACACTTATTCTCATGTTTCATAAATGACTCGACTCTCGAGATTGAGTTGTTATAGCTACGTGTATATTATATATACGCACAGAAGCAGTCACGATTGTAAAACTGATGGGCCCTTCAGATATTTCCTCGTATTTCTTGTTTTTCATGGCTTAACGTGTCTCCAATTTGGCAAACGTAAGTTGAGATCAGAATTGTAACGATAGAACTAAGGACAGTAAGTAAAACTTATCCAGCGATATTTGCATCCAAGATGCAGACGTGCCAATAGTTTCCTACGTCTTATTCAGAAGAGAACAGCATCTTCTTTTTTTTTGGATCAAAAGGAGGAAAAAAAAAAACAACAGCACTAAGCAACCATCCAAGGGAAGAGCATCTTTTTAAAACATTAGAAAGCATTTTCATCAACATCTAAAGGGGACACTTATATTTTTAAAGGGGATCACTTATATTTACAATTTTAAAAATTTTAATTATATAAGTAATTTTAAAAAAATATATATTTGAAAGAGGGGGCCATGACCCCCTCCTTTATAACATGGCTCCGTCCTGCATTTCCATCTAAGATGAATAGAAAGGCCAATGAATTGTGATTTTTTTTCTTCAACGTAAACGTATGGAAATGGAGATAATGGAGAGGGTTCGGGTTTTTTTTACTATTTAATCCCTTGTTTTTACTTTTTGTTTATTGCAATCCAATTAAAGTAGCAAGTAGATTTTGGGAGAAATTTTGGAAACTTATTTCTCTAGCTTTGAACCAATAAAAATATCGAAGCCAAGTAAAAAACTAAGTGACTTTTCAAATAAACTTCTAAATACTTATGTGTTATTTAGATCTAATGCTTTATTTTTTAAAAAAAATGAGTATGAAAATGCTTAAAGAGTTTAGCTATTGGATTCCGTTTTTGGAGTCCAACTTAAAGGTCATAAAACGTAAGCTTATTCCCATGAAAATTTCCTTGGGGTAATTCCAATAAATAAATAAAAAAATTTCAGCGTCTGCCGTGGAGGACTTTGCCGCAGCAACAGAATGTTCGCCGCAGCATTAGGAGAAGATTCTTCGCCGCAGCGAAAATACTAAAATAATTTCCCGTGATCCTTCAGGAAAAGTTCGCCACGACGATCTTTGTGGTTTTGCCACGATGAAACTCCTGAAATCTCAACCCCTAAATCTAAAATTTCCAATGGCTTCTAGATCATTCTTTCCTTACTTTCAATTTACGTTGTCTCAAATTCACTTCCTTTAATGCAACACCATTTCATAACCATTCAACTACCAACATTATTTCATCATACTCTCTAATCTCTACTCATTTAATTCATTTCTTATAACTAATTCTCATTCGTCACAATTTCCTATCTTTCCTTTTTTCATAAGACATCTCACTTACATATATAACAATAACTCGTAGTCAAAATTCATCATCTCAAATCGATAACCTTTTTAAGTATACTGAATTTTAACTCAACATCATCCATATAAAATTTATAATTCATTAACATCAAAAAATAAGAGTTCTTACAAAGATGTAATGACATCTCAAACCACAATACATCAATGCCTCAAAATCTCCATATACAAAAGTTACATGAACTAATAATCCTTGAAATGCAACTAAACCCTCATGGTTACAAAATCTAGCTTAAAATACAAAAATATGCATAATCGAAGTTAGGTCTTGACTCTCTTTCACTCCATCTTTTGCTCATCACCCAGACATGAGGAGGAGAATGGGGGTGAGCTTAAAAGTTCGTAGGTAACAAGTTTATAATAGAGAACAAGCAAAAATCATTGAAATGTTCATTTGTCATAGAAATTTCATATTGAATGCATAAAACTCACAGTTTTCAAATTCTCAACCAAATTCATAATTTCAGCTAAAAAATTCATAGTTAAAGAAATATCATCACATAAGCATAACATATACATGTAGCCATCAAAGCATAACACTCAATTATGTAACATTCTTGACAATTGAAAGATACAATGCACAAACAAATGGCTCAAGGGTTCCATGGAAACAAAATAGTGAAACCGAAGTTTACATCATGAATAGAATGAGTTCATTTCGGAGTTCATATGCCACAAGGAGGTAGCCGAGAGAAGGATCTTGTCAATGTGCACGTGACGAATATAATGGTTCCATTCTCGCCCAAACAGAAGCACATAATCATGCTTAAATCATTTTATCAAATGCTCATACTTTCGAGCTTTTTTATTTTTTCATTCATACAAAATGCCATGACATGTTTTAAGGCATAACATAAAAGGTTTCGATGCATTTCCATCTTTATTTCGAAATTCATCAACAAAATTCATTTATCGAACATGTAAAGATTCCTCAAATCATTTAAAAACAATAGATGCAACAATTTGAAATCATTTTATTCTTTTGATTTAATAGAAAACATTTAAGGCTTATCACTTCTATTATAGACATGAAACCCACTTTAATATCCTTGCTTATAACTTGCTCAAAGATGCCTCATCCTTTGCTCCTCTTGCTTTCCTTGATTTCCTTTAACAATAGCCAAAAATTTCATTCAATAGGAATTCCAATTTATGATCAAGTAAATGAAGAAATTTGATAATACTTTCTTCGAGAAACATTTTTCCCATTGTTTTAAGTTTCTAATGACTCTATAATTATTCAATTTAGTTCATTACCCTAAAAATTATAACAAAAAGATTTCCAGGATGTTCTTATTCTAAAACAAAATTCCATACTCCACTTCCATCAAAAATTTGAAATCCCTAGAGACTGAATTTAAACTCAATTCCTTCATACAATTTGTAGCCCTAAAAACTAAACATATGCATTTACCCATTCTCAACAACTTCCTACACATATTCATCTCTTAACTAACATCAAAACATGTTTCATTCATCTAATCAAGAAGAATGATGCTTATACTTACTTATTGAAGCTCTATATTTACTTATTGAAGCTCCAAATTCTTCAAACTCTTCAAGAATCTCCAAATCCTATCTTTTCTCTTCTTCTCTTCACCCACGATTTCTTCTTCTTAAAAAAGACAAGACAACTTCTTCTTCATTTTAATTAATGAGTGTGCAATGTCCATTTTGTCCCTTGCCTAATGCCTTATGTCTTATACCCTTAAGTGTCATGCCCAATTTGCCCTTATAACATCTTACTACTTTGATACTTCAATTCAATTAATCTATGTCATAAAATCTTACCAACATTGACATAATAATTAACTCCACAAAATAATTCCTTAAGAACCTCATCATTTATTAAATCATGCTTATTCCTTAAGAAAAATTAGGGGGCCAACATTACCATCTTTCTCATGTATGTTTACATAATGCATTAAGTGGAATTAAGTTGAAATTTGAAGAATTATAGAGTGAATTGGACTGACTTATAATTTGATACAAATACATAAGTGCTTAACATTCAATGAACTTTGTATTTCAATGAATAATGGAGAATCTTGATTGATATTTTTGATGCGTTTAATGCTTTCTCATACTTGTTTGTTATTAAGTTTAAGAGTAATGAAATTAATTTACTTGAGAACAAGCAAAAGTTCAAGCATGAAAGAGTTTGATAAGTTCTTAATCGTTTGTATTTTTAAATTTATATTTGGTTCATTTCATTTGTTTATTTGAGTATTTCTTGTACTTAATTAATTTATGTTTTGTTTTGAAGTCATAATTCACTTATTTGGAGCAATATGAATGAATTTGGACAAGTTTAGGGTAATTTAGAGTCATTTTGACAAAGTTATGAATGTCACGACCCGGTACCACATCAGACCTATGACAACCGCCGCATAACTGGGCTAAGAACATTCACTCTATCCTTAATCCGATTTTACAAGGCTAATTAAATTATTTATTTATTTATTTATTAAAAAATTGGTCGGCACAATGACTGTATTTTAGAAATCCTAAAACTTACAAACAATTTCAAATAAACTTCTGTATTTACAACCAACCACAACTTCAAGACTTTAAAGCCTACTCAAGGCAATCTCAACCATAGCATCAAAAGATTCAGTCATTTATAAAATATAAGGCAGTCAAACGATATCTTACAAAAGCATAAAGCATATCTACATAAACACAGTTCACGAGCCATTAGACAATAAAAGTACAAAATAAGAAGTTACCTGCATACGGTAATACCCCGAAAATGTCAAAAGATCGGACAATCCACTCAGAACTTCAAACTTACTAAATTAACCTGCATGGTTGGAAAGCAGAGGGGGTGAGTACACTCGGTACTCAGTGAGCAGGAAAAACATAGAACACAAATATAATTCAATTAATACTAAGACGGTGTAGATAACCTATGAAATGAATATATGTACTACATAGAAACACATAGGCCTAGCCTATGGCTCAACGTATACTGATTAGGTACCACATAGGCCTAGCCTATTAATCACCCATTCGGTGAACATCGATTCTAGTTCCAGTACACAAAGCAAAAAACATCACATTTATGAATCAAATCTCATTAGAAAACAAGCATCATAATAAGCCAAAAAAATTTTGTGTGTCACTTCTAGTCGACTAAACTAATGTGTAAACCCACCAATCCTTGGTATTGGCTCGACTTTCATCCGTGGTGAGTTCGAACTATAGTCGACAAGAGCGTTATGACCCTAGGTGATGACCTCGTCAATGTCCAAACCCTAAGTATGGAATCACCCGCAAGTCCCGTAGAAAGATGTTGATACGGGGACTTGGCCTTATGTACCTGCATCAAAGGTACGAGGATCGCTTAATCTATTGTGCCCAGCACACGATTGGCCAATCGTGTTCTCACCAATCTCTAAAATTATATACAAAAATTAAGTACAAAAATCAAGTAAACCATCACATTTTTATTTATTAGTCCAATCGATAAAATAAAATCCTACCATCACTTTAAGACAAAGACAACACATACATGTAGAATATATGACTCGATTATACATTTGTAAATTCCAAAACATCATTTAATGCAATAAAAGTTATATTTTGCAATCCAAGTGCAAAGTTATTCAAAAAATGTAGTTTCATAAAATAAAGCATTATTTTTTACAATCCCATTAAAATAGCAAGTAGATTTTAGGAGAAATTTTGGAAGCTTATTTCTCTAGCTTTGAACCAATAAAAATATTGAAGTCAAGGTATTTACTCTCGTATAAAAACTACTTTTCAATTAAACTTTTAAATACTTATGCATTATTTAGATTTAATGCTTTATTTTTAAAAAGGTATGAAAATGCTTAAAGAGTTTAGCATCTTTCTCATGTATTTTTTCATAATGCATTAAGTGGAACTGAGTTGAAATTTGAAGAATCATGGAGTGAATTGGACTTGACATATAATTTGATGCAAATACATAAGTGTTTAATATTCAATGAACTTTGTAATTCAATGAATAATGGAGAATCTTGATTGATATTTTTGATGCGTTTAATGTTTTCTCATAATTGTTTCTTATTAAGTTTAAGAGTAATGAAATTAATTTGCTTGAGGGCAAGTAAAAGTTCAAATGTGAGAAAGTTTGATAAGTTCTTAAATGTTCATATTTTTAAATTTATATTTAGTTCATTTCATTTGTTTATTTGAGTTTTTCTGGTGCTTAATTAATTAAAGTTTTGTTTTGAAGTCATAATTCACTTATTTGGAGCAAAATGAATGAATTTGGACAAGTTTAGGGTGATTTAAAGTTATTTTGACGAAGTTATGAAGTTGCCAAAAAAAAGAAGAAGACATTAACATGCCCATTTACTTGCTTGTGTACTTCTAAATTGCCATATTTCATGCAGGACAAGTTGTTTCAAAGTTTTAAAGAGTTACATGACCATGAGCTTGCTCATGTTAAAGAAGTACATGCTCATGTACTTGCATATGTTCATATTCTGAGTTCGTGTTTTTTCTATATTCAAGGATTTTGTTATTTTTTAAAGTACACACTCATGAAAACACTTGTGTACATGGTTGTATATGATAATTTTTTATTTAATTATTTTTAATCTCATATTTAGTGCATTTTGCTTGTTTATTTAAGTATTTTTATTGTTTTAGGTACTTAAAGTTTTTGATTTTTTAGGGTGTAATCACTTATTTAGAGCAAGAGGAACAAAGTTAAATAAGTTTGGAACAATTTAGAGCTATTTTGACTTAATTATAGAGTGCAAAGCAAGTATGTGGTTGTGCTTGAAGAGTTTTGGTTATATTGATTGATTTTGTGAAACAAACTTATGTTGATGAGAAACATGGCTATGTTTAGTGACAAGTGGGTTGTGTTAATAATACATGCCCATCTTCATGCATGTGTTGGCTCTAGAAAAGCATCTTATGTATATTTGAAGTATACGATATATCTTTTAAAATCAAAATTTTGAATTTTAAAAGTCAATATTAAGTGGTGGAAGGAAGGAGAAGGTTGAGGAAACACAATTGGCCTCCCTAAGACAAAAGGATGGAGGACGCTAGGGAAATACAATTAGACACCCTAGGATAGTAAAAGAAATTAAAAATAACCAAATATACCCTTTTGATCAATTTAGAGTGAAAATTTTAAAGATTAAAGGGATTTCATCATGTTATCTTTAATTTTATGTTTTCTCTTTAACTTTGATGTTATGCTAGATATGTTCCAAATAAATATGATATCTGAATTAAAGAACTATAGGATATACCTTGTAGTGATTTATGTTAATTTAATTTATTCTTTAATTTCATTAAGATTCAATTTTCTATTATTTATTATTAATGAATTGATATTGCTTTGGTATGTTGACTCATATGTGAATTCATATAATTGAGTTTAAGAATTTCTTTATATGAATAGATCTAACATAATTGAAAAGAGTTGCATGCAAACCTATAGATACATTGATATGGTTGATGTTGGGCCCCAATTTTTTTTAATTGATGTCATTAAGCTTGAACTGTGTTGATTGTGCGATTATGACTTAGTTTGACTTAATTGAAGGTATTTATGGATAATTGAGGTTTTTTTGAGTTTAGTATGATTTCAATGAGCATGAAAGGGGCAAAAATGTGTGAGGGCATTTTGGGAAGCTCACTTAGGTAGGAAAGGTTAAGGCATAATAAGGAGGGGCATTATGGTCCTTATGTTTCCATTAAGACTTAAGTGTTAAAATTAGAAGAAAGAAGAGAAAAGTGAAGGAAGAAAAGAAGAGGAGAGTGTCGTTGGTGGCTCAAGGAAGAAGAAGAGAAATAGGGTTTTGCCATTCTTGAGGTTTTGGAAGGAACTGAAGCAATCTCTGGTAAGTTCAAGCCCTTTTTATTCTTGTTTGAGATGGATTAAACCCTAGATTAACTTGGCATGAAAGTGTACCGATGGTTTAGAGTTTTCGGGAAAGTGGTTAGATTTCCATGGGTTGTTGATTTTATGAATGATTTTAAGGTGTTAATGGGTTAGCAATGTAGTATGAGACTTGAATCAAGATTTAAGTGTGTTGCTTTTGCAAAAGGGAAGGATTGAGGTTAGAAAATGTTGGAAAAATCAGGTTCGGAGACGTTCACCAGACCCGCACGTCGCGACGTGCTCATAAGCACGCCACGACGTGCGAGGAAGGTGTGCACGTCGCGGCGTAGGAATTTGTGTTCGTCGCGACGAGCACGGGCTGTTCGTCGCGACGAGCACGGGCTGTTCATCGCGACGAGCCCCCAGTTTCCAGCAAAGATGAATTTTTGGTATTTTGGGCATATCTTTTGCTATAGAAGTCCAAATGAGGTGATTTCTGATTCGTTGTGGACTATGTTAGCGATCTAGAAGGGGGGGTTGAATAGATCTTAAAACTCTTTGATAATTTCTACAAGAAAATCAGAAGTTAAAACACACAAAAACAATTTTGATAAACTTAATTGAAAAGTGTAAGGAAGAAGATCAAACTTTGTTTTTATAGAGGTTGGTCTTTAAGACCTCGTCCTCTACCTAAGCTCCCACTTAGGATTTTGCCAATCACTTTATTGCACACTTTGTAGTTGAGTGTGAACTTTTTACAATCCCGCTTGATTTCCGGCTCAAGCTACCTTTACACTCGATTTGTCTTCCGGCACAAATCCTACCGACACCGCTTGATTTTCGGCTCAAGCAACCTTTACACTCGTCACTTAAATTGTAATAAAACAATACAAAGAATGAAGAACAAATGCTCAAAACAATTTGTAACAATATAAGAGCAATAATGAGCAATTTGAAGCAATATGAGAGTATTTGAGCTTATGGCACTTCTCTATAATCTTCATCAATCATCCACCCTTTATATAAGAAGAAATATAGCTGTTGGGAACTCATATAGCCTTTGCTTGATTGTTATAGCCGTTGCTTAATTCTCTCCCTTCCATTTTTGGCTAATTGGACCGTTGGAGTTGATCGCTACATACATAAGTCGACTTGTCAATTCATAAGTCGACTTGTTTCAACCATTTACTGAAAAATTCATCTCCGCTCTCCAATAAGTCGACTTGTTATATATAAGTCGACTTGTTTATCTCGATAAGTCGACTTGTTTCCTATAAGTCGACTTGTTTACCTCGATAAGTCGACTTGTTTCCTATAAGTCGACTTGTTTAGCCATCTATGATAACATCCGACCAAATTCTCTACAAACCTCATGTTTTATGTCATTTTCACTTAGAGGACAACTCCCATCTGATTCTTCAATGATTTGTCACTAACTCATCTTGATTTACACAATTCTTTTGTTGAATATCAATCCAAAATACCTGAAACAATTTCTTAAACAATTCTATACATTTTATTATTATCAAAACATAAGTGGAATTAATTTGTCAACCACCATTGGTCCAACAGACTAGAGATAAAGGGATACAAGTTTTATGAAGAAAAGAAGTTTTAATTCAGTCGTTAGAATCTTCAATTTTGGATGGAAGTTGAGCATATAATTTTTATTTCAGCTTTGGCTATAGTTTGTATTGTTAAAGTTTGACTTTTCGATTTCTACACCAAAATTGAATGGGATTTTGGTTATTGCTGAAGGAAATCAAGTGAGGTAAGAGGCGCAAGAGGATCAAGAGGAAAGGCATTCCTAAGCAAGAATAAGCAAGGAATTCAAGGTGGGTTCATATTTATAATAGAGTAAATAAGTCACTCATTGTCTTGTTCAAATCAAGAAAGATGGAATGATTTAAAATTGCATCATAAATGTTTGCTTTAATTGCTATTCTGAAATGATTATATGTTGCTACATGATTTGCATTCATGATTTTTGAAAAGGTTTCAAAAAGGGCTTTCTCCTTTCAAGAATACATGCACATGAAATCATGATTTCTGAAAAATATGAAAGGCAAGTTTCTAAACAAGTGCCAGTTTGGTAATCAAGTTTACAAGACTTTGAATCATGCATGTTATGTGGGTTTGTGGTATGTCCCTCAAGAACTGTCACGTGCACGTTGACCATGAGAAGGCTTCTCCCGCCTACCCGCTAATGGCACGGAGCTCCCCACAAGGACTCCCTCAAGAAACTACGACTACACAGGACCATTTTGATGGGAATGTGTAGTACGTCATGAACCCGGACTAACCCAAACCATTATGCTATGCTTATGTGTTTATGATTTGTTATCCTGTTTTGTGCATTCATGTTTTGAATTCTACTTATGAATTGTTCAAAAATCAAGCATTTCAAGATGATGACTTTTACATGCTCACTTACTATGATTTCAAAGTATATCACGGCAATGAGTTATCTTTTGAATAGTTTTGCTTATTTCTATATTATACATGTGTTCCCACGAGCTTTATAGCTCACCCCTATCTACTCTCCCCATTCAGGTGACGAGCAAGAGACTGAGTAAGTCAAGGGTTATGGCATCACTCCGATTTATTGTGTTTATGTATTTTCAAGATGTACTTTTAGAAGTCAAGGCTTTAGTTTTATTTCAAGTTTTATTAGTTCAAGGGTATTTTATATTTTGTATTTTTTTTGACTCTTGAACTCAAAAGTTGTAATTTGGTTTGAAATGTTATTAAAGCTTTGTAAAACTCATCTTTTGGATATAAATGAGTTATGATGTTTATCTTTCACATTGAATCCTTTAGTTATGGCTCGAGTGTATGTTGTTAAGTTTTGGGATGGGTTGTTCAGGTTCTGTGCTTCCAAGGGATTTTCTTTCTTCTTTTAATTTGCATGTTTCAACTCCAAGGCCTCCCCTCATGTATCAAGCTCCGCGCTTTCATGCCCGATGTTGGGCTCCGGAAATGGGGTCCAACATGTTGTGGTATCAAAGCGACTAGGTTTAGGTCCAGGGTTGCATTGCATTGTTTTAAATGAACAACTTGCATTGTTTTGAATTGTTTTACATGATTTGAACTATTTTTACATACTTTGAAAATTGTCTTGCTTGAACTAAAGGTTTTTAATGGTTTTATATTAAAGGAGTGAAAATGTCACCTCGAAAGAGAACTCGAGGAGCTATGACTCGATCTCATTCTCGTTAAGGGAGCACGGATGAATCCCATGTTCCTCAGGATGCTGGGACACATTCTGCTCCGATTTCTGAGGCACCTAGATTGCAATAAAAAGTGCCTCCACCGCCTCCTCCTATGCCTCAAATGAATCCCATGGATCTGAGTTTCTTTCAAGCTTTTGCTCAGGCGTTCACGTATGCTATGGGGCAAAGATCTCAGGTCCCGATTCAAGCTCCAGTAGACAGGAGTGGACAGTATGACAAGCTCCGTAAGTTTGGGGCTATGGTACGACTAATCCATAAGAGGCTGAAGCCTGGTTGAAGAGGACCGAGAGGGTTCTAGTTCAGATGAAATGCACAGATGAGGAGAAGCTAGACTATGCAATCAGTTTGTTACAAGGAGATGCACTGCATTGGTGGGAATCAGTGCCTCACAGTCAGGTTGTTCCTTCGGTGCTGACATGGAGAGACTTTGTGGAAGTGTTCCGGAAGAAATACCTCTCCAGAGTTTATGTGCAAGAGAAAGCCAGGGAGTTTCTGAACCTCACTCAGAGGGACATGAGTGTGAGCGAGTATGAGTTGAAGTTCACACAGCTTTCTCGCTATGCAGCCAACATTGTGGCAATAGAGGAAGACAAATGTCGTAAGTTTGAGGGAGGTCTTCACTTGGGGATCAGGGAGAAAGTCTTGATCCACAATTTCTGCGACTACCAACAATTGGTGGATGCGGCACTCCAGGCTGAAAAGCTGAAAAAGCTAGAAAAGATTAAGCAGGAAGTAAGTAAGAAAAGGAAGAACAGGGAGCAGACTTTTAAGAAAGGAACTAGTGCTCCAATCCCTGAGAGGAGCACGAGAAGTTTTCACACCCAGAGTGAAGTGGGTAGCAGTAGCTTTACCAGGAACAAGCAGATATAGGCAGTGTCAGGGCAAGCTTCTAATGTGGGAGGCACTGGAAGAGCAGGAAGGAGCTAGTTCACCAACCCCCTATGCAACCATTGTGGGAGACATCACCAAGGAGAGTGCCTCAAGTTACTCGGAGTCTTTTTTAGATGTGGAGAGAAGGGGCATATGGTCAAGGATTATCCACAGGTACCGAAAAAGTAGGGGTCGCAGTTTCAAGCCCCAAGGCGTGCAGAAACAGTGGGGACCAGGCCAGTTACCGAGGTAGGCAGCTCTGGGACTGCAAGGACGGCTATTCCTCCAGGAAGGCCAAGGGGTCAGGCACCGACAAGGGTGTTTGCCATGACTAGGGAGGAAGCTGCAGCTGCACTTGAGGTTGTCATGGGTATGGCTCAGTTACTTGATTCAGCAGTATTTGTTTTAATTAATTCTGGTTCCACGCATTCTTTTGTTTCTGCAAGTATAGCATTGCATGGTGTGAATTCAGTGCCTTTGGATAAGCCTTTGCTTGTTAGTACTCCTCTAGGGAGGAATGTGATGATCAGTCAAGTGTTTGAGGATTGTGAACTCTTCATTAAGGGTGCTAGATTGGTAGTGGACTTACTACCTCTAGACCTACGAGGGTTAGATTTTATTCTGGGGATGGATACTATGGAGAAATATCTGGCAAAGCTGGATTGTGGTCGGAAAGAGGTGGAATTTGATCTGGGCAACGGTGAGAAGGTGATTTTCAGAGGGGACAAGAAAACATCATCACCAAGACTGATTTCGGCTATGCTAGCTGATAGAATGATGGGTTAGGGGTGTGAAGCTTTCTTGGAACATGTTATGGATACCGATGTGAATGGAGGGAAGTTAGAGGATTTTCCGATTGTGAGGAAATTTTCAGATGTGTTTCCAGATGAGTTACCAAGTTTGCCGCCGGTGAGGGAAATCGAGTTCGCCATCGACTTGATTCCCAGAACTGCACCTATTTCAATACCGCCTTATAGGATGGCACCAGCTGAGTTGAGGGAGCTTAAGGAACTGTTGGAGGAACTGTTAGAGAAGGGGTATGTTAGGCCGAGTTCGTCACCTTGGGGAGCACCGGTTCTGTTTGTCAAGAAGAAGGATGGAACATGGCGGATGTGCATTAACTATCGGAGACTCAATAAGGTGACAATTAAGAACAAGTATCCTTTGCCACGGATAGATGATCTGTTTGACCGGATGCAGGGAGCAAGGGTGTTCTCCAAGATTGATCTTAGGTCAGGCTATCATCAGCTCAGAATCAAGGAGTCTGATGTAAGCAAGACAACCTTCAGGACTCGATATGGACATTATGAGTTTTTAGTCATGCCATTCGGTTTGACCAATGCTCCAGCTGCTTTTATGGATCTTATGAATAGGGTCTTCAAGGAGTATCTGGATCAGTTTATCATAGTGTTTATAGATGACATTCTGGTATATTCTAAAAGTGAAGAAGAACATGAGGAGCATCTCAGGATTGTGTTGCAGACTTTGAGGGAGAGAGAGCTTTATGCTAAGTTCAGCAAGTGTGAGTTTTGGCTTCATGAGGTGACATTCCTTGGACATGTGATTTCGCAAGATGGTGTACATGTTGATCCGAGGAAAGTTGAAGCAGTGGTGAATTGGCATGCGCCCAAGACAGTGACAGAGGTGAGGAGTTTTCTGGGTCTGGCAGGTTACTACAGGAGGTTTGTAGAAGGATTCTCCATGATAGTTGCTCCGATGACTAAGCTATTGAGGAAGAATCAGAAGTTTATCTAGACTGATGAATGCCAGAAGAGCTTTGAGGAGCTCAAGCACAGATTAACAAGTGCTCCGGTTCTAATTCTGCCTTCTGGTGATGAGGGCTATACCGTGTATAGTGATGCGTCGAGGAAGGGTCTTGGTTGTGTATTGATGCAGGGAGACAGGGTGATAGCTTATGCTTCAAGGCAACTGAAGCCATATGAGTTGAACTATCCGACTCATGATTTAGAATTGGCAGCAGTGATCTTTGCCTTGAAAATTTAGAGGCATTACCTATATGGGATTCAGACGAGGATCTTTACTGATCATAAGAGTCTCAAGTACTTACTGAGTCAGAAGGAACTGAATTTGAGGCAGAGAAGGTGGATTGAGTTGCTTAAGGATTATGACTTGCTGATTGAGTATCATCCAGGAAAAGCGAATGTAGTAGCAGATGCTTTGAGCATGAAGTCTTCTATTGCCTATGTTCAGACAGTTTATCTTCCTTTATTGGAAGAGATGGCCAAGCTTCAGATAAGCTTGAAGCGAGAGGAACCGAATTGCCTTCTAGTTAATTTCAGAGTGAGGCCAATACTCAGGGAGAAGGTTAAGGAGTTGCAGGCACAAGATGCAGATTTGAGCAAACTCCGTGAGGAAATTCATAATGGTAAGATTTCTGAGGTAACAGTGAGGGATGATGGACTTATGACAATGGGGAACAGGCTTTGTATCCCAGATGTGCAGGAGATTAAGGATGAGATATTGGATGAGGCACACAATGCGCCTTATGCCATGTACCCAGGTAGCATCAGGATGTACCGGGATTTGAGAGAGCACTTCTGGTGGAAGGACATGAAGAGGGATATAGCAGAGTATGTCAGTAAGTGTCTAGTATGTCAGCAAGTCAAGGCTGTGTAAGCGATCTAGAAGGGGGGTTAAATAGATCTTAAAAATTCTTTGAAAATTTCTACAAGAAAATCAGAAGTTAAAACACACAAAAACAATTTAGATAAACTTAATTGAAAAGTGTAGGGAAGAAGATCAAACACTTGTTTTTATAGAGGTTCGGTGCTAAGACCTACGTCCTTTACCTAAGCTCCCACTTAGGATTTTGCAACCACTTTATTACACACTTTATAGTTCAGTGTGAACTCTTACAGTACCGCTTGATTTCCGGCTCAAGCTACCTTACAATTTGATTTGTCTTCCGGCACAAATCCTACCAATACCGCTTGATTTCTGGCTCAAGCAACCTTTACAGATGATTTGTCTTCCGGCACAAATCCTACCAACAACACTTGATTTTTGGCTCAAGCTACCTCACACGTGACCTACCACTAGTCACTCAAATTATAAAAGAAATAGGATAAAGATCTAAGAACAAGTGCTCAATACAAATGTAAACAAAGTAAGAACAATGATGAGCAATTTGGAGCAAGATAAGAGTATTTTATCTTGTAGAACTTCTCTTTTTCTCTTCTTCCATCATCCTCTATTTATACTAGAGGAAATATAGCTGTTGGAGCTCTACTAGCCGTTGCTTGATTTGTTATAGCCATTGCTTGATTATCTCCATTCCATTTTTATCAAATTGGACCGTTGGAGCTGAATCTGTGCATCCATAAGTCGACTTGTCGAATGAATAAGTCTACTTGTTTCAACCATTTACGAAAACTTCATCTCCGCTCTTCAATAAGTCGACTTGTGCTGTGTAAGTCGACTTGTTGTCCTCGATAAGTCGACTTGTTTATAATAAGTCGACTTGTGTATAAATGTCTCCATGTATAAGTCGACTTGTGCTTTGTAAGTCGACTTGTATTGTCTTCAACGGTAACATCCGATCAAATCCTCTAGAATCCTCATATTTTATGCCATTTATACTTGCTCATCTTGATTTGCACAATTCTTTCATTGAATAATGATCCCAAGATACTGAAACAATTTCTTAACCAATTTATACATTTTATTATTATCAAAACATAAGTGGAATTAATTTGCCAACCACCATTGGTCCAACAATCTCCCCTTTTGATAATGACAAAATACTTAGAAATTGTTTAAAAATGAAAACAAAGAAACATTGATCAAGGTTTTATCCCTTGTCATTTTGGTTAGAAGTCTCCCCCTCAATCATATAAATCACTGAATTTAATAACCTTGAAAATCAATTAAAATTTTAACAACTCCCCCTTAATGAATATCCAATTTCTCATTTTTCTCCCCCTTTTTGTCATAATCAAAACAACTAATACAAACCAACAAATATGAAAAATTATCGCAATCAAAATAGAGTAACAGGTCATTAAGCACAAATAGTCTCAAATCAAACACACTCCCCCTCAATCATATGACAGTGACTAAAGGATACCAATTATCAATTTTCAATATTACTCCCACTTTTTGTCATAATTAAAAACCAATATGAAAATTGAAAAATAGTCGCAATGCAGTCCATAAACAAACAAAACAACAAACAAAAATAAAGGCAATAGTCATTACATAACAGTCAAAAGAAGCACCACACACTTGAAACAACATAAGAATCCATGTAGACATAAGTCGATTTGTTTACCTCCATAAGTCGACTTATCCTGAAATTTCTTCATTCCCAAAGGCTGTGTATATCATAGGTCGACTTATTTACCAGACTTGTCACCAATTGGTCGACTTAGACACCCATTAGTCGATTTTGTTGTTGTCTCCACTCATATGCCTTGAACTTCCACTATCAGTGTACCATGTGCTTGGTGGATTTTCATTCCTTGCTTGTACCTATAACTGAAACATCATTTCTTCTCATTGGTACCCAAGCTATCTTGGGTCCATTTTGGTTAGACATATAAACCACATTAGGTGGTATTGTACCTTTAATAACCTTAATTTTCTTAACCTTAACACATCTTCTAGTACTCTTGCAGGCAATTTCTATGTGACCATCTTTCAAACATCTAGCACATTGAGCGATTTTTCCATCCTTAGTAAATTTGGAAATTAAAGAACATTCTCTATTATACGGATCATATCCTAAGCCATGTTTAGAAATAGTATATCTTTGTAAAGACAACAATTCTTCAAACTTAGCATTTCCACCAGCGAATTTACCAACCACATACGAAAATTCTTTTCGAAGCCTATCAAGTTCACAAATAAGATTTTCTTTTTCAATAAGACATGCAGAATGATCTTCTTTTGGACTATCTAAATCATCAATCGTTTCATGTAAGACACTATTTTCAGCAACCAATTCACGTATCTTCTTTCTTAATTTTTTGTTAATCTCAATGGCTTCTTCAAAATCAATTTGCAAAGCATTAAAAGACTCTATAAGATCTTGATCAAAAAATGTTACCTCATCTTCATCATCACTTGTTGAGGAGCTATTGGCCATAAGCGCTAGGTTGTTTTCATCATCGCTTTGGTATGCTTCCTCATCATCACTCCAAGTTGCCACCAGGCTAGTTTTTCTTTTTCCTTTGTCGTATTTGTCATTTTTCTGAATAGACGAAGAGCTTTTACATTCTCTAGCAATGTGACCTCTTTTTCCGCACTTCCAGCATTCTTCATTGTTCTTTTTTTCTTCATAGCCTTTATTTCTCTTTTCCGTGGTGTACCTTTTCCTATCCTCAATTTCTCCACCACGTAATTCTTTTCTTCGATTTTTGAGAAGTCCCTTGAACTTCCTTAAATTTCTGGCGTACATCGCGATTTCTTCATCTTCCTCACTTTCATCTAATTCCTCATCAATTTCATCAACAAGAGAGGTGTTAGCTTTAAAAGCGATAGATTTTTTAGGCTTACCTCTACCTCCTCTGGATTTGAGAATAATCTCATAGTTGATGAGTGATCCCACCAAAGCGTTAAATTCCAGATGGTTGAGATCCTTTGACTCCATAATTGCGGTGACTTGAGAATCCCATTCCTTCGGCAGTGATCGAAGAATTTTCTTCACCTTTTCGCTATCCGTCATATGCTTTCCAAGGTTGCCCAATTCATTTATGATTTCTGCAAAACGGTCAAGCATTGTAGAAATTGACTCACCTTCCCTCATGACGAACATCTCGTAGTCGTGGAGAAGCATGTTGATTTTTGTCTCCCGGACTTGATTTGTCCCTTCATGAGTAACTCGAAGTCTCTCCCACATTTCCTTGGCAGTGGTGCAAGAATTTACCCGGTTTCTTTCCTCAACCGTTAATGCACAATATATCAGCTTCATAGCTTTGGCGTTGATGTACGCTTGCCTCCAATCGTTGTCGTCATATTCTAGCTCCGTTTTTAACTCACCATTTTCTTTTAATGGTGGTTGTGGACCGAAGATAATTATCTTCCAATATTCTACTCCCTCGCTAATGATGTGGTACTTCATAGGATTTTTCTAAGAAGAATAATTAGTACCATTAAATAAAGGAGGGCGATAATTTGTGTTACCTTCTTCCGCTAGTTTATTGTGTGCCATCCCCGGATACTTCTGCTCTGATACCAATTGTAAGCGATCTAGAAGGGGGGTTGAATAGATCTTAAAAATTCTTTGAAAATTTCTAAAAGAAAATCAGAAGTTAAAACACACAAAAATAATTTAGATAAACTTAATTGAAAAGTGTAGGGAAGAAGATCAAACACTTGTTTTTATAGAGGTTCGGTGCTAAGACCTACGTCCTCTACCTAAGCTCCCACTTAGGATTTTGCAACCACTTTATTACACACTTTATAGTTCAGTGTGAACTCTTACAAGATCAGCTTGATTTCCGGCTCAAGCTACCTTACAATTTGATTTGTCTTAAGCACAAATCCTACCAATACCGCTGATTTAAAGCTCAAGCAACCTTCTGAGATGATTTGTCTTCCGACAAATCCTACCAACAACACTTGATTTTCTACTGTTACCTCACACGTGACCTACCACTAGTCACTCAAATTATAAAAGAAATAGGATAAAGATCTAAGAACAAGTGCTCAATACAAATGTAAACAAAGTAAGAACAATGATGAGCAATTTGGAGCAAGATAAGAGTATTTTATCTTGTAGAACTTCTCTTTTTCTCTTCTTCCATCATCCTCTATTTATACTAGAGGAAATATAGCTGTTGGAGCTCTACTAGCCGTTGCTTGATTTGTTATAGCCGTTGCTTGATTATCTCCATTCCATTTTTATCAAATTGGACCATTGGAGCTGAATCTGTGCATCCATAAGTCGACTTGTCGAATGAATAAGTCTACTTGTTTCAACCATTTACGAAAACTTCATCTCCGCTCTTCAATAAGTCGACTTGTGCTGTGTAAGTCGACTTGTTGTCCTCGATAAGTCGACTTGTTTATAATAAGTCGACTTGTGTATAAATGTCTCCATGTATAAGTCGACTTGTGCTTTGTAAGTCGACTTGTATTGTCTTCAACGGTAACATCCGATCAAATCCTCTAGAATCCTCATATTTTATGCCATTTATACTTGCTCATCTTGATTTGCACAATTCTTTCATTGAATAATGATCCCAAGATACTTGAAACAATTTCTTAACCAATTCTATACATTTTATTATTATCAAAACATAAGTGGAATTAATTTGCCAACCACCATTGGTCCAACAATCTCCCCCTTTTTGATAATGACAAAATACTTAGAAATTGTTTAAAAAATGAAAACAAAGAAACATTGATCAAGGTTTTTATCCCTTGTCATTTTGGTTAGAAGTCTCCCCCTCAATCATATAAATCACTGAATTTAATAACCTTGAAAAATCAATTAAAATTTTAACAACTCCCCCTTATTGAATATCCAATTTCTCATTTTTCTCCCCCTTTTTGTCATAATCAAAACAACTAATACAAACCAACAAATATGAAAAATTATCGCAATCAAAATAGAGTAACAGGTCATTAAGCACAAATAGTCTCAAATCAAACACACTCCCCCTCAATCATATGACAGTGACTAAAGGATACCAATTATCAATTTTCAATATTACTCCCACTTTTTGTCATAATTAAAAACCAATATGAAAATTGAAAAATAGTCGCAATGCAGTCCATAAACAAACAAAACAGCAAACACAAATAAAGACAATAGTCATTACATAACAGTCATAAGAAGCACCACACACTTGAAACAACATAAGAATCCATGTAGACATAAGTCGATTTGTTTACCTCCATAAGTCGACTTATCCTGAAATTTCTTCATTCCCAAAGGCTGTGTATATCATAGGTCGACTTATTTACTAGACTTGTCACCAATTGGTCGACTTAGACACCCATTAGTCGATTTTGTTGTTGTCTCCACTCATATGCCTTGAACTTCCACTATCAGTGTACCATGTGCTTGGTGGATTTTCATTCCTTGCTTGTACCTATAACTGAAACATCCTTTCTTCTCATTGGTACCCAAGCTATCTTGGGTCCATTTTGGTTAGACATATAAACTACATTAGGTGGTATTGTACCTTTAATAACCTTAATTTTCTTAACCTTAACACATCTTCTAGTACTCTTGCAGGCAATTTCTATGTGACCATCTTTCAAACATCTAGCACATTGAGCGATTTTTCCATCCTTAGTAAATTTGGAAATTAAAGAACATTCTCTATTATACGGATCATATCCTAAGCCATGTTTAGAAATAGTATATCTTTGTAAAGACAACAATTCTTCAAACTTAGCATTTCCACCAGCGAATTTACCAACCACATCTGAAAATTCTTTTGAAGCCTATCAAGTTCACAAATAAGATTTTCTTTTCAATAAGACATGCAGAATGATCTTCTTTTGACTATCTAAATCATCAATCGTTTCATGTAAGACACTATTTTCAGCAACCAATTCACGTATCTTCTTTCTTAATTTTTTGTTAATCTCAATGGCTTCTTCAAAATCAATTTGCAAAGCATTAAAAGACTCTATAAGATCTTGATCAAAAAATGTTACCTCATCTTCATCATCACTTGTTGAGGAGCTATTGGCCATAAGCGCTAGGTTGTTTTCATCATCGCTTTGGTATGCTTCCTCATCATCACTTCAAGTTGCCACCAGGCTGGTTTTCCTTTTTCCTTTGTCGTATTTGTCATTTTTCTAAATAGACGAAGAGCTTTTGCATTCTCTAACGATGTGACCTCTTTTTCTGCACTTCCAGCATTCTTCATTGTTCTTTTTTTCTTCATAGCCTTTATTTCTCTTTTCCGTGGTGTACCTTTTCCTATCCTCAATTTCTCCACCACGTAATTCTTTTCTTCGATTTTTGAGAAGTCCCTTGAACTTCCTTAAATTTCTGGCGTACATCGCGATTTCTTCGTCTTCCTCACTTTCATCTAATTCCTCATCAATTTCATCAACAAGAGAGGTGTTAGCTTTAAAAGCGATAGATTTTTTAGGCTTACCTCTACCTCCTCTGGATTTGAGAATAATCTCATAGTTGATGAGTGATCCCACCAAAGCGTTAAATTCCAGATGGTTGAGATCCTTTGACTCCATAATTGCGGTGACTTGAGAATCCCATTCCTTCGGCAGTGATCGAAGAATTTTCTTCACCTTTTCGCTATCCGTCATATGCTTTCCAAGGTTGCCCAATTTATTTATGATTTCTGCAAAACGGTCAAGCATTGTATAAATTGACTCACCTTCCCTTATGACGAACATCTCGTAGTCGTGGAGAAGCATGTTGATTTTTGTAGCGCCCCCTTACCGTAGAGTATACACCGATACGCCCGCAGGTCATACCGATACATACCCTGCGATGAGGGTGCACTACCAGACAATCGCTTCTATAAAACCTCATGGCATCAATATTGTAGCGCCCCCTCACCATAGGATATCCACCGGAACGCCCGTAGGTCATTCCGATACATATCCTACGACAAGAGACCACTACCGACAACAACCACTACACTCCTCATGGCATCACAATCATAAAACAGTAATAAGAAACTGGCTACTTTTAAAACCAAATTAGATTCCATTTCATTCATTCAAAACTTAGTAATTCACAACTGTCAGTACTAAATTCCTCAATTCAAATACTCAATTAATTATCCCTATTCAATCCAAAAATCAAACTATAACATTAACTTCAATGCATCTTCACCTAGCCTCATCCCTTTTTCATCAAATCATAATAACCATCACTTTAATGCCTACCTAAACCTAATACATGCTTTAAACCCATTTATTAACTACCCCACACTATCATGGCATTTAATCCATATGCAAACCTCATTTAAAAACTCAACCCTTAAATGAAAACTTACCTATTACAATTCTCCTTCAAAGCTTTAACTTCCAACCTTTTCCTTCTAACTTCTATATCAAGCTACCACCTTTTCCTTCTCAAGAATATACCATACCCATCATCTAACTTTGATGAGATCAAAGAACTTAGCTTAAAGTTATGGAGAAAAGTGGAGAAAAGAAGAGCCAAAATTTTGATGTTTTGATGGAGGAGAAGTTAGTGTGATTTCGGATGAACAAGAATAAAGCCTAAACAATTCATTTTCTTCTTCAAAACAATACATATCCGAGAATTGAGAGAAAAGGCATTTAATGATGCCTTTTTCAATGGCAACTTATAATTGGTTATTACTTAAAGAAAAGTCAAATTATCAATTATTTAATCCAGTCTAAAATGTTACTCCATTTAACTCTAATGACCCTACTTTCAGTCCCAAAATAATATACCCCATATTACTGTGCCACTGGGTAGTAATTTTTGCTACCGAGAATTGACCGATTCGCCAATTGGCGATTTTACCGGTCCAGGAATTGTTTCCGGAAAAATCCAGAAAAATTCCTAAAAATCCCTAAAAATGTAAAACAATTTATGGCACAGTCCAAATAATTTTCCAAACTCAATTACCCCATTAATGTCAAACAAGAGTTCAATTTCAACCCTAAGCCGGAAAATGACATGAATGCATGTATACTATGTGCATGTGCAACCCGTCAGTAATTATAGAGACTATATGCTGTATGTGCATGCCGAGATATAATTTAATATCCCGAACCCGTCCCAATTACCAAAATATCCTTTCCTATAGGAGAGGGGATGTTACAAATATAATCAAAGCAGTAAGATCACAACCACTAATTCTTAAAACCAAAGAGTACTTCTCATTGCATTCGTAAATCCTAAGTACAATATCCGGTCATAATTTACAACTGCATAAGTCCAAAATAAACAGTAATAGCTCCTATCTAGGTCATCCCCAAAATATCCCAAAGGATCCCCAGCTGACCGACCTGTGGGCCATGCTCCTCTCGTCGGCACACACACAGCAGGAAAGTCACAAAATCTGAAGCTAGAGTCTCACTACCGTTGTCCTGAAAAATAGTCGCAATTTGGGTGAGTTTGCAAAACTCAATGAGTAACCATCATCGATGGTTTACCCACTAATGCATTACGCTGATGCGCATGAGCCACACATATCATAAATCGAATTTCATACAATCAAAATCACACATTTACAGCTAGTCCATATCACATTCATAGCATAATCACGATATGTATGCACAATGATTTCCAATTCATTATTAGCGTTGGATCAGGCGCCGAGTTTTTCCCATTTCGGGCACATTACACGTAATCGCGTTTTTGGGGTAGGAGAGCCCTCGGGTATGCACTACGCCCACGCCGCACTAGGGATAGGAGAGCCCTCGGGTATGCACTAATCCTTTTCACTTAACACAATTGATGAGCTTATAGCTCCACTCGGATCAGAATGTGCTCCGGTCCACAACCGATTCATCGATTTCTAATCATGCCTAGCATGCTTTCACAATTCTCACTAATGTATACCTCATGCGAGTCACATAATCAAAATCACATAATCAAAAGCACGATAGTTCACATCGTAGTATATAACACATAAGAGATTGAGAAACCAACTAGGTTACTCACCTCTAAACTTCCGCGCTACTGCCGGGAAGTCTCAGCTACGTCTGATGATCGACGCTCCACTCGAGCCTCTATCAAATCAGAATATTCACATATCACTAATTGAACCAATTTTAATAATCATAATGCTGATATTTCAAATGAATGTTATACTATGCACGTTATGACAATTCCGACCAAAATCCCGAATTATCTCAATTCTGCTCTTTTGCTTTAGTTCATAACAATTTCTAATACCATAATTCAATTGGCTAAGTTCCATATCCTCCAAAGTCAAAATCAAAGACATAAGACTTATCGATGAATCGGAATCAAATTCACTATTCAAATGTCATCCGATTTCGAGAATTATTGAACTAAATCTCCAAAATCACATTCTTCTAAATTTATACTCGTAGCCCCAAAAATTAAGATCACTTAATCACTCCTAATTCATAACTAGAATAACCTTAAAAATCCTTACAACCAAGCCATACATATATGGAAAAGCAGGCGTCCTCACGCGGCATCCTCTCCACTTGGCAGCGCCTCGCTTCTGCGCCTTCATGGCACACTCGATCGCTTGTCGCGGCGGCCAAGGCTTCCTTGCTTTCGCCACATGGCGTGTCGTCATCGCACAAGGCGCGTGCGATCGAGATCCGCCAGAAACCCAAAAATTTTCCAGATTTTCGACAGATAAAATCATCAAATTCAAGTTTTCTCCTTACCAATCACTCCTAAATAATTCCATACATGATATACAACCAATCTCTAACTTCTATTTCATCAAACAATCAATATCCCCAAATCTCAACCCTAAAACCTATATCGTCCGAAACACCTTAATCCTCAAACAATTAATCACTAAATTTCTACTTGAATCAGAAGATTAAACACATAAATAAACAAGAACTTACTTGATCCAAGCTTAAATCCTTGAAGAACACCAAGAAATCCACGAAAGGGAAGAAGGAGACAAAGCAATTTCTCGAGGAAGAAGAAAGCATCATTGTCAAATTTTCAAAAGGAGGTTTAAATAATAAGACTCATTAAAGGCTTGTTTGGCAATTAATTGCCACAAGTCTAAATCGAACAACCTCAATCAATTTCTAACTCTAATTTCTCCCAAATTCCAATGGCTAAATCTTAATTCCTCAATTCAAATTTCTAATCTATCCATACCATTGGATAATTAATTTGAAAAATCCAATTTATCGAGCATCTATCCATTTTTGATTAAGCCTATTGTTCAAAATTCCGAAAAATTCCTATAATTCCACAAAATTAGGAAATATCTAATCACATGCTCAAATATCAAATCTTCAATTCCTAAATTTAAGTTGACTCTTCAATTTCATAAATCAAATATCAAATTCTCTAATAACTCAATTTACCTTAATACTCGGTTTCTCCAATTCACAATTGAAACACAATTAACCTAAATCACAAAGTCTCGATTACACAAGCAATCGTCGAATTATGCCATACATGCATGTACATACATATACTTATGCAATGCCAAACATTACTCGATATCACGAAACTACAATTTCAAATGCGTAGAATCGTTATCTGAGAATCATTATAAGAGGAACTACACATCCTATCGGTGACGGATGTTACAATTCTCCCTCCTAACAAAAATTTCGTCTCGAAATTTTCTTACCTGATTGATCGAACAAGTGAGGATACTGCCTCCTCATGTGCTCCTCAGTCTCTCAAGTCGCCTCCTCGGAAGAATGGTTCTTCAAAGGACTTTCACCAATGGAATAACCGGGACCTCAACCGCTTGACCCGTGATCCAATAATCTGCACGGCTCCTCAATATAACTTAAGTCACTAGCAATCTCTATCTCCGAGCGGAATCACATGAGTGGGTCCGATCGATATCTCCGAGCATGCTCACATGGAACACATCATGAAGTCTGCGACATCTCACTCTAAGGCCAACCTATAAGCCAACGGTCCAATCCGCTCAGTAATCTCATATGGACCGATATACCGAGGACTCAACTTGCCCTTACGGCCAAATCTGAGAACTCCTCTCCACGGAGACACTCTAAGAAACACTCTATCACCCACAGCATACTCCATCTCTCGCCGATGCTAATCCACATAACTCTTCTGCCTATCCTGAGCCGCCTTGATGCGACTCCGAATCAACTGTACCTTATCAACCATATCCTGGATCAGCTCGGGACCCTCTAACATCCTCACACCCTCTTCATCCCAGTAAAGAGGGGATCTACACGGACGTCCATATAATGCCTCGTAAGGTGCCATACCAATGCTGCTCTGGTACTGATTATTATAAGCAAACTCTACCAGAGGCAAATACTGATCCCAAGCACCTCGAAACTCTAACACACAAGCTCTCAACATATCCTCAACAGTCTGAATAGTCCTCTCACTCTGCCCATCTGTCTGAGGATGAAACGCTATGCTGAAGTTCAATCTGGTCCCCATAGCTGACTGCAGACTCCTCCAAAATCTCGAAGTAAACCTGGGATCCCTATCTGACACTATCGAAACTGGGACCCCATGCAGTCGAACTATCTCTACTATATACTTCTGGGCCAACTAATCGAGGGTATTGCTCTCCCTCACTGGCAAGAAGTGAGCCGATTTAGTCAATCGGTCCACTATGACCCAGATAGCATCACTCTGCCTCAACGTCCTGGGCAACCCCATAATAAAATCCATCATAATATGTTCCCATTTTCACTCCGGAATGGGCAACGAACGCAGTCTCCCAACTGGGGCCTGGTGCTCAGCCTTAACCTGCTGGCACGTCAAACACCGAGAAACATACTCCGCCACATGCCTCTTCATACCCGGCCACCAGAAATGCAACTTAAGAGTGCGATACATCTTGGTGACACCAGGATGCATGGCATAAGCAGCCAAATGAGCCTCCTCTAAGATCTCATGCCTCAAATCCTCCACATCAGGAACACACAACCTCTGGCCCATCCACAAAGTACCATCTCTCAGCTCGAACTCAGATACCCATCCAAATCTGACTCTGTCAATCAATCTCACCAAAGCAGGGTCCTGATCCTGCACTCTCCTGATCCGATCATGCAATACTGGCCTCAATCTCAGAGTCGCAATCAGAACTCCATCTTGACTCAAATCTATCTGCACATTAAGTGCTCTCAACTGGACTAAGCATGGCAACCTCGAAACTTGAATCTGAGCTGCACTACCATGCGATCTCCTACTCAAAGCATCAGCCACCACGTTGGCCTTCCCTGGGTGGTACTCGATAGTGCAGTCATAGTCCTTAAGCAGCTCCAACCATCTCCTCGCTTCAGTTGACTTTCACGACTCAACAAATACCTCAAGCTCTTATGATCGGTGAAGATCTGGAAAGTCTCCCCATACAGATAATGTCTCTAGATCTTCAGAGCAAACACCACAGCCGCTAACTCCAAGTCATGCACAGGATAATTACCCTCATGGGCTTTCAACTGTCTCGATGCATACACTATGACTCTCCCATGCTGCATCAGCACACAGCCTAAACCCAGCTGTGAAGCATCACTATAAACCTCGAAACCTCCTGATCCAGATGGCAAGGCTAACACCGGCGCCGTAGTCAACCGATGTATCAACTCATCGAAACTCCGCTGACACTCTTCTGTCCATCTGAAGGCCACACTCTTCCTCAGAAGTCTTGTCAAAGGGGCGGAGATCACAGAAAAACCCTCGACAAACCTCCAGTAATAACCTGCCAATCCGAGGAAACTCCTCAACTCAGACACGTTCCTCGGAATCTCCCATCTCCTCACTGCCTCAATCTTGTGAGGATCCACCTGGATACCCTCACCAGATACTATGTGGCCTAAAAACACCACCTCATCAAGCCAAAATTCACACTTAGTGAATTTGGCATACAGCTGCCTATCCCTCATAATCTGCAACACCACTCTCAGATGCTCCGCATGCTCCTGTCTAGACCTCGAATACACCAAAATGTCATCGATGAATACGATCACAAACTGATCTAGGTATGGCTGAAATAACCTATTCATCAAGGCCATGAAGGCTGCCGGGGCATTAGTCAATCCGAACGGCATCACTAAAAACTCATAATGCCCATACCTGCTCCTGAAAGCACTCTTAGGCACATCGGCCTCTGCGATCCTCAATTGATAATAACCGGATCTCAAATCCAACTTGGTAAATACCTGAGCTCCCTGCAACTGATCAAAGAGATCATCGATCCTAGGCAGTGGGTACTTATTCTTAACAGTAACCCGATTGAGCTACCTATAATCGATGCAAAGTCTCATAGTCCCATCCTTCTTCTTCACAAACAATACCGAAGCTCCCCATGGCGACACACTTGGCCTGATAAATCCCTTATCCAACAGCTCCTGCAACTGAGCCTTAAGCTCCCTCAGTTCCACCGGTGCCATCCTATATGGAGGTATCGATATAGGAGCGGTACCTGGAATGAGGTCAATCTCGAACTCCGTCTTCCGATCCGGTGGCAAACCCGGTAGCTCCTCGGGAAACACATCTGGGAACTCCCTGATCACAGGAACATTCTGCAAACTCTGCTGCACTCTCGAATTCACCACGTGAGCCAAATAGGCCTCACAGCCACCTCTCATCAACCTCAGAACACTCAGAAACGAGATCATCCTAGCTGGCACTGCCTGACTAATACCTCGAAAAATAGCCCTCGGCTGACCAGGAGACTCTAACACAACCTCCTTAGTATAGCAATCCATAATCGCCCTATGGGCAGTGAGCCAGTCCATCCCCAAAATCACCTCAATCTCTCGAAGAGGCAACACAATCAAATCTGCACTCAATACCACTGAATCTACCCGAATCGGACATCCCCTACAGATCTCACCTAAAGCAGTGGTACTACCCAAAGGTGTACTCACCTGCAACCCATACTGAAGCATCTCCCTAGTCACATGCAATCTACATGCCACATGCGGTGCAATAAATGAATGCGTGAACCCTGGATCTATCAATGCATACACCTCAATATCGTAAAGCGAATAAAACTGCAACCACATCTGGAGAGTCTGGGCCTCTGCTCGATCATAGCATAGACCGCGGCTGCGATTGCGGCCGACTACCCGACTCTCCGATCCCATAAAGAATCTCCGGCTCCACTCCGAGCTCGCCTCGCCCCAGAATCCGGGTCCACTACCTCGGCTCTGCTTTGCGCGGTGGTGCTACTACAAGCTCTCCCACTCAAGCGGTCGAGCTCCTCGAATCTCGGGCGATTGCCGGATCGATGCTCCATCGAGCCACACCTTAAACACGCTCAGGTGAACCTCGGCCTCCCACTATGCCTCCTCTCACAAAACTTCGCAGAGAGGAGGAAGGCGGCGGAGCCTCGACCATCGCCATCGCTACCCAACCGCCCAAATCAGCCTCTTTGAACCGAAAGACGGTATGCAGGACCTCCAAAATCTGAGCTCGCCTCGACGCTCGCTAAAGCTCCTACTCGAGCTGCCCTGACTATCACTGGATCTCTTACTCCGAGATCCCTGACCAACCTCAACTCTGCTCTGTCTCAAAGTCGCTTAATCTCGATTGCGGTGACCTCGACTCCTAAAGGTGCCCGTATCGGATCGGGCTAACACAGTACGAATATCCAGATTCAGCCCTCCCTCAAATCTCTGGCACCGATCTGCCTCAGAAGAAATCAGAATAGACGCATATGCCGACAACTCATTAAACCGAACCTCGTAATCAGCCACTGCCGTAGATCCCTGTCTCAAATCCAAAAACTCCTGCATCTTCATCTCCATATAAACCCTGGGCGTATAATTATCTCGAAAAGCTCTCAGGAAATCCGCCCAAGTCAAAACAGACAGTGCAGGTGGAACTCCCCGAGCGGTCTTCCACCACCGTACTGTTGGATCTGAAGCAAAAAACAAACATAATCGAACCTCTCCTCAAAGCATCACAATCCATCGGTGCAGGACCTCTCGGTCCTCTCTAACCAACCCTCGGCCTCGGCGAGTGCAGATTGCCAGAAGTAATGAATTTCGCCACGCAGCGATCATACCGCCGTTCCCATCTCATGGGAACTACTGGAGGCTGCTCCTCATACATAGGCACAGAGGACTCTCTACTAGCTCCTACTGATCCTTGGTCAGTTGAGTGATCGACCTGATCACCAAAGACGGATGATCTACAATAAAATCACAATTCTGATCAATTTCTTGCTTTTCTCACACAATTCAAGCCTAAAATATACTATGCCCAAAAGATGCCAAACCATGCTCTGATACCACCAATGTAGCGCCCCCTTACCGTAGAGTATACACCGATACGCCCGCAGGTCATACCGATACATACCCTGCAATGAGGGTGCACTACCAGACAATCGCTTCTATAAAACCTCATGGCATCAATATAATCAAAGCAGTAAGATCACAACCACTAATTCTTAAAACCAAAGAGTACTTCTCATTGCATTCGTAAATCCTAAGTACAATATCCGGTCATAATTTACAACTGCATAAGTCCAAAATAAACAGTAATAGCTCCTATCTAGGTCATCCCCAAAATATCCCAAAGGATCCCCAGCTGACCGACCTGTGGGCCATGCTCCTCTCGCCGGCACACACACAGCAGGAAAGTCACAAAATCTGAAGCTAGAGTCTCACTACCGTTGTCCTGAAAAATAGTCGCAATTTGGGTGAGTTTGCGAAACTCAATAAGTAACCATCATCGATGGTTTACCCAATTCATGCATTACGCACAATTGCGTACAGAGCCACACATATCATAAATCAGAATTTCATACAATCAAAATCACACATTTACAGTTAGTCCATATCACATTCATAGCATAATCACAGACTGTATGCACAATGATTTCCAATTCATTATTAGTGTTGTGACTGGGCGTCAGAGTTTTTCCCCATTTCTGGGCACATTACACATAATCGCGTTTTTGGGGGTAGGAGAGCCCTCTGGGTATGCACTACTGCCCACGCGCACTAGGGATAGGAGAGCCCTCTGGGTATGCACTAATCCCTTTTTCACTTAACACAATTGATGAGCTTATAGCTCCACTCGGATCAGAATGTGCTCCAGTCACAACTGTCAGTTACTGATTTCTAATCATGCCTAGCATGCTTTCACAATTCTCACTAATGTATACCTCATGCGAGTCACATAATCAAAATCACATAATCAAAAGCACGGATAGTTCACATCGTAGTACATAACATATAAAGTTGAGAAACCAACTAGGTTACTCACCTCTAAACTTCAGCGCCATCGGGAAGTCTCATTGCGTCGATGATCGACGCCCACTCGAGCCTCTATCAAATCAGAATATTCACATATCACTAATTGAACCAATTTCAATAATCGAATCTTGATATTTCAAATGAATGTTGTACTATGCACGTTATGACATTTCCGACCAAAATCCCGAATTATCTCAATTCTGCTCTTTTGCTTTAGTTCATAACAATTTCTAATATCATAATTCAATTGGCTAAGTTCCATATCCTCCAAAGTCAAAATCAAAGACATAGGACTTATCGATGAATCGGAATCAAATTCACTATTCAAATGTCATCCGATTTCGAGAATTATTGAACTAAATCTCCAAAATCACATTCTTCTAAATTTATACTCGTAGCCCCAAAAATTAAGATCACTTAATCACTCCCAATTCATAACTAGAATAACCTTAAAAATCCTTACAACCAAGCCATACATATCTTGCGGGAAAGCAGGCGTCCTCGCCGGCATCCTTTCACTTGCGGCATGGCCTGCCTTTAGCTGCCATGCAGCACGCTTTCGATCACTTGTCATGGCGCGCTACTTGCTCCTCGCCACAAGGCGTGTTAGTCGTGGCAAGGCATGCGATCGTGAGATCCGTCGAAAACCGAAATTTTCCAGATTTTCGACGGATAAAATCATCAAATTCAAGTTTTCTCCTTACCAATCACTCTAAATAATTCCATACATGATATCTGACCAATCTCTAACTTCTATTTCATCAAACAATCAATATCCCCAAATCTCAACCCTAAAACCTATATCGTCCAAACACCTTAATCCTCGAACAATTAATCACTAAATTTACGCTTGAATCGGAAGATTAAACACATAAATAAACAAGAACTTACTTGATCCGAGCTTAAATCCTTGAAGAACACCAAGAAATCCACGAAAGGAAGAAGGAGACAAAGCAATTTCTCAAGGGAAGAAGAAAGCATCGACTATCAAAATTTCAAAAGGGAGGGTTTAAATAATAAGACTCATTAAAAGGCTTGTTTGGCAATTAATTGCCACAAGTCTAAATCGAACAACCTCGATCAATTTCTAACTCTAATTTCTCCCAAATTCCATGGCTAAATCTTAATTCCTCAATTCAAATTTCTAATCTATCCATACCATTGGATAATTAATTTGAACCGAAATCAATTTATCGGGCATCTATCCATTTTTGATTCCGCCTATTGTCTAGAAAATTCCAGAAAAATTCCTATAATTCCACAAAATTAGAAATCTCTAATCACATGCTCAAATATCAAATCTTCAATTCCTAAATTTAAATTGACTCTTTAATTTCATAAATCAAATATCAAATTCTCTAATAACTCAATTTACCTTAATACTCGGTTTCTCAATTCACAATTGAAACACAATTAACCTAAATCACAAAGTCTCCAGTGCCACAAGTACGTCGGAATTATGCCATACATGCATGTACATACATATACTTATGCAATGCCAAACATTACTCAGATATGCAGAAACTACAATTTCAAATGCAGAATACGTATACAGAATACGTATAAGAGGAACTGTACACATCCTATCGGTGACGGGATGTTACAATTTTTGTCTCCCGGACTTGATTTGTCCCTTCATGAGTAACTCGAAGTCTCTCCCACATTTCCTTGGCAGTGGTGCAAGAATTTACCCGGTTTCTTTCCTCAACCGTTAATGCACAATATATCAGCTTCATAGCTTTGGCGTTGATGTACGCATGCCTCCAATCGTTGTTGTCATATTCTAGCTCCGTTTTTAACTCACCATTTTCTTTTAATGGTGGTTGTGGACCGAAGATAATTATCTTCGAATATTCTACTCCCTCGCTAATGATGTGGTACTTTATAGGATTTTTCCAAGAAGAATAATTAGTACCATTAAATAAAGGAGGGCGATAATTTGTGTTACCTTCTTCCGCTAGTTTATTGTGTGCCATCCCCGAATACTTCTGCTCTGATACCAATTGTAAGCGATCTAGAAGGGGGGTTGAATAGATCATAAAAATTCTTTGAAAATTTCTACAAGAAAATCAGAAGTTAAAACACACAAAAACAATTTAGATAAACTTAATTGAAAAGTGTAGGGAAGAGGATCAAACACTTATTTTTATAGAGGTTCGGTGCTAAGACCTACGTCCTCTACCTAAGCTCCCACTTAGGATTTTGCAACCACTTTATTACACACTTTATAGTTCAGTGTGAACTCTTACGATCCGCTTGATTTCGGCTCAAGCTACCTTACAATTTGATTTGTCTTAGGCACAAATCCTACCAATACCGCTTGATTTCTGGCTCAAGCAACCTTTACAGATGATTTGTCTTCCGGAACAAATCCTACCAACAACACTTGATTTTCGGCTCAAGCTACCTCACACGTGACCTACCACTAGTCACTCAAATTATAAAAGAAATAGGATAAAGATCTAAGAACAAGTGCTCAATACAAATGTAAATAAAGTAAGAACAATGATGAGCAATTTGGAGCAAGATAAGAGTATTTTATCTTGTAGAACTTCTCTTTTTCTCTTCTTCCATCATCCTCTATTTATACTAGAGGAAATATAGTCATTAGACTCTACTAGCCGTTGCTTGATTTGTTATAGCCATTGCTTGATTATCTCCATTCCATTTTTATCAAATTGGACCGTTAGAGCTGAATCTGTGCATCCATAAGTCGACTTGTCGAATGAATAAGTCGACTTGTTTCAACCATTTACGAAAACTTCATCTCCGCTCTTCAATAAGTCGACTTGTGCTGTGTAAGTCGACTTGTTGTCCTCGATAAGTCGACTTGTTTATAATAAGTCGACTTGTGTATAAATGTCTCCATGTATAAGTCGACTTGTGCTTTGTAAGTCGACTTGTATTGTCTTCAACGGTAACATCCGATCAAATCCTCTAGAATCCTCATATTTTATGCCATTTATACTTGCTCATCTTGATTTGCACAATTCTTTCATTGAATAATGATCCCAAGATACCTGAAACAATTTCTTAACCAATTCTATACATTTTATTATTATCAAAACATAAGTGGAATTAATTTGCCAACCACCATTGGTCGAACAGGCTGAACACCAGGCACCTTCAGGAAAGTTAAGGCCATTGTCCATTCCTGAGTGGAAGTGGCAAAGAGTGACCATGGATTTTCTGATGGGTTATTGTGGATCGGTTGACGAAGTCAGCTCATTTTCTGGCAATCAAACAGACTGATTGTTTGCATGTGCTAGCAAAGAAGTACATTGATGAGATAGTGAGATTGCATGGGATTCCAGATTTCATAGTTTCTGACAGGGATCCTCGGTTTACTTCAAAATTTTGGGGAAGCATGCAGGAAGCTTTAGGAACTAAGCTGAATTTTAGCACGGCTTTTCACCCTCAGACGGATGGTCAATCTGAGAGGACCATTCGAAAACTTGAGGGAATGCTCAGGGCATGTGTGATGGATTTCAAGGGACCTTGGGATGAGCATTTGCCATTGTTCGAATTTGCTTATAATAATTCGTACCATTCGAGCATTCAGATGGCTCCATATGAGGCTTTGTATGGAAGAAGGTGTAGAACTCCGATATGTTGGGATGAAGAAGGAGAGAGGAAACTGGTAGGACCAGAGTTGATTGCATAACAGCGATTGATAAAGTCAATCTGGTTAGCAATGACTTAAGGCATTTCGAGGATAGGATGAAGAGCTATACTGATGCACACCAGAAGGAGATGGAGTATGAAGTCGGTGAGAAAGTGTTCCTTAAGACGTCTCCTTGGAAAGGAGTGATGAGATTTGGCAAGAAAGGCAAGTTGAGTCCGAGGTATGTGGGTCCTTATGAAATTCTTGAGAGGATTGGACCACTAGCCTACAGGTTGGCGTTACCTTCGGAATTGTCTCAGATCCATGATGTTTTCCATGTTTCCATGTTGAGGAGGTATAAATCGGATCCTTCTCATATCATTCAAGCTACAGAGGTTCAGTTGAGAGATGATTTGAGTTATGAGGAGATTCCAGTGGAGATTTTGGACACTAAGGGAAAGGTCCTCAGGAACAAGACGGTTCAGCTAGTCAAAGTCTTGTGGAGAAACCATTCGATGGAAAAGGCCACGTGGGAGCCATTGGAAGCTATGAAGGAGAGGTATCCACAACTTTTCGATGATTCAGGTAATAATTTTGAGGACGAAATTTCTTTTAAGAGGGAGAGAAATGTTGGACCCTAATTTTTTTTTAATTGATGTCATTAAGCATGAACTGTGTTGATTGTGCGATTATGACTTAGTTTGCCTTAATTGAAGGTATTTATGGATAATTGGGGTTTATTTGAGTTTAGTATGATTTCAATGAGCATGAAAGGGGTAAAAAAGTGTGAGGGCATTTTGGGAAACTCACTTAGGTAGGAAAGGTTAAGGCATAACAAGGAGGGGCATTATGGTCCTTATGTTTCCATTAAGACTTAAGTGTTAAAATTAGAAGAAAGAAGAGAAAAGTGAAGGAAGAAAAGAAGAGGAGAGTGTCATTGGTGGCTTGAGGAAGAAGAAGAGAAATAGGATTTTGCCATTCTTGAGGTTTTGGAAGGAACTGAAGCAATCTTTGGTAAGTTCAAGCCCTTTTTATTCTTGTTTGAGATGGATTAAACCCTAGATTAACTTGGCATGAAAATGTACAGATGGTTTAGAGTTTTCGGGAAAATGGTTAGATTTTCTTGGGTTGTTGATTTTGTGACTGATTTTAAGGTGTTAATGAGTTAGCAATGTAGTATGGGACTTGAATTAAGGTTTAAGTGTGTTGCTTTTGCAAAAGGGAAGGATTGAGGTTGGAACATGCTAGAAAAATCGGGTTCGGAGACGTTCACTAGACCCGTACATCGGGACGTGCTCATGAGCACGTCGCGACGTGCGAGGAAGGTGTGCACGTCGCGACGTAGGAATTTGTGTTTGTCGCGACAAACACGGGCTGTTTGTCGCGACGAGCGGGCGATTCGTCGCGACGAGTCTGCCTTCGCCGCGACGAGACCCCAGTTTCCAGCAAAGATGAATTTTTGGTATTTTGGGCATATCTTTTGCTATAGAAGTCCAAATGAGGTGATTTCTGATTCGTTGTGGACTAGAGATAAAGGGATACAAGTTTTATGAAGAAAATAAGTTTTAATTCAGTCGTTAGAATCTTCAATTTTGGATGGAAGTTGAGCATATAATTTTTATTTCAGCTTTGACTATAGTTTGTATTGTTAAAGTTTGACTTTCTGATTTCTACACAAAATTGAATGGGATTTTGGTTATTGTTGAAGGAAATCAAGTGAGGCAAGAGGCACAAAAGGATCAAGAGGAAAGGCATTCCTAAGCAAGAATAAGCAAGGAATTCAAGGTGGGTTCATATTTATAATAGAATAAATAAGTCATTCATTGTCTTGTTCAAATCAAGAAAGATGGAATGATTTAAAATTGCATCATAAATGTTTGCTTTAATTGCTATTCTGAAATGATTATATGTTGCTACATGATTTGCATTCATGATTTTTGAAAAGGTTTCAAAAAGGGCTTTCTCCTTTCAAGAATACATGCACATGAAATCATGATTTTCGAAAAATATAAAAGGCAAGTTTCTAAACAAGTGCCAGTTTGGCAATCAAGTTTACAAGACTTTGAATCATGCATGTTATGTGGGTTTGTGGTATGTCCCTCAAGAACTGTCACGTGCACGTTGACCATGAGAAGGATTCTCCCGCTTGCCCGCTAGTGGCACGGAGCTCCCCACAAGGACTCCCTCAAGAAACTACGACTACACAGGACCATTTCGATAGGAATGTGTAGTACGTCATGAACCTAGACTAACCCAAACCATTATGCTATGCTTATGTGTTTATGATTTGTTATCCTGTTTCGTGCATTCATGTTTTGAATTCTACTTATGAATTGTTCAAAAATCAAGCATTTCAAGATGATGACTTTTACATGCTCACTTACTATGATTTCAAAGTATATCACGGCAATGAGTTATTTTTTGAATAGTTTTGCTTATTTCTATGTTATACATGTGTTCCCACGAGCTTTATAGCTCACCCCTATCTACTCTCCCCATTCAGGTGACGAGCAAGAGACTGAGTAAGTCAAGGGTTATGGCATCACTCCGATTTATTGTGTTTATGTATTTTCAAGATGTACTTTTAGAAGTCAAGGCTTTAGTTTTATTTCAAGTTTTATTAGTTCAAAGGTATTTTGTATTTTGTATTTATTTTGACTCTTGAACTCAAAAGTTGTAATTTGGTTTGAAATGTTATTAAAGCTTTGTAAAACTCATCTTTTGGATATAAATGAGTTATGATGTTTATCTTTCGCATTGAATCCTTTAGTTGTGGCTCGAGTGTATGTTGTCAAGTTTTGGGATGGGTTGTTTTAAATAAAAATAAGAGAAAGTTTCCGATTCTATGTTTCCAAGGGATTTCCTTTCTTCTTTTAATTTGCATGTTTCAACTCCAAGGCCTCCCCTCATGTATCAAGCTTTGCGCTTTCATGCTCGATGTTGGGCTCCGGAAATGGGGTCCAACAGTTGATCCCTACCTTATAGATATGTAAGTGCACCTATCGAACTAAAGTATAGTGTTAGGGAATATTGAGTGTCGATCTCACAAGGACTACAAGTAATAGTAATTACCTCCTTTATATTATTTTTTAGACAAATTAAGATGATAATTTATTAAAACAAATAAAAATAAACTAAAGTTTAACATAATAATAAACAAAAACACATATGATATTAAGATTAATCAATATCAAATAATAATTACCTAGGTACTAGATCCTCCCTACAATTTCTTAACCCTTTATCATGAGATTTAAATATTGATCATTAGAAAGTGGAAATTCCTATCCCATGTTAATATCTTTCTAGTTAAAACCCCTAAGATTGCATTAATCAATCTATAAATTTCACTATTAGATTTGACCCCCTAATCTATAGGATTTAGGTCTATTCATACAAAAGAGTTTCTTAATATCAATTATATCTCGAATATATTAATTCATGAATTAAAACAAATAAATGAATCGCAATGAATCAAAAATCAAATTGCATTAAATAAATAATCAAATCACAAGGGCTACCCCAACTTAGGGTTCATCCTACCTAGGCACTAAATAAATTTGTTTGATAAACATAGAAAACAAAATCAAAAGTTTAGAAGAAGAATTATAAAAGAAGAAAATAAGTTATATATCCCTTTTAGCTTTGATGGAAGTGACACCCACATACCCCTCCTAAGAGGATATATAGGTGTCACATAAAAGAAAACTAAACAATCCATAACATTCCAAATTTTTCAAGAAAATCATGCAAACATATACTACATTTCATTTGGTCTTAACAATAGTTAAGATTATATACATTGTATATATATATATATCAAAATACATGCTTTAAAATTCAGATCGAACTTATATTATAGTTATACAAACTATATACACAAAATACAAAAGTTCTCATCATAATGAGTAAAACCCAAAAATGGATTAAACATTTCCAGAACAAAATAAATTCTTTTTAGCCACTATAGTTGTCTTTGTCTCGTCTTTAAACCTTCTTATCAGAACCTACATGGAGGTAAAACCACCGTGCTAAGCATAAAGTTTAGTAGTGAATAACTAAATAAGATATCGAATGGTGACTGCTTTAACAGTCATCTAACATTCACATACATTGAAATGTCACATAAAAAAAATTTTAATTACTCAATTTAAAGAATAATCCAAACATTATTTGTATTAGAACAACTTATATTACATCAAAACAAGATATTCTTGTGTCAGCACAAAACATGTAAGTATCAGAGCAAAATATTATTACTTCATAGTAGAACTCAAAATCTTATAATAGGATATCATTGTGTCAGAATAGAACATAACTTTTATCAAATTATACTTATTTATGTCATAACAGAATTTAGCTTGCATCAGAGCTGATCATATATCAAAAGATAAACAAATTAGCCTATTAGTCCTTTTTACAGAAGTGAGTAATGGGACCAGAACAGGAGATACCATGATTGGTATCATAGAACAGAAGAGACTTATGTCTCAAAATCAGGGCACACCGTAGTGTCAATAATCAGGGGATACCTTAATGTCAAATTACAGGAGCAGCTGCAGACCCTTCTAAACATGCCTATTTAACCACAACTAAAACTTGGTAGTTTTAAAACAAAACATTTACATTTAAGAATCCTTATGTAAAAGTCATATTGCAAAATATATAAACTTATTCCATTTTTCTCAACTTGAACATATTCATTCACATTTGATCAAACTCAATATGCCTTATAAATATAAGCATTTGCAATGATGCACCAATGGACACATTAAGTAATTACATTTTGCATGTACTTACCTAAGTTCCCAATTCATAAACAATCATAACTAACACATCACTTATATCATTTTAATCGCATTTGTGTTCGTAAGTATACTTCATTTCTTTAATAACTTATAAGTATACTTCATTTCTTTAATAACTTATAAGTTCCAAATTAGATATTTGTTATCATAATAACACCTTCCATAAATTATTACCTTAGTTAAAAATCCAAAACCTATTCAACCTTTAACCAATTAATCTATTCTCAAACTAGGTTCATTTCAAACCCTAATAAGCTTCAATTATACCAATGTAAGATATATTATCCTAATATGGTTCAACAATTACATAAAACAAAGATTACCATGTTAAGGCTTTGCCCAGGAACATGGGGTACATTCCCACGATCGTGATAGAAGCTAATCCATCTACCCATGATCGTGGGATGATTGCCACGATCGTGGACTACTTATTTTCTTGTGAATTCCAGATCCAAACATCTTCTTTCAAATTTCAGAACACCAATATGACAATCCCTAAATCATGCTTCAAGTATAACTCAATTATATGCCAACTCCTCATCAATTTCATATCTAATTTTAACTCAAAATCACTCATTTTGCAACTCACAAATTATTGTCTTTCATGCAACAAAATTCGTAGCAAAATCCATCAAACAAGCATCATGTTCTAGACCTTATTATATCATCAATTCCACACATATTCCAATCCAATTCAAGTAACGGAGAATTCATATTAAAACATACCTTCAAGTTAGAATTCCCTTACCTAATTAACTTCAAGTTCCTTCTTCAAAGAACCAACCAATCCAGCCCTTCATGTAACCAATACACTTCCAAAATCTAGGTAGGTGTAGGATGATCTGGATACACAAAAGACAACAACATAAAAGATAGCTTGAGGTAGCTTCTTGATGCAGTATATGGCTAGGAGTTTAGTGTGATATTACATCAAAATTGAAATAAAATTCAGATCAAGAAGAGGGGACGATTTTGGTGGACAGAAGCAAAAATGAGGGCTGCAGAATCTTCTTGCAAGCTTAACACCTAAATGGCTCCATTGCATATGTCCCATTTTTCCACCATATAAGCCACCAAATGTCTTAATTCTATTAGCCCACTCGTCACTTAATCAATGCTATCAATTGTCGTTCAATTATAATGTCATTTATTCCTTATTTACCTGTGACAAATGTCATTAAATGTATAGGCTTAGTCATCCAAATTTTTATGTACCAACTTGTCTTGGCACTTGACATTTTTCTTGTTCAAATGTACATTTTAATACCTCAATTCTCTAATGGTAACAATTAATTCCAAGTCACTAAGTATGATCCACTAAACAAGAAATTCAAGACATTTACAATTCACATTCAATTCATATCACAATTTTAACACCTATCTCGTTTATTTTCATGGACATGTATCATTCCAATTAAGGTGTAATTTGGGGCTGTAACATCCCATTACTGTCAGCAAGGGTAAGATGGTAATATCGGGATTGACTGATCGATTTTACTGTATTTACTGACTGAGTATGCTACTGGCCTCTAATTATAGAGGAACTGGTTTACTGCATATGCATATATTCATAGGTACATGCATTCATGATTTTTCGGTATTTAATTGTGAATTGAAATTGACTGAAGTGACTGGTTTGTGAACTGATCAAATTGTGAACTGACTGAACTGACTGGAATATGATTGATTGAGAAATTTGAGTTTTTGGGTTCAAATGATTGATTTAATATTGGTTATGAGTGACTGGTATTTGATAGTGGATTATAGGAAATTTTTGAGAAATTCGGGAGAAATCGCCCGGACCGGAAATATTTGGGCAATCGGTGATTAAGCAGTATAGTCTTGAAAGAAGCATCCTATGGCGATGGAAAATTAGGAGTTTTCTTGATAAGAAATAAATATGTTGAGTCATTGAAATTTAGAGACTGGAATTTGGACTGATATGGAGACTTAGGTCTATAAATATTAGGGTTGAATGAAATTGGGGGATTTTGACTAAAGCATATGCGAGTTCCTCTTCTCCCTCGACGGTGATTCGATTTTCTTCCTTCGGTGAGAGATCTTTCGATTTCTTCTCATGGTTTCTTCCTAGTATGCTAGGCTAACTTGTTTACTGTCATTGATGAAGGTTAGAAGCTTTGCTATTGGTTGATCGATTGGTTTGGAGGATTTTAGGGTTACGGTAGATTTGTGGATTGATCTGTGTTTTGGTAAGTTTTATGGTATTAATGTTGTTATTTATGGTTTCTACTGTATTTATGGCATTTATTAGGGTAGATTTGAGTGGTTGGAGTGTTTTAATGGAGGATTTAATGAGGAAAACGATCGGAGAAGATGGTGGAATTATTTGCCTTGCTGGCTGCTTGTAGCATGACGGCGATGAATATTTATTCATTCGCCATGGCGAAGTGTGGATGAGCCTTGTGAGCGAAGCTTTTTCTTGGCCATGTAGAGAGACGCGATCTTGCATGAGAGGGACTGTTCCATTAGATTAAAATTTGATTTATTGGGCATAACTTTTGGTGTAGACCTCCGATTGAGGCGATTCCAGATTTGTTATGAACTAGGGAAAGAGGTCTACAATTGAGAATAATTAGAGGATTGGAATTTAATTTAATTGGTATTGATTTATCGAGATTAGGGTCAATTAGAGTTCATAGTGTGACCTAAATGTCAAATTGAGACTATTGGAGTTTTGATTGGGATTTGTAATTGAGGTTTTGACCGATATATAGGAAATGGCTATAGGGATTGAATTGAGGAAAATTGACTGGATTTTATGAATGGATCAAATAATTGTCGACCTATTGAACAAAGAGATAGGATTGAGCTTAAAGTACCGAAATTGGGATTTAGCACCGAAAAATCATGAACATGCATCATACATCATTTCACTGAGACATATGCATTACTGAACTGTTTAATTGGGCAATTAGTAATGGTTTATATTTTACTGTTATAGAGGCACCGTTGGACCGTCGTTCCACGGATATTGCTGGGACTTCCAGGCAGTAGCTCGGAAGTTACAGGTGAGTAACCTAGTTGGTTTCTCAAATTCCTAATTGTTTATATGCTCTGTATGAATTACTTGCAAAGGTGCTGTATGATTCTTGGCGTGATTAGGATCGAATTGCATGCTACTCTTGAATTGGGTGGACTATTTCATGATTCTTGAAATTTATTGGATTGAATTGCATGCTTTATCAGAATCGAATGGATCCTTTGCATGATCTTGGAGGCGATATCTTGGGCTTTATAGCCTTATATCGTAAATTGATGAATCCTTTGAATCTTGAATCTTGAATTCTTGAACATTGCTTTGCATGCATAAATGCATGATCGGATAATGGGCGTGTCCCAAGTTGTTATTATCCTTTGAAAAAGAGCCTCGAGCTCGAACATTGTCTTGATCGGGCCTAGCCCAGGAGGAGAAATCGGCACGCGTCCCCATCGAACTTGGATCGAGTACTTGGGCACAATCTTGAATAATCGGAAAGAGTCTCATATGCATTATATACATGGTGATTGAATTGTTAAATTGTATAACGATTCTTGGCTATGTGATGCCATGATTTATTGTATATTGTGATGTAATATCGTGAATGCCAAGCTCTTGTAATATTATTCGATATCGCATAATCGATATAAACTCATCGTACCATTGTTATATAATACTATTAATTGATATTCTTGTGTGCGTCTGCATCTTAATTTGCGTAATGCATGATTTGAGTGAACCATCGATGATGGTTTCTCTTTGAGTTCATAAACTCACCCAAAATTGCAACCTATTTTTCAGAATGATAGAGTAGACTCCTAGCTCAGAAGATATTCCTTCTGCCGTCTGGAAGCCGCTGGCAAGGGGACGCGATGGCACGCTTGAGTCGGTCGGTGGGTTAGCTTTGAGGATGACTCGGGATAGATGCTTGTATCGGTTTCCTTTTGGTTTTGTCGAGATCGATAGACTTGTCTATTCGACATTGGATAGTATGCAGATGATTATTATTTTGGATTCAAATTTGTTGATTTCTGCTATTGTGATATTTTATGGTTTTACTTATTGCGATGCCATGTGGATATTATTGGATAATGTTTTGGTAGTGCACCCTTATCGTGGGATACGTGTCGGAGCGACCTTCGGGTTTCCCGATATGTACCCCTACGGTGAGGGGGCGCTACATTTAGTGGTATCAGAGCATGGTTTGACATCTTTTGGGATTAGTGAAATTTAAGCTGGAATTTCGGAAAGGATAGTGGAACTGATCGGAATTTCTTGTCTGTTTTTGGTCATCCGTACTGGGAGATCGAGTTGAGTTACCAGCTGACCTGGAATCGGTAGGAGCTAGTAGGGAGTCTCCGATGCCTCATTCAGAGGAGTTGCCTCCTCGAGTTCCTGCGAGATAGGAACGAAGATATGATCTACTGCAAAAACAGGGGACGGTTGACTTTTATGGTAGCACCGACCCTGCGGAGGCTGAGGGATGGCTAGAGAGGATTGAGAGAGTCCTCGATCAGATGGACTGTGAACCGGATGAGCGTTTTGACTACGCGGTTTCTCGTTACTGAGGTTCGCATATCGGTGGTGGAAGATCGTCGGCGTTACCACGCACCTCGCAATCGACATGGGTGACTTTCGTAGGCGTTCAGGACAATTTCATGCCCAAGATTTATCTGGACATGAAGTTACAAGAGTTCTAGAGCCGAGACAGGCGATTGACCGTGGCCGACTATGAGTCTTGATTGATGAGTTATTAGTTTACGCTTCTTCCTTTGGTGGCCGAGGTCGACAAGCGTCGGCGTTTTGAGGGCGGACTCAACTGGAGATCCGTACCCTCTTGGCTGAGTCGACATGGGCAATTTCATTGGTGAGGCTGCGCAAAGATCGAGGATAAAGCATTCTTGAGACAAGTATGACCGAGGCTGGTCGGGGACTGTCATAAGAGATCTAGTGATAGCAGGAAATCTTGACAGGAATCAAAGAAGCGTCGAGTAGGCCCTTGGTCCGCAGGAGGGCTAGACAGATAGTTCATGGGCGAGAGATAGCTTTGCATGGTGGTAGTGATGAGGATGTTAGAGGTTGAGGCGATCTATTCCTCTATGTAAGCATTGTGGCAAGAGGCACGATGGAGAGTGTCGATGGTTATCTGGAGCTGCTTGAGGTGTGGTTCGATGGACCACTAGTGAGGAATTGCCCAGAGATGTGGGAGCCCGACCGCCATGATTGGAAGATCGGTAGTAATACCCGCACAGCAGAGCCGTGGAAGTGGATCCGGATGGAGAGGCCGAGGCCGAGGTCACTGAGGGATCAAGATTGAGGTCGAAGACTGGCGTGACATGCGATCTCGGGCCGTGGTCTATGCCATGACTCGGCGGAGAACCAGATTCTCCGGATCTTTGTCAGCGGGTATGCTTCTAATTTGGTTTGAAGCATATGCATTGTTGGATCTTGGATCCACTTATTCTTTCATTATCTTGCATTCGTCGCATTGACATGTGACCGCATGTGGATAGAGAAAGGTTCTGATTAGGGTTAGAGGTGAGTACACCTCTGTATAGGAAGATAGAAGTGATTTTGTGCATGGACTAATTGATTGTGCACATAGTGCCCTGAGGTCGTAGTGGATACCGGATTTGATCGGATGATGATAACTGAAGAATTTAGCAGCGAAAGGATAAACTGGAAATAAATTGAAGTGAATAAAAGTCGTTATTGGGAAGTGAATAAAAGTCGTTATTGGGAGACCTGATTCTAGTGGAACTCAAGTGTGAGAGGTAGACTCTGTTACTGAGGAAATGTGCATTTTGTTGACGTAAGGAATTCGACTGTGTAATAGGTTTACTGAACTGAAAAGGAAAATTTGAGTAAAGGAACATGTGTCAGAATGTGTTATTGTTAAATGATAATTGTCAAATTGGTATAGGGCAAAAAGAAAGTAGTATGAGTTATAGGAATTCCAAATTAATGGTGTATAAAAAGGACTGGAAAAACAAATTGGCGATTCAGAAAATTGCAAACCGTATTGAGAAATTTAAATGGAAGTCAATTTTTGAGAAAATGATATTTATGACTATCTTGTGAAGTGTGTATTTTGCCGCCAAAAGAGACTGTTAGAGAAATCTCTAAGATCTATCGAAACGTTGTGTTTCAACAAGAATGTACCGAAAAGAGTAATAAAGGTTGAGGCGTGAAATCGAGCAGTTAAGTGTGAGGATAATTATAGGTGTATTGTTGAGACAAATGTGAGACCTGATGTCCTTAGAGTCCGTTGAAATTGCTCGAACATGGCGAAGACTATGATTGACTTGAGTTAATGATGATAAGTGAATTGAATCGGAAAGGGATTGAGCGATCCCAGTTCATGTCAATGAGTCGAATCGATAAGGAACTAAATTTGTTATTAGATAGCCTCTATGTGACCGTCGTGAAAAATAGATTGGTAAAGTGGTTACATGGATTTGAATTAAGAAGCAAGTGGTAAGATATGATAAATGTGTTTACGTGCTGAATGTATGGATTGCGAAAAATTATAAAGATATGAGTGAGAATCGGGATGAAAAGAAGATAAATTCTCATCCTCTTGATTCATTGTATATGAAATTTTGAGGACGAAATTTTATAAGGAGGGTGGTGTAACATCCCATTCTTGTCGCCAAAGGTAAGATGGTAATATCGGATTGGTCGATCGGTTTATCAGATTCTTGTTGAGTATGCTATTGGCCTCTAATTATAGAGGCGGTTTTCTGATATGCACATATTCATAGGTACATTCATTCATGATTTTCCGGTATTTAATTGTGAATTGAAATTGGATCAAGTGGTGGTTTGTGGTGATCAAATTGTGGTGATCGAATCGATTGGAATATGATTGATTGAGAATTTTGAGTTTTGGGTTCAAATGATTGATTTAATATTGATTCTGAGTGGTGGTATTTGATAGTGGATTATAGGAAATTTACGGGAAATTGGAGAAATCGCCTTGATAGAAAATATTTAGGCGATCGATCGATTGATTGTATAATCTTGAAAGAACTGTCCTATGGAGATGAAAAAATTAGGAGTTTTACTAATAAGAAATAAATATGTTGAGTCATTGAAATTTAGAGACTGAAATTTGGACTGATATGGAGACTTAGGTCTATAAATATTAGGGTTGAATGAAATTGGGGGATTTTGACTAAGGCATATGCGAGTTCCTCTTCCCCCTCAACGGTGATTCGATTTTCTTCCTTCGGTGAGAGATCTTTCGATTTCTTCTCATGGTTTCTTCCTAGTATGCTAGGCTAACTTGTTTACTGTCATTGATGAAGGTTAGAAGCTTTGCTATTGGTTGATCGATTGGTTTGGAGGATTTTAGGGTTACGGTAGATTTGTGGATTGATATGTGTTTTGGTAAGTTTTATGGTATTAATGTTGTTATTTATGGTTTCTACTGTATTTATGGCATTTATTAGGGTAGATTTGAGTGGTTGGAGTGTTTTAATGGAGGATTTAATGAGGAAAACGATCGGAGAAGATGGCGGAATCGCCGCGACGCCGCTGCCTCGAGCGCTGCCGCATTGAAGTAACGAATATTTATTCGATTACGCATGAATGGCGTCGTGTGACGCCATGGCGAAGCGTCATTTATTCATGACGCCTTGGCTGCGTCTTTTTCGCCTCACGGCGTGCCAGACGCGCGTCGTTGCCACGATGACGAGCTTTTCTCAAGGCCATGGAGAGACGCGATCTCATGGCGAGAGGACTGTTTCATTGGATTAAAATTTGATTTATTGGGCATAACTTTTGGTGTAGACCTCCGATTGAGGCGATTCCAGATTTGTTATGAACTAGGGAAAGAGGTCTACAATTGAGGATAATTAGAGGATTGGAATTTAATTTAATTGGTATTGATTTATCGAGATTAGGGTCAATTAGAGTTCATAGTGTGACCTAAATGTCAAATTAAGACTATTGGAGTTTTGATTGGGATTTGTAATTGAGGTTTTGACCCGATATATAGGAAATGGCTATAGGGGATTCGAATTGAGGAAAATTGACTGGATTTTATGAATGGATCAAATAATTGTCGACCTATTGAACAAAGAGATAGGATTGAGCTTAAAGTACCGAAATTGGGATTTAGCACCGAAAAATCATGAACATGCATCGTACATCATTTCACCGAGACATATGCATTCTTGAAGCATTTAATTGGGCAATTAGTAATGGTTTATATTTTCTTTGTTATAGAGGCACCGTTGGACCGTCGTTCCACGGATATTCTTTGGGACTTCTAGGCGTGAGTTCGGAAGTTTCTGGTGAGTAACCTAGTTGGTTTTCAAATTCACGATTGTTTATATGCTTTGTATGAATTACTTGCAAAGGTGAACTGTATGATTCTTGACGTGATTAGGATCGAATTGCATGCTACTCTTGAATTGGGTGGACTATTTCATGATTCTGAAATTTATTGGATTAAATTGCATGCTTTATCAGAATCGAATGGATCCTTTGATGATCTTCGAATCGATATCTCGGGCTTTATAGCCATATATCGTAAATTGAGTGAATCATGAATCTTGAATTATTGAACATTGCCTTTGCATGCATAAATGCATGATCGATAATGGACGTGTCCCAAGTTGCTATTATCCTTTGAAAAAGAACCTCGAGCTCGAACATCGTCATCGTGGGGCCTAGCCCAGGGAGAAATCACGCGCGCCCCCATCGAACATCGATGTTGTGCACTTGGGCACTGTCTTGAATAATGGAAAGAGTCTCATATGCATTATATACATGGTGATTGAATTGTTAAATTGTGTAACGACATTGAACGTGTGATGCCATGATTTACTGTATATTGTGATGTAATACTGTGAACTGTACCAAGCTACTATAATATTATTATCGTCATCGTATAATCGATATAGACTCATCGTATACCGTTATATAATATCGTTAATTGATATTATCGTGTCGTGTTGTACATAATTTGCGTAATGCATGATTTGAGTGAAGCATCGATGATGGTTTCTCACTGAGTTCGCAAACTCACCCAAAATTGCAACCTATTTTTCAGGAATGATAGAGTAGACTCCTAGGTCCGAAGATATTCCTTCTGCCGTGCGAGCTGTTGGCAAAGGACGCGATGGCACGCAGGTCGGTCAGCTGGGTTAGCTTTTGAGGATGACTTAGGATAGATGCTTGTATCAGTTTCCTTTTTGGTTTTGTTAGGAGACTGATAGACTTGTCTATTCGACATTGGATGGTATGCGGATGATTATTATTTTGGATTCAAATTTGTTGATTTATGCTATTGTGATATTTTATGGTTTTACTTATTGCGATGCCATGTGGATATTATTGGATAATGTTACGGTAGTGCACCTTATTATGGGATCGTGTCGGAGCGACCTTGGGTTTCGATATGTACCCTACGGTGAGGGGTATTCTGGGCCTTATAGGAAGAGTGGCCTTTATCAGATCTTTGGTGTAAACTTTGTGTTTTTTTCCATCTTATGTTTCGGAAGTGTGTTTAGAACTCCCACTTTGCTTTTTAACTTCAACTCTAACTTCACTTCTACTTTTACTTCCTTTAAATGTCCTTTATAATTGCCTTTCATAGTATAAAATTAGGGTTTTTTTTATAGTGTTGTGTGCATGACAGTGTCCCTAAAAAAACTCTTCAAAATCATGTGTAGACATATTCCCAGAAGCTTACATAGGTAGTGGACATGACTATTTACATGACTTACATGGGCATGTCCACCTTCACATAGGTGAAGTAACATCTTCAAAGTCGTATGTGCTCATAAAGACTTATATCATCCTTCACATGACCATTTACATGACTTATACAAGTGTGTATTTCATCAACACTAGCATGTCACTCTAAAATAGCTCAAATTCTTATGTTTCCTATCTCGATTCGCTCTAATTTTTCTCTTTTTGATTTATAAAGGCAACTAAGTGCTACAAACATACTAAGAACCAAATATGTACCAAAAACAACATAAAACTCTCAAATAAATATGCAAAACATACTAAATATGGGAATGAAAACATAATCTATTAAGCATTTAGTGAACATTTCCACACTTAAGCTTTTACTTGTCCTCCAGCAAATCATAATCCAAATCATTAAACTTAAAAACATCCATCCCTATTCAATTTTAACTTGTTCGTCCACACCCTAAGTTATCATTTTATATTAACCAAATTAGCCTACAATTAGACTTTAGTTATACTAAAATAAACTTTTATAAGCTAATATCAATAGCAATCACATTGATAATCGTTCTAAAATCAAAAGCAAAAAATTTCACTTTCTCACAAAGGATTCACTTAAGGCACTCAAAGTGGTTAGAGTGAAAAATATGAAAAACTCTCAAATAAAAATATAGGAGGATTCTTAATTATAAGCTTATAATAAAATCACATCTTCACCACTAATAAGACTACAAAAAATCAAAAGGTCTTTTAAATATGGTGATTATGCTTAGGTAAAGGTACATAAAGGATAATTAAAAGGTAAAAAAGTCAAGGAAATTCACATAATTAAGATTACATAAAACTTGATTCTTCATAGCATAGGTCCTTTAAGTAAATATTTAAATTAGCATAAAATAATTCTTCTCACTCTCCAAGCATTCTTTTCTTTTCTTTTCTTTTTTCACACTTTTTTCCTTTTCAATTGATATGATCATAATAAATAAATTTCAACTTGAACTTTGAGCAACTTTAAAGATAAATTGAACGATTATTGGGTATCAAAAATCATAAACACATTAGACCTTCCCTTTAAAATTCTTTAATAAAATCTAAGTTTTAAGCAATAAAGTAAATGTAAATTCTTTAGGGCTCAAAAATTGATGAAAAGTTTTTAAGCAAAATGGGGTAATTGGCTATTAATGTGGCCATTTTCAAAGAAAAGCCCAAGTTTCAAAATTTATTACTCTTAAGGGATAAAATAGGGTATGTAATAATTAAAGAAAAATAGGTTAAAATAAATGTTTAAATATAAATGTCTTTATCATTTTAATTCCTCTAATTTAACAATAATGTCTCATCATGAATAATCAAGCAAGTTCTAAAATCAACCAACTATGCATGATAAACACATAATAAAAAAGAGAATAATATAATGATATATTGCTTTGTGACTCAAAAGCTCACATTTGGGTTTCATATATGTAAATAATATGTAATTTTCATTTAGATTAACTATCTTAATGATAACTAAAAAATATGCTTAGCATGGTACTCCTTTCAAGCCAACTTCCTACTTTAAATCCATTTTCTTATCTGTCTTGATCTCATTTCTAGCCTCTTAGCTTTAACCTTGCCTCTATTAGTTTTTGCTAGTTGTGTCCTTGTTTTATTTTCTACCATCTTTACTATTCATTACCTTGATAGTTATTAAGACAAAACAAAATATTAAATAAAAAGTAAGAAAAATAAAAAATAAAAATAAGGTGACCATAATTTAGCATCTTGGACTACCTTTGTATTCGTCAGTCATTCGAAATATTAAGAATGTTTGTAAATTCTATGTCCTTAGGTATTGCTACCGGAGTGGATGATGATGGGTTAGTTCTAATTAATGGAAGTGGTACTTTGAATTCAAGGTATCCTACCATCCTGCATAACACCTCATCCATCCATCTTTCATGTGCCTTCAATTATGTTACACACACCATTAGCTCGTATGGTCATCCCATATAGCGTTCTAACTTCTTGGTATGATTTTCATGTACTTCTCCAATTAGGCAATCTTCAATGGTCCTAATATGGAAATGGTTTCAAACTCCTAAGTATGTTTGTGTTTTTGTCGCTTCATCTTGTTGTCCATGCTCTCTTCTTAGTAGTAACAGTTGATGTGAGTTCCTGGTTACTAGTCTAGAATGTTGGTTGACACTTATATACAAATTTTTGGCCCTATGCCACCATTTATAAACATGTTTTATGGGCAATTATCATGAACTCCCTTCTCCTTTCTAAATAAAAAGGTCCTATAGATTATAACAAGTCCCATGCATTATTGTAATTACTTGACACCATAACAAGGATTATGAATGACATCATAACATAGTCTACTCATGGTTGCCTACAAAATTTTAAACTAAAATGTGATTAACTACGTTGTCGTGTAAATAACCATATTGAACAAAACCTTTATTGGAAATCGTTTCCTCCATTGTCATGTGCCAATCTATGTACTTCACATTTTTAATTCAAATTTTAAACAAGAACACATTTGATTGTATGGTCTTGCATTAAACATGTAATTTTAGATATATGGATTTTTTTCTTCTTGTTGAAAGATTTGAGGACCTTAGTTATTAGAGAATTCGATCATAGAGTTGTAATCATTTTACTTCTTATCCTTTTTACATTTAAATAACAAAAATTATAATAGCGTATGAAGGATTACTAAAATCCGTTCGGCTACTAGTGCTTCAATAATTCAATATATTTGACTATCATAGGCGTAGGATTTCTAAATTCTAATAGATTTTTCATTAATCAAAGGGAGAGGAAGATGAATAGGTTGGTTAATTAATGACTAAATTATATACTTAAAAGCACGTAACTCAAATGTAAAGTATATCTATAAGAGGGAACTTTAGTCATTAATGATTGGTCTATGCTCAACTTGACATTAATTATGGTCAACCATTATATGAGCTGTAAATGGAAAACAAATTTGCTACACATTGTTGTCGAAAAACTTTCAGACCTTGTATTCACAAAGGAACTTCTAGTATTTCAGACCTTATATTCATCAATGCATTGTCATAACTATATTATATTAATGATATTTTAAATCTTATAAGACTAAATTATAAGTTAAGAATCCTTTTTCTTATTTTCATTATATGCCATGGAAATTTTTGAATGCATGTAACCTAATTCAACAAGGAATCACAATCATAGAGGAACATGAGTGATATGTGCATTTCATATGAATAAATTATGTAATTCAAAGCTTACAACTTAAATACAATATGAGAGGTTCTTGTCAATCATCAATCATTGATACATGCTCAATGTATTATATGATTTTGATCAGTGATTGGAGGATCCATAAGTAGTTAACACATGGGCTTGTAGCAAACATCACATATGTATGCCAAAATGTAACATCCCATTACCGATGGGAAGGGTACAATGGTAATTTGGAATAGGATATGAGTGTGAAAACGTATCTCGGTATGTTCGTGCATAATATGGCCTCCATATATGCATAAATTGTAATTTTTGTATATGCACATGATTATACATGCATTCACGACATTTCCTGGCATATGTGTTTATTATGGAAAAATATGAATTGGTGCTTGAACATGGAATTGAAGTGGATTTTTGTGTGTTTTACATTTTTCTAGAAATTTAGGAATTTTTCTGGAAATTTTTCAAGATACTTTTCTGGACCGAAAAAATTACCAACTGACGGACTGATTGGCTTTTCGGTACTAGAAATGACTGTCCAACGACACTGAAAATTAGATACATGATTTTAGAATTTATTACTTTGAGCCATTGAAATTTTGGGAAGAAATTGGAAGGGAATTGGAAGAAATTAGGTAAGCAAATGAGAGGGTGACATGTGGCAAGTGACATGTGTCACTTGCCTAACATGCCACTTTTAGTTAATTAATTGAAAGCTTTTTTTCTTCCTTTTGTTGGGTCATTCACGAAGCTTCCTATAAGATAAGTTACTCTCTTCTCTTCTTCATTTTTGGGTAGCTTCTCTCCTCCTTCTTCTTCGATGGCTTCTTCTTTTTCTTCTTGATTCTTCTTCTTCTTGATTTAACCTCCACCACACAAGGAACTCTCTTATGTTACTTGCTTGCTCTTCCTTGTTCTTGAAAATTCAAACCTAAGCAAAGAAGGTTGATATCGTGTATGGTGGGGGTGATAGAGTGTTAGTGGTGGTTTTTAAAGACTTGAAGTTTTGGAAGCTAAATGAGGTAAGAAAGATATTCTATATCATGGTTTTGCAATTAATTAAATTGTTTGCGATGTATTTAAAGTTGATTGCATGGAAATTGTGGTTGGAATATAGGGGTGTGTGTGTGTGAAATTCTTGTTTGATTGATGTTGAATGGGGTGTAAGTAAATGAGAGTTGATTTGGAATGAATTGAATGATGTTAGATGAGTGGTAAATTAATGCAAGAAACTTGTGAGTGTGTGCTGCCAATTTGTGCCTATTTACTCAAGTGAACGCCTTGCTGATTTTGTGGCTGAATTAGTGACTAAATGGAATGCTTATTGATGTAGGAATGAAAGGAGTAGAGTTAGATATGAGAATCTGGAAAATTTACTTTGTGTAGGTTTCAGATTTTTGGTCATAACTTTTGTTATGGTTGTGCTATTGAGTTGTGGTTTGGCTTAAATTAAACTTAAGAAGTATGGCTAGATTTCATATGAAGGAAGTTTTAGCCAATTCTGACTGTAATAGTTTTAAATTTCTCTTGGAAAGTGAGTTGTTAGGTGCTGGATGAATAGTATCCAGATTTTGATTTCATTATTGAAGACCTGAAACTTTGAGAATTTTTCTAGGATAAAGGAGATGGATTTTGTGAAATTGGTCTTCCTGAAAGTTGAAGAGTTTTGTATTAGCTTTCTAACACCACTGAGTATGATATTTTTCGATGTGTAGATTGAAAATTATGGTCTGTTAATGTTCAAGTGGTAATTCAGCCAAAATGTGTTGTGATGTGCAAATGCTCTAAGGGCATAGATTTTGTGCTTTTTGTGTTCTGATATTTATTTTGGACTATTAAGGATGAAATTGGCTCAAGTGACCTTTTTGGAAAGTTGTATAGGATTGTTGTAGTTTTCTAATGAGGTATTTTATGCGAATTTTAGATGTAAGCATTGTTAGATATAAAATTGTAAAGTTTTGGCTATGATTAGGTCATATGCTGTTTTAATACTCTTTAGCAGGGAAGCCACATTAATGGGTGCATATGACCTAATTAGAGTTGGAATTTGCTTTGAAGTCCTTCCTAAGAATTGTAGTATATTGTCTGAGCTTTTTATTGCTATATAGTATGAAAATATTTGCCAAGGGGATATGGAGTTATGAATTTTGAAAGATTGGGTTTCTGTTGAGAATAAATTGGGTAGACTGAACCTTTGTTTGCGAATTTGATTTGGTCAGAGATGGAATTGGCTTCTAAGTTGTTCATGAAAGATGTAGCATTTGTTTTGCTCTTTTTATTGATATAAAATTTGGAATTTTTTGTTAAGGGGATGAAAAGTTATGATTTTTGTGAAAGTGCTGCACTGTGGTAGTAAATGTGTGATTAGGCAGTGTCTTTGAGTGTATTTTTGACACCCTTAGAGGTGTTATTAAATCTCAAGTCCTCCATAAAACTTGTAGGATTTTTCAAGATCTTTCCTACGAGATCGAATTTGTAATTTTTGGATGTGTGTGGTAAAAGTTGTGTAGTGGGGAAGAAAGGAAAGTCCATAGGTTTTGCTTATTTTGGAAAAAGGAATTTTAGTTTTAAAAAAAAGCATGCGGGCGAGCGAGCGAGGTGCCCAGGCACACCCAGTGACCTCTGTCCAATCATTTGTGTATAACTTTTTCATCCGACCTCCGATCGACCTAATTTTCGAAGCGTTGGATTCCTAAGATATTTCTCTATCTTTCCATACTGAACTTAGAATTTTTTAGATCAAACTGAGGAAGGTCGATCGAATCTAAGTGAGCAGACCAGTTGGAAAAGTCTAAACATGTTTCAGTAATTTGGAAATATCTTGAGCTATAGAGCTCGAATTGATCTGATTTTTGTTTCTAATTAAACTAGAGACATAGATCTACAAATGTCATGATGAGTTCGGACTTCAATTTAGCCCCTAAGATGTTCAATTTCTAGAGTGAAGTTTCATGTAGTGTGTTGGTTTGAACGTGTTTTGGGAATATCTTTTTCGTTCGAACTTCGATTGACCTGATTCTCGAGGCATCGGATTCGTGAAACATTGAATTTCATTTATTTGTGAAATTGGAAATTTTTAGAGCTGAAATTGACGGGGATTGCTTATGTCGAAGTGAGGGGACCAGATAATTATTTTTCTGGTCCGTCTTTTATTAATAATTGGACCTATAGAGGTCCAAATTGAGTGATTTTAGTGTCAATGAGTTTCTAATGTTTAGAGGAAATTGTTGTGACAGGAATTTGTGCAATAGTGCCGGGAATGTCACGAACATGCATTGTACACATCTAAATTTCTACGTGTGCATTATTGAATCTTTCTGATTGTGCATTTGGTAATGTGTGATTATTGTGATTGTTATAGAGACACAGTTGGACGTCATCCCATGGACGTTGCCGAGACTTCCGGGCATTAGCTTGGAAGCTATTTGGTGAGTAACCTAGATGGTTTCTCAATTATTGATTGTTATAATTTTGTATTTATAAAACTGTGGAGAATAATGGTGGGCTTGCGCGTTTGTTTATGCCTGGATTCCGGACCGAAGGTGTCCGATGGATTGAGAGATTATGACATAGAAGTGTGATTTATCTGAGAATTTGGAGACCTCCGTGTTTCCAATGCGATAAATTGTGATTGTGATTTTCATGTGAAAAATTGTGAAATAATTGTTTGAATATGATAATTTGGGTTTGATTGTGATGCGATATTGCTCAATTGCGACATATGCATGAATGTATGATCAGTTAATGATATTTGTGATCGGAGCAACCACCGAGAGCTACAAGCTCGACGTTTATATTTGGGCCTCGAGCCCCACAGTGATTCATAGCCTCAGGCTCAACGATTAATATGCCCTTATTGGGACAGTTTCAGAGCCTCAGGCTCAACGATTAATATGCCCTTATTGGGACAGTTTCAGAGCCTCTGGCTCAACTATTAATGTGCCCTTAATGGGACAGTTCAGGCGCCCGATCACGACACCGAAATAAATTGAAAAAGTGTCACATGCGCATGTTATTTGCATTTAATTTAATCATTTTGATTAAGTGAGAGGCAAAATGCCTTATGTTCTGTGGTACCAATCATGTGGTACCTTTGAAAGTGAATTATGAAACAACTATATTGTGCTTGAGTGTTTGGTGAATTCAATTGGTTATGGATGTCTAATCGTATGAAATGTATCTAATTGTCTATGCTCAAGTAAAATTGTGAAATGTGATAAAAAATGCAACAATGTGAATAATGTTATGTGACTTGATATGTTGCATAAATTGAGTGAACCATCGATGATGGTTACCTCACTGAGTTCGCAAAACTCACCCAAAATTTGTAATTATTTTTTAGGACCCGGAAGAATACCCCGTTAGACAACGAGTGTATGGCAACCGCGTGAGAGTGAGAAGAGAGGTCGGGATCAGTTCGCGTCTGCATTAGTGTCTGATAGAGTTGTATTTTTTTAAATTTTTGTATTAATGATTAGGTCATGTTGTAAAGGAAATAAACTGAATGAAATTGTATTGATAAAAAGGGCCCCGTGGTCATTGAACTCGCTCACCGATGATTGGTTATGTAAATTGTTTCCGCATAATATTTATAATGTATGTTTATGTTTCAAAAAACAAAATTTATACTAAGTTTTGACCGAGTGATGTAGCACGCCACCCTCACAGGGCACGGATTCGGATATCACTATCGATATCGGGTTCGGGTCATGCGGGAGTGGGGTGTTACACAAAATCTTTAGTAGTTGTATTAAAAAAGGCACTATTGTTATACAAGGTCACATGACTAATTATGAGACTAATGTTTACATCATTACATTTATCAATATATTTTCATAATATAATTCACAACCATGGTATTTTGAATCTTATAAGACCGACTTGGAAGTAAACATATCTTCAATCCTTTGTATAATTTTCATTATATGACATGGGAATTCTTAAATTCATGCACCCTAATATCATCAATTTTCGTAATCGATAGCATGCACTTAGTTTAAATGATGACCTATATATACCTTCATCTAATTTGGGGATGCTTTAATTCACGATGGTATTAATTGTAAAATCAAACAAATGAATCCACATATGTATGAAATAATGGCTTGAAATTCATAAACATTCCTTTATGTAAAAAAAACTTAATCATTGTATTTTATAGGACAAAACCTATTGGACCCCGAATCTTTTGGTAAGTTAGGATGATTAAATAAGGATTTTTGAATGATTATTCATGAGTGAAGAAGTTAAGAATTTTTGAAATTGAAATGAAATAGAAGATATGGTATAAATATGAGATGGATTAATGTGGAATTAATTGACATGTTAATATGCTTAAGGTAAGGTGTCATGAAATTAGGTGGCATGATTTAATGAGATTCAATTATTGTATTCTGTACTTAATTAGCATGTTAAGGAAATTTAATTAACATGTTGATTAGACTAAGACTATATGACATGGATTAAGTGTATTAAGGTGTTATGAAGGTTATAAATGTATTAAGAGTTAAATGGGCCTTGGACTCAAGTTGGGCTTAAGTGGTGATATAAAAGAAGAGGATTAAAACAAGAGTAATGAGTTAGGTGGCATGAATAAATACAATTAAATGTGTTAGTTGAATTTAAGAGTTTAGAGTTTAATTGGGCCTAAGAGAATAATGGGCCTAAATTAAATGAAAAGAAGAAGAAATGGTTTGGACTTAAGAGATTTAGTAGGATGAGAAGAAAGAAGAAAGAATAATTGGGCTTTAGGTCCAAATGAAATGAATAAAGAGAGGATATATATGAAATGGGCTTTAATGAAGTAGGAAAAGAAAAGAAAATAAGTTGGGCTTAAAGAATTAGTGGGCTTGAGTAGTATAAGAGGAAAAATAAGAACGAAGGAATTAAATGAAGTAGACTTGGGCTTGAGTCCATGAAGTGGAAATTAAAAGGAAAAGAATGGAAACAAAATGAAGAAGGGAGGAATTGGACTTAAGTGAAGATGGGCTTAAGTTAAATGAAGAAGAGTATAAAAGGAAGGAGAATAAGTGAATTGGTGTAGGAAAGAAAAGAGAATGAAATGGGCTTAAAGGAAATCAATGGGCTTAAGTTGTAGTAGGAAATAAGAAAGGAAAGGAGTGGGCTTAGGCCTTATGGGCTTAAGTTAGATGGAGGTAGTATAAGGAAATAAGAAGAAGGAGAAATTAAGTGAGAAATGGGCTTTGGGCTTAAGTTAGTATGTTAGGAGTATAAAAGAAAAAGAAAAGGAGTAAGTTAGTAGAAGAGAAGAGGAAGAATCTGAAAATTAGAAGAGAGGAGAGGAGGTTACGGTGAAGATAAAAGAAGAAGAAGAAAAGAAGAAAGTTGGTGATTTTCCAAGAGATTCAAGTGGGTTTTTGAAGAAAGGGCAAGAAGAAAAAGTGAAAAGGAGATTCTAAGCTTCATTTTGATTCAAGAAACCCTTTGGTTTAGTAAAGATTCAAGGTAAGTTATGATTTCAAGTATGAGTTTTTGCTTGGGTTATGGTTTAGAAAGCTTAGAAAGAAGATGGGTATAGTGATTCTAAAGTTTATAGCATGATTAAGGTTCATTAGGTTTGTCAATTTTTAAAACCCTAAGTGATTATGGGTTTCGGTTTTAATGAAGGGAAAGAAGAAAGAGGAGAAGGGCAAGAAGAACACTCCTAAGGAAAGGATTAAGCAAATATAAGGTGGGTTTCATATTTATCTTTATGTATTTAAGCTACAAATGTAAAATTAATGCATGACATTAATGAGTTCTCAATTAATTGGTAATGTAGTAAATGTATATGATTGAATGTTGAATGTGGTGGTTTTAAGCCATTTAATGATTGTATTAAATGCTTGATATTATTGTTGAGGAATTGATGATGATTGATTTAGTATGTAATGAAACTAATGCATGAGGATGAATGGATGGTGGTTGATTTTGGTATTGAATGAAATAGCCTAAATGAGTATGAATGTACAATATGACATGTACATGAAATGTGAAATGTGAAATATGAATGAAAGATAAGATTTTCAAGAAAACGATGAGTTGGATAAGAACAATCCAATTTTATGATTATGCATGATTGTATGTTATGTGGGTAAGGTATAGTCCCAAGAATCTGTCACGTGCACGCTGACTAAGAAGCCTTCGCCCGGCTGCCCGATTGTGGCATAGGATGATCCAACATTTTGGACTCCTCAAGATTTGCCCATATAGACTCATGAAATGAGACTATATGGTTGCCAAGAATAAGGACTTACCGAGCCATTTGATGTGTTTAGATGTGATTACATGAGAATGCTAGAATTATGAATGTTGAATTGTGAAAGAGTATGTTTGTGTATTGATGAATGTTGAAAATGGTGCATGCATTATGACTTATTGAACAATTGCTAAAAGTATGAATAATAAAATGGACATGCTTGTTATATAAATATAAATGTGTTACCCACGGAGCGAAAGCTCACCCCCCCTCAAATTCTCCAGGAAATGAGCAGGATCCCGAGGAGCGAGCTTAAAGGCATTTACTCCAAGACTTTCTTTTGATTTTGTATTTGAAACGATTTTTTTGTAACTCAATGCTTTAGATGCATTTTGAGAAAATGATGATTGTGGCAAGTTTGTATTTTTGGGGATATGATGGAGTGGCTTGAAATGCCCTCTAAAGCTTTGTAATGACTTATAACTTCATATGAATGAAAGAATGCTAAGTTCAAATGTATTTTGAGAAATCCATGTATGTTTAAGCATAGTTCCAAAGTTGTATGGAATTGTTTTGAAATGCATGTGGGTAGATGAATGATGTAAGATTAAGTGAGATTATAGCATGTTGGGAGTGGAATGAATGAGTTGAGAGGTTTGAAGTGTATATGGTGTTTGGAATAAGTCAAGAGAGAGTGTAGAGGGTTAGGTTTTGAGTTTCGATAGATATAAGTCGACTTATTGGACCCATAAGTCGACTTGTGAAGTTTTTGCATAATAAGTCAACTTTTAGATAGATAAGTCGAGTTATTTTCCTCGATAAGTCGACTTGTTGGTGATAAGTCGACTTATTTGTCTCGATAAGTCGAGTTATAGGCTAATTTCTAGCACAGGTTGAGTTGTTAGTCAAGCATTTTGAGCATTGTTAGAGGCCGAATTTGGTTTTGAAGTCTTCATGAGAGTTGTAGATCTAGATGTCTACTTTCAAATGGTGAAAGAGCGAACACATTCTGACCTATATATAAAAAGTTATGGTAATTGTCCCAAAAGAGTTTCAGTTTGAATTTGGAAGTGAGCATGGCCTATTAAATTGGGCATAAACCCCTCATATGACCTCCAAATGAGGTGAGGCTTGAACCATTAGCTTTCTAGGACATGTATCTGTTTCCATATAAAAATTTGTAGCATTTGGAGCTAAATTGATAATAATTGAATAAAAAGCAAGTTAAGGGTTGGTTGAGAGAGCATGTTTCAGGTATGAATTCCTTTAGGTTTTTGGAGTGTATCTTGAGTTATATGACTTCGATTGAAGCGATTCTTGTCTGAAATAAAGCAAGAGTCTTAAGGCTATGATTTACAAGAGAAATTAACATCAATTAGGGTTAAGTAGAAATAAACCCTACAAGACAAGATGATCAAGTTTCATGTTTTACGATTCAGAGTCGATTCAAACGGATCCGACATCGATTGGGCTCGGAGGGGTCGACATCTGTGGTATCAGAGCGTCGGAATTGAGGTCTTGTATGGGCGCATATGTAAAGGTTACATGCAAGAGCAAATTGTTAAGAGTTTGGGCCAATCGCATTAGCGAATAAATTGAAGTTGTGGATTAGTGGAAATGAGAAATAGATGCGTGGTCAAACATGACCCAGAATGAGTCGATGCATCTGCTGATGAAATCGAATATGGTATCAATGACATACTATGGTGCTTATCCTTGAATGTGGAAAATATGTGAACTATGAGCATGGATTGTTTGAGGAAAAGTAGGGGGACAAGGATTAAGGGGTTCAAGTAGAACTTCATGAAAGTCGAAATTCTTATGGTTTTAAGAAGATGAAACCGGAATCCCAGTGGGTGCATGTAGGAAAATCCCGGGAGGTACATCACATGTACCGGCAGCGGAAAACAAAAATTTTTGTTCACAGGACTTTCCCAAACCTGTGATCTTGGTATCCGTATGAAGACATCAACCTAAATAGCAAAAGAGACTATCTCTAAAGGTGATCCACGAGAGATCGAAAATCTAACCGAGTCAAACCCCCGACCGGGAATAGCTAGAATGAATAAAGCCTGCTAGAGCCTACCTCGTCTCCGAGAGCTTGGAGAATGGTGGAAGAGAAGATGAAAGACTTGAGAAGAGATGAGCTTAAACGTTGATGAAGTCAAGAGATAACTTTAGAAACCCTTTCTAAAACCTCCATATTCATCCATCGTTTTCTCTCGCTTCACGGCCACGAAGATCACTCTTCAAAGTGAAAGAAAACTCTTTCTTTCTTGCTTCTTTTCAAAGCTTACGACCATCTCATCCTCTTTTGTCATTTTGTCATTTAATGAAACTAGATGACTAAGCAAATTCAAGAAGCTTCTTATGCTTCTTTTCTCTTCCACGTAATGCCATATATATATATATTAATTAATTATTTAATTAATTAATAACATATATATATATGTATATTATTGTCGAGGCGATCCGGTCAACACACTGGTCGGCCCTACTTGCAGGCCCCGATCTTAAGTCAAACAGCCCTAAACCTTTCTTAGCAATATCGATGTCGCGATCTCATCGACATATCCCAATCCCATTGGGATCCATTTAATCCTAATGCTCTCCATAATTGGAACTCGTCCAATTACTATTTTCTGATTCTCCAAACACTCTTATGCGTGTGACCCTTTAGCTCCGGTTATGTTGGCCACTTAGCTTAACACTTAATCTAAGCAAGTCATGAGCGGTATCTAGCAACACATCATGACCCCTAATTGACGGAAAGTAATCGGTTTGATGTATTCATCACGAACCGCATCACGAACCCTTCCATGTACAATTACTGTGCAATTCGTCCTTTCACCATCCTATACCCTACTTGGTTATGAGTATGGTCAAAGTGTCAACTCTCACTAGACCGAGTCTAGCCCAGTGATATCGGTTCTCGTCACGGGACTCATTACTCTATATGTCAATGAAGACACTCTTCATGACATACATGCCGCCGAATTTAGTAATGATCCCGACAAGAGGCCGTGGGTATCTCTTCCGCTAATCCGTAAGTGGTGAATCCTTTATTGGCTACTCAATTATCTTGAATACCTCAAGTCGCACTCCAAGCACCACCCTATGAGTTACCTCCGAAGGCAACAAAGAATGGAGTCAAACACGTGATCAAGATTCAAGATATCCTCGAGTACCTCAAGTCTAAGGATACTTGCACCATTGCTATGATGAGATTATCACCGACACTTAGATAAGATATCCATGTGATGATCTCATGGCAGTCATCCAATGAACTTACTACCTCTAGTAAGCATCCACATGTCAATTCTAAATATCTCATATTTACGCTTCGAGATCCACCGCTGATCCAATCAAGGAATATGATGTGTTAGTCTATTCGGATTAATGATGTCCAGCCTCATTAATCCTATGACTAGGAGAATTTAGATCTTGACATAATTGCACATGATAGGAATCTCGGAGTATGATCACATCATAATTTCCTTCATGCTATGTCATATATCATGGACTTCATTAATTCGATTAAAGATTCAATCAATTCATAAACAATGTTTATGAATATCAAATTAATGAATAATGCCTTTTCTTTATTTATTCATAAAGTCCGCTTTACGACTTTGAATAAAACGCGCTAAAGGGATTGCCTTTAGGGCACAAATAAACAAGATCCTTGAACAAGTCGACTTATTGAATGAACAAGTCGACTTATCGACATCGAACATGTGTAAGTCGACTTACACATGGTACAAGTCGACTTATCACTTACAAATCTCCCACTTGACCTAAAGTCAATCGCCTTAGTATCTAATACCATAAGCGAGTCCATGAGAATCACAATTCTCCGTGACAATGGCTTTGTCAACGAACAACAACACTTTGCTCGTGGAATTCTCTCTATCAGATATCATCTCGACTAATGATCTCCGAATCGGCAAGCACGAGTTCGGATCGTCGATAAGACCTTGGTTCCTTTGCTCACAAGACTAGCCCCATTGTATCACAATACAATCCTACGGGCCCATCACAACTAGGGACCAGATCAAGTTCAAGAATGAACTTCGATCCAAACCGCCTCATGCATCTCACGCGCAATGTACTCTGCCTCGCTGATGAATCGCGATCCTCTCTTGTTTGGAACCTTTCCAATTGACCGCCACGCTATTCGGTGTGAATGTATATAACCTGATTGTGATTCATAATCATCCTTATTAGATTAAATACTAGATCCGAATGCCCGCCACTGAGATTTCCATCTCCATAGATTAAGAAAACATCCTTAGTGCTTCGCAAGTACTTGAGGATATTCTTGATACCACCCAAAGGACCCTCACCAGATCCGATTGGTATCCGCCGTAACACTTAGAGCATACGATACATCAGGCCTCGTACATAGTATTGTTCCATGCTAAACCTCTTTAGCATCTCATCTATGTACGATGATTGTGAAAGACCAAGCAACCTTTTGATTTATCTCTATAAATCTATATCCCTAGGATATAAGTTGCTTCACCAAGGTCTTTCATCGCAAATCGATTGGACAACCAAATTTTAACTGATTGCGACATAGAGACATCGTTTCCTAGTAACAGTATGTCATCTACATACAACACAAGGAATACGATTGCAGTCCCATTAACCTTCTTATACACAATGAACATCCGGATTTTGTGAGAAATCAAACTCTTTGAGTACCTCATCAAAACGGATATTGAACTCTGGATGCTTGCTTCAATCCAAACATGGATTTGCTTGCATACCTTTTCGCCATCGATGGAAGTGAAGCCCTCAGTTGTGTCATACACATCCTCGCAGATTTCTTCTCAAGAAAGTCGTCTTCACATCCATTTGCCATATCTCATAATCATAATGAGTGGCAATGGCTAGGAGTATCCTAATGGATTTAAGCATTGCTACGGGTCAAGGTTTTGTCATAGTCAACTCTTTCGTGCGTGATTTAAATCCTTTAACCGAAGCATTGCTTTATAGGTAATCAAATTACCATCCATGTTGGTTTTCTTCGAAAACTCCTTTGCACCTGTGGGTTTTATCCCTTCAGTGTAACAACCAAAGTCCATACTTGGTTTTTCATACATGGAATCCATTTCAGATTTCATGGCATAAAACCATGTTCCGACATCAACTTTTCGTAACTCGCTCATAGGTAGTAAGCGCATCATCTCGTATGAGTAATACGTCATTCGCTCACTTACAGAAATTCATATCTCTCGGAACAAGGCGTATCCTACTTAACCTACTTAAATTGTGTGTAGTAGAAGGTTGAATGTTACCTCATCTATATGAGTGACAGTTTGATTGACGATTGATCTATGTTTGTTCGAGCATCTTGAACTTCCAAGTTCAACTTTGCTCCCACCGTCCTCTTGTAAAAGAAACTCTTTCTTTAAGAAAACAGCATGCTTGGAAACAAACAACTTTTGTTCCTCAAAGAAAGTAGAATTGATATTCCATTTAACAAACACTTATCGATTTTGCATCGTTAACTGACCGTGTCCGCTTCACATAAGGTGACAACCCCAAACTTCAGATGAGAAAGATAGGGTTTTAGTTAGTCCATATCTCCATATGGAGTAACCACAACTGTCTTTAATGGAACTCTGTTTAGCAAGTAAACAGCTGTCTTGAGCGCATTTCCCAAAACTATGCAAAACCTATCATCAATCGCACCAAGTCTAACAAGGTTCGATTTCTCCTTTCAGCCACACCATTGTGCTGCAGCGTGTAAGGTGGAGTATACTGAGATAAAATCCCATTATCTCTGAGATAATCCAAAACTGTTGGTGTAAGCATTTTCCACCACGATCAGATCGTAATGTATGCATACTTTTACCAAGTTAGTTTTCTACTTCATTTCTGAATTATTTGAACTATTCAAATGCTTCAGATTTGTATCTCATCAGATACATATACCTATATCATGAATAATCACCGATAAAAGTAATGAAGTAAAAACAACCACTTATGGCATGGATGGACATCAGACCACATACATCCGAATGTATTAGGTCTAATATTCCATTCACTCGTTCACCCTTTCCTTTAAAGGATAACTTAGTCATCTTGCCTAATAAACAAGATTCGCATGTGTCATATGATTCATAATCAAATGACCCTAAACATCCACTCTTATGGAGCTTAGCGATGCGTGTCTCATTTATATGGCCAAGGCGACAATGCCATAAGTAAGTTGATTTTAAATTATCTCGATTATGTCTTTTCGCCATTGACATTCATAATCGGATATGACATATCTAATATGTCAATTCAATTGCATAATGTACCAAGAGCATAGAGCCTTCCATTCAACTAATAGAACAACCATTGCTACTAAAAGTCCAATGGAAATCACTCTATTTAAACATAAAACATACAATATGTTCTTTGTTTAAAACAGTACAAAATGTCAATCATCCAATTTGAATATAAGCCCACTAGGAGGAACAAGACATAAGTGTCACGGCTAATGTAGCAACTCTTCTGCGATTACCTACACGAAGGTCTAGTTCTCCTTGAATGAGCTTTCATCGTCCCCGAGGCCCGCATATCATTTCATATGTATGAGCCACATCCGTATCAAATACCGATATGTTTGGATCAGAATAGTATTAACCTCAATGACAAACATATTTGAAGGAGTAGAGGCATCGATGCCTTCTTCGCTTCAAAGACTCGAATAGATTTTACGGTTTAGCCTAGTGGCGGTCTTGCCACAATGAAAGCAAAATCCTTTTAGGGCGGGCGCTTTGGTTTTTCCTTGATGGCACTTCCATTTGGTTTTCTTGAACTAGAAGAAGAAGCATCCACCATTAGCACTTGCTTGCTATCCTTCGATAGCTCGTCACATTGCTTGAAAGCAGATTGATCACCAGAATTGTTGTGGATATTTGGTTTATCCGATAGTTTATCACAAACCGTGAATAACCATCGACAATCCAACCGTAATTAAGTCTCTACTTAACTCATAATCCATTACAAATCCTAAGACGGCCAATCTCTCAATATAGCCATTCATCTTCGTGGAATCTTGCATGCAGATATCCTCGAGCCATCTTTTGTGGTGAAGAGAAGCCTTGAGGTCTCGAACCTTTCGCATCGATCGAGCTTACTCATCAAACAGCTCCCTAAGATGAAATACTATAGAGTGAGCATCCATGGACTCGTGCTGCTGCTGCAGCTCTAGTGACATCGAGGCAAGTAGCCATGTCCCCGTCTTTTAGATGCTTACAATATGCTTTCTGATCCTTATCAGAAGCATCGAAAAGTGGCTGGAAGTGGAATATCTGGGACGATCCTAGGTTCCTCGGATCGAGAACAATTCTCGATTCTCACCGATCAAGAAAATTCAGTCCTGAATAGAGGCGAAAATTCACACTGAAAGATATCTTCAATCAACCTAGCGCGATAGAGAGAAAGAATGATAGGATAGATATGCCTGCATGATCATAAGGACTTGCATGATATGCATATGGCTCCCACTAGTTTCCTAGAATCCATAACCCTCTTTACTTAATCCGGAGAAACAAAGTGACATAATGTCCTAGTGGGTCGATATCCGATATTGCTAAGAGTGACCTCGAGTTTGCCCAACAAGCCACAACTTAGGTCAATCGGTAGGTATCGGTCATACCAATTATATCATCGATAACCGACATCGAGAATGACCTTGAGTTTGCTCAACAAGCCACCTTATGTCTCGGAGGTATCGATATACCAATTACATCTTAGACACAACTATCAATCGCTATCAACTTGTTGATGTGTGCACTTCATTCAGTATCAACTCTCGACGCGATACATCCCGATGTACACTACCCAACTTCGCCTCTGTCCACGCTGACCTTGAGTTTGCTCAACAAACCAACGCCCAAAGGAAAACCGACCCATTAATCAAAAATCTTATTTTCATGGTTCAACATATCCAGATAGAGTGAGCTTGAGTTTGCTCAACAACCCAACCCTATAAGAACTCGGTTCTTACCATATTAATGGAAGGCGTTAGTTTTCATATACCGAGGAGGATTTCGGTCTCAACTACTTCTTCTCCAAGCCGTAGGATTATAGTCACCAAGACTATTTGGAATGATTTAGGTTTCATCAATCCAATGAATCAACTTATAATCATCCATCATCCCACCTATGCATGCCACAAGTCGACTTTCATCAAATGCAAGTCAACTTATGCTTCACCATTACACAAGTCGACTTGTATGACACAAGTCGACTTATGTCATCTGCCCATGAACAAGTCGACTTATACTGAGATCTTGAACAAGTCGACTTATTCTATCCACAAGTCGACTTATTCTATCCACAAGTCGACTTATCCAAAAATCCTGAACAAGTCGACTTATAACTCATACAAGTCGACTTATTCAGGGAATTTTGCTAAAATCTCTAATCGGCTAATTCCTCAATCCATGCAATTCCAATTCACAACACCATCATACCTAGGGTAATATCTGTAAGTTGATGTATCAATGAACAATTCATTGAACCATGAAAGCCTTATATGGTCAAACCATATGAAAAGCTTGAAATGAGTCAAAACTCATTAATTTCCAAATAATTTAGGAAAACCCTAATTATCATCCTAAGCATCTCTAGCTAGCACATACATTATCAAATTTACTTCAGCACATGCCATAAAAATATGACGGTCAAAACAAACAAGATAATGCAATATACTAACGAGACGCTATTGTGATCAATTAGGCATCCGAAAATTCTTGGAAAAGCAACTTCAAGCAATTCAGTTTGGCAATCATATTACATCAAGATAACACATGTTTAATCACATTAAAAATGGTGCAAGGCATTGGAAATGAAAAAGCACACTCAATCAAGCCAAGCAAAACAGTCCCAACAATTTTCACAAAACTGTCCAGTTCTGTACATTGCTCGAAATGATCAATGAAACAATTTCAATAAATCATGAGAAAATTATATAGGTTACTACATGTTCAGAACATGCTACATGAAGTTTTTCAGGATTTTAGGCCATCAAAAACTCAGTCAACCTAAATAACAAAACCGATTCAAAATCTGTGTTCATCAGCACAGCAATTCCCAACAGCATAGAATAAATTCGTGAATAAATATCCAATCACCTTGAAATCCAATTTCCATGCTCACAGACATTCACCAACATCTTAGAGACATGTAGGTGAAGGAAAATCCGAAAAACCATTTTTCTAGAATTTATTCTCGATTTTATACTCATGCCTGTTCCAGAATCGTTTCACAAAACAGCATCTGTAACCTTAGGGAATTAATTAGCAAAACTATATCAAATAAAATCAATAAATTCTGAAAATTCATAGACATATTCTCTAACATGTTATGAACATTTCTGGGCAGAAAAATTTTGAAAACCATATCACAATATAAATTCGAAATCTGAACAGATAGCATGCATCAACAGAAAATTCCATTAGGGTTTCTGATCTCACTTAGGTTATAGCTTCATACGGGATACCAGACTCTCTGATACCACTGTAGGAAAATCCCGGGAGGTACATCACATGTACCGACAGCGGAAAACAAAAATTTTTATTCCCGGGACTTTCCCAAAACCCAGGATCTTGGTATCCGTATGAAGACATCAACCTAAATAGCCAAAAGAGACTATCTCTAAAGGTGATCCACGCAGAGATCAGAAAATCTAACCGAGTCAAACCCCTTTGACCCGGGAATAGCTAGATCAGAATAAAGCCTACTAGAGCCTACCTCTGTCCTGGAGAGCTTGGAGAATGGTGGAAGAGAAGATGAAAGACTTGAGAAGAGATGAGCTTAAACGTTGATGAAGTTGAAGAGATAACTTTAGAAACCCTTTCTAAAACCTCCATATTCATCCATCGTTTTTCTCTTGCTTCATGGCCACGAAGATCACTCTTCAAAGTGAAAGAAAACTCTTTCTTTCTTGCTTCTTTTCAAAGCTTACGACCATCTCATCCTCTTTTGTCATTTTGTCATTTAATGAAACTAGATGACTAAGCAAATTCAAGAAGCTTCTTATGCTTATTTTCTCTTCCACGTAATGCCATATATATATATATTAATTAATTAATTATTTAATTAATTAATAACATATATATATATATGTATATTATTGCTGAGGCAGTCCAACACATCGAGGTCGGTCCTACTGCTGCTGCCGCCCCTTGTCAAAAAAACTCTAAACCTTTCTTAGCAATATCGATGTCGCGATCTCATGGGACATATCCCAATCCCATTGGGATCCATTTAATCCTAATGCTCTCCATAATTGGAACTCGTCCAATTACTATTTTCTGATTCTCCAAACACTCTTATGCGTGTGACCCTTTAGGCTCCCGGTTATGTTGGCCACTTAGCTTAACACTTAATCTAAGCAAGTCATGAGCGGTATCTAGCAACACATCATGACCCCCAATTGACCGGAAAGTAATCGGTTTGATGTATTCATCACGAACCAGATCACGAACCCTTCCATAGACAATTACCGTGCAATTCGTCCTTTCACCATCCTATACCCCACTTGGTTATGAGTATGGTCAAAGTGTCAACTCTCACTAGACTGAGTCTAGCCCAAGTGATATCAGTTCTCGTCCTGGGACTCATTACTCTATATGTCAATGAAGACACTCTTCATGACATACATGCTGGCCAGCCTTAGTAATGATCCCGACAAGAGGCCATGGGTATCTCTTCTGCTAATCCAGAAGTGGTGAATCCTTTATTGGCTACTCAATTATCTTGAATACCTCAAGTCGCACCCAAGCACCACCTATGAGTTACCTCCGAAGGCAACAAGGAATGGAGTCAAAACACGGGATCAAGATTCAAGATATCCTTGAGTACCTCAAGTCTAAGGATACTTGCACCATTGCTATGATGAGATTATCATCGACACTTAGATAAGATATCCATGTGATGATCTCATGGCAGTCATCCAATGAACTTACTACCTCTAGTAAGCATCCACATGTCAATTCTAAATATCTCATATTTACGCTTCGAGATCCACCGCTGATCCAATCAGGAATATGACATGTGTTAGTCTATTCGGATTAATGATGTCCGGTCTCATTAATCCTATGACTAGGAGAATTTAGATCTTGACATAATTGCACATGATAGGAATCTCGTGAGTATGATCACATCATAATTTCCTTCATGCTATGTCATATATCATGGACTTCATTAATTCGATTAAAGATTCAATCAATTCATAAACAATGTTTATGAATATCAAATTAATGAATAATGCCTTTTCTTTATTTATTCATAAAGTCCGCATTACACGACTTTGAATAAAACGCGCTAAAGGGATTGCCTTTAGGGCACAAATAAACAAGATCGACCTTGAACAAGTCGACTTATTGAATGAACAAGTCGACTTATCGGTACCGAACATGTGTAAGTCGACTTACACATGGTACAAGTCGACTTATCACTTACAGTGCATGCTTATAATAAATTCAATAAGCCAAGTTTGTTTTCATTAAATCAAGCAAGAAAATTTCATAATTTTAAATTGCATCATAATTGTTGCATCAGTTGTGCATTGAGTGCATTATGAAATGTTGCATGTTTAATATGTCGATTATGTGAATGATTGATGAAATGACTTTAAAAAGGGGTTTTTCTTTTTAAGAATACAAGTTTATGAAATTATGCTTTTAGACATGATTTGTGCAAGGATATCACGTTGTGAAAAGCAAGTTTACAAGAAAGTGCCATTACGAGCACCAAGATTACAAGTTTTTGAAATCTATGTGCTGTATGAAATATGTGATGATTTTATTTCCATAAGTTTAAGTCAATGACAAATATATATACATACATATATATATATGTAAGATGTGAAGTGAAGGATAATGGGACAATGAGATGATTGATAGTAATGTATGTATAAGTTCAAGATGGTCAAAATTGGCTGTTGTTGGGAGTATTTGTATGGAAATCCATAATTATGCACAAATGAGTGTATTAAGAACATAAGTAGAATATGTGTGAAGATAATAGAGGAAGAAACCTATGATTTAGTGAATATTATTAGTCATAGTTTCCCATAGTTTAAAGCCTAAGTGATCAAGTAGACATAGATTGAGAGTTGTTGATGATGTTATAATAAGGACTAAATTCTAAGATCAAGAGAAGAATATTGTCTAGGATTAATGAAGATCAAAGTATCAATCATGTGAGAGATTGATTTATGAATTGATGAAGATAAGTCTGTGGATAAAATATGATGATGATAATGGGAGATTGATTAAGATTGTAGGAATAGTATAGATGATTGCAGCAAAAGAATCCTTTTTTGAAGAGGGATTTCATTAAGTTAGAATAAGCAGATCAAATGGTTCATGTTAAGAGTAATCAATGAAAGAACTAATCAGAAAAGAATATGTGATGATTCGAAAGTGAGTACACTCACTATAGGGACCTTGATTGCTAACATGAGGAGTATGTAAGTCTATGTTATATATTACGTGAAAGTATGTTTGGGAGGTATTGGTATGACTTGATGAATATATTAAAATCACCCCTGATTAAGTTGCAAGTAAGCTGCAAATTGTGGAGAAAAATCACTCGAGAAAGAAAGTCAATAAGAGGAATTGAAAGGAAAGTGAGTCAATGTACCTCATTGAGGAATTAGTTAAGTAAGGAATCACAAGGGCTAATGAGATACATGAAAATTTATAATGATTGCTTAAGTTAACAAATGCCCAATAGCACTAAGGAATTGAAGACTATTTGATGATGTATGAAAGGTATTCAGAAAGATGCTCAAAAAATTTTTTTTTTGAGAAGAATGGTTTGAATACATGAAGAGAAATGTGTAAAGTCCTATGAGTGAATTTTGATACATGACTTAGAACTGCAACATTGATTATTGTTTGAAAGTTTGGAGACAATATATGTACAGGAACATGTATGAGCATGCAAATACAGATTGTAAAAGTACAAGACAATTACTGAATTGGGAGAATTAAATATGAAACTCAAGAGATTGAGATATGTATCAAAAGACTATGATTGCACCAGTAAGAGATTCCAAGGGAGGCTAAGTGTTGCATCCGATACATTAAACATGAATTCGATACTATGATGTCCAGAACTAGAGCAACAAGAAGCATAGCAGGTGGGACATAGTTTATCCCAAATTGAGGATAAAAAGATTGTGAATCTTATTAAGAAATTGATACGGATCTGAATTTCAAGTTCAAATAGGAAGAATGATACCAGGTGAATGAAATAGGAGGTATATGAAATCAATAAAGATGATTAAGTGAAAAGGTTGCTAGAAAGTACAAATGGTAACACGAGGTATGCATCCTAGCGAGGATTTCATCGAAAGATCTCTTAGTAATCAAAATGTCAAATAAGCAAGTGAATGTAGGAATTGATGGTCTTAATTATCAAGAATATGCTTAAAGCATATAGTTGAAGTTCATAAGATTATGAGATCCAAGTATAACTTTAGTTTATTTTAAGTATAAAATCACAGTTCTAGTGAATTCAATCAAATGCGGTATGAAGAATTAGATGATAGAAAGATTCATCTTTTAGCATTTTGATGATAAGTAAGGTCTACATGTTATAGAAGGCTAGAATTGAAAAGGTTATGGACGGTGAAATGAATAAGTGATAAGAATCAAGTGAAGTAAGAAAGATGAATTAGAAGAATCCAAGAATAGGCATGGAAGTGGTGTGTTAGCTCACAAATACTTACCATTAATATGATGTGAACATCAAGCATAAGACGAGTTACCCTAATGATGCTCTCGAGTTACATGCTTTTACTCTCACGAGTACATGATTATGAGTACATGTTTAAGAGTGCCACCGTGACAAGGTGCACTCAAGATCAAATAAGGAGGTCGGATGGTGAGCTATCTGAATAAGTCATGCAAGAATAAGTTGAATATGCTAATTAAGGATTTAAACCCTTGCCACTAGATCAGTAAGATAGGAATTTCGAGGACGAAATTCTTTTAAGAGGGGGAGAATTATTGGACCCCGAATCTTTTGGTAAGTTAGGATGATTAAATAAGGATTTTTGAATGATTATTCATGAGTGAAGAAGTTAAGAATTTTTGAAATTGAAATGAAATAGAAGATATGGTATAAATATGAGATGGATTAATGTGGAATTAATTGACATGTTAATATGCTTAAGGTAAGGTGTCATGAAATTAGGTGGCATTGTAGCGCCCCCTCACCGTAGGGTACACATCGGGAAACCTGAAGGTCGCTCCGACACGTATCCCACGATAAAGGATTTACTACCAGAAAATTTCGCTAAAATCCATGGCATCGAAGTATTTTAAATCACAAAATAACAGTAATCAACAAATTGACATCCAAAGTAATAATTATCCAGTACAGTAATCCAATCCAGAATAGACAAGTCTATCAGTCTTCTAACAAAACCAAAAAGAGACTGATACAAACATCTATCCTAAGTCATCCTCAAAACACTAATCTAGCTGACCGACCTATGTGCCATCACGACCCTCGCCAGCAGCTCGCACGGCAGGAAAGAAAGATCTTCGGAGCTAGAAGTCTGCTCTAACAGTCCTGAAAAATAGGTTGCAAATTTGGGTGAGTTTGCGAACTCGGTGAGAAACCATCATCGATGGTTCACTCAAATCATGCATTACGCATTACCGGCGCATGCAAAGATAGTACAAGAATATTTATTGTCAAGTATAATATAACGATTCTGCGAGATCGTAGCAATTTACAAGACATGTAACAATAAATGTAAATCAATCGGTTTGCGATAACAAGTAACGATGATAATTCATGTCATCACATATTCCGAAGAATCGTCACAACACAAATCAATCATGTAAATGCAATGCATATGTGACTCTTTCCGATTATTCAGATTTTGTGCCCAAGTGCTCATCAAGAATCGTGGGACGCTCGTGATTTTCTCCCTGCCAAGCCCCGTCAAGACAAAGATATGAGCTCAAGCTCTTTTCAAAGGAAAATAGCAACTTGGGACACATTCCATTATGTGATCATGCATTTATGCATGCAAAGGTCACGCTCAAGAATTTACAAGTGTGTGGCTATAAAGCCCGATTACATCGCTGCTCGAGAGTTCAATGACATGGTTATGAAGCCCAATATTCAATACAAGATCACATAACCGCATAAGTCGATTCAAGAAACATGCAATTCAATCCAATACATGCCAAGAGTCATACAAAGAGTCATACAATTCACTTTTGCATGTAATTTACGTAGAGCATATAAGCAAATCAGGAATTTGAGAAACTAACTAGGTTACTCACCTGTAACTTCCGAGCTACTGCCTGGAAGTCCCAGCAATGTCCGTGGAACGACGGTCCAACGGTGCCTCTATAACAATAAAGTACAACCCATCACTTATTGCCCAATAAAACAAAGATGCAAGAATGCATATGTCTCGGTGAAATAATGTACAATGCACGCCACGATTCCGGTGCTAAAACCCAATTCGACTCTTCATTGAGTTGATTGACAATAATTGATCCATTCCTAAAATCCGGTCAATTTACCTCAATTAGGATCCCCAATAGCAATTTCCTATTCCTTGGGTGAACACATCCATAAAAATTCCAATTTAAACTTCAAATCAAATCTAATCCTTAATCACCTCAATCGGTTAATTTCTAAGTCCCAATGCCAAAAGCCTCAAACACTCCTCTTTGGACGACTAGGGCAAAGGTTGCGACCATGGGTGCGCTGGCGTTCACCGCGCATGCCACAGTCGACACGGACGTGAGCCCTAGCCCGCACGCTTAAACCGCTCGCTCATCGACTAGCTACGCAGACCGTCATCCATCGCGCTCGCGTCGAAGCGACTCTCAAAGCTAAATCGCTCGATCGTTCAGATAGCCGAACGATACGCAACTCGTCGATCGGTCGCTTCGGATGATCGATCGATCCGTAACTTCGCTCAGATGCGGTTACTCGCAGCTCGTCCGCATGCCGAAGCTCTCATCGCTTCGTCCGCATGCTGAAGCTCACCGCCGTCCGCATGCCGAGCTCCTCATCGCTCGTCCGCATGCCGAAGCTACTATCGCTAGTCCGCATGCCGAAGCTACTCATCGCCGTCCGCATGCTGAAGCTCCTCACCGCCGTCCGCATGCCGAGCTCCTCACCGCTTCGTCGCGATGCTGAAGCTACTCCTCGCTCGTCTGCATGCCGAGCTCCTCACGAAGCTGTGCGGTCTCTCGTCCGCATGCCGAGCTCCTCACGAAGCTGTGCGGTCTCCAACCTAAATCCACTATGCACAGCTCTCCTTCTTCCCCAACACATAGCTTTTAAACACACCGGTCCGAGATTTCCAGATTTCGATTCGCAACTCACCAAGAACTCAATACACATAAATCAAGCAATATCATCATCGGCAACCTTAGCATATTCAATCATCCATATAACTCTATCCATCAACAAATCGATAATCTACCTCCACAAATCCACACTTGACCCTATACACTCCTACGGTAATCATCAATAACAAAACCCATCCATAAACACTCCCAACTACCCGATCAAATATAATAAATGCCATAAATACAGAAGAATCATCCATAACAACATCAAAGCTCTTAAAACTTACCAAATCACAGATCAAGCTACGGATTCCTCAAAATCCTCCAAACCCTAAAATCCTTCAAGCTCAACGATTCACTAATCCCGAGCCTCTAACCTTCACCAATAACAATCAATCGCTTAACCTCATCTCAAGGAAAGAATCCATAAAGAAAATCGAGGAATCCTTACCAATGGGAGGAAATCGCAAGTCACAAGAGGGGAAAGAAGAGAAACGTGAAATTGCCTTGTGTGTTTTCCCCAAATTCCTCAAACCTAGTATTTATTGACCTAAGTCTCCAAGTCGGTCAAATTTCAGCCTCTAAATCCCAATGGTTCCACATAATTATTTCCTATCGGTAAAATTCTAATTTTTCCATTGCCATTCGACAAATGCTTTCGAGATCGTAGGTCATCGATCGACCACCCAAAACTTTCCGGTCGGGCATTATCTCCGAATTTCACGAGAATTTCCTATAAGCCATTATAAATTGCCGACCACTCATAAACGAGATCAAATCGGTCAATTGCACTCGATTACTCAAATTCTCAATTAACTCTCAATCCGATCGGGCCAAATAACTCGATCGGTTCTTACTTACAATTAAATACGGAAATCATGAATGCATGTACCTATGGATAAATGCATATGCATTAAACCTGTTCCTCTACAATTAGAGGCCAAGAATATGCTCATTCAATGAATGCGAGTGAAACCTATCAAGATGACTCATAATAACCAAAATACCCTTAATGACAAAGGACGGATGTTACAATTCACCCTCCTAATAAAAATTTCGTCCTCGAAATTTCATACCGTCTCCCGTCAAATAAATAAGGATCTTGGCTCCTCATATGCTCCTCGCCTCCCAAGTAGCTTCCTCAGAGTGGTTCTTCCAAAGTACTTTCACCAATGGAATCACCCGGTTTGCAATTGCTTGACCCGTGATCCAATGATCCGCATCAGCTCTTCCACATAACTCATATCATCGCTATCTCGATATCCCGAGCCGTAATCACATGCGTCGAGGTCCGATCGGTACCGCCGGAGCATACTAACGTGAAACACGCCATGCAATCGGGACATCTCGCCGGTAAAGCCAACTCAGAAGCTGTGGTCCTATCCTCTCAAGGATCTCAAACGGACTAATATACCGAGGGCTCAATTTGCCCTTACGGCCAAATCTCAAGATACTCCTTTCCAAGGAGACACTCGAAGGAATACTCGATCACCCACACTATACTCCATACCCCGCCGACGCCGATCGCATAACTCTTACGTTCATCCGAGCCGCTTTGATGCGACTCTCGATCAGCTATCTTATCGTCAGTATCCGGATCGCTCGGGACCTCTATCGATCTCGACCCTCTTCATCCCAAAGACAAGGTGGTGATCTACACGGCCCGCCATACAAGGCCTCATACGGTGCCATCCCAATCCGCCTCGACATTGGTTATTGTATGCAAATTCTATCGATGCCAAGTATTGATCCCACGCACTCTAAACTCCAAAGACACATGCCCAAGCATGTCCTCAGCGATCTTGATCGTCCTCTCACTCTGCCCATCACCGAGGATGGAATGCGGTCTGAAATTGATCGAGTACCCATGGCGACCGAGGCTCTTCCGAACTCGATGTAAAACTCGATCCCCGCGAAACTATCGACAACTAACCCCATGCAATCGTATAATCTCGCTACATACTTGGCTAACCGATCGAGAGTATTACTCTCTCTCATCGGCAAGAAGTGAGCCGACGGTCAATCGGTCCACTATGACCCAGATAGCATCATGTTGCCTCGGTGTCCTAGGCAACCCCGTCACGAATCCATGGTAATTCGCTCCCACTTCCACTCCGGAATGGGCAACGAATGCAACTTTCTCATGGAGCTTGATGCTCGCTTAACTGTTGACATGTCGACACCGGACACATATTACGCCACTTGCCTCTTCATACCAGCCACCGAAATGTCGCCTCAAGTGTTATACATCTTGGTCGAACCAGATGCATAGCATAAGCGCCACATGAGCCTCCTCTAGGATCTCCGTCTCAAATCATCAATATCCGCACACATGCCTCCGTCCCATCCATAATGTCCCATCTCTCAACTCAAACTCAACTGCATCAGTCAACTCTATCAATCGGTTTCACTAGTACGGGTCCCGTCCGAACCTCCGAATCTGTACGCAAAGATCGGCCGAGCCTCGGCCAGCAATCAGTGCTCCATCCTCGCCCAAATCCATCTGTACATTAAGAGCTCTCAATCAGACGACTAGGCAATCTCTCCATCCGAATCGAGCTACAATACCATGCGATCTCCCTTCAAAGCATCGCCACTACATTGGCCTTTCTGGATGGTACTCAATCGTGCGGTCGTAATCCTTCAAGAGCTCTATCCATCTTCTCATGCCTCAAATTGAGCTCCTCTCGACTCAACAGATACCTCAAACTCTTATAGTCCGTGAAGATCCGAACGTCTCCCCATACGAGATAGTGTTCCAGATCTTGAGCAAATACTCTCGCAGACTAACTCCAAGTCATGCCTTTGGATAATTCACCTCGTGAGACCTCAACTGCCTTGAGGCATACGCTATAACTTTCCCATGCTGCATCAATACACATCCCAACCCACAGTGCGAAGCATCATGTAAACCACAAAGCCTCCGGTCCCGAAGGAATGCCCAACACCGTGCGGTCGTCAACCGATGTTTGACTCCTTAAAGCTCTTCCGCAATCCTCGGTCCATCTGAACGGTACATTCTTCCTCAATAGCTTCGTCGAGAGGCGAAGATCAACGAAAATCCTCGACGAATCTTCGTAATAACCGCCGCCCTAGGAAACTCCTCAACTCGCACAGTCCTCGGAATCTCCCAACTCATCATCGCTCTATCTTGTGAGGATCCACCGATACCCTCACCGGACACCACGTGTCCCGTAAACATGATCTCATCAAGCCAAAATTCACACTTAGCTAATTTGGCGAACAACCGCCTCTCTCATGACTCGCAACACTATCCTCGATGCTCAGTGTGCTCGCTCATCCCTCGAATAAACCAAGATGTCATCAATAAACACTATCACAAATCGATCCGGTAGGCTGAAAATCCTATTCATCAAAGCCATGAAGGCTGCCGGGCATTAGTCAACCCAAACGGCATCACTAAGAACTCGAAATGCCGTACCTACTCAGGAAAGCACTCTTAGGCACATCGGCCTCGTAATCCTCAATCGATAGTAACCCGATCGCAGTCTAACTTAGTAAACACCGAGCTCCTGCAATCGATCAAATAGATCGTCAATCTTAGGCGGTGGATACTTATTCTTCATCGTCACTCGGTTCAACCGCCTATAATCAATGCACGCCTCGAGTCCCATCCTTCTTCTTACAAACAATACCGGAGCTCCCATGGCGTAAACACTCGGTCCGATAAACCCTTGTCTAAAAGTTCCGCAATCGAGCCTTAAGCTCTCTCGCCCACACGGTGCCATCCTATATGGAGGATCGATATAGAAGCTGCACCGAACGAGATCAATCTCAAACTCTATCTCTCGCCAGGCGGCAATCTCAGTAACTCCTCTGAAAACATCCGAAATTCCTCACCACGGAACATCCTCCAATCTCGCTCAACTCGAGAATCCACTACATGAGCCGATAGGCCTCACAACCTCCCCGCATCAATCTCGTGGTACTCATAAAGGATATCATCCTCGCAGTACGTACCGACCGACTCCTCTAAACACCACCCGGGCTGTCCAGGGAATCTAATACAACCTCCTTGGTGTAACAGTCCATAACTGATTTCTATGCACGCTAACGGTACCCATCCCCAATATCACATCAATCTCCGCAGAGCCAAGATTATCAAATCAGACTCAACACCGCTCGGTCAATCTGGACCGACATCCTATACATACCTCTCCCAATACAGTACTACCTGAGGTGTACTCACCTCTAACCCATAATCAGTAACCTCCGCCTATCCCCATGCAGTCTACATGCTAGATGCGGTGCAATAAAAGAATGGGTGGATCCAGAATCCAACAATGCATATGCTTCTATACCGTAAATAAGAAGCATACCCCAACAACATCCGGTGAGTCTGGGCCTCCCGCCGTGTCATGGCATACTCACCGAGATTGCCGCCGCCACTCACCCTCGGACCACTCTGAGAACCTTCGCTCGGCCTCGGCCTCGGCCTCGACCTCTCCGGCTGATCCACCTCCACGGCTCACTTTGGATCGGGTATTATCGCTCGATCTACAGTCATAGTAGATCTGGGCTCCCAATGTCTCAGGCGGTTCCTCACCAAATGCTCCATCGAGCCGCACCTCAGCAGCTCCAGATAACCATCGGCACTTCCACTCGTGCCTCTTGCCACAATGCTCACGATGCAGGGCGATCTGTCTCGATCCTCTGGCGCTACCACCACCACTAGCGATGCATGCGAATCGCCCCTCCGCCCATATCCGATCTGTCGGCCCCTCCAATGACCAAGGGCCTACTGTCGCCTGTAGCCTCTGCCGGTCTTGCCATGGCTATCACTAGGTCTCTTATGTCGGGTCCCTGTCCGTCTCGCCTCGCGATTCTCGCCAGAAGAATGCTCTATCCCGACATTGCAGCTCGGCTTCCAAGAATGAGTTCATATCGATCTGGCGGTCAGTGCGGATCTCAAATTGAGTCCACCTCAAATCTCGGCATCTCGTCGTCCTCGGAGAAATCGGTCTGAAGCATAGCCCATCAACTCGTTAAACTGAACCTCATAGTCAGCCACAGTCATCTGTCCCTGCCTCAACTCTAAGAACTCTTGCATCTTCATCTCCAGATAGACCTTGGGCATGAAATTGTCCCTGAAGGCCCTCAGAAAATCATCCCATGTCAGAGTGCAGGGCCTGGTGGTACTGCCCGGGACAGTCCTCCACCACCGATATGCAGGACCTCAGCAAGGAGACAGAGTAGTCGAACCTCTCCTCGTGGTCGCAGCCCATCCATCGATCGAGGACTCGCCGGTCCTCTCCTGCCATCCTCGACCTCCGCAGGTCAAGCTACCATAGAAATCAATCGCCGCCATGCGCGATCGATCGCACTGTCGCTCCTGCCTCACAGAACTCGAGGAGGTAACTCCGAGAGAGGCATAGGGACTCCCTACTAGCTCCTACCGATTCTTGGTCATTTGGTCGCTCTACTCGATCTCCTATAACGGATGACCTAAATGACAAGAAATTCGATCGCTCATATCCTTACACAGTGATTCCGGCCTAATAATGCTCTATGCCCAAAAGATGCCAATCATGCTTTGATACCACTAAATGTAGCGCCCCCTCACCGTAGGGTACACATCGAAACTCAAGGTCGCCCACACGTATCCCACGATAAAGGATTTACTACCAGAAAATTTCGCTAAAATCCATGGCATCGAAGTATTTTAAATCACAAAATAACAGTAATCAACAAATTGACATCCAAAGTAATAATTATCCAGTACAGTAATCCAATCCAGAATAGACAAGTCTATCAGTCTCCTAACAAAACCAAAAAGAGACTGATACAAACATCTATCCTAAGTCATCCTCAAAACACTAATCCAGCTGACCGACCTATGTGCCATCACGACCCTCGCCAGCAGCTCGCACGGCAGGAAAGAAAGATCTTCGGAGCTAGAAGTCTGCTCTAACAGTCCTGAAAAATAGGTTGCAAATTTGGGTGAGTTTGCGAACTCAGTGAGAAACCATCATCGATGGTTCACTCAAATCATGCATTACGCACACGGCGTACAGCATAGTACAGTAATATTTATTGTCAAGATAATATACTTTGCAAGATGTCATTAGCAATTTACAAGACATGTAACAATAAATGTAAATCAATCGGTTTGCGATAAGTAACATCTACCATGAATTCATGTCATCACATATTCCGAAGAATCGCCACAACGATCAATCATGTAAATGCAATGCATATGTGACTCTTTCCAGCTTATTGATTTTGTGCCCAAGTGCTCATCAAGAATCGGTGCAGGACGCAGCGTGATTTTCTCCCCTGCTAAGCCCACAAGATGCAAGATATGAGCTCAAGCTCTTTTCGTTGAAAATAGCAACTTGGGACACATTCCATTATGTGATCATGCATTTATGCAAAGGTCACGCTCAAGAATTTACGATGTGTGGCTATAAAGCCCAAAGACATCGGTGCTCGAGAGTTCAATGGCATGGCTATGAAGCCCAATATTCAATACAAGATCACATAACCGCATAAGTCGATTCAAGAAACATGCAATTCAATCCAATACATGCCAAGAGTCATACAAGAGTCATACAATTCACTTTTGCATGTAATTCACGTAGAGCATATAAGCAAATCAGAATTTGAGAAACCAACTAGGTTACTCACCGTAACTTCCGAAGCTATCGCTCGAAGTCCCAAAGAATGTCCGTGGAACGACGGTCCAACGGTGCCTCTATAACAATAAAGTACAACCCATCACTTATTGCCCAATAAAACAAAGACAAGAATGCATATGTCTCGGTGAAATAATGTACAATGCACGCCACGATTCCGGTGCTAAAACCCAATTCGACTCTTCATTGAGTTGATTGACAATAATTGATCCATTCCTAAAATCCAATAATTTACCTCAATTAGGATCCCCAATAGCAATTTCCTATTCCTTGGGTCGAACACATCCATAAAAATTCCAATTTAAACTTCAAATCAAATCTAATCCTTAATCACCTCAATCGGTTAATTTCCTAAGTCTCAATGCCAAAAGCCTCAAACACTCCTTTTGGACGACTAGGCAAAGGTTGCGACCATGGGTGCGCTGGCGTTCACCCGCATGCCACAGTCGACTCGACGTGAGCCCTAGCCCGCACGCTTAAACCGCCATCATCCGACTAGCTACGCAGACCGCCCGCCCATCGCTCACCGCGCGTCGAAGCGACTCCTAAAGCTCGTCGCCGGCCGCTAGCATAGCCGAACGATACGCAACTCGTCGGTCGGTCGCTCGGATGATCGATCGATCCGCAGCTCGCTCAGATGCCGGGCTACTCGCAACTCGCTCGCAGATGCCGAAGCTCCTCACCGCCGTCCGCATGCCGAAGCTCCTCACCGCCGTCCGCATGCCGAAGCTCCTCATCGCCGTCCGCATGCCGAAGCTACTTCATCTTCGTCCGCATGCTGAAGCTCCTCACCGCCGTCCGCATGCCGAAGCTCTCATCGCTCCGTCCGCATGCCGAAGCTACTCACCGTCGTCCGCATGCCGAAGCTCCTCTTCGTCGTCCGCATGCCGAGCTCCTCACGGCTGTGCGGTCTCCAACCTAAATCCACTACGCATGCCTCTCCTTCTTCCCCAACACATAGCTTTTAAACACACCACCAGATTTCCAGTTTCGATTTCGCAACTCACCAAGAACTCAATACACATAAATCAAGCAATATCATCATCGGCAACCTTAGCATATTCAATCATCCATATAACTCTATCCATCAACAAATCGATAATCTACCTCCACAAATCCACACTTCGACCCTATACACTCCTACCAGAATCATCAATAACAAAACCCATCCATAAACACTCCCAACCACCCGATCAAATATAATAAATGCCATAAATACAGAAGAATCATCCATAACAACATCAAAGCTCTTAAAACTTACCAAATCACAGATCAAGCTACGGATTCCTCAAAATCCTCCAAACCCTAAAATCCTTCAAGCTCAACGATTCACTAATCCCAGAGCCTCTAACCTTCACCAATAATATCAATCGATTAACCTCATCTCAAGGAAAGAATCCATAAAGAAAATCGAGGAATCCTTACCAATGGGAGGAAATCGCAAGTCACAAGAGGGGGAAAGAAGAGAAACGTGAAATTGCCTTAGGTGTTTTCCCAAATTCCTCAAACCTAGTATTTATCGACCTAAGTCTCCAAGTCATCCAAATTTCACTCTAAATCCCAATGGTTCCACATAATTATTTCCTATCAAGAAATTCTAATTTTTCCATTGCCATTGGACGGTGCTTTCAAAGATCGTAGGTCGATCGATCATCACCCAAAACTTTCCTATCCGCATTATCTCCTAATTTCACGAGAATTTCCTATAAGCCATTATAAATTGCCACCACCATAAAAGATATCAAATCACCAATTGCACTCGACACTCAAATTCTCAATTAACTCTCAATCCAAATCGATTTGAATAACTCGACGGTTCTTACTTACAATTAAATACCGGAAATCATGAATGCATGTACCTATGGATAAATGCATATGCATTAAACCTGCTCCTCTACAATTAGAGGCCAAGAATATGCTCATTCAATGAATGCATGAAACCTATCAGTATGACTCATAATAACCAAAATACCCTTAATGACAGTGACGGGATGTTACAGGCATGATTTAATGGGATTCAATTATTGTATTCTGTGTACTTAATTAGCATGTTAAGGAAATTTAATTAACATGTTGATTAGACTAAGACTATATGACATGGATTAAGTGTATTAAGGTGTTATGAAGGTTATAAATGTATTAAGAGTTAAATGGGCCTGGACTCAAGTTGGGCTTAAGTGGTGATATAAAAGAAGAGGATTAAAACAAGAGTAATGAGTTAGGTGGCATGAATAAATACAATTAAATGTGTTAGTTGAATTTAAGAGTTTAGAGTTTAATTGGGCCTAAGAGAATAATGGGCCTAAATTAAATGAAAAGAAGAAGAAATGGTTTGGACTTAAGAGATTTAGTAGGATGAGAAGAAAGAAGAAAGAATAATTGGGCTTTAGGTCCAAATGAAATGAATAAAGAGAGGATATATATGAAATGGGCTTTAATGAAGTAGAAAAGAAAAGAAAATAAGTTGGGCTTAAAGAATTAGTGGGCTTGAGTAGTATAAGAGGAAAAATAAGAAGGAAGGAATTAAATGAAGTAGACTTGGGCTTGAGTCCATGAAGTGGAAATTAAAAGGAAAAGAATGGAAACAAAATGAAGAAGGGAGGAATTGGACTTAAGTGAAGATGGGCTTAAGTTAAATGAAGAAGAGTATAAAAGGAAGGAGAATAAGTGAATTGGTGTAGGAAAGAAACGAGAATGAAATGGGCTTAAAGGAAATCAATGGGCTTAAGTTGTAGTAGGAAATAAGAAAGGAAAGGAGTGGGCTTAGGCCTTATGGGCTTAAGTTAGATGGAGGTAGTATAAGGAAATAAGAAGAAGGAGAAATTAAGTGAGAAATGGGCTTTGGGCTTAAGTTAGTATGTTAGGAGTATAAAAGAAAAAGAAAAGGAGTAAGTTAGTAGAAGAGAAGAGGAAGAATACGAAAATTAGAAGAGAGGGAGAGGAGGTTACGGTGAAGAGAAAAGAAGAAGAAGAAAAGAAGAAAGTTGGTGATTTTCCAAGAGATTCAAGTGGGTTTTTGAAGAAAGGGCAAGAAGAAAAAGTGAAAAGGAGATTCTAAGCTTCATTTTGATTCAAGAAACCCTTTGGTTTAGTAAAGATTCAAGGTAAGTTATGATTTCAAGTATGAGTTTTTGCTTGGGTTATGGTTTAGAAAGCTTAGAAAGAAGATGGGTATAGTGATTATAAAGTTTATAGCATGATTAAGGTTCATTACGTTTGTCAATTTTTAAAACCCTAAGTGATTATGGGTTTCGATTTTAATGAAGGGAAAGAAGAAAGAGGAGAAGGGCAAGAAGAACACTCCTAAGGAAAGGATTAAGCAAATATAAGGTGGGTTTCATATTTATCTTTATGTATTTAAGCTACAAATGTAAAATTAATGCATGACATTAATGAGTTCTCAATTAATTGGTAGTGTAGTAAATGTATATGATTGAATGTTGAATGTGGTGGTTTTAAGCCATTTAATGATTGTATTAAATGCTTGATATTATTGTTGAGGAATTGATGATGATTGATTTAGTATGGAATGAAACTAATGCATGAGGATGAATGGATGGTGGTTGATTTTGGTATTGAATGAAATAGCCTAAATGAGTATGAATGTACAATATGACATGTACATGAAATGTGAAATGTGAAATATGAATGAAAGATAAGATTTTCAAGAAAACGATGAGTTGGATAAGAACAATCCAATTTTATGATTATGCATGATTGTATGTTATGTGGGTAAGGTATAGTCCCAAGAATCAAATCACGTGCACGCCGACTAGAAGCCTTCGCCTGCCCGATTGTGGCATAGGATGATCCAACATTTGGACTCCTCAAGATTTGCCCATATAGACTCATGAAATGAGACTATATGGTTGCCAAGAATAAGGACTTACCGAGCCATTTGATGTGTTTAGATGTGATTACATGAGAATGCTAGAATTATGAATGTTGAATTGTGAAAGAGTATGTTTGTGTATTGATGAATGTTGAATGGTGCATGCATTATGACTTATTGAACAATTGCTAAAAGTATGAATAATAAAATGGACATGCTTGTTATATAAATATAAATGTGTTACCACGGTTTAAAGCTCACCCCCTCAAATTCTCCAGAAATGAGCGGGATCCCGAGGAGCGAGCTTAAAGGCATTTACTCCAAGACTTTCTTTTGATTTTGTATTTGAAATGATTTTTTTGTAACTCAATGCTTTAGATGCATTTTCAGAAAATGATGATTGTGGCAAGTTTGTATTTTTGGGGATATGATGGAGTGGCTTGAAATGCCCTCTAAAGCTTTGTAATGACTTATAACTTCATATGAATGAAAGAATGCTAAGTTCAAATGTATTTTGAGAAATCCATGTATGTTTAAGCATAGTTCCAAAGTTGTATGGAATTGTTTTGAAATGCATGTGGGTAGATGAATGATGTAAGATTAAGTGAGATTATAGCATGTTGGGAGTGGAATGAATGAGTTGAGAGGTTTAGAAGTGTATATGGTGTTTGGAATAAGTCAAGAGAGAGTGTAGAGGGTTAGGTTTTGAGTTCTGGATAGATATAAGTCGACTTATTGGACCCATAAGTCGACTTGTGAAGTTTTTGCATAATAAGTCGACTTTTTAGATAGATAAGTCGAGTTATTTTCCTCGATAAGTCGACTTGTTGGTGATAAGTCGACTTATTTGTCTCGATAAGTCGAGTTATAGGCTAATTTCCAGCACAGGTTGAGTTGTTAGTCAAGCGTTTTAAGCATTGTTAGAGGCCGAATTTGGTTTTACAGTCTTCATGAGAGTTGTATATCTAGATGTCTACTTTCAAATGGTGAAAGAGCGAACACATTCTGACCTATATATAAAAAGTTATGGTAATTTTCCCAAAAGACTTTCAGTTTGAATTTGGAAGTGAGCATGGCCTATTAAATTGGGAATAAACCCCTCATATGACCTCCAAATGAGGTGAGGCTTGAACCGTTAGTTTTCTAGGACATGTATCTGTTTCCATTTAAAAATTTGTAGCATTTGGAGCTAAATTGATAATAATTGAATAAAAAGCAAGTTAAGGGTTGGTTGAGAGAGCATGTTTCAGGTATGAATTCCTTTAGGTTTTTGGAGTGTATCTTGAGTTATATGACTTCGATTGAAGCGATTCTTGTCTGAAATAAAGCAAGAGTCTTAAGGCTATGATTTACAAGAGAAATTAACATCAATTAGGGTTAAGTAGAAATAAACCCTTCAAGACAAGATGATCAAGTTTCATGGTTTACAAGGCAAGAGTTGGATTTCGATAACGGGATCCAGCAGTTGGGGTCCGGTCTCCGGGTCGGGGCCCGACAAAACCAATATAATCATCATCATAATCAATATAAGTTACATGCACATAGTTTCATACATAATACCTATGACCTATACTATTGGGTACACAACTTCTGATTGGTCATTCATGGATGATTCAAAGTGCTAATATAATTTTTACTGTGCATGGTTTTCGTTCTATTTAGTCAATATATTCCCATTAAATACTACACTTCTTATCAATTTAGAAAATATAGACTTTTTTGGGGGAAAAAACTTATGTATTGTTTTATCAATATTTACAAAGTATTAAATTGTTTCATAATTGAATGTAATCAATGAAATGTACCACTAGTTGTTACAAGATTGAACTTTATATAGCATCATCTAATTTGAACATGGGTCTAATTGTCTACAATATTACTTGTAACATTAAACAATTGAATCCACACATTTATAAAATCATGGAATGAAATTCATAAACATATATATTAAACATTAATAAAAATTCCAAACATTATATTCATGTCTACAAATGTAGGTTGAGATCACCTAATAGTTTTAATTTATCGCTTATCATTTATGAAGATATAATAATTTTGTATCATTCTTTATGTTATATTATAATTAAAAATTTTAGTTTGCTTAAAATGAACACAATAACAATTTATCTTATAAGACAAATTAAAATTTATTTTCTTTGATTATTTCAACAAATAATAATACATTATAACACTAAGACATATTTCATAATAAGGAACCTTCATTAAGCTTCACTATTTCTGATATGATTGGGAAAAACTAGCACTAACACTATTAAAATTAACACCATTTGGCTAATGACAGGCATGTCATGATCAATCATGATTATACCTCCAGTAATAACTAATATAAGGATTTTTTTTCTTTAACGGCACACCTTAACCATAAAAATATATAGATATTCACTAATTTGGAATATTGTGTGCCTTAGTTAATCTGTAACATCCCACCCCCGACGGTAAGGGTAAAATCGTAATTTAGCAAAGGATGAGAGTGATTGGTACTAATTAGGAATTTTCATGCATACTGGTATTGGTGAATAGTAAATTTTTGCACATGAAAAATAACTATACATGCATTCATGATTATTTCCCGGTATTGGGTCTAAACGGAATTTTATTGTGAATAATGTGGAAATTATGTTTGAAAATTTTATTAGAGTGATCCATTGTGTGTTTTACATTTTAAGGAATTTTTAGGAAATTTTCTGAAATTTTTCGGGGAAAATTTTCGGACCGGAAAAACCGCCAAGTGGCGAACCGGTTGATTTTTGGTATCGAAAATTTCTATCCAATGGCACTACAATATTGGGTATGTTATTTTGGGATTGAAATGAGGGTCATTGGACTTGAATGGGTCAAATTGCATTAGGGTTCCTATTTACTAATTTGTTTTTAGCCTAATTTGTCTTTTTCTAAAACTTTACACTTGTCCTATACCATTTAATGCCTCCACCATTTGTTCTTATCCTCCATTTTCGGCTACTTCATGTGAAAGAAGGGAAAAAACACTCATTTTTACTTGCTTTATTCTCTCCCATCCGAAGCTTCACCTTTCTTCTCTCCATGGAAATTTTTTTCAAGTTTCTAGCTACAATTGCTTATCCCCTCCTCCTTCCACTTTGCTCTCTTTTCTATTAACTCACCTAAATAGCATAACCTTGCCTCCATGGAGTGATGATGTCGTGGGTGTTATATGAGAGTTTGGAAGTTGTGATTAGTGAAGGATTGAAGGATTGGAAACTTAGTGAGGTAATACTATGTTTTAAGCTTTCATTTATGCATTTAATGAATAAATTGGTTGTTAGATGCATTGATTGGTATGTATTGGTCATTAATCATGATTTATGATGCATGAATTTCATGAAACCTATGGCCTGATTATTTGGGTATAAATGTATGTTGTGTGAGGGTAAGTGAATGAACATGGTTTAGATTGGTTTTAGCTTGATTTTGGATTGAATATTGATGACTAAGCTTGTATAGAAATTAAGAGGGTAAGTGAATGAACATGGTTTAGATTGGTTTTAGCTTGATTTTGGATTGAATATTGATGACTAAGCTTGTATAGAAATTAAGAGTCTCATATTGTAAAATTTTGACTATAGGTCTAAATGAGTGTAGAAATAGTTTAGGGACTGATTTTGTGTCCAATTGGGATGCTTATGGTAGTAGAAGTTCAATTGGCATGAAAGGAAGTGTATTTGAGTAGTAAAGCTGAAAATTGGTTTTTGACCTACTGTACTGTTTTGAGCAAAACTTATTGTGTGGTTATGCAAATGAGTTGAGATTTGCTCCAACTGAAACTTTGGCTTGTTGGCTACAGTTTTGTGTGAAATAGGTGTTGCCTAATTTTATCCTTAAGAGGGTGAATTTTGGCTTGGGAAGTTACTGTTGATGTCTGTATGAACAGTAACTGAACCAATAACCTAAGTGTTTTGATGATTTTTCTAAATTAATTTAGAAGGAATTGGTGAAAATGGTCTTAATGAAAGTTGAAACCTATCTTGTTAGCTTTCCATTTCCACTGATTTTACAATTTTTCGATATGTACGTTGGGAGTTATGAACTGTTAACTAATGACTGACTATGTGCATTATGTTGGAACCTAGCCATAAGTGTAGGTTTTGTGAGTATTCTAATTGGAAGCAAATTTAGAGATTTCCTTGATTTGAATTGACAAATATGGTCTTCTGGAAAGTTGTAGAGGAAGCAATTATCTTGAAAATGAGATATAGTATGTTAATTTTGGATAACAGAATTGGGACTTATGAATTTTCAAAGATTGGACTGAAGTTAGGTCATTGACTAGTGGTCAGGTCAGAAACTTGCATGACAGTTTTGAGCTTGTTAATAATGGAATTGGATTCTGAGTCCTTCATGAAAATTGTAGTATGAGATCTTATCTTTCCATCGATATAAGGTAGTGATTTTTTCAACATTTTTGCTAGGAGATATGCTACTTTGAAATGTACTGTTCAGATTGGGAAATTCCAATGGGCAGATGCTTTGGTGAATTGTTTGGCCTAGTTAGCAAATGAATTTGATTTCAGGTTGTTCATGAAAGTTGTAGATAACATTGGGATATTTCTGAGCATATTTATTTTCTAATTTGTGACAAAGGAAATGAGAAGTTATTGAATTTACAAGATACTGTACTGTTTTAGAACCCATTGACTGGGCAGTAACTTTGATTGCATTTTTGACACCCTTAGAGGTGAAATTGGCTTTTGTGTCCTTCATAAAACTTGTAGAGCTCTCTTTTCTCTATGAAATAGATATCAAATTTGTCCAAATTGGAGTTCGGAGTAGGGAGTTATGGCCTAAATAAGTTGGCATGTCGGAGGAAATTGTTTCAGATCTGTCATTTTATAAGACTAGTCGACTAGGATTCTTAAATAAGTCAACTACAACCTGCACTAGTTGACTAGGACATGTATTTTTCCTGCACTAGTCGACTACAACCTGCACTAGTCGACTAGGATGTGTATTTTTCCTCCTTTTGCTCATAACTTTTTCGTCCAACATCCGATTGACCTGATTCTTGAAGCATCAGATTCGTGAAACATTGAATTTCATTGCATGAGAAATTAGGAATTTTTGGACGGAAAATTGACGTGGGTCCGAGCAATGATTCTTTGGTCCTTTGTTTTATTTATTTTGGACCTATAGAGGTCCGAATTGAAATCTTGTCGATGTCGTTAGATTTCTAATTTTAGACGGATTTTGGTGATTGAAAATTTGGATTTAGGGCGGAAAAATCATGAACATGCATTGTACACATTTTAAGCGCTACATGTGCATTCCGAAATATTCTTGATTAGATTTTGGTAATCATTGCATCAGAATGGCGGTATAGAGGCACATTTGGAGTGTCAATCCACCGATGCCACTAAGAATGCCAGGTATTAGCTCGGAAGTACAGGTGAGTAACCTAGTTGGTTCCTCAATCTATATGTGATTAAAATTTTGTGTTTATGCCATGTGGAGAATAATGGAGGGATTAGGATTGCGTTTGTTCTGATTATGGATTCCGGGTGATGGGCCCGATGTATGGGGAATCATGACATAGAAGTGTATTCTGTGAACTGAATTGCTTCTATTATGATCAATTGTGGTGTTCTGTGATCCATTGTTTGCTACATTGTACTGCATTTCGTCGCCTCTACTGGTGCAGACTGTTTTATACTAACTGTTAAATTGGGCATATGCATTGCATACATCAATGCATAAAGCGATAATAACAATAGTTGTGACGAGTCGCCACGGATCGACATCGACATCTTGAAAAAGAGCATCGAGCTCGAAGGGAGTCCTACTTCCTAGACGCGTCTACTGAATACTGATCACTGTTAAGCGCTCGGTCACAACACTGTAATAAATTGGAAATGAGTCACATGTGCATTGCATACAAATGTGATAAGCGATTCTGAAATTGCTCGAGTTTACGTAATTGTTATATGATAATCTTGAATGTATAATTGATCAAAGCGTGAGTTGCTTGCCATATGCATGAATTGGGTGAACCATCGATGATGGTTTCTCACTGAGTTCGCAAAACTCACCCAAAATTTGCATCTATTTTTCAGGTCTTGAAGAATACCCCGTTTGACACGGGAGTATGTCTATTGTATGCAAGTGAAGGATAGAGGTTGGGATCAGTTCGCGTTTGCATTAGTGTCTCATAATTGTACTTCAAAATCTCTGTATAAGAATGCTCTGTATTTATAGTGAGACCAATATGGTTAAGGCCTTTTGTTCATTAAATGGCTTTTGTAAATTATTATTGAACGATTGTGATAACTGAAATTGTTTATTTATGAACGTGGGCTCATATTGTTTACTGTCTATTCCGTGCACATGAGTGTAATGAAAAAAAATATTGATACTGAGTTTCGACTGACTGATGTAACACGCCACCCTCGCGGGGCACAGACTTGGATATCACCAACAATGTCAGGTTCGGATCATGCGGGAGTGGGGTGTTACATGTAACATCCCGTTACCGATGCGATGAGCATATTGGTACGGGCAGTTCTGTTATTGCATGAATTGTGATCGAGTGCTTTGTGGCCTCTGATTATAAAGAGATAGATCATTTTGGACATGCATATTCTTAGTGACATGCATTCATGATTGTTCCAGCATTTAACTGTGATTATGAGTTGAATGGTGAATTTTGAGATAGTTATGTTAGACATGATTTATTGAGAATTGAGGAATAATTTGAATTGAATGGTTGAATTAGTTGAATTGTGATTTGGTTGAGAATTTCAGAATAATTGGTTTGTATGGTTGAATTAGAGTGAAAATTTAATTTTGGGAGTTGGAAATTGAGAATTGAGTATAGGACTTTGTGTTTTGTATTTTTGAGGATTTATGAAATTTTTTTTGCAATTTTTAGAGCTTTGAGTTCGGACCGAGAAAATGGCCTAGAGACCGATGAGTTAGTTTTCGGTACCGAAATTGAGTGGTTAATAGCTTGAAAATTTAGATTTGCGAGTTTGAGAATTTTTGTGATGAGCCATTGAAATTTAGAGACTGAGATTAAATGAAATTGAGGACTAAGATCTATAGGTTTAAATTAAACCCTATATATATAAGAGTTAGGTTTTGTTTTGGGAGTTAGCAAATTTCTCCTTCTTTCTCTTCTCTCCCCGTCGACGATTTCAACCTCTTTTCCTTGGAGATTTTCGTTGGGTTCTCCCTCATTGTGGAAGCTTTGCTTGTGGTTGAGATATGGTGATGTTTCGTGTGGTTTGAGAGTGAAAATCGTAGGAATTTGAGCTGGGAAGATTTTCGGACATTTGCGATTTTAGGGTTACCGTTTGATTCTTCGATTTGGTAAGTTTATTGTGTTTAATATTGTATTTATGGTTGTTTATGGAATTTAATGTGTTAGTATGGGTAGTTGAGAGAGTTAATGGAGGTTTTTAAGAGTATTAATGGCGGAAAATGACGATCGGAGAAGATGAAGTAGTCGCACATCGGGACGTCTGCAATGGGGCCACACCGCGGCGAGAAAAGGCGTGTTAAATCATGGCGAGCCGCTTGAGACGTCATGGCAAACAAATAATTTAGACGCCATGACGAGTGATTGGTAGGCGTCATGCAAGGCGGAGAAGAGTTGTTCGCATGGCTAACGTTCTCCCATCGTGACAAGCGTCTTTTGTCTTGTGGCGAGAGACGAAGAAGCATGACGAGGGACAGAAATTGTGCATGGGGCTAGATTGGTTTTTAGGGTATAACTTTTAGTGTAGACCTCCAATTGAGGTAATTCTGGATTCGTTGTGATCTAGAGAAAGAGGTCTACAATTGTGGTAAAGACTGAGAGTTTGAATTTTGGTTAGAGGTATTGTAATTATCGAAAGAGAGTCAATTTCAGTTTTAGTGCAACCAAAGAGTTATGTGTTGACTGATTAGAGTTTAAATTGGAAGTTTGAGAATCAGTGGATATTGTTGACCTAGTGAATAGTGAATTGTGGGTTGTGAAGTGAGAGAGATTGGAATGGGTAGAGCGCTGGAAATCATGATCATACTATATATATATATTTTCAAATTAAGACATGTGCATTAGTGAATTCAATTGATTGAGCATTTAGTCATGAGAATTTGTTTGAATTGTGATAGTGGCACCGTTGGATCGTCAGTCTACGGATATTGCTGGGACTTCCAGGCAGTAGCTCGGAAGTTACAGGTGAGTAACCTAGTTGGTTCCTCGATCTTTGTGTGTGATTAAATGTGCTGTGAATGTGTAAATTGTGAGTGATACAATGTGAAATAAATGTGCTGCAATTATGAATAAGTGTTCTGATTGTGAGTGAGTTGAAATGTGTTGCAAATGTGAATACTTGTGATTGCGAATCAGTGCATAGAATTATGAGTAGTGTTCTGAATACGAAAAATTGAGTGGAGTGATAGATATGTGCTAGTGACTGTGTAAGTGTGAGTGCATGCTAGACAAGATTATAAGCGGTAAATAAACAGTTGTGACTGGAGCAATTAGTGATCAGAGCTTTAAGCTCGATTATCAGTGAAAAAGGGAATAGTGCATACCCAGAGGGCTCTCCTATCCCTAATGTGAGTGAGTAGTAGTGCATACCCAGAGGGCTCTCCTACTTGCTGAAAATGCGATTAATGCGAAAAGTGCCCGGATCGGGATAGTGATTACGCTTAGTCACAACAATGACATAAAATGAGAATTTGCATATCTTATGCATTTGACTGTGTAGTGAAATTGAGAATGCGTGTGATATGTGACAATTGTGAAGTGACATGTCTGAGTTATTTTATTGTATAAATGTGTAAATTGTGTTCAGTGTTCCAATATGTGTTAAAGTATACTATGTGATATATTATGTGTATATGCATGAGTTGGGTGAACCATCGATGATGGTTTCTCATTGAGTTCACAAACTCACCCAACATTGCTATATATTTTTCAGGGCAGCGTCTGTAGGACTCTAGCTCCCTGATAGATTTTCCTGCCGTGCAAGGGCGTGGTCAAGTGAAGCGATGGCACACAGGTCAGTCAGCTGGGGCGATTTTTGGGGATGACCTAGTATAGACGTTTTTATCAGTTTCCTTTTTAGGTTATTGTACTGAGACCTTAGGGGACTGATAGACTTGTCTATGTTTTGGATTGATTTTAGGAAATGAAAGATTTTTATTGTGGTTTTAAATTTTAGTGATTTTCATATTGCGGTTTAATTGTATTGATGCCATGCGAGTTTTTAGCGATAGTTTCGTGAGTAGCACTTCCTTGCTGTGGGATATGTGCCGGAGCGACCACGGGTGTCGGTGCGTACCTACTGTAAGTGGCGCTTCGATAGGTGGTATCAAAGCATGGTTTGACATCTTTTGGGCATAGTGAATTTTAGGCTTAAATTTCAGTGAGAAAATCAGAGATTGATCAGATTCTTTTTTGTTTTAGGTCATCCGTTCTTGGAGATCAAGTGGATTAACCAGCTGACCTAGGATCCGTGGGAGCTAGTAGAGAGTCCCCATGCCTCATTACGATGAGTTGCCTCCCGAGTTCCGTGAGGCGGAGAGGAGAATGCGATAGGCATGCAAACGAGGAACGGTTGACTTCTATGGCAGCACCGACCCTGCTGAGGCTAAGGGATGGTTAGAGAGGAATGAGAGAGTCCTGGACCAGATGGATTGTGACGCAGAGAAGAGGTTCGATTATGCGGTGTCCTTGCTTCAGGGTCCGGCTTACCGTTGGTGGAGGACTATTCCGGGCAATTCCACCAGACCCTGCTTATTGACTTGGGATGATTTCCTGCGGGCATTCAGAGATAATTTCATGCCCAAGGTTTATTTAGAGATGAAGATGCAAGAGTCTCTTGAGCTGAGACAGGGGCAGATGTCAGTGGCTGAGTATGAGGTGAGATTTAATGAGTTATTGGGTTATGCCTCTACTTTAGTTGCTACTGAGGCTGACAGATGCCGTAGATTTGAGGGTGGACTTAATCTAGAGATCCGTACCCTGTTAGCCCGATCGGACATGGGCAATTTTATTGAGTTGAGAGCTGCGGCCGTAAGGATAGGCGATTTTGAGACAGTGGTCAGCCGAGGTGGACAAGGGTCGAGGGCAAGAGGCCCATGATAGCGAGCGATCTTAGCGCAGAGGGTTCAACAAGCGTCAGAGCAGGCCCTTCAGATCTTCTAGAGGCGGTAGACAGTTCAGATTTGGGCAGAGAGGCAGATTTTCTCAGTCTAGTGGTGGCCGTAGCAGTGCTAAAGGTTCAGGCCAGAGTATCCCGCTATGTGAGTATTGTGAGAGGAGGCACAGTGGGGAGTGTTGGAGGTTTACCCGAGCATGTCTCAAGTGTGGTTCGATAGACCACCAGCTCCGAGAGTGTCCCTTTACTGTGGAGGCCCGATCATTGTGGTAGTAGATCGAGCAGGCTACCACGGTGTAGCAAAGCCGTGGAGGTGGATCTGGTTTCAGGGGCCGAGGTAGAGGCCGAAGCCGAGCTGAGGTATCGGTAGTGAGGACTGAGGGACAGAGCAGTCGTCAGCAGTCCCAGGCTAGAGTCTATGTTATCACTCGGCAGGAGGCTCTGTGGAGTCTCGGATGTTATTCTTGGTATGTTTCTAATTTACGGTTTTGAAGCATATGCATTGATGGATCTGGATCCACTCGTTCTTTCATTACCGCATGTGGCATGTAGGCGCATTGTGTTGGGGAGATTACGGTGTGGGTTAGAGGTGAGTACACCTCTAGGTAGTGCGACAGTTTTGGGAGAGGTCTGCAAGGAGTGTCCGATAGTGATTGATCAGGCAGAGTTGGGTGCAGACCTTATAGTTTTGTCTTTGAGAGATATTGATCTGATTCTAGGGATGGATTGGTTTACTGCGCATAGGGCTGTGATGGATTGTTATACCAAGGAGGTTGTGTTAGAATCTCCTGGTCAGCCTAGAGTTATTTTTCGAGGTGTTAGCCAGGCAGTGCCAGCTAGGATGATTTCGTTTATGAGTGCTTTGAGACTGACGTGGGGAGGTTGTGAGGCCTATCTGGCTCATGTGATTGATTCCAGGATTGAGCAGAGGTTGCAGGATATTCCCATGATTAGGGAATTTCCAGATGTGTTCCCCGATAAGTTACCGGGTTTACCGCCGGATCGGGAGACGGAGTTTGAGATTAACCTCATTCAGTGCGCTCTATATCTATACCTCCATATAGGATGACCTTGGTGGGCGAGGGAGCTTAAGGCTCGATTCAGGAGTTGTTGGATAAGGGTTCATTAGACCCGGTGTTTATTGTGGGGAGCTCCGGTGTTGTTTGTGAAGAAGAAGGGCGGGACTTTGAGGTTGTGCATTGATTATAGCGGTGAATCGGTGTTGTCAAGAACAAGTACCCCTTGCCTAGGATCGATGATCTATTTGATCAGTTGCAGGGAGCTCAAGTGTTTACTAAATTGGATATGAGGTTAGGGTATTATCAATTGAGGATTGCAGAGGCCGACGTGCCTAAGAGTGCCTTCAGGAGCAGGTATGGACATTTCGAGTTCCTAGTGATGCCGTTCGGGTTGACTAATGCCCCGGCAGCCTTTATGGCCTTGATGAATAGAGTTTTTCAGCCTACCGGATCGGTTCGTGATTGTGTTTATTGCGATATTCTAGTGTATTCGAGGTAGGCGAGGAGCATGCGGAGCATCGAGGATTGTGTTGCAGATTATGAGAGAGGTAACAGATGCCAAATTCACTAAGTGTGAATTTTGGCTTGATGAGGTTGTGTTCTTGGGACACATTGTGTCTGGTGAGGGTATCCGGGTGGATCCTCACAAGATTGAGGCAGTGAGGAGTTGGGAGATTCCGAGGAATGTGTCAGAGTTGAGGAGTTTACTCGGATTGGCAGGTTATTACCGGAGGTTTATCGAGGGGTTTTCAGTGATCTCAGCCCCTTTGACAAAACTTCTGAAGAAAAATGTGGCTTTCAGATGGACTGATGAGTGCCAGAGGAGCTTTGAGGATCTTAGGCATCGATTGACTACGGCACCAGTGTTAACTTTGCCGTTAGGGTCCGGAGGTTTTGAGGTTTTCAGTGATGCTTCGCAGCAAGCTTTAGGTTGTGTTTTGATGCAGCATGAGAGAGTTATAGCGTATGCCTCGAGACAGTTGAGGTCTCATGAGAGGAATTACCCAGTGCAGATCTAGAGTTGGCCGCAGTTGTGTTTGCTTTGAAGATCTGGAGACATTATCTGTATGGGGAGACGTTCCAGATCTTCATTGATCATAAGAGTCTGAGACACCTATTGAGCCAGCGAGAGTTGAATATGAGACAGAGGAGATGGATTGAGCTGTTGAAGGACTATGACTGCACGATTGAGTATCATCCAGGGAAGGCCAATGTGGTAGCAGATGCGTTGAGTAGGAGATCTCATATCAGTGCAGCTCAGATTCAGATTGAGAGATTACCCAGTTTGATTCAGTTGAGAGCACTTAATGTGTATATGGATTTGGCTCAGGATGGAGCTTTGATTGCTACTTTGAGGCTTAGACCGATATTGCAGGATCGGATCAGGAGAGTTCAGGATCGAGATCCAGTGTTAGTGAGACTGATGGATAGAGTCAGATCAGGGTTGACTGCTGATTTTGAGTTGAGAGATGGGATTCTTTGGATGGGTCAGAGATTGTGTGTGACAGATGTTGATGATCTGAGATGAGAGATTTTGGAGGAGGCACATGTGGCCGCTTATGTGATGCATCCTGGTGTTACCAAGATGTATAATACCCTTAAGTTGCATTTCTGGTGGCCAGGTATGCAGAGGCAAGTGGCAGAGTTCGTTTCTCGGTGTTTGACGTGCCAGCAGGTTAAGGCTAAGCATCAGGCCCCAGTTGGGAGATTGCATTCGTTACCCATTCCAGAGTGGAAATGGGAGCGAATCACTATGGATTTTATTATGGGGTTGCCTTAGACGGCGAGCATGATGCGATCTGGGTCATAGTGGACGGTTATTCATCGGCTCACTTCTTGCTAGTGCGAGAGAATAATACTCTCGATCAGTTGGCCCAGAAGTATGTAGCAGAGATCGTGCGACTGCATGGGGTCCCAATGTCGATTGTGTCAGATAGGGATCCCAGATTTACTTCGAGGTTTTTGAGGAGCTTGCAGTCAGCTTTGGGTTCGAGGTTGAACTTTAGTACAACATTTCATCCTCAGACAGATGGACAGAGTGAGAGAACGATCAAGATGGTTAAGGATATGCTGAGAGCTTGTGTATTAGAGTTCAGAGGTGCTTGGGATCAGTACTTGGCTCTGATTGAGTTTGCGTATAATAATCAGTACGAAAGCAGTATTGGTATGGCACCGTGTATGAGTAGTGTAGATCACCTCTTTCTTTGGGATGAAGAGGGTGTGAGGATGCTTGAGGGTCGAGTGATCCGGGATCTGATGGATAAAGTGAGATTGATTGAGTCGCATCAAGGCGGCTCGGGATAAACAGAAGAGTTATATGGATCAAACATCGGTGAGACATGGAGTCTGATGTAAGCGATGATGAGTGTTCCTCCGAGTGTCACCTTGGAGAGGAGTGCTGAGATTTGGCCGGAAGGGCAAGTTGAGTCCTCGGTATATCGACCCATATGAGATTACTGAGAGGATTGGACCGTTAGCCTATAGATTGGCTTTGCCTAGTGAGATGTCCCAATTGCATGATGTGTTTCATGTGAGTATGCTCCGGAGATATCGCTCGGACCCGACACATGTGATTCCGGCTCAAGAGATTGAGATAGCTAGTGATCTGAGTTATGTTGAGGAGCCGGTACAGATTATCGGATCACGGGTCAAGCAATTGAGGAGCAGGGTGATTCCATTGGTGAAAGTCCTATGGAAGAATCACTCGTCAGAGGAAGCGACTTAGGAGACTGAGGAGCACATGAGGAGGTAGTACCCTCATTTGTTCGACCAGTCAGGTATGAAATTTTGGGGCGAAATTTTTATTTAGGAGGGGAGAATTGTAACATCCCGTTACCGATGCGATGAGCATATTGGTACGGGCAGTTATGTTATTGCATGAATTGTGATCGAGTGCTTTGTGGCCTCTGATTATAAAGAGATAGATCATTTTGCTCATACATATTCTTAGTGACATGCATTCATGATTGTTCCAGCATTTAACTGTGATTATGAGTTGAATGGTGAATTTTGAGATAGTTATGTTAGACATGATTTATTGAGAATTGAGGAATAATTTGAATTGAATGGTTGAATTAGTTGAATTGTGATTTGGTTGAGAATTTCAGAATAATTGGTTTGTATGGTTGAATTAGAGTGAAAATTTAATTTTGGGAGTTGGAAATTGAGAATTGAGTATAGGACTTTGTGTTTTGTATTTTTGAGGATTTATGAGAATTTTCTACAATTTTTAGAGCTTTGAGTTCGGACCGAGAAAATGGCCTAGAGACCGATGAGTTAGTTTTCGGTACCGAAATTGAGTGGTTAATAGCTTGAAAATTTAGATTTGCGAGTTTGAGAATTTTTGTGATGAACTATTGAAATTTAGAGACTGAGATTAAATGAAATTGAGGACTAAGATCTATAGGTTTAAATTAAACCCTATATATATAAGAGTTAGGTTTTGTTTTGGAAGTTAGCAAATTTCTCCTTCTTTCTCTTCTCTCCCCGTCGACGATTTCAACCTCTTTTCCTTGGAGATTTTCGTTGGGTTCTCCCTCATTGTGGAAGCTTTGCTTGTGGTTGAGAGATGGTGATGTTTCGTGTGGTTTGAGAGTGAAAACCGTAGGAGTTTGAGCTGGGAAGATTTTTGGACGTTTGCGATTTTAGGGTTACCGTTTGATTCTTCGATTTGGTAAGTTTATTGTGTTTAATGTTGTATTTATGGTTGTTTATGGCATTTAATGTGTTAGTATAGGTAGTTGAGAGAGTTAATGGAGGTTTTAAGAGTATTAATGATGAAAATGACGATCGGAGAAGATGAAGTAGTCATGCGTCGGGGCGTCGTAATGGGCCACGCCATATGGCGAAAAAGCGTGTTAAATCATGGCGAGCCGCTGAGACATCATGGCGAGCAAGTAATTTAGACGCCATGACGAGTGATTAGTAGGCGTCCGGCGAGGCGAGAAGAGTTGTTCATGCATGAACGTTCCCACGCCATGCTTAACGTCCCTTCTGGCGCCTTGGAGAGAATGATAAGCCACGGCGAGGGGCGAAATGTGCATGGGGCTAGATTGGTTTTAGGGTATAACTTTTAGTGTAGACCTCAATTGAGGTAATTCTGGATTCGTTGTGATCTAGAGAAAGAGGTCTACAATTATGGTAAAGGCGAGAGTTTGAATTTTGGTTAGAGGTATCGTAATTATCGAAAGAGAGTCAATTTCAGTTTTAGTGCAACCAAAGAGTTATGTGTTGACTGATTAGAGTTTAAATTGGAAGTTTGAGAATCAGTGGATATTATTGACCTAGTGAATAGTGAATTGTGGGTTGTGAAGTGAGAGAGATCGGAATGGGTAGAGCGCTGGAAAATCATGATCATGATATATATATATATATATATATTCAAATTAAGATATGTGCATTAGTGAATTCAATTGATTGAGCATTTAGTGATGAGAATTTGTTTGAATTGTGATAGAGGCACCGTTGGATCGTCAGTCCACGGACATTCTTTGGGACTTCGAGCGAGCTTCGGAGTTCTGGTGAGTAACCTAGTTGGTTCCTCGATCTTTGTGTGTGATTAAATGTGCTGTGAATGTGTAAATTGTGAGTGATACAATGTGAAATAAATGTGCTGCAATTATGAATAAGTGTTCTGATTGTGAGTGAGTTGAAATGTGTTGCAAATGTGAATACTTGTGATTGCGAATCAGTGCATAGAATTATGAGTAGTGTTCTGAATACGAAAAATCGAGTGGAGTGATAGATATGTGCTAGTGACTGTGTAAGTGTGAGTGCATGCTAGACAAGATTATAAGCGGTAAATAAACAGTTGTGACTGGAGCAATTAGTGATCAGAGCTTTAAGCTCGATTATCAGTGAAAAAGGGAATAGTGCATACCCAGAGGGCTCTCCTATCCCTAATGTGAGTAAGCAGTAGTGCATACCTAGAGGGCTCTCCTACTTGCTGAAAATGCGATTAATGCAAAAAGTGCCCGGATCGGGATAGTGATTACGCTCAGACACAACAATGACATAAAATGAAAATTTGCATATCTTATGCATTTGACTGTGTAGTGAAATTGAGAATGCGTGTGATATGTGACAATTGTGAAGTGACATGTCTGAGTTATTTTATTGTATAAATGTGTAAATTGTGTAGATCACCTCTTTACTGGGATGAAGAGGGTGTGAGGATGCTTGAGGGTCCCGAGCTGATCCAGGATACAGTGGATAAAGTGAGATTGATTCGGAGTCGCATCAAGGCGGCTCAGGATAGACAGAAGAGTTATGTGGATCAGCATCGGCGAGACATGGAGTACAGTGTAGGCGACAGAGTGTTCCTCCGAGTGTCACCTTGGAGAGGAGTGCTGAGATTTGGCCGGAAGGACAAGTTGAGTCCTCGGTATATCGACCCATATGAGATTACTGAGAGGATTGGACCGTTAGCCTATAGATTGGCTTTGTAGATGATGGTTTCTCACTGAGTTCGCAAAACTCATCCAAAATTTGTATCTATTTTTCAGGTCTTGAAGAATACCCCGTTTGACACGGGAGTATGTCTACTGTATGCAAGTGAAGGATAGAGGTCGGGATCAGTTCGCGTCTGCATTAGTGTCACATAATTGTACTTCAAAATCTCTGTATAAGAATGCTCTGTATTTATAGTGAGCCCAATATGGTTAAGGCTTTTTGTTCATTAAATGGCTTTTGTAAATTATTACTGAATGATTGTGATAACTGAAAATGTTTATTTATGAACGTGGGCTCAAATTGTTTACTGTCTATTCCGTGCACACGAGTGTAATGAAAAAAATATTGATACTGAGTTTCGACTGGCTGATGTAGCACGCCACCCTCGCGGGGCACAGACTCGGATATCACCAATGATGTTGGGTTCGGGTCACGCGGGAGTGGGGTGTTACATAATCGTTTTTGCCAGTAGGTCTAACAATTACTACTTCATCGTATTTTGAACCATATATATAAGAACATAGAAAAAAGTTAATGTTTAGGAATTTTAGATAATTATATCCCACAATATAAGATTTTTGAAAAGAATAATGGTAAAATATATTCTTATATCTTAGACTTTAGAGGAAACACTGATCAGGCATAAAAAATATTAACACTAAAAGGAACTTTAGTGAGTATATATTCCTTTTTCTAGCATCATTACTCTAAAAAAGAATTTACACTACCATTCTTTCTCTGTTATCTCAATGTTACTCTGTTTCAAAAGAGACATCATAGATAAATATAAAATTGAAATCTAGAGGAGAACACTTTATGGGTATATATTCCTTATCATAATCATAGTTTTGATTAAAATTTTACATATTCAAAAGTTTATTTCTCCCTAACCTTAATATCTTTGCCTTATCACTCACTTCTATACAAATTCATTCATATGTCATAATCTAATTCTTTTGATAAAAACATTGAGGAATGTGTGGTGGAATTTCAGTGGGTATTCCTTATCATAATCATAGTTTTTATCAAGAATTTGTATAGTCGAAATTCCACTCTTATTGTTATAATCTAAATCTTCAAATGAGACATCGTTCATAAATTTGGGTTGAGTCTTGTGTGTTGTACATAATGCATAGACATGAAATTAAAGCCATAGATTAAGACCTTTAGAGGGCCCTAATTAGTTTTTCCCTTACTTGTGTACTTTATAGTTGGAGATATAAGCAATATATAATAGTTTTTCAAAAGAGAAGAACTAGAATTATCACTTCAATTACCAATTTTAAGAATAAAAATATAAGGTTAAAAATATATGTCATATCTTTTGTAGGGCTTAATAAAGCTAACACCTATGTGTAACTATTCAATCTTATATATGTTGCCTTTAATAAGTACTGTTTGTAGGCAGTTATCATGAAATCCCTTATCCCTTCCAAGTAAAAAGGGCTCATACATTATAATAGTTCTTATGCATTACTGTCACCACTTCACATCACATCATAGCCCATGCATGACATTATAAATGGCCCATATATAAGTCCTTATCAAAATTTAAACTAGAACACAATTGACCACAAAGTTGTGTAGTTAATCAAGCTCGAAAAAAAAACTTTAATGGATGTAGTGTCTTGCACGATTGTATACCAATTTACATACTTGACATTTTAACTTGAAGTTTTTAAACAAGAATACAATTGACCACATTGTCATGCACTAAACCATGCTAAAAAAACTTTGAAAACATAGTTTTATTCATGATCATGTAACAAATCATATACTTCACAATTTCTCATCAAATTTTTCATCGAGAATATGCTTGATCATACAGCCATGTAGTTATTTGTGTTCACTAAAAACTTTAACAGAAATAGTTTATTGTAAGATCAACCACACAATAATGTATTTGACTGTGTTAGATAAAACCTTTATACGACACACTTCATTATATAAGTGTGTATCAATCCATTTCCATCACATTAATACTTAGTACTATTATGACTCAGTCATAATATTTTTATTTTGCACTCAAGCTGTGACTTTTTTAAATGTGTCGTGGTAACTATTTTTTATAGTTATGGTATTAAATATACTAAGTTCTAGTATAATTTGTATCGAGGCATGATATTTTTCCAATCAATCATTATATTCCCATTTAAAAGTGTAGTTGTTACTTATATGTAATCAATGATAATATTTTTGTACCTAGATATGGTATTGAGTAGATAAAATACTATTATAGTTTATACTAAGGCATGATATAGTTTACACTTAGAGATACTATTCTTATTTTTCATTGAATTTGTAACTTATTTTAGATGCATCTTGGTAACTTTTGCTTTAAGTATTGGTATTAATTGTACTAAGTGTTGATATATTTTATTGATTCATGATATTTTTCTATTCAATTAATATTTTCCATTTAAAAGTGTATGTCTTACTTATCTATAATAAATGATGGTTTTTTTTTATGCATAAGTATGGTGTTGATATTATAGTTTGTATTAAGGTAGGGTATGGTTTGTACTCAAAGATTTCCTTGTTCCTTGAAGCTATTACTTATTTCAAAAGTGTTCAGTTACTTTTACTTACTATTATGGTATCAAATGCTAGTATAGTTTGTATTGAGGCATGATATTTTTTCTCAGTCACTATATTCCCATTTAAAATGTATTTGTTACTTATTTATAATCAATAATAGTATTTCTTTTTATACCTAGACCTGGTATTGAGTAGATAGAGTGCTAATATGGTTTGTATTGAAGTAGGGTATAGTTTGTACTCAGAGATGAAGTGTAAGTGGAACTTATTTTTAATGATTGATAATATTTTTGAACATTAAACTCATATTACATGTATTAAGTAATGGTATAGTTTCTATTGAGTTCTTGAATTGTTTGTACTTAGTCATGGCATTCTCTTAAAAATTGAAGTTATTACTTGTTTCAAATAAACATCCTTTTTTCTTTGCATATGTGTGTTCTATAATACAATGCGTCATGGTGCTACTTGGACAATATTTTTGGTATAATAATCATATTCAAAAACATATATATATACTAAAGTAATTCAGAGCAAATAACAAGAACAATCTTCTTCTATATTCTTCTTTTCAAACACTACTTGATTCTCTCCATGAAAGAAATAAACTGACGGTGTAGATAAGGTATTATCTAAACAATTATATGAAAATCTTCTCTAAAGATGGAAGGAAGAATAAGAAAAATATCAAGATAGAGAAGATGGAGGGAATAACTAAACAAAAAAATAGTTTTAAATTTAAGTTATAGCAAAGGGTCCCACTTTCAAGTTTCGACAAAGCATTATCATTTAGAGCTAAACTTTAATTAATAAAAGCATTGTGAATTCCGCGCATATATATTACAGTGCTCAAATATTCTTATCCAGAGGATTAACCAAGAAAATTGAGGGGTTAATGAGAAAACTCAAGTAAGTAAATGTTGGACCCCATTTTCGAAGCCCAACTATCGAACCAGAGTCGAAAACATAAGTGAGTTTCCAAATTCTTTAACCCTCAACGAACAATCCTCATTCGCATGACATCTCAAGCCACAAAGGCCAGCCCACACAACGAAATCACAACAATTACAATTGAATTCTTCCAAATTTGTAGCTCTTAGTCTCTAGTTTATTTAGAAACAAGAACCACCTCATTTGGAGCTCCGTAGCTCAAGTTATGCTTAAAAATCCAAAATATGTTCATATCCCAATCAAGCTCTCCAAACCGACCCCTCACTTCCTTCCCATCAAACTTTGTCAAATCAACTCCAAAAGATCTAATTTTTTCTATGGAGAGATAGATACACGTTTTAGGAATCTAACGCCTCAAGAATCACCTCATTCAGAGGTCGGAAGTAGGAGTTATGGCCAAACGAATCCGATATGTTCATACCCTGATTCCTACTAAATATACTTTGGAGCAAATGCCATAACTATCACTATAGATGTCTGATTGACTTCATTTTTAGACTGTTAGAAAGTAGACATCTAGGGCTACAACTTTGATGAAGACCAAAATTTGAAATTCGGTCTCTATGAGGGTCAAAATACACGGACCGTATAAAATCAAACAGTCAGGCCGTGTAACCTTCGGGTGAAACAGTGTCCCTACGCCCAAAATCACACGGCCCGTGTAAAATCATACGGGCAGACCGTGTAACCTACGGGTGTCACCAAATTTTCACCCTCCAAGACCCCTCCAAAGGTTCCTCAACCCATCCTAACATCCCCTTACCTCATATTCTTCTCCAATACCACAAAAACCACTTCAAATCCATTAAACAACTACAAACATCATTGAAACTCAACTTCAAAGGATTCATCACACACACATCCTTCACAATATCAACTTATTCTTCTAACACTAGAAACAAATGGAATTCTCAACCAAAGTTAAGCACATCCATTATACTCAAGCTTTAAAGAAACATAATCAATAAAATGAACTTCTCAATTCTCATTCAATTTGAAAAAAAAATCAATGTTTAAACAAGCTTTACTTACATATCAACACATACATCAACTTAATACAAAATACAAATGATGCTCATGCTTGATATGCCTATAAAGCTAGCCAAATGTTACTAAATACAAAAGACTCCTAGCTATCTTGGAGTGTCCCAAATGCCTTGCAAGGGTCGTTACTTTTCTCGATCCGCACCTGAGGAGGAAAATTTTGGTTTGAGCTATACAGCTCAGTGGCTAACTTATTCATAGCTATTGGCAATGAGCCACACAATCATACATAAACAAATACCCATATAGACCAACAATGAATCTTAGCATTCACAATTTCCAAACACAATCTCATAATTCAATACATCATCACGTTATACACAATTGATGTCATTTCTCATTCAAGCATAACACACAATTCTCATCATAACATAACATATCAAAATGCTAATGCACACACAATTTAGCTCGAGGGTTCCGTGAAAAAAAATAGAGAAACCGAAGTTTACTCCGTGAACAAAACGAGTCCACTTTTCGGATCTCGTGGGCCACAAGCGGGCAACCAGGAGAAGGCTTAACGTCGACGTGCACGTGACTAACGAAACGATTCCTCTCTCGCCCAAACACAATCAAATCTCATACTTAGTTCAATTATTCACAATCTCACATTCTCATGCTTAATTCAATCTTTTTCAAATCTCATTTTCTCATGGTTTTCTTATACCAAAATGCCAAAAATTCAATTCAATGGCATAACAATCATATCAAAATGTCAAGCATTTGTCAATGCATAACATGACATAATCACAATTCAATTCTCATCAAAATGTCATACATATTTCAATGCATAACATAGCATAAACATATCACAATGCATTTTCCATATCATAGCAATTCACAATTTATCAATTCAAGCATATACATACATATATATACACACACAAGGCATTTTGCCCATTACACAATAACTACAAATAAATTACCCACCTTATACTCTTGAAAATCCAACTTCAATGATGCCCTTCCTCTTGCTCTTGGGTAGGCTCTTGATTTCCTAACATAACCCAAAAGTTCTCATTCAATTTCCAATCCAAATGGAAATTCTCAAATTTTCATAATCATAATCAAATGAAATTAACCCTAATCAAACTCAAATTCAACCTACCCATAGTCCACATAGGTTAGGAAACCCAAAACCAACTTAGAAACCCATCTTCTTCCTCCAATCCAACACCCAACACAAAACCCCTTTCTCTCTCTAAATTTCTCCATTCACAACACAACAACCCATTTCTTTCTACTAAAGCAAAAAAAAAGGTGTAGAACTTACCTTGAAAGCCTTGATTTCTTCTTCTTTCCACGATTTTGCCTCCTTCTTCCTAGCTTTTTCGAATTTTCTTCTTCTTCTCTCCTCCCCTCACGTTTTTCTCTCTTTCCTTCTTCTCCCTTGTGGCTTCCACGACACTCACTCCTCTTTCCTCTAATTTTTGCCTTTTTGTTCCTCCTTTTCTTCCCATTTTGCCCTTCACTTACATAGACTTTCCTATTTTACCCTTATTTTGTCTTATATGGCACTACTCCTCCAACCATTAACTTCTCATTAATTCTAACTAACTACCCATCTTTTCAACTTAATTCTAACTAATTTCAATCTTTATTCAAGCCTACTACAATAATGACCCAATTCTAAAATAATAAATAATTTAACAAACAACCAAGCATGAATAAATCATTAAACAAATAATAATTAAAATTTAAAGCAAATCAGGATCCAACAACTCTCCTCCCCTAAAAGAATTTCTTCCTTGAAATTCTTACCTGAGTCATTGAAGAGGTGCGGATACTTCTCCTTCATTGCTTCCAAAGGCTCCCATGTTGCCTCCTCTATCGAATGGTTCCTCCATAAGACTTTAACCAGTCTCACAACCTTATTTCTTAAAATCTTTTCCTTCGAATCCAAAATATCCACTAGTTGCTCTTCGTAAGTCAAATATTCCCTTAATTGGACTTTTGAAGGTTGAACTATATGTGAAGGGTCTGATCGATACTTCCTTAACATCAATACATGGAAGACATTGTGGATCTTAGACAATTCTGATGGCAAAGCTAACTTGTAGGCTAAAGCCCAATTTTCTCCATGAACTCATAGGGGCCTATATATCTTAGACTAAGCTTGTCCTTCTTACTAAATCTCAAAAATCCTTTCCATAGAGAGGCTCTAAGAAACACTTTGTCTCTAACTTCAAATTCCATTTCTTTTCTATGTGCATCTGTGTAGCTCTTCATTCGGTCTTGAGCTACTTTAAGCCTCTGCTTCACCAGTTTAATCTTGTCAATAGTAACCTATACCAACTCAGGTCCTACAAGTCTCCTATCACCTTTCTCATCCCAACAAATAGGAGTTCTGCACCTCCTACCATAAAGAGCCCCGTATGGTGCCATCTGAATTCCCGAGTGTTAGGAATTATTGTAAGCAAATTTGATTAACCCATGAGCCTTTAAAATCCATAACACAAGCTCTCAACATTGCTTCCAAAGTCCGTATTGTTCTCTCCGATTTTCCATCAGTCTGTGGATGGAAAGCTGTACTAAAGTGTAACTTAGTTCCCAAAGCTTCTTGTAAACTTTTCCAAAACCTGGAGGTGAACCTGGGATCTCTGTCCGAAACTATCGAGCTTGAAATCCCATGAAGTCTGATTATCTCATCTATGTATTTCTTAGCCAAAGCATTCAAAGAATTCGTCTGTCTAATTGGCAAGAAATGTGCTGACTTAGTCAGCCTATCCATAATCACCCATATGACATCATATTTCTTACTAGTCTTTGGCAACCCCATCAAGAAATCTGTCGTAATCTTCTCTCATTTCCATTCCGGAATCGACAAAGGTTTAAGCTTACCTAAAGGTGCTTAGTGTTCAGCCTTGACTTGCTGACACACTAAGCATTTTCTAGCATATTCTGCAACATCCTTCTTCATTCCTTTCCACCAAAAATGCTCTTTCAAATCCCGATACATCCTCGAACTCCCTGGGTGCATTGCATAAGACGCATTATGTGCCTCGTCCAAAATTTCATCCTTCAACTCTAATATATCTGGAATGCATAATCTGCTTCCTACCACCATCACTCCGTCTTCCCTTACCTCTATTTCTAAAGGTTTACCATTTTTTATCTCTTCTCTAAGTTTGCTTAAATACTCATCTTGCCCCTGCAACTCCTTGATCTTTTCATTCAATACTGGCCTCACTCGGAAGTTTGCCAATATACAATTAGCTTCAGCTTGTCTTATTGTCACTCTGAGCTTGGCTAATTCCTTCAACAAAGGAAGATACATTGTCTGTACATGTGCCATAGTCGATTTTCTACTTAGTGCATCTGCTACTACATTCGCTTTCCCTGGGTGATAATCAATCATCAAATTATAGTCTTTAAGTAGCTCTAACCATCTTCTCTGTCTCAAGTTCAACTCCTTTTGGCTCATCAAATACTTAATTCTCTTGTGATCTGTATACACCTTGGTAGTGACTCCATATAAATAGTGCCTCCATATTTTCAACGCAAAAATTATGGCAGCTAACTTCAAGTCATGCGTCGGATAATTCATCTCATAAGGCTTTAATTGTCTAAAACCGTAAGCAATCACCTTATCTCCTTGCATCAGTACACACCCTAATCCCTTCCTCGAGGCATCACTATAGACTGTGTATCCGTCATCACCTAAAGGCAAAGTCAAAATTGGTGCACTCGTTAGTCGATACTTAAGCCCCTCAAAGCTTTTCTGACATTCATCTGTCCATACAAATTTTTTATTCTTCCTTGTCAATTGGGTAGTGGAGCAGCTATCATGGAAAAGCCCTCCACAAACCTCCTGTAATACCCAGCTAAACTTAAGAAACTCCTTACTTCTGCTAGGTTCTTAGGTGCTTCCCATTTCACCACAGCTTTTATTTTTCTCGAATCCACATGTACTCCACAGTCCACACTCTGAAATCACATGTCCAAGAAAAACTACTTCCCTTAGCCAAAATTCGCATTTATCGAATTTAGCATACAACTTGTTCTTCCTCAATGTTTCCAAGGTAGTTCTCAAATGCTCTTCATGCTCCTTATCACTCTTAGAATAAACCAATATATCATTAATGAAGACAAGGATAAATCGGTCTAAGAAGGACTTAATAACTCGATTCATCAAGTCCATAAAAGCTGCAGGTGCATTCGTTAATCCAAAAGGCATAACTAGAAACTCAAAATGCCTGTACCGTGTCCTGAAAGCAGTCTTCAACACATCGGACTCCTTTATCCTCAATTGGTGGTAATCCGATCTCAAATCTATTTTAGAAAATACCCTCGCCCCTTTCAACTGATCAAACAAATCATCTATGCGAGGGAGCAGATATCGGTTCTTAATAGTGACATGGTTGAGTTTCCTGTAGTCCACACACATTCTCAACGATCCATCTTTCTTCTTTATAAAAAGGATCGGAGCTCCCTAGGGTGAAGAGCTTGGCCTTATGAACCCTTTCTCCAGTAATTCTCCCAATTGCTCCTTAAGTTCCTTCAACTCCATCGGAGCCATTCTATAAGGCAGAATTGAGATTGGCATTGTGTCCGAAAGAAGATCAATGGAAAATTCAATTTTCTTAGGCGGTGGTAGTCCTGGTAATTCCTTGGGAAAGAAATCCAGGAATTCCATAACCACAGGTATTTCTTCTAACTTCTCTCCATTTGCTTTTGTGTCTACCACATAGGCCAAAAATACTTCACATCCTTTCCTCATCAATTTTTCTGCTGTCAGAGATGAAACTATTCTAGTCGGACTCACTTTTCTGTCCCCCAAAAATAGAACCCTCCTGTAATTGCCAATTTTGAACTCCACAATCTTCTGTTTACAATCCAAGTTGGCATTATATTTCTCCAATGTGTCCATCCCCAAAATCACATCTAAACCTTCCATTCTTAATGGCATTAAATCCACCACTAATTGTTCCTCTCCAATAAATATCTCACAGTCTCTATATACTTGACTAATAATAATACATTGGCTGATTGGAGTACTCACCATCAAAGGAGTATCCAATGGGCTCAATTCTCTACCATTCACAGTTCTACTCAATGACACAAACGAATGGGTAGAACCCAGATCAATCAAAACAACAACATTTTCATCAAAAAGCTTAATCATACCAGTTACAACTTCTGAAGCTGTCTCTACATCCTCCCTTGTCTTAGAAAATACTCTGGCCGGTTCTTGTCCCCTCGGTCTCCCCGAAGGGTTCACTTTTTGGCGCATCGTAACTTCTCGCCACTTCACATCTTGTCTGTGCCCACTGTCTCTGACCTCTTTGGAGCTTGCATCTGACTTCCCTCTTGTCTTGAATTATGAGGACACTCTCTAGCCATGTGTCCCTTCTCCCCCACAATTGAAGCATGCTCTAGTCAGTTGGTAACATTCCCCTCTATGAAATCTGCCGCAGTGATCACATTTAGGAATAGGTAACTTATCTCCATCTCCCCTCTTGCTGCCTCCAGCCGTTGAGGCTTGATGTGAGACAGTTTTCATCTGTCTTGGTCTGCTCGCTCCATTGCTCTTCTCCTCAGACTGTGCAGGGAAGGTCCTGGCACTCCTCTCTGACCTAAGAGCACCGCCTCCCCTCTTGGACTGTTCTCTCCCTTTCCTCTTTCTACTCACAACACTCTTAATGTTCTCTACATTTTCTACTCTTAAAGCTGCTTCAACCAGCTGTTGGAAGTTGCAGAAATTTTGTGCCACCACTTTCTCTCTGGTGGCGAAGTGCAGTCCTGCTTCAAACCTTCGGCACCTAGCTGCTTCACTCATCACTACATCAGTTGCATAACGGGCCAATTGCGTGAATCGGCGCTCATATTCACTCACCGTCATCTCCCTTTGGGTGGGGCTCAGAAACTCTCTTTGCTTCTGCTGGATATACACTTCAGACAAATACTTCTTCTTATAGACCATCAGTAAGTCCTTCCATACCAACCCTGACGGCTTTAGCTGACTTCCCGGGACACTCTCCCACCAATGTAGAGAATCCCTATGAAGCAAACTCGCAGCATACTCAACTTTCTCGTCATCTTCACAATCCATCTGATCTAGTATCCATTCCGTCTTTCTCAACCATGTCTCAGCTTCCTCGGGATCAGCAGTCCCGAAAAAGTCCACTGCTCCATACTTTCTCAACTTGTCGAATTGCTTCCCCTTCTTGACTGGGGCCAGAGCAGAAGATTGTGGCATTTGTCCCATAGCCTGGACAAACGCCTGGGTGAAAGCTTGGAACAGTCTTAGATCCAAGGTAGGCGCCTGTTCTTGTGGAACAAGCAACTCCTGTGTCTGTGATCGAGAGGGCCCAATACTATGCCGGTGTGCCCTACAAAAGCCTCAGTATCTCCTAGGGCTCTAGACTCATCCGTGCCCTCCTCTCTTGATGGAGGGTCAGGTGCGACCGATCCTTGCATAACTCCTCGTGTCCTTCTACGAGGTGGCATTTCACTCATTCAATAGAAACGCTAAAGATTAGCTTACATTTAATCTAAATCCTATTTCGTACATGTATGCACAATATGCATCTCATTTAATACAATCAATCAATTTAACAATGCAGACAATTAAGCACATAGCATAACAATTCATCCTACCATGCACTCTAATTTATGTTATTGAGCCTGAATTGTCCTAATTGTGTGTTTATATCTTAGTTTGATTAAATTGGATGTATTAGTGGAAAATTGAGGTTTATTTGAGTTTAATGTGGTTTTAATAGGAATTAAAGGATAAAAGTATATGAGGGCATTTTGGGAAGATTACTTAGGTTGGATAGGTTAAGGCTTTGCATAGGAGGGTATTTTGGCCATTGTCCATCTCTTTAGCCTTAAGTGAGAAATTTAGAAGAAAGAAAGGAAAGAAAGTGAAGAGAAGAAGAGGGAGAGAGTTGCCGTAGGTGAGGAAGAAGAGAAGAGAAATTAGGGCTTTTGATTCCTAAGGTTTTCGACAGAGTTTGAAGCACATTTCGGGTAAGTTTCGCTTCTTTTAATCTTGTTTTGATTGGATTGAACCTTAGTATAGTTTGATATTGTGTTAGAATCAGTGGTTTAGGGATTTTCGGAAACTAGGTGAAATCCTTGGGTTGATGAGTTTGTGACTGATTTTAAGACTTGAATGTATTAGAAATGTAATTTTGGACTTGAATCAAGGTTTAAGTGTGTTGCATTTACAAAAGGGAAGGATTGAAGTGGGAAAATGCTAGAAAAATCGGGTTCAGAGATGTTCTCCAGACCCGCACGTCGCGACGTGCAGATGAGCACGCCGCGACGTGCGAGGAAGGTGTGCACGTCACGACGTAGGAATTTGTGTTTCGTGGCGATGCAGACGATTAAATCGTAACGAGCACGAGTCGATTCGTCATGACAGCGGGCTGTTAAATCACTGACAGCGTGGCCTTCGTCGCAGCGAGCCCCCAGTTTCTAGTATAAGTGAATTTTGGTATTTTAGGCATATCTTTTGCTGTGGATGTCCAAATGAGGTGATTTTGGATTCGTTGTGGACTAGATCCGTAGGGCTACAAGTTTTATGGAGAAAAGAAATTTGGAAATTTCCACTAAAGATTCGATAATTGGGTTGGAAGTCGAATGTAGACTTTTAGTGCTTTTACTTTTGAATTTCAAGCTTTTTGAATATTTCCTTTGAATGTTATTTGAATGGAAACTTGGTTTGTTATAGGAAACCAAGCCGACCCTGTTGGCCCCTGAAATTTTTTTAAAAAAACTAAGCATGTCTAAATTATTTTGAGGTATTGTCTAGATTATTTTGAGGTTTTAGCTCTTAAGAAATGGAAATTAAATGAGGGATTAAGTTTAAATTAGAGTGGAGTAAGTTATTAGACATTAAAAGGAATAAAATGGCTTGAGGGCAATTTGGGTTGTTCACTTATTTTTGCCAAGTTAAAGGTTAAGAGAGAGGGGCTTTGTAGTCTTTTTAATGCCATTAAATGAAGAAGGAAGGACTTGCTTGTGTAGTAGCCGTATGGTGAAGGAGAAACATGAATTTAATAAGGAAAAAGAAGAGTGGAACAATTGCAAGTGTAAAGGAGAATGAAACTTCGTCATTTTAGGCTAGATTTTAAGTATAAAGCAAATGAGTTAAGTCATTTGGAAGCATGACTTACGAAAATTCTAGAAGGAGCAAAAGAGAGGGAGAGTTTCGTATAGAAGAAAAAGAAGAAGAAGAAGAAGAAGAAGAAGAAGAAGAGAAGAAGAAGAAGAAGAAGAGAGAAGAAGAAAGGTTGGGCTTTAGTTCTTTTTTCTTTAGAAAGGGAGGGAAAAAGGAGAGAAAATGATCAAACTTCCATGAGAATAAAAAGGAGATTTTCGTGGGTTACATCCCAAAGGTAAGAAAAGATGTTTTCTTTTGGAAATATGGATGGGTTTTAGTGAAACTAGCTTAAGTTAGGTATGGGTAAAGTTAGATAGGTTTTTCTCCATACTTTCCTCTCCTAGAAATGTTTAATTTGGGTTATCATCATGTTAATTGGGTTATTATTGCTTAATGAAGGTGATGAAAGGTTATTAGAGCTAGAAGCAAGGTCAATTGGCTAATTGCAAGGCTAAAGGATTAAGGTGGGCAATATTTTTAATGATTGAGATAATAGGCTACTCAATTGTTTTGAAATAAATGTCAATGAAGGTTTTTATTTTTGCCTATGACCTTTCATTTGTAAATAAGTTGCTTTTTATGATGGTTTAATCATGTATAAGATGTTTTTGATGTAAATGCCTTATGGAAATGTTTGTTACTTTGTTTTATTAAGTGAAAGAGATTTAAATGTGTTATTTCAACGATTGTGTGAAAGTGATTTTGCCATTTAAGGCTAATGATCATGCATTGTGTGAATTATGTGATATACATGTTTGTTTGGGTTTGTGGTGGTCCCTCATGTATGATAGGTGCACCTGTCAAAATTATAGCCTTCTCCCGGCTGCCCGCTAGTGGCAATGGAGCTCCTCACGGACTCCGACATGTGTTCACGGCTACACATGACCGCTCTGCGGAAATGTGTAGTACGTCCTGTTTGGATCCACCCAAACTATCTTATATGTGATTATGTGATATGCTTGTCTATGTTGTTTTTGTAAGTTATGTTGTTTGATAAATGATTTTGATAAATTGACTTATTGCTTTCTCTATGCTTATGTGAGCTTGATGTGTAATTGTTGGGATGAAATGAGTTTTTCAAAAAGGTTTTGATAAATTTATAAAGTTCTGATCAATGTGTTATTGGTTTTGAAAACAAGGAGTTTTGATGAAGTGAAAGTGTTTGATCAATGTAAATTGGCCTTGATAAGTTTGAAAGATTTTTATCAATCTAAAAGTTTCTTTGAGAACGGAGAATAATGAACATTTTTGCTTATGTCTTAATTATTAAGCTGTTACCCACTGAGCCGTCGAGCTCACACCCCTTTTCCCCTCCACAGGTGATGAGCGGGAATACGAGTTTCAGTATTTGGGATTGAGGCATCACTTCAACGTTTCTAGTTTAGAAGTCATAGAAGTGAAGTATTAGGTTGCATTTTGAAGATTTGATTCAATATGTACTTCGACATTGACATTTGGGTTGTAATCGGGCTAAATACCCTATAAAGCATTGTAATAACTCAGATTGTTAATGTAAATGCAAGAATGTTGGGTTTGAATGAAATCTATGTAAATTACATATGTCTTATACAAATGCATCATTGTATGGTTTGAATTAGCAAAAGAAGAAGGATTGAGATTGTATTGCTTTATAATTTGAAATGGTATAGATATCTAGGAGTGTGGTTGTTGCCCTTGAATTGTCTCTGGAGAAACTTTGGAATTGAATTATGTTGTATGAGGTTAGATTTTGAGTTTTATGCAGATGAGGGTAATTGAATTGAAGTTTGGCTAGTTAATTATGCAGAGGAGATGTTGTCAAATTTTTACAAAATTTGACAGAACTTCACTTGGGTTTTAGACCATCTTAGTGTTAGAATTGAATTGAGGTGTCTTCTTGAAGATTATAGTACTTGTTGATAGCTTTCCAACGATATAGAATTTGTCACTTTCGGACTTAGGATGAAGAAGTTATGGTGTTGGAAATACATTCAGTTACTGTTCATGTTGATATTTTTACTGTTCCATTAGCCATTATAGGAGCAATACATTTGAGTGAGCTTTTACCACCTTTAATGATGGAATTAAGTTTTACATCCTTAATGAAATTTGTAGAGCATCTTGTTATCTTTCCAATGAGGTATAATATACAAGTATTGGAGTTAGGAGTAAGAAGTTATGACAATTAGAAGATATCTATTTAAGTCATTTTTGATGTTCATATTGCTTGTGAGTTTATAATAGCCTTGATGATTAAGGATTAAATTCATGGTTTGATGAACCAATTAAGCTAGAAATTGTAAAGTTGGTGAGTTGAACTTGGAGTTTGAAGGGTTATGAAGTGTTTAGGTTTGGGAATGAATAAAATTTGTGAAGTATTCAAGTAGTTATGAAGTTAGGTTGAAGGTGAGATGGTTGGAAGAGGAATTGAAGTTTTGAAAAATGGCGTGTCCATTAAACGGACATGTATGTCTGTTAAACGAACAGCCTTGGGTGAAAAACACCCCTTAGCCTGTCCATGTCCGTTAGACGGACTTGCATGTCTGTTTAACGGACATTCTCGAAGCTTTTGGAACACTTTCACCCGAATGTGTCCGTTAAACGGACATGGCTGTTCATTTAACGAACAGCTACGGAAAAGATGGTATTTTTGGACATTGTTAGAGGCCGAATCTCATTTTGTGGTCTTCATGAGAGTTGTATATCTATATGTCTTCTTTCTAATGGTCAAATAACGAACTCAATCTGACATCTGAATTAAAAGTTATAGAAATCGCTCCAAAAGAGTTTCAATTTGATTTCGGGTGTGAACATAGTCTATTCTTTTGGGCATAACTCTCTCATCCGACCTCCAATTGAGGTGAGACTTAAACCATTAGTTTTTTAAGACATGTTTCTTTCTCTATATAAAAATTTGTACCTTTTGGAGTTAAATTGAAAATGTTTACATTAAAGTAAATGAGAGGTCGGTTTGGAGATCATATTTGGAGTATGAGCTCTTTTAGGCTCTTTGAGCATAACTTGAGTTATACAACTCCGTTTGAGGTGATTCTTGTTTTAAATCGATCTCGAGACATAAGGCTACATTTTTTATGAATAAGTCAACCTATGATTTTGGTGTTTACATAGTGTGCGCTCGCCACAAATGTGGAGTTATAGCTAAGGACCCTGCAAGGTTATAAGCTCAAGGCTTCAGGACTCCAAAAATTGGACTCTGGAAATGGGTCCAATGGATGTGGAATTAAAGCAAGAGTAGGAGTGTTAGGTTATAAGCAGTTGGGGTCCGGTCTCCGGGTCGGGTTCCAACAGACCCGATCCAATCGCAAGAGGAAGGACAACAGTGAGTTGGATTCTCGAGCGATATTAGGTGGGTAATATATTTATGGTTGTTGTGTGTATGGGCAAAATGTGTATGCTTGCTTGTATGCGTGTGACACTGCTTGTGTTGAATTATGAGGAATATTGCAAATGCATGGTGATCATGATTATGTACCGCTTGAAGGATATTATGGCTTTTGGCAAGAATGAAAAGTATGAAAGCTTTGATAAAATGCATTGAGCATGAAACGAATGATTATGTGCTTTGTTTGGGTGAGAGAGGAACGTATCGTTAGTCACGTGCACGTCGACGTATAGCCTTCTCCCGACTGCCAGCTTGAGGCCACGAGATCCTGAAAAATCAGACTCAGATAGTTTACGGTATAAACTTCGGTTTATCCTGATCGTTCCACGGAACTCTCGAGCCATTTGTTGTGCATCTCATCCTTGATTCGTTAGGAAGAATGCATCATAGACATGGCATATTTTTGTGATGATATTTGGATGGATATGAGATTGTAATTCAATTGATAGATTGATGACTTGCTATATGCTTGTGTATAATCACGTATATGCTTGATTGTGTGGCTCGTTGCCAATGGCTATAAATGTATATGCCACTGAACTTCGCAGCTCACCCTATTATCTCCCACTCCTCAGGTGTAGAATGAGAAGATCGTTAACCCTTGCAAGGCATCGGAAACTCCAAGATAGATAGGAGCTTTTGTCTTAAGTTAGTATTTTTGATTAGCCCTCTAAGCATACCATCATTGGGCATTCTCATGTATTTTGGATTTAAACTTCGATATGTGTTGTACTTATTTGAGATTGTTGATTCAATTTATTCGAATTGTAATGGCATGAAATTCTTCTGCTTATGGATGAGATTAACTCAGAATGCATGTGTATCTGTTGTATGATTTCGCATGGATGTTGGGGACGGGTCCAAAAGTTGGGACGCTCACCGCGGCAAGCAATCCGGGGCCACGGCGAGGCCTCCTCTTTCCCGCTGCTGTTTCTTTATTTTTTGCACGCTTTTGTTTCTTCCCTCGTGCGCCCTCGACCCGGCACCCCCGAGGGACCACCTCGAGATAGGGAATTCGGGACCCGGGCCCAATATGTTTGGTATCAGAGCGCTTTAGGTTTTGTGTCCTCGGCTTAGAATGCATAGTAGGATGAATTGGTTGGTATATGATTATTTGTTGCATTGATTGATTGCATTAAGTGACATGCATATCATGCATACATGTAGAAAATTAAGATTGACATGTAGCTAATCCTTAGTGTTTCTATTTGAAGGAGTATGAGGCCACCTCGTAGAAGGACACAAGGAGTTCTGCAAGGATCTATAGCATCTGACTCTCCGACTAGAGAGGAGAGGACTGATGAGTCGGTAGCCCCAGGGCATGCTGAGGCTTCTGTAGGGCTAGGTAGTGAGCCCATGCCATCGCAGACTCAGGAGTCGCCGACTATGCAAGAGCAAGTGCCTCCGTTAGATCCGAGGTTATTCCAGGCATTCACTCAGGCGTTTGTTCAAGCTATGGGTCAGATGTCACCGCCTTCTGTTTCAGCCCTAGCTAAGAAGGGGAGACGGTTTGACAAGTTGAGGAAGTATGGAGCAGTGGACTTCTATGGGACCACTGATCCTGAGGAAGCTGAGACCTGGTTGAGAAAGACCAAGAGAGTCTAGGATCAGATGGAGTGTGGGGATGATGAGAGAGTTGTGTATGCTGCAAGCTTGCTTTAGGGAGATGTTCTACATTGGTGGGAGACTATTCCAGGGAGTCAGATGAGACCAGTAGGGTTGGCATGGCAAGACTTCCTTGCGGCTTACAGGAAGAAATATCTGTTTGAGGTGTACATTCAGCAGAAGCAGAGGGAGTTCCTTAGTCTCACTCAGAGGGAGATGACAGTTAGTGAGTATGAGCGTCGGTTCACTAAATTGGTTAGATATGCTTCAGAGTTGATGTTGAGTGAGGCAGCTAAGTGTCGCCGGTTTGAGTCGAGTCTACAATTGGCCATCAGGGAGAAAGTGATAGTGCAGAACTTTTGTGACTTTCAGCAGTTGGTTGAGGCAACTTTGAGGTTTGAGAACATTGAGAACATCAAGAGTGCAATGAACAGAAAGAAAAAAGGGGAGAGAGCAGTTCAAGAGGGGAGGTGGCACCTCTATGCCTGAGAGGAGTGCCAAAACCTTCCCTATACAGTCCGAAGAGAGGAGCAGTGGTGCAAGCCGATCTCGACCTATGAAGACTTCTACTATTTCTCACCAAGCCTCAACGGTGGGCGGCAGTAGAAGGGGAGATGGAGATGGGTCATTTATTCCGAGGTGTGAGCACTGCGGGAGACCCCATAGAGGAGAGTTTCGTAAATTGACAGGAGCTTGCTTTAACTGTGGAGAGAAGGGGCACATTGCTAGAGAGTGCCCTCAGCTTCCACGACAAGAGAGAAGCCAGATGCAAGCTCCCAAGAGATCTGAGACTGTGGGGCATAAGATTTTTATAGAAGTGGGCAGTTCTGATGCAGCCAAGAGAGTGAGCATTCTAGGGAGACCGAGGGGGCAGGCACCAACTAGGGTATTTGCAATGACTCGAAAGGATGCAAAGACCGCTCCAAATGTTGTCACTGGTACGGTTAGATTATTTTTCGATGATGTGCTTGCTTTGATTGATCCGGGTTCTACTCATTTATTTGTTTCTTCGAGTAGACCTATGTGTGGTAGAAATTTGAGCCCTTTGGATACTCCGCTGATGGTGAGTACTCCAATCGGCCAATATATTATTATCAGTCAAGTGTATAAAGAGTGTGAGATAGGTATTGGTGGGGCACTTCTAGTGGTGGATTTGATGCCACTGAAGATGGGAGGATTGGATGTGATCTTAGGTATGGACACCTTAGAGAAGTATAATGCCCGACTGGATTGTAAACAGAAGATAGTGGAATTTGAATTAGATAACGGCAGAAGAGTGGTGTTTTCTGGGGACAAAAAAGCAAGTTCGCCCAGAATGGTTTCAGCTTTGACAGCAGAGAAGATGATGAGGAAAGGATGTGAGGCATTTTTGGCCTATGTGGTCGACACAAAAACAGATAGAGGGCAGTTGGAGGATATTCTTGTAGTCAGGGAATTCTCGGATATTTTTTCCGAGGAATTGCCTGGACTACCGCCACCTAGGAAAATTGAGTTTTCCATTGAGTTTCTTTCAAGTACTGCACCGATTTCAATTCCGCCTTACCGGATGGCTCCGGCAGAATTGAAGGAGCTTAAAGATCAGTTGAAGGAGTTGTTGGAGAAAGGGTACATAAGACCGAGCTCTTCACCTTGGGGAGCTCCGGTCCTTTTTGTGAAGAAGAAAGATGGGTCGTTGAGGATGTGTGTGGATTACCGGAAGCTTAATCAGGTCACTGTGAAGAACAGATATCCGCTTCCACGTATTGATGATCTGTTTGATCAATTGCAAGGGGCAAAAGTCTTCTCCAAGATAGACTTGAGATCGGGTTATCATCAGTTGAGCATAAAGGAGTCGGATGTGTCCAAGACTGCATTCAGGACACGGTATGGGCATTTTGAGTTTTTAGTTATGTCCTTTGGATTGACAAACGCCCTTGCAGCCTTTATGGATTTGATGAATCGGGTCTTTAAGCCTTTATTGGACCACTTTATCATTGTCTTTATTGATGATATATTGGTCTATTCTAAGAGTGATGAAGAGCATGAAGAGCATTTGAGAATTACTTTGGAGACATTGAGGGGAAACAAGTTGTATGCCAAATTCGATAAATGAGAATTTTGGCTGAGGGAAGTTGCATTTTTTGGACATGTAATCTCAAAACAAGGAGTGCCTGTGGATCCAAAGAAAATAGAAGTGGTGGTGAATTGGGAAGCACTAAAGAACATAGCAGAGGTGAGGAGTTTTCTAGGTTTGGCAGGTTACTACAAGAAGTTTGTGGAGGGATTCTCCATGATATCCGCTCCGATGACTAAGTTATTGAGGAAGAATCAGAAGTTTATCTGGAGTGATGACTGCCAGAAGAGCTTTGAGGAGCTCAAGCACATATGACAAGTGCTTCGATTTTGATTCTACCTTCCGGAGAGGAGGGTTATACCGTGTATAGTGATGCTTCGAGGAAGGGTCTTGGTTGTGTATTGATGCAGGGAGACAGGGTGATAGCTTATGCTTCGAGGCAATTGAAGTCATATGAGTTGAACTATCTGACACATGATTTGGAGTTGGCGGCTGTGATTTTTGCCTAAAAAATTTGGAGGCATTATTTATATGGAGTTCAGACGAGGATCTTTACCGATCATAAGAGTCTCAAGTACTTGCTAAGCCAGAAGGAACTGAATTTGAGACAACGAAGGTGGATCGAGTTGCTTAAGGATTATGACTTGCTGATTGAATATCATCCAGGCAAGGCCAATGTAGTGGCAGATGCTTTGAGTAGAAAGTCTTCCATTGCCCATGTTCAGACAATCTATCTTCCTCTATTGGAAGAGATGGCCAAGCTTAAGATAAGCTTGAAACAGGAGGAGCCAGATTGCCTTCTAGCTAACTTTCAAGAGAGACCGATACTCAGGGAGAAGGTTAGGGAGTTGCAGGCTCAAGATGCAGATTTGAGCAAACTCCTAGAGGAAATTCAGAATGGTAAGATTTCTGAAGTAGAGGTGAGGGATGATGGACTTATGACAGTAGGGGACAGACTGTGTATCCCAGATGTGCAGGAAGTTAAGAATGAGATTTTGGATGAGGCACACAATACGCCTTATGCTATGCATCCAGGTAGTACCAAGATGTACAGAGATTTGAGAGAGCATTTTTGGTGGAAAGGCATGAAGAGGGATGTAGCAGGGTATGTAAGTAAGTGTCTAGTATGTCAGCAAATCAAGGCTGACCACCAGGCACCTTCAGGCAAATTAAGGCCATTGTCCATCCCAGAATGGAAGTGGCAAAGGGTGACCATAGATTTTCTGATAGGTTTGCCTAAGACCAGTAGGAGGCATGATGCCATTTGGGTTATTGTGGATCGGTTGACGAAGTCAGCTCACTTTTTGGCGATTAAGCAGATTGATTCTTTGCACGTGCTAGCAAAGAAGTACATTGATGAGATAGTGAGATTGCATAGGATCCCAGATTTGATTGTATCTGATAGAGACCCTCGGTTTACTTCGAGATTTTGGGGAAGTTTGCAGGAAGCTTTAGGGACTAAGTTGAATTTTAGTATGACTTTTCACCCTCAGACAGATGGTCAATCTGAGATGACCATTCGGACACTTAAGGGAATGCTCAGGGCATGTGTGATGGATTTCAAAGGAGCTTGGGATGAGCATTTTCCATTGGTCGAATTTGTTTATAATAATTCATACCATTCGAGCATTCAGATGGCTCCATATGAGGCATTGTATGGAAGGAGATGTAGAACTCCAATCTGTTGGGATGAAGAAGGAGAGAGGAAACTGGTAGGACCAGAATTGATTCAGACGACAGTTGATAAAGTCAATCTGGTTAAGTAGCGACTTAAGGCAGCACAAGATAGGATGAAGAGCTACATTGATGCACACCAAAAGGAGATGGAGTTTGAAGTCGGTGAAAAAGTGTTCCTTAAGACGTCTCCTTGGAAAGGAGTAATGAGGTTTGGCAAGAAGGGCAAGTTGAGTCTGAGGTATGTGGGTCCTTATGAAATTCTTGAGAGGATTGGACCACTCGCCTACAGGTTGGCGTTACCTCCGAAATTGTCTCAGATTCATGATGTCTTCCATGTTTCTATGCTGAGGAGGTATAAATCGGATCCTTCTCATATCATTCAGACTAGTGAGGTTCAACTGAGGGATGATTTGAGTTATGAGGAGATTCCAGTGGAAATTTTGGACTCGAAGGAAAAAGTTTTGATAAACAAGACGGTTTAGCTAGTCAAAGTCCTGTGGAGGAATCATTCGGTAGAAGAGGCTACTTGGGAGCCATTGGAAGCCATGAAGGAGAAGTATCCACATCTTTTCGATGACTCAGGTAATAATTTCGAGGACGAATTTTTTTTTTAAAGAGGGGGAGAAATGTTGGGCCCCAAAATTTTTCTAATTTATGTTATTGAGCCTGAATTGTCCTAATTATGTGTTTATATCTTAGTTTGATTAAATTGGATGTATTAGTAGAAAATTGAGGTTTATTTGAGTTTAATGTGGTTTTAATAGGAATTAAAGGATAAAAGTATATGAGGGCATTTTGGGAAGATTACTTAGGTTGGATAGGTTAAGACTTTGCATAGGAGGGTATTTTGGCCATTGACCATCTCTTTAGCCTTAAGTGAGAAATTTAGAAGAAAGAAAGGAAAGAATGTGAAGAGAAGAAGAGGGAGAGAGTTGTCGTAGGTGAGGAAGAAGAGAAGAGAATTTAGGGCTTTTGATTCCTAAGGTTTTCGACAGAGTTTGAAGCACATTTCGGGTAAGTTTCGCTTCTTTTAATCTTGTTTTGATTGGATTGAACCTTAGTATAGTTTGATATTGTGTTAGAATCGGTGCTTTAGGGATTTTCGGAAACTAGGTGAAATCCTTGGATTGATGAGTTTGTGACTAATTTTAAGGTCTGAATGAGTTAGAAATGTAGTTTTGGACTTGAATCAAGGTTTAAGTATGTTGCACTTACAAAAGGGAAGGATTGAAGTGGAAAAATGCTGGAAAAATCGGGTTCGGAGACGTTCTCCAGACCCGCACGTCGCGACGTGCGGATGAGCACGCCGCGACGTGCGAGGAAGGTGTGCACGTCGCGACGTACAGGCCGTTCGTCGCAACGAGCACGAGTCGTTCGTCTCGACGAGCGGGTCGTTCATCGCGACGAGCGTGACCTTCGTCGCGGTGAGCCCCCAGTTTCCAGTATATGTAAATTTTGGTATTTTGGGCATATCTTTTGTTGTGGATGTCCAACTGAGGTGATTTTGGATTCGTTGTAGACTAGAGCCGTAGGGCTACAAGTTTTATGGAGAAAAGAAATTTGGAAATTGCCACTAAAGATTCGGGAATTGGGTTGGAAGTCGGATGTAGACTTTTAGTGCTTTTACTTTTGAATTTCAAGCTTTTTGAATATTTCCTTTGAATGTTATTTGAATGAAAACTTGGTTTGTTATAGGAAACCAAGCCGACCCGATCCAATCACAAGAGGAAGGAAAACAGTGAGTTGGATTCTCGAGCGATATTAGGTGGGTTATATATTTATGGTTGTTGTGTGTATGGGCAAAATGTGTATGCTTGCTTGTATGCATGTGACACTGCTTGTGTTGAATTATGAGGAATATTGCAAATGCATGGTGATCATGATTATGTACCGCTTGAAGGACATTATGGCTTTTGGCAAGAATGAAAAGTATGAAAGCTTTAATAAAATGCATTGAGCATGAAACGAATGATTATGTGCTTTGTTTGGGTGAGAGAGGAACGTATCGTTAGTCACGTGCACGTCGATGTATAGCCTTCTTCTGGCTGCCCGCTTGAGGCCATGAGATTCTGAGAAATCGGACTCAGATAGTTTACGGTATAAACTTCGGTTTATCCTGATCGTTCCACGGAACTCTCGAACCATTTGTTGTGCATCTCATCCTTGATCCGTTAGGAAAAATGCATCATAAACATGGCATATTTTTGTGATGATATTTGGATGGCTATGAGATTGTAATTCAATTGATAGATTGATGACTTGCTATATGCTTGTGTATAATTACGTATATGCTTGATTGTGTGGCTCGTTGCCAATGGTTATAAATGTATATGCCACTGAGCTTCGCAGCTCACCCTATTATCTCCCACTCCTCAGGTGTAGAACGAGAAGATCGTTGACCCTTGCAAGGCATCGAAAACTCCAAGATAGATAGGAGCATTTGTCTTAAGTTAGTATTTTTGATTAGCCCTCTAAGCATACCTTCATTGGGCATTCTCATGTATTTTGGATTTAAACTTCGATATGTATTGTACTTATGTGAGATTGTTGGTTCAATTTATTCAAATTGTAATGGCATGAAATTCTTCTGCTTATGGATGAGATTAACTCAGAATGCATGTGCATGTGTTGTATGATTTTGCATGGATGTTGGGGACGGGTACAAAAGTTGGGATGCTCACCACGGCGAGGCCTCCTTTTTCCCGCTGTTGTTTCTTTATTTTTCGCACGCTTTCGTTTCTTCCCTCGCGCGCCCTCGGCCTGGCGCCCCCGAGGGGCCATCTCGGGATAGGGAATTCGAGACCCAGGCCCAACAACGGGATCCCCCGCAGCGATCATTGGTTGCCAGTTTGGCATTAAAATCTCCGCCAATGAGCCAAGGGAGAGAAGTGACAGGGGCTATTTGTTGTAAGTAACGGCAGAGGTAATGTTGAAGAGAGTAAGTCGGGCTAGCATAGATAGCGGTGAAATCAAAAGCAAAGTGGTCCCAAACGATATGGACGTGAAGAAATTGTTGGCGCGCTATAAGGACTCGCACCATAATGTGAGGTTGCCAAAGGAGCCAAATATCGCCCGAAAAACGCACGGCTTCAACCCTATGTGAATGAGCAAACCCCAAGCTGCGAATGACCTTCCAGGCGCAGGTGCCACTGATGCGAGGCTCAAGTAAAACCACCAAGCCGGGTTGGTGAATCCTAATATAATTCCGAAGGATAGGCTTAAAGGTACGCCCTCCAGCCCCTTGACAGTTCTATATAAGGATAGACATAATAAACAAGTAAAAAGGGGAGGTTAAATTTGTGATAGGGCGGACTGTCGGAACAGTCGACTCTCGGGAGGAGGTTGGCAAGGGGCCCTGTAGGGACTCAGTAATAGGTATATCAGTCTCCGAGATGGGGTCCGACACTTGGAGTATCTCGACCTCCGGGTCAGGGGGTCGAGGAGGAAGAATAGGGGTATCATGCGCATTAGAGGACAAGGCTGCGGGAGGACCAGGATTAGATGCCTCCGCATCCATATCCTTGCAGCCCAGTTCCTTCTGGTCCAGGAGGGTGAATGTTAGGTCAGGAAGGAGGATATCGGCATGGGAAGTGAGGGAAACCGCTGCATGACTCGGGGATGGGCTGGGGATAGCAAGCTGAGTGGGTTGACGGGGGGCTAGAGAGGGGGACAAATGGGTCTGGCGAGGGGGGTCACTAGGGATGGGTTGTGGTAGGGGCGTGGGCCTGGAGGGAAGGGTATGGCCCATTGGGCTACGTGAGTGGGGGCGATGAACGGTGGGTTTAGGACTGGGCAAGAGCGACGTCGTCTTGGCATGAGAACGTTGGCATCTCCCGCACTTTGATAAAATGATAGCTTGATCTTGGAGAATTGACTAAATGCACTCACTAGATGCTTCGATTTAGAATGAGCTTCTAGTCTTGTTTTAACTGGAATGGACATATAGTCAACTGTCATTGTATCTTGAAACTTCATTTCTTTCTAGACTCTTTAGAATTATACTATTTTGTTAATTATTCATATTATTTACCTTTTCAAAAAAAGTTTAAGCAATTACATCAACGTTACGTGTGGAGACGAAAGGAAGAAAAAAAAGAATGTCAAGATCTTCTTTCATGTTTTAAATAATTTGAAATTAACATATTCTATAAAGCTAAAGAGAAGAACAAAAAAAAGTCAATACTGAGAAAATAAAAGAAGTAAATTCTTGTTTTTTGGGTTCTTTTAAAATAATTAACATATTTGTGTTTAGAAATTTTAATATTCTTTTATCCTTAAAGATATTTCCAGAAAAAATATTTCGACTACATAGGAGAGTTTAATGTTATACAGATAAGGAGCTTGGTCTCTCGATCACAATAATCTAAAGAAGGGCTTAAAAGCGATCAAAGTTCAGAAAGAATTGGAAGTGGACGCTGGAGTATTGATACGTGACAGTGGAAGTAGATTTCGTCAAGGTTATAAATATTCTCTCCTTCAATATAGTTTTTACTGAGAATATTTTTTTAGTAACAGGTATCCGTAGCCTTCTTACACCGAACTTAGGAGGTGTAACTACAACATGTGAGTTGTGAAAGGAACTAGTGTGCCGATCTACTAGCCTCTATTGCGAAGATGTCCAGTCTAAGTCTTTATATGCTTACTGAGCCTCCAATGATGATTGTGAACTTACTTCATCGTGATGATCAGCAATGTGTTCAATACCGCAAAATGCTACACTAGCTAGGGTTTTTTGTTGTTGATTTTCGTTACCTTGTAGAAAGAAAAAAAAAGTTCTCAAACAAGTAGCTGACTGGAGAAATATGAAGAAGGATAATTGTTGACGATAAAATGACATCACAACCTGTTACAGAGAGTGCTTGACAGGTGCTCTTGCCAGCCAAAAAGATAGAGATCCACCACACGTGACATAACTTTTTTGGCATGACAAGATAATGAGCACCAAAAAGGGTATGATAGACAACTGTATAGGTGGGACAAGAGTGGGGAAAAGCCTGCAAATTTCTCTCCACATATTGACCTTCAGCAGTCTATCATCATTCACGAGCGCACACTTCACCTATTCCATTTCTCTGTCCTTTCTGGTAACTTTTCCACTCTATTCTTCAACTTTTAACATTCCAGTATTTCACAGTTTACTTCAGATTTACTCCCTCCCAACACGCCAGGAGCTTACCTACTGTGGGATTTTCCTTCCAAGTTTGTATCGGACAGCTACTGAAGACAGCAACAAACACATCATTTGTTGAACCAAAGTTGAAAAGATGAAATTTCCAACCTGAAAACTAACTATTCTAAAATAGGGCCTTCTAATTGCCTGATTTTGTTTTTGCAGCAAAAGAATGTAGGCCCAGGTTTATCAACTTGAGCTGTTGATGTCCAAATTAGCATAAATATTAGTAGTGTCACCGACAACACAGGAGCGGAGGATATAGAATATGATTCGTTATTGGTATTTCTGATTGTTCCACTCTCGATAGTATTAACTCACAAGCTGAGTCATACGGACTTACAGAAACTGGCTTGCAGAGCTGAGCTTTATCTGCACTAGGTCGCTTCGTCCTGTTGCATGCCTCACAAGAAAGAAACAAAATTTCTACAAAACAACTTGAATATGCTTCTTACCCCATCTGCAGATTTCTTACATCCAACGTATGTGACAGGATTTGATAATTTTATGCTCCTTCCTACTTAATTATTACCACGTGTAATGATTTTTAGCATCAGTTGAACCAAAGTGAGGTTTAACAGAAACTTAACTGGTAGGAGCTGTATTAGCTAGATGATAGCCAACGATGGTCCTCTCTTTGATTAACATTCACCATGAATTACGCCGATTCACCGTAGCTTCTCTCTTTGACATCAAACAATGACCAACAGCTGTGACCATGCAGATGTCATAAAGAAAATAGAATTCTGTTTGTAAACACATTTTATTTGAAAGACTTTTCGACTTCTTTTCCATTTCTTTTACATTTAGTTAATCATGCACACTATTGCATTCTAAATCAACTACACTATTGCTAATCTTAAGATATTTGCATCCAAATACCAAAAATATAAAAAAGATACAGTATGTGTAGTAATTGACCTACAATGCCAAATGGAACACAATCTGTTAGCAAACAAGTCGGCCCACCCCTTCTATCCCACTTATTCTATATATCTACACACTACCTCTTTGTCAATAGTCCGAAAAATCATTTAACTTCTCTTCTGTTGGAGCATGAAAACCTTCCTCCTCTGTGTACCCTTCTTCTTCTTCTTCTTTCTTTCCATAGCTCAAGGGCTCAACCTCAAATGTGACATCCAAGACCAAGGCTCAACTCTCCAAGTTTTTCACATTTTTAGCCCTTGCTCACCTTTTAGGCCATCTAAGTCAATTTCATGGGAGGAGACCGTGATAGAAATGCAACAAAGGGACCAAGCTAGGCTTCAATATTTGTCAAGCTTGGTGGCCAAGAAGTCTGTGGTGCCTATTGCTTCAGGCAGGCAGATTATACAGAGCCCAACTTACATAGTCAGGGCTCAGATTGGGACCCCTCCACAAACCATGCTTATGGCGATGGATACGAGTAATGATGCTGCTTGGGTGCCTTGCAGTGGCTGTGTTGGTTGCTCTTCTACAGTGTTCAACTCTGCCACCTCGACTACCTTTAAAAACCTTGATTGTGGAGCTGTTCAGTGCCAGCAGGTGATGCTTACTCATCTACGACCTGCATCCCATGGTTTGAGCTGATAAGAAAATCCTAAGGCACTAAACCTGGGAACATCCAATATCTAAGTTACTTTCATCCTTTGAACTAACATTGTATAATGTAAAGGCACCTAGTTGTGCTTAAACCATTTAGTAATAGTATCCCTTACAATGATACAACTTTACAAATAATTTGCAATGACAACTGTGAGTTTCCATTACGTTTGTATTATTCGTTTGCAACGGGATTATCATTTACTTTCATGGTGTTCACAAAAGCTTCACATCATATGACAGGGTCTGTTCCTTAGCTAAAAGATTCAGGGGTTAAACGAAGCATCTGACCTACTTTCGTTTTCTGAATCTACTCTTGTTTTGGTTACTGTTCTGCAGCTACTTTCCAAAAATCATTGCAACTCACGGAGATTGATTGTGGATAATAACAGTGCAAGTGATCGTTTTTGCAGGTTCCAGTGCCTACATGCGGTGGCAGTGTGTGCGGGTTCAATATTTCTTACGGAGGTTCCACCATAGCAGCAAGCCTTTCACAGGACACATTCACTTTAGCCACTGACCCTGTTCCAAACTACACCTTTGGTTGCATCCAGAAAACCACTGGCAGCTCAGCGCCTCCTCAGGGTCTTTTAGGCCTTGGAAGAGGGCCTTTGTCACTTTTGTCCCAAACCCAAAATCTATACCAGTCAACATTCTCGTATTGTTTGCCTAACTTTAGGTCTCTCAATTTCTCTGGCTCATTGAGGCTGGGACCAAATGGCCAGCCTCAGAGAATCAAGACCACTCCGTTGCTCAAGAGCCCCAGAAGATCTTCACTTTACTATGTGAACTTGATAGGAATCAGGGTTGGCCGGAAAATTGTTGACATTCCTGCTAGTGCTTTAGCTTTTAATGCCACAACTGGTGCAGGAACTATATTTGATTCTGGTAAAAGAAACATCTTTTACATACCACCACTTGTCCGTGATAGTTTCATTATGGATCATAGATAATCTATTTGATCGAGCTCTACTTTCTCCAATAATTGAGTTAAAACTGGTATATTCTAATATTAGTTCATCGGAGTCTGTCTTATATAATAAAGTGAATAATGTTGCTGCTTTTCTTTAGGCCTTCTGAAGTAGACAAGCAGCTAGAAACTAGCTCAATAGGACAGAATATTAGTCAAAGAATTTGGTTAATAATTACTGGCATGGGCCAACATTGAAAATTAAACTTTTGCTTTTTGGTCTTGCTGACTTGATTTAGTGACATGATCAAGATATACCACACATTGTATTCTTCTAAAGTTCCAGACTTTGCTAACTTTCTGATGATTCTTCTACAGGCACCGTCTACACCAGATTGGTAGCACCTGCCTACGCGGCGGTGAGAGATGAGTTCCGGAAGCGAGTTGGGAATTTGACACCGACATCTCTAGGCGGATTTGATACATGTTACTCTGTGCCAATAGTTGCACCCACAGTCACATTCATGTTCTCCGGCATGAACGTGACATTGCCAGAGGACAACCTCTTAATCCACAGTACCGCTGGTAGCATCACATGCTTGGCCATGGCGGCGTCGGCCATCGGAGTTAGTTTGGAGCTAAATGTAATAGCCAACATGCAGCAACAGAATCATAGGGTGCTCATTGACGTGCCCAATTCAAGGCTTGGCGTGGCTCGTGAGCAATGCTCCTGATATTTCCTTTTCAATTTTCTAGTTACAACATTCTTAATGTTGTGGATGCAAAGCGAGTGTATATTTTTGTGGGGGTGGGGCTCATTAGATTTGAGCTTGCCTTTAATAAGATGAGCACCAACTTTAGGCAACATGCCACATGAAAAATTCTCGTCCTGTTAGAATGTTTGCTTAAAGAACTGCACATTGACATTATCTTATTTTTTCTGTTTGTTTTGATTTTTCTGTTAGCTTCATATCTCTAGACTTTAGGAAGTTGTTGTTTTTTGTTCCTAATAATCTGAAGGTTGTTTTAGATCATGTTTAGTGAGAAAATAGTATCCCATGTTTCTAGTATTTTTGTTTTATTCCTTCAGCTGTAAAAGCTGTTAAGGTGAGAAAGAATAATATATTGTATCTTCCTTTCTAGAATTATATCTCTCTTTTTATTTGATTTTTTTAAAAAAAAACTGACATTTGATATCAGAGCTCTTTCTTTATGAGACCTGGGAAGACAAAAATAGGATACTAAAACTAGTTTCTCTCATTTAGCTCCACCTACATATGGCACAAATCAAAAGTCATAAGGAGAAGAAAATCAGGAAGTCAAAGGCAAAAGTATGTTTGTTTGCTGTTGTCTCCACGACTATTTTCACAAGAATCATAGCTCTCAAAATAGCAAAAGTTATTTGGGACTATCTCAAAGAAGAATATGTTGGAAATGAGAGGATTCGTGGCATGCAAGTGTTAAATCTAATAAGGGAATTTAACTAACAGAGGATGAAGGAGTCTGAGACAGTCAAACAATACTCAGATAAATTGCTCAGCATAGCCAATAAGGTAAGGTTATTTGGTAGTGAATTTTTTGATTTTTGAATAGTAGAGAAAATTCTTGTAACCGGTCCAGAATATTATGAAGCTTTAATAACCACCCTATAAAATACAAAGGATCTATCCAAGATCACTTTGGCTGAGTTGTTATAAGCTTTGCAGGCTCAAGAACCACGAAAGCTCATGAGACAAGAAAATGTCGTGGAGGGAGCCTTGGCTGTTAAGCATCAAGATGACTAGAAGAACATGAAGAAATATCATACACAAAGTGATGAAAGCAATATGGCTCAATACAAAGATAAGCATCCAAAGAAGAATTTTCCACCATGTCATCACTGTGGGAAAAAGGGGTATCCACCATCCAAGTGCTGGAGGAGACTAGATGCAAAGTGTAGCAAATGTAATCAACTTAGACATGAAGTTGTAATTTGCAAAGTACAAAAGTAGGAAGAAGCAGATGCCCAGATTGTAGGCCAAGTTGAGGAGGATCAGATTTTTGTGACAAAGTGATACTTTAATAACACCTCAGAATGTTGGTTGATTGACAGTGGGTGCACGAATCACATGACCTATGACAAAAATCTTTCAAGGAGCTGAATTCCACTGAGATCACAAAGGTCAGAATTAGAAATGGTGGATACATCTCTACAAAAGGAAAGGGAACTGTGGCAATTACAACAGGTTCAGATACAAAAATAGTCCCTGATGTTCTTTATATACCAGATATTGATCAAAATTGTTGAGTGTGGGCCAGCTAGTTGAAAAGGGATTCAAAGTGTACTTTGAAAACATACATTGCCATGTTTAAGATATTATTGGAAAGGAAATTTTAAACGTTAGAATGAGAGGGAAAAAGTTTCTCATCTGATCCAACTTAGGAGCATATAACCTATCTTACTGAAGCTAGTGTCACAGAAATTTGGAATAAAAGATTGGGCCATTGTCATCTTCAAAGAATGCTTGAAATGAAGAACACGAATCTATCAACAGACCTACCCAAATTTGTTGATTCTTTGCCTAATTACAGTGCTTGTCAATTTGGCAAACAACACAGGAAGTCATTTCCTAAATCAACTTGGAGAGCCACAAAAAAATTGCAGCTTATACATTATGACATAGCTAGACGTCAAAGTACTCCACCATTGAAAGGTAGTCTCTACTACATTCTGTTCGTTGATGATTTTAGGAGAATGTATTGGATTTATCTTTAAAAGTTCAAGTTAGAAGTATTTGGTGTATTTTGAAAATTTAAGAAAATGGTGGAGAACCAAAGTGGATGCAAGATTAAGACTGTAACATTCCATTACTAGTCAAAAGGGTAGAATGGTAAATGTGAGTGGTTTATGAGAGTTAGTGATGCACTTCCATTTTCATGCATGATATGCGATATACTTACACATAAATAGTGAATTTATTTGCACATGAAAATAATTGTACATGCATTCATGAATAATTCCGGGTATAATTGGAATGATTTGAGAATCTTGAATGTTATTACATTGAAAATTTTATGAGTTAGTGAAATCTTGATATTTTGTATATTGGTGGAAATATTATATTTGTATATGTTGGTGAAGTTATGGAGTATTGAGGAAGATATATTTATAGTAGGGAACAAGAAATAATTAAATGAAGATTTGGAGATAGTTGGGTTGCAAAGATGATGTGGTATTGGAAAGAGGAGAACTAAATGGAGTTAGTTCCAAAAAAAAGAAACTAAGTTAGAGTTTAATCATTAAGAAAGTGACATGTGTCACTTAGACCTTGTACTCTAGCTAGAAGTAGGTCACTATTCCTTGAGAGTTGACAGGTTAAGTCTTGTCCAAGTCTCTTCTTTATTCTCATCTTTCTAGAACTTCTCTCTTCGAAACACAGAGTTTTCCATCAAAATCTCTTCTAAGGGACTTCTGTGTTCTTTCTTTCTTTCACCAACCTTACATTGTCATTTGTGTCATCTACTCTAAGGAAAAACCAGAAGCTGATCGTTTCACTCAGCGAAGTATGAGAACGTGTGGAGTTTAGGGCTTGAAGATTTGGAATTTTCAGCAGGTAAGTGTTAAAGAATCTCTTGTTGTTAGGGATTTGTGAAATAAAGTTGATAGATTACTGTCATCTGTATGGAAAATGCACTTTGTGTGTTTGTTCTTAAATACTGGGTAGTTGGGGAGAAATAAATTCAGTTATGGTGTTAAATTAGCTTTGAGAAAACTTTTGGTGTTTGGTGATGTAAAGTGTTGAAAGTTAGAAAGTCTGGAAAATTTCTCACTGAGTATGCTCCAGTATTTTAGCCATAACATTTTTTGTGGTTTTCCAAATGAGATGATTCTAGATTCGGAGTAAACTAGGAATATATGGCTACAATTTGTATGAAGACATCGAATTTCAGTTCTGTCTCTAAGAGTCTCAAAAGTTGTCACGAAGTTGAGAACTGTCACGAATTTGAGAACTAGGTGCAGGATGTTGAGAGTTGAGTGTAATTCGTGTTCCAACTTCGGGAGGAAATATGGACCTGATTTAGATAGATTTTGGTAAAGTTGCCTCTGTAAAGTTGTAGAGCTTTCTTTTATCTTTTCAACGGTATAAAGTTTGTAAATTTTAGATATTGGAGTCAAAAGTTATGATTGTTATAAGTGGAGATGTTCTGAAGGAAAAACAGACGATGGAAATGAGACGAAGGAAAAGCAGACGAAGGAAATGAGACGAAAGAAAAGCAGACGAAGGAAAAGCAGACGATGGAAATGAGACGAAGGAAAAGCAGACGATGGAAATGAGACGAAGGAAAAGCAGACGATGGAAATGAGACGATAGAAACTCATACGAAAGCAAGAACTGATTGGAGTCTTTTGGTCATAACTTTTTCTCTAGACCTCCAAATGATCTTATTTTTGAAGCATTGGATTCCTAACACATTTCTTTATCCCTCCATAAAAATTTATGGTCTTTGGTATTAAATTGGAAACGATTGACTGAATCAAAGTAAGGGTACCGGTGGAAGGAGTATGAATTGGATATTTTACTGAATGTATTTCAGTATTTTGACGATATCTTGGTCTATAGGATTAAAATTGAAGTGATTCTTGATTTTTAGTGAACTAGAGTAATAGGGCTACAAATTATATGAAGAAGCTGAATCTTGATACGGTCTCTAAGATGTTCAATTTCTGGATGGAAGTCGGATGTAATACCTTTGTTTTGGAGAGAATAGTCCGAAAATGTTTGAGGTACATCCTTGAAACTACTAAACCAAATTGAGTGATGTTGGTGTTAATAGAAAGATAAAAGATAGAGGAACACTTTTCTAAGAGAAAGTAGGCTCGAATTATGCAAGTTTTGCCTTCTAATTAAACATGAACAGTGGACCAAAAATGTTAGAGTTTGGGGAAAAATCTGAGATGGTACATTAGACTATGAAATTGGATTCAAATGGCTTATGGAGGTTTAAATCCCACAGAATGATGCTAGTTAAGTGAGTTTTGATAGTTGAATGTCTTGTGATGAAATTGATGGATCGATAACCGGGATAGTCATGAATATGCATTGTACATATTTCATCTCATTCATGTGCATTATTAAACACTTATGATTGTTCAAATTATGATATTTGTATATGTTATTTGTTATAGAGGAGCCACTGGAACGTCAACCTCCAGACGTTGCTGGATCTTCCAGGCATTAGCTTCGGGAGAAATTTGTGAGTAACCTAGTTGGTTCCTCAATTTCTGATAGTTAAATGCTTTGTGTGAACTGATTGAAATTGTGAATTTGCATGATTATGTGGACGATTAGGATTGAAATGCCTACTTTTGACAGAGTGCATGTGACTGTTACATGATTCTGAAAATTGGAATAAATGGGCTTATACAGCCATATGACTGCGAATTATTGGGCATATGCATTTCATACATAAATGTATGAACAGATAACGGACGTTGTGACCAAAGTCGCCATTAATATTGAAAAGAGCCTTGAGCTCGAATACTGTCACTGAACCGAGCCTCGAGCTCGAGGGGAGTTAGTGCATCTTGCATGAGGGCTCTCCTACTCCCTAGACGCGTCTCTGATCGATCATCCTTTGAACAAGCGCTTTGTCACAACACTAAAATAAACTGGAAATGAGTCACATAAGCATAGCATACAATTGTGTTATCTGATTGGTGATTATCACCGAGTGATGTGATGGCATGAGAAATTGCAAATGATATATATATATGAAATTTTTTAATGTTACTGTGATGTGCTGTACGCAATTCGTGTAATGCATGAATTGAGTGAACCATCGATGATGGTTTCTCATTGAGTTCGCAAACTCACCCAAAATTGCAATTATTTTTCAGGACTGATAGACTAGATTCCTAGCTCCAGAGAGAGACTTTTCCTGCCGTGTGAACGTGTGACAAGAGAAGCGATGGCACACAGGTCGGTCAGCTGGGATTGATTTTGAGGATGACATAGTATAGACTTTTGTATCAGTTTCCTTTTTGGGAGTATTGTATTTAGGCGTAGGGGCGATAAACTGGTCTATATTTACATTTGATATTATGAAATAAGAGCAAGCATTATGGTTTTAAAATATTATGATTTTGTAATTGCAGTTTTATGTGTATTGATGCCATGTGGATTTTAGTATTGATCGAACGTAGTGCACCCTTATTGTGGGATATGCATCGGTACGACCCACGGGCGTCCCGATATATACTCTACGGTAAGGAGGTGCTACAAAGACACTAAGATCTAATAATGGAAAAGAGTATAACTCCACAAAATTCAATCTTTTCTATGAAGAAACTGGCATAGAGTATCAATTTATAGCTCATTATAGTCCTGAACAAAATGGAGTTAGTGAAAGAAGAAATAGATCAGTCATGAAGATGGTTAGATGTATGTTGCATGAGATGGAGCTTCCAAAGAAATTTTGGACAGAAGCAACTAACACTACAGTGTTCTTACAAAATAGGTTTCAACAAAGGCTTTGGAGGAAAAGACACCATTTGAGGCTTGGTATGGGTTTAAACCTTCACTAAATTTTCTTAAAATTTTTGGTTGTGTGTGCTTTGTTCATATTCCATAACAAAAATGTGACAAGCTAGACAAGAGAGCTTTTCTCGGCATCTTTATGGGCTATAGTACAATTATAAAAGCCTATAAAATCTATCATCCCCAAATTGGAAAGATAACTATCATAAGAGATGTTCACTTTAATGAAACTAAAAAGTGGAAGTGGGAAGATTCAGAATGAGGCAAAGAAAGCAACACTCTTTTTGAGGAACAATGGAGAAATGAACTTGAAGATGACACTCCAATTAAAGGAAAAAGGTTATTGTGGGATGTCCTTCAAAGATGTAATGTAGTCAAATGTGAATCTGTTGGTCCTGAAGAAGCTTTTCGAGATTCAAAATGGAAGAAAGCAATGGAGGAGGAAATGTCTATGATCCATAAGAACAAAATATGGATTCTAATTAACAAACCTGAAGGCAAAAATATTATTGGTGTAAAGCGGGTGTTTAAAACAAAGCTGAATGTTAATGGCTCCATCAACAAACACAAGGTCAAATTTGTAGTAAGGGTATGCTCAAATTTTTGGTGTTGATTATTTTGACACTTTTTCTCCTGTTTCCATATTAGACACAATCAGATTGTTGCTAGCTATAGCTGCACAGAAAGGATGGAAAGTGTTCCAGTTAGATGTCAAATTTGCATTTTTAAATGGTGATCGACATGAAAAAATTTATGTGGAACAACCATATGGGTTTGTGATGGAAGACAAAGAGGACAAGGTTTATGTAACACCCCACACCCGTAAGACCCGAACCCGATATCGTTGGTGATATCCGAGTCCGTGTCCCACGAGAGTGGCGTACTACATCAGTCAATTTAAAATTCAGTATACACTTTTTTTTTTCTTTTTGGAGCCATTAACTCCATGTTCACACGGCAAACACAGTAAGTAAATAAAATCCGTGTTTAATATAAACCAGTTTCAGTTATTACAGTCATTCAGTATTAATTACAATCAGTCAATGCAGTAAAATATTACTACCACAATACAATTTACTAAGACACTAATGCAGACGCGAACTGATCCCGATCTCTAACCTTTACTCGTCTACAGTAGATATACTCCCGTGTCAACCGGGGTATTCTTCAGGACCTGAAAAATAAATGCAAATTTTGGGTGAGTTTTGCGAACTCAGTGAGAAACCATCATCGATGGTTCACTCAACTCATGCATAGTCAATCAGTATACCAGTTATCATACATGATCACAATTCATAAATCATAAAAGCAATACAATCCACATTTAATCATACCATTATGCAATGCACATGAGACCCTTTCCATTTTATTACGTTGTTGTGATGGCGCTGGCTTGTCCCATTAAGGCGCATTACTCGGTGAGCCATAGGCTCAGTATCCTTTAATGGGCTCGAGGCCCAATCACGTTGAGCTATAAGCTCTCGTTATCGCTCTGGTCTGTTGCCAATTCTCGTTCATGCCATTATGCATGAAATGCATATGTCCAATATATCCACATCAATAGTGTATCGGATCCAAATTCATATAAAACACTCATAGGCAATCCCATGAAATTCATACATAACACTTCTATATCACAGTCCGGATATTTGAGACACTATGGTCGAAATCAAGCAAATCAAACACATATAAATCCTCCATTATCCCCACATGGCATAGTTGCAAAATAGTAAACACATAAAGGTTGAGGAACCAACTAGGTTACTCACCTATTGCTTCCGAGCTAATGCCGGAAAGCCTCTGTGACGTCGGTCAATCGACGCTCCAATTGGACCTCTATATGAATCAGAAAAATTACGAGTCACTAAATATGAAATCTGTGCTCATGTTGATGAAATATGCATGTTCATGAATTCCCAGTCCTAATTCAATATTTTCCCATAATAAAATTCTATGAAAAATTAGAAATTCATAGGCGCTGACGGTGCGCAATTTGGACCTCTATAGGTCCCCAATTAAATAAAACAGTGTTTACAAGTTCCGTCAATAGGGGCTACGTCAAATTCCCGTCTAAAAATTCCCGTTTTCTCAGAAAATGAAATTAAATATTCAATGAATCCGATGCCTCTGGAATCAGGTCAATCGGACGTCAGACGGGAAAGAAATTGACAAAAGAACCATTGTACCATTTAATATCAAAAAAAAATAATCAAAAAAATAAAAATAAATATATATATATATATCGGAAACTGCCTCATGAGGCGGCGCCCGCCCTCATGAGGCGATTTCACCTTTCTTCGTCATGAGGCGATCCGTCGCCCTCATGACGAGACCGATATCTCTCCTCGCGAGGCGAGAAGTCGCCCTGATGATGGCGAGTTCCCCGCTTGCCCTTTTCTTTTTTTTTCCAAATTTCAATTCCTAATTTCCAACTACTCTAACTTTTAGCACACAAATCAGAAAAATACCCACTATACCTCATTGGAAAGCTTATGAAAAGTTCTACAACTCTCAAGAAGATCATAAAAATCAATTCCAACCCTAAGGGTATCAAATAAGCCATCAAACCTTCTGCCTTCACAATTTCCCTCAACACAGGGCAGTACATTTGCAATTTCATAACTCACTGATTACTTAGTAATAAATTACCACAAAAATATGGTCAATAAGTTCACAATGTCCTCTACAACTTTCATGAACAACCCAAAATCAAATTCTATTGCAAACCAAGTCAATTAATTCCTCTAATGTTACTGTCCCTGAAATCCTTCACTTTGGGCAGTAATCTTACAAGAAGCATAACTTCCAGTATACAAGTCAATAAATTCAGAACTTTATATCCCTGAAAAGATAACATCTCAAACTTCAATTTTCATGAAGCACTCAACATCCAATTCGATCTCTAACAATTTCAAAACTGTTATGGAAGTTTCTGTTATGATCATCCACTCATAACCTAATGTAGGGTCAATCTTTGAAAATCATAACTCCCAATTCTGACTTCTAAAATTACAAACCATATGTCATTTTCAAGGTAATCTTTTCCTCTACAACTTTTCAGAAGCTCACTCACACCAATTCAGTCCACATAAAATGTTAAAATTGCCTCCAATCCAGCTCACAAATTCACACTTAAGCTAGGTTTCATCCAAAATGCTCAAAACCAGTCAATAGTAATCAGTTCATATCTCTCAATATACAACTCTAAAAATATCAAGATCAATAGCAATGGAAATATAATTCAATATGCTACAACTTTCATGAAGACCATTCTCCCTAATTCCATCTCAATTAATTCATAAAAATCAACAAAACTCAGATATCATGGTTGCGGTTACTGTTCACAGGCAATGGAACAGTAACTTTCCATGCAAAATTTCACCCTTCTATAATTGAAATTCAACAACACCTATTTCACACTAACTTGAAGCCAACATCCCAAAGTTTAATTGGGCACAAACCTTGCCTCATTTGCATATCTACACAATAAGTTATGGTCAAATCAGGCAATAGGTCAAATATCAATTTTCCAGCTTTACTTCTCTATTCACTTCCTTTCATTCCAACACCCTTCCTACATCCATAAGCATCTTAATTGGACACAAAATCAGTTCCTATATCATGTCTACATTCACTAGGCATTCCTACCAAAAATTGGCAGCACTAACCTCTTCATTTCCATGCAAGAATAGGCATCAAAATTTAATCCAAGATCAAACTCAAACCAATCAAAACCTTGTTCATTCACTAACCCTCTTTCATGTCTTACACAAACTTACCCAATAATTCAACCCATATGTTTCATGACCTTCATGCATCATGACTCATAAAGAATTAACAATATGTACCAATCAATGCATCTAGCAACTAAGGCATTAAATTCATAATTAAAGCATCTTTAAAGCTTAACTAAAACACTCACCAAATCAAGCTCTTCACTTCTTCACTTCCTTCAATTCTTTCTTTACTACTCTCACTAATTACTTCTAACACCAAGCAAGTGCAAGTTCTCCATGGAAAGAAGGTAGTCTCTTAAGGTTTGGAGGGAGGATTTAATTTGATGAGAGAAAATCGATGGAGATGTTAAAAGGTGTAGGTATTGGGATGAGTTTAACAACAATTAAATCCATCAAGTTTTATCCCATTTCTTCCTCTCTTAGGGCAATAACCGAGAATGCAAAGGATAGAACCAAAACAAGTAATGAGTAGGCATTAAATGGAGGAAATGGTGGCAAGATAGGATTTGTCCAACAAGGATTAGAAAAGTCAAAGTAATTTAACTAATAAACCTTAATCAATTAAGCCTAATCAAAAAATTAACCCAAATCAACTCCAATGACCCCAATTTAAATCTCAAAATAATATCCCCAATAATACAGTGCCATTAGGTAGAAATTTTCGCTATTAAAAAAATCGTAGGTTCGCCAATTGGCGATTTATCGATCAGAGAATTTCAATTATTTTCTGAGAATTAATGAAATTCTCCAAAATTATAAAACATGTAACAGTGCACTCCAAATAATTTTCAAGCACGAAAATCACTTTTCTAACACGAAAACACGTTTAGGCGATTCTGGCGATTTTGCGGTCAAGAACTTTCTAGGAAAATTCAGAAAATTCCTAAAATCCTTTAAAACTAAAAGCGCTTCATAACGCACTCGAATAATTTTTCAAAGCCCATAACCCCGTTAAACACAATAAAATACCGTTAGGCCCAATTACCGGGAATGTCATGAATGCATTTACCGTAATTCCATGTACACAATTGATACTGTGTATCAATCCTATTATGCATGAACAGTACTACAGTACTAAATATTCCCTATTAGTCTCATCCTATACCAATTTTACTATTTTACCCTTCCAGGAGGGGGTGGGATGTTACAATTCTCCCCTCCTTATAAGAATTTCGTCCTCGAAATTCTCAGTCAACGATTCCCTATGACAGTAATCATATGATTCTTCATATCCCATACACTTTTCCACATAATGATTCACTTTTGGGTGATCGCGATAATCACTCTCGATCAGTAACTTCGATTCTAATTTGGCTAACTCTTTATCACTTAGGACGATGTGGTTTGACAATACTATTAGTTGGCGATCTCATTTCTTAGCTATCTCACTTGCCATTTCTAGAATAGTCACCTCCTTTGGTTCCGATATATATAACTCAGTTCAGTATTTTCGAATCTATTCATTGATCACATTTCATCCTTCCAATACTTTTTCCCTAATGCCATATAGTCAATTTACATTCCATTGAGTCGTTTCCATTTCTTTGGTACCTCCCTTAATCACGCCAGGACAATTTACATTCCTTGGTACCAATCTGATAACATTTAATTCCACTTCACTATAATCAGTAACAATGTACCTAATGCAGTCATTTATTATATACCATTCACTTTATGTTTAAAATCGATTCTCGTAAGACAAATCACTATTCAATAGTGTTCACACACTTTATCCGGATATACAGTTTACTCTATCTCATTTGTCCGATCCGATTCCACTTTAGCTAACCATACAGGCTTCCTAAGTCACTTTCCTTTTTCTCACACATTTTAGTCTCAAATCCATTATGGTCTTTAACTCCCAGTAGGCACGGTGCAGTGTAACAGTATATATTTTCCAGTGAATCAAAGCTCTATAACACGACCATAATCAAACCTTTTTCCTATTGGACATTCAACCTATAAACACTTGAGCCAAGAATCACTTCATTCTATACCTACAATTACTCAATTTCACTTTTCAAATATGCTGACTAGAATGTCTAACTTTAACTGTTCACTTTCTTGTTCTAATACCTTTTTATCGGTTCCACATACTTAGACTTTTGTTCACTATAGTTTTCCAACTCCATTCGTATATTCAAACTCATCATAAGATTTCCCCCCTTTACTTTCTGCACTATTTACCTTTTGTATCACTATTTTTTTTTTTTTTTTACAACTTCAATTTTCCAGAAACACTTCACAATTTCCCCTGATATGCTTGACATTCATTGATAACCCCAATATCTGTAATTGATCTGTTCATTGCAGCATTATCGTATTTATACCGTCTCTTTCCTCAAATTAACACGATGTATGCTTATGGGAATCTCGGTCTCAAGGCTTTCAATCATGAGAATGGCACTAATACCATTTATCACGGTCGATTCAATTCATTTCATACTCGTTCAACATATTGTCACGATTCAATACTCACGCCCACTTTTCCAGTGTATGAATATCATCAGTATCAGATTCCTCAATTAGTTCTATCGTCCTTTTCACTTTTCTTTATTCAACACTTCCAAACATATTCTATCTCTAATCACAATTACTACCCTTTGTTTACCTCGCATAAATCCCTATTAGGGTCCTATTGACTTTACCATACATCTTTTACCCTTTTCATTGAGTCCACACTTAGTGTATCTGCAATTTCTTTATGAAGGTGTCACTACATCACCTCATTGTCAGTTTCCCTTGTTGACCCTCTTGTCTCTATTCAGTTACTTCTTTTTTTTTTCATTTTCTCTTCTAATTTGTTTTCATATCATTCCTATCAACATATGTTGATACCTTGTCATCCATATTTAAACCTCCAAAAATTCGGGACTCTTTTATTCTTCGTTTCAAATCTAGATTCCTCAATAGTTTTACATCATAACTGGAGATCGATTTACTTCACATTGCAATAGAATCACCCCAAATTAAAATCTCACTCATATGGCATTCTTTACATTTCTGTACATACAGTGCAGATAACCTCAACTAGATGAGCTATGTCCCAATTTCACCATTAATTTTTTGTCCGTACTTCTATCCATTTGACCGTTCGTCTTGATACCATCTTTATGCGGTTCACGAAAGTCTCATCAATCAATTATTATCCCTAATTGCTTTTCAATCCTTCTTCACTATACGTACAATCTCAATTAGAACAATTTTATGCCATAATTTAAATATCAGAACATTCCTTTCACGAAGGTTCCTTATGACAGTCACTTAAATACTTTCTTTCACACTTATTTAGTAATCTATACCAGAATCACTTTTCAGTTCCTCTCTTACAGGTACACTCAGTCCACTTTTGTCTTACTTCAACCTCTTAAAAACTTCACACTTTAATCACTCTAAACATTTACCACTCATTTACTCTATGGTTTCCATAGATCTGCAACATACATTTCATTAGTCACAATCAACATTACTGTCCAATAGATATCCCCAACAGTAAATCGACATAAATGCAATAACTCTTTTCATACATCACTATTGTGGTTTCATTCATTTCAAGATCTTTATTTCATTCTCCCCATATCATTAAAGCGTATGACTCATTCCCTATCCATTACGTATAACTTGACCTTATAAGGTCATATCAATTTAACTTTATCGACTTATGATCCTGTTTTTTTTTTTTACGCTACTTATCTTCTATTTTCCTCAAGCATCTATGATCGGGTGTTCACGGTCCCCAATACCGACAAAATCGTTGATACCACTCCATTTTATCCCTATCTATAGGCTATCCATTTACCATTTTGTGTCCATGTACACCTAATTTAGAATTTCGATACATCATCGGTAGAATTTATCATCATTTTTTCCTTTATGATTTTATCATACGAATTTCCAACCTCAAGCACCATAATCACTAACAATTTCGGTCTCAAGCGATGCGGTCTAGATCATAACCATTTCCGAATTCATTTCAGTCTATCCGTACACTTTTACCTCACTCTAATAGGCCTTGAACATCTTACTTTTTCGATTCTTTCAGTTCTCAATAAACCGTTACAGTACTCTATTGAGCTTCTTTCCGTTTCGCTATTATCATCTGCCTATAATATCTACTAATCTCTAACTTGAATACAGTGAATCAAAATATGCCCGATTGGACCATCTACATTTTACTCAATTCCAATATTTCCCCTTTCATGACATATCTGATCGAGCGTGTCGAGGCCCACACAGTCATTCTGCTATCACTTATAAGGGTTTCTAACCCAGTACAATATCAACCTTCTTATCCATTTTTTTTTTCTTTATCCTTTCCTAATTGATTATCCCCTTTTAGGGATTTTCACTCTAATTCAGTATCACTCTTCTCTCACTTAATCACTTGACACTTATGCACCCTTAGGATTTATCCTCGAGTGACTCTGACTAGGGATCGATTACCACGATGCCTGCAACGACGCGACTCAAATGCATGAAACCTATGTTCCAAAGCGTGCCCGGATACATTACGTACTCTTGGGCTCGATACCACCTAAATGTAACACCCACACCGTAAGACCGAACCCGATATCGTTGGTGATATCCGAGTCCGTGTCCCCACGAGTGGCGTACTACATCGATCAATTTAAAATTCGATATACACTTTTTTTTTCTTTTGGAGCCATTAACTCCATGTTCACACGGCAAACATGTAAGTAAATAAAATCCGTGTTTAATATAAACCGATTTAGTTATTACGGTCATTCGGTATTAATTACAATCGGTCAATGCGGTAAAATATTACTACCACAATACAATTTACTAAGACACTAATGCGACGCCTTGGCGATCCCGATCTCTAACCTTTACTCGTCTACGGTAGATATACTCCGTGTCAGCAGGGTATTCTTGAGACCTGAAAAATAAATGCAAATTTTGGGTGAGTTTTGCGAACTCGGTGAAAACCATCATCGATGGTTCACTCAACTCATGCATAGTCAATCGGTATACCGGTTATCATACATGATCACAATTCATAAATCATAAAAGCAATACAATCCACATTTAATCATACCATTATGCAATGCACATGAGACCCTTTCCATTTTATTACGTTGTTGTGATGGCGCTGGCTTGTCCCATTAAGGCGCATTACTCGGTGAGCCATAGGCTCAGTATCCTTTAATGGGCTCGAGGCCCGATCACGTTGAGCTATAAGCTCGTTGGTACGCTTCCGTCCTGTTGCCAATTCTTGTTCATGCCATTATGCATGAAATGCATATGTCCAATATATCCACATCAATAGTGTATCAGATCCAAATTCATATAAAACACTCATAGGCAATCCCATGAAATTCATACATAACACTTCTATATCACAGTCCAGATATTTGAGACACTATGGTAGAAATCAAGCAAATCAAACACATATAAATCCTCCATTATCCCCACATGGCATAGTTGCAAAATAGTAAACACATAAAGGTTGAGGAACCAACTAGGTTACTCACCTATTGCTTCCGAGCTAATGCCGGAAAGCCTCTGTGACGTCGGTCAATCGACGCTCCAATTGGACCTCTATATGAATCAGAAAAATTACGAGTCACTAAATATGAAATCTGTGCTCATGTTGATGAAATATGCATGTTCATGAATTCCCAGTCCTAATTCAATATTTTCCCATAATAAAATTCTATGAAAAATTAGAAATTCATAGGCGGCGACGGTATGCAATTTGGACCTCTATAGGTCCCCGATTAAATAAAGCAGTGTTTACAAGTTAAAATCGATAGGGCTACGTCAAATTCCCGTCTAAAAATTCCCGTTTTCTCAGAAAATGAAATTAAATATTCAATGAATCCGATGCCTCTGGAATCAGGTCAATCGGACGTCAGACGGGAAAGAAATTGACAAAAGAACCATTGTACCATTTAATATCAAAAAAATAATCAAAAAAATAAAAATAAATATATATATATATATACGGAAACCTGCCTCGCGGGGGCGAGACGCCGCCCTCGCGAGGTGGCGATTTCACCTTTCTTCGTCGCGAGGGCGATCCGTCGCCTCATGACGAGACCCATATCTCGCCCTGAGGCGAGAAATCGCCATGATGCGGCGAGTTCCCCTGCTTGCCCTTTTCTTTTTTTTTTCCAAATTTCAATTCCTAATTTCCAACTACTCTAACTTTTAGCACACAAATCAGAAAAATACCCACTATACCTCATTGGAAAACTTATGAAAAGTTCTACAACTCTCAAGAAGATCATAAAAATCAATTCCAACCCTAAGGGTATCAAATAAGCCATCAAACCTTCTGCCTTCACAATTTCCCTCAACACAGGGCAGTACATTTGCAATTTCATAACTCACTGATTACTTAGTAATAAATTACCACAAAAATATGGTCAATAAGTTCACAATGTCCTCTACAACTTTCATGAACAACCCAAAATCAAATTCTATTGCAAACCAAGTCAATTAATTCCTCTAATGTTACTGTCCTGAAATCCTTCACTTTGGGCAGTAATCTTACAAGAAGCATAACTTCCAGTATACAAGTCAATAAATTCAGAACTTTATATCCCTGAAAGATAACATCTCAAACTTCAATTTTCATGAAGCACTCAACATCCAATTCGATCTCTAACAATTTCAAAACTGTTATGGAAGTTTCTGTTATGATCATCCACTCATAACCTAATGTAGGGTCAATCTTTGAAAAATCATAACTCCCAATTCTGACTTCTAAAAATTACAAACCATATGTCATTTTCAAGGTAATCTTTTCCTCTACAACTTTTCAGAAGCTCACTCACACCAATTCAGTCCACATAAAATGTTAAAATTGCCTCCAATCCGAAAGCTCACAAATTCACACTTAAGCTAGGTTTCATCCAAAATGCTCAAAACCAGTCAATAGTAATCAGTTCATATCTCTCAATATACAACTCTAAAAATATCAAGATCAATAGCAATGGAAATATAATTCAATATGCTACAACTTTCATGAAGACCATTCTCCCTAATTCCATCTCAATTAATTCATAAAAATCAACAAAACTCAGATATCATGGTTGCGGTTACTGTTCACAGGCAATGGAACAGTAACTTTCCATGCAAAATTTCACCCTTCTATAATTGAAATTCAACAACACCTATTTCACACTAACTTGAAGCCAACATCCCAAAGTTTAATTGGGCACAAACCTTGCCTCATTTGCATATCTACACAATAAGTTATGGTCAAATCAGGCAATAGGTCAAATATCAATTTTCAGCTTTACTTCTCTATTCACTTCCTTTCATTCCAACACCCTTCCTACATCCATAAGCATCTTAATTGGACACAAAATCAGTTCCTATATCATGTCTACATTCACTAGGCATTCCTACCAAAAATTGGCAGCACTAACCTCTTCATTTCCATGCAAGAATAGGCATCAAAATTTAATCCAAGATCAAACTCAAACCAATCAAAACCTTGTTCATTCACTAACCCTCTTTCATGTCTTACACAAACTTACCCAATAATTCAACCCATATGTTTCATGACCTTCATGCATCATGACTCATAAAGAATTAACAATATGTACCAATCAATGCATCTAGCAACTAAGGCATTAAATTCATAATTAAAGCATCTTTAAAGCTTAACTAAAACACTCACCAAATCAAGCTCTTCACTTCTTCACTTCCTTCAATTCTTTCTTTACTACTCTCACTAATTACTTCTAACACCAAGCAAGTGCAAGTTCTCCATGGAAAGAAGGTAGTCTCTTAAGGTTTGGAGGGAGGATTTAATTTGATGAGAGAAAATCGATGGAGATGTTAAAAGGTGTAGGTATTCGGATGAGTTTAACAACAATTAAATCCATCAAGTTTTTATCCCATTTCTTCCTCTCTTAGGGCAATAACCGAGAATGCAAAGGATAGAACCAAAACAAGTAATGAGTAGGCATTAAATGGAGGGAAATGGTGGCAAGATAGGATTTGTCCAACAAGGATTAGAAAAGTCAAAGTAATTTAACTAATAAACCTTAATCAATTAAGCCTAATCAAAAAAATTAACCCAAATCAACTCCAATGACCCCAATTTAAATCTCAAAATAATATCCCCAATAATACAGTGCCATTAGGTAGAAATTTTAGCTACCAAAAATCAATAGGTTAGCGATTGGCGATTTATCCGATCAGAGAATTTCCAATTATTTTTCGAGAATTAATGAAATTCTCCAAAATTATAAAACATGTAACAGTGCACTCCAAATAATTTTTCAAGCACGAAAATCACTTTTCTAACACGAAAACACGTTTAGGCGATTCTGGCGATTTTGCGGTCAAGAACTTTCTAGGAAAATTCCAGAAAATTTCCTAAAAATCCCTTAAAAACTAAAACGCTTCATAACGCACTCAGAATAATTTTTCAAAGCCCATAACCCCGTTAAACACAATAAAATACCGTTAGGCCCAATTACCGGGAATGTCATGAATGCATTTACCGTAATTCCATGTACACAATTGATCACGTGTATCAATCCTATTATCATGAAACAAGTACTACTGATACTAAATATTCCTTATTAGTCTCATCCTATACCAATTTTACTATTTTACCCTTCCAGGAGGGGGTGGGATGTTACAGTTTATCTGCTCAAAAAGGCTTTTTATGGTCTAAAACAAGCCCCTGGAGCTTGGAACAATAGGATAAATGATCATTTACTGAGTTTAGGTTTTGAAAAAAGCTTATATGAAGCCACTCTCTATGTTAAATAAGAGGAATTGATATTATTATTGTATCTCTATATGTTGATGATTTGTTGGTGAAAGGAAATAATGAAATATTGATTGAGGAGTTCAAATATGAAATGATGTAAGTTTTTGAGATTACAGATCTTGGGCTTATGACCTACTTTCTTAGAATGGAAGTCAAACAAAGTAAAGATGAAATTGTTTATCTATAAAAAAAATATGTAAAGGAAGTATTGGAGAAGTTTCAAATGGAGCAATGCAAAGAAATGAGCACACCAATGAATCAAAAGGAGAAGTTGAGTATGGAAGATGGTACAGATAAGATGGAAGAAGGATATTTCAGAACTTTGATTAGTTGTTTAATGTATCTTTCTGCAACAAGACCTGACATATAGTTTGTTATAAGTTTTTTTTTTATCTCATTTTGTGCATTGTGATAGTGAGATGCATTTAGTTGCAGCAAAGAGAATATTATGTTATATCAAAGGAACCATTAGTTAAGGAATCAAGTTTAAGAGGAGTCAAAACTTCAAGCTTAGAGGTTTTTTAGATAGTGATTGGGGAGAAGCTTTAGAAGATATAAGAAGTACATCAGGCTATTGTTTCAGCCTAAGTACTAGAATTTTTTTACGGTGTTTAAGAAAACAAGATTTTGTACTCAGTCTACTATATAGGTAGAATTTCTAGCAGCAGCTTCTGCAGTAAACCAAACTTTGAGGCTAAAGAAAATATTGGTTGATTTGCATTTGGAACATGTTGAAGTAAATAATTTGTTTGTGGACAATCAAGCTGTAATTTCTATTTCAAAAAATTCAATTTTTCATAGGAAGACCAAGCATTTTAACATTATGTTTTTCTTTGTAAGGGAAGTTCAACAAAATGGTGAAGTAACTTTAATCTACTGCAAGTTAGAAGATCAACTAGCAAATTTATTCACAAAGCCACTCTCAACTAAAAGGTTCAAGATTTTAAGATAAAAGATCGAAGTTTACAGTCCTTGAAGCAAAGGAGGAGTGTTGAATGTTTGCTTAAAGCGCTACACATTGACTTTGTCTTATTTTTCGTTTGTTTTGATTTTTCTGTTAGCTTTATATCTCTAGACTTTAGGAAGTTGTTGTTTTTTGTTCATAATAATCTAAAGGTTGTTTCAGATCTTGTTTAGTGAGAAAATAGTATCCCATTTTTCTAGTATTTTCTGTTTTATTCCTTCAGCTATAAAAGTTGTTAAGATGAGAAAGAATAATATATTGTATCTTCCTTTCTACAATTATATCTCCCTTTTTATCTTGTTAAAAAAAAACCGACACATCCAACTCTAATGAATTGAAGAAAAGTGGTAGGGATTTTTTCGGAAAACCACTTGCCCTCCTTTCAATACAGAGTCTATTAAGATTACGACAGTTCTAAAAAATGAAGCAAAAGTATGTAATACCATAATTGTTTGCTTCTATCTAAAACATTGACGTATTTCCAAGAAATCAACAAATGAGCATAAACAATATGGAAAAGCAGAGGGTTACAAAAAGTTCTGATTTTGAAATATAATGAAATCTCGTACAAATTTCAAAGTAGTGAATTTGGTCCATAACACATGTTTCACATGCCTCTCTTTTTCCAAGTCAGGAGAACTAACATTGGGCTAGATAGATTCAGGCATGATAATATTCCATTATAGGTGAATATATATAATATACCTTTAGAATACTGAACAACCAAACGCTCAGTTCTTTGGCAAGTTATATAGCAAGGCCCCTATGTAAGCGCATTGGGTTTGCTCGTTTTTGTATTATTGTGGGATTAGATCAAGAGCTCACAAAAGCTATTTTAATTTTAATGCTCATCAAAGAAAGGAAATTAGTAAAAGATGAATTAAATATATCCAATAGTTGGAGACCTACTATAAAGCGCCTAGGCAATGCCTAAAATCTTATTGAAAGGGTCTTTACTAATGAGGACTATGAGGAACCATGAAACCATTTAATATATCATTATAGAGGGGCCAGACCAATCCTTTAATACAAATGCAAATCCAAATGTAAACCCTTAACCAAATCTAAGTAGAGGAAAGAATAATACCAGTATAAGGAAATTAAAAAAATGTACATGAACCAAACAACAATTCATTAGTGCTCTTCTCAAACACTACCTAAGTGGTAAAACATTAGGAAGTGGGCAAGGAAGATTCTAAAAAGTATGATCTAGCAAAATCCAACATAGAGTAAGAGATAGGTGAATTCCAAAGTAGTAGAAAGAGGAAAATAGGTAGAAGGGTAAGAGCCTTGCTACTTCTGCATCTATTTAATGTCCATTATAGCATGGAATACTAAAGGCATAAATTACCCCAATAAACTAGCAATAGTTAGAGATTTTTCTAAGGAAAATAAGCATGTTTTGATGGGATTACTTAAGACAAAATTGAAGTAGAAAAATATAGAAAAGATTAGAATTTTTGGTAGTTTTTGGACACTCTCATCAAATTATCAAGACCAACACCACCATTAGTCCTATTATAATGGCATTTGACCTTAGAAGTGTAATGATTGAATTGATTGATTTAGATGACTAGATGATGCATTCTTAAGCGGCGATGCTCTAAGGCAATGTCAGAAGATATGTAACCTTTATGTATGGCCCAAACTTTAACTTTCAAAGAAGTTTCTTTGTTAATAAATTGAGAAATATCCACATAATAATGTAAGAGACATGGATAATACTTGGTAACTTGAATAGTGCGCTCCATAGGGATGAGATAGAGGGATAACTTGGCCTAAGATCTTACAATATGGAACTCAAGGATTACGATCAAACAATGGGAAAGTACCGGTAGTAGAGAGTATTCGATGAAAGAAGGAGGACAACAAAAACAAGAATTGCAATCATCAATCTTCATCATGTACGCATTCTTGTTTTAGATCCAAAAGACTCAAAGATGGAAAGCTAGTTTTACTCTTTAAGCAATAAACATAACCAAAGATGGTTTTTGAGGAAAAGACTAGATCGTACATTAGTTAATGAAGATTAGATGGATAAATATCCTGCAAGCAAGGTAGTCTTTAAAGCCCAAAGAATTTCATATCATAATCCAAAAATTATTAAGGACTTAGAAACCAATAATATAAGAAAATACCAATTTAGATTTTACCAACTTCCTGGTTGAGGAAGATTGCAAAAGTAATAACCAAGTTTATATACTAAAAGTGTTGGAACCCCACCCTGGTGAGTCACATGACCGACGTCCTACGTGACATCTGGATGCGCAAATCCACGAGGGAGGAATTCCTCACCACAGAAGAAACTCAAATCAAAACTTATTTCACTTACTTCCTAACGTATCTTGATAAATTCATCCTAAACTCCCCCTATAAAATTGATCCGCTTAGGGCCCATAATTAAATCCAATTCCTAAGCTAAAATCTAGTTCCATGACTCTAGGTTAATAAAAATCAAAAATCACTTCAATCAGATCTCTCTAGATCATGAAATCACCAAAATACGGGAGCATGTTCAAATTTCCGTCTAATTGACTCTCTTTGATTAATCCGCAAAATTCAACTTAATCCAAAAATTCTAAATTTTTGCATGAGAGGGTAGAAATTTTTTTAAAGAAAATCGATGCTTTGAAAACCGAGTGAATCGGAAATCAAACGAAAAAGTTACAAGCAAAAGGGTGAGAGGAGGTTTAATTTGGAAGAAGGAAAAAATTAGAAGATGAAAGAAAATTTAAAACGTGAGAAAGAAGGAAAGAAAATCCAGAATTCCCAATCTGGTCGAAATTCAGAGATTAGGCGTGGGAACGTCTAAGAAATTTAGAGACTAGGCGTGGCCATGCCTAAGGATGAAATCTGGAGCTGCATAAAATTTCAGAATTTACAAAAATCATAACTTTTGCTCCCATACTCCAAAATTGACAAATTGGGTATCAAAAGAAAGCTCAAAGGAAGCTCTACAACTTTCATGAAGGATTCGTAAATTAATTTGATCTCTAACGAAGCTAAAAAGTACTTCAAAGTTACTGCTAAAATAATTTTATCCCACACAATGCTAGAAATTTGAAAAATCAGATCTTTTAACACAATGGCCCAAAAATATCACATTTTACCTCAATGGAAAGATAAAAGGATGATTTACAAATTTCATGAAGGATGCAAAAGCCAATTCAGTCATTAAAAGAGGTAAAAATTCACTCAAAGGCACTGCCTATATAATGACCAATGAAACAGTAAAAATTACCAAATGAACAGTAATTGTATCCTTCCAATCCTCATAACTTCTTCTCATAACTTCTTACACCAAATCCCTAAAATTGTATATTATACCTCAATGGAAAGATAAAAAGATTATTTAGAACTTTCATGAAGGGTTCCAAAGTCAATTCATTCATTAAAAGAGGTAAAAAGTCACTCAAAGGTACTACTCATATAATAACCAATGAAACAGTAAAATTGACCAAATGAACAGTAACTGAAATTTTCCCAACCTCATAACTTTTTAATCCTAACTCCAAAAATCGCATATAATACATCAATGGAAAGAGTAAAAGACAGTTTACAACTGTTATGAAGAATACAAAAATCAAAATAGGCTCTAAAGAGGTGAAAAACCCTTCCAAAGATACTGCACAAACATAACCCTTATCAACAGTAACTGTAATCTTTCAAACCTTATAACTTCTTCATCCTAAGTCCAAAAGTGACAAATTATATACCATTGGAAAGCTCTAAACATGTTCTACAATCTTCAAGAAGATATCCAAATCCAATTCAAACACTAAGAGGGTCACAAACACAAGCAAACAGCACCTCCCCTAAAAATCAACTAGCCAAAAACTTCAATCTTTTAATCCAAACTCAAGTACCTGCACAAAAACTTCAATCTACACAATTTTCAATCTCCCAAATCATCAACCAATCCATACAAACTAAACAATTAACTCAAAATGGCAGCAAACACAATCTCACTCTTTTTGTAAATTCAAACCATACATTAATACATTTTGGGCAACATACACAAAAATACATTCAAACTCAAATCTGTTGTAATTACATGGAAGATATAAGGTATTACAAGGCTTTAGAGGGCATTTTAGCCCGAAATACATCAAAGTATCAAAAGACAAAATACAAAGAAGGTCATTTGTCCAAAATGTTATCCAAAGCCTTGTTTTCTAAAAGATAACTTCAAAAGCAAAATGCATAGGAGTATGCCTCAATCCTGGTGCGGATACTTGTTACCTCGCTCGTCGTCTGTGGAGGGGAAAAATGGGGTATGAGCTCGACAGCTCAGTGGGTAATAGCTTAATAATCAAGAAATAAGCAAAAACATTCTTTATTCATTTATTTTCAAAGCAAATTTCACATTGATATAAACATTTCCAATTTATTAAACCTCTTCACAAAAACTCATCACATCAAACTATTTACAAATCAATATATCACCTAATCACTGTAAAATTGGTTCGGGTGGATCCGAAGCGGGCGTTACACATTTCCAAAGCGGTCATGTAATGTAAACTTATGGAGTCCGTGAGGAGCTCCAATGCCACTAGCGGTAGTAGGGAGAAGCCTATAATTAGGCAGTGCTTTGACTCTTAAGGACCACCACAAACCCAAAGAAAACATGCATATCACATAATTTACACCATTCATACATATTAGCCACTAATGGCCCTTACAAAATTCACTTTCACATACTTGCCAAAATCACATATTCGAATCTTTTTCACTTGTCAAAAAATTGTACACATATTTTCACAAGGTCTTAACATATAAAAGACATCTCATACAAGTTTAAATCATCCAAAAGAGTAATTAATACAAAATTTATAAGTCATTGGAAAGCATTAAAAATAGCATTTATTATAAAAACTTCAACATGCCTATTAACTCAATTATTAAGAAATCACCCACCTTAATTCCTTTAGCTTTAATCTTGGTCAATTTGCCTTTCCTCTAACTCCAATTACATCTCTTGACCTTCATTAAGCACAATTATCCCATATGAATAAGAGATAACAAAATTGGAAATTTTAAGTGAAGGAAAATCATGAATTAAAACCTACATAACCTTACCCATGCCTTACTAAACTATTTGAACCAAAACCTATCTAAATTTATCAAAGAATTTCAAAATCCCTTACCTTAGGAACAACCCACGAAATTGCTTCTTTTGTCTCTTATGGAAGATTAAACTCATCCTCTTCCTTTTTCCTTCTTAAGGAACTCTCAAAACTCTTTTCTAAAACAAAGTAAGATAAAGCCCTAACCTTCTCTTCTTCTTCTTCTTCTTCTTCTCCTTCCTTCAACCGAAAGTCTCCTCTCCCTCTCTTTTCTTTTGTAAGTTTCGTAAGTCCCTTAAAAGACTTAGGGAAAATTGTTTCTAACTTATAAAACCTAAGCTAAAACTACGTAGTTTCATTAAATCTCTTCTTTTCCTTGCAATTTCATGGCTCTTCCACCTCACTCACGGCAACTCCTCACTTATTTCTTTCCTTCTTTCATTCTCCTTTAAATTGCAATTAAAAAGACTATAATGCCCCTCCTTACAAGCCTTAAGCCTTAAAAAACCTAAGTGATCTACCTAAATTGCCCTCAATTTATCTTATTCCTTTAATTTCTAATAACTTATCAAAACTCTAATTTTAACTAAATTCTTTCATTTAATAATCATTAACTAAGCACTAAAAACCTCAAATTAATTACTAAAAGGCTCAAATTAATTACTAAAAGGAATTTAAGCAAACTAAACCTCAAAAATAATTTAACATGCTTATTTACTATGAAAAAGGAATCGGGGCCCAACATTTCTCCCCCCTTAAGAGAATTTCGTCCTCGAAATTCTTACCTGAATCAATGAAGAGATGAGGATACTTCTCCTTTATAGCTTCCAATGGCTTCCATGTGGCCTCTTCCACCGAATAGTTCCGTCATAAGACTTTTACTAGCTGCACTGTCTTGTTCCTGATAATCTTTTTTTTTGTATCCAAAATCTGCACTGGAAGCTCCTCATAACTCAAATCATCACTCAACTGAACTTCATCAGCTTGAATGACATGAGAAGGATCTGATCGGTATCTCCTCAACATAGAAACATGAAAGACATCATGAATCTGTGATAGCTCAAGAGGCAATGCTAACTTGTAAGCCAACGGACCAATCCTCTCTAGAATCTCGTAAGGCTCCACATACCTCAGACTCAGCTTACCCTTCTTTTCAAATCTCAGAATCCCTTTCCAAGGAGAAGTCTTGAGAAAAACTTTCTCGCCGACCTCAAACTCCATTTCCTTCCGATGAGCATCTTCATAACTTTTCATTCTATCTAGAGCAGCTTTTAACCTGTGCTTAATCAAGTTGACATTATCTATTGGACCCCGAACTTTCGGTGAAAATTAGAAATATTAAAATGAATTCAATGAGTGTTTTCTGATGTGAATTGTGTTATAGATGTTATTGTGCTTAAAGGAGATTGATGAGAAATTAAGTGATTGATTTTGATGACTTTGAAATTTGAGTAGAGTTGTATGAGTTATGAAAGTCAAAATGAACTAGTTGATTGAAATAGAAGTTGAAAAGCAAGAAATAATTAGTGAAAGTGTTATATTTTGAAGAAATTAAGAAAGTTGATTTTTGAAGATAGAAAGTTTGACTTGAGAGTTAAATTTTGAGTTAGACACATTTTGAGAAAATGATCTTAATGAAAATTGTAGCTTATGTTGAGATATTTTCGTAGCCATAAAGTATGCTATTTTTCGATATCGAGATTGAAAGTTATGATCTTTGAAAGTTAAGTGTATTTTACTTGATTTGAAAATGCTATTAAGAGTAAGATTGTGTATGACTTTGTGAAAGAAAAATGTGTATGCGCATATCCTTTGGTGTTGAATTTGATGTGGGGAAATGGCTTTGGAATAGTTTATTGGAGAGTTGAATTGTTTTTGAGATGAATTAGTTGAAGAGTTTGTGGTAGTGGGTGAATATGTGAAGTTGATATGTTGATATGTGAAGTTCATGTATTGGAATGGTGTTTAGAGACTTCAATAGCAAATCTGTATTGATTTAGATGGATTTAGCCATAGTGGTCTTAATGAAAGTGGTAGATTATGTTTTTATCTTTCCATTGATATAAAGCACGAAAATTTCAGACAAGAGAATAGAAAGTTATGATTTTTAGAAGTTCTGATGCTGTTTAGTGTGAAGTTGATCGACCAGTCAGTTTGTATGAAGTTTTTGACCCAGTTAGAGGTCGATCTGATTTTTAAGGCCTTCATAAAAGTTGTAGAGGGTTCTTTTAGCTTTCCGTAGACACCAAGTTTGTCAAATTTGGAGTTCTGGGTCAAAAGTTATGATGTTTGCAAGTTGAGGTGTTGTGTAAAGTTTTGAGGAGATTATCGATTGGTCATCTTTGAGCACATTTTTGACCCCTTTAAAGACCGATCTTGCCTTCAAGTCCTTCTTGAAAATTTTAGATCTTTCTTTTATCTTTCCAACGGTACCGAGTTTGTAAAATTCGGAGCTCGGAGGCAAAAGTTATGAGTGTTAGAAGTTTGATGGTCGGATTAGGTGCTGGCCGACCTCTATTGGCTAACCTCTGCTGGCCGACCGACCTCTATTGGCCAACCGACCTCTGCTGGCTGACCGACCTCTGTTGGCCGACTGATCTTCGTTCTGGCTGAGCTCTGACCTTCCTTCACTCTTTTGAGCATAACTTCTTCATCCGAAATCCGATCGACCTGATTCTTGAAGCGTTGGATTCCTAAGATATTTTTCTATCTTTCTATACTAGATAGGTCAGTTTTGGAATTAAATAGAGAAAGATAGCTCGGATGAAAGTGAGCTGATCGGTTATAAAAGTTGAACAGTATTTGGTATTTTTGAGATATCTTGAGATATAGAGCTCTGATCGATCTGATTCTTTTTTAGAATTAAACTAGAGAGATGGGGCTACAAATTTTATGAAGGAGCCGATCGACAATTGAGCCTCTAAGACTTTCAAATACTGATTGGAAGTTAGATATAGTGTTCAGCCTCTGTGTTGTAATGGCTGAACAGTGTTCAGTATTTTGTAGATATCTTGAATGGTAGAGCTTCGATCGATCTGATTCTTTTTGGAAATTAAAATAGAGACATGGGGCTACAAATGTTATGGAGGAGCCGAGCTATGATGTAGCCTCTAAGACTTCCAAATGTGGGTCGGAATTTTGGTGTAGTGTTCAGTCTCTGTGTTGTAATGGCTGAATAGTGTTCAGTATTTTGGATATATCTTGATCGGTAGAGCTCCGATCGAGCTGATTCCTTTTGAGAATTAAACTACAGAGATGGGGCTACAAATGTTATTAAGGAGCCGATCAACAATTGAGCCTCTAAGACTTTCAAATACGGGTCGGAAGTTTGAGATAGTGTTCAGTCTCGGTATTGTAGTGGCTGAACAGTGTTCAGTATTTTGGCTATATCTCGATCACTAGAGATCGGATTGAGTTTATTCTTATTTCTAATTAAACTAGAGATATGGGGCTACAAATGTTATGAAGGAGCCGATCGACAATTGAGCTTCTAAGACTTCCAAATTTGGGTCGGAAGTTAGGTGTAGTGTTCAGCCTCGGGTCTGAAGAACAAACTTCAGTATTTTGGAGATATCTTGAGTTATAGAGCTCCAAACGATCTGATTCTTGAAGCGATGGAGTCGTAAGACATAGAGGGACATTTCTCTAGAGTTTTTAAGGCAAAAAGGAAAGGGCAATTTTGGAAGTTTACTTAAGGAGTTGAGGTCTAAGGCTTATAAGTAAGGGACAAAAAGGTGATTCATACTTCATTTTAATGAGCTGGCATTATAAAGGTAAGGGCTGCTGTAGGATGAGAAGAATCACGATTTTTCTAGAGGAAGAAAGAAGAAATAAGAAGAGGAGAGGAGAATCAAGTTCGTAGGAGAAGAAGAAGAAAGAAAAGAGAGATGCTGATAGGGTTTCATTTTCCATGGGCTACAAGCATGATTTTTACATGGATTCAAGAAGAAAAACATGAAAGGAGATGAAAGCTACAAGATGGGTCAAACAAAAGTCAAAAATGGTGGAAGATAAAGGTAAGAGAACCTTATGAGCTTTGAGATTTCCTTAGGTTTTTTGTTGATTTGGTATGAGATGGATATGAGTTTGTGATTTATAGAGTTAATGTTGGTGATTTAGCCTTAGGTTATGTTTAATTTTGGATGGAAATTAATTAGGGTTTATGCCCAAATTTAGAATTTGGAGATTTTGGCAATTTATGATTTAGAAAGCTTAAATATAGGAGGGATTAGTGTTTTCTAAGTTCAATTTTAAGGATTATGTTATTTATGAGATTGAATTTGTGGGAAATTGGTGTAGGAAATTTTCTATTGGAAGAAAGAAAGAATCAATGGACAAATTGGAGCGAGAAACAAGTTTCTAGCATCGATTCGAGGTGGGTAATGTGTTTATAATTTAAATTTATAAGCCACTACTGCTTTCTTTAAAGAAAGAGATTTTCTGATTTCAATTACATCATAAATGTTACATCATTGTATGAATGATTTGAAAAATCATTTTTTATTCAATACATGGACTTTGGATGAATTGCAACATATATTGTGTTATGCCTCGAAAGATTACATGACATTTCGTATATTCAAAAAAGATCATGCGATAAATAATTTTGAGCATGATATGTGCTTTTGTGTGGGCGAGAGAGGAACGTTGTGTTAGTCACGTGCACGTCGACATCTAGCCTTATCCCGGCTGCCTACTTGTAGGCCTACGAGATTCGAAATCGGACTCATTATGTTTACAGTAAAACTTCAATTTTCTGTCGTGTTTACGGAACTCTCGAGCCATTTGTGTGCATTGCATATGTGATACGACATTGCATCTATAAATTGTCAAGTCGATGCATTCATGTTTTGTAATCTATGGATTTATGGTGAAAGCCTAAAATTATCGTTTACAAGCTGCGACTTTGACTCTGAAGAAAGGAACTTTTCAAAAGCGTGCTTTCTGGATTTCAAAAAATGTTTTCTAAGACCAGAGAAGAAAAAAAAGGATTTCAAGGTTTTGCTTATCTATTCGTTTAAAGCGTATTATCCACGAGCTTTGTGCTCACCCCCTTTCATCCCCATCTCTAGGTTTTCGGCGGAGATCGGATGAAAGAATGTCAAGACGTGATATTCGATTTTGTATCGTTTGTATTTTGTGAAAAATGGGATTTTTGTATCGGTTTGTATAAGACTGGTTTTGTCAATTATTGTATTACAAGTATTATTATGGGATTGTATTATGAATTCTGGACATGTGTATTGATTTAAGTCACGAATGGGATCTGGATATAGAGATGATTGATTTTTGGGTTTGGATTGATTTGATTTATGAATTCTGTATAAAGATTTGGATTATGACCTTATGTATATTGATTATGGTTTGTATTATGAATTGAGAAATTGATTAAGGAAGGTGGAAGAAATGAAAAAGAAAGGAATGAGAAAAGAAAGAAAAGAAAAAAAGAAAAAAAAAGTACACAGATTTGGATTAGTTTAGACTAATAGTCTTAAGGTTTCCAACGCAAACGCTTTCTTTGATATTTGTTCACGGATGTCGGAAATTGGTTTCGATTCGATTTGATCCGAAGTTTGCTTCGTATCTTATTTGATTTCACTTTATGTTTCGTTTCCTTGCTTTGATTCGATTCATATTGGTTCGTATTCGTATTCGTTTTCCATTTCTCCAGTTGGGATCCGGTTTCCGGATCGGGTCCCAACATTATCAACTGTCATCTGAATCAACTCTGGACCCAAAAGTCTCCTGTCTCCCTCTTCATCCCAACACACCGGAGTCCTACATCTCCTCCCATACAGAGCTTCATAAGGAGCCATCTGAATGCTCGAATGATACGAATTATTGTAAGTAAATTTGATCGATGGCAAGTGTTCATCCCAAGCTCCTCTAAAATCCATCACACATGCCCTGAGCATTCTCTCAAGGGTCCGAATGGTCCTTTCAGATTGACCATCGGTCTGAGGATGGAAAGCAGTGCTAAAACTCAACTTAGTACCCAAAGCTTCCTGCAAACTACTCCAAAATCTCGAAATAAAACGAGGATCCCTATCAGACACAATCGAATCCAGGATCTCATGCAATCTCACAACCTCATCAATATACTTCTTGGCTAGCACATACAGAGGATCAGTCTGTTTGATTGCCAGAAAATGGGCTGACTTCGTCAACCTATCCACAATCACCCATATTGTAACATCCGATTCTATGTCGGAAGGGTATTTTGGTAATATAGAGTATTGAATCGATTTGGAATATGATTGAGTGAGTAATTGGGTTCAAATGATTGATTTAGAATAATTTAAGTGTAACTGGTATTTTATAGTGGCTTATAGGAGATTTCCGGGAAATTCGGGAGATAATGCCCGGACCGAAAACATTGGAGAGACTGACTGATTGACTGTATAGTACTGAAAGAACTGTCCGATGGCAATGGAAAAGTTAGAGTGGTGATAGGAAATAAATATGCTGAGCTATTGAAATTTAGAGACTGAAATTTGGATGATAAGGAGACCTAGGTCTATAAATACCTAGGGTTGAGAAATTTGGGGAAAAATTGGCTAAGGCATTTATGAGTTTCTCTTCTTCCCTCTCCACGGTGATCTTGATCCTTCTTCATAGGTGAGGATCGTTGTTTCTTCTTGTGGTTTCCCTCTATTGTGTTAAGCTAAGCGGTTTATTGTGATTTTGTGGAAATGAAGTGGATTGAGGCTTGAGGAGGAGATCGACGGTGTTGAGAAAGATTTTAGGGTTTGCGATCGATTCAGTGATTGGTAGCTTTAATGGCTTCAATGTTGTTATTACTTATTTTATTACATCTATGGCTTTTATTGTGGTTGATTGAGTAGTTGAGGTGTTAATGGGCGTTTTAGTGAGAGAAATGGTGAAATCGATCGGAGAAGACGACTGGTCTTATGCGTCGCGACGAGCATCGAAGCGTTAGGGCTTCGTCATGACGAATAAAATTGAATTGAGTTAAATGTATTGGTCGCGACGTAGGCAGAAACGCGTCATGGCGAGCCCATGAGGAGACCTTGCATGCTTAACGTGCCTCTTTCGTCAGAACGAATGCTGCGAGGTCGCGCGAGGAACCATTTTATTGGATTGGATTGTACTTAATGGACATAATTTCATAGAGACATATGCATTCTTGTCTTTGTTTAATTGAGCGATTAGTAATAGGTATCTTGTCTTGTTATAGAGGCACCGATTGGATCGTCGTTCCACGGACATTCTTTGGGACTTCGTGCAATAGCTCTAAGTAACGGTGAGTAACCTAGTTGGTTTCTCAAATTTCGAGTGTCTAAATGCTCACTTGTGAATTACATGACTCTTGAAATATATGTGATCGAATTTGAATCGCCTACAATACCCTTGAAAAGTATATGAGTGAATTGTATTATTATTGAAATGTATATGACTAAAGCTGCATGCCACATCAGTATAGGATTGAACAATGTGAATCTGTCATTGTATGACTACATGAATCTTGAAAATGTGCAATTGAATTCTATCGTTCTTGTATTGTATCGGATTCTTGGTGACACCGAGTATCGCTACTTTGGGCTTTATAGCCATATCGCATATTCTTGAATCATGAATAATGAATTCTCGAACACCGCATTGCACGCATCAATGCATGATCGATAAAGGACGTGACCAAGTTGCTAATATCTTTGAAAAGAGCCAAGAGCTCTATTCAGACCGACCGGGCCCGGCGAGGGGAGAATCCGCTGGCCCCAATCGATCCTTTATTCTTTGATCTTGACCGGGCCTCGAGTCCGAGGGAGTTATCCTAAACATCTTTGTCTTGTGGGCCTCGAGTCCAGGGAGTTATCCTAAACATTGATCGACCGGCCTAGCCCGAGGGAGAAATCACTCGACGCGTCCCATCGATCACTAATCGAGCACTTGGGCACAACATTGAATAAGCTGGAAAAGAGTCTCATATGCATTGCATCTTGTATTGAATGCCTAAAATGACCGTATGATTCTTTGAATGATTGTATTGTCTCATCGCAAGTTATTGTGAATGAATGGTGAATTGTGACAATGACCGATTGCGTCTTGACATGATTTATTTAAGCGCTGCATATCTGCGAACCATGATGTGACACTGTAAATTGTTATGTATGATTACCATATACTGATATAGACTATCGTATAATCGTTATATAATCTGTTAATTGTTATTCTTGTGTGTCGGTCTTTACGCAATTTGCGTAATGCATGATTTGAGTGAACCATCAATGATGGTTTCTCACCGAGTTCGCAAACTCACCCAACATTGCAATTATTTTTTCAGAATCGAAGAGTACCCGATTAGCAAAACGGGAGTATGGCGCGAGATTCAAGTGAAGGTCGGAAGTCGGGATCGGTTCGTATCCGCATTGCACGTCTTTACTTTTGTACTAAAGTGTTTATTATGTATTTGTAAAATTGACCTAAGTGGCTTTTGAAAATGAGTGTATCCTATTGGACGGGATTGATTGAGTACCCAAAATTGAGTATAGAATTCGCGCATTTGTTATAGAAAGTAATGTACCGATTTTACGGCGAGTGTTCTAAGACGCCACCCTCGCTGGTCACGGGCTCGGATATCACCATGGATATCGGGTTGGGTCTCGTCGGGAGTGGGTACTACATTTAAGGTATCGAGCCGTAAATACAATCTTACATGGGCGTTACGAGAAAATGTGTCAAGTGCATGCATCTAAGTCGTGTCATAGCAGAGAAAGTGACAAGCGATCCCTAGTCTAAGATATGAGTCACATGCATGAGCATGTATCGATCGTTTAGCGATTAGAGATAGTGAGGAAAATGATAATGTGTGAGAATGTGATAAAAGGAAGTTGTGTACATCATGAAACCCGAAAAGAGTATATGGTTTGATTTGATAAGTGAAGGTTTGTGTCTTGGTATCGCCGGTTATAGTATGAAATGCATTATGAGATTCTCACGAGTATACTTTTGGAATGTGAAATAGAAATAAAGTGATAGTTATGGATTGAGAGAGGAAAATGAGAATAGAAATATGATGAAAATGAAAAGAGTTCAAGTGTATGTTGTGGATGAAAATAAAGTGTTCTATGTTATAGAAGTTGCAATTGGGATTGATTACCGTGATGAGAGTTATAAATCATGATTTATGACCGAGAATCAATTATCTTAGTAAGAAATCAAGAATGACCTGTATCAAGTGATGATATTGAGTTGAGTGTGAAAAGTTCGTGAGTATGAGACAATTATGAAAAGATTAAAGTGTAAAATACCGATAATAGCGGTGAAAGAGTGAATAGGGTTCGGTGATTTGTTCAAGTGAATACACACCCAATCATGGAGCCCGTGACAAGTGGAAATATGGAGCGTAAGTGTCTTATTTGTGAAATGGCATGAGAAGAAGTTAATGAGTTAGTGGATAATTGCCGTTCGATTCTTATAGAATGAAAGTGTTTATAGTGATCAATTGGAAATGAATAGAGATTGTATTCGATCCTCTCGCTTGCGAGGTCGGGTGCAAAAGGAAAGTTGTTGAGCTCAGATTTGATTTCCTTTGGAAGTGTACATTTGATAGTGGGATCACCCTTATGGGTGAAATGATTGGGCATAAGTGAATAATATGCGTGAATATGTTATAGGAGGAAATTAGGTGGCCTATTAAATAAGCCCCGATTATTATTCCCTGTGGCCCCAAGCTCGAGATGAGTTAGGGCAAGGCACGAGAATGTTTGTAGTGATCAATTGAGAAAGAAGTGAGACTATTAATGATCGAGAGCTGGTACCAAAAGAGAAAGGTTATCGAGAATTAAATGAGATTAAAGTGTCCTTAGTAGTATAGGCTACTAATGGGTAAACTGATGTAAGTGTATATTCAGATATGATGTGATAATTATAGCGATGCGTTCAAGATATTAAAGTAAATGACATTATTTAAATGCTCTGTAGAGCCTCATCATAAGGAATGTTATAATCTTGTAAGGCATGGCATGAACCGCTCTATTGGAATAAGAGTGGTGATCGATAGTGAGGAGAGATAGTTGATTGACAAGATTTTATGAGCAGTGTTAATGAGTGATAAGGTTTGATCAGATAATTTGACTTGAGAGTGACCATTGAAGAGATACACTTTGAAATGAAGTGAAAGTTAATTTTGGAGTCCTCATCCTAGCGAAGACTCAAGTGTAAGAGATACCATATATTCTTGAAAATGTGTACATTATGTTGATGAGATGACTCGATTGTGTAAGAGAATTCTGAATATCAAGGGAATGTTAGCTGCAGATGTGAAAAGAAAATAGAGTTGTATATGTTTGTGTTGTGTTTGAAAGTATAAAAGTGAGTGATATAAATGTGAAGTGAATGAGTTAAATGTGATAAGTGTTAGTGATTGCACCAAGTGTGTTGTATATATAAATGTGAATACTTGTGATTGAGAATCGGTGTATACAATTGTGAGTAAGTGCTCGATTGTGACAAGCGAGTAAAGTGATATATAAATATATGTGTTAGTGATTGTGCAAGTGTGAGTGAGTATAGCGGTGAGATAAATGTCTTTGAGGCTGTGAATAATGTTCGAATATGATAAGTGTAGTGAAATGAGATACATGTGATTGATTGTGCAAATGTGAACATTTGTGGTGTGATTGAGTGTATAAAATTATAAGTAGCGTTCCAACTGTGATAAGCGAGTGAAGTGCTAGATATATGTCGATAAGTGCTAGTGGCTATGTAAATGTGAGTAAATGCTTAGTAAAATAATAAGCAGTAATTAAACTGTTGTGGTGGAGCTTAGTGATCGAGCTTTGAGCTCGATATCGTTGAAACGGCCTAAGGCCATAACGGCGATAGTGCATACCCGAGGCTCTCTACTTGCCAAGAATGCGATTAGTGTAAAAGGGAATAGTGCGTACCAGAGGGCTCTCCTATCCCTTATGTGAGTGGGCGATAGTGCATACTCGGGCTCTCTCTTGCGAAAATGTGATCGATGTGAAAAGTGCCCGAATCGGACAAGTGGAAATGCTCGATCCACAACAGTATCATAAATGGGAATTTGTTTACATTAAGCATCGGATTTGTGTTGTGGGTGATACATTGTGATAGTGTGAAAGCGTCGCCTCATATGTGTAAAGTGGCAATGCATGAGAGGAAGTGAATTGTGAGAATTGCTCAAATGATATGGTTAAATTGTGATTATAATGAAACGTGAAATTGTCGATAGTGTTACGATTGTGTATTGTAGGCGTGTTGTGAAAATTGAGAATCAATGCAATTAAGTGACAAAATGTGTAAATAGATCGGTAAAATGTTTTATGGATTGGAATAATAAGCAGTGTTAAGATCGATAGATGTGTTTCGCATGCGAATGTGAGGTCGTATGCGATTAATTATAAAGATGTGAGTGAGAATCAGAATAGAAGGGAGCGGGTTAATTCCCTTTATCGAGATCTATTGTATATGAAATTTTGAGGGCGAAATTTTAATTAGGAGGGTGAATTGAATATCCTCCTATCTTTGTCGACAAGGTATTTTGGTAATATAGAGACCGATCGAATCGACGGAATATGATTGAGTGAGTAATTGGGTTCAAATGATTGATTTAGAATAATTTAAGTGTAATTGGTATTTTATAGTGGCTTATAGGAGATTTTAGGAAATTCGGAGATAATGCCGGATCGAAAACATTGGAGAGACCGTGATCGATTTGTATAATCTTGAAAGAAGCGTCAGATGGCAATGGAAAAGTTAGAGTGGATGATAGGAAATAAATATCGAGCTATTGAAATTTAGAGGCTGAAATTTGGGTGATAAGGAGACCTAGGTCTATAAATACCTAGGGTTGAGAAATTTGGGAAAAATTGGCTAAGGCATTTGCGAGTTTCTCTTCTTCCTCTCCACGGTGATCTTCGATCCTTCTTCATAGGTGAGGATCGTTGTTTCTTCTTGTGGTTTCCTCCTATTGTGTTAAGCTAAGCTGGTTTATTGTGATTTTGTGGAAATAAAGTGGATTGAGGCTTGAGGAGGAGATCGGCGGTGTTGAGAAAGATTTTAGGGTTTGCGATCGATTCAGTGATTAGTAAGCTTTAATGGCTTCAATGTTGTTATTACTTATTTTATTACATCTATGGCTTTTATTGTGGTTGATTGAGTAGTTGAGGGTGTTAATGGGCGTTTTAGTGAGAGAAATGGTGAAATCGATCGGAGAAGACGACTGGTCTTCGTGACGTCGCGACGAGCATCGGCGTTAGGGCTTCGTCATGACGAATAAAATTGAATTGAGTTAAATGTATTGGTCGCGACGTAGGCAGAAAGCGTCGGGCGAGCCGCATGGAGACGACGCCACGGCGGCGTGCCTCTTCGTCAGGCGAATGCCGCGAGGTCGCGCGAACTATTTTATTGGATTGGATTGTATTTAATGGACATAATTTCATAGAGACATATGCATTCTTGCATCGTTTAATTGAGCGATTAGTAATGGGTATCTTGTCTTGTTATAGAGGCACCGTTGGATCGTCGTTCCACGGACATTGCTGGGACTTCCAGGCAATAGCTCGGAAGTAACAGGTGAGTAACCTAGTTGGTTTCTCAAATTTCTGAGTGTCTAAATGCTCACTGTGAATTACATGACTACTGAAATATATGTGATCGAATTTCGAATTGCACTGCAATACCACTGAAAAGTATATGAGTGAATTGTATTATTACTGAAATGTATATGACTAAACTGCATGCCCTTATTGTATAGGATTGAACAATGTGAACTGTACTGTATGACTACATGAATACTGAAAAATGTGCAATTGAATTCTATCGTTCTTGTATTATGTCGGATTCTTGAGTGACACCGAGTAATCGCTACACCGGGTTTTATAGCCATATCTGCATATTCTTGAATCATCGAATAAGCGAATTATGAAACTTTGCATTGCGCATCAATGCATGATCGGATAAGGGCGTGACCCAAGTTGCTAATATCATTGAAAAGAGCCAAGAGCTCATTATCAGATTGTCTTGGCCAAGCCCCGAGGGAGAAAATCACGACGCGTCCCATCGATCACTATTCTTTGTCTTGACCGCCTCGAGTCCGAGGGGAGTTATCCCAAACATCAGATCTTGCCTAGCTGGCAGGGGAGAAATCTCGACGCCCCATCGATCACTAACTGAGCACTTGGGCACAACACTGAATAACTGGAAAAGAGTCTCATATGCATTGCATACTGTATTGAATGCCTGAAATGACTGTATTATTACTGTGAATGATTGTGACTGTCTACTGCAAGTTATTGTGAATGAATGACTGAATTGTGACAATGAGTGATTGCGTCTTGACATGATTCTTGTAAATCGCTGCATATATCGCGAACCGTGATGTGACACTGTAAATTGTTATGTATGATTACCATATACTGATATAGACTACTGTACACTGTTATATAATACTGTTAATTGTTATTACTGTGTCGTGTTGTACGCAATTTGCGTAATGCATGATTTGAGTGAACCATCGATGATGGTTTCTCACTGAGTTCGCAAACTCACCCAACATTGCAATTATTTTTTCAGAATCGAAGAGTACCCGTTAGCAAAACGGAGTATGGCATGAGATTCAAATGAAGGTCGAGAAGTCGGGATCGGTTCGTGTATGCATTGCACGTCTTTACTTTTGTACTAAAGTGTTTATTATGTATTTGTAAAATTGACCTAAGTGGCTTTTGAAAATGAGTGTATCCTATTGGACGGGATTGATTGAGTACCCAAAATTGAGTATAGAATTCCGCGCATTTGTTATAGAAAGTAATGTACCGATTTTTACGGCGAGTTCTAAGACGCCACCCTCATGGTCACGGCTCGAGATATCACCATGGATATCGGGTTCGGGTCTCGTCGGGAGTGGGGTGCTACACATATGGCATCATGCCTCCTATTGGTCCTGGGTAATCCCATCAGAAAATCCATAGTCACTCTTTGCCACTTCCACTCAGGAATGGATAATGGCCTCAACTGGCCTGAAGATGCCTGATGCTCAGCCTTAACTTACTGACACACTAGACACTTACTCACATACTCGGCCACATCCTTCTTCATACCTCTCCATCAGAAATGCTCCTTGAGATCCCTGTACATCCTGGTGCTACCTGGGTGCATAGCATAAGGCGTATTGTGCGCCTCATCCAGAATCTCATCCTTCACCTCCTTAACATCTGGAATACAAAGCCTATTCTCGACTGTCAAGAGTCCATCATCAATCACCACCGTGTCAGAGTTCTTAACCGCGTGTCGTAACGCTAATCAAAATTAAAATAACTAGACTACTACTGTAGCAGTGGCGAGTCTAGGTCGATCCCACAGAGAGTGTGTGTAAAGTTTAAGGAATGAAATTAACTGGTGTTTAGGAAAAAGGGGGTTTTGGATTTTGAAAGATGAAAATAAAATAAAACTAATTAATAAAACACAAATCAAAGAAAACATGAAAAAATGATAAATATGGGGAATTTGGTAGGGACCCGGTTCTTTGGTTCAATCTCGGCCTAAACCTTGACTAAGCATAATTTATTAATTTGTTGTTCTTTAACCTCTCCTAGGAATTATTAATCGTGGATTAAAAATTAACCTGAGTTTTCCCTTAGGTTTTGTTTAATCAAGATACGATCATTGATTAAACCTAACCACCGAACAACCTAGGATACGATCTCTAGATTTAATTAGGCGGTAGCATTACGAATTAGGAAAACTGATTAATCAAGGCAACAACCACATACGATGTGTCATTTAACCTAGGTCATGTTATCCCTAATGATTACGAATCATTAGTCACTACACATGAATTTCAACACAACAATTACGGATTATATTGAAATTCTAGCAATGGGTTTGAAATAACTAGACTATTCAATGAACGCATTAAAATTATCAAATCAGAATGCCCAATAGTTTCATACACAAATAACCAAATAATAACAAAAATTCGTCCATACATAATACCCAAATCAATTAAAACAGGATAACACAATCAATTCCTAATGAGAGAAAGAAACAACAAAATAATAATAAAAATACTTAACCCGGGTCGTCGGTGTCGATTTTACCTCCGAACCGGTGTCGGGAAGTTTAGCTCTTCATGAGTTCTTCCCGATAAATTGCTTCAACCCCATCCAAAGTCTCTACTCAAATACCCCTAATTTGTGTTCAAAGCTTCACTCCATTGTTACTGTTCATCGATGAGACAATTAATTGTTGAAGTTGATGCTGCTCTCCACTGCTTCGTGCCCTGTCGGTGGCTCATCCTGCGCCTGAACCAGCCAGCCAAGCAGCCTAGCTCCAAGCCTCCACCGAAGACCACGCCGCCCAGCTTCAAGCCATCGCCCTCCTGCTGTGTGCGTACTCTCCAGCGCCGCTAACTTATTTCTGTCTCACACTGCCCAGCTCTCGTCTAAGTCTCCGTCACTTACATTAATTACCCATTAATTTCAACTCCTTTATTTATTTATATTGCGTCGACACCTGTTGCCTTCCTTCCCTATGCGTGTCCAACGTCCCGTTAACTCGTTCATGCCTAGGTCTCCCTTGATTTTGTGCCCGTCACTCAAGTTGATTTAATTTTAGGAGCAAAATCCCTTAGTCACGTCTCCCCACCTGTGCGTGATTGTTGATCCTGTACGGTGCGCCTCCACTGTTGAGTCCTATGTTGTGCGTTAATTGCATTTTTGCCTCCTTTAATTTGTTGCCACCGCCTAGGTCCTTTTAAAACCTCAGTAGTTGTTCCTCTTGTGCATTAAAAACGCTACGTCTTTCATTCCAATGCCACCTGTTACCTTTTTTGTCTCTTTAATTTTGTTGCTACTTGAGTTATTGCTCTCTAATCCCATGTCCTGCTGTTTTGTGACAAGACAATTAAGGGTCACTTCTCAATTAAATCCTCTTGGCTCTTCTCTGTTGGCTTCTTTTTGCTTCCTCCGCTGTGTGCTTCAAGTTTTCATACAGTCTCTTGGTCCACGTCCCTCTTCGTCCACGTCTCTCTTGATTTATTTCTCATTTTATGCTCCCCTCGCGTGATGTCCGTGGCTGTTGATGTTGCGTGATTACTGTAGTTAATTCAAGGACCATTTAATTGCCGCAACATTTTAAAACCCTCAGCTCCCTTGTAGCTCATTTGACAATTAAAATGCCACTCAATTAAATCTCACTTGTGTCTTCGGTGCTTCCATTTCTCTTGCTCGTTATTTTTTTCTTCTTCCTCGATGAAAGAAAAAAGATATTAATCTTCGAAAAATGATCTATATGTCACGCATTCGACTCACTTTAATTTCTTTGCTTTCAAAATTGTACCTAAAAACAAATATGAATTAAAGTGAGTATTTTAATCATTTTTGTATCGATAATCGCTAAGTGAAAATAATTAAAAATATCAACAATTAAGCACATATCAGTTCTTACCCTTCTAAATCTCTTCCCGAAGCTTACTCAGTTCTGCATCCTGAACCTGCAACTCTCTCACCTTTTCTATGAGGATCGGTCTCACCCTAAAAGTAGCAATCACACAATCAGGCTCCTCCTGCTTTAAACTGATCCGGAGCTTAGCCATCTCTTCCAATAGCGGCAGATAAACTGTTTGAACATATGCTATGGAAGAATTCCTGCTCAAGGCATCTGCAACCACATTCGCCTTACCTGGATGATACTCAATCAACAGGTCATAGTCTTTAAGCAGCTCAATCCACCTCCTCTGTCTCAAATTCAGCTCCCTCTGACTCAACAAATATTTGAGACTCTTGTGATCTGTAAAGATCCGAGTCTGGACCCCATACAAATAATGCCTCTAGATCTTCAAGGCAAAGATCACAGCTGCTAACTCCAGATCATGGGTCGGATAATTCACCTCATAAGGCTTTAGCTTCCGTGAGGCATATTCTATCACCTTATCTCCCTGCATAAGTACACATCTCAATCCCTTTCTGGAAGCATCACTATACACAGTATAACCCCCCTCTCCTGTAGGCAAAACTAGAATTGGTGCACTAGTCAATATGTGCTTGAGCTCCTCAAAGCTCTGTTGGCACTCATCACTCCAGACAAACTTCTAATTCTTTCTCAATAATTTAGTCAAAGGAGCAGCAATCATTGAGAAACCCTCCACGAATCTCCTATAGTAGCCTGCTAACCCTAGAAAGCTCCTCACCTCTTTCACTGTCGTCGGAGCGTACCAGTTCACTACAGCTTCAATCTTTTTTGGATCCACATGCACCCCATTCTTAGAAATAATGTGGCCAAGGAAGACTACTTCATGTAGCCAAATTCACATTTAGTGAATTTGACATAAAGCTCTCTTTCTCTCAACCGCTGCAATACAATTCTCAAGTGTTCCTCATGTTCTTCCACACTCTTGGAATACACCAGAATATCGTCGATGAACACGATCACAAACTGATCCAAAAACTCCTTAAAGACTCTGTTCATCAGATCCATGAAAGCAGCAGGAGCATTGGTCAGTCCAAAAGGCATAACCAAAAATTCATAATATTCATACCGTGTTCTGAAGGCTGTCTTGCTCACATTAGACTCCTTAATCCTGAGTTGATGGTAGCCAGACCTATGATCGATCTTAAAAAAGACCGTTGCTCCCTGCAGCTGATCAAACAAGTCATCTATTAGAGGCAAAGGACACTTGTTTTTCACTGTCACCTTATTGATCCTCCTGTAGTCAATGCACATTCTCCAGGTTCCATCTTTTTTTTTAACAAACAAGACCGGTGCTCCCCAAGGTAAGGAACTCGGTCGAATAAATCCCTTCTCTAATAACTCTTCCAACTGCTCCTTAAGCTCCTTCAGTTCAGCTGGAGCCATCTTGTAAGGTGGAATAGAAATAGGAGCCGTCCCGGGAGCCAAATCAATAGTAAACTCGATCTCCCTCTCCGATGGTAACCCGGGTAACTCCTCTGGAAACACATCAGGAAATTCCCTCACAATAGGAATTTCCTCCACCCTGCTCTCCTTCATACTCATATCAATGACATATGCCAAGAAAACTTCACAGCCTCTTCCCATCAGTTTATCAGCTAACAAAGCTGAAATAAGCCTTGGCGGCGATATATTTCTATCCCCTCTGAAAATGACTTTCTGACCATCACCCAGATCAAACTCCACTTCCTTTAGACCACAATCAAGCTTTGCCCAATATTTTTCCATTACATCCATTCCGACAATAACATCCAACCCCTTCAGATCTAGAGGTAGCAGATCCACTACCAAACTAGATTCCTTGATAACAAGCCCACAATCTCTAAAGATCCAGTTTACAATAACATTCCTCCATAACGGAGTGCTAATAAGCAGAAAATTATCCAAAGTAACTGACTGCATACCAGGTAAGACTATATTGGCATAAACAAAGGAATGTGTGAAACCAGAGTCAAATAAAATATATACATCAGAATGAAATAGCTGAGCCATACCAGTAACAACTTCCGGTGCGGCTGCAGCTTCCTCCCGAGTCATAGCAAACACCCTTGCCTGTACTTGCCCTCTCAGCCTCCCTGGAGGAATAGGCTTCTTCACTGACCCAGAACTGCCCACTCCAGCAGCTGGCCTGGTTCTCACTGTTTTTGCTCTCCTCGGTACCTGTGGTTGAGATCCTTCCCCTCTGGCCATCTGAGGACAGTCTTTAATCCGATGTCCCTTCTCTCCACACTTGAAACAGGCACCCAACAGCTTGTAGCACTCACCCCGATGTAGCTTCCCACAATGCTCACATTGAGGGTTCTGGTTTTTGCTTCTCTCAGTTCTGCTATTTCCTCCCACTAAGGAGGCTTGCACTAACACTGCCCTGGACTGCTTGCCTGGAGTAGTAGCACTACTGCCACCCTGAATTTGTGCACGGAAACTCTTTTCACCCCTAACAGCTGTCTGAGCACTGCTCCCTCGCCTGGATGTCTACTCTTTACTCTTTCTCTTCCTGCTCACCTCCTGCCTAATGTTCTCCAGCTTCTCAGCTTGGAGTGTAGCATCCACCAGCTGTTGATAATCACAGAAATTGTGAATAATTACTTTCTCCTTGATTCCCAGGTGGAGGCCTCCCTCAAACTTGCGGCACTTGTCTTCTTCATTGACTACAATGTGAGATGCATATCTAGATAATTGAGTGAACCTCAACTCATACTCACTCACAGACATCTCCCTTTTAGTCAGATTCAAGAACTCTCGAGCCTTCTCCTAGATGTAGACCCGGGAAAGGTACTTCTTCCGAAACACCTCCCCAAAATCCCTCCATGTAAGCACTAGTGGCACAGCCTGACTCTGTGGCACCGACTCCCACCAGTGGAGAGCCTCCCCCTACAATAAACTCACTGCATACTCCAGCTTTTCTTCATCTGTGCACTTCATCTGCACCAGGACCCTCTCTGTCCTCTTCATCCAAGATTCAGCTTCCTCTGGATTGGTGGTACCATGAAAGTCCACCACTCCATACTTCCGCAGCTTGTCATATTACCCGCCCCTAACCACTGGAGCTGGCACCTGAGCCTGAGACCCTTGGCCCATGGCATAGGTGAAAGCCTGGGCAAATGCTTGGAAGAACTACAGATCCATTGCAGGCATAGGAGGAGGAGGAGGAGGAGGAGACGATGGCTCCTCAGGTTGCACACTAGGTGCCTCTGAGTCGGGAGTAGAGTGTGTCCCTGCAGCTTGTGGAACATGCGACTCATCTGGGCTCCCCTGGCGAGAGCTAGAGCGAGGCCGAGCTCCTCGAATTCCACTCCGAGGTGGCATATTTACTCCTTCAAAATAAAACCAATGAAAAACTTTAGTTCATGCAAAAACAATTTTCAAAGTGTATAGTACGCTTTAAATAATGCAAAATCATGTAAAATAAAAAGTCAGTCATGTAAAACAATTTAAAACAATGCAAAAAAAATGCAATTTCTGCAAATAATTCAATTTCACAAGAATATATAATAGGTCACAAAAACCCTCAATTTCTCCTTCAACCCGGACCTAAACCGAAATCCTCTGATACCATAAGTGTTGGAAACCCACCCTGGTGAGTCACGGGCCCGACGTCCTACGTGACATCTGGATGCGCAAATCTATGAGGGAGGAATTCCTCACCACAGAAGAAACTCAAATCAAAACCTATTTCATTTACTTCCGAACGTATCTTGATAAATTCATCCTAAACTCACCCTATAAAATTGATCCACTTAGGGCCCATAATTAAATCCAATTCCTAAGCTAAAATGTAGTTCCATGACTCTAGGTTAATAAAAATCAAAAATCACTTCAATCGGATCTCTCTAGATCATGAAATCACCAAAATACGGGAGCATGTTCAAAATTTCCGTCTAATTGACTCTCTTTGATTAATCCGCAAAATTCAACTTAATTCGAAAATTCTAAATTTTTGCATGAGAGGGTATAATTTTTTTTATAGAAAATCGATACTTCAAAAATCGAGTGAATTGGAGGCCAAACGAAAAAGTTACAAGCAAAAGGGTGAGAGGAAGTTTAATTTGGAAGAAGGAAAAATTAGAAAATGAAAGAGAATTAAAAAATGTGAGGAAGAAGGAAAGAAAATCCAGAATTCCCAATCTGGTCAAAATTCAGAGATTAGGCGTGGGCACGTCTAAAAAATTTAGAGACTAGGCGTGACCACGCCTAAGGATGAAATCTGGAGCTGTAGAAAATTTCATAATTTACAAAAATTATAACTTTTGTTCCTATACTCCAAAATTCACAAATTGGGTATCAAACGAAAACTCAAAGGAAGCTCTACAACTTCCATGAAGGATTCGTAAATTAATTTGATCTCTAAGGAAGCCAAAAGCTACCTCAAAGTTACTGCTAAAATAATTTTATCCCACACAATGCTAGAAATTTGAAAAATCAGATCTTTTAACACAATGGCCCAAAAATATCACATTTTACCTCAATAAAAAGATAAAAGGATGATTTACAAATTTCATGCAGGATGAAAAAGTCAATTCAGTCATTAAAAGAGGTAAAAATTCATTAAAAGGAACTGCCTATATAATGACCAATGAAATAGTAAAAATTACAAATGAACAGTAACTGTATCCTTACAATCTCATAACTTCTTACTCCAAATCCCTAAAATTGCATATTATACCTCAATGGAAAGATAAAAAGATGATTTACAACTTCATGAAGGGTTCCAAAGTCAATTCAGTCATTAAAAGAGGTAAAAAGTCACTCAAAGGTACTGCTTATATAATAACCAATGAAACAGTAAAATTGACTAAATGAACAGTAACTGAAATTTTCCCAACCTCATAACTTTTTATTCCTAACTCCAAAAATCGCATATGATACATCAATGGAAAGCGTTAAAGACAATCTACAACTGTTATGAAGAATGTAAAAATCAAAACAGGCTCTAAAAAGGTGAAAAACCCTTCCAAAGATACTACACAAACATAACCCTTATCAACAGTAACTGTAATCTTTCAAACCTTATAACTTCTTCATCCTAAGTCCAAAAGTGACAAATTATATACCATTGGAAAGCTCTAAACATGTTCTACAATCTTCAAAAAGGCCTCCCAATCTAATTCAACCATTAAGAGGGTCAAAAATACAAGCAAAGTTATGTCAAATTTTTACAAAAATTTGATAGCACCACCCCTAAAAATCAACTAGCCAAAAACTTCAATCTTTCAATCCAAACTCAAGTACCTGCACATAAACTTCAATCTACACAATTTTCAATCTCCCAAATCATCAACCAATCCATACAAACTAAAAAATTAACTCAAAATGGCAGCAAACACAATCTCACTCTTTTTGTCAATTCAAACCATACATTAATACATTTTGGGCATACACAAAAATACATTCAAACTCAAATCTATTGTAATTACATGGAAGATATAAGGTATTACAAGGCTTTAGAGGGCATTTTAGACGAAATACATCAAAGTATCAAAAGACAAAATACAAAGAAGGTCATTTGTCCAAAATGCTATCCAAAGCCTTGTTTTCTAAAAGATAACTTCAAAAGCAAAATGCATAGGAGTATGACTCAATCCTGGTGAGGATACTCGTTACCTCGCTCGTCGCCTGTGGAGGGGAAAAATGGGGTGTGAGCTCAACGGCTCAGTGGGTAATAGCTTAATAATCAAGAAATAAGCAAAAACATTCTTTATTCATTTATTTTCAAAGCAAATTTCACATTGATAAAAACATTTCCAATTTATTAAACCTCTTCACAAAAACTCATCACATCAAACTATTTACAAATCAATATATCACCTAATCATTGAAAAAGTGGTTCGGGTGGATCCGAAACGAAACGTACTACACATTCCCGCAAAGCGGTCATGTGTAGCCGTGAACTTATGGGAGTCCGTGAGGAGCTCCAATGCTACTAGCGGGCGGGCGGAAGAAGCCTATAATTTGACAAGTGCACCTGACTCTTAAGGGACCACCACAAACCCAAAGAAAACATGCATATCACATAATTCACACCATTCATACATATTAGCCACTAATGGCCCTTACAAAATTCACTTTCACATACTTGCCCAAATCACATATTCGAATCTTTTTCACTTGTCAAACAATTGTACACATATTTTCACAAGGTCTTAACATATAAAAGACATCTCATACAAGTTTAAATCATCCAAAAGAGTAATTAATACAAAATTTATAAGTCATTGGAAAGCATTAAAAATAGCATTTATTATAAAAACTTCAACATGCCTATTAACTCAATTATTAAGAAATCACCCACCTTAATTCCTTTAGCTCTAATCTTGGTCAATTTGCCTTTCCTCTAACTCCAATTGCCTCTCTTGACCTTCATTAAGCACAATTATCCCATATGAATAAGAGATAACAAAATTGGAAATTCTAAGTGGAGGAAAATCATGAATTAAAACCTACATAACCTTACCCATGCCTTTACTAAACTATTTGAACCAAAACCTGTCTAAATTTATCAAAGAATTTCAAAATCCCTTACCTTAGGAACAACCCACGAAATTGCTTCTTTTGTCTCTTATGGAAAATTAAACTCTTCCTCTTCCTTTTTCCTTCTTAAGGAACTCTCAAAACTCTTTTCTAAAACAAAGTAAGCTAAAGCCGTAACCTTCTCTTCTTCTTCTTCTTCTTCTTCTTCTTCTTCTTCTCCTTCCTTCAACCGAAAGTCTCCTCTCCCTCTCTTTTCTTTTGTAAGTTTCGTAAGTCTCCTAAAAGACTTAGGGAAAATTGTTTCTAACTTATAAAACCTAAGCTAAAACTACGTAGTTTCATTAAATCTCTTCTTTTCCTTGCAATTTCGTGGCTCTTCCACCTCACTAACGGCAACTCCTCACTCATTTCTTTCCTTCTTTCATTCTCCTTTAAATTGCAATTAAAAAGACTATAATGCCCCTCCTTACAAGCCTTAAGCCTTAAAAAACCTAAGTGATCTACCTAAATTGCCCTCAATTTATCTTATTCCTTTAATTTCTAATAACTTATCAAAACTCTAATTTTAACTAAATTCCTTCATTTAATAATCATTAACTAAGCACTAAAAACCTCAAATTAATTACTAAAAGGAATTTAAGCAAACTGAACCAAAAAAAATAATTTAACATGCTTATTTACTATGAAAAAGAAATCGGGGCCCAACAAAAAGATCAAAAGAACAAAATTGTTTATATATGCAAAGAAGCTAAACCTTATCATCCAACAAAATGAAGAATTTTAGTACTGTGTGACAAATTCATTTAAGGGGAAACATTAAAGATGTAAAAACCAGAAAAATCAAAGCTTAGGCAATCATTACGCTTCTAATATTTTACTTAAAGAAGAAGAGGAAACGACACTAAAGAAGTATACCAAAGACATGGAGATTCACAATTCTATAAGGAAGTAGAAATCACCTATCAACCAGTATCAGAATAGTTATAAGAACACCACATTTTTTCATTATTCAGTCAAAGCTAGGTCCTTAACAAATAGAATCTTCTTTATAACTAAGGTTGATGGTACTAATATCTCCATACAACATGAGTTGAAGGCAGAAGTATTCAACTATTTTAATGTTGGGATATAAACAAATAGCAGATCCTCATTTCCTTTCATTAGATCCTTTATAGTTTTCTCAATAAAAAGAGAAAAAGCTCCTCATGCAATCTAGTATATATTCAGGAGATTGAAAAAATAATTTTTTAGTTGAATCTTTACAAGGCTACAAGCTCCTATGGCTTCAATGGATTCTTCTTCTACAGGCTCGAATAGATTTAATGGATTTTTCTTCCAAAAACCATCGCCAATGATTAGACAAATTGTAATTGATGCAACCCATTGGTTCATCTCTAAGGGCAGGGTTCTAAAAGAATTAAAAAAAACATATCTAATTGGTCCTTGAAAAACATAACCTAAGCTTTTTAATTCATTATAGGCCAATAGTTTGATGCATTTTTTTTATAAAGCTATCTCTAAAATATTTCCCACTAGATTAAAGAGAGTTTTACACTCACCGTTATGAAACTTTCAAGGAGCTTTCTTGGAGGGAAGAGTTATAGAGGATAATATACTACTGGTGCAAGAATTATTTAAAGATTATACAAGGAAAAGGTTCTAAAAAATTGTGCTTCAAATTTTTATTTCGACAAGGCATTCAATTCCATAAGATGGGAATTCACCATGTAGTTGCTCCATTTATTTGAATTTTCATATTAATTTTATACTTGGATTAGGGACTGGATCTCCTTCTCTTCTTACAGCATCCTAGTTAAAGTGGAATCTATAAAACTCTTTAAAGGAATCAAAGGATTGAGCCAAGGAGACCCTCTATCTCTATACTTCTTCATTTTATAAATGAATCTTTCTCAAGATAGCTAGTCACAGTATCTCCCTAAGTCCAGGTTGTGAGTTTTAGAACAAATACAAAGAAATTGGCCTTACTAACCTATACTTTATTGATAATCTCCTAGTTTTTTGCAAGTCTAAAGATAGGTCCATTTACACTATCAAATCTAGCTTGAAGATGTTCAAAGAACTTTCAGGCCTATATATAATTCATAATAAAAGCCAACTAATCTTTTCACTGAATGCGATGAATGAAGAAGATTATTTTTTAAAAATATTAGGTTTTTAATTCATACAACCACCTTTCACATATTTGGGACTACCAGTATCGACTAGAAAACTAAGGTATATGGATTATATCCCTTTGGTGGAAAAAGCACCAAAAAACCTCATTATTAGACGAATAAGGACTTATCTCATACTGAAAGACTTATGTTGATAAAAGTTATGCTAAAATCCCTTCACATATATTGGTTAGATCATATAACACTCTTAAAAGTGGTTATCAAGACATTTGAAAAAATTATGAGAGCTTTCATATGGGGAGGAAGAAAGGAAGGAAAAGCACTGACTAAGGTAAGGTGGGAAGAAGTTTGTAAGTCAAAGGATGAAGTGTTAGAGTAGTGCCCTAAAGGCAATCGCCTTTAGCGCGTTTTGTACAAAATTGTGTACATTCTTTATAAATAAATAAAGAAAGGCATATTTCATTACGTTCTTGTTCATTATTTATGAGCGATATTGATCAATAAGCAAATTAATGAAGTCCATGATATATGACATAGCATGAAGGAAATTATGGCGTGATCATACTCGAGATTCCTATCATGTGCAATTATGTCAAGATATCTAAATTATCCTAGTCATAGGATTCTTGAGGCGGACATCAGAATCCGGAAAGACTAACACATCTCAAGCTCCTTGACTTGATCAAGCGGTGGATCTCGAAGCTGTAAATATGAGATATTTAGGGTTGAGATGTGGATGCTTACTAGAGGTAGTAAGTACATTGGTTGACCTGCTATGAGATCATCACATGGATGTACTATTCTAATGTCAGTGATAATCTCATCATAGCAATGGTGCAAGTATCCTTAGACTTGAGGTGCTCAAGGATATCTTGGATACTGATTCTGTGCTTTGACTCCATTCCTTGTTGCCTCACAGAGGTCGCTCATAGGGTGGTGATTGGGTACAGTTTGAGATATTCGAAGGTAATTGAGTAGCCAATAGAGGATTCACCACTTCTGTGATAGCAGAAGATGATACCCATGGCCTCTTGTTTGGGTCATTACTTGGAAATCTTTGATCAGAGTACATATGTCATGAAGAGTGTCTTCGTTGACATACTTAGTATTAAGTAATGAGTCCCAGGACAAGAACTGAAATCACTTGGACTAGATTTGACGTAGTCAGTCTAGTAAGAGTTGACACATTGCCCATACTCATAACCAAGTGGGGTATAGCATGGTGTAAGGACGAATTGCACGGTAATTGTCTATGGAAAGGTTCGTGATATGGTCCATGATGAATATATGTTTATTCGTCAAACCAATTACTTTTCGGTCAATTGAGGGTCATGATGTGTTGCTAGATACCGCTCATGACTTGTTTAGATTAAGTGTTGATCTAAGTGGCCAACATAACCGGAAACCTAATGGGTCACACGCCTAAGAGTGTCTCGGAGAATTTGTAAAATAGTTTTGGACAGAGTTCCAATATATGGAGAGCAAAAGGATTAAATGGATCCCGATGAGATCGAGATATGTCCTGATGAGATCGCGACATCGATATTGTTGAAAAAGCGTTTCGGAGGTTTTCCCATCTTTGGGACCTCGGAGGCGGTAAGACCAACCCCAGTGTGACTGGACCACTTCAGCATTTATTTATATATATATAATTAATTAATTAATTAAAGAATTAATTAATATATATATATATATATGGTATGTACGTGGATGGAGGAGATGGAGCTTTAAAAACTTCTTCTTTAATGCTTAGTCATCAAGCATTAAATGACAAAATGACAAAATAATGAAGATGAAAGATGATGATGCTCGTTGATGATGTATAAGAGGTTTAAAAACAAGTTTTAAACCTAAGTGCATAAGGGCTTCATCGTGGGTTGATGAAAGAAGAAAGATAGGTTTGGAAAACCTAAGAGAAAAGTGTTCTCTCCTTCTCCATCATCGATCTCTTCATCTCCTTCAAGCTTCTTCATCTCTTCCTCCATCATTAGTCTCAAGCTCTCCAAGGACAAAGGTAGGAGCTAGCACTCTTTACTTTATTCTAACTATTCCTAGGTCAAAGGGTTTGTCCCGGTTAGGTTTTCCGATCTCTGCGTGGATACCATTAGAGACGGTCTCCTTTGGTCGTTTTGGTTTGACTTTGTTATATAGTCACATGGATCTTGGCTTTCGGGAAGGTCCCGGAACAAAAATTTTTGTTTTCCACACACCGTGGGCATGTGATGCTCACACCGGGATTTTCCTACATGAAGGAGGGCTAGGAATCACCAAGATAAACCTAACAATCAATGTCCTTATTGCTAAAATAATTTAGAAAGTAATTGAAGGAAGAGAAACCTTATGTCTTAGATGGATTCACGTACATATCCTTAAAATTACAAGCATTTAGGAACTGAGCACTGAAACAAGAACTTCTTATTTTTTGTGGTAACTCCTCAAAGCTAAGGAAGTTCTATCGAACTTTATAAAGTGATAAATTAGGAATGACAGGAGAGAATCCTTGTATTTTGATCATTGAGGCAAGGAAAGACCCTCAATACACTCTTAATTACGTGATCACTTGCTAGCTAAATAACCCTTAAATGATAAAATGGAGATATGGGTACTAGGGATAATTAGAGCAATTATCTAGCAATAATCTCCAATTTCATTGTAGATTATAATCCTCAATAAGGTAGAGAGGATACCTACATTTGGTTAGGACACTCTTCATGTAGGCTATCCAATCGTTCTTACAGGAATCTTATAAGGGAAAAAGGAAACAAAGTTGAATGAAATCCAGTCATCTAGAACAATTCTCTAACCCTTAAGGTATCCTTTCTATTATGGTCAACAATAAAGAATGGCCTAACCAATAAGGACAAGTCAATTTTCTAAATGTTCAAAAAAACTGTGAACTATGTAAAGTAGAGAGGGAAACCATCTCCCACCTATTTTTTGACGGCTACTACACAAAATGAGTCTGGGATAAAATCCAATACAACACCAACATGAGGAGGAAAATGTAAAATTTAACTTCTATGGACACCAGCTCCTGGAGGATAGAACAATAATGACTGAAGAAAGAGAGATCATCTCAATATATTAGGGAACATGTATTTATAAAATATAGATGAAAAGAAATCATAGATGTTTCCAAAAGACAACAAAAAAAATATAAGGAAAACTTGTTAATTGAGATTAGGCAACAAAGCAGAGAGCAACTTATCTCCAAAAGTACCGACAATTGAGATACCTCTTCCCATATAAAAAAACTGTAAGCAATTGAAGCTTATCGATCCTAGTGCATCTTTGGTTATAAAAGATGAAGATAATAATCTCCAAAGAGCTAGCTACTCCATTGATGAATTGCTTTTCCTTATGGTCACCTATTTCAACTTCCCCTTCAAGTTCTTTTAAGCAACAAGGTAAAACATGGATGAAGATGTATGCTACCAAAAGGAACAAGTGGGAGATGTAAGTGAACGCTAAACATGCACCATCTTTTGCAAATGTAGAACAGTAAGACAAGTGTCCTTATATAATCTCTGAACTAGTTAGTACAATCCAACCTTAGCTTAAGTATTGGAGTGGGTTTGTTGCAAAACACTTTAACTATGCAAATTATTTTATATGCGAAATTCTTACTTTTATTAATGAAATCCTTTAACTTTTAAAAAAATTCAATTGTACAACCTTTAGCAATATACACAAAATAAGAGAAAAGAAAGTAACTAATATTCTTTCCAATACAAAGTCTAATTATAATTATAATTAAAGTTAATTTAATTTTAATATATTTTATATTTAATCTTTGGAGTTTCTTAAACTTCAAAATTATATTCAATCTAATAATAATTAATATTTTATATTTAATTGCTCTATATTTATGACTCATTAAGTTCCTAATAAATTAACAATAATTATAAACTCTAATTATAATTTATTAAAAATTAAATAAACTAATATTATTTTAAATTTTAGTTAAACAATTTATAATTATAGATTAAGATTTTTATCTAGTAATATACCATAACCATCCTAATTTTATGAATATCAAAATAGTTTAACTTAACTTATTCATGCATGTTTATAATGTATTATTTAATATTTCATTATCTAATATCCATCGAAATTAATGTTTCTCTATATTAAATTTAATCATAATTTTTACAAATTATTAATTGATTAATAATTGATATTTGTAAAATATTAATCTTAACTTACCATGTTTGGAGAATTCTCAAATCATTAAGTTAATAGTGGGGTTTGCATCTTAATATTTTATAAAAGGACTAAACCCCTTATAGTTTATGTACTACTTTACACTCTAATGTTAATAAAAGAGTACTCATTGTACCATATACACTAATAGAGTCCTCATTTTGTTAAATCATATTAAATGAGTTGTTAGTTCAACCCACATGACTTGACAATATAGCAATATAGAGCCCACAAAGCCTACATAACTTTACATGACAATTTTGAATAAAAACAATTTAAAGATATTTTACTTTGAATTATTTAATTTTTATTACATAATTCAATTCATCAAATAGATTAAAATCATTCCAAAATAAATCTTTGATCTCTTAAATTATAAGGTGTGTGAGCTGTCACATAAGTTAGTTTGACAATTTAATTATTATGATCTAACAAAATAATCACTTCGTTTGGGTCATGGCTAAAAGTATTATTTTATTAATGTTATAATATGAAATAGTATCAAAGGTAGTGATAGAGAATTACTTATAAACTTTGAAAGTTCAAATTGCATATTTACCTCAAATCATTACTAATTAAGAACATTAGATCATTTTACTTGATTACTTGAGGATGACAAACTTTTCATTAACTTACTTACATTTCTTCATATAATTCATATTATACCAAAATAATATCAATTGATCCACTTTAAATATGGTAGTTCATAACTAGTATTACAAGTAGGAATGTCAAAGCTTGCTTAGCTTGGCCTAACTAGCCTAAATAGAACTAAGTTGATCAAGCTTTAAACTGGTCTTAAGCTTTTTTTTAGAAAATTTTAAGCTTCAGACTAAGCTTAGGTTTAAGTTTCCTTTCCCAACAAGCTCGAAGCCAAATTTTTTTTTATAAAAATAACATCATTTTCATTTTTTAAAGTTAAAATAATATATTTAATTGAGCTTGACTAGTGCTTAATCGAGTTTTATGTCTTTCAAGCCTGATTGGGCTTCGACCGAGAGTCTCATACCCAAGTGATTGAGCCAAGTTTACATTATAAATTGGCTGCATTTTCATAACTACTTATGCATTCGTTGACTCCTAATTGATGATTTTTGTGCTTAAATTGGTTCCTCATAACGAGCTCTTTTAATTCGCAATTTGTCAGTAAATTGTCATAATTTGATACAAATTTCTCTATAATTTTCATGAGGACAATTGATACTGCAAATTGTTATTTTATTGCAGGAGCAAAGGAGTCAATCCATCAGAAAGTCAACAGGTCATGAGGTCATATCCGCACGTCGCGACGCATGTTAATCCGCACGTCGCAACGAGCAAATCACTTCCACACGTCGCGACGCATGTTAATTCGTACGTCGCGATGAGCAAGCAATTCCACACATCGCGACGAATATTTATTCACATGTCGCGACGTACGAGCAGATATCTGACCTTAAATGGAAAGTTTGCCTCACTGCTTTGACCCGACCCGCATCCATTATATAAAAACCTTGCTATTTTTAGGTCAGAGAATATACTAGAAGACGTCTGGAGGCAGCAGATAGACGAGATTCTACTCCATCACCATTCTCCATTTCCATCATAGTCGATCATCACCATTATTCCACCGCCAGCATCTTCTGTCACCATAGGAGGCGTCCAATCTTCACAAGTCGTGAGAGAGTCCGGAAACATGAACAGCTAAACCACATTTCCTCTTGAAGATGTAGCAATGACTTGAGTTCACCGGAAGCTTTAAAGGGGAGTAATCATTTAGTGTCTGAAGTTTAGTTATATTTGTGTAAACTCTGAGTTAGAGATTACATCTGTATAGCTAGATTAGCATGGTTAATAGTTTAACCGTGTGCTGAACACTATGTTGCGATTTGGACAAAGTTATTTGTAGAATTCATGCTTAATATATGAAGTCTCATATATGTCATTCGGTTATTGCATTGACTCTCAAAATCTGCCTAGTTGTGTTTGATTTAGATGGTTGTGTTTTTATCTGATTGACCTATTGCATTTACTTGTCCAATTTTCACACTAAGGTTTTTAACAAAGATTTAAATGATGGAGTTCATTAATTAAATCTTTGGACCTAAAGAGTCCTTTAGGGTTGATCTTTCGAAACTTAGTGGATTCTATCCCCGAAAAATCATTTTGAACCGTGATAGCCTGCGCCCATTTTCAAGAGGATTTATTATCATTTGCTCATTACCCAAAATTTCAATTTCATTTATTTCACTAAAAATCCAAAAATATTCTTTTATACTTTTTTTGCAATTTTAATTAATGTTACTAGTTCTTTCAATGACCAAACCCCCATTTTATCAACTTTAATTGCAAATTTTGACATTTAGGCTAGCTTAGACCTTTTTCACTTAGTTCCAATTAAGTGAGACGACCCGAGGTTGCAACCTATACCGCAATCTTGGAATTTATTATTTTTGACCGGTTTCTGAGGATCGATCTTAAGGTACAATCGACAGAGCTGTGATCAAATTGGCGCCGTTGCCGGGGAACCAAGAAATTGGTTTACCGTAGGATAGCCATTGTCATTCATTTCAATTGTCGTTGATAATCGGAAACATTGTTTTTGCTTGCATTTAGGATAGTTTAATTTTCACACTTGTTCATAGTATAGGTTTTGATTTTCCTTTGCGCAAGCATACTCCATATTTTAATTTTTCTCTTACTTAACAAGTTTTCCACACATACACACTCATACATACATCCACACACTCATACTCTCACATTCATCGCATTTCATTTTTATCCGATTTTGTGTGACTGTGAGAAATTTTGTTACCATTCCTTTTATTTGTGGATTGATTTTTGTGCATGCCCAGGAGAGGTAGACTTGTTCAGTTCCAACCTGAAATTGAGAGACATTTGTGGAAACTTAGAAAAGAGAGGAAAGAACAAGAGAGGAGTAGAGTAGTTGAGCGAGAAAGAGAAATTATGGCTGAGAATCCTCACATTTTCCCAAATCCTGACTTTCCTGCACACCAACCTAGAAATGGAACTAATGGAGGAAATGGTGAGCATGAGAGAGTAGGAGAGAACAATGAGAACCAGAGACGTAGGACTATTAGGGAAGCAACAACCGGCGTGCATTATGATCCATTCTGCTTTGCTTGCCCTAATTTTGATGTTAATTTTGAGATAAAAGGTTTGTTGATTAATTCCCTTCCTAAATTTCATGGCTTGGCAGGAGAAGATCCATATATGCACCTACAAGCTTTGACGATGATCTGTCAGAGTATGAAGCTAGTAGGAGCTACTTTGGATCAAGTGTTGTGAAAGGTATTTTATTTGTCCTTGGAAGGAAAGGCACGAGAGTGGTACATGAGTCTTCCGAGGCATGTGGCCAATGCTAATCATAGCTGGGCCAACCTGAGGAAGGCCTTTTTGGAGAAATATTTTCTAGCCTCTAGGACATCTTCGATGAGGAAGGAAATTTACTCAGCTCGACAGGAGTATGATGAATCACTGTATGACTATTGGAACCGCTTCCAAGATCTTCTGTCCAGATGCCCCCATCACCAAATTCCTGATGAATAATTGGTGCAATATTTCTATGATGGGTTGAAGAGTCAAGAGAAAAGTATGTTAGATGCTGCATCTGGAGGATCTCTGATTGACCTTACAGCATTGGAAGCATGGGACCTGATCAAGAAGATGGCCTTAAACCATCAACAATACAGTGTGAGAGATTCCAGAGGATTGAATGAATTGGGAGCTTTAAATACTCAAGCCAAGAGAATGGAAAGTGCGGAAACAAAGGTAGATTCGCTGGAGAACAGGATAACATCACAGTTGTCTTGTATTACTGCAGAGTTAAAGAACTTGAATGTGCATCGCCCATCATCTTCAACGGATATTACTGCACCCAGTTGTGACACTTGTGGGTCGGTGATGCACATATCAAGTGTATGCCCTGGAAGATATGAAGAGGTGTCAGCAGTATATCCAGGGAGAGCTAATCAGAAGTGGGATCCATACTCCAACACATACAATGAGGGATGGAAGTCCAATCCAAGATTTGGTTAGAGGAATGAAGAAAATAGGGCTCAAAACAGATTTTCACAAGGATGAGGAGCTGGTACTTCCACTGGCCAGTTCCCTAATCAACAGCAAGCCCTAATAGTCCCCCCAAAGGAAGACACCAACCAGTTGCTTCACAGTATGATGACTCTGATGAAGGAAGAGAGGGATTCTAATACTAACCAGTTTAATGCCATTGCTTCTCTTATTCAACAGGATTCCTCAAAGACTGCTGCTAGGTTCAATGCCTTAAAGAAAAGAATGGAACAATGGGAGACCAAGGCGGAGAACATTAACTCATATGTCACTCAGTTGTCTAACAACATGAGTGAGAATCAAGCTAAAAGCAGTGGGACTATTCATTCTAATACTGTGATGAATCTGAAGAGTCTCAATGCAATTGCCCTCCGGAGTGGGAAGCAAGTGAGGTTTAATCCTCAAGTAGATGAAGAGGCATGTGATGAGGATGTTGAAAGTGAGGCAGTACCTCCACCCAAGGAAAAGATTAAAAAATCAGAAAGTGTGAGGGAAGAAGATCTATTAAAAGAGAAAAAGCATGCTTCAAGAAACAAGGGAACTACTTCAGAGAGTTCCAATGATCAAGCTGAAAATGGAGAATTAAGCAAGCAAGCCAGCAAAGGTAAGGAGGTAAGTATTCAAGACCTTCCTTTTCCAAACTCATATTTGATGAGCAAGCGCATGAATGAGATTAAACATGAAAAGGAAATCATTGAATTGTTTGGGAAAGTAGAGGTGAATGTTCCTTTGCTTGACTTGGTGAAGAGAGTTCCGGCCTATGCTAAATATTTGAAGGACTTGTGCACCAACAAGAGAAAGTTTAGGCCAAATGAGAGAGTCCAAGTGAGCTCCAATGTATCAGCTTTGTTCAAACCGCAAATACCTGTCAAGTGTCAAGACCCTGGATCTTTCACCATTCCTTGCATCTTAGGGAAAGTGACTATAGGAAGAGCTTTGTTAGATCTGGGGGCTGCCATAAATGTGATGCCTAAGTCAATCTACGAGGCCCTAGGAGTGAAAAGTATAAAACCTACATCTGTAGTTTTATAATTGGCTGATAGATCCTTTAGGCATCCAGTGGGTATCATTGAGGACATTTTGGTCCAGGTTAAAGGCTTAGTATTTCCTGCTGATTTTTATGTGCTTGATATATCTTCTGAAGTTGTGCAGGATACTTCCTTCATTCTCGGGCGACCCTTTTTTCGGACTGCAAGCACCATGATCAGTATGAAGGAAGGTAAGATCACCATGGAGGTAGGTGACCTGTAGGGACCCGATCTCGAAGACCGGACCCCAACCGAAAAACGAAACAAAAGACGGATAACAAAGAGGCGGAACGAATAAATCGAAGCAAATCAATTATGAATCGAAAGCGAATTGGATCGAAGCAAACAAATTGCTTATTCGAATTTAAACAAATTCCGACATCCGTAAACAAACACTTTAGATAGCTTATTGCATTGCGTTGGAAACCTTAAACTTAATCTATCCAATTCAGTGCAAATTTTTCCTTTTTCTTATTTTTCATTCCTTCTCTTCTTATTCCTCTTTATTCAAAGCTCATACTAATCAAAACAATATCATTTCCCTTTTTGGAAATTCATTCTAAACAAAATCCCACTTACTTTATTCTTCATGTCCAAGCCACATCTCATCAATAAATTCAAAACTTGTCATTCGCTTTATTTGCCAATAAACACTTAATACGTACCACTTTACTACCCTACAAAAATCGGGCAGCATAACGACTATATTTTATTAACCCAAAACCTGCAATACACATTCACAAACTTATACATTCACAGCTTACTCTCACTTTTATAATCCAGCTCAAACACACAATCCCCAAATCAATACACAAATCTCATCATGCAATACAATTCATACACAATCCAAATCATAATTAATCTCTACTCAATTTACATAACTCAAGTTCTTATACAATTTCACAATCCGAATACATCACGAATTAAACGCTTACATTATACTAATGGCATTCCATGCCATAACCAATTACCAATGTTCATAACCCAAAGTACACAATGTACAATAATTCAAATCTTGACAATAATTCAATGGAATCACGTATAAACAGAAACTCTCATTCATTTTCCACCCGGTCTTCTTCTCATCACCTGTGGATGGGAATGAAGGGGGGGTGAGCTTAAAAAGCCCATGGGTAACATGCTTATAACCAATCATAAGCAAAACTATTGAAATTGTTCATTTCCATTGTAAAACTCTCTTTGAAAATTCATGTAACACATATTTCCCAAGTTGACAATTTGTCAAGAAATTTAGAAACTTCATAAATCATGATTCAATGCATCAAAACACATTTGATGAGATTTTTTCTTCAAAGCATACTAATCAATTTCATCACATCACAACACATCAAATGCAAATGCATAAATCAAATGGCTCGAGAGGTTCCGTGAACGGAACAGAGAAACTGAAGTTTACTCCGTGAACGGAACGAGTCCACTTTTCGGATCTCGTGGGGCACAAGCGGTTAGCCGGGAGAAGGCTTTAACGAAACGGTTCCTCTCTTGCCAAACAAGGCACATAAACAATGCTCAAACTCATTTCATTGAAATGAAATGCTTTCATGCTTTTCATATTCTTTTCCTTCTTTCCATTCAAATCAAAATGCTATGACACAATTCAATGGCATAACATAATCATGCTCACAATGCATTTTTGCACGTTCACAACAATTCACAATTTATCAATTCAAATTCGATTCATGGAGTATATGAACACATATAAACCAATTCTTCAAATCATTTGAAAACAATATATGCATAATTATAAAATACTTGAAATCACTTTATTCTTTCAACAATTTGGGAAAATTTTTAATGGCTTATTATTCAACTATAAACATGAAACCCACCTCATATCCATGCTTGGAGCTTGATCCAATCATCAATTGTCCATAGCTTCCTTTGTTCTTCCACTTTAAAATTACCTAAACATATCCACCCAAAATTCAATATCATAACCATCATATTTCACAAACCCATAAGGTTTCCAACCTATCTATATCGCAATCTTTCAAAATCTCCAACTCATATAATTTGGCATAAGTTCTAATTAATTTCTCATCCAAAATTAAACATAACCCAATGCATAATCACTCAAATTAACTTCATAATCAACAGACCCATATCCATCTTAAGCCAAATCAACCAAAAACTCACTAAAAACTCAAAGATCAAAACCATCTCTTACCTTTTATCTTCTTCATTTTCAAAAATCTTCTTGCTTGGAAGGAAACTCTTGACTTCTTCCATCCTTTCCTTCATAAATCCACAAGAAAACAAGCTTGGAACCTTCAAAATCCTGGAACCCTAACTCTTCCTCCTTCTTTCTCCACGAAATCTCCTTTCTCTCTTCCTTATCCTTATTTCTTCTTTCTTCCTCTAGAATTTTCGTAGGCCTCTAAAAAAACGACACTCCCCTCTTCTTTATATGCCATGTCATAAAAATGGGGGTGAAAAGACCCTTATGCCCCTCCTCAAATGCCTATAAACTTTAATCTCTAAGTTAACTTCCAAAACTGCCCCTGAATATTTCTTTAAGTCATGCTCACTTGCGGACATGTTTCGCACCATCCATTTGAAGGAATTTGTCAAAATTTCCTTCTAGATAAATGTTCCTCTATGTCTTAATTTCATAATGCCTTAAGAATCATCCAATTCGGAGCACTATATCAAAAGTTATGTTCAAAACATGTCGGACACACCATTTGCTAACACATTTTCTAGCAAATCACTTCCTTCCACACATAAACATTCTTAAAGGCTAAATTGAAATTTCATTTCTTCATAACAATTATAGCCCCATGTCTTAACTTTATTTCACCTCAAACATCGCTTCAATCGGATCTCCACCGATCCCGAATTTCACAAAATACTGAACTATATTCAAAAACTTTCCTGTCTCACTTTGATTCAAATAATCTTGCTCAATTAAATTTTTAAAAATTCATAAATTTCACATAACCTGAAATTCATAGTCTTAGGAATCCAACGCTTCTAGAACTAAGTCATTCGGATGTCGGACGGAAAAGATATAAGCAAAAGATTTGACAAGGTCGGATGAGGAAGGAAAATAGCAAGATCAGAATGAGACGAATCATTCCGATTATCATAAGATTCAATCAAACTCTTTTAATTCAACTCCAAATGATACAAATTTTCATGGAGAGAAGTATACATGTGTTAGGAATTCAATTCTTCAAGAATCACCTCAATCCGAGGTCGGATGAGTGAGTTATGATCAAAACAATTCAACATGTTCAAACCCTAAATCGGTTTGAAACTCTTTTGGAGTAAATGCCATAACTTTCTTTAAAAATATCTAAATGCCTTCGTTCTTGTGCCATTTGAAAGATAACATCAATATCTACAACTCGTATTAGAGGCCTCGAAGCGAGATTCGGCCTCTAAAATGGTCAAAATTGCGTTTTTCACCAGTTGACCCGTGGCTGTCCGTTAAACGGACACATACGGCCCAAAAAGCACCAAAACATCCAAGAATGTCCGTTAAACGGACATACATGTCCGCCTAATGGACATGAGCAAGGGGAGGGGTCCTTTTGACCCGAGGCTGTCCGTTAAACGGACTTCCATGTCCGTTTAACGGACATGCGATTTCCAAAAACCTCTCCAACCTTTTTCCAATGCTTCTCACAACCAAACTAACATCATATACACTTATAATCTCCACAAATTTACTTATTCAAAGGCCTAAACACTTCATAACAATTCAAGCAATGAATTCAATTTATGAACTTCTCAAATCTCAACTAAATTGATTCATCAAAACCTCAAATTTCAAACATTCATCAAAGCTGTCACTAACATCAATCTTATATAACATCATAACTTGTATCAACTATAACTCTTAACTCCGATCTTGAAATCTTGCATACTTAATCTCGTTGGAAAGATAAAAGAGCAAGCTACAACTTCAAAGAAGGCAACTTTGGCCAATTCTATTTCAATCATTCTCTAATTTCCTTTGAATCAGCATATACATTTTTATTCTACATTCAACCTCAATGCACATGATTTCCTACATTCAATAGCATCATGTCATTTACCAAATTTTCTCTCTTACTCTTGCATAATATCTCACATATATGACCATAATTCATACTAAGGGTTTCTCAACTCACTATCCTTACATAAACCCATATCTCATTAAGGCACAAATAACATTTGTAACTCACTTTATACACCAACACATTCATTTACTTTCATACTCACATTTCTAATTTCCACTCAAGGATCGGGGTCCAACATGACCAACAGGTGAGCTTTAACATGTATGAGGCAATGAAACATCCGCACGAGGATTATTCACTTTTAGGTGTAAATATGATTAATTTAGCTGTGGATAATGCTTGCCAAAACTATATGTTACAAAAGGATCCTTTGGATGCTGGATTACATTCATTTGATCTAGGAAAAAGGTTTTCTGTCCATGTTTCAGGGAAGCAGGAGGGACTAGCCACGACCACCTACAAGGAGCCGGACTTAACGCCAGAAGAAAGAGGGAGTGATCTTTTTTCTCTTGAACTTCATAAATTGACTCCTTCTGTTGTGAAACCTCCTGAGCTTGAGCTCAAACCCCTCCCTCCAACCTTAAAGTATGCCTTTCTCGAGTATAATGAGCGATTACCTGTAATAATTGCTAGTACCTTGTCCTACACTGAGGAAGAGAGACTCATGAATGTTTTGAGGAAACACAAGAGAGCTATAGGGTGGACTCTAGCAGATATACCCGGCATTAGCCTAGCCATTTGCACACACAGGATCTTATTGAGTGAGGGGTCAAAATCGGTGAGGCAACCTCAAAGAAGACTTAACCCAATTATCTTAGATGTTGTGAAGAAGGAAATAACGAAATTGTGCAGGGATAATATATCCCATTTCTGATAGTGAGTGGGTTAGTCCAATTCATGTAGTGCCTAAAAAGAGTGGAATAACAGTGGTAAAAAATGATAGGGATGAGCTTATTCCTACCCGAGTGCAAAATTCGTGGCGTGTGTGTATAGATTATAGACGATTAAATGATGCCACAAGAAAAGACCATTTCCCTCTTCCCTTTATTGATCAAATGCTTGAGCGGCTTGCGGGTAAGTCACATTATTGTTTTTTGGATGGTTTCTCTGGATATTTTCAAGTACCTATTGCACCAGAGAACCAGGACAAAACCACATTTACATGTCTTTTTGGCACCTTTGCATATCGAAGTATGCCTTTTGGTTTATGTAATGCCCCAGGAACTTTCCAGCGTTGTGTGATGGCTGTTTTCTGTGAATTTTTAGAGGAATGTATGAAAGTATTTATGGATGATTTCACAATCTATGATGATTCTTTTGATGCTTGTTTATCCAGCCTTGCAAAAGTTTTACAAAGATGCATTGAAAAGAATTTGATTTTGAACTTTGAGAAATGTCATTTCATGGTCAATGAAGGTATCGTGCTTGGTCATTTAATTTCTAGCAAGGGGATTGAAGTGGATAAAGCTAAGATTGAGGTTATATCTTCTTTGCCTTACCCTACTTGTATTCGTGACATACGATCATTTTTGGGTCATGCAGGATTTTACAGGGGTTTCATAAAGGATTTCAGCAAAATTGCATTACCTCTCTCCAAGTTTTTACAAAAAGATGAAAATTTTGAATTTGATGATTCCTGCAAGATTGCCTTCAACATGCTGAAATCAAAACTCATTTCTCCACCTATTTTAGTTGCTCCTGATTGGAACTTACCTTTTGAGCTTTCATGTGACGCATCTAATTGTGTTGTAGGGGCTATGTTGGGTCAACGGGAGGAAAGATTGCCAAGAGTTATTGCATATGCCTCGAAAACACTGGATTCAACTCAAGTCAACTATACAACAACTGAAAAAGAGTTGTTTGCAATAGATTTTGCTTTGGAAAAATTTAGGCAATATTTGTTAAACTCACATGTTACCATTTTTACTGATCATGCAGCTGTTCGTTATCTCCTCAAGAAACCACAATCAAAGCCTAGGCTGATCCGGTGGCCATTGCTACTACAAGAATTTGATATCGAGATTAAGGATCGAGCAGGAGCAGCAAACCATGTGGCTGACCATTTGAGCAGGCTACCGAACGACACACAGGGAGTGGATTCCTCTGAACTTACCTGTGATTCATTTCCCGATTCGGTTTTATGTGCTTCAATCATTAAAGAACCTTGGTATGCACATATTGTTAATTACCTAATGTCCGGACTCACTCCTCCTTTTATGTCTCAGGCACAAGCTCATAAGTTAAAAAGTGAAGCTCGGCATTACATTTGGGATGCCCCTCATTTGTGGAGAATGTGCAGTGACCAGGTGATCAAAAAATGTGTGCCTCATGAAGAGTATGATGATATAATTTCGGCTTGTCATTCAATGGTTTGTGGTGGGCATTTCAGTGCAAGAAAAACATCTAGGAAAATTCTCGAGTCTAGTTTTTATTGGCCTACCCTTTTTAAGGATTCATTTAATTTTTGTCGGTCATGTGATAAATGTCAACGATTTGGAGGATTAGGAAAACGACATGAGATGCCACAACAACCTCTCTTATTTTGTGAAATCTTTGATGTTTGGGGAATTGATTTCATGGGCCCATTTCCTCCATCTTTTGGCTTTGTGTGTATCCTTTTAGCTGTGGATTATGTGTCCAAATGGATAGAGGCCATCCCCACTAGAAAAGATGATGCCCAAGCCGTGTCTAAGTTTCTTAAGTCCAATATTTTTTGTCGATTTGGTATACCAAAAGCTGTGGTGAGTGATAGGGGAACCTATTTTTGTAATAGAGTCATTGATAACTTATTTTTGAAATTTGGGGTCACTCACAAAGTCTCCACTGCATATCACCCACAAACCAATAGACAAGCTGAAGTTTCAAACAGAGAGGTGAAGCACATTTTGGAGAAAATTGTAAAGCCATCAAAGAAGGATTGGAGCCTTCGCCTCGAGGAAGCACTATGGGCATATCGGACTGCTTATAAATCCTCCATAGGTATGTCCCCTTACCTTTTGATTTATAGAAAGGCTTGCCATTTACCTGTGGAATTGGAGCATAAAGCATATTGGGCAATCAAACAATGCAATATGGACTTGGAATCTTCCGGAATGGAGAGGAAGTTGCAACTTCAAGAGCTCGAGGAATTAAGGTTAGAGGCATATGAGCATGCACGAATCTACAAAGAAAAAGCAAAATTGGTGCATGACAAGATCATTCGGAGGAAAAGTTTCAAAGAAGGGGACAAAGTCTTATTATTCAAAGCTTGTTTCGCTTTCAAACATGGGACTTTCAATACTCGTTGGGAGGGACCGTATTTGGTCACGAAGGTGCACAACTTTGGTATGGTTGAGCTTTTACATGAAGAAACTGAAACACGACTCAAGGTGAATGGCCATCTTTTGAAGTTATATCATGAGAACCAAAAACCGCCGTAAATATCAGGTTCTTCGTCTCCTTCACTTGTTTCTTTACTTTTTGTGTTTCGCATTTACTATTTGTCTTCACAAGTTTGGAGGAGAGCCATTTAGATAGATAGCTTCTTTTGTTTTCCTTTCATTTTCCAATAATACTTTCTCAACCCCTTCATGAACTTCTATGCATTTGAGCTTCATCTGCTGTTTCATTAAGGACAATGTGTGTTTTAAGTGTGGGGGAGCTATTTCCCCATTTATCTTTCATATTGCATGCCTGTTGATATAGTGTTTATGAATTGTTGGCCAATGGTGCATTCTTTCGATAAACTTGGTGAATTTTAAACTTTTCTGTCATTCTGCATCCCTTCATCGCGACGAGCGATCACACATCGCGGCGAAGCTATTCTTTCAAGTGCGTATACGTCGCGACGTCTGCACGTCGGGACGTACACTGTTATACGTCGCGACGTCACCGTATTGCATGAATGATTTTTGCCTAATTCTTCCATTCAATCAAACATTTTCTGCACTGGACTTTTGTAGCTATTGTCTTCAAAGCTTTTACTAGTTTCAAAATAATGCTTGAGTTTTTGAAAATAACTCCCATCCTTTTAATGATAGTTGGAATTGGCAAAATTTTGCTTTTCATGTTTTCAAAACAAAGTGAATGGAAGCATGCTAACAAAGTAGCATTTTAAGTTTTTGAGACTTGAGATTGTTTTTAGAGTCAATACCCTTGTTGGAAGGATAGTTGAGCCCAAAATTTTCTTTTAATTTTCATACTTAATATATGAAGTCTCATATATGTCATTCGGTTATTGCATTGACTATCAAAATCTGCCTAGTTGTGTTTGATTTAGATGGTTGTGTTTTTATCCGATTAACCTATTGCATTTACTTGTCCAATTTTCACACTAAGGTTTTTAACAAAGATTTAAATGATGGAGTTCATTAATTAAATCTTTGGACCTAAAGAGTCCTTTAGGGTTGATCTTTCGAAACTTAGTGGATTCTATCCCCGAAAAATCATTTTGAACCGTGATAGCCTACGCCTATTTTCAAGAGGATTTATTATCATTTGCTCATTACCCAAAATTTCAATTTCATTTATTTCATTAAAAATCCAAAAATATTCTTTTATACTTTTTCTCCAATTTTAATTACTATTACTAGTTCTTTCAATGACCAAACCCCCATTTTATCAACTTTAATTGCAATTTTTGACATTTAGGCTAGCTTAGACCTTTTTCACTTGGTTCCAATTAAGTGAGACGACCCGAGGTTGCAACCTATACCGCAATCTTGGAATTTATTATTTTTGACCGGTTTCTGAGGATCGATCTTAAGGTTGAATCGACAGAGCCGCAATCAAATTTGGTCCGACCTGTCGAATTTACTATTATATCCAAGCAGTACTATAATTTTTTTTCCTGACCTAGCCTATTGTTACCCTTAACTAAAAGATAGTTATTTTATCTGAAATTCCTTGATAATCTTAAGTCTGAGGATTAATTATAAAATTTTCATAATAATGATATTCACAAATAGATAAGCAATATTCCACTTAGGATCCTTATTAGTGGACCAATTTAGTGAACATATTCTCTAATAAACATTCAAATGTTTATTTAATTATCACTATACTTTAGTTTATAGGACCAACTACTTTCTTTAAAAGAAAGAACATAGCATATAGTAGCTTTACCATTTCATTAATATCTCATTTTAGTGTATAACTCAAAATAATTTAGAAACAATACTTAAATTCAATTTGAAATTCATAATTGTGATCATATCATAATTATAATTGTTTATCATTTCTTATATAGGTTTTATTTTGAGAAAGGTAAGTTATCTCATAATTATCCTTGAGTAACAAGAACACAACATTAATTGCTATATTTATTTTCTTCAGTTTTATTTTTCTTTTTAAGGAATTAAATGTTTTCATTAGCCATTCTAGCAAATTAGAATGCCTAATAATACAAAGTGTTACTAAGCAAGCTTAAAACGCTTCTATATTGTTTGCATATAGCTGAAAGGGTTAGAAACTACATGTTCATATCACTTGTGAGCTTAATCCACTACATATTTTATTGGATTAGGAACACCAGGCGATTAGCCTTAATCACCCTAATATCTACAAAACTAAAGGTACCACTACTACCCTTTAGATCTCTCAGGCTCATCTCTATGATAATTTTAATAAGTAAGTAACATCTATCCATTGAAGCATCTTTTGATCTTTGATTGCATATGTTGTTTGATAAAATGTTTTATAGGTTGATGATGTCTAATGTTCATACAATGCTCTAGGTGTTCCTTGAGTAATCATTATGTGGGACTTTCTATGGTGAAGACACAATTGTAGCCTAATATGGTCCCTCGGATCATTGACAAATGCTTCACAACTTATCTCTAGGTCTTTAAAGACTCTATTATATCTCTCATCCCACAATGCTATAACTAAGTACGAGAACAGTATCTTGTAAATCCATTTATATTCCCTATTTACATGTTAGTGTTTTACTGCTCTAGTTAATTAATTCCTACTATGCATCCAGTACACTTTTAAGTGCACACCTTTAGGACATCTCCTTCAATGCCTTGTTTAAAAATGGGCATAAAAAAATAGATGGTTAATGGACTCCAGGTTAAACTTATTGTTAAGACAAGATGTTCTTAACACATTCATATTAGAAACCTAAGATACGTGTAAGAAAGATAGGTATGCATGATACACAAATAGTTCATGAGAACACGAAGATTGATGTGCTATCGAGAATTGGTCTAAACCTCTAAGCCAACTTTTACAATTTGCGTGGGATAGGTCTTGTCATCGAATTGCCTATTTTATTATGGATTTGTTATTTTCTAATCAGTAGCTGTTAGGTAGTTGTTGAATCCTTTTTTTTACCAATCGTGGTCTTAAGTTTAGGAGTAGCAATTAAACTCCACGTATTTAAGGTCTTAAAAATTCAGTAAAGGAGGTAAGCACATTTTTATCCAAACTCTATGGTTTATTCTCACCTTGAGACAATTCTATTTATTTATTAATTGTAAATGAGCCTTGATTAGGACCTATTATTTGGTATCAGAGCTAATTTTACCATGGTAACCAATAAGGAAAGAATAGAAAATGTAAAAGCTGGGCTAGGAGGACTTCAAGACAGCCTAAGTCGAATGGAACTTGGCTTTGCTAACAAGTTGCATCAAATAGAGATCACCATCAATAGACTATCCAAAGTTTTGCTTTAAAATAAGAAAGTATCCAATAGTAACACCAATGGTCGCAATGGTCATTTTTGCAATAATAGAGAAGAATTTTGAGATTATTTAAAAGGAGGAAGGCTAACATTTTCATCAAATTTGGCTAAATTGGAGTTCCATAGATATTCAGGTGATGATCCCATTAAATGGTTCAATAGAGTGGAATAGTTCTTTGAATACCAAGGCACCATAGAAGCACAAAAGGTGTCATTGTCTTCTTTCCATCTTAAGGGCGGAGCTAACTAATGGTACCAGTGACTAAGCCGGGCTTATAAGGAAGGAGAGAGAGAGGTGACATAGGAAATTTTCAATGAAGAGTTATTAGCTCATTTTGGTCCTACTGAATGCAAAGATTTCACCAAAGCTTTATCAAGGGTAAGGCAAGTCAGCTCGTTATGTGATTTCCAGAAGGAATTTGAAAGATTAGGGAACCTAGTGTAAGGATGGACTTAAAAGGCCTTAGTAGGAATGTTCATGGGTAGTCTTAAACCTAAGTTAGCTAACAGAATTCGGATGTTCAAGCCTAAGTCTTTAATAGAGGCAATCATCCTTGCTCATATACAAGATGAACAGCTAGCTCGTTAAAGGAGAATTATACATTCACCACTCAACAAAGCATTGTTAGAGCTTCCAACCCCATTAAAAGCCAAATTTTCACCTCTAATAAAGCGACTTTCATGGGAATAAATGCAAAAATGACATGCCCAAGGCCTTTGTTTTAATTGTGACGAAAAAATCACTATATGGCATAAATGTCAAGGACCTCAATTGTTATTGCTAGAAGGAGACACTAGTAATAATGATGAAGATGGTGGTGCTATAAGAAGTCATTAACTGAGTTACAATAGGAGCCAGAATTGCTTTACATGTTTTAACAGGATGGATAATATGATGTCGTGGTACTCATTGATAGTGACTCTAAGCACAACTTCATAAGTTAAAAGATAGCAAGTTTGTTACAACTTTCAGTGGTTCCCACTAAACCCTTCAATGTAAGAGTAGCTAATGGAAGGCCATTGAAATGCCAAAGGTGATTTGAGCATGTGTAAATTCTACTCCAATGTATTCCTTTTTCTCTTACACTTTATTCTTTACCACTAATTGGGTTGGACTTGGTTTTATGCGTGCAATGGTTGGAACAACTTAGAACCGTAGTGTGTAATTGGAAGAAGATGGCCATGGAGTTTCAATGGAACAATCAATTCCAAAGACTACAAGGGATAGATAAACAACTTATTCAAGCTACATCTTTGAGAGTTATTTCAAAAGAATTAAGATAAGGAAGTTCCATGTTTGTTGTTTGTTTTTTGGCAAATGGAGGAAAATATACCATAAGGTTGACATCCAGATATGCAACAATTATTGGAAGCCTTGGATGATTTTTCCAATAACCAAAACAATTGCCACTAATAAAGGAAGTGGATCATCGAATTATTCTAAAAGATCAAACCGAACTTGGCAATGTGAGATCCTACAGGTATACCTATTTTCAAAAAGCTAAAATTGAAAAACAAGTTCATGAAATGTTAAACTTAGGGCTTATGTGATCAAGCACTAGTCATTTTTCCTCCCTATTTTATTGGTAAAAAGGAAAGATGGAACATGACGCTTTTGCACTGACTATGGAGCCCTTAATGACATGACCATTAAAGACCAATTTCCCATTCCTACCTTTGATGATATATTAGATGAGCTTTATGGTTCAACTTATTTTGCAAAACTTAATCTTAAAGCTAGTTACCATCAAGTTCGAGTAGATCCTAAAGATATTCTTAAAACTACATTTCATACTCATAATGGTCATTACGAATATTTAATCTTGCGTTTTGGTCTTTGTAATGCACTGTCTACATTTTAAGTCATTATGAATTCTATTTTTTGTCTTTACCTTTGCAAATTTATACTAGTCTTTTTTATGATATTTTGATTTATAGCCCCAATCAGACCATGCATCTTTAACATGTTAAAAAAGCTTTTGAAATATTTAAGCATCGTCAATTTTTTATTAAGATAAGCAAGTGTGCTTTTGGACAATAAGAATTAGAGTACTTGGACCATATTATTACCCCTCATGGTGTAAATGTGAATTAAAAAAATTGATGCAATAACTAATTGTCCTATGCCTACTAATGTTTTAGAATTACGTTAGGCCTTACAAGTTACTACAAGAAATTTGCATTCAATTATGGAATCTTGGCTCAACCACTCACCAATTTGTTAAAGGAAGGTCAATTTGGATGGCCTGAAGAAATGACAAAGGCATTCATAATTCTTAAGCGAGCTATGACATTAACTCCATCTTTAGCAATGCTAAATTTTAACAAGTCATTTGTGATTGAATCAGATGCTTCGGGGGAAGGAATAAGAGCAGTTCTCACTCAACAAGGCAAACTGATTGCGTTTATGAGTCGAGCTTTAGGACTATCTAAGCAATCATTGTCTAAGTATTGTAAAGAAATGTTAGCAATTACCCAAGTTATTTGGATAAAGTAACCCTGTTTGTTGGGATAAAAGTTTTATATTCAAATTAATCAACGCAACCTCATGTACTTATTAGAGTAGCATATTTCAACATCAAACAACAAAAATAGCTGACTAAGTTGCTTGGTTATGACTATGCAATTTATTATAAACTAGAATGTGAGAATTCAACAGCTGATGCCATCTCAATAGTAGTTGGCAGCCCCAATCTGGATGCTTTATTTGTTTCACAGGTTAATATATGGGAGGGAATAAAAAAAGCAACATTTGGACACATTTATATGGATAAAATTGACAAATTGGTAATGGACAATCCAAGAACTCCTTATTCTTGGCACAATAGACTAGTTTTCTACAAAAATTGGGTAGTTGTGCCACAAAACTCCCAAATAATTCCTCAACTATTAAGGGAGTTTCATTATTCTCACTTTGGTGGACATTCTAGACTTTTACGCACATAAAAGAGATTAGCACAACAGTTTTATTGGCCTTCTATACAGCGAGATGTGCAATATTATGTTTCTTCTTATGATATTTGCCTAAGAGCAAAAGTTGAAGGTCTCTCTCCAACAGGTCTCTTACAATCTTTACCAATTCTGTGTCAAGTGTGGGATAATATAACCATGGACTTCATTGAAGTTCTTCCAACTTCTAATAGCAGAAACATCATCTTTGTGGTGGGAGATCACCTCAGCCAATCAGCCCATTTTTTGTCGTTAGCTCATTCTTTCACTATAAAACCAATAGCTAAAAAAATTTGTAGAAGGTGTGGTGAAGTTGTATGGAATGCCATGAAAAATTATTGCTGATTGAAACCCTGTGTTTATTAGTTATTTTTGGCATGAGTTCTTTAAACTCTCAGGAACTCAACTAAAAATAAGCTTTGCTTACCACCCTCAAACTGATGGACAAACATAGGTAGTAAATCAATATGCTTAGTACCTCAGATGCTTTATTCACCAATAGCCCCGTAAGTGGAGCTCTCTTTTTCCATGGGCTGAGTTCCAGTACAACACCTCTTACCATGCTTATACAGTAATGACACTCTTTCAAGCTCTTTATAATCACCTCCCATCAACCATTCCTCATTAACAAGCGGGCTCCTCACCAGTGCATAAAGTAGATTAAAGTCTAACTTCAAGAGATGACTTATTATGCTAACTCAAATCCAATATACATGCTACCAACAATCAAATTAAACAAATAGCATATGCAAAGTAAAGGGATATTGAATTTTGGGAAAGTGACATGGTCTATTTAAAGCTCCATATGTTTCAACAACAATCAGTTTTCAAAAGAGCATTTCAGAAGCTAGCAATTTAATTTTATAGCCCTTTTCAAGTTAAGAAAAAAATAGAAAGGTGGCCTATAAACTCAAATTACCTGAGGAATCTCATGTCCATCCAATCTTCTATGTTTCGCTGCTAAAGAAAAAAATAGGTGAGACAACTACTGTTACTATTGATTTGCCACCTATTATTGATAATGGCGGACTTATTCTCAAACTTAATGCTATATTGTATACTAGATGGGTTAAACAAGGAGCTTGGTTTGTTGAAAAAAACTTGGTTAAATGGAACAGTCTTCCTATAGAGGATGCAACTTGGGAAAATGCTAAGCAATTGCTAGATCAATTCATGAATGTGGACCTTGGGGACAAGGTCCCATTGAAAAATGGGAGTATTGTTAAGACAAGATGTTCTCAACACATTTCTATTAGAAACCCAAGATATATGTAAGAAAGATAGGCATGCATGATACACAAGTGGTGTATGAGAACACGAAGATTAATGTCTTGCCAAGAATTGGTCCAAGCCTCAAAGCCAACTTCCACGAATTGCATTAGATAGGTCTTGTCGTGAAGTGACTATTTTATTATGTATTTATCATTTACTGATTAGTAGTTATTGAATCCTTTTTTTAGCAATCGTAGTAATCGTGATCTTTAGTTTAGGAGTATTTCTATTTATTTAGCAATTGTAATTGAGCTTTGATTGGGACCTATCACTTACACAAGTAGCATCAATTAGCTATATGTAGAACTTACTGTAGTCTATTAGTGGTAAGCAATTTCCTCTTTATTGCTAGCCATGTAAAGTATGAAGCAATGGGTGTGCATGTTTAAACTAATTAAATTATACTAAGCCACGGTTTGTTGAGTTCCCCCGAATAATTCCCTTACAGTGAATAATTCACTTATAGTTTTTGTTTTAATATTTGCCTAATTTAGTCAGCACCCAAACAACGTCATCCTCCTTACTAGGAGATAGTGATACATTAAGTAGAAAGTACAACATGTTATGGTATTTTATCCAATTAGGTAATGCCTCCTTATTGGAAAGGACTTCACTGACAATAACATTTTTTGGTTACTTAACCCTTAATTATAGCACTACTTATTGGTATTCCAAAGGACCATAAAGGGACCAACAATCATACTAGATAGCAAGGGCTTTTTTTTCCCCACATATATAGATAATTGATTGTCTTAGCTTGCCTTTACTTTAATATGCTTTAGAGAGGAAGCATTTTTAGGACATCCCATATTCAATCAATTCAAATCCTTTATATATTAACAATGTACCAACTTGACTTATAGAGAGCTCTTACCCTTGATAAGTCTCCAAATTCTATTGGCTAGCATGGTAGCAATCACAACTTTTAGAGAAATTAGGCCCAATCTACCTTATCTTCTAGGAACAAGGACTTCACTCCACTTAACTCTTCCTTTCATACCAAGCTTATTCCCATATTCCATAAAAACTTCCTTAGAAACCTCTTAATCTCTTTAAAAATTGAATAAGATATAACAAGGTGAGAAGTCCAATACACATTCAATGAGTTTAGTACTAAGGAGATTAATTGTACCTACCAACCACAAATAGTGATTTAGAGCTCCAATCACTTATTCTTGCATCTACCCTTTTGATTAAAGGTTTGACATCAGTATAAGAGATAGGAACATTTAGGTAAGTTAGTGGCAACTTCAGACGTTTATAACTTGTAATGAGAAAGAACGAATTAGCATTATGAAAGATGCCGTTAAATAAATATAACCTACTATTTTCATTATTAACCTACAACCCTGATAATTTACTAAACATCATTGATGTAGTTGCCAAGGATAATAATGAGTGATGATTAGCTTTAGAGAATACAAATAGATCATAATTGTAATTAATATAAAGGATCCTAGTTTTCTTGCATCTTGAATAATATTTAAACATCTTATTCCTTTCAACCACCCCTACAAGTAGTCTATTTATAACCTCCATACCTATGAAGAGCAAGTATGGAGAATTTGGGTCACCTTATTAGAGATCTCTCAAGCCTCTAATGATTTTTTATAGTTCACCATAGCTTGGACATTATAAGAGACTTTGGTGATACATTACTCAATCCACTCAATGTATATACAGGAAAATTTAAAGGCTTTTAGATAGTTTAAAATGAACTTCTAGTTTTTATAATCGTAACCTTTTGAAAATAAACTTTCAGCAAACAAATCTTGCCACTTCTCTTTCTTATATAACCATTAAATAGCTCTTGGACTAGTAGAATATCATCACCCATTTGTCTTCTTGGAATATAGGCCTCTTGCTAATATCTAATATGGGTAGGGGATGCCTTTTCTATCCGTTCTACTTGGATTTCGGAAATTATCTTGCATATGGAGTTACAATATGTTAACGGGCAAAAATCCTCCATGGATTTTGGGTAACTATATTTTGGAATTAAACTAATAAAGGTCATGTTGATATTCTTTAGTAATTTCCTTTCCTTGAAAAGCTTCCCTGTAGTTGTTGTCATAAAGTTACCTATGATGGCCCCAAGGCTTTTGGAAAAATTGTATGTTCATGCATCTAGTCCTGCAGCCCTGAAAGGGTTAATATATTTAAGGGAAACTTCAATTTCTGACCTAGAGACAGGTCTTGAAAGTATATACTGTATAATTTCTTAATAAAGTGAATAGAAGACATTGCATATGATGAAGAGCCCAACATACTCCTGAAATAATCCTCAACTTCTTTCATCATTTCTTCCTAAGAAGTGATTATGGTATCGTCTGTACTGAAACAATTATATATTTTGAGTTCCTTGTGGCCACTTTCACATGAAAATAGGAAGTCTTTCTATCTCCTTCTGAAATCCATAGCACCTAAAAATGAATATGTAAATGTACAACCATGATGTTAATTACAATAGATAGTTTGAAAACCTTGAAAACAAGTTTTTCCTTTGTTTTGGTACATCGATAAGACAAAATCATCTAATAATAGTTGGTGAGGATCTTTAATATACATAACTAATTTTTGTTGTACTTTTATTTTCATTCTTTCATTTTGATTTATGTTTTTAAACAAAAATAAAAATTATTATTAAAGTTAATTTAGTTATACTTTTGTTACCTATAATAAGTAAATATCAAATAAAATTTAGAGATAAGAAAATTGTGTAAATGAATTAATTAATTTATTTTAATCTCTTATATAATATTTATTAATAAATATTAGTAAAAGGTTATATTATTTTATCAAAAAATTAAAAAAGAAGTGCCTAACCTTTTAATTTCAATTTAGTATATATTCTTTTAAAATTTTAATTAAATGACTAACCTATCAAAACTCTTATAATACAAGTCAAAACATTATTTTAGTTAGTACTTGACCGATGTGATAAGTCCACTAAATATTACATAGATATCCATCAATTAACCACATTAGCAAATGATTAACGTTGATAATATTTTTCTTAAGTTGTATGAGCTTTGAAAAGTTAGTTAATAAATTAAAATCTTTAAAAAGAAAATGGGCACCACGTTAAAAATTTTCGAAAGGTTATAGATTTTAAATTTGTTATCCTTTTATCAATATATATCTATTAATTTATATTTTAATTAATTAAATATTTTAAAATTTTAACATATATGTATTTAAGATATTTTAATCTAATTTATTAAATAGTTATTATATTTTAAAATATTATATATATTTTAATTAATTATAAAATTAAAATAATTAAATTATCATAGTCTTAATTCTTATTAGTAATAGATATTAAATAACTAAATAATATATTTTTAGTTCATGATAAATTTGATTATGAAAAAGAAAAAATCAAAATTTATGAAAAATTGAAAGAAATCAAAATCAAAAACTCAACCAAATAGTTTTATTATTGAATTTGAAATGTGCAATCCAAAAACAAAAAATGTATTAAAACTAAATAATTAATTAAAATAAACACTTTAATAATTTGAATTTTGTCCAAAATTAATGAAATGCAATAGTAATTCTTAATATTTATATTTTTATCAAACAATCAATGGTGTTTTGTAACATCCGTTTCCATACAAAGGATTTGAACCCTAAAAATTGGTACATGTGAGATCAATCAGAGAAATTAGGAAAACACATCTCATGCTCATGTATTATATAACATACACATACACGTGAACAGTACATTTTGCACATGAAAATGACTGTACATGCATTCAAAACATTTCCCGGTATAATTGTTAAGAAATGTGATTGTTTAAGAAAATGTGATTTGTGTGTATGAAAAATTGAGTTGGAGAGGGGCATTGTGGTTTTTTAATTTTTGGAGAATTTAAAAAAAATCTGAATTTTTGAAAAATTTTAAAAAAATTTCTGAAAATTTTGGAGAATTTTCTAGACTAGAAAAAATGTCAAGTGGCAGACTGATTGATTACCGGTAGGAGAAATTACTGTCCAATGACACTAAAAATTTACATATATGATTTTAGAATTTATTAATTTGAGCCATTGGAATTTGAGGAGAAATTGGAGTAGAAATTGGATTTAGTTAGAAAGAGCTTCAAAATGTGACATGCGACAAATGACACAGAAAGAGCTTCAAAATGTGACATGTGGCAAGTGGCACATGTCACTTGCCTAACATGCCACCTTGCTACTCTTTGTTTAATAAAAACCCACTTTCCTTTGGTCATTCTCGATGGTTCTTTTATAAAGTGAAAGGTGGTTTGAAGTGTTTTAAAGTGAAAAGAATCCTCCATCATCTTCGTAGCTCTCTTCTTCTTTATTTGTTTTAGAATTTTTCTCATCTTTTCTTCCTCCTTTCACCTTGCTTTCTCTTCCTTGGGTTCACTAAAAATCCAACCTAAACCTCACCCCCTCTTGTTGATGATGATGATCGTGTGTTGGAGGGAATTAGAGATTTGAGATATTTTTGAAGAGTTGAAGAAGAGGAAGTTTAATTAGGTGAGAAAGATGTTTTATTTATGGTTTTGTAGTAAATTATATCATTTGTGATGTTTGTTCACTAAATTGCATGGGAATTGTGTTTGGAATATATGGGTGTGTGTGTGTGTGAATTTCTTACTTATGTGAATGATGAAGGATATAGAATGTGATAAGTGTGCTTTGTGTTTGAAAATGTCCATAAGTGTAGGTTTTGTGGATACTGTGTTTTGAGGCCAATTCTGGACTGTTATGGTTTGAATTGGCTCAAGTGGCCTTATTGAAAGTTATAGAGAAATGTATTATCTTTTTATTGATATATAATATGCCATTTTTGGATGTAGGAATTGTAAGGTATGAATTTTTGAAGCTTGGATGTAGTTTAGGGTGAGATTATAGGGGGCAGAAACTTTGATTGAGATTTTAATCTTTTTAGAGGTTGAATTTGCTTTCTAGTTTTTCATGAAAATTGTATATTGTGTTCTGAACTTTTCATTGATATAAAACTTAGAATTTTTGGACAATGGCATGGGAAGTCATGATTTTTAGAAAATTGTGTTACTGTTTAGGATGAGAGTTACAGGACAGATATTTTGAAGTGCATTGTTGACCCTTATTGAATTAGAATTTGTCTATGAGTCCTTCATAGAAATTGTAGGGCTATCTGTGATCTTTCCAAGAAGACCAAATTTGTCAAATTTGAACTCCTGAGTGAAAAGTTATGCATTTTGAAAGAAGAGAGAAAAACAAATGAAAAAAAAAAGAAGGGGGGTCTCATGGCGTCGTGAAGGACGACGCTTGCACCCATGAGCTGGTCACAATCGCGATTAGTCACGCAGGCTGACCCGATCCGACCCAACCCGAATCCTCTTCCATTCTTTTGTGTATAACTTTTTTATCCGACCTCCGATTGACTTGATTTTCAAAGCGTCGGATTCCTAAGACATTAGGCTACCTCTCCATGAAAATTTGTAAATTTTAGAGATTAAATTGAAAATGATGGCTTAGATCTAAGTGAGAGGACCGACTGATTATTTTTCTGGACAATATTTTAGCAATATTCAGACCTATAGAGATCCGAATTGGGTAATTTTAGTGTCTATGGATTCCTAAAGCATAGAGGAATTTTTCTATTAAGGAGAGGTAGCCTAGGTTACCCTATGTGGACTGGCTCATTGATCGGGAGCAGTAGACCTGAAAGTATGGTTTTAGAAAATTTGAAATAAGCATAAATTGCGAGTCTAAGGATTTTAGTGCGGCTTACCCTAGGAATAAATGAGTTTTGATATGGGAACAGTTTTTGTGATGAAATTTATGAAATGTTACTGGGATTGTCATGAACATTCATCGTACATATTCCATATTCACATATGCATAAATGAATGCTTAAAATTGTGCAAAATTATTAATGTATGTGCAAAGTATTGCATAAATGGGTTGTGTAGGTTAAAAGTTCACAGTCAGGCGTTTCCAGAATTTGGAAGCAAATGCTAATCTGGAGCATACTGTGAGTAGACCGAGATGGTCTCATTTCTTTCTTTGTTCTGTTTTGTTTCATTTGGTATAAATTGATTGTTGAATGTGATTGATTGTATTGGGTTCTAGACAGGAGGTTGGATGATTGTGATACTGATTTGGATATTAAAGTGCTACTTGAATGTGAATTGAATGAACTATGTGTACTCATGGTGATTGATAAATGTGTTTTGAATGCGCATTACATGAGTGATAAGTGGTGGACTACGGTCCGTTGATAAATAGGTTTTCATTGTGCAATTGCATATGTATGGGATATGTTTCTCAACTCTAATGTTGAGTGCCGGACTACGGTTCGATGACATGTGAAAGTGAGTGTATGTGATTGATGCATTTCATTGCATAAGTGTATGAAATATAAGGGCTGTTGTGACCAGAGTCGCTACTGATCAGAGCTTTAAGCTCAACGAGTGAAAATGAGCTTCGAGCTCAAAGTGATTCAAAGCCTCAGGCTCAACATTTAATGAGCCATGTATCCTCCAAACGGATAAGAAACAGTTATTAATGAGCCCTACATGGGACAGTTCAGGCACTCATTCACAAAAAAATAACAAATAAAAAGTGAGTCTCATGTGCATTGCATATACATAATATGAATGATTAAGTGTATCGAATGTGACTAATGTGAATGTGAATGTGGATTGTGAAATAATGTGAAATGTGAGATGAAGTGAAATTTGAGAATTGTGTGTGTTATGTGACTGGGTGAGCCATCGATGATGGTCACTCACTGAGTTCGCAAAACTCACCCAAAATTTGCAATTATTTTTTCAGGATTTGAAGAATACCCCGTTAGGTAAACGGGAGTATGATTACTGCATTCAAGGGAAAGCTAGAAGTCAGGATCAGTTCGCGTCTGCATTGTGTCTCTGTCTTTTCACATTAAATTGTATTTCTGCAAATCATTGTATTTTGTGTATTTGAATATATTTGTGGTGTATAACTTTCTGCTTTGATTGTTTTAAATGTACAAATTGAAATTCTAGTATTTGAAAACAAAAATTTGACAACTCTTGTAAATGAAAAGGGTTCTGAATAAAAGTGGGCCCAAATTTGGTATTCTTGATCTTTGCGCTCGTTTTAAAAAAATATACTGAATTTTTGACTAAGTGATGTAGCACGCCACCCTCACAGGGCACGGACTCGAAAATCACCATCGATATCGAGTTCGGGTCAAGTAGGAGTGGGGTGTTACAGTTTTTATCTTGTCTTATTTTGATATACCACATTTTTTCATTATTTTGCATTTAAGATAAACATAAAGAAAACTCTTTAGTTAGATAATATTAAGGGATGACAAATTATCAAGTGCCTAACATTTTCTATTTTTTTTCAATTTAGTATCAAATGCTTTAAAATTTTCAATTTAGTTAAAAGCTTTAAAATTTTGAATCAATAATTTCAACATGTTATCTCTGTTAATATTTTGTTATGTGGCTAATGAAGCATATGAATTTTGAAATTTAGAGAGACTACATGGGTCTTATTTAGGGTCAATAATGACACTAATCCATCCAATTTGCTAACAACCCTAATAAGTCATTTATCTCTAAATTTTTTGTTGTCTCTATCGCCCGTCCATCACTTGCTTGTTTATCGTTAGTCTCTCTCAATATCGCAGCCCCTTTTTAATCATATATGTCACAATAATCATTGTTAAATGTTGGCTATTCATTCTTATTACCAATTATCTAGCTCAAATCGCAACTCTAGTTGACATAGATGACAGTTTGGAAAAGATAAAATAAAATTGGTATGACACCCTTGTATGGATTAGATTATTTAAAGCTACTCAAAGTGTTGCAATTTCATTTTAGCTTATCCCTATCTTTTGAAGGTTGGTTAAGCATTTGAGTTCCTATCTCGTTACCGTAATATTCTTTATACTTAATGTAACATTCATATTTTTACTCATGTTCTCTTTATTGTCTATGCTTAGTGTAGCATTCATATTTGTATAAAGGGTTTCATTATCTGTTTGGTACTTAAAGATGGATGGTTAGGATAAAAAATTAACTTTGTTTTACGATGGAAAGTTTGTTTATAAGAAAGATATGGAAAATGTTGTGAAGATGTTAAAAGTTTGGTATTGAAATTGATAAATTTTCTTAATAGGATCCTGAGAGGATGCTTATGGAAGACGTTAAAGGATCTAAAGGAAATGAGTTCCTGTAGAGGGTGCAAAGTGGTAGCATAAAAAATGGTTTAATAAAGGTGAAAAGATTGATGCTTATGTGATTTAAATATGTAAGATTATTATAGAGTATAAGGTGATAAATACCTATGTTGATCATGGATTTAAATTGCCATATTTAGACCAAATTATAATATTGAAATTGATATTGAATGGTTTGAAGCTATTGTTGATGTTCAAGATATTACTAGGATTACAAATATTCCTATAAATTTCACTCAATCTATGTCGTACAATCTATAAATGAAGATGTAAAGGATTGCACAAAAGAAGCTATGATTGTAAGTTACTAAATTTGATCCAATTGAGTAAGAAGAGAATGTATTTATTGATGTAAGGATTACAAAGGAGTTTGATTTGAGTATGATGATAAAGAGTTGGTAGTGTCTAGGGTTTTAGGAATTTTCTTTAACAGAGGACAATTGAAAAAAAGAATATATAAAGAAAAATTTAAGCAGATTATTGAGAATATAAAAAAGATTCAAATCTGACATTTTATTTTGACTTAGATAATATTTGTAGTTCTAAAGAGTAATTGTTAGAGTAGTGCCCTAAAGGCAATCGCCTTTAGCGCGTTTTGTACAAAGTTGTGTACATACTTTATGAATAAATAAAGAAAGGCATAGTTCATTAATTTATTGTTCATTATTTATGAATGATTATTGATCAATAAGCAAATTAATGAAGTCCATGATATATGACATAACATGAAGGAAATTATGATGTGATCATACTATTGAGATTCATATCATGTGCAATTATGCCAGTATCTAAATTATCCCTAGTCATAGGATTACTGAAATTGGACATCATTAATCCGGAGAGACTAGCACATCTCAAACTCCTTGATTTGATCAAGCAGTGGATCTCAGAAACTGTAAATATGAGATATTTAGGGTTGAGATGTGAATGCTTACTAGAGGTAGTGAGTACATTGGATGACCTGCTATGAGATCATCACATGGATGTCCTATTCTAATGTCAGTGATAATCTCATCATAGCAATGGTGCAAATATACTTAGACTTGAGGTACTCAATGATATCTTAGATACTGATTCTGTGCTTTGACTCCATTCCTTGTTGCCTTACACATGTCGCTCATAGGGTGGTGATTGGGTACAGCTTGAGGTATTCGAAGGTAATTGAGTAGCCAATAGAGAATTCACCACTTCTGTGATAGCAGAAGATGATACCCATGGCCTCTTGTCAGGGTCATTACTTGAAAATCTCTAGCCGGAGTAAGTATGTCATGAAGAGTGTCTTCAGTGACATATAAAGTAATGAGTCCCAGGACGAGAACTGATATCACTTGGACTAGAGTTGACGTAGTCAGTCTAGTAAGAGTTGACACTTTGCCCATACTCATAACCAAGTGGGGTATAGCATGGTGAAAGGACGAATTGCACAGTAATTGTCTATGGAAAGGTTCGTGATATGGCTCATGATGAATATATGTTCATTCGTCAAACCAATTACTTTCGGTCAATTGGGGTCATGATGTGTTGCTAGATATCGCTTCATGACTTTTCAGATTAAGTGTTAATCTAAGTGGCCAACATAACCGGAACCTAATGGGTCACACGCATAAGAGTGACTCGGAGAATTAAATAAAATAGTTTTGGATAGAGATCCAATATATGGAGAGCAATAGGATTAAATGGATCCCGATGAGATCGAGATATGTTCCGATGCGATCGCGACATCGATATTGCTGAGATAGGTCTCCGATGGTTTTTCCATACCGGGACCCGGTAGGACCGACCCTAGTGTGACTGGACCACTTCAACACTTATATACACACACACACACATATATATATATATATATAATTAAAGAATTAACTTTTATATATATATATATGTGTGTGTGTGTGTGTGTGTGTGTGTGTGTGTGTGTGTGTTTACGTGGATGGAGAGGAAACTTCCTTCTTTTGCTTAGTCAAAAGTTACATTTAATGGTATTAAATGACTAGAAGACAAAAATGAAAGGCTAGAAGATATGATGATGTTCGTTGGTTTTGTATGAAAGAAGAAGAAAGGGTTTTGAGAAAAAGGTTTTCTCTCTTCTTCATCATCATCGACCTTCATCATCTTCAAGCTCTCCATTTTTCTCCTCTCCAAGCTTCTTCATCGTTTCTCTATAGCTCTCCAGGAACAAAGGTAAGATCTAGCAGTCTTTAATTTGTTCTAGCTATTCCCGGGTCAAAGGGTTTGCCCCGGTTAGGTTCTCCGATCTCTGCGTGGATACCGTTAGAGACGGTCTCCTTTGGTCATTATGGTTTGAGTGTGTTATATAGACATATGGATCCTAGCTTTCGGGAAGGTCCCGGAATATTTTTGTTTTCCGCACCGTGTGCATGTGATGCACACACTGGGATTTTCCTACAATGGTATCAGAGCCACTTGTGTCGTATATAACGAAGAAATCATAACAAGGTCGGAGCTGCCTATTGCTTGTGACAATGATGCATGTTAACTGTGTTAATTTCGAATTCAGTGTAGAAATATTTTTTTCGAAATTTTCTTACTCAGATGTGCTCATAAGAAGTTGTTGAATATGTCTGTGGAAGACCAGAATTTATCAATATGATTTGATATGGTTTTGCTAATTTATTCCCTAATGTTCTGGTTGCTGTGTTTGTGCTCATTCCTTGAACAGGCATAATTGTAAATTCGAGAATAAATTATAGAAAAAAAAATTTCAGATTTTCTTTCACCGACATGTCTCTAAGATATTTATGAATGTCTATGAGGAAGGAAAAATGTTTTCGTGGTGATTTACTATTTATTTGAGAATTTATTGTGTGCTGCTGGGAATAACTGGGTTGAGGAACACAGATTCTACATTGGCTTTGTTGCTGAGGTTGGATGAGTTTTTGTTGGAAATAAATCCTGAAAAAATTCATGGAGCATTTTGAGAACATTTAGTAACCTCTTTAATTTTCTCAGAATTTATTGAAATTGTTTCGATGAGTTTTTCAAGCAAAAGACAGAGCTTGGCAGTTTTGAGAAAGTTACTGGAGCTGTTTTGTTTGGAATGAATGAATGTATATTTCTCAATTCCAATGCCTTGGATCATTTTTAATGTGATTAAAAATATATTATCTTGATTTTGTATGCTTTCCAAAATGATTTTCTTGAAATTGGGTTTCCAAAAATTTTCGGATGTCAAATATGTCACATTAGCGTCTCGTTAGTGTATTTCGTTGTCCTGATTGTTTTGGCCGTCACAATTTTGTGACTAGTGCTGAAGTAATCTTGATAAAGTGTAGACTAGCTAGAGATACTTAGGGTGATAGTTTGATACTCTCAAATTATTTGGAATCTAAATGAATAAGAGTGTATTCATTGATTTCAAGTTTCATGTATAGTATAACTATATATGGTAAGCATGATATAATGAAAGTGTTTCATTGGTACATCATAGTAAAGGATATTACACTTGGTATTGTGAATTTGAAATACACGGATTGAGAAATTAGTCGATTAGAGAGCATGTCAAAAAATATTAGACTAGCACATGCACCAGTCGACTAGCACATGCACCAGTCGACTAGCACATGCACAAGTCGACTACAACATGCAAAGGTGGAATGATGGATGATCAAAAGTATAGACTCAATGTGATTGATGAAATGCCCTAAATCATTCCATATAGTCATGGTGACTATAATCCTACAGCTTGGAGAAGAAGATGATGAGACCAGAGTTTGAAAACCCTCACACATAATATGAAAACTAACGTCTTCCATTAATATGGGGAGAACCAGAGTTTTTATAGAGTTCGGGTTTTTGGGTAAACCCAAGCTCACTCTATATGGATATGTTCGAACCATGGAAATAAGATTTTTGGATTAATGGGTCGGTTTTTACTATAAGCGTTGATTTGTTGAGTAAACTCAAGGTCAACGTGGACAGAGGCAAAATTGGGTAGTGTACATCAGATGTACGCGCATCAAGAGTTGATAACCCAATGTGTGTACATACATCACGAGTTGATAGCACTAGTCGATAGCTGCATCTGGATGCAATTGGTATGTCAGATACCTGCCGATCGATCTAAGGTGGTTTGTTGGGTAAACCCAAGGTCATTTTAGTAATGTCAGATATCTATGATGCAATTGGTATGACCGATACCTACCGATTGACCTAAGGTGGCTTGTTGGGTAAACCCAATGTCATTTTAGTAATGTCGGATATCGACCCACTAGGACACTTTGTCATAATATTTCTTGGATTCGTAATGAGGGTTATGGATTCTTTGAAACTAGTGGGAGCCATATGCATGTCATGCAAGTCCTTATGATCATGCATGTAATTCTAATCTAACATTCTTTCTCTCTTTCCCTATAGGTTATTGAAGATGACTTCCAGTGTGAACTTGCGCTCACTTATGGACTCCAATAAATTAACTGGACCCAACTTTCTAGATTGGCTGAGAAATCTGAGAATTGTTCTCAGATCTGAGGAACTGGGCTATGTCCTAGATGTTCCACTTCCTGATCCACCTGCTGTTGATGCTTCTGATGAGGATCAGAAAGCATATCGTAAGCATCTCAAAGACAGTGACATGGCCACCTGCATTATGCTTGCCTCGATGTCACCAGAGCTGCAGAAGCAGCATGAGTCTATGGATGCTAATACCATAGTGTTTCATCTTAGAGAGCTTTTGATGAGCAAGCTCGGTCTGAAAAGTTTGAGACCTCGAGGTTACTCTTCACTACTAAGATAACTCCAGGTTCATTTGCAGTGCAATATGCACTGAAGATGAATGGGTATATTGAGAGGTTGGTTGTCTTAGGTTTTGTTATAGATTATGAATTAAGTGTTGACTTAATTATAGTTGGATTGTCTGATAGTTATTCACAGTTTGTGTTAAACTATCGGATGAACCAAATATCCACGACAATCCTCGAGTTGATCAAACTCGCCAAGAGCAAGAGCAATCTATCAAGAAGGATAGCAAGGCAGTGCTTATGGTGGCCTCTTCTTCTTCTGGTTCAAAGAAAAAGAATCTAAAGAAGAAAAGGTCTAAGAAACCAAAAGGGAGTGCAGCCAAAAAGAAAACCAAAGCGCGCACAAAGGAACTTGCTTCCATTGTGGCAAGATTAGCCCTTTGGGCGAATCTATAAAAGTCTATCTGGAAGAATTGAAGCGAAGAAGAATCGGATGCCTCGGCTCCTTGGTATGTTTGTCATTGAGGTTAATACTGTTTCTGATCATTACATATGGGTATTAGATACCGGTTGTGGCTCACACATATGCAATGATATACAGGACCTCAGGGACAGTAGACAACTCATGAAGGGAGAGATAGACCTGCGTGTGGGAAATGGAGCAAGAGTTGTTGCATTAGCCGTAGGCACTTATTTTTTGTCACTCCCCAGTGGGCTTGTAATTAAATTGGATGAATGTTATTTTGTACCTGTTTTAAAAAAGAACATATTGTCTGTTTCTTGTTTAAATAAAACTGGTTTCCATTTGACTTTTAGTAACAATGGTTGTTCTATTAGTTTGAATGGAATGCTTTATGGTACTGGTACATTATGCAATGGAATTTACATATTAGATATGTCATATCCAATTATGAATGTCAATGACACGAAAAGATATAAACGAGATAATTTAAAATCAACTTACTTATGGCATTGTCGCCTTGGCCATATAAATGAGAGACGCATAACTAAGCTCCATAAGAATGGTAGTTTAGGATCATTTGATTATGAATCATATGACACATGTGAATCTTGTTTATTAGGCAAGATAACTAAGTTACCCTTTAAGGGAAAGGGTGAACGAGCGACTGGAGTATTAGACCTAATACATTCAGATGTATGTGGTCCGATGTCCATCCATGCTAGAAGTGGTTGTCTTTACTTCATTACCATTATCGATGATTATTCTCGATATGGGTACCTGATTCGATGAGATACAAATCAAGCATTTGAAAAGTTCAAACAATTCAGAAATGAAGTAGAAAACCAACTTGGGAAAAGTATCAAAACATTATGATCCGATCGTGGTGGGGAATACTTAGACCAACAGTTTTTAGATTATCTCAGAGATAATGGGATTTTATCTTAATGGACTCCTCCGTACACACCACAGCATAATGGTGTGGCTGAAAGGAGAAATCGAACCTTGTTAGACATGGTACGATCAATGATGGGCTTTGCAAAGTTATCGAAATCCTTTTGGGGGTATGCACTCGAGACAGCTGTTTACTTGTTAAACAGAGTTCCATAAAAAATAGTTGATGTTACTCCATATGAGATGTGGACTAACAAAAAACTCTATCTTACTCATTTGAAAGTTTGGGGTCGTCCTGTTTATGTGAAGCGGACACAGTCAGATAAACTTGATGCAAAGTCTGACAAGTGTTTGTTCATAGGATATCCTAAAGAAACAATGGGATATCAATTCTACCTTGCTGAGGAACAAAAGGTGTTTGTTTCAAAGCATGTTGTCTTTTTAGAGAAAGAGTTTCTTTTACAAGAAGGCGGTGGGAGCAAAATTGAACTTGAAGAAGTTCAAGATGCTCGAAATGACGCAGATCAACTATTCGAACTCAAGCCGTGACTCATACAGATGAAGTAACATTCAACCTTCTACAACACACGAAGTTCGTAGGTCACGAGGATACGTTGCTCCCGAGAGATATGGATTTCTCGTGAGTGAACAGAATGACGTATTGCTCATAGAAGATGATGAGCCTACCACCTACGAAGAGGTTCTGAAGAGTGCAGAGTCTGAGAAATGGCTTCAAGTCATGAAGGCTGAAATGGATTCCATGTATGAAAACCAAGTATGGACTTGGGATAAGGATCTATAGAGATAGATCAAAAAGGTTGCTTAGTCTTTCACAATCAACGTACATAGACAAGATGCTGAAGAGGTTTAGCATGGAACAATCCAAGAGAGGGTACCTTCCCGTGACTCATGGGATAACACTCTCGAAATCTATGTGTCCTAAGACACAAGATGAGAGGATGCGCATGAATATGATCCCGTATGCATCTGCGATAGGATCTATCATGTACGCTATGCTATGTACGAGACCCAATGTATCATATGCTCTAAGTGTTACGGCGATACCAACCGGATCTGGTGAGGGTCCTTTGGGTGGTATTAAGAATATCCTCAAGTACTTGCGAAGGACTAAGGATGTTTTCTTGATATATGGAGATGCAGATCTCAAAGTGAGCGGGTATACAGATGCCAGTTTTCAATCTGAAAGGGATGATTCCAAATCCCAATCAGGTTATACATTCACACCGCTGACGGCGGAGGCGGTCGGTTGGAAGAGTTCCAAACAAGAGACGGTATCGATTCTACTTAATCGAGGCAAAGTACATTGCCGCTCGAAAGAGAAGGAAGGCGGTTTGGATCAAAAGTTCATTCTTGAACTTGGTGTGGTTCCTAGGCTGTGATGGGCCCATCTGATTGTATTGTGATAATAATGGGGCTATTATGCATGGCGAAGGAACCAAGGTCTCATCAACGATCCAAACACGTACTCCGCAGATATCATCTGATCAGGGAGATCATTGGATGAGGTGATGTCCAGATCGAGAGAATTCCCACCGAGCAAAATATTGCTGATCCGTTAACAAAGCCGTTATCACAGAAAAATTTTGATTCTCATGTAAGCGCCTATGGTATTAGATATCAAGCCGATTGGCTTTAGGTCAAGTGGGAGATTGTTAGAGTAGTGCCCTAAAGGCAATCGCCTTTAGCGCGTTTTGTACAAAGTTGTGTACATACTTTATGAATAAATAAAGAAAGGCATAATTCATTAATTTGTTGTTCATTATTTATGAATGAATATTGATCAATAAGCAAATTAATGAAGTCCATGATATATGACATAGCATGAAGGAAATTATGATGTGATCATACTATTGAGATTCCTATCATGTGCAATTATGCCAGTATCTAAATTATCCCTAGTCATAGGATTACTGAAATTGGACATCATTAATCCGGAGAGATTAGCACATCTCAAGCTCCTTGATTTGATCAAGCAGTGGATCTCAGAAACTGTAAATATGAGATATTTAGGGTTGAGATGTGAATGCTTACTAGAGGTAGTGAGTACATTGGATGACCTGCTATGAGATCATCACATGGATGTCCTATTCTAATGTCAGTGATAATCTCATCATAGCAATGGTGCAAATATCCTTAGACTTGAGGTACTCAATGTAGGAAAATCCCGGTGTGAGCATCACATGCCCACGGTGCGGAAAACAAAAATTTTTATTCCGGGACCTTCCCGAAAGTCAAGATCCATGTGACTATATAACAAAGTCAAACCAAAACGACCAAAGGAGACCGTCTCTAACAGTATCCATGCAGAGATCGGAGAACCTAACCGGGACAAACCCTTTGACCCGGGAATAGCTAGAATAAATTAAAGACTGCTAGATCTTACCTTTGTTCTTGGAGAGCTTGAAGAATAACGATGAAGAAGGAGGATGAGAAGCTTGAAGGAGATGGAGAGCTTGATGATCGATGATGAGAGATCAAAATCTCTTAGGTTTTTACAAAAACCTCTCCTTTTATTAAAACCAACGATCATGCTCTTCTTTCATCTTTCATTTTGTCTTCTTTCCATTTAATGTAAAGATGACAAGGCAAAGGTAGAAGCTTCTTTTTGCCTTTCCACGTTTTAGCTATTATATATATATATATATATATAATAAAGTGAAATGATAAGCTTCCTCCTCCTCCATCCACGTATATATATATATATATATATATATATATATATATATATATATATATATATATATATATATATATATATATATATATAACTTAATTAATTAATAATATATATAAAATAAATGCTAAAGTGGTCCAGTCATACTGGGGTGGTCCTACCAACCTACGGGTCCTAGATGGGAAAACCCCAGAAGCGTTTTTCAGCAATATCGATGTCGCGATTTCATCGGGACATATCTCGATCTCATCGGGATCTATTTAATCCGATTGCTCTCTATATATTGGATCTCTATCCAAAACTATTTTACAAATTCTCCGAGACACTCTTATGCGTGTGACCCATTAGGTTCCCGGTTATGTTGGCCACTTAGATCAACACTTAATCTAAGCAAGTCATGAGCGGTATCTAGCAACACATCATGACCCCCAATTGACCGGAAAGTAATTGGTTTGACGAATGAACATATATTCATCATGGACCATATCACGAACCTTTCCATAGACAATTACCGTGCAATTCGTCCTTTCACCATGCTATACCCCACTTGGTTATGAGTATGGGCAATGTGTCAACTCTTACTAGACTGAATACGTCAAATCTAGTCCAAGTGATTTCAGTTCTTGTCCTGAGACTCATTACTTAATATGTCAATGAAGACACTCTTCACGACATATGTACTCGATCGAGATTTCAAGTAATGACCCGATAAGAGGCCATGGGTATCATCTTTCGCTATCACGAAGTGGTGAATCCTCTATTGGCTACTCAATTACCTTGAATACCTCAAACTGCACTCCAATCACCACCCTATGAGCGACCTCGTGAGGCAACAAGGAATGGAGTCAAAGCACGAATCAACATCCAAGATATCCTTGAGTACCTCAAGTCAAGGATACTTGCACCATTGCTATGATGAGATTATCACCGACATTAGAATAGTACATCCATGTGATGATCTCATGGCAGTCAACCAATGTACTTACTACCTCTAGTAAGCATCCACATCTCAACCCTAAATATCTCATATTTATAGTTTCGAGATCCACCGCTTGATCAAATCAAGGAGCTTGAGATGTGCTAGTCTCCGGATTACCGATGTCCGCCTCGGTAATCCTATGACTAGGGATAATTTAGATCTTGACATAATTGCACATGATAGGAATCTCAGAGTATGATCACATCATAATTTCCTTCATGCTATGTCATATATCATGGACTTCATTAATTTGCTTATTGATCAATATCGGTTCATAAATAATGAACAAGAACGTAATGAAATATGCCTTTCTTTATTTATTTATAAAGAATTGTACACAATTTTGTATTAAACGCAGCGCTAAAGGCGATTGCCTTTGTGGTACTACTCTAACAATCTCCAACTTGACCTAAAGTCAATCGCCTTGATATCTAATACCATAAAGTAGTACATGAGAATCAAAACTCTTACGTGACAATGGCTTTGTCAACGGATCGCAATATTCTCGCTTTCTGTGGGAATTCTCTCTATCGCACATCACCTCGACCAATGATCTCCCGATCGGGTGATATCTCATGAGTACGTATTTGGATCGTTGATGAGACCTTGGTTCCTTCGCCTGCGCAATAGCCCCATTGTTGTCACAATACAACTGTATGGGCCCATCACTACTAGGAACCACACCAAGTTCAGAAATGAACTTCTTGATCCAAACTGCTTCCTTTGCGTTGCGTCTCAAGCAGCAATGTACTCTGCCTCGGTCGTTGAATCAGCAGCCGTCTCTTGTTTGGAACTCTTCCAACCGATCGCTTGCCGATTCGATGTGAATATGTAACTGATTGGGATTTGGAATCATCCTTATCGATTGAAAATTGGCATCAGATACCCGCTCACTGGAGATCTCCATCTCCATATATCAAGAAAACATCCTTAGTCCTTCGCAAGTACTTGAGGATATTCTTGATGACCACCCAAGTGACCCTCACTAGGATCCGATTGGTATCTGCTCGTAACACTTAGAGCATATGATACATCGGGTCTCGTACATAGCATTGCATACATGATAGATCCTACCGCAGATTCATACGGGATCATATCCATGCGCATCCTCTCATCTTGTGTCTTAGGACACATAGATTTCGAGAGTGTTATCCCATGAGTGATGGGAAGGTACCCTCTCTTGGATTGTTCCATGCTAAACCTCTTTAGCATCTTGTCTATGTACGTTGATTGTGAAAGACCAAGCAATCTTTTTGATCTATCTCTATAGATCCTTATCCCAAGGATATAAGTTGCTTCACCAAGGTCTTTCATGGAAAATTGTTTGGACAACCAAATCTTGACTGATTGTAGCATCGAGACATCATTTCCTAGTAATAATATGTCATCTACATATAGCAAAAGGAATACGATTGCAGTCCCATTAACCTTCTTATACGCACAATATTCATCCAAATTTTGTGAGAAACCAAACTCTTTGATTACCTCATCAAAATGAATATTCCAACTCCTGGATGCTTGCTTCAATCCATAGATGGATTTTTGAAGCTTGCATACCTTTTCGCCATCATAGGAAGTGAAGCCCTCAGGTTGTGTCATATACACATCCTCAGCTAGATTTCCATTTAGGAAAACTGTCTTCACATCCATTTGCCATATCTCATAATCATAATGAGTGGCAATGGCTAGGAGTATCCTAATGGATTTAAGCATTGCTACTGGGCTGAAGGTCTCGTCGTAGTCAACTCCTTGTCTTTGACGAAAATCTTTAGCCACAAGCCTTGCTTTATAGGTAATTACATTACCATCCATGTCGGTTTTCTTTTTGAAAACCCATTTGCACCCTATGGGTTTGATTCCTTCGAGTGCCTCAACCAAAGTCCATACTTAGTTTTCATACATGGAATCTATTTCAGCTTTCATGGCTTGAAGCCATTTCTCAGACTTTGAACTCTTCAGAACCTCTTCATAGGTAGTAGGCTCATCATCTTCTATGAGCAATACGTCATTCTATTCATTCACGAGAAATCCATATCTTTCGGGAACATAACGTATCCTACGTGACCTACGAATTTCGTGTGTTGTAGAAGGTTGAACTGTTACTTCATCTGTATGAGTCACGGTTTCGAGTTGAGCGATTGATCTGCGTCTATTCGAGCATCTTGAACTTCTTCAAGCTCAATTTTGCTCCCACTGTCTTCTTGTAAAAGAAACTCTTTCTCTAAAAAGACAGCATGCTTTGAAACAAACACCTTTTGTTCCTCAACAAGGTAGAACTGATATCCCATTGTTTCTTTAGGATATCCTACTAACAAACACTTGTCGGACTTTGCATCAAGTTTATCGATCGTGTCCGCTTCATATAAGCAGGACAACCTCAAACTTTCAAATGAGTAAGATAGGGTCTTTTGTTAGTCCACATCTCATATGGAGTAACATCAACTGTCTTTGATGGAACTCTGTTTAACAAGTAAACAGTTGTCTCGATTGCATACCCCCAAAAGGATTTTGGTAACTTTGCAAAGCTCATCATTGATCGTACCATGTCTAACAAGGTTCGATTTCTCCTTTCTGCCACACCATTATGCTGTGGTGTGTAAGGAGGAGTCCATTGAGATAAAATCTCATTATCTCTGAGATAATCCAAAAACTCTTGGTCTAAGTATTCCCCACCACGATCAGATCGTAATGACTTGATACTTTTCCCAAGTTGGTTTTCTACTTGATTTCTGAATTGTTTGAACTTTTCAAATGCTTCAGATTTATATCTCATCAGATAGAGGTACCCATATCGAGAATAATCATCGATAAAGGTAATGAAGTAAAGACAACCACTTCTGGCATGGATGGACATCGGACCATATACATCCGAATGTATTAGGTCTAATACTCCAATCATTCGTTCACCCTTTCCTTAAAGGGCAACTTAGTCATCTTGCCTAATAAACAAGATTCACATGTGTCATATGATTCATAATCAAATGACCCTAAACTTCCACTCTTATGGAGCTTAGCTATCGTCTCTCATTTATATGGCCAAGCGACAATGCCATAAGTAAGTTGATTTTAAATTATCTCGTTTATGTCTTTTCGTGTCATTGACATTCATTATTGGATGTGACATATCTAATATGTAAATTCCATTACATAATGTACCAGTACCATAAAGCATTCCATTCAAACTAATAGAACAACCATTGTTACTAAAAGTCAAATGGAAACCACTCTATTTAAACAAGAAATGCATAATATGTTCTTTGTTAACATAGGTACAAAATAACATTCATCCAATTTAATTACAAGCCCGGTGGGGAGTGACAAAAGTAAGTGCTACGGCTAATGCAAAGAACTCTTGCTCCATTTCCCACACGCAGTCTAGTTCTCCTTCATGGGCTGTCTCATCATCCCCGAGGCCTCGCATATCATTGCATATGTGTGAGCCACAACCGTATCTAATACCCATATGTTATGATCGAAAGCAGATTAACCTCAATGACAAACATATCTGAAGAAGTCGAAGCATCTGATGCCTTCTTCTGCTTCAGTTCCTCCAGATAGACTTTACAATTTCTCTTCCAGTGGTCAGTCTTGCCACAATGGAAACAAGTTCCTTTTGGTGCAGTCTCTTTGGTTTTCTTCTTGGCTATACTTCCTTTCGGTTTCTTAGACCTCTTCTTCTTCAGTTTCTTTTTCTTGGAACCAGAAGAAGAGTCCACCATAAACACTTGCTTGCTATCTTTCTTGATAGCTTGCTCTGTTGTCTTGAGCAGATTGATCAACTCAGGGATTGTCGTGGATATTTGATTCATCCGATAGTTTAACACAAACTGTGAATAACTATCAGACAATCCAACTAGAATTAAGTCAACACTTAATTCATAATCTATGACAAAACCTAAGACAGCCAACCTCTTAATATACCCATTCATCTTCAGTGCATACTGCACTGTAGATGAACCTGGAGTCATCTTAGTAGTGAAGAGTAACCTCGAGGTCTCGAACCTTTCAGACCGAGCTTGCTCATCAAACAGCTCCCTAAGATGAAACACTATGGTATGAGCATCCATAGACTCACGCCGCTCGCTGCTCTGGTGACATCGAGGCAAGCATAATACAGGTTGCTATGTCACTGTCTTTGAGATGCTTTCGATAAACTTTCTGATCCTCATCAGAAGCTTCAACAGCAGGTAGATCAGGAAGTGGAACATTAAGGACATATCCCAGTTCCTCAGATCTGAGAACAATTCTCAGATTTCTCAGCCAATCGAGAAAATTTGGTCCAGTTAATTTGTTTGAGTCCATAAGCGAGCGCAAGTTCACACATGAAGTCATCTTCAATCAACCTAAAGAGAAAGAGAGAAAGAATGTTAGAATAGAATTAAATGTATGATCATAAGGACTTGCATGTCATGCATATGGCTCACACTAGTTTCAAAGAATCCATAACCCTCAGTACGAATCCAAGAAACATTATGAAAAAATGTCCAAGTGGGTCGATATCCGATATTACTAACAATGACCTTGGGTTTACCCAACAAGCCACCTTAGGTCAATCGGTAGGTATTGGTCATACCAATTGCATCTTAGATATCCGACATTACTAAAATGACCTTGGGTTTACCCAACAAGCCACCTTAGATCTATCGGTAGGTATCGGTCATACCACTTGATTCATAGATGCAACTATCAACTAGTGCTATCAACTCCTGATGTATGCACACTCATTGGGTTATCAACTCTTGATGCGTGTACATCTGATGTACACTACCCAATTTCGCCTCTGTCCACGTTGACCTTGAGTTTACTCAACAAATCAACGCTTCTAGTAAAAACCCACCCATTAATCCGAAAATCTTATTTTATGGTTCGAACATATTCAGTATAGAGTGAGCTTGGGTTTACCCAACAACCCAACTCTATAAGAACTCTGGTTCTCCCATATTAATGGAAGACGTGAGTTTTCATATTAAGTGTGAGGGTTTCGTGTCTCATCTACTTCTTTTCCAAGCTATAGGATTATAGTCACCATGACTATATGGAATGATTTAGGGCAATTCATCAATCACATTGAATCTATACCTAAAATCATCCATCATCCCACCTATGCATGTTGTAAGTCGACTTGTGTATGTATAAGTCAACTTATGCCTCTGTATAAGTCGACTTATGCAAGTGTAGTTCGACTTATGCAACTGTGCACGAACAAGTCGACTTGTAACATTGTGCAAGTCGACTTATGCATCTACAGTGCACGGACAAGTCGATTTGTGCATTGTGTAAGTCGACTTATCCGTGTGGAATTGCTATCTAATCGGCTAATTTCTCAATCCTTGCAGTTCAAATTCACAACACCAAGTCTATTACACTTTACCTTGATGTACCAATGAAACACTTTCATTGTTGCTTACCATATATAGTCAAACTATACATGAAAAACTTGAAATCGATGAATACACTCTTATTCATTTAGATTTCTAAATAATTTTGCGAATATCAAACTATCACCCTAAGTATCTCTAGGTAGTCTACACTTTATCAAGACTACTTCGGCACTGGTCACAAAATTTGTGACGGCCAAAACAATCAAGATAAGGGAATATACTAACGAGACGCTAATGAGACACATTTGGCATCCGAAAATTGTTTGGAAACCCAATTTCAAGAAAATAAATTTGGCAAGCATGAAACATCAATGTAACACATTTTTAATCACATTAAAAATGATCCAAGGCATTGGAACTAAAATCTACACAATTTCTTATTTCAAACAAAACAGCTCCAGCAACTTTCTCAAAACTGCCAAGATTTTCCTTTTGCTTGAAAAACTCATTGAAACAATTTCAATAAATTCTGAGAAAATTACAGAGATTAAAACACGTTCACAAAATGCTCCATGAATTGTTTCAGGATTTATTTCCATCAAAAACTCATTCAACCTCAGAAACTAACCAATGTAGAATCTGTGTTCCTCAACACAGTTATTCCCAGCAGCACACAATAAATTCTCAAATAAATAGTAAATCACCTCAAAAACATTTTTCCTTTCTCACAGACATTAATAAACATCTTAGAGACATTTTAGTGAAAGAAAATCAGAAAAACAAATTTCTACAATTTATTCTCGAATTTTTAAGCATGCCTGTTCAAGGAATGTGCACAAAGACAGCAACCAGAACATTAGAAAATAAATTAGCAAAACCATATCAAATCACATTGATAAATCCCGAGCTTCTACAGACACATGAAAAAACATCTTGTGAACATATCTAGGCAAGAAAATTTCGAAAACTATATTTCTATACTGAATTCGAAATTCACTCAATTAACATGCATCATCGTCACAAGCAATAAGGAACTCCGACCTAGTCATGGTTTCTTCGTTATATACGACACAAATGGCTCTGATACTACTGTAGAAAAATCCCGGTGTGAGCATCACATGCCCACGGTGCGGAAAACAAAAAATTTTGTTCCGGGACCTTCCCGAAAGCCAGGATCCATGTGACTATATAACAAAGTCAAACCAAAACGACCAAAGGAGACCGTCTCTAACGGTATCCACGCAAAGATCGGAGAACCTAACCGGGAAAAACCCTTTGACCCGGGAATAGCTAGAACAAATTAAAGACTGCTAGATCTTACCTTTGTTCTTGGAGAGCTTGAAGAATAACGATGAAGAAGGAGGATGAGAAGCTTGAAGAAGATGGAGAGCTTGATGATCGATGATGAGAGATCAAAATCTCTTAGGTTTTTACAAAACCTCTCCTTTTATTAAAACCAACGATCATGCTCTTCTTTCATCTTTCATTTTGTCTTCTTTCCATTTAATGTAAAGATGACAAGGCAAAGGTAGAAGCTTCTTTTTGCCTTTCCATGTTTTAGCTATTATATATATATATATATATATAAATAATAAAGTGAAATGATAAGCTTCCTCCTCCTCCATCCACGTGCATATATATATATATATATATATTACTTAATTAATTAATAATATATATATATAAATAAATGCTGAAGTGGTCCAGTCACACTGGGTTTGGTCTACCTAGCCTACGGATCCGGTATGGGAAAAACCCCCGGAAACGTTTTTCAGTAATATCGATGTCGCGATCTCATCGGGACATATCTCGATCTCATCGGGATCCATTTAATCTGATTACTCTCCATATATTGGATCTCTATCCAAAACTATTTTACAAATTCTCCGAGACACTTTTATACGTGTGACCCATTAGGTTCCCGGTTATGTTGGCCACTTAGATCAACACTTAATCTAAGCAAGTCATGAGCGGTATCTAGCAACACATCATGACCCCCAATTGATCGGAAAGTAATTGGTTTGACAAATGAACATATATTCATCATGGACCATTTCACGAACCTTTCCATAGATAATTACCGTGCAATTCGTCCTTTCACCATGCTATACCCCACTTGGTTATGAGTATGGGCAATGTGTCAACTCTTACTAGACTGACTACGTCAAATCTAGTCCAAGTGATTTCAGTTCTTGTCCTGAGACTCATTACTTAATATGTCAATGAAGACACTCTTCACGACATATGTACTCTGATCAAAGATTTCTAAGTAATGACCCTGACAAGAGGCCATGGGTATCATCTTCTGCTATCACAGAAGTGGTGAATCCTCTATTGGCTACTCAATTACCTTCGAATACTTCAAACTGTACCCAATCACCACCCTATGAGCGACCTCTGTGAGGCAACAAGGAATGGAGTCAAAGCACAGAATCAGCATCCAAGATATCCTTGAGTACCTCAAGTCTAAGGATACTTGCACCATTGCTATGATGAGATTATCACTAACATTAGAATAGTACATCCATGTGATGATCTCATAGCAGGTCAACCAATGTACTTACTACCTCTAGTAAGCATCCACATCTCAACCCTAAATATCTCATATTTACAGTTTCTGAGATCCACTGCTTGATCAAATCAAGGAGCTTGAGATGTGCTAGTCTCTCCGGATTACCGATGTCCAGTCTCAGTAATCCTATGACTAGGGATAATTTAGATACTGACATAATTGCACATGATAGGAATCTCAGTAGTATGATCACATCATAATTTCCTTCATGCTATGTCATATATCATGGACGTCATTAATTTGCTTATTGATCAATATCAGTTCATAAATAATGAACAGCAACGTAATGAAATATGCCTTTCTTTATTTATTTATAAAGAATTGTACACAATTTTGTACAAAACGCGCTAAAGACGATTGCCTTTAGGGCACTACTCTAACACTCAAGGATATCTTGGATACTGATTCTGTGCTTTGACTCCATTCCTTGTTTCCTTAGACAGGTCGTTCATAGGGTGGTGATTTAGTACAGCTTGAGGTATTCGAAAGTAATTGAGTAGCCAATAGAGAATTCACCACTTCTGTGATAGCAGAAGATGATACACATGGCCTCTTGTCAGGGTCATTACTTGGAAATCTCTGGCCGGAGTAAGTATGTCATGAAGAGTGTCTTCAGTGACATATAAAGTAATGAGTCCCGGGACGAGCGATATCACTTGGACTAGAGTTGGCGTAGTCGATCTAGTAAGAGTTGACACTTTGCCCATACTCATAACCAAGTGGGGTATAGCATGGTGAAAGGACGAATTGCACAGTAATTGTCTATGGAAAGGTTCGTGATATGGTTCATGATGAATATATGTTCATTCGTCAAATCAATTACTTTCCAGTCAATTGGGGGTCATGATGTGTTGCTAGATACCGCTCATGACTTGCTCAGATTAAGTGTTAATCTAAGTGGCCAACATAACCGGGAACCTAATGGGTCACACGCATAAGAGTGACTCGGAGAATTCGTAAAATAGTTTTAGATAGAGATCCAATATATGGAGAGCAATAGGATTAAATGGATCCAGATGAGATCGAGATATGTTCCGATGAGATCGCGACATCGATATTGCTGAGACAGGTTTCCGGTAGTTTTTCCATACCGGGACCCGGTAGGACCGATCCTAGTGTGACTGGACCACTTCAGCAGTTATATATATATATATATATATATATATATATTATTAATTAATTAAAGAATTAACTAATATATATATATATATATGTGTGTGTGTGTGTGTGTTTACGTGGATGGAGAGGAAGCTTCCTTCTTTTGCTTAGTGAAAAGTTACATTTAATGGTATTAAATGACTAGAAGACAAAAATGAAAGGCTAGAAGAGATGATGATGTTCGTTGGTTTTGTATGAAAGAGGAAGAAAGGGTTTTGAGAAAAAGGTTTTCTCTCTTCTTCATCATCATCGACCTTCATCATCTTCAAACTCTCCATTTTTCTCTTCTCCAAGCTTCTTCATCGTTTCTCCATAGCTCTCCAAGAACAAAGGTAAGATCTAACAGTCTTTAATTTGTTCTAGCTATTCTCGGGTCAAAGGGTTTGCCCCGGTTAGGTTCTCCGATCTCTGCGTGGATACCGTTAGAGACGATCTCCTTTGGCCGTTATGGTTTGAGTGTGTTATATAGACATATGGATCCTGGCTTTTGGGAAGATCCCAGAACAAAAATTTTTGTTTTCCGCACCGTGTGCATGTGATGCACACACCGGGATTTTCCTACAGTAATATGGTTTAAATATTAATGACGGTGTAAGATATAAGTCATAATTTTCTATATTCAATCTTTATAAGAAAAACATTAAGATTGAGCATGGTTTGCTATTTGACAATTCTATGTAATTTAAAGTACTTCACAACTTTGTTATTGATAAAAGAAGGGAGTTTATGTTTACTAAGAACAGAAAAAATTTATTATAGCCAAATATGTGAGAGGATTGCAAATAGTGCATTTTATTAACTTTATAAGATATCTTCATAGATTTTATTTTATTATTTATACTCTTTTTTGTTGTTATGTATTTCTAGTGTTGTGAATTTGCTAATCACATAAATTTGATTTCACACATATGTATGCAGTTTTGATTTTTTAAGCAAAAGTACACATACAATCATTTTTTAAATCAAAGTGTGGACACAAAATGTCTTGCTATAATTAAGTTCGATAACCTCCCAAGACTTACTACAATGGAGTTAACACACTTGAGGAAGTTTGCTAAGTAAGATTTTAGAGTTCATGGATGGTATACCATCTACTGTAGGGATAGGAAAAAAGTTTGCAATAGACGAAATGTAAGTATGTGTAAGAGTGTGGGATTATATAGAGGAACTATTAAGGTCAAATCCTGGTAAAAGAGTCAAATTGGTTATAAAAAAGGCCATCATTTGAGGATAATTTTTTCCATCATTTGATAGGATATATGTTTATTTGAATATTGTATGAAGGGGTATTTCGTTGTTTAGAGGAGATTCTTAAGACTAGATGGTTACTTTCTTAAAGGCATTATTAAAAGTGAGATATTAACGTTAATAGGAAAAGATGAAAATAATTAGATGTTTTTGTAGCATAGGTTATGGTTCATATTGAGTTAACATACACTTAAAGAGTTGGATTTTATATTTAATAAAGAAAGCTTTGGATCTAAAATATATAAGTGGATGGATAAAATATTCTTATTAATAAAAGGTTACATAACAAGAATTTACTTAGATTAGTTATTTACTAAATTTTGTCAACTGAATATGTGGATAAGGTCTTATAAAGGCACCTATTAAGCAATTCCTAAAGGTAAAATTAATTTTATGCAAAACCTATGTTTGCTAATTAAAGAAAGCGGAATCATAAGGGACTTAAATTGAGAGACTATTATAGAAATATAGTAAGTCATTTAATGAACCTGACTTATTAGTTAATTAAAGAAGTCAAAGAGGAATCGAGAAAATAATCATAGGGATTTACTAAGAATTCTAATGAAAAAATGGTCATAAAATTTCAAAACTTCATTCAATTGTGATATTATAGATATAATCTTTGTGAAACTTTTAATAGAACTATTATAATAGCTCGAACAAAGAACATTATCATAATCTTTAAAATTTTGCATGTGATTAAGAATAAAAACATGTCTAATAAGTAGATAAATGACATTGATCCCAAAATAAAGAGAAAAATGAGATTTACTAAGGATTTAAGTGGTGATTGTGAATTTGAGAGTAATGGTACCAATGGATTTGAAGTATTACACTTATGAATTTAAGCCATAAGATATGTAGTTATAGAAGTTAGGATACATCAGGAATATCATATTCATATGTCCTTATTGTCACCATATATATCAATAAACAACCTAAAAATTAAGTTTCACATTAGTTTGTGAAAGGTAAGTATCTACAAGTTTACATTACAAGATGGAGCTAGTCTAAAAAAATGAATTTAGACTAGAAGTCAACAATGATATATTGTTACTTTCAAAAATGCCAAGTAGGCAAAGAAGAATAAAAAAAAAAAAAGAGGATTTTGATAATTCAATCTCTAACAATAAAGCCAAGTAAAAGAAAGATACAAGTTTGTGGATATGAGACTTTACGAGGTGATGAACCTCAAACAAATGAGTACCAACTCAATAATAGGTACAAAGAAATCACAAAAATTTAAAATTTTAAGTTTTAAATTTAATTTGTTTACTAGCATAACTTTTGATTAACAAGATTTGAAAATTTTGGATTTTAAAACAAGTATTCATGAAACAAAACTTTAAAAATAAAATAGAAAACTTAGAAATCCAAAAAATCTAGTAAATATAAAAAATCCTAAAATCTAGAAATCCAAAAAACTTAAATAGCTCACCCCACTTTTAGTACAAAAATTTTGCATGACAATAGTTGATACATAAAATATAAAAATATCTTGGACCAATGTAGTCATCGAGCTTGCATCTATCCTTTGAGACATAGTACTCCTTTTTATATTAATCCATGACATTCAAGACATAGTACTCTATGACACCTTTGTTCTAAATGTATCTAAGCTCACCTCCTCTATCTCCATTATTTTATGTAGAGGTCGAATCATGACGATAAAAAGGGATGAAAGGAAGAAAAAATGTCATTTTATTTGAACAAGTTACTATTGAGGGTCATATGTCGTTGATAAAGAAGAATAGCCACATAATCCCTTTTATGTGCTTAGTTAACTGTACCAGGAAAAAATAAATAGAAACAATATTTTAAATCAAGTGTTCCAATTTTTAAAAGTTTTAGAAATAAATTAAAATTTTAAAGAATTGACACTAAATTTTTTTAAAAAAAGCAAAACGTACATTCTTTATCCAAAAAATTTCACGAAATTTTAACGTAAATCAAATATTTGATGGAGTTAAAAAAGAATCTTAAAGTTGTAAAAAAAATCTATTTAAACCACAAATTGGTGAAAACTTAAATTTTTGTTTAAATTTTGTAAAAAAAGTACACCTTAACATTTTTTAAAATTTTTTAATGAAAACCACTTGACTAGCTAGACATTCTAGTTGGCAATATTAGCTTTATTAAGACCCTTGTTTTCTCCTTTGACAGAATCTTTCTCCTCAAGGTTCTCATTTGGGAGCTTCAATTCTTCTTCTTCATATGGAGCTACATTTTTAAACAAGATTGCAAGGAAACTAACTTTGCCATTGTTTTCAATTATTATGACCACAATTTTTTCTACTTCAATTGCTATTGCATCTACTTTCTTATCTTTGGTGCTTAAGCTAAATCTTTCTTTATTTGCTTAGTCTTTTATAGCAACTATAACTAGTACTCCCAATACTAATGATAGTTATTTTATAAGTTTTTGAGTGACTAATGATGATGTTTCATCAAAAATTACTCCTAATTATTTCACTTCATCATCGATGTTTGCTTCCACTCTTGGGTCTATGACTATCATATGCTTATGATTTTGTTTTAAGTCTTGAAAATGCCCTTTGGTGATTGTTGGCAATTAACTTTGATTATAATTGCCTTAAAAATGAATTTTTAACAACAAAACAAACACTCACTATTTTATTGAAAGGAAAAATACAAATATTACAAATACAAACTCAATAAACCCAAAATCCATTATAAGTTAGCTTGTTGAAGCTAACCAACCAAAACCTTTAGTATAATCGCTAGCACACACCTCACTCAACTTTTTCTTCTAATTACATATATATATGCAATGGCCAAATGGCCATATTTTTAGGTGATTAAGTCGGTTGGCCTCTTTGGTGGCAATAATTGGCAACTTAATATTGCCAACTAGCACAAGGAATAAAAAGCCAATTTGAATGGAAAATTTGACCAAGTCAAAGCCACCCTTTTACAACTCATCACAGTCTAAAGATTTCCAATATTAAACCAAGTTTAATTCCTAACATCCTCCTTTAAACTTGGTTTATTCATTCTGAGCGTGTTCTTCAACTTGTAAAATGTCTCAGCCTTCAAAGGCTTTGTGAAAATGTCTGCTATTTGATCTTCAGATGTGCAATACTCAATAATAATCTCTTTGTCTTTAACCAAATCTCGAATGTAATGATGTTTAATGTCAATGTGCTTACTTTAACTATGGAACACTGGATTTTTCGATAAAGATATTGCTGATTTATTATCATAGTAGATTCTCGTGGGACCATTTGATTGCTGTTGCAATTCACTAAGCATTCTTCGTAGCCAAATTGCTTGAGTAGCACAATTTGTTGTAGCTATATACTTTGCTTCAATAGTTGAAAGAGAAACTACTTGTCGTTTCTTTAAAGACCAAGAAAATGCTCCAAAACCTAAATGAAAAATATAACCTAAAGTACTTTTTCTCTTTTCAACATCACCGACCCAATCGCTGTTTGTATATCCAACCAGTTGTATATTTTTATTGTTTGAATAAAATATGCCATTATCAATCATACCTTTAATATATCTCAAATTTCGTTTAACATCTTGCCAATGAAATTATCATAGTGAATCTATAAATCTACTCATAATTCCCACTCCATAAACAATATCTAGTCTAGTAGCAGTTAGGTACCTCAAACTTCCAATAAGTCTTTTGAAATTTGTTGCATTAACCAAATCAACACTATTGTCTTTCACAAGCTTTAGCCTCTCTTCAGTTGGTGTTAAAATTAGTTTGAACACATGCATCTTGAATTTCTTTAAAATATCTTTTTCATAATTCGATTGTGAAATGAATATGCATTCATTTGATTGCTTTACCTCGATACAGAAAAAGTAGGACATTAATCCCAATTTTGTCATCTCAAAATGAGAAACCATATCTTTCTTGAACTCTGACAATAATCTTGAATTGTTACTAGTGAATATCAAATCATCTACACGGAGACAAACTATGATGATGTCTCCTTCCTTGTTTATCTTGATATACAAAGTATGTTCATATGGACACTTATGAAATCCATGTTTAATGAAATAAGTATCAATACGGGTATACCATGCCCTCGGTGCTTATTTAAGACCATGCAATGCCTTCTTTAGTTAATAAACCTTATCTTTTTCTCCTTGCTTTACATATCCTGGTGGTTGCTCAACGTATACTTCTTCTTCAAGTATACCATTCAAAAAGGCTAACTTTACATCCATTTGATGAATCTTTCAATTGCTTTGAGCAACAAGAGAAATGATTAAACGTACAATATCTAATCTGGCAACAGGTGCAAAAACTTCAGAGTAGTTGATAGAAGACTTTTGCTTATATAAGACTTTTGTTTATATCCTTTTGCAACTAGTCTTGCTTTAAAGCGTTCCACTTTTCTAATGGGCTTATACACCCGTTTGACACTAATAGGCTTCTTTCCTTTTGACAAAGTGGTTAACTCCCATGTTCTATTTTTTTCAATAGCATGAATTTCTTCATCTATTGCTTTAATCCAATAACCATCATTGTTGGGCGTCGTTTCCAGAACCCAACTCTAAAACGGATACCTTATGATGTGATTGTACTCTGATGAAGTTTTCTTAACCATCATCGATTTCTCTTCTAGCTTTGATACCACAAGATGTTGGGCACCGCTTCCGAAGTCCAACTATCTAACCGAAGTCAAAAACATAAGCAGGTTTCCAAATTCTTTAACCCTCACGAACAATCCTCATTCTCATAACATCTCAAGCCGCAAAGGCGAGCCCACACAACGAAATCACAACAATTACAATTGATTTCTTCAAAATGGTTTCTCTTAGTATCTAGTTTATGTAGAAATAAGAACCACCTCATTCGGAGCTCTATAGCTCAAGATATGCTTAAAAATCCAAAGTATGTTAATGACCTAATCATGCTATCCCAACTGACCTCTTACTTCCTTTCTATCGAAATTTTTTAATTTGAAACCAATGGATACCAATTTTTATGGGAAAGTAGAAAAACGTGTTAGGAATCTATCACCTTAAGAATCACCTCAATCGTAGGTCGGATCAAAAAGTTATGGCCAAACGAATCCAACATGTTTATATCTTTCCTACTATTGAACATGCTTTGGCGCAAACACCATAACTCTCACTATAGCTGTCGGATTGACTTCGTTTTTTGACGGTTGGCAAGAAGAAATCTAGGGATACAACTTTAGTGAAGACACAAAATTAAAATTCTGTCGTTTGGAGGGTCAAAAGTCACAGACCGTGTGAAATCACACTATCAGGCCGTGTAACCTTCAGGTGAAATAGTGTCCCTACGCCAAAAAACACACGGCCCATGTAACCTTCGGGTGACACAAATTTTTCACCCTCTACGACCCCTCCAAAAGATCCTAAATCCATCCTAACATCCCATTTCCTCATAATCTTCCCAAATTCAACTCTTTCTAGTCCGATATCACTTCATAAACTCTAACGGTTCAAGAAAGACATCCTCTACGACATCCTAACTTGTAACAATCATATCTTTCAACACCGATATCGAAAAATCACATACTTTATACCGTTGGAAAGATAAAAAGACAAGATATAACTTTTATGAAGGACACTTTATCTAATTACACCTAAATCAATCTAGTTTTCTCTTAGAAAACAGAACACATATTTAGCCTCATGAAAAACTTGAGAATTGTCTCAAATTCACTTCCTCTATTACAACATTATTCATAACAATTCAACTTCTAATTGGAATTCGTCCAACTCTCACCCTCAATTCATTTGACTCCTCATATTCAATACCATCTCATCATTCACCAAACATCCTATCGTTCTTTCCCATACTATCTCACTTATATATATATAACAATAGTTCAAGCTCAAGACTCATCATCTCAAGTTGATAATTTCAAACATACCTAGTTTCCCTTCACATCATCCATGCACAAATCATACTTCATTTACATCATAAGATAAATGTTTACAAAATTTTAATGGCATTCCAAGCCATATTACATCATCAATATTAAAAATCTGAAATACAACAAAATACACAAAATCCCATAATTCTCAACATACTTCAAACATGTTATTTTTTTACAAAATCTAACTTCCAATACAAAATATGCAAAATTGAAATGATGTCTTGACTCTTGATTTCCCGATCTCATTCTTTTTACCTGAAGATGGGATGGAAAGTGGGGGTGAGCTTAAAAAGCTCGTGGATAACAGGTTTATAATCCATAATAAGCAAAACCATTGAAATTATTCATTTATCGTATAAAAATTCTTATCGAATTCAAGGAAAAATATAGTTTTCAACCAATTCACAATAGTGCAATCATGTATGCACCAACTTGACAATTCACAATTTCCATACACATCTCATAATTCAATACATCATCCCATTAAACACAAATGATGTCATTTCTCATTCAAGCATAACACACAATTCACATCATAACATAACACATCAAAATGCTAATGCACACACAATTTGGCTTGAGGGTTTCATGAACAAAATAGAGAAACTGAAATTTACTCTATGAAAGAAACGAGTCCACTTTTTGGATCCCGTGGGCCACAAGCGGACAACCAGGAGAAGGCTTAACGTCGATGTGCACGTGACTAACGAAACGATTCCTCTCTCGCCCAACCAAAGCACATAAGCAATGCTCAAAATCATTTTATCGAAATAAAATGCTTTCACACTTTTTATGTTCTTTTTCTTCTTTCCATTCAAATCAAAATGCCATGACACAATTTCAATGGCATAACATAATCATATATCACAATGCATTTTTGCATATTGACAACAATTCAAATTCAATTCATGGAGCATATGCACACATATAAACAAATTCTTTAAATCATTTGAAAACAATATATGCACAATTATGAAATACTTGAAATCATTTTATTCTCTTAATTTGGGAAAAACCTTAATGGCTTATTATTTAACTATAAACATGAAACCCACCTTATTTTGCTTGGACATCCAACCTCAATTGTTCCCTTCCTCTTGGTCTTGGATAAGGTTTCTCTTGATTTCCTAAAACAAACCAAAATTCTCATTCAATTTTGATTCAAATAAAATCCCCCAATTTTCACAAAATCCCTAAAACTTCAAAATCACAACAAATGAAATTACATAAATCAAGCTCAAATCTAACTTACCCATAGTCCATCTAGGTTAGAAAACCCAAAACCTAGCTTAGAAACCCTAAAAATCAAATGGGTTCCTTAAATCATATTCTTCAACACCCATTCTCTACATAAACACTTTCTCTTTCTAACTCTTTTTCTAACAAGGCAAGAAGAAGAAGAAGATAAAGTTACCTTAGCAAAATGATTCCCTTTCTTTTTCTTCTTCTTTCTTCTTCTTTCTCTCTTCTTCTTTCCTTCTTCTTTTCTTCTCTCCATGACTCTCTCTCCCTCTTCTCTCTAAATTTTCGTTTCTTTCCTCTTCCATGTAAACCAAGTCTTCTTTCTTTCTTTTTATACCCTTAATGAATCTAAAATGTCTACTTTGCCCTTCACTTAAAGCCTTGTAACTTAAATGCTTAAGTGATCTTCCCAAAAATCCCTCATACATACATACTCTTACTTCTTAATTCCACTAAACCATATTTTAAAATCCTACCAACATTAACATAATAATTAACTCCAAATACCATAATTAATCTAGCAAGATCTCAAAATTTATTTAAATCATGCTTAACTCCTTCCCAAAATCAAGACCTTTTTCTAATCATGTAATTGAAGGAATTTGCTTGCACTTCCTTCTGGAGAAATGTTCCTCATTGTCTTAATTTCTAATGACACCCAAATCATTCAATTTGGTTTAGTAATCTAAAAGTTATAGCCTAAATATTTCCAAACTGTTCTTATGTTGAAACAATATGCTATGCTCAAATTCCACCCAAAAATTGACTTTCTTAGAGACTGAATTAGAACTCAATTTCATCAGACAATTTGTACCTCTATTTCTCTAGTTGAATCCAAATTAAGGATTACCTCATTAGGATAACTAGAGAAAAAGTTATGGCTAAAATATCGAAACATACTTAGTGATCATGTTTCAACTTATAACTTCCAATATTTCACATATAACTCATCTTGCACATAACTATCTTTTCTACTTCATTTCAAATTCAAGAATTCTTCTTTTCTTTACACATGAATAATCACCAAAATTTTTCATTTCATATTTCTACATTCGAAGAAAAGTTCAGGGTCCAACAATCATTCACTACTTCCTTGAACATTACTGGATCACAGTCTACAAAGAAAGCATAATGGGCAATAACTTCATCATCATTATCATCATCACCTACTTGATAGTCTTTCAAATAAGTATGTGGATGACGTTCCCATTTTGAGCGCCTAAGTGCAGGTGAAGTAGGAGGAGATGACACTTCAGGATCAACATGAGTTGACTCTTCAGAAATTGAAGGTAAAGACGACTCTCTAGTTTGACTAGTTGTTTCAAAATTATTGTTTATTAGCACTGGTATTGGTAATGATTTCTTTTCTTTTTCTGACCAATCTTATACTCCATCTTCTTCAAAAGTAACATCTCGATTGAAGATCAACTATTGAGTCTTTGGATTATAAAGCTTATAACCTTTTATTTCCATGTTGTAGCCAAGAAATATACATTTTTCTGCCTTGTGATCCAGCTTCTTTCTTAACTCATCAGGCACGTGTGAATGGGCTATGTAACCAAACACCCTCATATGACTAAGATTAGGCTTTTGTCCACTCCATGCTTCTTGTGGAGTTTTATCTCGAGCACTTTTAACAGGAAACCTATTTAAGATATAAACAGCATTAGCCACGGCCTCTGTCTAAAAACTTTCAGGTAACTTCTTACAAAATAACATGCTTCTCACCATATGTACAATAGTTCTATTTTTCTTTTCTACAACTTCATTTTGTTGAGGAGTATACCTAGTCATCAATTGATAGAATAACCACTTTATTTTTCAACATACGCTACAAAATTCTTAGGTACTTCATATGCCTCAAATTTCTACTTCAAGATATAAACCCTTGCCTTCCTACTATAATCTTCAATAAATGTAATAAATTATTTGTTACCTCTATTTGATGGAACCTCAATGTAATATAGATATGAATGCATGAGCTCTAGAGGATGTTTGGCTCTCCATGCTTGCTTGATAGAAAATGGATCCCTGCACTTTTTTCCCATTACACATGACTAACAAATCTGATCAGGAACTTGAATAGTTGGCAAGCCTGAAACCCACTCTTTATTTGCAAAGAAACTTAATGCTTCCAAAATTCAAATATCCAAGTCACATATGCCATAGCCAATTATCATTGATAGTCAAAGCATTACAACAAAAAGCATTACCATAATTAAGATAAGTTGGAAATAGACAATTGAATGACATTCTCATCTTTAGAATCCCGCCCTTTTTTTATGTCACTCACTATGCACCCATCTTTATTGAAATGTAAATCATAGCCCTTTTCTAGTAGTTGTCCAACACTCAAAAGATTTTGGCAAAGAGTAGGAGCATAGTATACGTCAAAAATATAATTTGAAGACCCATTCTTCAATTTTATGGCTATCTTTCCTCTTCCCAAAACTGGAATCTGATAGTCATCGACAAGCTTTACTGAAGAATTCTACTTAAATGATTGCTGCAACCCGAGTCTAAAAACTATTGACAATTATCACTATTACTAATTTCATGAGTGGCCATCAGCAAGGTTTCTGGGCTATTATTCTCAGCAACTCCAACTCGATTATCTTTAGGTTCTTGTCTTCGAGCACGACATTCTCTATTATAATGACCATATTTTTTGCAATTATGGAACTGAATATGAGACTTGCACTCATATTGATAGTGACCAAACTTTTTGCATTTGTAACATTGAATATTGGATCTATCTTGAGGAGATTCATTCCCTCTTGCTCCTGGTCTAGAATTGGTTTTGGAATTTTTGCCACCTTTGCCTATGAAATTTGAACTTCTTTGAGTATGCTTCATTTTGCCTATTGCACTTTCCTTTTCATTTCTCAAATCTTGGGCTTTTAAAACTTACTCCTTTGTGTTTGGTGATCTTTCATTCATTCACATTTCATAAGACTCTAATGAGGCTTGCAAATCATTAAGAGTTATGGACTCCAAACTTTTAGACTCTTCAATGGCTGTGACAACATAATCAAATCGACTTGTCAACGTGTGCATAATCTTTTCCATGATATCTTTCTCCATAATCTCACGACCATTATTTTTCATCTCATTGACTAATTTTTCTACGCGTGAAAAATAATCCCTAATACTTTCGTCCTTACCTTGCTCCATCAACTCTCATTACATTTTAAAGTCTTGTAGTTTTATTCGTTTAACTGTATCTACTCCTTCATACGTTTTGAGCAAACTATTCCAAACCTCCTTTGCTGTTTTAGCATGGAATATTTTTTCAAGAATCGACAACTCAACTGATTGACAAATTAAAAACAAGACTTTTTCATTTAACAAATGATCACGAACCAGTTGTTGTAATTATTCGTCCGTTGGTTTTTCTTTTTTTACTACGCCTTTCTCCAAAATTTCACCATACCCGTTGCTTCTCAAATATGGCTCCATCAAGTGTTTCCACATCGCAAAATTATTTTTGCCATCGAACTTGAAAATTATTAATTGCATTGGCCGAACTTCAGTTGTTGAACTTGAAGCCATTTTGATCTACTTGAGCACTTTAACCGAGCTCTGATACCATATATTGGCAATTAACTTTAATTATAATTGCCTTGAAAATGGGTTTTTGACAACAAAACAAACACTCACTATTTTATTGAAAGAAAAAACACAAATATTACAAATACAAACTCAATAAATCAAAAACCCGTTATGAGTTAGCTTGTTGAAGCTAACCAACCAAACCCTTTAGTATGCTCACTAGCACACAGCTCACTCAATTTTTTCTTTAATTACAGATATGGATGCAATGGCCAAATGGCCATATTTATAGGTGATTAAGTCAGTTGGCCTCTTTGGTGGCAATAGTTGGCTACTTAAAATTGCCAACTAGTAAAAGGAATAGAAAGCCAATTTGAATTGGTAATTTGACCAAGTCAAAGCCACCCTTTTACAACTCATCATAGTCTAAAGATTTCTAATATTAAACCAAGTTTAATTCCTAACAGTGATTCAACTACTTCAAAAGTACTGACCGAAATATGTCAATCCCTATTTACATATTTTGAAGTAACTTTAAGAAAAAATACAATTCACTTATCAAAATGGTTAAATTATAAGCTTTGTTTAAGCATTTTCTCAAATAAGACATAGGTGTATACAATAATACATAACATAACTCCTAAAAGTCATCACCCAAAGAAGATAAGGGTGTAGAGACACTAAGATCATTGATGTGGATTCATAAATATTTAGATGACGTAAGTGAAATAGCTAATATTATCAGTAAGTCACCTTAGTTAAGATAACCTAAATTGAGAAATTAAAAAAAAAAAAAAGATACAATCATACTACTATCACACTTTTAACATCCAACCCAAGTTTACATAATTAATCCCAATCAAGCTCACCTTTTCTTTAACTTCTTCAAATTTTCTTTAACTTCTTCAAACCTTCATTCGCAAAGCATTTTTTTTGTAAACATACCCAAACATCAAAAATAAATGTTACTAAAAACCCTCTTCCTTAATTTCCTCATCCTATATTTTTTAAATTTCCCTCTCACAGCAACACAAGCTCTTCATCCAACTTATACCCATCTTCCTCTTCTTTAAATCCATCATCCGCATCAAATACCATAATAAGTCCCCCATTTTCCTGCTCACGATGAATATCATCATTGGAACGTAGTGGGAGACCTAGTTTAGGATGAGATCTTCTGTAACAAGGGATCTCATTCTCATCAGGCCTAATTTCTTTGTTATTTATGAAATTTCATTGAAATAGTTGTTCCCAATTTATTAGTTGGACACTGAAAATATTACATTATAACGAAATTTAAAAAATTAAATTTCTATCAATTTAAAATTTAAACATAATAATTGTTATAAGTTAAGATTTTTAAAATATTATTAAAATCTTTGAGTTGAAAATACTCTTTTACTATTTTTTTATTTTAATACTTTTCAGTTCGTCATTTGTAATATTGACTGAATCACGTTAGGTCTAATGGGAAAGGAATTAAATAAAATAAATTTAGTCAAAATTAAGTTACGTCCCATTTCGTCTAAACTGACCTTAAAAGTCTTTTGTCTTCTTCATTATCTCCGTTTGTACGATTTTATAATATTGTTTCTCGTGTGTATAAAGACAATTTGAGTTACAGAAGGAGGCTTTCGGTGTTCTTTTGATATATGGAAGTGAAGCGAAGAACAGCTCGGTCACTTGTGACCAAGCTCGGCTCCGTCTCCGAGCAGAGCCGGGCCGAGGCATTGGCCGAGCTTCGCCTCCTCACCAAGCACGATCCCGACATCCGCCCCATCATCGCCGACGCAGGAGCCATCCCCTATCTCGCCGAGACCCTCTACTCCGACGCCCACGACGCCCAAGACAACGCCGCCGCCACCCTCCTTAACCTCTCCATCTCCTCCCGCGACTCCCTCATGTCCACCCGTGGCCTCCTCGATGCCCTCTCCCACGCCCTCGGCCATCACGCCACGTCTACCTCCCCCTCCGCTGTTCAGTCCTCAGCGGCCACCCTCCACAGCCTCCTCGTCGTTGATTCCTACCGCCCCATCATCGGATCGAAGCGCGATATCGCGTATTCCCTTATAGACATCATCAAGAAACCTAATTCGCCGCCTAGGTCCATCAAAGACGCGTTAAAAGCGATATTTGGAATTGCGCTGTATCCGTTGAACCGTTCGACGCTGATCGATCTCGGAGCGGTTGCGGCGCTGTTCTCGATCGTATTGAAGGACGGACGAGTAGGGATTGTGGAGGATGCAACGGCGGTTATAGCGCAAGTCGCGGGATGCGAAGAGAGCGAAGCGGAGTTCGCGAAGTTCTCGGGCATTAGGGTTTTGATGGATTTAGTGGACCTGAGTACGGGGTCGAGCGGGAGAATAAAGGAGAATGCGATTGGGGCGTTGCTGAATTTGGCGCGAAGTGGCGGAGAGAGAGTGACGCGAGAGATTAGAGAAGTGGGTGTTGAGGTTGTGGAGGGAATTAGGGATGTTTCAGAGAAAGGGAGCTCGAAAGGAAAGGGGAAAGCTGTTGGCTTATTGAAGTTGATTGAAGGTGGATCAGTGAGTGGAGAGTTTTCGATTTGATGTCTAACCAGTCTACTGTGTAAAAGAAGGGTGAGCTAAAACAATGGGTGTGAGTGTTAGAATATTTTTGTATATTTTCTTCTTAACAAAGTTGTTTGTTGTGTAAATTTGGAGGACAACAGATTTCTGTTGAAATTGATTATGGAGTTTGGAGGTGTTGATTGTTTATACAGTGTTTCAATTAGTCTTGCCAAATGAGTGACATTCCATTGTTCTGAACAAGAATGAGATGCATGCTACTGTTCTGTATATGATAGATAGATTAAGTCCCAATATATGCTTGGTGGATTTATTATTTTGTCTTACAGCAAATAAGCATTGTGTTATACCGCAGAGCATATAGTTTTATTTGCTAACATTAGCCATCTTAAATCCAAGGTGCTGTATAAAAGTGTTTCTGAAATGAGCCGTTTGGTGTTTTTATCATTTTTAGGAAGCCACTTTATTAAATTTGCTTTCCAAGCTCGTGGATTGTTCAAAATAAATCCAAAAGTTACAAATCCGGGAGAAGATTCCCTTCTAGTGAAAAGAAGGTGTCATCAACTTGTTCACTGTCATCCCCAAAATCTCCATAATTCACAATTATTTTAACCAACATGAACCCGTGTAGCTGGCTTTGTTCGTTTGAAATGGTTGTGCACGAAAATTATGCATTGAAATTCAAAATCAACCATTTATGTTTGAACTTTGAACCATTGAATCTGTTTGGTGTAAATGACCACAACGTGAAACACCGTTAGTGGCGGGCTTTGCAAGTAGCCAGTTGTTCGAGGCATGCGATGCGAGAGCGACAGGCTATGCAGGAGGAGGGTATGTTGCGAGTGTGTGGCGATGATTGGGGACATTTAACCGCCGTACATTCTTGTCAGAGCACCCGTCACTCCTTCTCACTGCCGGTAATGGTTGGTAATGATTGGCGACTTGTCAGTAACGAGTTAGTGGTGGCAATGAACACCAAGGTGGTTTGTTGGGGTTGGGGCAAAAAGAAGAGTGCAGAACTGTGTATTTCTTTTTGTTTTGTTTTCTAAAAGGTGGCCAGCTATCTTATCAAAGAAGAAGAAATAGTGTCTGGATGAGGGGTGAGCATTCGGATAGTTCGGGTTGGATTTTTACTGTTCGGACTCGGTCCGAATTATTCGAAATTTTTTTTCTCTTACCCGGCCCGAATCCGAACTTTTAATTACCCGAATTTACCAGGCCCGATTTACTCGAATTATTTATTTACCCGGCCCGATTTACCCTATTTATCCGAATTATCCCGGCCCGATTTACCCGAATTATCCTAATTACCCTATTTCATAATTTTTTTAAACCTAATTTGGGTAATCGGGCCTACCAATTTTTTCGAGTTACCGTCGATCGAAAATAATTGAGTAATATTCTGTCGGCACCGAATTACCCGAATTAGGTAATTTCTTTACTGAATTAATTGGCCTGCCTGCAATGTCGGTAGGTCAGAATAATGCTCACCCCTAGTCTGGATAATGTCTTAAGTGAAATTTAAAACTAAAATTACTTTTGTTTGGACACAAGAATATGTTAACTTATGGAATAATATTTCCAAATAAGAACAAACTTTTTCATTTGGTAATTAATTTGTTTATATTACTCAATTAATTAATTAATTAATTATGATCTTAAAATTTTTGGATTATGCCTAATGGGTTGAGAGGGTAGCCCAAGGATGCACTAACTCGTATTTTTGATTAAGGACCACTTACAAACAAACGAAAAATGTATTATTTTAGAGAATTTAACCTTTAATTTGTACTATTAAAGGCATAATTCTTTATCATTTGTCTAGAATTTACAATTTGTATAAATTTGATATAAACCTATTTGTAAATGTTTTCTTCAATTTATTCTTTTTATAAATTTATTTCTTAAATATTTAAAGATTTGTTTAGAGGACGTTTCTCTTCAAATGATTTATTTATTTAAATTTTCTCTTTTCTTAACTATTTGTCCATATTTTATTTAATTGATTTGAATAAATATAGGTATAATGATTTGAAAGAAATAATTCTTTTTCTTTCTCTTCTAAGTGTTTGAGTTTATATTATGATCATATTATGAGACATATTTCAACTTATTATTCAAAAGTGTTAAATACTTTTTCTTGAATTTATTTTATGAAAATGGTTGTAATAAGAACCTTATTTTAATTCAAACTCCAACATAACAAAATCATATGAATTTTATGAAGGAACAATTAGAGCAATGTTGTATGGTATATGATACAGACCTAATGTTACATTTTATATTAGGGAATAATATGATACAAAGTCTCGTCACTATTGGTTAAGTAGGACTTCCACTCCCATGAGCAAATATGAAGTACTTTGCAAAATGCTCACACCCCAGGATAGAGATTTGTTGATTAAAGTGTGGAATACTCTATCAGATCATATGCACACATATTGTTGGGTGTTAGGTAATGAAAACTTTTTAAAAAGAATATAGGATAAAAGAAGTGTCTAGAGATATTAGGTTTAATGGCCAAAGGATATTATAGAGCTAATATATTATATGAAAACTTTAACGATTTTTCTAAAGACCTAATTGATTCAATTCTTATAGGATTTATCAAATTTTATAATGTTAGTTAAAAGGTGTTAAGTCACTTTTTATTTTATGTTTAATGATCCTTTTGTAGCATTAGTTGTTAGTAGAAACTATATTTACAACTATTAATCATGAATAATAATTGTTTATTAAAATATAGTATTGTTTCACTTTTGATTGTTTTATATGCACTTATTATACATATCATACTTGAGATATTTGTAAACAAATACTCTAAATAGATTGATTAATTGTTTATCAAATATTTTATGGATATTGATTGAAAACTTAGTGACCTTTTGATTCCATAGGTAATTAAGAAAATAATTAAAATTTCTATTTAGAGTATTCCTTCAAATTAACTAAAAATGACAACAAGTACATATTAAATGTGTCATTATGAAAACTGTGTTTAACTAAATGACTACTGCATCTAAAATTTTTTTTGAAGAATTTTCTAGATGTCAAAACTTTAATGGTGGCAATTTAAAATTTTAGAGTATGAAAATCCAATATGTATTGAAAAGAGAAAAAAAAACTCTTGTCTCATTATGTGAAATGATGCCAATCTTTTAGAAAAACATTAGAAAACTATGAGACATATGACTCATATACAAGAAGAATTCCTTGGGTTGTATAAAATAGATGATGATGTCAAGCCAAAGTTCAAGAACTATAACCATGTCAAAGACATATGGTCTAAAGTGGTAATATTTACACTAGTAACTCACTGACTGTACGATAATTACTCACTGTTATATTTGACATATATGCATGTATATGTATGTACAGAAATAATTAATAAATAAATTATAAATCAAAATATGAATACTAATGCATATGAAGCTAATGTCAAACATAGTAAACTGAAGAATGTTATTCATATCTTATCACATACATAGCTAGTGTAAGATGTTATACATTCCACGCCTTTAAGTTAGGAGCATATGATAATACACTTAACCCATAATAAGAATATGAAAATGATACATGATGCTACGAGGCACTGTCAACAAACATCTTGAGGATTCTAGTCATATACTGAGGCATATACGCTAAGTTATGCTTACAAGCAATTTAAAAAGTAATAATATAATAAAGAAAGAGGAAGCACTGTGGTAAGTCTAAGTGAAAAGTGGAAAGAGAGCCTTTCACAATTCTTAAGATCCTAAGAAATACTAAAGCTAATAAAAATGAGAAGGTAAAAAGACCTCTCACAAAGAATAATTCTTGTTTTATCTTAATAATTTTCTTAGAAGTGTAATCACCATAGTTTTATGTTGGATGATTTTATGGTATTAGATGTTACTTATTAAATAAATAAAATACTTTTGTTCAATAATGTCATCAAATAGACTTGTTAGTCAAACAAGGTCTTTTAGAAGACCTACATAAAGTTAAATCGTCTACTTATAAACATTGAATATGTAAAAGACTTAAATAAAGTAGAATTGTGTAGTTATGAATATTGTCTATTTGACCAAATGGCACGAATCCAAAAACAATTGTTATGCTATTAGAATTAATTAATTAATATATTTTTTGGTCAAATGAATGTGAAAGCAAGGATGGACATACTTTTTATCAATTTTATTTTCGGCTATACTGGTGTGGAACTAAAGGAAATTCTATTTGATGTTTTGATGATAACAAAATATAATTATTACTAATGAGTTTATTATTTTGATAAAAGCAATATAATAATAAAATGAAATCATAAGCTTAAGTAGATAGTTTATAAAGTTCATAAAAGAAGTTGAAGTTTGTAAACCATCGGAATGAAGATCAAACCGATATGTAGAAATTATTAATTATTTTACACCTTTATTTGATATTGTTTTAAATCATTTATATAGCACATTTGGACAAATAATATTGCATTTTATTGTTAATAACTTAGGATGCTTAGTTTCATATTTTATCTAAAAGGTATTAAATTATATTAAATATTATTTTAGGTTTAACGGAGTTTAAAGAAGAAACTAAATAGGACCAGGAAAGAAATGACAATGCAGCGACCCAGGGCCAAACACAAAACACACAGCAATTGGGAGCAAAAGGAACCAAATCAACAATGGCCAAGGAGAAAAACGGCAACGTAGAAAGGAGAAAAAAGAAAGCCAAAACCCAAAGGAAACGTAGAAGAGTAACGGCAATAGCCAAGATCTGCGCCAAAATGACACAAATAAGAAAAGAAAACGCCTGCAGAAATAAACAATGCGGACACAACATGCTAGTATACGGGAGGATCAAAATGACAATAGAGCAAACAAAAACACAACATCCATTAAACTAGCAAAACGACACAGTAATAGGAGAAAACTCTAGAAGTAGAGACAAATGGTAGCATAACAACCAAAAGAGAATAAAATGAAATGATAACGTATAGCAAAAATAGTCTAAGAATTAGCCAACAGAAGAACAGCTCATAGAAAAACACGAACAGGAAAAAAAAATAGGAGATAAGAAGATAAAATGAAAGTAGCATCAAAGGGAGAAGGAGACTTACTCACCCGACACTTTCTACACCAAATTCATTCAAAATAGAAGAGATAGGATGGAAGCCTACTGTAAGATCCAATTACTTATGAAGTTTGGAGACATTTTTTGATGCTATAAAAAGGCAATTGCAGGAGGAGAAAATAGCAAGCAAGCAATCATGCAAGGGTGAGATTTCGGAGAGAATTTTTCATCTGTCAAAGGTGGGTCAAAGCTAGGAGATAGAGAAAGGAGAGTTGGGAGGTTTGGAGAGTCATAAGCCTACTAGAATCAAGCTGGTTTGTGACCATTAGAGGAGAAATCATAGATCTTTTAGGCTCTGTTTGGTTTAGGGGTTAGGAATGAAAAGGGATGGAATGCAACACATTTCTATCGTTTAGTTGAGGGTTTTATAATATAATGAGATGAAAGCAGATGGTTTTATATTACATTCTATTCCATTCTAAATAGTAAAAATAAGAAACTTCCGATTCGGTAGGTTTAAGATGGAACGTAAACTAATAAACATAAACTATCTAATATACCCTCAATAATTTTTTCTTACTAATAATTTCTTCTAACGCTACCCAAACTCATTTATTACTGTACACAAGCTTATCATATATATCTATTAATGGTCCAGTTATCATCTCCAGACTTCTCTTTTCGTTCTCCATGTTTTACCACTTCTTCTTCCCGTGTTTTTTATTGACGCTAGAAGACTTGGTCACCAATGAGTCTTTCTCTTTGTCGAAACCTTTTTTTTATGCTATTTATGTTCATTGTCAATTTTTGTTTAACAATATATGTTCGTTGCTTTTATTATTAGATGCATTTTGTGTTGGATGAGAAGATTGTACTCTTATTTGTTTTGGTTCACTTTACATATGGGTTTACATATATGGGTTTACCCATTATTCACTTTACACCAAAGTAAACTTTATCTATTATGGGTTGAGCTGCTAAAAATATCCATTATTTAATTTGAAAGGCACATATATATAGATCAATGTTGTTGTATACTCTTGCGATTCACTCATTTTACCGTGTGCCACTCATTTTATATGTTATGTTGTTTGAATTTGGGGTGTTTTTCAATCGTCACTGTCTTCTTTATTTTTGTTTTCCTATTACTTTGCTTGAAATTTCACTGGGGCAATGATTCAGATGAAGCTTCCATCTTGTTGCTTTTATAACACCATATATAAACGGACATATCTATGACATATTTGTTATATTTTGATTTTCACAATCTAAAAACTACTCCTAATTTTATTTTTTATACATGAACAATAAAGGTAATCAAATGAATGATCAAAAACAAAAATTTCGTATGCATCAATCAACGCTTGTTCATGTTGCTCGTCTTGTGATTTATTGATGGGTGTTACGTAAGAGACGTGCGAACATCAAACTTCAAATGCTTACACCATCAGAGAGATTGCAATCAAAGGAGAGTATCATGCGAAGAATTTTATTTTAATCCAATGAGAGAAATATACTTAGAATGCAGCCTAAACCATTTGTTAAATTATGTGATTTATTAGTTAGCAAAGGTGTGCTTTGACCCTTTGTACATGTAACTATTGAAGAACAAGCAGCGAAGTTTCTATACATATTAAGGCATAATGTTACCAATCGAGAGATTGGTTCTTTTGGACTCAATATAAGAAAACTGTAAGTCGTCATTTTCATAGCATCTTGAAAGCAGTTATACAACTAGAGGATATGTTTATAAGATAACCTGACGTATTAGAAACCCCATCGAAAATATTGAACAGTAGTAGATTCTACCCAATTTTTTAAGATGATTTTCTTTTCTTAATTTATTAAACACAATAATATTTTAGAATAATATACTTCAATGTCAGGATTATGTTGGTGCAATTGATTGTACATATATCCATGTGAAAGTAACTGCTCGAGATGCTCCTAGATTTCATAGGAGAAAGGATTATCCAACACAAAATGTGTTATGTGCTTGTTCTTTTGATATGAAGTTCACGTATGTATTGATTGGATGAAAAGGAACAACATCCGATTCACGGATTATGAAAAGTGCATTAACTAGGCAGTTCTCACTTAAAATTCCCCAAGGTCATAATAGGGCTCAAATTTTATTAACTAATAAATGTCATAAATTAAATTTTGACATAGTTTTATTCATGATAGGAAAATACTATCTTGTTGATGTTGGATTCATGTTGAGAAGTTGACTTATTACATCGTATAGAAAGGAACGATATCACTTGAAAGAATATTCAAGGAATCCTCCATGAAATGCTTATGAATTATTCAATCATCGACATTCATCATTGTGTAACGTTACCAAAAGGGCATTTGATGTGTTAAAAAATGGTTCCCAATTATAGCATCCACCACAGAACCATCATATGTCATTTAGACTCAAAAAAATTATTATGACTTATGTCATTTTGCACAGTTTCTTGATTGGTGCAGATCCAGATGATCTATTTCTTAATGAAGAGTATGATGGAGGAGAAAATGATAACCAAGATGGGTATGAAAATGATGACGAAGATAATGCACACAATGAAAAAATTATAAGAGATAACATGGCTGCTCATATGTCGGCTGATCATACTTTAGGATAGATATTGTCGCATCGCATTTACATTTTCCATGATTTTATATTGCTTTTAAAATATGTATTGGCTACTTATATCTAAATATGGAGTTATTTATTAGTGTTGTTAATGTTTTCACATCCAATTGTATCTTTGTAACGCTTATTCATTATTCTGATCGTTTATATTATTTGGAAAATTTTAAAGCTTCAATATTGTGTATGTTTTTTATATAAATTTCAGATTTTGTGATTAAATTTGTAACATACAAAATGCTACCCCGAAGAGAGTTGTGTTTTTGGAATCAAACTACGGATGATGCTTTGGTTGATGCATACTTGTACCAGTATCAACAAGGCAATTGTGTTAGTGGAACTTTCACGACGCATGCACTTGACATAATTGAAGTTGAACTAAAGGAAAAATTTTCAAACAAAGGAATTAAAAAGGAAAAAAATAAAAAATCAGAACAAAATTATTAAGAATAAGTGAAGTGTTTGGATTTATTTTCAAATGGAGGTAATGGATTTGCATGGAGTCCTTTAACAAATATGTCGACTGCTGAGCTATAAGTGTGGGAGACCTTGATCCAGGAGAATTGTTTACTATTTTGTTGGAAGAAAATATGATATATGTTGTGATTTGGTTGATTCAATAAGTTTTTTATAACAGGCTAAACTAGAAGCTGCTGAGTGGAGACAGAAGCCTTTTCATAATTACGAGAAGATGGTAGAGATTTATGGACGTGATAGAGCAACTGGCAAGCATGTTGAAATAGCACAGGAGATAAGAAGGCGCACCATTTCTGTTGATAGTGGGTTTTCCAACACAATGGATAAAAATGATGACATTTAGACCCACAATAGCTTAAGTTTTGAAGACAATGTAACGATAGATGGTGATCGCACTGAATCTCCAATGGGAATGCTAGCTCATTCACAAAATGCAAACCTAGGAACATCATTGGAAAGGAAAAACAGGGCAAATGATGGTGAAGATGTAATCAAAGATGGCCTTTAGACAGTTGCAGAAGCTATTATAAAATCCACTTCACTGTTAGTTAAACCACTTCCCATTTCAGAAGAACTTTATAATCATTTGGAAGAGTTGGGACTAAAGGGATCAAAATTGTATGAAAGTTATCTTTTTCTTGTTCATAGGCCTGATGAAGTTAGGGCATTACTTGGTGCACCAATAAATATTTGGAAGAATATGTTGGATTTTATGATGTCTTCTTAATAGAAGACAGGTGTAGTATGTGTTGATGACTTGATATCAGGTCCTTTTCCCTCTACTCAATGTATACATTTTGTTAGATATTTTTGTATATTTTGTGAATGAATTTATCACGAAGTCATGTAATTGAGAAAACTATAAAAACTTACTTAATGAAAGGTGTTTTTGATTATTTTGCTTCTCTTTTACAACAATCTAGCAATTGTATTTTCTTGGAAAATTTACTTACAATAATCGAATGTTTTCTCTCTGTCAAGCACGATCTTGCAACTCCTTTCTGTTTCCTCTCTATCGTGCACAATCGTGCAACTCCATGCTGGAAACCTTCCATTCTAGGGAGTTGTGTAAATTAGGTTGGGTTCTTGATCATTAACAATTTTTTTACGATAAAAGGGCTCTTGACCTTTTACTTAATAATCTAAATATAGGCCGGGAAAGCTACAGATTAATAATCTAAATAACAGTAAAGCTAAAAGGTGAATGACAAATGCTAGTAACTGGGTGACTTAATTAATCACCCCCGTGACATGTGGCCAGAACCATGACCTTAACCTTGCAGGTCAATTGCAAGAACCATAACCTTAACCTTAAACATCAATGTGAAGCATCTGCCATCTCCTTTCTTATTATATCATTGTGTTTTCCTCATAGCCAACAAAAAGAATAGTTGTGGCATGTAACGTATCCATTTTGTTGGCTTTGCATTGTGCTATATATAGAGCATCAAATCTGCAATTCTCTGGCAAACATTTCTCATCGAGTCACAGTTTCACAAATCTCTACAATATCTCTTTGGTTAAGGATGGACTTAGTTTTGCATACACATCCCACGAAGATTTTTGAATTCATTGTAGAGCAACAAAAAATCTGACAAGTAACTGCGTTCATTCCAGCCTGAAAAACAAAATGTCTGTACGACTAAATGATCGAAGTCAGGATATGAATGGTAGGGTTGGCAACTTGAGATTCTAAGTTTTAACCTATGAAATTACTTCAAAGATGACGCTTAGATTGGGTAAAACTGAACATCACCAAAAGGGCTACAAGATCTCGTACATTGGAACCCACCCATTCACATTACTACTCATCAAGTGACGAATAAAAGACCACTTCAACTGCAAAAGGAAGAACTTTTCTTATTTAAAATGCCCTTCTCACCGTTCTAGCTGCAATGCATAGTTTCTAGTCACTATGGTTAGAACAACTATCTGCTTCTCCAAATTCATCATATAACAGGATTAATCAAGAAAACGTGCTGGTTTGAAGGCCAGTGCCTTCTGTTACTTCAGATATTCGTTTGAGGGTTATACTCTATAATGATAGGGCACTATCTTGAATAAGGCCTTCGACTTAAAAACCGGTAACCTTTTACGCTTTTCCCACCACTTTACAAATGCTCGTTAATGGCGTTGCCTGTTTGCTTTCCATCGTATTTAATGATTCTTCCTCGTAAAGCGACTTGATAACTTTGAGTGTCAACCCTCGTTGCTATTAACTTCCCAAGTTACCTTCCTTTGTTAATATCGTACAATCTAAGGATAGAGCCCGCACCGTTTAGGCTGTCAATAACCATTAGCCAAAAGTGAAGGAAGTGAAAACTAGCTAACCGGCAGATTTAGAGCATGCTATAAGTCTCGTTTCCTACGATGAATTCTGACCTTTTATCTTAGTACCATAAATAAATGAACAATGCCAATTTGCGGGCAGTTCTTTCTTTTGAGCAAATGAGTACAAGGCTGCTATTTAACCAACTAGAGAAAGAAGAGTCAACTACAGTAGATTGCAAAGTATCAAGGCATGATGAATTAGAATCCTCACGCCTCTCTTCTTGACCATATAAGCTTAAAGCATACGTCTGTTACAACGCGGTAACACTCACAGTCCAGTCAAAGGTAGTTTTGTTTTACGTTCCCTAATCCCTACGCATGTTGTGACAGATTGCCTGTCAGCTAGCTTTTGTTTGGTTTGACGTCAGATACATGTAATTGATGCAGTTTGATTGAGCTATACCTGGAGATTGGAAGAATAACAAGTTGATAAGAAACCTTACATAAAAGAAGGGGGATTCCGTGAATTGAAAGGCCAAGATGTTAAATCTAGTGAATTATGAATGTAAAATTCATTCATCAAACTAGTCTCCTAGTCTTTTTTATGGAATACGACAAGGTAACTACTAAATTAATAACCTTGGATTGGGACTAGAATAGGAGGAGGTAGAATAAGTGCTAAGTTAAGCAAATGAAATGAATGTCTAAGACCATTACCATAAAACAAAGTCTAGCTAGTGGCAATGAATCCACCAAGTAAAAGAAGGGCTTTCAAAAGAAGCAAAGCTGAAAAGAGAAAAGACGATCCAAATGGGCAGACCCTAAGCATATTTTGCAAGTAGTGGTAGAAAATGGCGCTAGTGATAGTGGTGATGAGATATATAGCACAGCTAAAGAGTGGGTGACAGACCCACGTGAGTGACCCACTTCTCCTCCCTCTGACTTAGCTATAGGCCAGTGGATTTTCGGGTTGGCTTCATAACAACGCTAACAGCCAAACTAATCCAACCATAGCAATGAAACCAACATACCCACAAATCACATAAACCCCACCCCCAAAAAGAAAAAAGTTATGAGGTTACTATCATTAACTCATTTGACAAAGCGAACCTCTTTCCTGGATGGTTGCCCACTATCCCCTAAAGACTCCCCCTTTCTGTGTAATGCTAGTGGTTCTTTCTCTTCCTTTGGTTGGCCACTAATACTCTACCCTTTCCTTTTCATCTCTAATGCTAGTGGTCTCTCTCCTCTCTCTCTGCCTTTTTCTGAGTCTTGCGCTTATACTTGCGTGAAGTTGTGCACAGAACTGGTAAACAATGGTAAAAAAATTCTTTAGCATGTAGAGAGATGGATAAGGAGACCAACCACGACACCCCATCTCTTCTCTCCAACCATAACACTACTATCAAAGAGGATTCTCCAAGAAAACATCTTGGAGGTGGTGCTGTTGCCAACGTTGGACTTGGTGGTGGTGGCGACAGGCTTAAAAGAGATGAATGGAGCGAAGGAGCTGTGTCAACCTTGCTGGAAGCTTATGAAAACAAATGGATACTCAGAAACAGAGCCAAGCTCAAAGGCCATGACTGGGAAGACGTTGCACGTTACGTGTCATCAAGAGCTAATTCCACCAAGTCGTCTAAGACACAAACTCAATGCAAGAACAAGATTGAGTCCATGAAAAAAAGGTATAGATCAGAATCTGCAACTGCTGATGCTTCCTCTTGGCCCCTCTACCCAAGACTTGATCTTCTGCTACGGGGAAGTTCAACGGCCCCTCCACCACCACAGTCACAACAGCAACAATCTTCTCTTCCGCCTTCCAGCAGCCCTCATCTGATGCTTTTGGAGTCATCTCCGATGACGACAACAATACCGGCGACAATTCAGGTTCCGGTTGCTCCAATTCCTGTCACTGTGACCGCACAGAACTCGCACGGCTCCAACGGTGTAGATAAGAGGGCGAAGGTTAGTGATAAAAGATCCTATCTTTTTTATATACTATATGGAATTAATATAGTTTGGGAGATAGAGAAGACTTTATCAGTGGGTTTTTCTAAAAAAAAAAATGAGACAAGTCTAACTTCGTTGTAAGGTATGTATCATGAATCATGAACCAAAAAGTCAATTGTAGGTTTGATTGTCTGTTAGTAACTTTAACAATTGACGACTCCTCTAGAGTTGATGATGTAATAAAAATGATGGACTTCACTGCACAACAACTATAGCACACAGCTTACGTTTTGGGAAATTTTCTGAAGAATCACATTTGTTTTTAACCAAGGAGTTCCATGTAGATTTTCTTTTTCATATGAACACGGCATTGCTATAACAGTCTATAAGACTGATCATCCATGATGTGTGAAGTTGAGATCCCTACGAAATTTCTCGTATATCGTATATCCCAAAATTAATGGGGACCAATCGTTTTCACTGAAGTACATATTGTCTTGCATTTTATCAGAATGAAGGTGTACTGGATGCAAAATTATCAGATCATGTATCAGAACAGAATGCTATTGACACAGATAGTAGCACTCCTGCCTTGTTACATAGTGATAATGAGAGGTTAGGATCCAAAAAGATGAAGATGAAAGTGGATCAGAAAAAGAAGAAGAGAAGAAGGGAGGAATTGGAGATATCTGACAGCATCCGATGGCTAGCAGAAGTAGTGGTAAGGTCAGAACAAGCAAGAATGGAGACAATGAGAGAGTTAGAGAAAATGAGAATAGAAGCTGAAGCTAAGAGAGGTGAAATGGACCTCAAAAGAACTGAGATTATAGCTAACACTCAGTTGGAAATTGCCAAGATTTTTGCCACCGCTGGCAAAGGTGTTGATTCTTCCTTGAGAATTGGAAGAAGCTGATAAGGACTAGAATATATGTTTATGTATAGACTTAATGTATGTATTAACACCGATTAAGAAAAGAGAACTTTTTAAGATGAAAATGGTAATGGGAAGATTTAATTAACTCTTAATTATGAATTAGTAACATCAGGTGTGAGAGGTGAAAATAACATCCCTATACACCTTATTCTTGTATTGTTCTTTTTCTTGATATATATAATGGAAAATTAGTATTTCTATGCAGATAGAAGTGCATGTGGTGTAACCCAAAACAATCTGGTATCAGTCTAAAGGCAACTCATCGCATCACGACGATAGTTGAAGTGGTCTAAACAAGATAGAAAAAGAATTTCAATTTATAAAAATAAAAGGCTTTTACCTTTCTTTTTCTCTGTTTGTTAACCGAATTATGTGTCATTCTTCTGTTACAGAGTTGGGACACACATGAATGGCGTCATTACTAAACTATTAATTGCAGCAAAAAGCAGGTGAAACGAGATTTTGTGTTAAAGCTTGTCTCAGTTTTTCCATGATACCTCAAGGCTTAGTCACACTGACCATGCAAACGCTTTCAGTTCTTTTCCTCATTTATTTCTTTCTCTCTTGTTAAGCGACCGTTTCAATATAATAGTTTAAGCCATAGTTTTGAAACTCGGATCGGATCGGTCGGTTCAACCGGTCTGACTGATGACTGGTCAGTGGTTCGGTCCGATTTATGCCCTAAAATCGGTCTTCAATTGGTCCGGTGTGAATCGGTCAAAACCAATCAATTGATCGATTTTTTACCGGTCAGACCGGTCCGATAATTTTTTTTATTTTTTTTATTTTTTTAATTTTTTAAATATTTTTAATATTATATATAATTAAATATAATTATTACATAATTATTACGTCACACCGGTTCGACCGGTGGTTGAACCGGTCGAATAGGTCAAACCGGTAATCAATAAGGTCACCGGTTCGATGACCGGTCCGGGTTTCAGAACATTGGTTTAAACTATTGTGTGAGACCAACTCAATTGATTTTATATATTCTCTAACACACCCTCTCAAGTGAAAGCTCTTTGGGCTTAAAACTTGCACAAGCCTACTTTACCTTGTGCTTAATTTAATTAGAATAGGTGAGTGGTAGGATTCGAACTCATGACCGTTTGATCATAGAGGCTCTGATACCATGTTAAGCAACCGTTTCATCACAATAGTTTAAGCTATTGTGTGAGGCCAACTCAATTGATTTTATATATTCTCTAACATCTCTTCCTTTCCTTTTTTTTTTTGGTTTGTGCACAATAGAAGAGTATTATTTCTAAGTTCTATAAGCTTGTTATAGCTCCTCTCATCCAAAAACAAAGTAATAAATATGACGCTCCAAACAATGTTACTCATTTAACACTAGTAAACTAATTATTTAGGTTAAAAACTCTAATTAGTCTAAGTTCTATAAGCTTGTACTTAGTACTTACTGTACAATCACCTCACTTTATGTATTTATGCTTAACAGAACCATTTACTCCATTGCCTCCCTGCTCTTAAGTTGAATATGAATTTTGTGCCAAGAATATGTGCATAATGGAAATAAGAGTGCATCTGGTACCCTTACTGAAGATTTAACTGTTACTGAGTAGAAATCCAAGTACTCGCATATATTCCCTCGAATGATCTTCTAATGAATATGAAACATGGCTTTTACTTTTTCTAAAGGTCGACGCCCTTTTAGGGACAGTGGCAGTTTAACATTTTGATACCAAATTTAAATACCAACGCCACTTCCATTGAAACATACGAAGAATGTTTGTCAACTCTTTTTAGCCGAACACCCTGGGAGTACGAAAAGAGAGTGTTGTGGAAGGAGTTGTCCTTCAGTAAGGGCGCTTCCGTGCTTTACTCATAACACCAACAAAGACAACTTGCCCCCACTGGTATACAATTTGAGTACAGATGCAATCAAAACATTGTTACTCGTACTTGTAAAAAGCTGTCAAATACTCGAGTCTTATATTATTAGTGAAAAATGGCTTAACGCGTCTGTATTTTTACTTTAAAAACTTTTAGCAGGCAATGAAAAACTTGTTTTAAGAGCATCATCTTTTCCACTGCATTAATCAGCACTCATCTTCCTGTTGTAACCACATGTATGTACTGTATGTTACGACAAGAAAATAGAAGTCTAAGATAAAAGGAACTGGTTCAGCCTGATCCCGACGAGGCTGCATGTTACCGTTTGGATCTATAGAGTTGACTGCTTCTCATGAGAATTCCGGCTTGAAGGTTCCTGCAAAACAAGGAAGGCATGTCGAGGGTTGTTTCCCGATAAGCCCCTCCGACGCTCAAGTCAATGTTTTGTGTAGGTGGGATCGTCGTGAGCAGAGAAAACTAGGGTTGTGATTACGTACCTCTATTATGACAGAGTCGTACCTTATATATGGAGCAGATGCTAAGTTTAAGTCTTTACGTATGCATAGGAGACTTCCACCTACGAATGGGCTATGGATGCGTAGATTGAGCCTGGGCCTGGCATAGCCAATAGGTATGAGACTGATCCTTGAAAGAGGGACCGATCGGCCTACAGGTAGTTATGACTAGTTTCGGGTCCAGCACGACCGACCCGACCATAAGCCCCCCTACTCCTCGAGTCTGAGCGGAGAGAAGGGTCGAAGGAGTATGCGAGGGTCTTGTAGCTCATCCGTAGGACAGCTCGCAATAGGCTCGATCGGTTGGGCATCGATGCATAGTGCGTGATTGCTCGTATTGGAATCGATCGATCGATTGCCCCGATCGGTCGGCCTAGGTGCTTACTGCATGATAGCTCGCGCCAAAGTAGATCAAGGTTCTCAGGGTAATTATTATTGGCAGCGCGTGCCCTCTGACAGATTCAGAATTTGTAACCGTTGTGCAGCTATCACGTTCGTCCTTTCAACTGTTGCGCCGCTCCGGATTTCTAAAAACCCTAATTTACCTCCGCTCAGATCCAACCACGTGTCTGAATTCGGCTCGGATTTTCACCACGCGTCAGGCGTTGGTTGGAACGCTCGTTCGACTGATCTTCTATAAGTATTCAGGATCAACAGACTATGAGTTTTCTTCACGTTTGTTTCGTTATCTTGCTTTCATTCTACTTTCGTTTGCTCTTTCTTGCTTACAGTTTCTGAAAATTTCTTTCAACCGTCGTCCCATTTTCCGACCTCCAATCACTAAATAGGTACGTTCTTTTCCCTTGTCTCCTCTTCTAAATTTCTTCTATGTGAACATGTCGTCCTCCGGTTCTAGAAGTGGGGTTTGCCCAAGGGATGAAATCGCCGAGGGGGCACCCGAAATAGTGGTCAAAGTGGCGACGACATCGGGAGTGAGAGGCGTCGAAAAAATATCGACGAGAGAAAGGAAGGATGGGCTGGTTGTGGAGGAGCCCCCGAGAGATAAATCAACGATGACCGTGACGGAGTTAAAACGATCGATGATCAGGAATAATATCCCCATGTCTTGGCAGCCTAGGCTGGCCTTGGGGAGCGAGCGGATCTTCAGCAATCTGAGTAGGTATATTGTTGTTTCCGATAGTTTCTTTTCGGTCGGTGGTATGAAGCTCCCGTATGCCCCGATTATTCACGAGGTGTGCGTCGATTTCCAGTTGATGCCGAGTCAGATTCCTCCGAATGGCTGGAGGTTCATTAACGGTTTGGCCTTACTGTGCCATCTGTTTGGCTATTTGCCTTCGGTCGGCATCCTGCATCACTTTTTGAGGATGAATCAGAGTCCGAGCTCTAGGGCCGGGATCCCTTCTCTGCAGTACAGAGATGCCAGATATATCCCGACCGGAACAACTTCGAAAATCTCCGCTTGACGGACGAAGTACTTCTTTGTGAAATCCCCAAGATCCTCCTTCGAGTCCCAGCAGTGGAGGTATCCTTTAGCTGAGCGGTGGAACGACACGTCGAGCATATCTCTTAGTAGAGAGGAGTGGGAGGTGATCGGTCGCATAAAGGCGCTTGGTCGATATGACTTCGCTTAACTCATTCTGGGATATCGCGGGGGGGCCTCGGTCGATTCCTTCCTAATCGACCCCCCGCCACAAATTAGCGGGCTAGGAGAGGAAATCGCCCCGTCTGGTTGACCCTTCGTGGTTGAATTATTTACTGTATTTTTGAGTATTGGTTTCGCTTTCTGACTTGTTTTATTGTTGTGCAGTCATAGTGAGGGTGGAAGATTTTTCCGGATCCTCCCCTTCCCCTAAATCCAAAAAGTAGGCCAAAGGGAAGAAAAAGAGGAAGGAGGTGGAGACAAGTGAAGGCGCCGCTCTGCCAGTAGAGCCAGGCCATTCTACAGTATTGCTGGCCCCTCCACCCACTGAAGATCGTCCTGTCATGTCGACGTCATTGCCGATTGTGTCAACGAGTGCGGGCCGAGCGGGTTCGGAAGAGGAGGAAGAGGAGGTGGAGCCACCTCTTAAGAGGAAGAGGATTGCTCGGCTGGCTGACCTACCGTCCAACTCGTCAGGTCAAGGCAGGAGAGGGAAGGAGGGGGGAAGCAAGGGGAAAGGAGCGACGAAGAGCACCGACGGGTGGGAGTTTGCGATCAGCTTGGCCAAAATTGCATCGATCGGGGACCTCGATGTGTCCCTTCACATTGCTGAGAGGGTCACTCCCCCCGCAGATGAGGCACTCTTGGACTCGTTGGGCAATCCGGAGCTGGGGTCCCGTCTCATCCGTAGCTGTGTAAGAAGTCTGGTGATGTCTTTCGCGATGCACCAGTGTATTGAGCAGCTCGACGGGATCAATCAATCGCAAGATCGGGAAGTCCACGATCTCCTCGAGCAGGTGAAAACTTTGAGGGGCGAGCTTTCGGAGGCTAAGGAAGAGAGGGACCTCTTCCAGGCTCAACTCTCTTCCTTGGAGGAGGAGAAGAAATCTTGGGAGGAGGCGAGGAGCGTACTGAGCGCTCAACTTACTACAGGGAAGAAGGAGAGGAGCTAGTTAATTGCGGAGAAGGACCGGTTGGCTCAGGAGTGTGAGGCCTTGAGGACAGAGGTGAAGACGGAGCAGGAGCACGGTAGAAAATTCCTCAAGGACTGTCAAAGAGCGGTGGAGGGTCGGCATAGGACCGAGGATACATTGAGGGAGTTGCGATGCTCCGTCCAAAAGGAGAGGGTCGAGGCAATCAAGCGATGGAAGAGGCGGTTCCTAAAGGGGGAGTGTTTAGAGTTCGCCTACGACTTGACCCTTTCAGGCCTGAAGAGGTGTCATGAGGTTCATGTTCCTGATGGGTCGGAGCGTCCTCCGTTTGAGGATTATGCCGAGCCAATGCTTCCCGCTGCTCTCGGCCTTTCTTTGGAGCAGATGAGGGAGTGGGCCGAGGGAAAACGGACTATAATCCAGGATGAGGAGCTGGACCTTAGCTCGGAAGAGGAAGAGGGCGTCTCTCCGCTGTCTTCTCCTCCCGGTCCGACCGTTGGCCCTTCCTCTGCCGACCCAGCTGATCCTGTTGCTGGCCCTTCCTTTCCTCCTACCGATCCTACTTCTGGCCCTTCCTCTCCTCCCAAAGGATCAGAGTGAATTTGTAAGGCTCATTTGGTTGGGCTTGTGGCCAGAGCTTTTTATTTCGAATAAATAGAGGCTCGTCTTTCATTACCTCTTTTGTGTTAAATATTATTCTCTTCGAATAACAGGTCACGAATAAGCGCACTCGATGTGCGTCGATCGGGTGAATTAGGCCGAGTGATAATGAGGCCGAACGGTCCGAGATTTTTTCTTGGGATCCTGGTCGAGCTAGGAGTCGATCGATGGTTCCAAGGATCTTGTCTTGGCGACCTGGTGGATCGATAGTCGAGGTCGGGCGGTCCCAAGGATCTCGTCTTGGCGACCTGGTGGAGCAGTAGTCAAGGTCGATCGAGGGTCCCAAGGATCTCATCTTGGCGACCTGGTCGATCGATAGTCGAGGCCGAGCGGTCCCAAGGATCTTGTCTTGGCGACCTGGCCGAGCAATAGTCGAAGTCGATCGAGGGTCCCAAGGATCTGGTCTTGGCGACCTGGTCGATCGATAGTCAAGGTCGATCGAGGGTCCCAAGGATCTTGTCTTGGCGACCTGGTCGATCGATAGTCGAGGCCGAGCAGTCCCAAGGATCTTGTCTTGGTGACCTGGCCGAGTACTAGTCGAGGTCGATCGAGGGTCCCAAGGATCTCGTCTTGGCAACCTGGTCGATCGATAGTCGAGGCCAAGGGGTCCCAAGGATCTTGTCTTGGCGACCTGGCCGAGTAGTAGTGACAGGCTTCCTTTCGAACAATTTGCTAAACTGTTTGTCGAGAAATTTGAAACCCTTTATTGATGATAAGGGAGCGGGCTGTTAAAAAATCAGACTGGCAAGGCTAGGAAAAAGGTATCCATAGGCTTACAATAAACAATAACGGACAAATAAATAACTAAAATCAAACTTATCTATTGGTATAACACTTTCAAATTTTGAGAATTCCAGGGCCTTGGAAGAATCTTTCCGTTCGAGTCGTGCAGGATGTAAAAGTCGTGCCCGGTTTGTTTGACCACCTGATAGGGCCCTTCCCATGCTTGGCCGAGCTTTCCAATATGCTTTCCAGCCGCTTCGGCCTTCCGTAGAATATACCCTCTAACCTTTATGTCGCTCGGCTTTACCCTTCTATTGTAGAATCTCGTTGCTTTTTGCCTGATGGCTTCCGAGCGAGCTGCTGCCCTTTCTCTAACTTCACTAAGAAGTACCAGTTCTGCTTTGCGGGCTTCGTTATTTCTTTCTTCTTCATAACCCGAAACTCTTTGGTTGTGCAACACCACTTCCACTGGGACTAGGGCTTCTGCCCTAAAAGTCATCCTGAATGGTGTTTCAGAGTCTGCTCGGTAGTTCAGATGCCCACAATACTTCATCTACTTCGTCTAGCTAGGTCTTGCGTCCGTCTAAGCGCTTCTTGAGAGCACTCATTATCTTTTTATTGGTATTCTCCTCTAGCCTATTACTCTGAGGATGGGCTACTGAAGTTAACTGGAGTTTTATCTTCAAACGTTCGAAGAAGCCTCTGAACTTCTCGTTGTCAAACTGTCGACCGTTGTCCGCAACCAAAATCATGGGCATCCCAAAGCGGCTTAGAATGTTCTTACGCATGAAGTTTTTAATCTTTTGCTCGGTGATAGTGGCGACCGCTTCCGCTTCCACCCATTTAGTGAAGTATTCGACCGCCACTATCAAAAACTTTTTCTGTCCCAGACCAAGAGGAAAAAGTCCTAGAATGTCCATTCCCCATTGAGCAAAGGGAATGGGATGGCTCACAATTTTCAACTGCTCAGTTGGTTGGTGAGACGAGTTGTTGTTCTTCTGGCAGGCCTCGCACCGATTAACTTTCTCTTGACAATCATTCCTCATTGTCGGCCAATAATACCCTTGTCTGATCGACCTATGAACCAACATTCTGCCTCCTAAGTGATTTCCGCACATTCCTTCATGAACTTCAGCCATTGCTTGTTCCGCCTCCTCTTTACTCAAGCAACGTAATAGCAGCCAATCGTAAGAGCGTTTGTACAGAATGTCATTTACAATCGCGTATTCGGCAGCCTTTATCCTCAGTTTCTTGGCCTCTAGGGCTTCCATCGGCTGTGTTCCCTTGAAAAGATATTGCCTGATGGACTCCATCCAACTTGATCGTTCGTCCGCTTGAAGGACTTCAGTAATCTTCTGAATGCTAGGTTGGTTGAGCCGCTCGACCAAGATGTTGTTCCTGGCATTCTGGTCGGAGGCCATCTTGGAGAGTGCATCTGCCTGAGCATTTTGGGCCCGTTCTATCCTGTTGACCATGTGCTGCTCGAAATTACTCAACTCCTGTTTTACCAGCTCTAGGTACCTGATCATGCTGTTCTCCTTAGCCTCATATTGTCCAGAGACTTGACCAACCACTATCTGGTTGTCGCTGTATACTTTCAGATGCTTTACCCCCATTTCTTTTGCTAACCGGAGGCCGGCTATTAGAGCTTCGTATTTCGCCTCGTTATTAGATGCTCTAAATTCCAACCGGAGAGCGTACTCCACCTTTTCATCCCTGTGTGGACAGATTAGTACTACTCCTGCTCCGCATCCCTCTGTGTTGGATGATCCGTCAACGAATAGGCTCCAGGAAGGGTGTTGCTCGTCTTGCGAGTCGGGTTGACTCATTTCTGCAACGAAGTCCGCCAGCACTTGAGCCTTGACCGTAGTCCTAGGCTTATATTGTATATCGAACTCACCCAGCTCTACCGCCCATTTTATTAACCACCCGGAGGTTTCAGGCTTTTGGAGGCATTGCTTGAGGGGCTGGTCGGTCCACACCTCAATGGTATGACTTTGAAAATATGGCCTTAGTTTCCGCGTCGCAGTTATCAAGGAAAGAGCTAATTTTTCTATGGGCGCATATCGTGTTTCTGGCCCGCTTAATACTTTGCTGACGTAATAGATCGGAAATTGCTCATTGCCATTCGATCGGACCAGGACCGCGCTGATCGCCCCCTCTGTGACCGCCAAATAGATAATCAAAATTTCCCCCTCAACAGGGCTCCATAAAACAGGTGGGTTTGTTAGATACTGGTTCAGGTGTTGGAAGGCTCTTTCGCACTCATCCGGCCATTGGAATTGAGTCATATTTGCTTTCCTCAAGATTTTAAAAAATGGGAGGCACTTGTCCCCCATCCTGGAGACAAATCTGCTTAGAGAAACTATCCGTCCAGTTAATATCTGAACATCTTTCAAACACCATGGCGAGGACATTTGGATGATAGCTTCGATCTTTTCTGGATTAGCTTCAACCCCCCGCTGAGTGATCATAAACCCCAAGAATTTTTCGGATGCCACACCAAAGACGCATTTCTCTGGGTTCAGCTTCATCTGAAATTTGTCAAGTGTCTGGAAGACTTCTTTTAGATCTCCCACGTGCTCGGCGGCCGTCTTTCTCTTGACCACCATGTCGTCCACATAGGCCTCAACAGATCGACCGATCTGTTTCTTGAAAACCTCCTTAACGAGCCGCTGATAAGTGGCCCCCGCATTCTTCAAGCCGAACGGTATTACTTGATAGCAATACGTGCCCTGGTCAGTTATAAAGGCGGTCTTCTTTTCGTCTTCTAGACTCATTTGAATTTGATGGTAGCCCGAGAAAGCATCCAAGAAACTAAGGAGTTCATGTCCAGAGGTGGAGTCTACTAACTGGTCGATCTTGGGCAAAGGGAAACTATCCTTTGGACATGCTTTGTTCAAGTCGGTGAAATCGATGCACATTTTCTACTTTCCATTCTTCTTCTTCACCAACACCACATTGGCGAGCCATTTGGGGTACTTGACTTCTCGGATGAACCCGGCTTCAAGTAGTTTCTCTATCTCTTTCTCGATCACCTGTTGTCGCTCCTTGTCGTGCCATCGCTTCTTTTGTCTAACCGGCCTGCGATCTTTTCGGATATCGAGAGAGTGCGATGCAACCGATCGGGAAATGCCTGGCATATCGCTCGGTACCTAGGCAAAGACCGATCTATTTTCTATCAAGTAATCTGTGATTTCTCTGACTAAGCCTTTTTGAAGCTCAGAACCAAGATTTGTAAACTTGGAGTGGTCCGCTTCATCCAATACAACCCGCTGCGTTTCTTCTACGGGGTTCATCCTCTCGGTTTCTTCATCAGTTCTCACGTCAAGAGAGCTCGTCAATACCACCGCCCCTTCTAACGTCTTTGTTTCCGTTAAGTAGCACTCTCTAGAGATCCTTTGCTGACCTCTGACAACACCGACTCCACAGGGCGTTCAGAACTTCATTGCTTGATAGTAGGTGGAAATAACCGCTCTGAGGGCATTTTGAGTAGCTCGTCCGATTATTGCATTATACGCCCCCACAAATTTCACCACCAGGAACTCAACGTCCTTCTCTATCTGACATGGCTTTTGTCCAAATTTTACTTTCAGAAATACTCGGGCAAATGGGTAAGTCGATGCCCCAGTTATCCCTTTAATAGATCCTTCTACAGGCAGTAGTCAATCCTCTGGTATCTCCATCTGCTTGAAGGCATCATAATACAACAAGTCGACCGAGCTGCCAGTATCGACCATTACTCGTTTCACCTCGTTGCCGACCATGTTTAGATCTATTACAAGCGCGTCATCATGAGGACAATTAACACCGTCTAAATCAGACTCGTCAAACGATATAATCCCGTCATTCTGCTTATTTCTCTTAGTCGACAAGCCTTCTCCAGCCTGCCTGGCATACCTTTTTATTCCTTTAACAGAGGATCCGCCTGCTGCACTACTACCAAAGATCATATTGATGACCCTGACCGGTCGGTCATCTCGTTGCCCAGGGTTTTTGTGGACTCTTGCCCTGGACTGTCCTCTCACTTCGTGTTGATCGCTAGTATTCGCATTATGCCTCCCTCTATCATTTCTATCGTTCCGCCTCCAAGGCTGTCGTCCATTGTTGGATCGACCGATTCTACTGTTATTGTCTCGGTCGACATCCTATCTGTGCTTCAGAAATCGGCCCAGCTCTCCCCATTGGATGAGAAATTCGATTTCTCTTTTCAACTTCCAGCAATCCTCCGTATCATGACCAATCTCTCTATGGAAACGACAATACAAATTGGGGTCCCTCCTATTAATGGGGGTCTTCAACTTATTGGGTTCTCGGACGGGTTTCCCATCTACTTTGATAGCCGCCAATACTTCCGCATATCGCCTGTTGAGCGGGGTGAATTCTCATCGATGTGCCTGTCGATCGGTCGGCTTTCTCAATGACCGATCCTTCATCATTCAGGGAATCGTCGCTTCTACCGCTTCTACCATGGTCGCTCGCTTCTTCGTTTTGTGTTTCTCAATACTTCTTCGAGCTGTATATATTTATCCACCTGATTCCTTATCTCTTGAATAGACTGAGGTTGATCGAGGGCTAATGACTTCTTAAACTCTTCATCTCTGGTATTGTTCATCAATGATGCCAACATGGACGAGCAGGTGAGTTCAGGGACCTCGACAGCTTCGTTGTTGAAACGAGTGATAAATTCCCGCAAGCTTTTATTCCGCCCTTGGGTCAATTGCATCACCTCCAAGGTCGTCTTGTGCGACCGTTTACTTATGGCGAACTGGTTGAGAAATAGCGACCTAAAGTCCTCAAAGCAAGAGATACAGCTCGGAGGTAGGCTATTGAACCATCGTCGAGCTCCCTCTTGAAAGGCCGTATAGAAAGCCTTACACTGAATAGCGTCTGGAACGCAGTGTAGGTTCATCATCGACTGGAAGTGCTGTAGGTATTCCAGAGGATCGGTCTTTCCAGTATATTTTTCGGGCGTCGATATTTTGGTGCCAGGCGCCGGGAGGCTATCCAAGATTACCGGAATGAAGGAGAGGCGTGATGTACCGATGGGTAACCCAAGGAATTCAAGCGCGATTGATCCGATCGTTCACGATTTTATCTAGGGCCGCAACAGGATGACGATCGGCCATCGTTCTCATCTACTGTGCGGATGTCTGTTGTTGTTCTTGCTGAGATTGTAGGATCTGACGAATCAATAGATCAGTCGCTTCTTCGATCTTTCTTCGAGTGAAGGAGGTTTGTTGCGGCGGAGGGTGTTGGAAATTCGGGTGCATATCAGTCTCAGCGTTGTCCTCCGGGGCCACGCTTGGTTCTTCCTGATCTAGCTTCTGAGGTGGTTGTTAATCGTTCGGGTGTGTAGGCTGCGTGCAGGAATCATGACGTGTTAGCGGAAGGGTGGCTGGTAATTGCGAGCATATCCGTCAGAAGCGAAAAGTTGCATGATGGCGACTATGTCAGGTTGGTTACGCCACCGACCGATCTGGTGATTTCGACGTGGTGCCCTGATGTCGGGTCCCATAGTGGGCGCTAACTGGCTCAGCCTGATCCCGATGAGGCTGCACGTTGCCGTTTGGATCCATGAAGTTGACTGCTTCTCACGGGAATTCCGGCTTGAAGGTTCCTACAAAACAAGGAAGGCACGTCGGGGGTTATTTCCCGATAAGCCCCTCCGACGCTCAAGTCAGTGTTTTGTATAGGTGGGATCGTCGTGAGCAGAGAAAACTAGGGTTGTGATTACGTACCTCTATTATGGCAGAGTCGTACCTTATATATAGAGCAGATGCTAGGTTTAAGTCTTTACGTATGCATGGGAGACTTCCACCTACGAATGAGCTATGGATGCGTGGATTGGGCCTGGGCCTGGCATAGCCAATAGGTATGAGATTGATCCTTGAAAAAGGGACCGATCGGCCCACGGGTCGTTATGACTAGGTTCGGGCTCAGCACGACCGACCCGACCAGGAACAAAATTAAATTACTGGTGCAGGTAGAATTGGTCTGCTTTGTAAGGATTTTTAATCCAACATGTGGGCATATATGTGTATAACTGTATATAAAGACAATCATATAAAGTTGAGCCCACTTAATTAAAATGGTCTAATATATTTATGGTATTTTGGGCTTCATGCATCTATTTTAAGTATGGTCTTTATATGTGTAGAGACTGAGTTTATAATTTCTAATTTTATGATGAGCCAAACGAGAAATTAGATTAGAGTTTTACCCTAATAATTATGGTCCCCAAAATAAACGTACGCTCAATTCTTGTCTCATATTCTATCATCAGAGAGAAAATAGAAAGTTACGAAAAATTTTAGAAAAAAGGCTATATTCTAATTTAGAAGACAAAAATTGCAAAATTGCACTGCATATTTTATAATAAATTCAAGTATATTTCTGTTTTTATTTTATTCTTGATGATTTAATATGAATGGATAATGTGTTTTAAAGGGATTAAAATCCTTGCATGTGATCTCCTCTGAAAGCAGGCCTATAAGACAAAAACATCCGTCAGCAGTGTCAAGATTTTGCCCTTGATGTGACCACTCAGATGATTAAATTAAATTAAAACAAATTCAGCTACAATGTGAAATAATGAGAAATATGTTCTTTTTCATTTAATGTGGTCTTATGTAGACTCTTCTACATTTACTTTTAACAAAAAACATTTCAGTGGCATGTTTATGATAGACGACTTCATGGAATAGCTTCTAAGGCACCAAGACTAATAAAGGCCCTAACCCATAAAGACAAATGAGAGATAACAATAACGATATGGTCCTAAAGTAAAATTAATGTTTCGAGATCTTTATTACTCTTAAAGTGAGACCTATCCGATGATGATGCAAAATTTTTAGAAATGAAAGTAAGTCTCATTTACATTTAAATGTTGCGTGTTAATTATGTTCCTCTCACTTCTCTCTCTCTCATCTCTATTGTCTCTCTTGTTTTTGCAAAACCCTAAACACCCATTCTTTTTTTGCGCCCTTCACTCATCTCTCCTCATCTTCTCTACACCACACCCAAAACTCAAACCTCCCTCCCCCTTCTGCGTTTCGTCTTTTTTACTTTTGCAAAACCCTAAACCCTCACACTCATGCATCCTCTACCTCCTGCGATTAGCGTTTTGATGTTTGCGTTAAACACTTCCATTTAAATGCAACGTATTCTGCTCCTCTCCTCTCCCCTTCCCCAGCTTGTGCAAGTTTAGCAACATTTAAGGAAGGTTTGCAAATTCATGCTCACATGATGAAGTGTGACAGACTCAAGGACGATCTTATCTTTTGTAATGCATTGGTTGATATGTATGCAAAATATGGAAGAGTTACATGATAACAATGAGAAATGTTGTCTTGAGACCTCAATGGTGAGTGGCTGTGCAAAGGCAACAAGTGTGAAAGCTCCCAAGTCCATGTTTACGAAAATGATGGAGAGGAATGTGGTGTCCTCAATGCACTCATTACAGGATATACGCAAAATGAGGAGAATTGGAGACCTATGCCCGGCGTCCTAAACTGCTTGGCAGCTTGCATTTGCAGCTAGGAGCTCAAACCCTCAATCTTAACCTCTTAAAAAATGACATTGGTCTTATAATTTGAGCTCTTGAAGACATCAACTTTAAAGAATAAAAATAGAATCTAGAAGAGTAGAAGATACTGATTAATTGCAATTAGTCACAAAGGCAAGTGAAAGAAGACAATATTAGACCAAAAGCTAATATTTTTAGTTCTTTCGATGGAGACCCTGCTAACACCAGTAACAAGTTTCATGCCAAGTTTAAGCATTGCCTTGCGACTCTGCTTTTCACTTCTCATCTACTTTGAGCTCCCATTTATACTTGTATCCCATTTGAAATAAATAGACTTTTCAAAACTACAAGTGAAGCGCTTTTTACCAAGCCGGGGAAGTATCATAAGGATAATGACATGTAACGATGGGTGGACAACTAATAAATGCACCGTTGCATTTAGAGTTCAAGTCCAGAACTTTGAACTATCTCAAAAAGAGGTAAAATAGATTCTACTATAATACTCCAATCCATAAAGATAAAAAGATGTCCAAACAAAACAAAACTTAGGCGTAGCTAATCAGTAACTATTTTGATTTCATCCTGGATTTGAAATCAAAATGAAAATTTGATTATACCAAAACAAATTTGTAAAAAGAAGACCTGGAGATGCATCTTCCTTTTCATCATTGTCTTTGTTATTGTCGTTGACATCATCATCATCTTCATCTATGTCATCTTCCTTAACATCGACCAATAGAATAACCTCCTCTTCTTCATCCTATTGGAAATCAAAATATGAGGAATAATAAGGGAAAAACAAAACAAAGATAAAGTTTACAAAAATTCAACATATCATCATATAGGTTCTACTTTAAAAAAATTCCACATTAGTAAAAAAAATTGCCAAGTTAGCAGTTAATTGACATTAGCTTAACACCGTTAGTTGTTCCATCTAGTCAGGGTTAATTTAAACATTTTCTAAATATTATATTTCATTTTAAAAATCTTGAAACATTAGGGTCTAATTCAAATGTGAGTATAAACGTTAGGGGTTATTTTGTTCTTTTAGTCTAAAACTTATTTAATCACTAAATTTATTAATCAAATCAATACAAAACAAATAAGGGTCAATCCTTAAAAGAAAGTTTGATTTACCAAATAAGTTTATTTGTTAATAAGTTCATTATAATATTTTCAACTAAAAGAGTATTAAGATCCCAATAATATAATTTCATATTTTAATCAAACAAAATCATTATAAAATAAATACAAGAGATGCATACAAATTATCTATCTTATAAATTTTAATTCAAATTTATAAACTAACATCTTGAGCTTATGTGTGGATATTCTAACAATTTTGCTTTATATGAAAGAAATTCTAAACTAAGGAAGAAAATGATCGATGTATTGGTACATCCTATTCTCTTAGACTAAATAATTATTATGTAACATTAAAACTTAAGAAATTAAGCTTGAAACACAATCTTTGGAACTGCACAATTAGTAATCAAAAGCTAAAAATTTACTTCTTTCAATATATAAGGCACAATCCTCCACCATATAAGTTTAGCTGTAATTTTGTAATATGATTTCGTACAATCAAAATTTCAGCTTAGTAAACTTATTTTTAAGCTACATCAATGACCTATTATCCTTCTAATATCACACAACTTCCATTCAAGCATGATTCAAGTGGTTTTGCAATTCTAAACAACCCAATAAAAGCAAAATAAATTAATTCAGCAAATTTAAATATTTTGGAAGGAAATAGTTTTACACGTACTTTCACTCATACTTTAAAGTGAACTCCTAGCTTCTATTACCTATCAAACTCAGTTTTAAATGTTAATAAATATTAGAACATATTGTAATAGAAGAATAGAGATTTAAGTTACAAAACCAATGACAAATCATATATATTTCAAGTCAATTTTCTTACTAACTACTTCTATCATTGATTTAAGCATGAAATAATGTTTCGGTTTGTTTAACAATGTGCTTACTTACCATTTCATCAATCAATGACAATGGGTAAGGTTTTGTGTAGCACCCCACTCCCGCGAGACCCGAACCCGATATCGACGGTGATATCCGAGCCCATGACCCATGAGGGTGGTATGCTAGAGCAATTGATTCAGTTTAAAAACTCATTATAACATTTTTCTTTTTGAAAACAGTTGAGTACGCAGAAATCAATAAATGATTCGAGCCCACGATACGAAAACATTTCCATCACAATACAGTTTCCGTCACAAAACTTTCAATGATCACATTTCAAATACGACAATTATCAATTGGGGCCCTCAGTTAATACAGAACTAATCTTATGCAAAGAAAACAGATTAACATTAATACAGACGCGCAATCGATCCTCACCTCAAACTCGCGCCTTATAAGATTTCGTACTCCGCTTCACTAACGGGTACTCTTCAAACCCTGAAAAATAATTGCAATGTTGGGTGAGTTTGCGAACTCAGTGAGAAACCATCATCGATGGTTTACTCAACTCATGCATATTCACACAATTCACAGAGCATCACATAGTATCACTTTCAGAAATATCACATGCGCTGTCATGTCACAATTATAGGCATTTCGCCTTTCACACAATCCACATTTAATCATTCATATATGCAATGCACATGTGACACTTTCCATTTTCACTACGTTGTTGCGGACCGCATACCAAATCTGCCCTAGTGACGGGCACATTGCGCTGAGCCTGTGGTTTTGAATACATGGGCCCGAATGCCTCGACACGGTGAGCCGCTGGCTCAATACATGGACCAGAGGTCCCGTAAGCGTTGAGCTTAAAGCTCTCATATAAGTTGGGCGTGATATGTCCCGACACATGGTCGCCCGGCCACAACTGCCTTTATCTGGTCATACTTTTATGCATGCAATATACATGCCCTAATTGCCTATTACACATGCCAAATGTACACTTAATTTCACACGATAACACTTCAATCACAAATTACCGATCCTTCTAAACCCTTGGTCCGAACCCAATTTCAATCAAACACGTAACCCTTCATTTCATCCACATGGCATAAGCACTTATTTAAGCACACAAATATTGAGGAACCAACTAGGTTACTCACCGAACTCTCGAGTGCTCGCCTAGAAGTCTCAAAGAATATCCGTGGAATCGCCGTCCAACTGCCTCTAAAATACCAAACAATTTCCAATTACTAAATGCACAATCAGAAATAATTTAATGATGCACATGTCTTAATTAAAAAGATGTACTATGCCTATTCATGACTTTCCCGGTACTATTTTCCATTTTTCACTTTCTTTTATCAATTTCTAACTTTCCACTCAATTGCACAATAATAACTCACTTTCAATTCAATAACCTATTATGGAACTCCATCAATTCCATTTCGAATATTCAATCAATTTATCATGTCATACTCGCTCGGGTATTACCTCAAAATCAATATTACTATTCTCTATACCAAACTCATCCTTTATGCTCAATTCTAAATTCTCAGTAACATTGAATTTATTTTCAAAGTCTCACATTATACTCCAATTGATAAGAAACAATCTCTAGGCGCAATACAATCACACCCTTAACTTTCTTTCACTGATTGAGATCTCAAAACCTGAATTCAAACTCTTATTCTTTTCCTCAGTTGTAGACCTCGTTCACTAGTTCATAACGAATCAAACATCACCTCAATAGGAGATCTATACCATTAGTTATGCGTTAAAAACCAATTAAATCAAATCAGAAAATTCATCCCTCGCCGCGACCTCAAATCATTCGCCACGGCGTCTGATGTCGCTCGCCGCGACGTGTGATGTCGCTCCCCGCGGTGAACGTTTCCCTTGGGCTCGCCGCGACGCAATGGAGAAGAGCTCATCGCGGCGCCTAGAACTCGAGCTCGCCGCGACGTCAAGAGGAGCTCGTCGCGGCATCCAACGCTTTGGAACTCGCCGTGACGTCTACCATCCCGCTTGCCGTGACGCCGCAACGTGCGAGTTGCAGGTCGTCTTCCCCGACTGATTTTTTTCACCATTTCTCTCTCTAAAAACTTCCATAACTCACCCAAACTACCTCAATCATAATATAAATGCCATAAATGCATCAACAACATTAAATAACAACATTAAAATCATATACTTACCAAATCAAACTCAAATCCTTAAATCAAAATCTCTCAAACTCTTTCTCCTTTTCCAACACTCACGAAGAGCCTTAAAACACTCAAAACAACATCCTCTTTAAGCCTCAAACCGAACTTTGCACATGGAGGAAGAAAGCACGAACGATCGGGTAGATTTAAACGAAATTATCAAGAAGGAGAAAAGGTTCGTGCCCTAGGAGAAGAGAAGAATTTCTTTTCTTCAATTTGAAACCTAAGGCATTTATACGGTAATCACTTAAGCCTCTTGGCCTTTCTCCTCGCAAAACATTTAAATCTCTCTTTTAAATTTCATTTCTAGTCCAATTCGTCTCCAATGTTCAATAACTCAACATATTAATTTCTAAAATCATATATCTAACTTTCCCATTGCCATTAGACAATTATTCAGTCCTATAAAATCGATCAGTCCACCACTCGGAGGATTTTCGGTCCGGATATTTTCTCCCAAATTTTCCAGAAAATTTTCCTAAAGTTCAATGTCAACCGGTGATCACTCTAGAGCATTCCCAACTCAATATTCAACTCATTGATTCCAAAATTCCCACTAACTCATAATCAAATCTATTTATCTCTATTTTCACCATTCATATCAAGATCACAAATAACGCCGTAAAATGTCATGAATGCATGTACCTATCTGTGCATGTGTCAAATGACTCAGTCCTCAACAATTAGAGGCCAAATGAATGTTTACATTTTAAATATGCAATGCAACAACCTAGCCTGTCCCAATTTACCAATTTACCTTTCCCATGGGGGACTGTAGCGCCCCTCACCGTAGGGTACACATCGGGATGCCCGAAGGTCACTCCGACACGTATCCCACGATAAAGGTGCACTACCAGAAAATTCCCACTAATATCCACATGGCGTCGCAATAATTAAAACCATAATATCAGAAATCAGAAATCAGAAATCAGTAAATTTTTTTTAAAATCCAAAATAATCATCTGGTACAATCATCCAATAGCAGAATAGACAAGTCTATCAGTCCCCTAAACAAAACCAAAAAGGAAACTGATACAAGCATCTATCCTAAGTCATCCTCAAAAGTCCAACTCAGCTGACCGACCTGTGTGTCATCGCTTCTTCACAAAGACGTCAGCACGGCAGAAAAGACTATCTCCAAACTAGGGTCTACTCTATCGATCCCTAAAAATTAGATGCAATTTTGGGTGAGTTTATAACTCAAATGAGAAACCATCATCGATGGTTCACTCAAATCATGCATTACATAAATTATGACAAAGACGCAAGACAAGAAGATACAATTAGTGTATAACAATTTGCAGAACTCTATAGCAGTTTATGTGATCAAATAACCATTTACAATAGATATAACAATTTACAAGATTATATCACAATTTATGATATGCAACAGTTTACGAGAGCATGTAACAATTTGCAATCTCTCACATCATCACATCATTCAAGAAGTGTCACAATTCAATCACCATGTATACAATGCATATGAGACTCTTTTCCAGCTTATTCAATGTTGTGCCCAAGTGCTCACCAAGATTCGTGGAGGGACGCACGTGATTTCTCCCTGCTCGAGGCCCCACAAGACAAAGGTTCAACTCGAGGCTCTTTTCAGTGATAATAGCAACTTGGGTCACATATCCATTATCTGATCATGCATTTATGCATGTAATGCAATGTTCAGTAATTCAGTGTATGGCTATAAAAGCCCAGTATTGCATTTCTAAGTGTCATGCCGTAATTCAATCCAATACAGTAAAAGCATGAAATTCAATTATATACCATTCAGTAATCACATAGTTCACCTTGGCAAGTAATTCTCATAGAGCATTTAGACAATCAGGAATTTGAGAAACCAACTAGGTTACTCACCTGTAACTTCCGAGCTACTGCCTAGAAGTTCCAGCAATGTCCGTGAAATGACGATCCAACGACGCCTCTATGACAGTAAAATACAGTCCCATTACTAGATGCTCAATTAAACAATTCAGTGATGCATATGTCTCAGTGGAATTATGTACAATGCATGTTCACGATTTTCCCGACGCTAATCCCCCATTCTAACTCTTTGCTCGATTGATCGACAATAATTGATCCATTCTTATAATTCCGTTCAATTTTCTCAATTCATATACCTGATAGCAATTCCCTATCTATTGGGTCCAAACCTCCATAGAAGATCCCAATTGAAACTCCAATTATCATAATTCAATACTTAGGTCACTATAGGAACCATAATTGACCTTAATCTCGATAAATCAATACCATGTAAATTAAATTCTAACTTCCATAATTATCTTCAATATTTGACCTCTTTTCCTAGTTCATAACGAATCGAGAATCACCTCAATCGGAGGTCTATACCATCAATTATGCCCAATAAACTAACACTCATTCATTCAGAATTCTGTCCCTCATCGCGACCTACGGTCGCTCGACGCGACGTGAAGAAATCCGTTCGTCGCGATGCGGAGACCGTTCGTCGCGACGAATAAATCCACGCTCGTCGCGACATCCAGCCGAGCTCGTTGCGACAAATAAATCATTATTCGTCGCGACGAAGCCCTCACGCTCTCATGCCATTGTCATGACGAATTGAAGGTCTGATCGTCTTCTCCGATCGATTTCCGCCATTAATGCTCTTTACGCTCAACATTTAACATCCTAACTACTCAATCAACCATAATAAATGCCATAAATGCTCAATCAACCATTAATAACAAAATTAAAGCCATAAAAACTTACCAATTGAAGATCAAAACCACTAATCACCGTAAACCCTAAAATCTTTCAAACTTAACGATAACCCACTCTCAATCCTTCTCAACCTTCATCAATCACAATAAACCAGTTAGCTTTGCACAATGAAGAGAAACCATAAGGAAAATCAAAGAATCTCACCGATGGGAGGAATCAAGATCACCGTGGAGAGGAGGAAGAAGAAGATCTGCTTTAGGTAAAATCCCCAATTTCAACCCTAACCTATTTATAGACATAACTCTCCAAATCAGCCTCAAATTTCAGTCTCTAAATTTCAATGGCTCAACATTTTATTTCCTAACAAGATAACTCTAATTTTTTCATTGTCATTGACAATTCTTTCAAGATTATACACTAATGGATTCATCACTCCAAATTTTTCGGTCCGGGTATTTTCTCCCGAATTTGCAGAAAATCTCCTATAAGCCACTATCAATTGCCAATCACTCTTAGACTATTCTAAATCAGTCATTTGAGCTCGCTTACTCTTAATTTCTCAATCAATCATAATCCAGTCAGTTCAGTCAGTCCACAATCCAATCAATTCATACTCACAATTAAAATGCCGGAAAATCATGAATGCATGTACCTATGAATAAATGCATAAGCAATAAACATGTTCCTCTATAATCAGAGGCCAGTAACATGCTCAATCAGTGAATGCAATGAAACCTATCAGTCTGACCCAATATTACCATAATGCCCTTGTTATCAGTAACGGGATGTTACAATTCACCCCTCCTAATAAAAATTTCGTCCTCAAAATTTAATACCTGTCCGATCGAATAAATGAGGATACTGACTCCTCATATGCTCCTCGCCTCCCATGTAGCTTCCTCGTAAGAGTGGTTCTTCCAAAGGACTTTCACCAATAATCACCCTGCTTTCACCGCTTGACCCGTGATCCTATAACTGCACGGCTCCTCAACATAACTCATATTATCGCTATCTCAATCTCCTGAGCCGGAATCACATGCATCGGGTCGGAACGGTACTGTCGGAGCATACTAACATGAAACACGTCATGCATTTGGGACATCTCACCCAGAACGCCTAATCAGAAGTCAACGGTCCTATCCTCTCAAGGATCTCATACGGACCGATATATCGAGGGCTCAACTTGCCTTACGACTAAACCTCAAGATTCTTTCCAAGGAGACACTTCAAGAAACACTCGTCACCTACATCAGACTCCATCTCTCGCCGATGCCGATCCACATAACTCTTCTCGTTCGTCCCCGAGTCCGCCTTGATGCGACTCGGATCAATCAGATCTTATCCATCAGATCCTCAATCAGCCGGACCCTCAATCGATCTCATACCCGCTTCATCCCAATACAAAGGTGATCGACACGACCTTCCCATACAAGGCCTCATACGATGCCATCCCAATACTACTCGACATTTGGTTATTATAAGCAAACTCGATCAAGGCAACATCGATCCCATGATCCTCTGAACTCCAATACACACGTCCGAAGCATATCCTCAACAGTCTTAATCGTCCTCTTGCTCGCTCCATCTGTTCGAGGATGAAACGCAGATCAAGTTCAACCTCGCATCTATAGCACAGTAGGCTCTTCCGTAACTCGAGGAACTCCGGGATTTCGCTCAAACTATCGACAACGGAACCCCATACAACCGCAGACAATCTTCGCTATATACTTCGGGCCAACCGATCGAGAGTATTGCTCTCTCTCATCGGGAAGAAGTGAGCCGATGAATAATCGGTCCACTATGACCCAGATAGCATCATGTTGCCTCGGTGTCCCAGGCAACCCCATCACAAAATCCATAGTAATTGGCCCCATTTCCACTCCGAATGGGCAACGAATGTAACTTCCCCATCGGAGCCTCGATGCTGCGCTTAACTCGCCGACAAATCGTATACACTGAAAACATACTCGCCACTTGCCTCTTCATACCGTGCCACCGTAAATGTTGTCTCAGTGAATTATACATCTTGGTCATACCAGGATGCATAGCATAGGCTGCTACATGTGCCTCCTCTAGGATCTCACGTCTCAAATCATCTACATCATGCACACACAGTCTCTGTCCCATCCATAAAGTCCCATTTCTTAACTCAAACTCAATCAAGCATCGGTCCGACTCCTCAATCAGCCTCACTAACACTGGGTCTTGATCTTCAACCTCCGGATCCTATCATGCAACATCGCCTCAAATTTCATAGTAGCAATCGAGCTCCATCCCGACCCAAATCCATCTTTACATTAAGAGCTCTCAATCAATCGCACTGTAACCTCGAAACTCGAACTCGAGTTTGCACTACCATGCGATCTCCTACTTCAAGTATCGGCCACCACATTGGCCTTCCTCGATGATACTCAATCGCGGCCATAGTCCTTCAAGAACTCTATCCATCTCCTCCGCTCTCGATTGAGCTCTCTCGACTCAACAGATATCCAAACTTGAGGATCGATGAAGATCCGAACGCTCCCCATACGATAATGTCTCCAGATCTTCAGAGCAAATACAATCGCACCAACTCCAAGTCATGTATCGGATAATTCACCTCATGAGACCTCAATCTGCCTCGAGGCATACGCTTATAACTCTCCCATGCCGCATCAATACACATCCCAATCCTCGATGCAAGGCATCATCAGACACTACAAAGCCTCCAAGATGAAGGAATTCCTAACACCGGCAAATACCACAGATGTTTCAGCTCCTCAAAGCTCTTCCGACACTCCGTGCCATCCGAACGGCACATTCTTCTCAATAGCTTCACAAAGGGACGAAGATCAACGAAAACCTCGATTTAACCTCCGTAATATCCGCCAATCCTAGGAAACTCCGCAACTCGCACACCTCGAATCTCCCAACTCATAATCGCTCTATCTTATAAGGGTCCACCGATACCTCATCGACACCACGCGCCCTAGAAATACATCTCATCAAGCCAAAATTCACACTTAGTGAATTTGGCGAATAGTTGTCTCTCTCTCATGACCTGAAGGACAATCCTAAAATGCTCAGCGTGGTTCTGCCTACTCCTCGAATAAACCAAGATGTCATCAATAAATACAATCACAAACCGATCCAGTAGGCTGAAAACTCTATTCATCAAAGCCACGAAGGTCGCGGGCATTAGACAACCCAAACGGCATCACTAGGAACTCAAATGCCTGCACTCGCTTCGAAGCACTCTTAGGCACATCGGCCTCGTAATCCTCAATCGTAATAACTTGATCTCGATCCAATTTGGTGAACACCGAGCTCCTCGCAATCGATCAAATAGATCATCGATCCTAGGCAAGTGGATACTTGTTCTTCATCACACCGATTCAACCGCCTATAATCAATGCACGCCTCAAAGTCCCGCCCTTCTTCTTCACAAACAAGACGGAGCTTCCCATGGTGAAACACTCTGGTCTAATGAACCCTTGTCCAAGAGCTCTCGTGAATCGAGCCTTAAGCTCTTCGCCCACTGCCATCCTATACGGAGGTATCGAGCATAGGCCGCATCGAACGAAATCAATCTCAAACTCTGTCTCCCGCTCTGGTGGCAATCCCAGTAACTCCTTAGGAAACACATCTAGAAATTCCCTGACTATGGGAACATCCTGCAGTCTCGTCTCGACTCGGGAATCCACTACGTGAGCCAGATAGGCCTCACAACCTCCCTGCATCAATCTCAGGGCACTCAAGAAGGATATCATCCTCGCTGGCACTTCCTGACTAACTCCTCGAAAAACAACCCTGGGCTGACCAGGAGACTCTAACATAACTTCCTTGGTATAACAGTCCATAATAGCCCTATGCGCAGCCAACCAGTCCATCCCCAATATCACGTCGATCTCCCTCAGAGGCAAGATGATCAGATCGGCACTAAAACCGCTTCTCGATCCGAACCGACACCCTATATGCACCTCTCCCAATACAACAGACTACCTAGAGGTGTACTCACCTCTAGCCCATACCGTAACCTCTCGCCATCCCCATGCGGTCTACATGCTAAACACGTGCAATGAAAGAATGAGTGGATCCAGATCCAACAATGCATATGCTTCAAAACCGTAAATCGAAGCATACCGCAACAACATCCGGCATCCTGTGCCTCCGCCGAGTCATGGCATAGACTCGTCTCATGATCGCCGCTTCGTCGCCAGACACTCGACCATCAAGGACCTTCCGCGCCGCCTCGGCCTCGACCTCGACCTCTCCATCCCGATCCACCTCCACGGCTCTGCTACACCGTGGTATTACTGCCTGATCTTCCAGTCATAGTGGACTGGGCTCCCAAAGTCTCTGGGCAGTTCCTCACTAGGTGGTCCATCGAGCCACACCTCAAACAGGCTCCAGACTGAAGTAAATCACACGTTAATATATTGAGTAATAAAATGACCAAGATACACAAGAAGGGGGTTGAATTGTGATAAACTTTTTAATCCCTTCAATAACAATTGCTTGTTCTTTCGTAAAACTTATCTTAAATCAATTCTTAACTAGTTTGAAAACTTTGTTAATAATGAAAACTACGATTTAAGAAACGTAAGAGTTAGAGAGAGAAACACGTTAATTTTATCCCGTTCACCCTAAATCGTAATACGCCCATCCTCGATATTCTTCCGAGATTTTCACTATCTCCAAACCGACACAAGTATTCTTTAGACCGAGCCTCTTCAGTCTCTTAACAACAAGTATTCTTTACTCTTAGCCTCTTCAGTTATCTCAGAGCACTTTTTCAAAATGAAAACTCGATAAAGAGCTTTACAAAAGAGTTGCTCTTCACAATATACACTCAAAATAGTTCGTAATTTTTTCTCGATGAGATGATATCAATACACAGAGTTTCATTCACTTTTTCCAAAAGTTATTTCTTCTTCAATCTCACTTTTATTTATAGTCTGAACTTCAACTGCTTTCTTGTCTATCGCTTGAATCTTTAAAGAACGGTTATTCAGCTTTAGCTCTGAACTGCCTTAAACCGATTTTTCTTTCTTCCGCCTTTATTTTGGCATCGCTCGCTTTTTGTCTTCGTAAAGCTTCCTGCTCGCTTTTGTATCGCTCGCTTTTCTTCATAAAGCTTCCGCCGCTTTTGTATCGCTCGCTTTTGTCTTCGTAAAGCTTCCGCTCTTTTTTTGTATCGCTTTTCTTCAAAGCTCCGCTCGCTTTTGTATCGCTCGCTTTTCTTCGTAAAGCTTCCATCCGCTTGTATCGCCTCGCTTTTTCTTCGTAAAGCTTTAAATCGCTTTTATATCGCTCGCTTTTGTCTTCGTAAAGCTTCCGCCGCTTTTGTATCGCCCGCTTTTTTTTCCGCTCGCTTTTTGTCTCGATATTTCTTTGTTTATTATCAAAATTAATTAATACGTGAAGTCCGGTTTGACTTAACATTCTCCCCTTTTGATAATAACAAATACTGTGAGAAATATGAAAAGTATCATATACTTGTGAATTATACTGAAGTATTGAAAAATTATCTTCATCCTTCCAAATTGATTTCTTCCTTCTCCTTCTCCCTTCTCTCTTCCTTCTCCCTTCTCCCCTATTTGTTATCGATCAAACAATTATTTTCCAATCTGCTTCACCAACTTTTTCAAGATCTTCTTAATCTTCTTCATATCTTTATCAAGCTTCTCAACTCGCTTTTTAGAGTTGATGATTCATCTCAGCAATGAGGGTACTGCCTTAACAACTTGCTTTTCAACGATAGCCACCGTTGTCAGTATAAGCTTCCTTGTTGAAGACATTTGGTTCAATGATTTGCGAAGAGGAGGAGGAACAAATACATGACTTGTTCATTGATATCAAGATCATAGGAATCTCTTATTCGCTGAAAAGGCCCAAACCATGGCATAGCTTCGAATTGAACCGATCTCCCACAGAGGTCGATTTCGCAGAATGTTCTAGATATAGTAAAACAACATTCTCGAGTTGCCAATCGTAATGTAACAATATCGACCCATTCTCGATATTGCCTCCCCGTAGATCATCTCGCTGCTGCCTTAGTTAGACTTGGTCCCGGATCTTGATACACGCAGATGGACTTATCACCCTTTTCTCCTTACACGCCGTGATCAATCAATTTTATCGCCTCGTAATCGATCAAGAATATGTCATCCAATATCGCTCAGTTGAACTTTCACTTTAGCTTCTCATAATTGAGTTCAACAAAATTTGGTGGTCAAGATCGGTACCACCTTGATTATTGATCGCCAAGATAGGATAAGAAGTGATACGCCTCCAAATGGCTCGTGGATATGGTTCTTCCCAACTCTCTTCGCTTGATCATAGAAATTTTGTAACCCCTATCCAATGTATGTAAAATGCCATTATCATATTCAACTGATTTGAAGAAGGCTTTCACATATCTCTTTGGTTTGTCTCGGATGATGACAGACTTGGTCTTCTTCTCCTCTATTACAACCAATCTGTGTTCTCAACTTTCTTTGAAAAGTTAAATACTTGATGGAACATTAGTCATCACACTTACAACTTTCAAGTAGCCTTCGTCCCAAAACATGTGTAGCAACTTGTTTATGGACAAGTGTGGACTGAAAGGTAGTAGGAACTATTTCTTCAAAATTGTATTATTAAGAATTTTGTGAGAATCCTTAATATTACCCTTAACAGCCTTCCACAATCGCTTCAAAGAGTAGCTTCCATATTAACTTCAAAGCAATTTCAACAAAGACTAACAAAGATATGCAGCAGATTGTTTAGAAATGTCAACAACAGTTTCTTCTAGCCTTGTCTTCTTAGCCTTTGCCTCGTTGTTGGATTTTCTTCTTTCTTGCACTCATTTTCTTTAACCTTGGTGACCTCTCGATTGAACTTTCTTCTTCTCGTGTTCTTCTACTTTCCTTTTCCTTCATTTCCTTGACATTGAGTTTCAAACTTTCAAGGATTGATGATGTTGATTTTGTAGCTTTTGATCTCGCTGCTCATAATGCTTTGGTTTGCTCAATCTCTGGAAGGATCGGCTTTTTTCGTCGACGATTTCCTTTGTGGGTGACGCTCTTGCTTGCTTATGAATGTCACTCACCAAAGGTTCCTTTCCGCTTTAAGTCACCGATTCAAAAATCAACAGCTTCTTGACTTCGACTCGAGAGTGTGATCTTCTCTCCTTCATAGAGGATTTCTTTGGTTTAGGCTCCCCTCGCTTGTTGCTTTCCTTGATTCTTTCGCTCCTTGTTTGTCCGAAAATCTCGCACCCATTTTGGCAATCGATGTAGAGTCTATATAACTTTACGTATACCTTCCGTCCGACTCCTACCCAATCGATTCCCGATTCTTTAAACATCCTTGTCAACAACATCCCATACGGAGAGTTTTTATCCTTTATTGATTTAACCATATATTGATAAATCAAAAATGGTAAATCTATTGGTTGGTGATTCAGAGATGAAGGATACATTGTTCATCCAAAGTAGTGACTTGATGTCTTGAACCTATCCTAGGTAACACACAACACACGGCAAAAAAACAAAACCCTGCCTTTGGTACAAGCCAAGAGGCTCTTCTTTCATTGGGTTGTTTCGACCATAAAGTTGACGAGTAACTTCATCTTCGCTCAACTTCAGCTTAGTCATCCATTTCACCATGTTAGTAGGTTGAACTCCACTACTTGACATTCAAGGACTCTTTCCAAGAACTCCTTGGTTACTATAACAGGAGTGTTTCTACATACGATACGATAGTATTATCCACACTTTTAGTATGTTTCCGTAACTCATAAACTTCGCTGAGATAAACTTGCTCTCGATTTGAAAGAAGTTTCTCCATCCCGCCGCTATTATCTCCATTTATATCCATTTGTTCCCTTATTAGATCTTCAAAGTTTACAATCTTCCCGCTTTGTTCTCGCTCAACTCGCAAAATGGGCTTGACATTCATCTTGTTGATTCTCGGTGAAAAGGAACTCGCTTGAAGAATTTTCGAGAGATTTCAGAGAACTAGCAATTTCGAATTTGTTAGAGATCCCAAACGCCGCTTTAGGGATTTTAATAGCAAATTCTAGAACAATTGTACTTCTCGATGATCCGACACTTTTTTCCTCTAAAATTTTCTTTGTGAAAGAAGTTTTAAGTTCGAAACCGCCAACGCCGCTTAACTCCACCGCTTCATTGTCTTTCTTTTGAAAAATCGATGATCAATCTGTTAACTCGCCGCCTTTCCGTCTTTCGTCTTTAAAAATCGATGAATGATCCGTTAACTCCTCCGCTCTATCTACTTCTTCTTTGCGAAAAACCAGATGATTGGTCCGTTATCTCCTCCGCTCATCTGCTTCCTTTTACGAACAAAACCAGATGATTGGTCCGTTAATCCTCCGCTCATCTGCTTTTCTTTGCGAAAAACCGGATGATTGGTCCGTTAACATCACCATATTGAGGTCAAGGCTCGATTTCTTTAAAGCGATCTTCACTTAGTGGTTTTGTGAAGATATCGCCCACTGAAATTTCGCTTTCCACGAATTGTAGATCGACAACTTTCTTCGAACGTAATCTCTCAAGAAATGATGTCTAACTTCAATGTGCTTCACCTTGAATGTTGAATTGGATTCTTTGACAATGTCGATGGCGCCGGTGTTGTCGCAGATATTGGAATCTCTTCCTTTGTATTGAGTAGTCCTCCAATTGATACTTGATCCAAGAATTGTGAACAACAACTTGCGGGTGACATATATTCGCTTCTGCGGTTGATAATGCAATCGAGCTTTGTCTCTTGCTTGACCATGACACGTGTTTGGTCCAAGGTAGTGACAACCACCACTCGTGCTCTTCCTTTCAATCCTATCACCGCATAGTCCGCATCGCAATATCCATTCAACCTGAAATCTTTACCTTCTCATACATTAAGCAAAGATCGAGTACTGCGAGATATCTCAAAATTCGTTTACTGACTATGTAATGAGATTCTCTAGATCGGCTGAAACCTTGCACACAAGCATACACCGAATAGAATGTCGTCTACTTACAGAAGATAAAGCAAAGAACCAATCATCCTCTAAATAGGGTTTGATCCACCTTCTTACCACTTTCGCCTTTTGACAACAAGTTTCAAGGATGCATCGGTGTAGACATACTTTTAACATCGCATATATCAAATTTAGACAACAATTCTTTGACATATTTTTGTTGATGGATAAAAATCTTATCCTTAGTTTGCTTTTACTTGCAATCCAAGAAAGAATTTTAACTCACCCATCATGCTCATCTCAAATTCATTTTCATCATATTTTCAAAGCTTATGCATAACCTTTTCGAGGTGGCACCAAAATAATATCATCAACATAGATTTGCACAATAATAAAATCATTATACAAGTTCTTCCTAAACAGAGTTTTGTCAACTTTACCTCTAGTAAATCCATTTTCAATAAGAAATGAGCTCAGACGATCATACCATGCTCTAGAGCTCGTTTCATCCATATAAGGCTTTATGAAGTCTGTAGACATGATCCGGATACTTTATATCCTCAAATCCAGAGGTTGCTTGACATAGACTTCTTCATCTATAAAGCCATTCAGAAATGCACTTTTACATCCATCCGAAAAGCTTTATGTCATGGCAAACAAGATATGCAAGCAAGATCCTTATTGCTTCAAGTCTTGCTCTTGGAGCATATGTCTCATTATAGTCTATTCCTTCCCGCCGATTATAGCCTTGTGCTACTAATCTTGCCTTGTTGCGACTTACTTTTCCCGATTCGTCTAGCTTATTCTTGAATATCCATCTAGTACCAATGATGGATTTCTTTTCGTGTTTAGGAACTAAGGACCGGACTTTATTCCTCTTGAATTGATTCAACTCCTCTTGCATAGCTAATATCCAAGCTTCATCTTTTAGAGCTTCATCAATCTTTTTCGGTTCTACTTGAGATATAAATGCCACGCTGGCTTCTCTTCCTAACTCGACCTTGTTCTTACACCTTCCGAGGTTTCTCCGATAATTGACTCTTTAGGATGAGAGCCTTTGTATTCCAATCTTTCTTTAACTCAAAATTCTTAGGGATATCTGTTTTTCATCATGAAGTGTTCCCGATGAAGATACTTCCTTACATTGCGCCAAGGGCACCGTAATAAAGATCATCTTCCGATTCCTCTTCCTTATTGGGTTGAGAGCTATCATCGAACTTAACGTGAATAGTTTCTTCAATGCCTTTGAGGTGAGGTTGAAGACTCTAAATGCCTTTGAAGTGAGAGAATAGCCTAGAAAATTTCGAAAGTGTCTTCGCATCAAATTTGTCCAGAGCTTCCTTTGGTTCGAAAAGTGCACTTGCAGCCAAAAGGATGGAAATAAGAAATGTTTGGTCTTCTTCCATTCCACAACTCATAGGAGTTTTCTTCAAAGATTGGTCGCAGAGCACTCTATCTCGAATGTAGCATCAGTATTGATGACTTCGCTAAAAGTATTTAGGAAGATTCATCTCGCATAGCATTGTTCTTGCCATCTCTTGAATCGCCCTATTCTTCCTCTCAACAACTCCATTCTCTTTGTGGAGTCCTCAAGTAGAAGTTATGAAAATTCCTTTTCTTCGAATACTCAACTTCTCATTTTCAAATTCTCCTCCATGATCACTCCTTATGCTTGCTATAGACATTCCTCTTTCATTTTGTAATCTCATGGAAAGGTTTCTAAAACACTGAAAGACTCATCTTTATGTGATAGAAAGAGTATCCAACAAAACCTTGTAAAATCATCAACAATCACAAGTCCATACTTCTTTCCACCAAGACTTATTGTTCTTGTTGGACCAAATAAGTCCATATGTAACAACTCAAGTGGTCTGAAGAAGTTATGAAATGTTTCAAGAGAAAGAGGTTTTAACTTGTTTCCTTTCTCGACAACTTTCACAAAAGAAATCTTTGTCAAAACGAATTTGTGGCAAACCTTTACCAAATCATGTTTCAAAAGTTTTGAAATATGTTTAAACCGACATGACCTAGTTTTTATGCCGATCGTCTTTCATCTTCAAGAGATAAAAACATGAAATATTTTGAGACTGAAAACGCCTAAATCAATTTTATAAAGATTGTTTCGTCTTTTGGCGAAAAGAAGATGGAACCATCTTTGTTTCGACTTCACAAAATTTTTGATTAAAAGAAACTTCAAAACCGAATCACATAATTGACTAATACTTATCAAGTTATGCTTTAAACCATCAACTAGTAATACGTTATTAATGCATGCATGAGAATTCTTACCAATCTTACCAAATCCGATTATCTTTCCTTGTTGGTTGTCTCCAAAAGTTACCGATCCTCCTTTCTTGATCAAGATCTAGGAACATAGACTTGTTTCCATTATGTGACGCGAGCATCCATCGTCCATATACCAATGGTGCTTCTTTGGTTCTTCCAACGAAGGATTTCGTAGGAGATATTATTTTATTTTTAGGTACCAGATTCTCTTGGGTCCTTTAGGGTTAGTACTGATGTAATGAATGATAATGATGTGTAGAATGATAATGTTGATGACCTTTCTGAAAGTCTGATTGATATATTTTCTTATTTTTTTGAGCAACTGATTTTACTACATAATGCTGGGGCTTATTTTTAGTAAACCCTAATCCAGCTTTTATCCTCTGATGTCTCAGTATTCTCCTATCATTTCATTCATTCTTTTGTACTATCGTAAATTTAGCTAGATCAATTGAGAGATTATTAATTCTCAGTTTCAATTGATTAATCTCTTCAGATCTATCTACAATTTTGTTGTTATTCAATTCCTCAACTTGCTTTCTCAAACTTATATTCTCACTCTCTATCTCATGAGTATGTTTGAGGTTTTCTACATATTTCTTCTTCAACAGCTTGTACTGTTTCAGAATAGCATGAGAATCCTCTAACAATTCTGAATATGCATCTTGTATATCATTATAGCTGGAGGTTACCTCCTCATCACTTTCTTCTTCAGCTACCAGACATATGTTAGCATGTTCGACGCCAGGAACTTGTATCTGATTCTGATGAATCCAGATCTTCCCACGTTGCCATCATGCTTTTCTTGTTATCTCTACTCCTTCTGGGTTGTCTTTTCAACATTGGACACTCGGACTTGTAATGTCCCGGTTTCTTGCATTCATAACAGGTAATGGATGCTTTATCGACTTTTTCATCGTCTTTGCCGCTGTTCCTTCTAAATGTTGAATTTCCTTTGGACTTCTTTTTCCACATTCTTCTTATCTTTCTTGAAATGAAAGATAGCTCATCGCCTTCATCACTTGATTCAGATTCGACTTCTGGAATCATCATCCTTTGCTTCTTCAATCTTTAACGCCTTTGATGTATTCCTTTTGTTTTCTTCTTCGGATTTTGTGATTCTTTTGACTTGCTTTGAGCGCTATGGACTTCTCCTTTTGAGCTTATCTTCCGCATCAAGCTCTACTGTATCTTCAACCATCCAAGCAATTCATCAAGCTTCAAGACGCTTAGGTCTTTGGCTTCTTGACAAGAAGCTACTTTGGGTCTCCATCTTTTGGCAGACTCTCAAAATCTTTCGAACATGGTCTTGACTGCAGACGCTCTTCCAAGAGCTTTTAGCCCATTAACAATTGTTTGGAATCTTCCAAACATTTGATCAATGGTCTCTTCTTCTTTCATCTTGAATAACTCGTACTGATGCACCAAAATACTTATCTTGGACTCCTTCACTTGATTTGTTCCTTCATGTGCAATTGATAATGTATCCCACATTTCTTTGGCAGTATTGCATCCATGCACTTTGTCATACTCGCTTCGCTTCAATGCACAACTCAAGAAAAATTTCGCTTTGGAGTTTAGTTGAAATCTTGCTTTCGCTTTCACCGTCCATCTTTCTCGTGGAATTGGATTTTTATCATCATCTTTAGGTGTGTAAGGTCCATTCTCGATGATGTCCCAAAGGTCAATGTGAGTAGACTCGATAAACAATCTCATCCGATCCTTCCAATAGTGGTAGTCTTCACCATTGAATGCTGGAGGTCTGGTGACTGAGGCTCCTTCTGCAATATACGTGTGTGATTCCACCATTTTCTTTAGTTCACACTTTATTAGAGTGATTCTTGAACACCTCGCTTTGATACCAATTGAAGTAAATCACACGTTAATATATTGAGTAATAAAATGACCAAGATACACAAGAAGGGGGGGTTGAATTGTGATAAACTTTTTTAATCCCTTCAATAACAATTGCTTGTTCTTTCAGAAAACTTATCTTAAATCAATTCTTAACTAGTTTGAAAAACTTTGTTAATAATGAAAACTACGATTTAAGAAACGTAAGAGTTAGAGAGAGAAACACAGCAATTTTATCCTGGTTCATCCTAAACCGTGGGCTACGCCGATCCTCGATATTCTTCGAGATTTTCACTATCTCCAAACCGATTACAAGTATTCTTTAGATCGAGCCTCTTCAGTCTCTTAACAAGAAATATTCTTTTACTCTTAGCCTCTTCAGTTATCTGTAGTAACTTTTTCAAAATGAAAACCGATAAAGAGCTTTTACAAAAGAGTTGCTCTTCACAATATACACTCTAAAATAGTTCGCAATTTTCTCTCGAGATGTGATATTGAATACGAGTTTCATTCACTTTTTCCAAAAGTTATTTCTTCTTCAATCTCGACTCTTATTTATAGCTGAACTTCAATCGTTTTTGTCTATCTCGCTTTGAATCTTTAAAGAACGGTTATTCGCTTTAGCTCATGAACCGCCTTAAACCGATGTTTCTTTCTTCCGCCTTATTTTGGCATCGCTCGCTTTTGTCTTCGTAAAGCTTAAATTCGCTTTTGTATCGCCCGCTTTTCTTCGTAAAGCTTAAAAGTCGCTTTTGTATCGCTCGCTTTTGTCTTCGTAAAGCTTCCGCCTCCTTTTGTATCGCTCTGTTTTTTTCTTCGTAAAGCTTCGCTCGCTTTTGTATCGCTCCTTTTCTTCGTAAAGCTTGCCTCGCTTTTGTATCGCTCGCTTTTGTCTTCGTAAAGCCTGCCCTTTTGTATCGCTCGCTTTTCTTCCGCTCGCTTTTGTCTCAGTATATTTCTTTGTTTATTATCAAAATTAATTAATACGTGAAGTCTGGTTTGACTTAACACGACATACCATCGACACTTCCATGTGTCTCTTGTCACAATGCTCGAACCGAATACCGCTTCAAACTCGCATCGCCGCCATCACTACCACCAGAGTAATCGCCTCTCGCCTTACGACCAGCCTATCTAGCCCCTCCTGCGGACTGAAGGGCCTCACTATGCGCCATTGAACCCTCTCACAAGATCGCTCAGCTATCACTAGATCTTTTAACTCGTCCCCGATCGGGCCTCACCATCTGTTGCCTCAAGAATGCCTATCCTCACAAAGCAGGCCCTCACCAATGAAATTACCCATGTCGACCGCCAATAGGTACGGATCTCCAGATTGAGTTCGCCTCAAACGCCGACACATGTCACCTCAAGAGCAACCAGCAGTAGAAGCATAGACCATTAGCTCGCTGAATCGCACCTCATAATCGCCACGGTCAATCGTCTCGCCTCAGCTCTAAGAACTCCTGCAACTTCATTTCCAGATAGAACTTGGGCATGAAATTGTCCTTGAAGGCTCTTAGAAAGTCATCCCATGTTAGTGTGTGGTACGGTGGTACCGCCGACAGATCTTCCACCATCGATATGCAGGACCTCAGAAGAAAGAGACGGCATAATCAAATCTCTCCTCGTGGTCGCATCCATCCGATCGAGGACTCTTCGGTCCCCTCTCCAACCATCCTCACCTCCGCAGGTCGGTTGCCGCCATAAGTCAACTGCCCCTCGCTATGCAATCGATCATATCTCCGTTCCTGTCTCACAGGAACTCGAGGAGGCAACTCCTCTGAATGAGGCGGGGGAGACTCCCTACTAGCTCCTACCGATTCCAGGTCAGCTGGTTGTTCCACTCGATCTCCAAGAACGGATGACCTAAAACAGACAAGAAATTCCAATCAGTTCTGCTATTCTTACAGTGATTCCAGCCTAAAATCCACTATGCCTAAAAAATGTCAAACCATGCTCTGATACCACCTAATGTAGCGCCCCCTCACCGTAGGGTACACATCGGGACGCCCGAAGGTCGCTCCGACACGTATCCCACGATAAAGGTGCACTACCAGAAAATTCCCACTAATATCCACATGGCATCGCAATAATTAAAACCATAATCAGAAATCAGTAAAAAAAATTTAAAATCCAAAATAATCATCTGGTACAATCATCCAGTAGCAGAATAGACAAGTCTATCAGTCCCCTAAACAAAACCAAAAAGGAAACTGATACAAGCATCTATCCTAAGTCATCCTCAAAAGTCCAACCCAATTTGACCGACCTGCAGTAATCGCTTTTCTTGCCAAAGACGTCAGATCGACAGAAAAGACTATCTCCGGAGCTAGGGGTCTACTCTATCGATCCTGAAAAATTAGATGCAATTTTGGGTGAGTTTGCGAACTTAGTGAGAAACCATCATCGATGGTTCACTCAAATCATGCATTACGCAAATTGCGTACAGCACGACACAGTAAGATACAATTAGTGTATAACAATTTGCAGTAACCTATAGCAGTTTGCAATATCAAATAACCATTTACAATAGCATATAACAATTTACAGTATCATATCACAATTTACAGTATTATGCAACAGTTTACAGTAACATGTAACAATTTGCAATCTCTCACATCATCACATCATTCAGTAAGTGTCACAATTCAATCAGTTATGTGTATACAATGCATATGAGACTCTTTTTCAGTTATTCAGTGTTGTGCCCAAGTGCTCACCAAGATTCGATGGGGGACGCTGTGATTTCTCCCTGCTCGAGGTCGGCCAAGACAGTTGTTCGAACTCGAGGCTCTTTTCAGTGATAATAGCAACTTGGGTCACATATCCATTATCTGATCATGCATTTATGCATCTAATGCAGTGTTCAGTAATTCAGTATATGGCTATAAAAGCCCAGTATTGCATTTCTCAGTGTCATGCCGTAGTTCAATCCAATACAGTAAAAGCATGAAATTCAATTATATACCATTCAGTAATCACACAGTTCACCTTGGCAAGTAATTCTCATAGAGCATTTAGACAATCAGGAATTTGAGAAACCAACTAGGTTACTCACCTGTAACTTCCGAGCTACTGCCTGAAAGTTCCAGCAATGTCCGTGGAATGACGATCTAATGGCGCCTCTATGACAGTAAAATACAGTCCCATTACTAGATGCTCAATTAAACAATTCAGTGATGCATATGTCTCATTGGAATTATGTACAATGCATGTTCATGATTTTCCCGGCGCTAAAACCCAATTTTGAACTCTTATGTCCCATTCTAACTCTTTGCTCGATTGATCGACAATAATTGATCCATTCCTATAATTCAGTTCAATTTCCTCAATTCATATACCCGATAGCAATTCCCTATCCATTGGGTCCAAACCTCCATAGAAGATCCCAATTGAAACCCCAATTATCATAATTCAATACTTAGGTCACTATAGGAACCATAATTGACCTTAATCTCGATAAATCAATACCATGTAAATTAAATTCTAACTTCCATAATTATCCTCAATTGTAGACCTCTTTTCCTAGTTCATAATGAATCGAGAATCACCTCAATCGGAGGTCTATACCATCAATTATGCCCAATAAACTAACACTCATCCATTCCGAATTCTGTCCCTCGTTGCGACCTACGGCCGCTCGACGCGACGTGAAGAAGTCCGTTCGTCATGACGTGGAGACCGCTCGTCGCGACGTCCAGCCGAGCTCGTTGCGACAAATAAATCATTATTCGTCGCAACGAAGCCCTCACGCCTCTGTGCGCTCGTCGCGACGTACGAAGGCCCGATCGTCTTCTCCGATCGATTTCCGCCAATAATGCTCTTTACGCTCAACATTTAACATCCTAACTACTCAATCAACCATAATAAATGCCATAAATGCTCAAGCAACCATTAATAACAACATTAAAGCCATAAAAACTTACCAATCGAAGATCAAAACCACCAATCACCGTAAACCCTAAAATCTTTCAAACTCAACGATAACCCACTCTCAATCCTTCTCAACCTTCATCAATCACAATAAACCAGTTAGCTTTGCACAATGAAGAGAAAACCATAAGGAAAAATCAAAGAATCCTCACCAATGGGAGGAATCGAACATCACCGTGGAGAGGAGGAAGAAGAAGATCGGTTAAGCTTAGGGTAAAAATCCCCCAATTTCAACCCTAACCTATTTATAGACATAACTCTCCAAATCAGTTCAAATTTCAGTCTCTAAATTTCAATGGCTCAACATTTTTATTTCCTAACAGTATAACTCTAATTTTTCCATTGCCATTGGACAATTCTTTCAATACTATACAGTCAATCGGTCTGTCACTCTAAAATTTTCGATCCGGACATTTTCTCCCGAATTTCTAGAAAATCTCCTATAAGCTACTATCAATTGCCAATCACTCTTAGACTATTCTAAATCAATCATTTAAGCCCACTTACTCTTAATTTCTCAATCAATCATAATTCAGTCAGTTCAATCAGTCCACAATCCAATCAATTCATACTCACAATTAAAATGCCGGAAAATCATGAATGCATGTACATATGAATAAATGTATATGCAATAAACCTGTTCCTCTATAATCATAGGCCAGTAACATGCTCAATCAGTGAATGCAATGAAACCTATCAGTCTGACCCAATATTACCATAATGCCCTTGTTATCAGTAACGGGATGTTCCAGGGACAGGATGTTACAATTTGTTTTAAGTATAAATAAGAGTTTGAATAATCAAAATTCATCCTAGGACTTGCACATATAAACTTGACAGTTTTCAATTTCAAACTTAAACTTACAGTAGATATAAAAATCAAACTAACCAGGTAATTCAACATCTAAATTGAGTCCTAAGCTTAATTTTGCATAGTTAAATATTTGACAATAAAATGCTAGTCACATGAACCGACCCCTCTTTCTTTAACCTTGTAATACTTCTTTAGGGGATGTTTAGAAAGGTGTGAATTGAATTCAATATTGTAATTGAATTGGAAATACAAAACATAGATGGGTTCAATTCATGCATGTAATTGAAACTCGTTTCCTTTATAGATTGAATTCACTCCTCTAAGTATAGGAATTCAATTACATTAAAGCTTAAGGTAAACACCTTTGAATACAAAACTGTTATTTGCTGTGAGTTTATAACCAGACATTCATCAAAGTTTATATATTTATTATGGGTTTTTATTGAGTATAATTCTTTGCCCTGTATTTCTTATCAAGAATCACTCTATGTCATTCAAAGGTAACGCTTTGCTCTTTTGCTCTTTCATTCTTTGGACTACTTCACTTCTCACTCTCTTGTACTTCACTTGATTAGATTCCAAAGATTATTAATTAAAATATTATTAATAATTAATTAACTATAATATAATTAATTAAAATATAATTCATTCATTAATTAAAATATTGTAATTAATTAATTAATTAAAATATAATTAATTAATTATAATTAATTACAATATTTTAATTAATCAATATATTGTAATTGATTATTTACAATATAAGTAATTAAAATATGGTTAATTAATTAATTAAAATATAATAATTTTTATTTCTTAATATTTTTACAAATCAACTACTATTAATGGTAATAATAATCATTCCTTTCTCTTAACCAACCATCATAATAATAATAATAATATTCATTATAGTTCTTCACTATATTCATTCTCATTCCAAACAGTGGAATTGAATTCATTTCTAATATTATTGAGTTTGTTCCAAACAGTGTAAATTGAATTCAATTCAATCTCATTAATGTAATTGAATCCAATTCGTTAATGAATACAATTCAGAGGTTTCTAAACAGCCTATTAGAGTGATCTTAAATTGGCATTTTAAACACCTAAATCACTTAAGGTACATAAGTTGATATAATTCAAATATTAATACAACCTTTTATAAATTAATAAACCTTTAATAAACAAAATAATGGACTTTCATCACATTCTGATTTATATTGTTAAATGTAATATCCAATGCATACTTTATTTATGCAAAATTCATTAAGTTGTGCCATTGTTCAAGTTGGAAAGAGATTAAAAAAGCAAAATGCAGCATATGTAGAGGGGGATATGGAGTTGACTAGAATGGATAAAGTCTTCAAGCCATGCATGAAATTAAAAATCAAACTTGATAATTCTTCCCTCAATTATTTCGCCTAAGTTACATATTGAATTTCTTTTCCAATGAATTATTACGTTTCTTCTTAAACCTCATTTAGAATAGTCCATGTTGTTGACAACACTCTTAAGTTATAAGCTTCAACTTAACTAATTACATTAAAAAAATAAAGAAATAGGCATCCGGTGACCATTACATGCACAAACTTGAAGTACATGTGAACTCAATAGACCTAGTGTGATTGCAATAAATCTAACACTTGCAATTTAACTACAAAATTGAATTATTCAAACTAATTTATACTAACATGCATACAAAGACAAAGAATTCAATCATTTTTTTCAGTTGTATTCATACCTATCTTTATGCAGAATAGTATGTTTTATCATGAATATGAAAGTAAAAAATTTATAGTATCTTAAACCTATAGACTACATTAAACAAATGCACACAAGGGGAGGGGATTAGTATTTGAAGTGAACCAAATCAAATCTAGATACAAAAGAAGCAAAACATAAATCTAATCTAATACTTAGAGGTGAACAAGTAACATTTTGATTTTGATTTAGCCATTCAAGTTTTGATATATTTGATAATAAGAGTTATTTAATATGTTACAAAGCTAACCAGGTAGCTCGTACCTAACTCAATTCACTCTCTAAAATTGAACCATCTTAATCCTATCATAAATACATTATATACTAAGAGATACCATTAACCACTGAAAGTTTCATTCGTAAAATAAATAAATTCCAAATCATATAGTTCCCTTGGACTAATGATTCAAAATTCACATTCACATATGCAAGGACTTTTCCAATCACATTAAAAACATGAATTAAAAATCAAAGAACCCATGTATTGCATAAATGCCAAATTCATTCGATAATGAATTGAAATAATTCAAAGAATTTTCCAAAATAATCAAAGTCGCATCCCTATATTGAAATTAAATATTATAGAGTAATTTAAGCATATAAAACTAGAAACAAAGAGAATTAGGCTTTAAGGAGACTCACTCAATTATTGGGGCTACACAGACTTTGGAATTTTTGACACAAGACCTAGAATTCCCCCTACTAGTCATAAATCATCTCAACTCAAGTGTGTTGTGGCTCTCTTATTGCTCCCAACCCTCTTTAGACTAGCTCTTAGCTTCAATTTCATTTTACAGGTGACATAATCTCTCGAGAACTCTCACCCTTATGTGGACTACCTGTTGCATTCTCCTCTGCTGCTCCATTATTTTTATAGCCTTAAAAGTGTCTCCAATATAAGTGCATTACTGGATATTTGATAAGTCTCTAATTATCTCTCCCTTTTGAATTGAATCTGGTGACCGAAGATCTCTTGTACATACGCTTCCTCCTCCATTCCGATGCTCTTGGTTGATTTTCTATTTCTTACTTGATTCGAGTTTGGGCTTACCTTAGGTCAAGCCTTAGGTTATGTTGGTTTCTACTGGGTTAGAGCTTATTGGGCTAGTTATGCTTTTGGTGAGCTAAATTTTCCGTTAGTAGGTTGCTTAATTTTAGGCTTTCTTCTAGGTTGGACTTCATTTTGGGCTAGATTTTTTTCTAGATTCCTTTCCTTAAGTCCACCAAACCTATAAAAAATATTTAGTAAAATTTAAACCTTTTTTATAAATAAAATAAGGAACTAAACTTGGTTATTAATAGTAAAATGTAGCTATTTTTCCCCAAATGTGCTATATAATGATTTAAAACAATATAAAATAGGGATATAAAACATGTAACAATTTGTACTTATCAAGATTTAGCAAGTTCAAGTTTTCTCTTTTAGTGGTGAAGGTTTTCACAGTTAGATCTTCAAATGTGAGCAATTATTTATGTTGAACAAATATTCAAAAGAAATAATTATGTTGAACAAAAATTTAGCTAAAGTGAGGTTAGGCATTATGATAGGGCATCTCATTGGAGAGGTACTATCATGGAATCAGTTAGATCTAAAGAATGCATTGATGGTGGAACCACTAAGTTAGGGAAAGTGCTTGATAGATTTAGAGCAGTGATTTGGGGAGTCATTGTTTAAGGACCAAATAGAAGAATAAAAATAGTTAAAGTAAACCACAAGTTGAAGGATTAATATGGAAAATTTGAATTTCTTTCACATAAGTTGGTGATGTCAGAGCCATATTTGGTGAGCCTATTCGTAAAGGGATTATGGCCTAAAATTGAGTACCTAATCAATTTATTAATCTAATAAACTTACAATAAGCATATGAAGCAACCAAGAAGCAAGAACTGGTGTTTTAACATTGCTTTATAGCTTATAGAACTAAATGGAGGAGTTAGCAACTAGAAGCATGTGGACTTTCATAAATTTTAAAGTTATAACACTAAAGCTTACCTAATCCTCCATAAATGGAAAGTGAGATGATGGTGTCTAAAACAGTAAGTAGTAGATAATTTAATGAATAAAAGGCCAAGGTTTTTATTTTTTTTTTTTTGTGAGGAGAAGTTCATACTAAGAAATAAATGTAAAAGGAAGCATCTCTATATGTATACGGTGTATGAGCATGATAAACGTGAGGAGAGGATTTAAGGAGAAGAAGAACGGTGTATGAGCATGATAAACGTGAGGAGAGGATTTAAGGAGAAGAAGAAGTGGCGGAGTAATCACTCACTATTTCAATGCAAGTTATGATAGGTTCCAAAATTCTTCAATTTAAAAAATGAAATTTTTAGGTGTTTTTAATTACAGACTGGTCTATATCTTATTTAAATAGGGTAGGACTCTCAATTTCATTGATTAAAGTCTAATAAAAAAGAAGGAAGGGTTATTTAAGGAAACTTGGCTAGATATGATTACTGCAAATTAAGGAATGAAGATATGGTAAAATAAGAAATATAGGTGGTTAATAGGCATTCATTCAATTATGATACACTAGTGTTCAAAATTAGGGGTTATGATATAATGTTAGGAGTTCAATGGTTATCTTAATTAGATGATTTATTCTTTAACTATAACATGGTAATATAATCTTCAACTAGAAGGAGGAAAGAGTTAAGTTGCATATTGGCTTAGGGAGTGGGGTTAAGTTGTTATCAGATAAGCAAATAGGGAAGAGTTTAAATATTATGAATATTATCTACAACCTTTTGTATTAAAGAATACCGATGATATACAATGGTTGTAATCACTTTAATGTGGTTATCAATGGTGGGTGATAATTTTGTTTGTGTTTAGATGATTTTTATCAAATTTGGTACTTAATATTACATATCTTATTTATAGGTTTTTTTTAAACTCTCCAATATATAAGAAAAAAAATCCAATCAAGTTAAGAGAAGTTTAGCATGATTTTAGAGGAACACGAGTCGAACATAAACCCATATTTAAAATATAGGCCAAATATGAGCTAATGTTATAACTCACAAATGCTATTGATCCACTTTATTTCCTCTAGAAATTTTCACATAAACAACATAACCAAAACACAAACTTGTGTTATAGCCTTTACATCCTGTGTTCTTAAGATGAATCTTCAAACGTGTAATTGAGGAGTTATTAAGCCAATACAGATGCAATATAAATCTGTGTTAGAGATCCATATTAGGACTTTTTTTAATGCAAAATAAGATATTTTGTAATATGAAAAATATGCGATAATACAGTTTATGTTAGACCCATTTTAGGTTAGCAAATTTGAATTTCATTGAGGATTTAATGAGAATAAAAAGAAGCTTGTGGAATTAGACATAATATTATTGGGAGTAGTTTATAAGGAGAAACCTTGGAGAAAAGAAAAGGGATGCTAATGCGTTCTTTTATCTTATTTTCTTTCTTGATTATTATTAAATTCTTTGATTTAATAGAAAGATTCAATTATTATTATGAATTATTCACGATTACTTATTGTGATTAAATTGAAGTATGTTAGCATTTTAATTTAATTTCATATTTTATGTATAGAGATTGAGAAATAATATATATGAATAGATTGTGGCATGGATAATAAATTATACAGAATCCTAGAGATAGAATCATATGAATCTTTTAAGTTAAAGTCAAATTTGTTGAGGGAATCCATACAAAAGTGAATGCATTATTTGAATTTTTTTAAAAGAAATTTCAATCAATCAACTTATCGATAAGGGTTGTATTTCTAAAGAAATAATATGGTTATAACTTTAGAATTTCTACTAGTCTAATAAATTAGGGTTAATCATTGAGTTAAGATAAATTTAAATATAAAAAGTTCTAGGAGAATTTTATATCTAGATCCTAATTATCATTTGATTATTCCTTACTTATTGACTTAGTTTGGTATTTTAAATTAGTTTTTAGTTTTATTAATCTTTTCCTCTAAATAAGTCATTCATTTTATTAAATTAAATACTATCAATCTTGGATAGAATTACATATGGTTCCAATACTTTACCCCATTGTTGGTTCTACATGAGTTCTAATGAATCCATATATCATCTTTTTTTCTTTGATTTCCACTTCTCTAAATGGATATGGAATGACATTCTAGTTTGATGAACCTAAACTACCAGGTCCTGGGTTGGAGAATGATTCTCTAATGGATTTCAAGTATTACTCATAAACATAAATATGACCTTACAGTGCTCGACTTATATCTTGAATGCATTATATATACCTTGTGGAAGGAAACAAGCTTGAGGTTGTTTAAAGGGCAATCTAACTCTTCTAATAAATATAGAAGATGTTAGAATGAAGACCACTAACTAAATAAAGATGGTAATGATAGTCAGGGGTTCTAAGCTCTCAATATCTCAAATAATGAAAACTAATTAAAATATTCAGTACCAAATCGAGTCTCATAGATGTAATCAACATTAAGGTTATTCCTATTTTGTAATTCTACTAGGCTAGTTGATATTGATAACATCTTATTAATTGTATTGCTTACAATTCCTTGCATAGTTTTGGTTTAATGCCTTGCAATAATATTCTTCATTTTCCAAAAAAAAAGAAGCTCCTCTCAATTCTTCCATATTTGGTAATACTATGTTCCTACCTTTAGTGAAACAAGGTGCTTAGTATTGCAACGTATCACCGAGGTTGGTCTCTTGAGTATCTTGGCTCTTTAGAGTTAGTTTGCCTGAGGTTTCACCATTCTTTCTCTTTGAAGATGGTAAGGTCGAAAGGTCAATGTATCATACCTCTCCAAAAATTATCTCTACCCCACTTACAACCATTTCCTTTTGAACGTTAGAAAAAAGTCTTATGGTAGGTAAAGGCCCTGTTTCGTGAATAGCTTATCAGCTAAAAATTGGCTGATTGACCATTTTAGCTTATTTGATTATATTAAGCAGCTATTTTTTGTGTTTGGTGATTCAACTGAATGGGTTAGCTGATTAACTCAATCAGCTGATTTTTAACAAACTCAAGAGGGCTAGCGTTTCACACTTAGCTGATTAAAAATGACACGATATACCCATGAGACGAAAAGGTAGGGAAGCAGTTGTAGGCAAGAGTGATGAGAATAGTAACATAAGAGAGAAGCTCCAACTTTATTTGTCAAATCAAGCTACAGTATGTTAATAGTGTTGGCAACAAGAGAGATGAGAGGAATAACTTAAAGAGAAAAGCTCCAACTTATTTTAACGGTGTTGGCAGAATGTTTTGTTAGATTTTTATTTTTAAAATTAATTTCAATTAATTAAGTTTTTAAATTTATTAAAATTTAAAATTTAAATGAAGTTAAGTAATTTTAAATTTTAATAAATTTAAAAGATATTTTAATTATTTAAAATTATTTTTAGAGTTAATTTTATTAGAAATGTTTTGAAGTTAATTTAATTTTTTAAAATTTAATCATATCCTTATTTTTAAAATCATGTCCTTATATATCATTTTACACATAAACAATAATATTCAATAACTAATTTTATCAAACATCAAATGACAAATATCTAATATAATCAATCGGTCAAATCATTGATATAATCAGCTATCAGCTGACTACCAAAAATGCCCTTTTTTTTTGTTTGTTACCAATAAGAGCAGATCACCTATCCATTTTAGCATGTCCTACTCTGCCCAATAAACAAACGATGCAGGTTTTGCTTCTTATTTTAAGACCACTTTCTTCCTTTCCAAAGAATGAAACGATACGCTTTATGAGACCAATAAATAAAAGCCAAGCCGCTTAGCATTAATGCGTTGATAAAGATGGCGTTGTTCTCGCTTGTCCATTTTAGCACATATGCAGAGTTATAATAACATTACTAAAATTTATTATGATTATTATTATAAAATAATAGAAGTTGATTATTATCCCGATAAATTATTATTAGTATTATTATTATTATCAAATAATAATAATCTAGTCTGTTTATTATAATCGTATCTTATTATTATAATTCTAAATATAATTATTATTATTATAATATTGGTTATTATTATCATTATTATGATCTGATTATTTTTAATTAATTATAATTGATTCAATTATTGTTATAATAAATTGTATTATCCTTATTATCATTAATGTTAGTATTATAATTATAATTATTATGAGTTTGATTATAATTATAAGTATTATAATTGTTATTATCGTTGTGTAATTTAATTAATTTTCACTTATTATTATTATCATTATTATTATTAGTATCTGATTATTATTATTATTAAATTAATTATTATTATTGTTATTATCATCAAAATGTAATAATAAAATGATTAAACTAAATATTGTTATTATTATTATTATTATTATCTTATTATTTTATTATTATTTTTATCGTATTATTTTATCTTCCGAGAGCAATTATAATTATTATTTATACTAATACTAACACTGATTAAAAATTTAATTAAATAAAAACAAGATTTATAATAATAAGTATACAAACTAAAGTCGGAAAATAATAATAATAACAATTATATTTTATAAGCAATATAAAATTAATCGAATAACAACATTAATAATATTGTTAAGAAGAAAATAAGAATTATAACAATTTTCATAATAATAAGATAGTACTACTAATAATAAACAATATTATAATAGTAATAATAATAACAATAATCTGATAATACTAATAATTATTATAAGATACTAATAATAATTATTATTATAATATTATAATTAAAATAATAAGAAAATAATAAATGTAATAATGATAATAATGACAATAATAATTATTATTAATAATGATAAGGTAATAGTAATAATAATAATAATAACAATAATAATAATAATGAGATAATAATAATAATGATAATAATAATAATAATAATAATAATAATAATAATAATAAGTGAAAAATTAATTAAATTGCACAACGATATTAACTATAATAATTATAATTATAATTATAATCAAAATCATAATAATTATAATAATAATGGTAACATAATTCATATTGTCTTCTTATTATTATTAATGTTGTTTTTCTGATTAATTTTATATTGCTTATCAAATTTAATTGTTATTATTATTATTTACCGATTTTAGTTTGTATACTTATTATTACAAATCTTGTTAATTATTTAATTAATTTTTAATCAATATTAGTATTGGTATTAGTATTATTATTATTGTTATTATTATTATAAAATACCTTATAATGACTAAATACATATATCTTTATTTGTAATATATGTTATAGAATTGCTTATTATTATTCATTTTGTTCTTATTATTATTAAATTTAGTATTCTTGTCAATATAATCATTCTTATAATTTTTTATATTATTATTATTTTCCTGATTTAGTTTATATACTGATTACTGTATATAATTTTTATTATATTGATTATTACTCTATAAAGAAACGCAGGCGAAGACGACGCATTTGAGGCGTGCTTTCATTGCATGAGTGAACAAACCATTTCAATTTCTATTCGCATTTATGACGCCGTCGCCTCCTAGCGACCTACAACTGCTTTCAAAGATGCCGCTAGTATGACGCATCGCCCTAGCAACCATAACCGTTTCAGCATGGCCGCTAGGGCGACGCGTCGCCCTAGCGAGAACAACCATTTACGCATGCACGCTAGGGCGACGCGAGAACATCCATTCAACACATTTTTTTAATGTTTTTAATATTATTAGTATTGTTATTTATATTTATTAGCATTCAAATTAATTATTACTATTTATTCAAAATTTTTTATTATTATGTCTAAGTATTAGTATTATTATTATTATTGTTCTTATTTTTATTATTATCTCTATTATTATTATTATTGTTATTATTATTATTATTACTATTATCTTATTATTATTATTATTATTATTATTATTATTATTATTATTATTATTATTATTATTATTATTATTATTATTCATCAAATTAAATAAATTTATTATTATTATTATCTTATTATTGTTATTGTTATTTGTATCTCTTAGTATAGAAATTAATTATTACTATTTATTCAAATTTGTTATTCATTACATTAATTATCTATATTATGATTATTATTTTATTATTATATTGATATGATTATTAAACAAATTCATTATATTAATGAATTTGAAATATAGGAAAAGAGGAAAATAATAATTAGAAATTTGAAAAATTATATGTTATTATTATTATTATTATTATTATTATTATTATCATTATTATTATTGTTATTGTTATTATTAATTCTTTTTTGTTTTGTATTTTATTAATGTGAATATTATTATTATTAGTAGTACTATCTTATTATTATGAAAATTGTTATAATTCATATTTTCTTCTTAACAATATTATTAATGTTGTTATTCGATTAATTTTATATTACTTATAAAATATAATTGTTATTATTATTATTTTCCTAACTTTAGTTTGTATACTTATTATTATAAATCTTGTTTTTATTTAATTAAATTTTAATCGCTTTTAGTATTAGTATAAATAATAATTATAATTGCTCTCGAAGATAATAATAATAATAATAGGATAATAATAATAATAATATTTAGTTTAATCATTTTATTATTACATTTTGATGATAATAATAATAATAATAATTAATTTAATAATAATAATAATCGATACTAATAATAATAATGATAATAATAATAAGTGAAAATTAATTAAATTACACAACGATAATAACAATTATAATACTTATAATTATAATCAAACTCATAATAATTATAATTATAATACTAACATTAATGATAATAAGGATAACATCTATTATTTTTATAATAATAATCATAATAAATTTCATAACCTATTAGTAATGTTATTATAACTCTGCATATGTGCTAAAATGGACAAATAAGAGCAACGCCATCTTTGTCAACGCCAGCTGCCAAGCGACTTGGCTTTTGTTTATTGGTCTCGTAAACTGTGTCATTTGATTGCTGGAAAGGAAGAAAGTGGTCTTAAAATAAGAAGCAAAATCGGCGTCATTTATTTATTGGACATAGTAGAACAGGCTAAATTGGACAGGTAATCTGCTCTCGTTACCAATAAAGAAGTGAGATTAACGCAAGAAACTTATTAAGGTGCTTGAAGACTAAATTACCATTTTGTCGTTCCTAAGTAAAGATAAGCATGTAATAATGACGAGAATCGGTGGACCAACACTGAGCTTTGATTATAGAATATTACATATTTCTCAATAGAAAGGGGTAGGGCCAGCTTAATTGCAAGCCCAAAACGACATTGCAGCCCTCTAGCTCTAGTCCTTCTGTTTAGACTTTTTAAGCTTAATTTCCATTAGAAAGCTCCGATTTTTGTTGCAAGTAATTCAGTGGTGTGTGGAAAGAAATGGCATTTAGATTAACGGGCCTGAAGGTGTCACCAAACTCAGCGACTCTTGAAGAGGCAAGAGCTCGCGTGTTCGATTTCTTCAAGGCAGCATGTAGATCAATTCCCTCTATCATGGAAATCTACAATCTCCACGATGTTGTTACCGAGTCCCAGCTTCGGTCTAGTGTCGCTTCGGAGATTCGCAAGCATGCCCAAGTCTCCAACCCAAAGGTGCAATCTTTATCCTTTTTATCGTTTTAATCTTCTATAAAGACTCTTTAATTGAATTGCAATTACCTTTTTTATGGGTTTGGGTGAAATTGTCGAAATTGTGGCAAATCAAGGCTCTTTTCTTCCTCTTAGCCCCTATTTCGAAACCGCAGATCAGATAGTGTCATGTTAGATTGCTGTGATTATGATGGTTTCTCGTACTTGACTGTAAAATCCAACCTTTGTTCGTGGAATTACTAAACAGTAGATGTGTAGAAGCTAGTATGTATATATTGGCAATTCGAGGATGAAGAAATGAAAACTTTTCTTGGAACCACTGTAAACCAGAGACTGAAATAGAATACCCTTATGCCCTAGAGGGCTATTTGAGGCCAGACAGTGCTATTGGATGAGATTTCAACCCAAATAAGAGTACACTGCGTTTCTGAAAATAAGTGTAAAGTCCATTTGTACCAGCCAGATGTTTAGCCTTTGTAATGAATCTCAAGGGGTTATATTGCAGATTCAGTTCTCTTTCCAATGCGTATTTCAATTTCTTTGCTTCTGTCTCTAGAACTCTCTTTTTTCATTCCAGCATTACCGAGTGTTTGAAGTTATACATCCCTTAGCAGTTTTCATATGCTCAACACTTATCCTTGGCAGTGTATTAAAAGTCCTTAACATTATTTCTCGAGTTCATGCTGCAATCTCTTATGACAGCTTACTGTAAGGGTGTCGTTAATAACAAGGACCTTTTAAGGATTGGTCACTTTATTATTCTTATCATATTTTCCTATATAGACTACAAAAGATTTTATTTCTTTTCTAGGAAATAAAATCCTGTTAACATCTTGTGAACAGTAGCTTGATTTGTTTAGCAAGCCCCTTTGAGTTGCTTTTGAGGGGTTGTGTAAAACCCTATTTTGCCTATTATTTAGTAAATTATCTGAATCTGTCCGTGTCATGTTGCCAGCTGCTATTGGCTCAGTTGCCAAATCTCAATCCCTAAGGTTATGTTTGGTTGGACAACTTTTTTAATGGAATGGAACGTAAATAGATGTAATATTAAAAAATTGTTGTTTGAGAGGGATGGAAGGGTTCACAATATAATATAGTAAAATATTGTTTGGACTTTGGATGAAGAGTTTATAATATAATATAGTGTAAAGTTGTTTATCATTTTACATTCCATCCCAAACTCTCCAAATCAGACGTTTTTTATTTTTACTCAGAATGGAATGGGATGGAAGAAGAAGGTTTGGGATGTAATATGAAACCTTCTTCTTCTATCCCATTCTATTCTATTTCATTATAAAACTTCCTCCTAAATGATGAAATAATATTACATTCTATTATATTCCATTATAAAACCTTCAACCAAACATAGCCTAAGTGGCATTCATTTATTTTGAGGTTGGTACTAGTCCTTGGTGTTTGAACTTCTATCTGTTGGAAGAAGTCTGCTTTAGTTCCCTGGGAAAGGTTAAATTTATGTTTGGCTCCGATGCAAGACACCAGTGAACTTGGTGGATTTTATAACCGTTCTACAGGATAGTATGATACATTGTTTTGTGCATCTCTCTCAATATTATTAATCTGAGTACATCTGCAGGTGATTGATTTACTGCTCTTTAAGGGAATGGAAGAGCTGGGAAACATCACGGAGCATGCCAAACAGCGGCATCACATTATTGGCCAATATGTAGTTGGTGGACAAGGACTTGTGCAGGATTTGAGCGCTAAGGACCAAGGCAACTCAGATTTTCTCAAGAAATTCTATAACAGCAACTATTTCTAAACTCTGTCCCTTGTGCATGTGCCTTTCCTTGGCCACACTTTTCATGTGGGGTTACCAAATAATATTGAACTCCTCCTAGTGATCTTTTCTTTTGTTGAATGGAAATCCGTATTTTTTTCTTCACATGGTCACACAGGGCTGGGAACGTATTACTCTTTTATGAGAATTTGCTAGTTTTTCTCAAAACAAAACATGGGGTTGGCAATTTGTGTTAAATGCATCTCTGCAACTTTGAAATTAAACTCGCAATCTATCCTCGGCTTGGGTTGGGAGAGTTTTTGATCTACGATAGTCGATTTCATCCTACTGGGCTGGTTGCCCTTGTCTTAATTTTTTTTAAAAAAAAACTCGCAATCACAATAGAAACAATGACCATCATGCCACTGATTTTTCTTGCATTTCATTTAGTTGTTTTATTCCAATACCAGCAAGTGACAGCGAGAGCCAAATAATGACTTATTTAGGGACAATGGGCTCGATTTTTTTTTGTTATAGTTTTATTTTTATTTTCAATTTTTTAAAATAAAAAATTGATTGATTGTTAATATTAATGTAATTAAACTTTTATTACTGATATTAATTATATATATATAATTTCAAGATAAATTATTTTAGTTAAATAAATTTATTTTAATGCCTTATATAATATTTATCAATAAATTATTAATAAAAGCTATTTCATTTTATTAAAATAAATATTTTATAAATTAAATTTTATTTATTTTAAATATAATTTAATTATTAAGTCAATTTTATTTAAAATTTATATATTTTGAACTTATTGTAATTGTAATTTTAATTATTAATAATTATTAAATTAAATTATTCATAATTCATATTAATAGTTAATTTTAGTTAATTAAATATAATATTAAATTAAAGGGTTAATTATATAAAAGCTCAAATTTTAAAAAGTAACAATAAAATGTCCAACTTTTTAAAATTTTCAATTATAGCGCGAATTTCAAAAAGTAGTAATAAAATGTTCAAAATTTCAAGTTTTTTTAATTCTAGCTCGACATTAGTGTTTCCGTTTAGTTTTAGAAAGACCTAAGTCAGATTACGCAACCTCGATGACCTTCCTAATACAATATGTTATAATCAAAATATAAATGCCTGAGAGCATCACGAGAACAACAAATAACGTCAGGGTAAAATTGAAGAAAATTAAAAGTTAAAATATTTTGTTGCAACTTTTTGAAGTTTGGGATAGAATTAAAAAAATGAAAGTTTAAGCATTTGATTACTACTTTTAAAGTTCGGCTACAATTGAAAATTTAACAAAATTTGAGTTGTTTTTGGCAATTAGCCCTAAATGAAATTATTCATAATTCTTATTAATATTTAATATATTAAATAATTAAATAATATTTATTTAGTTAATGGTAAATCAGATTATAAAAAGAAATAAAAACAAAAACACTTTTGATTGTTTTATAATTTTGAAAACTAGAAGAAAATAAAACTAAAAATAGAAACCAAAACCAAAACCAAAAATAAAAACATAAACCAAAAAATTTAGCAAAATAGTTTTTTTTTTCTTTCTGAATTTGAAAACAAAAACATAAAATCAAAATTTAAAATTAAAATTAAAACAAATAGACACTTTGATTTATTAGTACTTGCTTAAACCTAGGGCGAATTGTGCACAATTTCTAACACAATATTTGAAAGAGCTAGACAAGGGAAGCCAGTGGAAATGTGAAAGTGATCAAAAGTAATTATTTTTGTGTGTGTGACTAATATTGTGCTTGCAAATTGGTAGTCAACCAATGATTTGATTTAGGTAAGTTTTGAAGAAATATGTTAGCTCAACCAATCTACCTGCATTTTCAAAGTACTAATCAAACCCCTAATACAGTCCTCTACACTTTATTTTGTTATCCCAAAAACATTAATCAAGCCACAGAAAGAACACCTTTTTAGAAGTTTGTTAATGTCCAATCCAACTTCAAACTTTTTATGTTGCTGTAAGTGGTTTAAGTATATCATATGTGGCAAAAGCAGAGTGGTTGGGCTTAGCCTTCTTTGCATGAGGATCCAAAGTCTTGGTCTATTCTTAAGTGATGAGATTCACTCTAATGTTATTGTCATTGTTAACCATTTGAAGCAAAACAACTATGTAATAAATTTGGAAAATATAAGAAAAAAAGTCCACAAATGATAACTAATGTCAAACTTAAAGCACTAAATAAAATATAACCATCAAATAACTACTAGTCCTTGCAAATTGAAAGGCATCTTATAGAAGAAGGACGTATAAAGGATGGAATGATACAAACATCACACATTTTTGTAATCAAATAGATCGTAGTTTTTCAAAATCTTCGATAAACAATTATATTATCATCATCATCGAACAAATCCTACGTGAGGGGAGGTGGGGTGGGGTTAATTTCTTCCTTTTGTGACTCTTGACTTGGATAATTATTTATATATGTTAAAAAGATTGTTTCTTTGATTTTACCGTTTTAGGGCAGTTTCTGCTTCATTAGTATAATTTTCGTCAATCTTTTGATCAAGACAAAGCACTGATCCAAACTTAGTACTTTCGTGTGTATATCTGTGTGTCATTAACTTCCCATTAGATGAATAAGAAACCGTCCAATGAATCTCACGATCTATAGAGCTTTAATATTGTAAGAAATAGTAATGTTATAGCCAAGCTGAGGATGCTTTTGTTATGTGCTAACGAAGGTCATCCCCCATCGAACCCAATTCACCAGGGAAACTTGAAACATATATAGGTCATAGAGGAGTTTAAAGCATGTGACTGATTTTGTATCCATAAATTTGTTACTTGACGGTTTCACCACTTCTTATTAATTTTTGGGTTTTTCTCTTTCTCTGCTCTCAAAATGTTAAAGGTGAATGCTTAATACTTTAATGATCCAGAATTAAGGCTTTACTATTTTTCATCAATTTTGACTTTTGGTTGTCATATTCTCAATCGTAATCTACAAGTTTAAATTCTTTAACAGAGGAATTAAATCTCAACAATTACTTTTCACAATGTTTTTTACAAATCCTTAATAATGTATTTAAGGATAATGAAGTGTAAACCTTTGTCTACTATCGTTAGGTTGACTCTATGTTTCTTCATCACGTGATATCATCTAGTTCGTCAAGTACCACTACTCCCACATTCTTTAGTTAAAATTCTTCATAGTAAGGCTTTAAGAGATAAACATTTACCTTAAATATCTTCCTTATTTTTAGACTTTGTATCTCGACTATACCATATGGGAAAACATTAGAAATCCCAAAAGACCAACCCAGTGAGAACTCAACTTACCTAGAAATAATTCAAGTCTAGAATAATAAAGAAGCACTTTTCGGACAATAACAAATCTTTTCCTCGAAATCATCTTGTCATGAAAAGCTTTAGTCTTTTCCTTATATATCATTGCATTTTAATAAAAGTTGATTCGTATCTCTTCAAGCTCTTATAATTGCATCTTTCTATGCACTCTTGCATTATCAAGATTCATGTTACAATGCTTAATAACCTAATATGCTTTATGTTGCAAATCTACTGGAATATGACACTATTTTCCTAAGACTAATCTATATGGGGAAATACTAATTAGTGTTTTATAAGTTGTCATGTAGACTAACAATGCATCTTTCAATCTCAAGCTTTAATCCTTCCTATTAGGATTATTTGTTTTCTTTATTATCGACTTTATTTCTTTAATGAACACCTCAGCTTGGCCACTTATATGGGGATGGCAAGAAGTGGAATCCTTTTGTATGATTCCATCACCAAAGTGTGTTACCCTATCACTTATGATGCCTCTCGACATCCTAAACCTAGAAAGGATATTAGACTTGACAAAAACTGCAATTACTTTAGCATCATTAGTCTTGGTGGCCTTAGTTTCCACCTACTTTGAAACATAATCAACTACAAGTAAAATATAATGAAAACTAAAAGATGGGGGGAATGGACTCATGAAATCAATGATCCAAACATCAAAGATTTCATAAAAAAGAATTGGGGTTTGTGGCATTTGGTTTCTACAAAATAAGTTACGTATCCTTTGGCACCTATCATATGATGTGCAAAAGACATGCACATCTTTAAACAATGAAGGCCAACAAAATACCATTATCCAAAACCTTATGGGCAATCCTTTCTACTCCAAAATGCACTCCATAAGCGTAAGAGCAACAGAAGGTCAAAATAGAAATCATCTCACTCTTAGGAACACATATTATTACTAGTTTACACAATACGTCCAAAGATAGGGGTCATCCCAAACATAGTACTTAGCTTCACTCTTTAAATTATCCTTTTGAGCCTTCGACAAACCTACAAGTTACTTATGAATCACTAGAAAATTCACAATATTTGTATACTATGGAGGTATCAAATTGGAAGAAAATAGTTGTTCATCTATAAATGTTTCTGTCAAAGGGACATGATCTTCCTCTCAAACCAAATAGTTGAGGTAATCAATAACATATTCTTCACTCCATTTTTATCTCGTATTTCTAAATCAAACTCCTGAAGGAGAAGAACCCATCTAATTAACATCAGTTTTCCTTCTTCCTTGGTGATTCAGTACTTCAAAGCTACATAATCATAATACATAATAACTTTAGCACCCAACAAGCATGAATGAAATTTTTATAAAGTAAATACAATATTTAAAAGCTCTTTTTCACTTGTACAATAATTTTTTTAGGATAAATTCAAAGTTTTTGAGGTGTAGTAGATGTCATTTTCAACCTTTTCCACTCTTTGTCCTAGAACTATCCCATTGTATAATCACTTACATCGCTTATAATCTCCAGGGGAAGGTTCCATTTAGAGGTTGAATCACTAAGAAGGATGTTAAGGGCTACTTAATTTCATTAAATGCATCCTTGCACTTGACGTCAAACTGAAAAGGTACATCTAGCAGTAACAACTTGCACAAAGAAGAGGCTATAATTTCATCAAATGTGTCCTTACCTTACATTTGACATCAGACTCAAAATGGACATCTTGCTGTAACAACTTGCATAAAGGAGAGGCTATCTTCTAAAAATCCTTGATGAACCTATAACACTAAGAAAAAAAAACTTCTGTCATATTTAAGGTGTAATGCAAAGAAAAAATAAGATCAAACTTAGTTTGGTGAACCCCTAAAGGACATAAAATGCCCTAGAACTATGCCTTGATTAACCATAAAATGACATTTTTCTAATTAAACACAAAGTTAGTTTTAATAAATCTTTTCAAAATGAGTGAAAGATTTTCTAAGCAATTATCAAAAGAAGATCTATAGGCACTAATCATTCATAAATACCTTTATGATCTTATCAACCTACTTAGAGAACATGTTCACCATGCACATCTGAAAAGTAGTAGGCGCATTGCACAAATTGAATGACATCCTTCAAAAGTAAATATACAAAATGGGAATGTGAAGGTCATATTTTCTTGTTGCTCTAGTGCAATATGGATTTGAAAATAACCTAGAAGGCCATCTAGAAAACAATAATACGTATATTAAGGGTCTAAGCTACTTAACTAGCTCCCTAGAAAGCCAATAGGCATTAATTAAAATACTACCATGCTATACATAACTGGTTTAGCACGTTTTTGTATTAAGATACCCATAGATAAAGAGCTACCTTACTCCATTAAGTTAATGAGGTTATCTAAGGAAGGTGGTCTAGTCTTGGATGCAATCAGGGTTACTTACCCATAAAAGCTTATGAAAAAGGAATGAATAAAATTTGAAAACCAAAATTAAATGTTAAAGAAAACAATGCACAAGAAGTTCTAGAAGCTAGGAAAGATGGTGCAAGTGAAAATAGCTAGTAACATAATTGGAGGATCCAGAAGACACTTCTGCTTTAATTGCCACCCAAACAGAAGATATTAGAGGAATCAATCATGAGGAACCACTAGTAAATCCTAAACCAATGTACCATCTTCTGCAAGATGTGGAGATTTTGTGGAAGAGTAATAAGGCAGATTAAGATCTACTTATGACTACTAGTGAAGACAAGATTACACAAGTGACTAGTAAATATGAGAAAGTGGGTGAAGAAATGGTTATAAGGAGTGAGCTTCTTACTATCCTTAAACCTATTAGTCCTATAAGTACTAAAGGTGAAGTAAAAATAAAGCAATTTGTATGGAAAATCAGATGTATCAATTCCCTTAATAACAAAATGGCCTCAATGACATATTTAAACTGAGGAGGTTAGTTTTATTGGTTTAATTGAAACCAAAATAAAGATGGAAGCTTTTTAAAAGGGCTTCGGTACCTCAACAAATAATGGAGCACAATCAGTAATGATTAGACACATCTAAATGGTATAATTATTATGTAAATGGATCTATAACTATGGCACCTATGCAATTGGTAATGTACTAATCACCATCTACATTTTGAACTAATTTTAAGAGGCACTCAAAAGACATCTTCATAACAGTGGTTTATATAGCTAATTGGGGGTTTGAAGGAGCTAGACTATAGAATGATTTGGAAGCTTTTAGTTTTAAAAAAACTCGCCCTTGACCCTACTAAATGACTTTAATTGCTTGCTTAAACTTGAAGAGGCTCAAGGCAATACCATGGACGTACGCTCCATATTCTAGGAACTAAGATCACTTATAAGAAACTTAAGATTGGTGGACCTAAAATACTCAAAGTCATTAATTACATGGTCCAAGAAGCAAGTTGGCTCTATCTTATTTCAGAAGAAGCTTGACATGAGCTTAATCAATTCTAACTAGCTCAGTTCTTTCCCAAACAACTCAATTGTATTAAAAAATCCACTATTTTTAAATCATAACCCTATAGAGGTTAATTAGGGGAGGCAATCAACAAAAGGAAAGATCATTTTAAAAATTTTCAACTCCTTTCTTAAGTACACTAGATTTACCTCACTTTTGGTTATAGTTAACTATCTTAGGATCAAAAACATTCCAACTTGTGAAAAAGATAAAATTTGTAAGTATGGGTGTTGGGCCCCAAATTTTTTTTTCTTGATGTTATTAAGTATGAATTATGTTGTTTATATAAATTGTTGCATAGTTTGATTTTAGTGGAAGTGTTAGTGGAAAATTAAGGTTAATTTGAGATTAGTGCGAAATAAGTGGTAATGAAAGAATAAAAGTGTATGAGGGCAAAATGGGCAAGTCACTTAAGTAGGTTGGTTTAAGGCTTTACAAGGAGGGGCATGGTGGTCATTGTGCCTTCATTTAAGCTTAAGGAATTAGAAAAAGAAAATAAAGGAAAATAAAAAGGAAAGGAAAGGAGAAGAGGGAGTCGTAGGAAGAGAGGAAGAAGAAGAAAAAGAGGAAAGCTAGATTTAACAATTTTCGAAAGATTCGAAGCTTCAACAAGTAAGTGTGAGTTTATTTCTTATTGTTTGAGATGGATTAAACCCTAGATTTGTTTGGAATGATGTTGGAAATGATGGTTTAGGGTTTTCGGAAATATTGGTTAAATTCCCTTGGGTTTGTGATCTTGATGATTTTGTGACTGATTTTAAGCTTGGAATAAGTTAGGACTGAGGTATAGGACATGAATCAAGGTTTAAATGTGTTGCATGTGAAAAAAAGGGAAGGATTTAAGTAGGAGAAAGAAGGAAAATCAGGTTCGGGAGAAGTTCCCAGACCCGCACGTCGCGATGTGCTCATTAGCACGCCTCGGCGTGCTTGGAAGGTATGCACGTCGCAACGTGCGAAATTATGCACGTCGCGACGAGCATCAGGTATTCGTCAAGGCGAGCATCAGGTATTCGTCGCGGCGAGCGCAGGGGATGGGTGTACGCCGCGGCGAACCCCAATTTTTCTGCACAGTAATGTTTTGATGTTTTGGGCATATCTTTTGCTACAGAAGTCCTTTTGAGGTGATTTTCGATGCGTTGTAAACTAGAGACATGGGGCTATAAGTTTTGTGAAGAAAAGAAGTTCTGAATCAGTGTATAAGGATATCAAATTATGGATGGAAGTTGAGTTTGAAATTCTTGTTTCAGTTTTGACTATGGTATGATTGTCAAAGTATGACTTTCTGTTTTCAACACCAAATTGATTGGGATTTTGGTTATTGATTAAGAAAATCAAGTGAGGCAAGAGGATCAAGAGGAACAAGAGGAAAGACATTCCTAAACAAGTATAAGCAAGGAATTCAAGGTGGGTACATGTTTATAATAGAGTAAATAAGTCACTCATTATTTTGTTCAAGTCAAGAAAGATTTAATGATTTCAAATTGCATCATCTATGTTGTCTTATTTGCTATTGTGAAATGATTATAGGTTGCTATATGATTTGCATTCATGATTTATAAAAAGGTTTCAAAAGGGTTTTTCTCTTTTCAAGAATACATGCACATGAAATCATGTTTTACGAAATGTATGAAAAGCAAGTTTACAAGCAAGGGCCAGTTTGGCAACTAAGTTACAAGACTCTAAATCATGTATGTTATGTGGGTTTGTGGTAGTCCCAAGAACCGTCACGTGCACGTTGACCATGAAAGGCTTCTCCCGCCTGCCCGCTAGTGACACGGAGCTCCCCACAAGGACTCCAACTATGACTACACAGGACCATGTAGATGGAAATGTGTAGTACGTCATAAACCCGGACTAACCTAAACCATTATGCTATATTATGTGTTTATGATCTGTTGTTATGTTTCATGCATAATGAATTGTTCAAGAATAAAGCATTTCAAGATAATGACTCATACATGCTCAATTACTATGATTTCAACAAGTACCACGACAATGAGTTATTTTTGATTACTTTTGCTTATTCCTATATTATAAATATGTTCCCACGAGCTTTATAGCTCAACCACTCTTTTCTCCCCCATTCAGGTGACGAGCAAGAGACCGAGTGAGTTACGAGTTATGGCAGCACTCCATTTTGTTATGTTTACGTATTTTCAATGTTATATTTTTAGAAGTCAAGGCTTTAGTTACATTTCAAGTATTATTGGTTCAAGGGTATTTTGTATTTTTGGCTCTTGAACTCAAAGTTGTAATTTGGTTTGAAATGTTCTTAAAGCTTTGTAAAACTCATCTTTTGGATCATGAATTATGGATTTGTTTGTTTCAATCAAATGAAAGCAGGTTTCAAGTTTGTTTCCTGTGGGCCCATTGAGCTTCCGAGGGTCTTTTCCTTAATCGTTTAATTAACATGTTTCACCCCACGCATACAGCACCACGTTCTCATGTCCGATGTTGGGCTCCGATAATGGGGTCTAACAATGGGGTTGACTTACATTAAAAGAAATGAGGTTGATCCCATGAAAATGGACTTAAGGCACCCTTTTGAAAGGATCAACCAATGTCAAATGGAGCTAGCCAAAGATCCCCTAAATAATGCTCCCAAGGCTGTGGAGAAAATATAATTAAAGAAATGCTTGAAAGCAACTAATACCTACAACTCATAAATCAGGAAATAAATTAAGAATTTAGTGGCTTATTGAGAGGAATAGGTTCTCAAAATACTTTTTCAACAGTATTTGAGGTAAAGTAACACAAAAGGATCATTTCCCTTAAAAGCTTATAGGGAAAATAAGTGAATGACCAATAACACCTTAAGGAATTAGCACTTGAGCACTTCAAAAATATACTGGGAACATGCAATAAGGTGAAGAGCCTCTCTTAAGATATTCTTAATGTCTTGGAAGGCTTAGTATAACATTATACGCATAATGATCTCACACAAGAGGCAACTCTAGAGGAAATTAAAGCCACAATGTTCTATTTTCATCCTAATAAACCATATGGCCTTGATGGCATTAATGTCAGAGTCTTTCAAGCTTCATAAAATACCATTGGACCAAGGTGTATAAAGGCAATCCGAGAATTTTTCCATAAGTAAGATGCTCACTGAACTAAATAATGCATACCTCTCTCTAGTCCTAAAAAGCCAGAATCCCTCATCCTTGAATGAGTAGAGGCATATATCTTAATGCAATGTTTTGAGCAAGATGATATCAAAGATATTGTCCAATAGACTGAAGAAAACCTTGGGGCAAATCATCAACTCTAGTTATGAAGCCTACATTAAGGATTGGTTAATCAGTGATAATATTCTTATTGCTCAGGAAATTTTCAAGGGGTATAACTCCACTATATCTTAAAAAAGTTGTGCCTTACAAGTGGAGTTCACTAAGGCTTTTGACATTGTGAAATAAGACTTCATCAGATCCTCTCTGATAGGCTTAGAATATCCCAGTAATTTTGTGAAGTGGATTATGGCTTATGTAAGCTCAATGTCTTATGCAATTATAGTGAATGGAGAGCCTACCTCAATCTTTAAACTTGCTAAAGTCATTAGGTAAGGTAAACCTTTCTCACCTTATCTGTTCATAATCTACATAGATGTGCACTCAAGGATCACTAATATTCAGATAAACGAATGTCCCTCCTTCAAATTCCACTACAGATTTGGTAAGCTTAATATCTCATGCCGTATTTATTATAATCTCTTCATGTTATATGGGTTAATCTAGCTTCCATTAATAAATAAGTGATTTCTCTAGAAGCATTTAGGAAATGCTTAGTGTTTACCTTCAATTTAAATAAGAGCTCATGTTTTATTCTCAACTGATTCACCCTCTAGGATAATTAAATGAGTCAACTTCATGGGAATGAGAATCATTAAGCCTTCTTTTAGATATAGGAGTTCCTATCTCCATCAAGAAGCTAAGTGAAAAAGAGTGTTATCCTCTGAGTAACTCCACCATAAAGAGATTACAAAATTGGTGCAATAAGGCCTTACCATATGGAGGAAGACTCCAAATAGAAGTTTTTGGTCTCTCCTATTTATACACTTACTAGATCTCTCATATAATTATTCCTAAAGGGGACACGAAGGAAATTGATAGACTCATTAGGAACTTTATATAAAATGGAGTATCTTCCTCTCAAAGTGCTTCTTGTGTCAAATATTCCCTAATACGCCAACCTAATTAATTAGGTGTTTTAACTATTACCCTTATGAAAAGGATGAGCAAAGTTCTACTATTTAAGAAGCTATGGAAGTTATGCACAAATAAGGAAAATATATGGGTTCAATGGATTCTCAGAAACCATCTTAAGAGGAAAAGTATATGGGCTATTTCAACTAGTAAAATATATGGGTTTAATGAATTCACAGCAACCATCTTAAGAGGAAAACTATATAGGCTATTTCAACTTGTGAGGAAAAATTTGGACCTTCCATCAAATCCTCCACTTTAGGGACCTTATTCAACCAAATTAGAAATGGTAAAGTAACAAAAATTTGGTTTGATAACTAGTTACCTATTGAACCATTATACAAAGATGATGATGCTAGTAGCCCCAAGACTCTCATTACCATCTATTCTAAGGTTGAAGCTCTGGTGATGCATAACTCTTGGTCTTGGCCATACTCCTCAATGGGGAAGTAACTTCATCAAGGATAATCAGCTTGCTTATTAGCCTAATCACGCAAAGGAGAATGTTATAGTATAGAAAGCTAACAATTCTCATTAGTTCTCCTCCACATCTTGTAGACTCATGACAATTCTCATTAGTTCTCCTCTACATCTTGTAAACTCATCTTCTTAGAACCTTTAAACCCTTTTCCTTAGTACAAGTTGATATGAGTTGCAAATATAATTCCCTCCCGCTCCTGCATACTTTAGCTAGTTGTTTTAGGGAAGTTGAGAACCAAAGACAAATTGAAATTCCAATTAAATGATTACAACTACATGTTATGTCAAAAAGAGCGAGAAAATATTAACCGTCTCTTTTTTGGTTGCCATTATACTAAAAGAATTTAGAACCACATCCTCAGCTTATTCAAATGTTCTTCTATTGTCTCAAGCTAGATGAATATCCTTAATAGGGCTACCAATATAAAAATAAAGTATAAATGAGACAACAAGATCTTCCAGATGACCTGTGGATTAGGAGTTTATCTTATATGGAAAAAAAAGGTCAAACTTTTCATAGGCACTCTTTGCATAAATGAGGAGCTAACTAGTAAAATTCTACATAAGATAAAAAATTATACATTAACCAAAGCTACTTGATAGGTATGAAATGCATCATATTTTAAGATATAGTTTGATATATGATTAGTCGTTTATTCGATTGTTTAGTATGTGTTTAGGGTACAATTGTGTTAGTTTGTGATTTATTTGTGTTTTATGGGTTAGAACAATCCTTTGAGCTTAAATATGATGTTTTGAGGCACCTTGAAGTGTTTAGTAGTGTTTCATGGTAAAGATCAAAGAACAGAGGAGTTTTGGACTAAATTGGGGCTAACTGTATAGGTCATGATCATGACAGAAAGGCCTGATATAGGCTACAATCGTGGCCTGCGTCAGGCAAATGCGTAACCACTTCTAAACTTCAAGTTTCGAGAAATTTTTTGGACTTTTCGAATCTAAAAAAAACCCTAGTTTAACCCTAAACATAAAAGAACATAAATAGAACAACAAGAACAAAAAGAAAGAGCTTTATATTCAGCCACTCTTGAAAACCCTGAATAAGGAGAAAAGAAGAGAGAGAAGAAGAAGAAGAAGAGGAAGAAGGAGGAAGAACAAGTAGATCCCGACACCATTGCTCCCCAAATCAGGTGGTATCCCAACACCGCTGTCTTCTCGATCTTTCCAACCCAAGTTTCATTTTCTCTTCATTTCTATTTTCATTTAAATGTATAAAGTTAAGATGGATTGTATGGAAATGGATTGTGAGTTGTTGATAATGTTCATAACTCTCTTTTAGGATTTTACTTTGAGTTAATATTGATTTAGTTATTTTGTGTTTATTGTTTTAGGTGTTGTAATTGATTAATGTAATTGCATGTTTCGATACCAAACCGAGAGGGTGAGCTGGATAAACTGATTCGATTGGATTAATGAGAGTTGGGTGATCTAATTAACTACTTAATCAAACTAGTCGATAATTTCATGGAGAGATATCCCATACGAGACCCGATTGTTTATTAAAGAGCTTTAGAACTAATTATAATTATGGGTAATTTGTGAATTGAGAGATTGCAAGTTTCATAATTCGATTAGGGTCAATTCAGAGTTTAATAGTTATAATTTGAGAGAGAATAATCAACCCTAACCGTCTAGAACCGACAACCCATAAACATATAAATGGCTAGATTAGCATTAATGATAGGTAAAATCTCCTGTCTCATAACTTAATTAAATCTCTTGACTGATTTCTATTGTGACCTATGTGGCTGCTCAATTTAATTATATCTTGTTGAATTTTTTGCTTTATAATTCTTGAATCAATTTCAAGTATTTACTTTTCGTGTTCACTTGTGCAGTGTTTATTTTTTTTATTCTTTTCTCTAAGCCTTAGACGACTTAGGATTAGGCTAGTACCCTCCTCGTAGCATCGACCCTTTAATACTACAAAGTACGAGTGCACTTGTGGATTATTGAGGGTTTTATAAATTGTAAAACTTGCTCAACACTATTTAACTCAACCTATTCTTGAAGCTGAAAAACAATCTCCATATTGATTAGGAATTACCTTTTCAAATTTAATCAAGAAAAAAACTTTTTTCTAATGAATCATGAAACTTATTATTCACAATTAAAGAAAACTATTTTAAATAAATAGAATAATGATTCTATTAAAAATAAAAGAAAGTTTATTTATTTCAATTTGATTCAGTGAGAGATTTCGTAACTAATCTCAGTATAAAAGGATCACAAAGAAAGAAATTAAAAAAGCTTTGAGAGAGATGAAGAACCGAAGGGGCAATAGAGCCTGATGAGATACCCATGGAGGTATGGAAGAGAATAGGCGTCGAAGGTCTTGATTGGCTAGTCAAGCTTTTTAATATGATCCTTGAATCTGCCAAAATGTTGGATAAATGGAGAATGAGTAGGTTAATTCCTTAATATAAGGCCAAAGGAGACATCCAAAATTGTCACAACTATAAAGGAATAAAACTACTCAGTCACACCATGAAGTTGTGAGAGAAAGTAATTGAGAAAAGAGTCAGAAAAGTGGCATCTATATCAACCAACTAATTTGATTTTATACCTGGGAGGTCTACGACAGAAGCGTTAGATCTTGTAATAGCTCAGATCACCCGCTCACAGATATTGTCTGCTTTGGACTTGGCTCAGCCAAGCCCTCATGGTTTTACTTTTTCCAAGGCCTTCCCAAGAGGTCACCCATCCCAGAACTATTCTCGTCCAAGCACGTTTAACCTCAGAGTTCTAATGGGATATGGTGCATTAGACCATGAAAAACACGTCTGCAAAAGAAAAGTATCTATACTCTTATAAGGCGTACTTTGTTTCCCTCTCTAATCGATGTGGGATCTCACATATCTCCTCCTAAGATTAATGGAATATTACAAGGAAAGAAAGGGAAAATTGCATATGGTTTTTATCGATTTAGAGAAGGGATATGACAAGGTTTCTAGGAAAATCTTGTGGAGGTGTTTGGAGGCTAAAGAAGCTCCTATATCATATATATGGGTTATTAGAGTTATGTATGAAAGGGTAATGACTAGTGTAGGATAATAGGAGGAGACACTGAGTATTTTTCTATTAGTATTGGACTATACCAAAGCTCAACATTAAGCCCTTTTCTGTTTACAGTAATAATGGATGAACTTACCAAGAATATTCAAGTAGACATGCTTGATGTATATTTTATGCTGACGATATTGTCTTAATAAATGAGACAAGGGAGGGGATCAATGTCAAGCTAAAATGTTGAAGTAAAACGCTAGAGTTGAAAGGTTTTTAAATTAGCAAGACTAAGACTGAGTACTTAGAATGCAACTTTTTGAGACATCATATGGTTAATGATGTGGATGTAAAAAATCCAAAATTGTACCACGAAAAGAGTGTTTTAAGTACCTAGGGTTTATTACATAGAGCAATGGAGAGATCAATGACGATATAATCAATTGCATCAGATTAGGGTTGTTCAAATGATGAAGTGCAGCAAGGTTCTTATGTGACCAAAAGATCTCACTTAGCTTAAAGGTAAATTCTATCAAATAGCGATTCGACTAACCATGTTATATGGAACGGAGTGTTGGCCCAACAAAGGCATACATAACATTAAGCTTTTGGTAACAGAGATGATGATGCTCCAATAGATGTGTGACATTACTAGAACTGATAAGGTTTGAAATTGTATAGTGAGAGACAAATTTTAAGTGGTTGTATTAATGATAAGTTGTGAGAAACAAAACTTAGGTGATTCAAACATATGAGAAGGAGACACCCTGATGCTTTAGTGAGACGATGTGAGAAAATAATTCTTCTTGTCAGTATGGTTCATTGTCTTGATGGCTAAAGACGTAGCGTAACGTAACGTAAGCGAATGTAAACCGGAGACGAGTAGGATGTTTGGTTGTGGTAGACAGAACATAAAAAACTGTTCAGTCTCTGGGACATAATGTGTTTGGTTGCAATGGACAGAACGTAAAAATTGTGTCAATGACAAAAATGCCCCTTATACTTAAGATGATTAACAATGTGTTATGAATTGATAAGTTTATTACGAATGAGAAGCTTTAGTAAAAAAGTGAACAAATAATAATAATAACAATTTCAAATTAATATTGAATAATAATAATAATAATAATAACATTTATTATCGATAATAATAATAATAATAATAATAATAATAACATTTATTATCGATAATAATAATAATAATAATAATAATAATAATAAGAACAAGTACAACAAAATTAATTTGAATTAATAAATAAGGCAACATTTATAATCATAATTATACATATTAATAATAATTACAAATTATATGATAATGATAATAATAATAATAATAATAATAATAATAATAATAATAATAATAATAATAATAATAATAATAATAACAACAACAACAACAACAATAATAATAACATTTTTACCGATGATGATGATGATGATGATGATGATGATGATTAATAATAATAATAATAATAATAATAATAATAATAATAATAATAATAATAATAATAATAACAAGAACAAGAACAAGAACAAAACAACAAAATTAATTTGAATTAATAAATAAGGCAACATGTATAATCATAATTATACATATTAATAATAATTACTAATTATATGATTATTATTATTATAATATGCATAATAATAATAGTAATAATTTTTATTAATATAATAATTATAATTGTAATTATAAAATAAATATATTTCATTTTATTATTTTACAAATAATAACAATATTAATAATAATGATAATAAGAAATTAATTATAATTTCTTATTGATAATATTAATTATGTACAAACACAACATCTAAGCATTCATTAAATCAATTACAAAATAGGTTCAACATACATTCATAGCATTAATTACATAATAGGTTCAACATACATTCTAAACAAACATCTAAGCATTAATATTTAGGCTGACATATTTGGTTCAACATACATTAACGCCTTAGAATTTAGAAATAATTTGGTTTAGAACCATCCCCACAATGATTCCAATAGTTATGAGTAGAAATGTATGAGCCCATGCCATGTTGGCCTGCACAGTACGACCTTGACTGGCTTGTTCATTTGGGAGAAGTGCGGCTGGAATCGGAATAGAAGATGGTTCACTGACAGTAGGAACAATTTCTGCAATGCGACAAGCCGGCCTATATCGATCCATCACAGACGCACTTTGTGCTTCCTCCAATGTTTGATATCCCCTGAATCAAGCATTAGGAAATCCCTCAGTTACCAATTGCACATCTGCCCAATTGGTAAAAATACCAACTCGTCGTCCAGCAAAGACAACATAAAAGTTGTATCTGGCCATATTTAGGTACCTAAAAATGACTCATATTATCATAATTCAAACACGCAGAAAAATGATGTCAATTACTTATTACCAGGCTCATTAGCTTGTGAACAACATTAGTTTTGAGCTTTATCTTCATCTAAATGTCATTAGTTCAGGAGATTTAACCCACTCCCAATATGTAATTGGATGAAAAATGATCCAACTCCATAAAGGGGCTATCATAATATCGTCTACTATTGAATATAGGGTTGTCTTCTCTTTTAAGCTGATCTAGTTCAATTAGAATTATCTAGATTTCACCAAATTTGACTCATTCCTTATCCAACAACTTGTTTCTTTTCATTTTTTATGTTTCTTGTTTTAGTTTCACATTTTTCATATCTTTTACTTTTTCTACTGCTATTTTGAACTTCTTCATTTCCTTCATTCCTCATGCTTAGTTTAACATCTTGTATTCATTTTTTAATGATAATGTCTTGTGGTTTTCTTTATAAGCTATCTTATGATGATGACCTTGATCTCTTAATTTAATTTCTTTAGAATGATTATGTTTGCCTTTTTATTAAAAATGATTGCGGATGTTTTTCTTTATAAGCTCAGACTTAAACTGCATCCTAAGACCCAACTCTTAGCCATTCTTAGAGCAACAATCTAAGAAATGAATCTTTGTAGCTTATTACTTGACCTACTTTGTCTTAATAACTTCGTTTGGTCATTAACAAGGAATTATGGCTTGACATGGGGATTTGACAGGTTAAAACTACTTATCTACTATGATTATGCTCCTCTATTGTCGTGTACTATATGATTCACATTTATATGCTTATGGATGTTTGATGAGGAATGATACGCACAAGAAACTTGACAGAACAGACAAAACCGGTTATTCCATACATCTAAAAACTGAAGAAAAAAAACAAATAGAATATCTTGATTGAAGAATATTATTTAATTATAGTGCAATATTGAAGGTGATGAAATTATTTAAAAACCGAAAAGGTTAAAAAAACACTTTACAATGTTGTAAATGCATGGTTCATGTGAGTATCTTCAAAAACTAACTCAACTTTGACAAATCAATGTATTTATACCAAATAACCTTTCTGTAAAAAACTTAGTTTAGTTCATTCCAAAAACTTCTTAAGAAATATTGTCACTAACTGAATTATATAAGAGCATCAGAATGAAGGAACAATTATGTGGATTGCATTATAAAGGGCCCAACATATAGAATTATGCCCTCACCATTTGCTTCTTTCAGTTTTTAAGCAAAGTTGCAAACCCTCAAAACAATTCAGCACGTAGATGTTTAAGAAACATTTATGCAATTAGTATGTAATCATTAAAACAAACCATCAACACAATTAAGATGTAGTGGACATATCACACCTAAATGTACCAATTTAATCTAATTGTTGAAAGCAATAGATCAATGTTGTCCCACAGATGAAAGTTATTCTACTAAAATATAGTATGGTACAACAAATTACCAAATAATTAACATTTGCAAGGCCTTTACCTTCACCCGATGCAAGAAACAATTCATTCTCAAGAGTCTGCATAGATCCAAGATAACTTGAAATCTCATGAGGGCGGAAAAACCACAGAACCTTTATTCTAATGATCAGAAGGTGACTCATTAGAATAAGGAACCATAAGTTTGGTTCCAGCACAAAATTATGTCACACAAACCTAGCACTAGAGATCTCAACACACCCACTGCATGATATTGGCTTCAAATCAAGGCAAGAGATTCCTATCAAGTGTATCCCTGAAGGATAAGTGAATCTGGCACTTGAACACTACACTTCTACAAGCTATGAAAATGTCCAAGAAACCACGAAAAACCAATTGATACAGAAATCTAGTCCAACAAACCCACATGAACAGACATTGAAGATAACATTATATAAATAAAAACAAGCCAAACAATTACAAGATGCATTGGAAAATTAAGCAAATCACATGAAATGCAAAGGATGTAGAAGCATTAAATATAGAGTTTGATTCCAAAATTAAGCAGATCTGGAAATGTTGCAACAAAAATCAACATTTAACAGTAACTAATTAACAAAAGTCTTCATCTTGATCCATAACAAATTCTGATAGAACACAACAAGCAAAATCTGATAGATAGCAAATTCTGATAAAAGACTGGATCATCTGAACAATGCAATACAATAGAGCAACAGAAGAATTATATGCAGGTATTGATCATATCACATTCAACTTGGCATTAAATCAAACAAGATACCTAATCAGTTTTCAGTAGGACCAATGCTTAATATCTACAGTTTAGCAAGTTTCAAATCAGCAAGAGATAGGCAAATTAAAAAGAGAGTTGTTCTCTACGGTTGAACCTCTATCATGATGAAGACAATGTAGCATACCACATAAAAGAGTAGCAAGGAAGCAGCGACATTTACAACAAAAGAACAGAAAAAACACTAACCTGATTTCGGAAATGAGAGGAGCGTTTTGGGGAAGATGAATCGCAGCACCCGTGCGGTTTTCTAATCTGTACGAAAGAAAAAACCCAAACCCCCAACAAAAGAAGACGTCAACGTCTCATAAATGCACAATGTCCATTCCAAGAATAAATCGAAGAACAACAAAAAATGATGACCTAACGGGGAAGGCGAGCTTTGTCAAGTGGCGAACGTCTTGGGGAAGCGACTCCAACCGTCCGAATGAGAAGACTGCAGCGACGAGACAAGGGTGCGACACCGGCGAGCTGAGCGTGGGAGACGGACGATAGGGGTAATGTTGGCGAAGGACTGATTTTCATCCGACGACAAGAAACAAATGAGTTTGTCCTTCATTTACACGGTTAACAGGATTTGTTTGTCTCTGTCTATCAGAGACAGAGGACAAAAACTTGGCGTCAGAAACCAAACGGTTTTCATGGACATGATTTTGTTGTCTTGTTAGCTGTCCCCGTGTATGGGGATAGCAACCATACGGGGGGTTAGAGATTGCAAGAGGAAAAAAGGAATACCTAAAAAGATATGAGGAGAAGTGATCAAGAACAATCTGGCAAGGTTGGATCTAATTGAAGACTTGGCCCGTAATAGGAAACTCTAATGTACTATGATGTGGGTAAAAGATACCCCTTAAGAGAGCATATGCAGTCTTATAGGTTCTACGAAGTCGGGTATTATGAATCTCTTGCATCATATTTGCCTGTTAGGAAGTCTCGTCTAATTGTTCATTCTCTATCTATCTAGTTGTTAGCCGTGAACGAACCGTTGTGTCCTACAACTTGGCTTTTCAGCTTAAGTTTATACAAACAATTTTTGCACCTAAAGAGCTCCCCGCCTTTGTCACCAATTAAGAGTGTAGCTTTGACAGATTCTCATCTGCTAGCTGCTATTTACGTATTTTAGTATTATGTATTTATGTATTTGTTTTGTTTAATTTTAATAGTATTATTTGTTTATTTTTATGTATTTTTTATTTTAGTTTTTTTCTCTGTCTAGTTTTTTCTCCTTCTTTCTTTTATCTTCCTATCACAATTAAATTTAAGTGCCAGACTTTGGCGTGGGATTTCAAGTTTTCATCGCGTTGATGATGATTACGATGATGATTTGAAGAATGCTCCTATAAAATTACGTTTAGACAATCAACAACAGTTTCATAGTCTCCACTGGCACGCAGTTTATAGACTGCTCCGCTTGTTTCCTCGCCTTGCTTCGCTGGTTTTCTCCGCTTGCTGTGTCTTGGATTTCGCCATTTACCGTCCTGTTCCTTCATCGTCTTTGCTGTTACTATCTCTTTCTCATCATTATATTCCTTTTCTTAACATCCTGAATGTAATCCCGTATGTGAAGAAACAATGCTCCTTTTTCTTGCCCAGCACTCGTACGTTAGTCTTTTATATGAATTTTAATCTGTAGATCACTTAACAGTAATCGTCGCCCTTCTTGTTATTGGTTTCGTTGTTAACCTAATTCCTTTCTGGGTATACTATTGCAGGAGGCTTGAGAATTAATGCTGTTGTTAAGAATTAGGAACCCACAAAGGTCTTTATCTTTTTCTTTTTCTCTTCAGTCTGCCTTGCTCAAGCTTGCCGCCGTTGACTGGTACTCTCTTTGACTGTTTTTTCATTTTGATATCTTTTTATGCTTAACCTCATTCCTTCTTCCGCTTGCTTGTGCTTTTGTTTTGTGAGGTGGTGGGTTATGATTTGAGTTTGTTCTCACGTCCAATTGTTGTTAAAGATAGAAGCTTTATTATCATTTCAACAGATTCCGGTGTGGAATGGGCTACATTATATCTGAGTGTAATCACGTTGCTTGGTACTTAATTCTCATGAATGTTGATGGTGGCATTGCTGTAGGAAAGCATGAATATTTTTTTGGTGAATGACATGGATTACTTGCTTTAAACGAATTATTAGTGTTGCTTTATGCCAGTATTCTTGGATTTTTGGAAGTTGTACCATTCAGCAATGAATGGTCGCTGCAAGATTAACAACTGTAAAATAAATGTTTCAGATTCTTGTTTTCCTCTTGGAACAGATTTCACATGAATCAATTTTCCAGTACTGATGAATGGAAGATTAGTAATTGTAAGATAACTGTTTCAGATTCTTGTTTTGCTCTTGGAAGAGATTTCACATGAATCACTTTTCCACCTCTAACTACTTTTTCTTTATGAAATAAAGGAAAATACAGAAGCTTGATGTTAATTATTTGTTCCATGCTAGGTGATACTTTTGAGGCCTGGTTAAAGGGCAGTGAGAGTTTTGTACACGCTGAATCAAATGGTGACGGTAACATTTCAGTGAGGAGTGGCAAAAGAAGCCCATTTAGTGCTGATTTGTTTGGGTTTTAATGTACATTCCAACATAGGAAGTTCAGAAAGCAATATGGTGACCTAACCAGTTACACGCTCGCCTGGACATCCGTTTGGCGTTTGCTCTTAAGACGATGGTTTTCAATATTTTGAAAAGATCTTCAGGCAGTGCAGAAAATTCACTCTCTTCGCCCAAGCTGAATTTGATCCTTCTGCAGCTTTGCAGAAGCAATACCTGGCTTCTGTGCCTAAATCAACCTAAACAACACACAGTAGTCTTGCTACTAAACAAGCAATACAAATAGGCATATTCAGATGATAATGACATAGCAGGCAAAAACATTGCTTTGCCTGCAAACCACAATGTAAACAAAAGTTGCGTTTAGATTGTAGATTTTCCTGTTAAACTTCTGCTACTGACCTCATATGCATTTATGTCAGAAAAAGGAACCCTCAAAAGAAATTAGATATTGATGTTAATGGCTGAGAGTAAATGTAAGTCATCTGTTTTAACATTAATTTGCAGAGCAGCATAACCTCACTAGAGAAAAGGTATCTTAGAAAGAAATATAGTAATTTTTTACGATTCAATCGACTGTTTTCTACTGTTTACCTTCTTGCCGACCTCCACCTTTCCAAACTCGGCGCCAACAGAAAGTACTTAATACTGTGTATGTTTCAAGGGAATGGAAAGGAGTTGGGAGTAATGGAAAGGAAATTAATTAAATTTCCCTTATATGGTTAATTAATTAATAAAAGAAAGGAAAGTAAAGAGAGGGAAATTAAACCTCAAAATTTCCCTCTTAATTAAAAAAAATTCCGTCCAAAAGTGGATGGAAATGAAGGGAATTAAAAAAATTGACACAATTTTATCAAAAATATCCTTTTAAAATACCTCTTTATAAAAGACTATTTTTCTCCTACCCTATTATTTTCTACTTTTTTTTTCTCCTGCAGTCTTCCGGCGTTTTTTTCTTCTCCCGTAGCCACCAGGTATGTTCTCAATCTCGATCTTCAATTTACATATTTTTTAAGCTAGCTATTATTGCACTCATGATTGCTGAAGAGGGAAATTGACAAAGAAAACGATTGCCGATTGCCATAAAAGATAATTATTGGACAAAAGATAACCAAACGAACTGGATTTGCATGCTCTTGAAGACTTTGGATGTTCTAACCAAAAATCACATACGTGTCGAAAAATATGGATTTTTACAAACAATTATAGGCACGGGCAGATTTGTCAAATTTATATATTATTACCTAATTTCCATTCTTTTCTATCTATATATCCAAACAATGGAAATTCTATTTTGTTGGGACCCGATCCAGAAACCGGATCCCAACCGGAGAAACAAAACCGAAACGAAACAAAACCGAATCGAAATCGAACGAAAGGAACATAAGGCGGAAGCAAAATCATATACGAATCAAATGATGAATCGGATAGATCGAATCCGAAGGCGAATCGAATAACACAAAGCAGAAGCAAATCGAAATGAAGCAAACTTCGAATCAAATCGAATCGAAACCAATTTCCATAATCGAATCACAAATCGAAAGACAAAGTGAACGAATCAAAGACGAACAAAAACTGAACCCGACATCCGAGAACTCAAATAGCGAAGAAAACGTTTGCGTTGGAAACCTTAAGACTATCAGTCTAAACTAATCCAAATCCGAGTACTTTTTTTTTTCTTTCAGTTCCATTCCATCTCTTACAAAGTGACTTCAATATCCAATTGAAATCATTCGCACTCAAACTCAATTTACTTGCTTCTTCATATACAATCATATCTCATCGATTTAAAGTCTCACTTTTCATTTCCATAAAATCGCACACATTCCAGTTTAAATACCATCAATTCTCAAACGATTAGCACTTTAAATATTTCAGACCAACCATCACAATCATATACCCAATTTCCATACACAAAATCCATAACTCGAATCATAATTCATTTTACTATTCCATATACAAATCCATAACCTAATCCAATACATATGTCCAGAATTCAGAATACATTCTAAAAATGAATACACAACAATTCTAAATTTCTTAGCAATCACTTAGCTAAACAAATTATACCATATGAACACATACAAATGGAAACCTTCTTTTTTCTTTACCCGATCTTCTTCTCATCACCTGTGGATGTGAATGAAGGGGGTGAGCTTATAGCTCGTAGGTAACAGTTTATAACAAATAAATAAGCAAAACCTTTTTAAAAAGCTTTTCTTTTCTTTTTCTTGCAGAAACTCTGTTTGAAACCCATAATGCACATTTTCAAAAGTTCTTTTCTCGCAGTGGTCGAAAACACAATTTCTAAAACATGAATGCATCAGTTATATCACTTCACAATGTAAATGCACACATAACGGCTCGAGAGTTCCATAAACACGACAGAAAATTGAAGTTTTACCGTAAACACGACGAGTCCATTTTTCGGATCTCGTAAGCCTCAAGCAGGCAGCCAGGAGAAGGCTAAGGGGGGGGGGGGTCAACGTGCACGTGACTTAACGAAATAGGTTCTCTCTCACCCACACAAAAGCACATACCATGCTCAAATCAATTAATCGAATACTCTTTTACGAATATACACAATGCCATGAAATCTTTCGAGGCATAACACAAATGTATTTTGCAATTCATCAAAAGTTCATGTATTGAATCAATAATGATTTTTCAAATAATTCATGCAATGATGCAACATTTATGATGTAATTGAAATCAGAAAATCCCTTTGTTTAAAGAAAGCAGTAGTGGCTTATAAATTCCATTATAAACAGGTACCCACCTCGAATCGATGCTAGAAGCTTGTCCTTAGCTTCAATTTGACCATTGCGTCTCTCTTTGATCCAATAGAAAATTTCCTACACCAATTTCACACAATTTCAACCTCATAAATAACATAATCCTTAAAATTGAACTTAGAAAAACACTAATTTCACATAAGATCAAGCCATCTAAATCACCAATTTTCAAAAACTCCAATTCATAAAATTGGGCATAACCCTAATTACTTTCCATCCAAAATTAAACCCACAATACTTAGAAATCACCAAAATTGACTCCATAATACACAAACCTATATCATTTTTCATGATTCTAAACCAAAAACTCTCTAAAAGATCAAAGATCGAAAATTGACTCTTACCTTCTCTCACCACCATTTTCGGATTTCTGGGTTCCATAAGAAACTTTCATCTTCTTCTTCACCTTTTTCCTTGAAAAGCATTAAAAACCCCTCAAGAAACTTGGAGAAAACCGAACCTTAGCTCTCTCCCCTTTTCTTTCTTCTTCTCTCCCGAAGCTCCTCTCATTCTCCTCTCTTCTTATTCTTTCCTTCTTTTCTCTTAAGTGTCGTGGGTTGCCTCTTAAAATGACAGCCTACTTGCTTTTATAGTGTCATGTCATTTAATGAATGAGGAATGACCCATATGCCCCTCCATTTAAGCCTATAGACTTAACCCTTTAAGTAAACTTCCAAAATTGCCCATTCATTGGTCTTTAAAACTAACATCTTGTCTGATTATTTCGATCAGGTAAATTATGTCATTTGATAAAACTTTCTTCTATAGAAATGTCCCTCTATGTCTTACGAATCCATTGCTTCAAGAATCAGATCGATCCGAGCTCTATTGCTCAAGATATCACCAAAATACTGAAGTTTGTTCTTCAGACCCGAGGCTGAACACTACACCTAATTTCTGAGCTGAAATTGGAAGTCTTAGAGGCTAAATTATAGCTCAGCTCATTCATAACATTTGTAGCCCCATGTCTCTATTTTAATTTCTAAAAAGAATCAGATCGATCGGAGCTCTACCGATCGAGATATCTCCAAAATACTGAACACTGTTCAAACTTTTACAACTGATCAGCTCACTATAATCTGAGCTATCTTTCTCCATTTAATTCCAAAACCAATCTATATAGTATGAAAAGATAGAAAAATGTCTTAGGAATCCAACGCTTTGAAAATCGGCTCAATCGGTGGTCTACACAAAAAGTTATTGCCAAAAGAAGGAAGAAGGGTCAAAACAAAAGCAGATAATGCTGATGACGATGACGGCATCACATACGAAGATGATGTCATCACAGACAAAGATGACGTCATCACAGACGAAAATGACGATCACGTCATCACAGACGAAGTGGAGGATGAGCAGAAATTTTGTCTTACTTTTGCTGCTGAATGTTTCCACTTGGAAAGATCATAACTTTCTACTCAGAACTCCAAATTAGACACGGTTTGTTTCTTTGGAAAGATAAAAGAGAGATCTACCATTTTCAAGAAGGACTCAAAGGCAAGATCGGTCACTAAAAGGGGTCAAAAGTTTGCTACAATGTGACCGATCGATAAACTCCTCAACAGTACCAACACTTGTAAACATCATAACTTTTGATCTAGAACTCCAAATTTGACAAACTCAGTGTCTATAGAAAGGTAAAAGAACCCTCTACAACTTTCATTAAGGCCTTAAACATCAGATCGACCTATAAATAAGTCAAAAACTCCACATAAAGTGACTGGTCGATCAGCTTCACACTAAACAACATCAAAACCTCTAAAAATCATAACTTTCTACTCCCTTGTCCAATATTTTCGTGCTTTATATCAATGGAAAGATAAAAATAAGCTCTACAATGTTCATGAAGAACTCCAAAACAACTTCAACCTCTATCTAAGTCAATGTTTCAATCAAAGTTTCTGCCCTGATAGCAATCACCTAAGCAATATCCAAATTTCACATTATCATATCTTTCAACCTCCACAACCAAGAATCGCATATTATACATCATTTTAAAGCTATTCAAATTCTCTATAACTTTCATGTAGACCATTTACTCCAATCCAAACCACATCAGTACAGAAATCGCCTCAAAACACAACATATACAATCCTACACTTAGAGCATTTTCCAAAACCAAAGCAAAATACACTTAACTTTCAAAGATCATAACTTTCAATCCCGATATCGAAAAATAGCATACTTTATGGCTACGAAAAGCTCTCAACATAAGCTACAATTTCATGAAGATCATTTCTTCAAATTCTGCCTAAATCAAAAAGTCAACTTTCAAATCAAACTTTCTATTTTCTTCAAAATATAATACTTTCACTAATTATTTCTTGCTTTTCAACTTCCATTTCAATCAACTAGTTCATTTTGACTTTCATAACTCATACAACTCTACTCAAATTTCAAAGTCATCAAAATAAATCACTTCATTTCTCATCAATCTCCTTTAAGCACAATAACATCTATAACACAATTCATATCCGAAAACACTCATTGAATTCATTTTAATATTCCTAATTTCTACTGAAAGTTCGGGGTCTAACAATTCTCCCCCTCTTAAATGAATTTTGCCCTCGAAATTCCTATCTGAATAATCACCACGTAACTTATTCTCTTAAATAATTTCTTCGAATTAATCATATTCAATCCCTTTCTTAACTAATTCCTCATCATACATATTTCTCAACTTACTCACAATTTATCACTTCTTGTATCAAATACCACCAAGATCATATCACATCAATATTTCTTAACAGATTTACACAAGTCAATGGTCCAACTCTTAATAACCTTAATATGGACCAATACCATTCAATTTAATCCTTTTGAACTTCCATATATATATATATATATATATCTCTATCATTCAACTCATCTTTCACGTATCTTATACTATATCTCACATATATATATCCAAAAGGAATTCATTCAAATTCATCGTGAAATTCGAACCTTAATCTCCATTATCACATTCTTTTCTCATCAAGCATGCTTTCGACACCTTAATCAAAACATTCTTATACTCCAAATACATGTTAGGTCATTCACATCACTATCACATTCTCACTAATTTGATCACATCCATTCACTAACTCTTTTCCATTTCTTACTCATACACATACGCCCATGTAAGATCCTATAACCTGGCTCTGATACCATAACTGTTGGGACCCGATCCAAAAACCGGATCCCAACCGGAGAAACGAAACCGAAACAGAACAAAACTGAATCGAAATCGAACGAAAGGAACATAAGGCGAAAGCAAAATCATATACGAATCAAATGACGAATCGGATAGATCGAATCCGAAGGCGAATCGAATAACACAAAACGAAAGCAAATTGAAATGAAACAAACTTCGAATCAAATCAAATCGAAACCAATTTCCATAATCGAATCACAAATCGAAAGACAAAGCGAACGAATCAAAGACGAAACAAAAATTGAACCCGACATCCGAGAACTCAAATAGCGAAGAAAACGTTTGCGTTGGAAACCTTAAGACTATCAGCCTAAACTAATCCAAATCGAGTACTTTTTTCTTTTCGCCCATTCCATCTCTTACAAAGTGACTTCAATATCCAATTGAAATCATTCGCACTCAAACTCAATTTACTTGCTTCTTCATATACAATCATATCTTATCGATTTAAACTCTCACTTTTCATTTCCATAAAATCGCACACATTCCAGTTTAAATACCATCAATTCTCAAATGATTAGCACTTTAAATATTTCAGACCAACCATCACAATCATATACCCAATTTCCATACACAAAATCCATAACTCGAATCATAATTCATTTTACTATTCCATATACAAATCCATAACCTAATCCAATACATATGTCCAGAATTCAGAATACATTCTCAAAATGAATACACAACAATTCTAAATTTCTTAGCAATCACTTAGCTAAACAAATTATACGATATGAACACATACAAATGGAAACCTTCTCTTTTCTTTACCCGATCTTCTTCTCATCACCTGTGGATGAGAATGAAGGGGGGTGAGCTTATAGCTCGTGGGTAACAGTTTATAACAAATAAATAAGCAAAACCTTTTTAAAACGCTTTTCTTTTCTTTTTCTTGCAGAAACTCTGTTTGAAACCCATAATGCACATTTTCAAAAGTTCTTTTCTCGCAGTGGTCTAAAACACAATTTCCAAAACATGAATGCATCAGTTATATCACTTCACAATGCAAATGCACACATAACGGCTCGAGAGTTCCATAAACACGACGAAAAATCGAAGTTTTACCGTAAACATGACGAGTCCATTTTTCGAATCTCGTAAGCCTCAAGCAGGCAGCCAGGAGAAGGCTAAGGGGGGTCAACGTGCATGTGACTTAACGAAATAGGTTCTCTCTCGCCCACACAAAAGCACATATCATGCTCAAATCAATTAATCGAATACTCTTTTACCAATATACACAATGCCATGAAATCTTTCGAGGCATAACACAAATGTATTTTGCAATTCATCAAAAGTTCATGTATTGAATCAATAATGATTTTTCAAATAATTCATGCAATGATGCAACATTTATGATGTAATTGAAATCAGAAAATCCCTTTGTTTAAAGAAAGCAGTAGTGACTTATAAATTCCATTATAAACAGGTACCCACCTCGAATCGATGCTAAAAGCTTGTCTTTAGCTTCAATTTGACCATTGCGTCTCTCTTTGATCCAATAGAAAATTCCCTACACCAATTTCACACAATTTCAACCTCATAAATAACATAATCCTTAAAATTGAACTTAGAAAACACTAATTTCACATAAGATCAAGCCATCTAAATCACCAATTTTCAAAAATCTCAATTCATAAAATTGGGCATAACCCTAATTACTTTCCATCCAAAATTAAACCCACAATACTTAGAAATCACCAAAATTGACTACATAATACACAAACCCATATCATTTTCCATGATTCTAAACCAAAAACTCTCTAAAAGATCAAAGATCGAAAATTGACTCTTACCTTCTCTCACCACCATTTTCGGATTTCTGGGCTCCATAAGAAACTTTCATCTTCTTCTTCACCTTTTTCCTTGAAAAGTATCAAAAACTCCTCAAGAAACTTGGAGAAAACCGAACCTTAGCTCTCTCCCCTTTTCTTTCTTCTTCTCTCCCGAAGCTCCTCTCATTCTCCTCTCTTCTTATTCTTTCCTTCTTTTCTCTTAAGTGTCGTGGGTTGCCTCTTAAAATGACAGCCCACTTGCTTTTATAGTGTCATGTCATTTAATGAATGAGTAATGACCCATATGCCCTTCCATTTAAGCCTATAGACTTAACCCTTTAAGTAAACTTCCAAAATTGCCCATTCATTGGTCTTTAAAACTGACATCTTGTCTGATTATTTTGATCAGGTAAATTAAGCCATTTGATAAAACTTTCTTCTAGAGAAATGTCCCTCTATGTCTTACGAATCCATTGCTTCAAGAATCAGATCGATCCGAGCTCTATTGCTCAAGATATCACTAAAATACTGAAGTTTGTTCTTCAGACCCAAGGCTGAACACTATACCTAATTTCCGACCTGAATTTGGAAGTCTTAGAGGCTAAATTATAGCTCAGCTCCTTCATAACATTTGTATCCCCATGTCTCTATTTTAATTTCCAAAAGGAATCAGATCGATCGGAGCTCTACCGATCGAGATATCTCTAAAATACTGAACACTGTTCAAACTTTTACAACTGATCATCTCACTATAATCAGATCTATCTTTCTCCATTTAATTCCAAAACCAATATATATAGTATGAAAAGATAGAAAAATGTCTTAGGAATCCAACGCTTTGAAAATCGGCTCAATCGGAGGTCTACACAAAAAGTTATTGCCAAAAGAAGGAAGAAGGGTCAAAACAAAAGCAGACGATGCTGATGACGATGACGTCATCACAGACGAAGATGACGTCATCACAGACGAAGATGATGTCATCACAGACGAAGATGACGTTATCACAGACGAAAATGACGATGATGTCATCACAGACGAAGTGACGTCATCACAGACGAAGTGGAGGATGAACAGAAATTTTGTCTTACTTTTGTTGTTGAATGTTTCCACTTGGAAAGATCATAACTTTCTACTCAGAACTCCAAATTAGACACGGTTTGTTTTTTTGGAAAGATAAAAGAGAGATCTACCATTTTCAAGGACTCAAAGGCAAGATCGGTCACTAAAGGGGTCAAAAGTTTGCTACAATGTGACCAATTGATAAACTCCTCAACAGTACTAACACTTGTAAACATCATAACTTTTGATCCAGAACTCCAAATTTGACAAACTCGGTGTCTATAGAATGGTAAAAGAACCCTCTACAACTTTTATTAAGGCCTTAAATATCAGATCGACCTATAAATGGGTCAAAAACTCCACATAAAGTGACTGGTCGATCAGCTTCACACTAAACAGCATAAAAACCTCTAACAATCATAACTTTCTACTCCCTTGTCCAATATTTTCGTGCTTTATATCAATGGAAAGATAAAAACAAGCTCTACAATGTTCATGAAGAACTCCAAAACAACTTCAACCTCTATCTAAGTCAATGTTTTAATCAAAGTTTCTGCCCTGATAGCAATCACCTAAGCAATATCCAAATTTCACATTATCATATCTTTCAACCTCCACAACCAAGAATCGCATATTATACATCATTTTAAAGCTATTCAAATTCTCTATAACTTTCATGTAGACCATTTACTCCAATCCAAACCACATCAGTACGGAAATCGCCTCAAAACACAACATATACAATCCTACACTTAGAGCATTTTCCAAAACCAAAGCAAAATACACTTAACTTTCAAAGATCATAACTTTTAATCCCGATATCGAAAAATAGCATACTTTATGGCTACGAAAAGCTCTCAACATAAGCTACAATTTCATGAAGATCATTTTCTCAAATTCTGCCTAAATCAAAAAGTCAACTTTCAAATCAAACTTTCTATTTTCTTCAAAATATAATACTTTCACTAATTATTTCTTGCTTTTCAACTTCCATTTCAATCAACTAGTTCATTTTGACTTTCATAACTCATACAACTCTACTCAAATTTCAAAGTCATCAAAATAAATCACTTCATTTCTCATCAATCTCCTTTAAGCACAATAACATCTATAACACAATTCATATCTGAAAACACTCATTGAATTCATTTTAATATTCCTAATTTCTACCGAAAGTTCGGGGTCCAACATATTTCCTCTCACTTATTTTAAGAAACTCTAATCCAAACGAAGGAAATTAAATTTCACTTCTTTTCCTTTTCTTTTGTTTCCTCATTTAAATTTACTCTCGTTTTCTTTACATCTTAGATTGCCATACACGGTGTAAATCAAGTATTGGCATAAACTAGGAATGGCAAGAATCGACTTCCATTTACGAAGCCAAGAGTTGGTAATTCCCTCACCTCGAGCATGAGGTAACGCTCAAATTTGACAGCTGATTTGGGTAACTAAACTCCAATGGCAGATTTCTGTCGGTGAAATTTCATATATCAGCATAGTAGATGAAATTGAGGAGGAAATGGTACGTTGATCTCACTCTCCATTCTTATATTTCATAACCCCGTTATTAAAATGTCTGGTAACAGTTTTCAGTTGGGAATATACAAAATTATCTCCAAGAAAGATCAACGCAAATCAAAGGTGTGACTATTATTATCAAAACTTGAAAGGAAATGGTATTTGGTTCCACCAGTTGAAACTTTAAACCCGAGTTAGTTTTCAGATGAATATTGCATATTATCCAAAATCCATAGCAAATAAACGTACTTAACCAAAAAGAATCAAACTTCTCAATCCTAATTCTGAACATTTCATCAACAAGCTGTGTAGAATAATCAGACACCACCAAAAATGATGAACGAGCGTGCTAGTGGAGACGATAAACCAACGCCCCAGTGGAGACGATGAAGGAGTGCAAAACTGCAAACTATGTTTTTTGATTTTAGGATTAGATTGATTAATTTAATTTTTAAGATTTTTAGAAATTTAACATATTTTAAATTTATTAAAATAATTAATTTTATATATAGCACAATTATAATATGTGACGGTCATCGAACAATAAATATTAATATGACATAGCTTATCACATCATTTTAATTAACAAAATATTGACTATTTTTGTTACAATTTGAAAATTGAAATATTTTAATTTTATTTTTATAATTTTTTGAAAAGTATTACTTTTATGAGTTAGTATTGTAAAATTAAGTAAACTTTGAGTTTTTTTAATAATTGACTCTTGTTTTTATTAAAAAATATAGTTGCATGCCTTTCTTCCAATACAAGATTTGATAGAGATTATACATATTTATAAGTTATGTTTTTAGTATTTGACATTAAATTTGATTTTAAAATTTTATAATGTTCAAGGCATGATAATAGATCGTTAAGTAAAAGTAATTATTCTAAATTTATGCAATAGTTTGTATGTGTTACATCAAGGGAGATTTTTTTTAGGGTAAATAGTAAGAATTTTACTACTCCAAAGCAAGAACTTCAACAATAAAAAGAGGGGATATTTCGAACCACTCTCCAAGACCAGAAGTGAATAATGCGCCTGTAGCTAAGACGTGGGCAACAGAATTGCCTGATTAAAAGCCAAAAAATACATTGAGCTATTCTAATCTCATTCAATAAAGATTTACAATCACAAACTAACAAACCAAAAGAGGAAGAGTCTTCATAAGAGTCATCATTAATTGCTTGAACCACAATCTTCGCATCCGATTCAATAATAACTCTATCCCAGTTCTGAAGGTTGACCCAACTAAGGACTTCTCTTATAGCGATTGCCTCTGCACTTTTAGCACTCAATCTGCCTGAAAATCTCTACAATTTTGCAGCTATAAATCTCGAATTAGAGTCTCGTACAATAGCTGCAGCAGCCATGAAATTGGAGTTGCTTTTGGTGGCAGCGTCAATATTAACCTTCAACTAAGCCACTTCCAGAGGTTGCCAACACACCATTTTTGTTGCTGGTATTCTTGCAGCAATATCAGAAGCATGAGCAAGTCACCACTCCTTCAAGGTTCTCTGCGCAAAACAAACAATAGCATTGGCTGATCTCCATTTATTGTTCCACACAACTCCATTTTTACTCTACTAGATTGCCCAAATTATCATCAGAATGGTATACTACCGATCTTTTGGTGTAGGTAGAAAGAAGGATGCAAACCAATCGAGCAAAGAAATTGTTCCTGGATGCTGCCAGTTCTGGAGAACTCTCGACCAGACCTGCTTCGTGAGTGGACAGTCGAGGAACACATGTTGTAATGTCTCCTTTTCTTGATTATAAATCGGGTAACACACATTGACGTCAACTCGTCGACTTCGTAACACCGATAAGCACGGTAATACACCATTTAGAACATGCCAAACACAACTAATCACCTTTGGCAAAACCACACAGCTTCATATCTGCCTCCATACCTGTTGATAACTTGGCAAAATTGTATCTGTAAGGGGACACAAAAGTTTATAAGCGCTCTTCACTATGTAGTGGCCTTTATTCTCAAATTTCCAACACCAATCATCTCTCGCCAGTCGTCTACCCTATGATATTGCCAAAATCCGTTCACAATCATGGCTAAAGAAAAGTGAGCGAATTAAATTAAGATTCCATAAAGCATTCTCCAACAAATCCGCAACCAAGAAAACATTTGAATCAGGTGGCCTTGAAAAAACAATAAAAGAATTCTCCTTATCATTGAATCACGGTGAGTCCCATATTAGAATTTGAGAACCATCTCCAACCTTCCAATGCATACCCCGTTGTAACAAAGAACGAGTTTCTCAAATACTTCGCCATAAATAACTCGGATTGCTTTATAAATCTACTGATAAGAAAGATGAAACCGCAAAATAACGAGCTTGAAGAACACGAGATACTAGCGAATCAGGTTGAGTGATCAACTTCCAACCCTGCTTTCCCAAAAGTGCAAGATTGAACTCATGGATCTTTTTAAAACCAAGACCACCGAAAATCTTATTCGTCGCCAATCTCTGCCAGGACATCCAAATAATTCCTTTCTCATGATTAACACCTTTTCCCCACCAAAACTGAGTCATGATACGTTCCAGTTTAGTACATAAAGTTTTAGATAAAAGAAATAAGCTCATCACATAAGTGGGTATCGCTTGTAACACAATTTTCAATAACACAGCTTTACCTACCGTAGAAAGTGGTCTTCTCTTTCATGCATTCAATCTTTTCCACACTCTGTCTTTTATAAAACAAAATACCTCCTTCTTGTTCCTCCTTATATGAGAAGGTAGCCCAAGGTAGGTACCCAAAGACTCTTTTTCCGAAACAGCAAGGATGGAACAAATAGACTCCCTCATTAAATTTGGGGTATTTGCACTAAATGTTATGGAAGATTTCACAAAATTAATGAGTTGTCTTGATGCTCTCTCATAAATCTGGAGACACTTTGAACTTCACTAGCTTCCTGTGCATTAGCCTGAAAGAAAATAAGGCTATCGTCCGTGAAGAACAAATGAGATAAGACAGGACCTCCAGTCAAAAATTTACATCCCTATATTCTACCCACTGAAAGTGAATGATCAAATAATATTGATAAACTCTCAGTATAGATTATGAACAGATAAGGAGAGAGGGGGTCACCCTATCTCAGACCCCGCGTAGGAATCACTGGTCCAATTTCAAATCCATTATGAAGAATCTTGTAGCAGACTGTTGAGAGACAATAAATAATGAGATCCACAAAACTACGGACAAATCCCATTTTTACCATAATTGCTTCAACAAAAGTCCATTCCATGCGATCGTACGCCTTATTGATATTGATCTTTAGAGCTGTAGAATATTTCTTCCCCCTAATATGGTGATGGAACATGTGCATCATTTCAAAAACAATAATACAATTATCCTGAATGCTTCTACCTGCTACAAAAGCACTCTGGGATTTCGAAATAGCTGGAGGCAATAAGCTTTTCAATCTGTAGGCCATCATTTTATTAATTATCTTCAAAAGTACATTGCATAAAGCAATAGGACGGAGATCGCCCATTACCTTAGGCTCAGATTTTTTTGGAATCAACATAATTGCCGTTTCGTTAAGCTCTCTAGGAAAATTGCCCGAATGAAGATAATCAATACAAGTTTGAGCTAATTCACCACCTATGATATCCCAATATTTCTAATAGAAGCTCGAGTTAAAATCATCAAGCCCAGGTGACTTGTCCAGCATTATAGAAAACACTGCAGCTTTTACTTCTTCTGCAATATAAGGACGAAGTAGTGATTCATTCTGATCCTCAGTAATCAACCTTGGGATATGTTTTAGAACCGGGTTAACATCACAAACCTGGGATCAAAAAATGTTGGAGAAGTACGAACGAACCACAGATTCCAAACCAGTCTCCCATGTCTGCCAACTTCCATTGTCATCCTGAAGTCGCTCAATCCGATTTTTCTTTTGTCTAACTATAACAGCATTGTGGAAAAAATGAGTGTTTGAATCACCTTCTTTAAGCCAAAATTCCTTCACTCTCTGTTTCCAGTACACCTCACGTTGATACAATAGCTCCAAGTAGCGATTTTTAGCAACAGCAAAATTATCCATATCCGCCTGAATCTTAGACCCTCTCAATAATGTCATAGACGTCAAATAATTATCCATCCCCATCTTGTGCACATTCTGAAGTTCCTTACCCCAGGTCGACAACAATTGACTACATCTCTGGAGTTTATCTGAAAGTGGTAGTTCCACGTTATGATTCTAACAATCAATGATAAACAAGAAGGTTCCCTCATCCAATGGTTCTTAAATTTGAATCTGCACGCTATAGGTCTAGGCATAAGAAGTCGTATCTGAAGAAAGAGAGGCAGGTGATCGGATGAAGAGATAGGCAAGATCGACGCAATTGCATGTGGAAATAATTGCCACTAAGATTCTATTGTCAAAATGCGATCAAACTTTTTTTCTATAAGCTGACCCAAATCTCTTCCGTCTTCCCACATAAATTGATAACCAGTCATAGGAAAATCATAAAGACCAGCATCTGATACTGCATCTTGAAACCCATACATAAGAGACAACGGCCGAGGTCTTCCACCTCGCTTTTTATGGCCATAAAGAATATCATTAAAGTCACCAAGGCATACCCATGGTTCCACACTATGCAAAGCCAAAATAAGTAATAATCGCCATAAATGTGATCGCCTAGATCGATTAGGTTCACCATAGAAACCAATAACCCTCCAAGCTCCCATATTAGTGATATCTACCAAAGCATCAATATATCTATCACATGAACTGATAAGAGAAATAGTATTTACAGACTTCCAAATCAACGCAAGTCCACCACTATGGTCTCTACTGTCAACCGAAAAGAAATCATCATAATGCAAAAGGTCTTTTATTTCATTGATTTTTGAAGAACTACAAAAAGTCTCAATAAAAAAATTAAATTCGACCTTTTAAATCTAACAATTTCTTGCAAAGAATTTACTGCTCGAGGGTTGCCAAGCCCCCGTTGGTCCGTTTTTTGAACCAGTATGAGAACTTGTAGCATCATTGTCCAAAGTACTAGGCTCCTTTGTTTTCTTTGGCTCTTGGCCCATTTTTCTTCTTTTAGGGTCTATAATAGTAACACCTACATCCTCACCCGCCAGATCACCTCCACCTTCCATATCCATCACCTCATCCATTTTCGAATTCCTTGATTCATTGCCAATAGAATCTACACCTTCCTTATCCGTTTGGAGCCCATTTGAATGTTGAACTTCACTCATTCCAGACTTACCAATCCCGTTCTGCATAGACTCATCTCCCACCTCCATCTTTGCCCCCTCTCTTAGCCACCATGACCCAAGAGTCATGGGATTCCGGCGAGTTGTAGCTCGAATAGACAGCGTAAATTTTCGGGTAAGAGGACCATTGTTCTTGTTAAGCAGTAATCGGAAAAACTTCTCAATATGCCCTAAATATGCACATAAGAAACAGACACAGGGTAATTTTTTGAACTCTAAAGCCACAGTAAACCACTCCCCATTATCCTTCTTTAATCGCATTGATTGACGAATTGGCCTCCTTACATCCTATCGATAACGCAATCGAATGAACTTCTTTTTCGGCTTATCATAATTCTTAGGATCTGACTCCACAAACTCCCCTAATGCATTGTCAATCTTCTCAGCTACATGCTCTAACATAAATCCAGAACGCAAACCATGTACTTGTACCTATAAAAGAACATGAAATAATGGGACCTCAAAAGGATGAGAATAATCGCCCATCCTCTCCAACAGCAACAGTTGATTATCAAACGTCCAAGGGGAATTCTCCATTACCCTACTCACATCCACTTCATGATAGAACTGAAATAAATACGTGCCATCCTCCTCCTCATGAATCGTAACCCCTGTGAAAGGCCTCCATAGGGATGCCAAAGTATGTTTCATAGCGTTGAAGTTGATGTTCCAATCCGAATGAAAGTGTCCCACCAAACACATAGAATAATCAATTCCATCTTCCACGATCTCCTTCCCTTCAATCACCACTCCTTCATCCTCCTCACCTTCAATAGAAAGATTGGCCATGTCGATAGAAATATCGTCTGCCATGATCAAACAGAAGATAGGTAACAAAAGACTAAAGAAAACTTGTCATCGACAAGAGAGAGAAACCTCCTCAATGAGAGAGAAAAACCCTAAGTTAGGCCTTACATCAATGGAGATTTATCCTTAACATAAATGGTAAAAACATTAAGTTTGATAAAGGAGAATATAATGTCAAAAAAAATGAGAATATTCTTTTATTCTAATTTAGTTAAATCAATATAATGACAATTATAAAGTTATACACACACACAAACACACATACATACATATATAAATATATATACATATATATCTTTTTAGTTATGAATCTTATGAAACTTGTTAGATTGAAGAATGATAAAATTAACCTTTTAGTTAAAGTACAAGTATAGTATTAAATTGTTAATATTGTACATATATTGTATTGGATGTAATAACAATTTATAAAAGTATGAATACTTGTATTTCATTATATTTACTAATGACTTTATGATACATTCACATATATTAAATGAAATATTGATTTAAAATTTTAAAAATTCAAAGTATTAAAATCTAAGTAAAAATTAAGCATTGTGAGGTACTACAAAGAGATCAATAAAGTGGGATTAAAAATTTTATTGGTTATTTATAGAGAATGAGATTTTGTAATTAATACCTCCATAACTAAGTTTCACCGTAGTATCAATATGAGTAAGAAGGAAAATATAATACAAGATATTGTATAATGCAATATTTATTCTTATATAGTTATACCTAATACAATATATTGCCTTTATAATTCCAATTATATCAAATAACTAGATTGTATATTACTTATGGAATATCAAGACTAAAAATGTCAAAGTTATCTAATTTTAGAATGTGATGCTTAGTTAAAGTATATATTATCCAATAAGTTTAGAACTAAATTAGACATTAGAAAGTTATGATATATTCAAAAGGTTAGGCATCATCTTACAAGATCTATTGAATAAAATGTTTGTTTCAATGCATACATATAGGAGAATGATTCTCAAAATTAGTAGTAGTATTAAGATAAAGTTTGAAAGAGTTTAAATCTCATAATAGTACGCCTAAATGAAACTAATACCTTTTGATACAATATTCAAAAGGTTACGAGATGTTAAAATATTCACTTTTGTGATAAATTTATAGAATTTGTTTTAGATATGATTGTAGACGTATTATCTCTATAAGAAGATTAGTAGAAGTATAGTTATCCTCTTTAGTAAGAATATAGAGACATATTATTTATAGGAACAACAATTCACATTTTCAATTGTTCAAGGTAAGATATTCTAATTAAGATCAATTCTTATTAGATATGAAAAGGTAACAATTTAATTATAAGAATTGGATATATAGAGATAGATGTAGAAGTTATTTACCTATTCTAGTCCAAGTATATAAATAATATAATAAAGATGTTCAATATTAAAAATATAATCCTTATATTCTAGTCTAAAATATTAAAAAATAATCCTTATATTCTAGTCTAAGTACATAAATAATATATATACTAAAGGTGTTTATTTTAAATAATTATAATGCTTATAAAGTATTAATGATATCTATTCTTCTATGTATGAGTTGATATTTGACTTTAAAATTATATAGATATTAACTTTAGTTTGATAGAAGTAACTCATAGAAATTTTTTTACATAGAATAATATTATTTTGAGTTGAAAAGGTTCTAATGTAGCATTAATTACCAATCAAAGACATAATACATTTTCATTTACTTAAACAATTGTTTAGATCAACAAGTTTTTTTAATAAACTTAGAACAATTCCTTACATAGTTAAAATTGTATTGTATTATAGAACATTAGAGTTGTTAAGTGTATGGAAGGAGCTAAGGTCTCATAAACGATCTAAGTTTATATTTAGATAATTTCTCTTAATTATGATGATAGTTGAGATGAAAGTTATAAGATTTAAGTAAGTACTCACTAAAATAACTCTATGGAATTATCTTATTAGACTACTATTCTAGTAATTACTCACTGAAGATAATTTTATAGAACGATCTTATTAGAAAATTGTTCAAGAGCATGATTACTTCATGATAAGTTATAAGATACTTAAGCAATTGACTTAGTAAAATTGAGAGATTGTTAGTTTATGTCATGTAGCCATTCGATTGGTTGTAATTTTTTAATATAATTAATTAAAACATTCTTATCTTATACATTTTAAGAGAGCATAATTATAAGATTAGTATTGCATTCAAGTATTATCTTTAAACTTTTTAGTCATTGCTCTATCAAGATTAGACATTAGTATAATAGAACACATTGTATTTATTTCTTGTGAAAAAGGAATCAATTTTATACTAAAGTATATAAATATTTTAAAAAATGTAGTGTTTGTTAAAGAATAAGTTTACTAAACTAACCCGTTATAAGAAATCTGTTTGGAGCATTATTTGAATGTCAATGAAAATTCTCGATTTAGTGATTGTATAAGTGATCTTTGGACTTAAATCTTCTAAGTATCTCATGCAGGGAATGTTGTATTTTGATACTATATAGACCTATCCTAATCAAAAGTAGCTCGTTTAGTAGTTATATTAGATATAGTATAAATTATATAACAATATTTAAATGATTCATATATGATTCATCATCTTAAAGTAATTAAAGAGATTGTTCTCTGTTGGCACTGACTTGAGATATTTTTGTTAAGGTGAATTGATGTTTTGAAACTAATTTTGATATTTGTTAGTATAATCAATTTGCAAATGGAGAGTCAGACTCAAACAAAGTAGATATTTTCAAACATTGTATAATGAAATGATTGAATTATATAAAATATAAAATATATTAGTAAAATTATTTAAACATTCCTTATATTCAGGTGGTAATAATGTTTTGTTAGACGTTAATCTTGACCTATGTATATAAATTGTTAAATTATACAAATAATGATATATTTCATATTTATATTAATATATTTAGAAATTCAATGAATCACAAATAAAACAATTTAAAAGAGAAAAAATAATTTAATGAAATTAAACTTAAATGAAAAATCTAAGAAACTTTGAAAATTTTGCAGAACCTACTACACTGCTGCACGATGATTTACAAGATTCACGGTATTCAGTTTATTATTACTTTTTAAAAGGATCGCCGACATGCAAACGACGATATTAGCTTCAAAATCTTGGTGTTTTCATTCTGGAAGGTCAAGTCAAGTTGATTATCCGACCGGCGTATTTTCTCATGCATTCATCACCGGCGTTTTAATATCATTTGTCATCTAGCCCTTTTCTTATCCATACATTTTCGACCTTTCACACAGCTTCTGTGGTCAATGCCATTTACGTCCAAAAGTGGTAAAAGAAAAGACAAGACGCATCAAGCTGAACCGTAAATTAGGGAGATGTTCATAGATAGAGTCGATCGAGGAAGTTCTTTAGAATAATAATTTTGCACACTTAACACTTGGTTTGGGTGGGCCAAGGATCTTATCGTGCGCGCCGATCCAAACATCTCCTAACGTGCCTTCTTTATTTTGCAGGAATTTTTAAGTCGAAACTTTCGTGTTCAGCAGTCAACTCCATGGATCCAAATGGCGACGTGCAGCCTCGCCAGAACCAGGCTGAACCAACACCTGTACTAAATGTATTGAATTTGTTTAAAAATCAACGAAATGGATTGAATTTGTTAATGGTTTAAAACTTCTGCTGGTTCTTTATGTTCTAACCAGTGGACAAGACTTTCCTTTTTCTTTCATGAAACGTATACAGACCTTGTGTTCATTTGCATCAATTGTGGAGGTTGTTGTTGTTTCCCAAAAATACAACTTATCAGGAAATTAAACGTACTTCCTAATCATGAAGATATTTATACTAGGACCTACAAGTTGTGTTTTCCCTTTTTATAAAGGCCTACGTATTGAAAGATGCTTCTTCTGCTTCTGCCTTTGAAAAAATTGGAGCTCCTAGTTTTGCTTTTTGATCTTCTAGATGGAGAGTACAAGATTCAGCCGTACGTACGTGTGACCCCTTCTTTCTTCTTATGTTTAGGTTAGATCAACTTTGTCAATATTTATTTATTTCTCATTTAAAAATTCAACAGAAGTTTGGTGTTCACTTCACGCTATTGTCAACGGTTGGGGATATAATATGTGTGAACTGAAGGCTAAATTATGTAAACTTCTAACCTAAACATTGACTGAAAAGGTGGAGGAGTTCTCTGTTCTCTGCCTTTTTTTTTAATTTAAAAAAAAAGCTCTAAAGATGCCCCAGTTCAAAATCAATATGAAATCTATGTTGTGTGTTAATTAATTCCATCTACTAAGGAATGTTATTTCAGATATATGTGCCAAGTTGTTTAACCAGCCACTCCTAGGCAAGTTTCCCAAGTAAATAGAAACTGAAATGAAGAAGTTTGTCTTCCAAGTCTGCGCACGTGCTATAAATGATAAATCCATGCAATGAACCCCAATGGTCACAATCGAAAACCTTGGTTACGGGTCATTCAAGCATCCCTGAAAAGGAACTTGTGTTCACCCTATGCAGGTTTCCTCCAAGTTTCCATTTCCCAAAAACTTGTCTCAATTTTCCAATCTAATCACTTTCCAAGAAATCACCTTCGTTTCAAAATTCAAACTTAACAAAAAATCTCCCAACTTCCGTACCCTTCCTTATATATATATATATATACCTTGCCGTACTCATGTAGCAGCCACCAAATCATCAAAACTTGTTTCGTCAACATGAAGAGCAAAGGAAAGGGAGGTGAAAAAGGCATCAAAGTTGTATACATATCAAGCCCCATGAAGGTCAAGGCTAGTGCTTCCGAGTTCAGAGCTCTTGTCCAACAACTCACTGGGAAAGACTCCGATGCCACCAGATTTATGGATGCTAATGGCATATGTAATGAGCTACTTCTGAGTCAAGGCACTGTTGGTGGTCCTCAAGAGTCTGTCTTTCCATTCATCAACTCCTATCAAGAGCCATCGATCCGCTCTGATTCTGCCTTTGATAAAGTACTCTTCCCAACTTTTGATCAAGGTGGCTTTATGAGCATGTTTGAATCAAGTTTCTTCTGCGAAACTTCCCAGTCACCTTTTGCTTCATTAGAAAGTTTTGTTTAGACACCGTCCTTCTTGTGATCCTATATATATATTATGTAAATTCTTCACAGTTTTAGCACTATTCTTCTAATTTTCTACTAATTTGGACCATGAACATAAAGTGAATAAAATACAAGAATCAATTCCAACATTGATGCTTATAGGAAATAATAATATGGGGTATTTGAAGCTACATCTGTAGTTAAGAGATTGGGTGTACTTAGGTAGACTCCATATCTCAAAACAATTAGATTAATCAAATTGAAAATGAGAAGCTAGACAGAAGGTTGTGCGTGTGGAAAACCTTTTGAACCCCTGCCATCCACAGGTTTTACACTGTCTCGTTTGTGGGAAACATGTGAATGGAAAGAATTAGCACAGGCAATGTGGAACTGACCATCTCAATCTCTCAATCCCAGGCTTGTGCTAATAGGAGTAGGTCAGGTTTTATGGTTTAGGGCTGGACTTGGTTTTTTTTCTTTTCTTACGAAACCAAGGTTGACCTTGGGCTTCATACTGACTGACCTGCCTTTTGGAAAAGGTGAAAGTTCTACAGAACCGGACAATTATTCATATTATCGAGAAAAAAGACAAATTAATATCAAATTAACTATTACAAGTTTACAACTGCTGCTACTGTATCCGTCTTAGCTAAGATGACTGTTACTTATCTCAAGTTAACCTTGTCAACGATCAACTGAATTATTCATACGAGTTAAGATGATGTTTCTTATCTCAAATTAACTTTGTTAATGACCCACTGAATTACCCGTGCGAGTTAAGATGATATCCTTAAACAACATAAGAAATATTAATTAGAAATTGGTCAGAAGCAAAATGTATAGTTATGCAATGGTGTGTAGAGAGAGACCCAAGCCAGAAGAAAGCAAAACTGTTATACCCAAACCAAACCAAACCAACCCAACCCCTAAAGCTAAAAGTAAAATAAAAATAAAATACAATACCCCTCAAAAAATCGCTCCCAAAAACACCAAACCCTCATTTACACACATCCCCTTTAGTGTTGTTGTTGTTAGTCGTCTAACATCTCTTCTTTTCTTATTTGTACTATCAGTTGCTCATTCATATTATTATTATTGTTATTAATTAATTATTTGCGATCTTCCTTTCATTCCTTCATTTATAGATTTTCCCACAGATCTGCTTTGATCTCCTTCACTTCTCCGATTCTTTTGATTTTCCACTACCTTTTCATTCCTCATTTATAATTTGTTTTGATTCACCCAAAAAAACATGAAAGTCCCATGTTGCTCTGTGTGCCAAATACGCTACAACGAAGACGACAGAGTTCCTCTGCTGCTTCAATGTGGCCATGGCTTCTGCAAGGACTGCCTCTCCAGAATGTTCGCCGCCTCGCTCGACACCACCCTCGCCTGTCCCCGCTGCCGCCACGTCTCCGTCGTCGGCAACTCAGTCCATGCTCTCCGCAAGAACTACGCCGTCCTCACTCTCCTCCATTCCGCCGCCGATTTTGACTGCGATTACACCGACGACGAGGACGACGACGCCGGTGATCGAGACGAGGACGGTGAGGAGAGGTGCAGCCGTGGGTCCCAAGCATCTAGCTCTGGGGCCTGTGGGCCGGTGATCGAGTTCGGGACCCACCAGGAGGTGAAGTTGGTGAGAAAGATTGGGGAGGGGAGGAGGGCTGGTGTGGACTCGTGGGCTGCGGTTATTGGCTGCGGCGGGAAAAGGAAGCATAAGGTGGCTGTCAAGAGAGTGGAGCTCGGGGAGGGTATGGATGTGGAATGGGTTCAAGGGCAGCTGGAGAATTTGAGGAGAGCTTCGATGTGGTGTAGAAATGTTTGTACTTTTCATGGAGTTGTTAAGTTGGATGGGTGTTTGGGGCTTGTGATGGATAGGTGCTATGGGTCTGTTCAATCCGAGATGCAGCGAAATGAAGGCAGGCTTACTCTGGAGCAAATTCTAAGGTTTTCTTTTTTTTTTTTTTTTGGTTTCTCTTTGTTAAAAAGTTCAATCCTTTCTTCTTTGTAATTGGTTAATGGAATGGAGGGTGATTATCAAGGATTCAGCCCTATTTTTGGTACGTATATCGATTTAGCACTTCAACGTGGTAAGGAATTGAGATTAAGAACTGGCTTGAATTGGGGTGTGGACAAACTGCAAAAAAATTGTCTTTCTTATTGATTTGTATTAGAAATAATGAATTTACTAGCATGTGACCCCTACTTTGATGAATAAACTTGTTTGTGCCAAAGAGGAGGCATTTGTACCCATTTGATTCGAGGGCCTCTCTTGATGCAAGGAATCATTTGTACAACTTAAAAAGCCTCTACTTTCTTTAAATTGGGATGAGCATAATAGGATAGATAGATAAGGGAAGATAGGTATGATGTTGTGCTGGTAAATCTTGTGGATATAGGAAGACCAAAGTTTTTCCTTTTAGTAACTACAGCCGTAGTAACTACAGCCGTAGAAGCAGCTGTATGTAATTGATATTCTTTTCCTTCAAATTCATTAGACCATCCATTGATCTTCCATTCAATTTAAATCCTTGAACATTTTCAATACCAGGAGATGGACAAGGCTTTTATAAGTGCTTTCTATCATAATAAAAACTGTGGCTGTTGTTATAATATGGCATTAATTTTACCACTGTAGATATGGAGCTGACATTGCTCGAGGGGTGGCTGAACTGCATGCAGCAGGTGTTGCATGCATGAATATAAAGCCGTCCAATCTTCTTTTGGACCCTAGTGGTCGTGCAGTGGTTTCTGATTACGGTCTTGCGTCAATCTTGAAGAAACCTTTCTGCCGGAAGGCTAGGTCGGAGTGCGATACTGTCAAAGTTCATTCATGTATGGACTGTACAATGCTTAGTCCTCATTACACGGCTCCAGAGGCCTGGGAGCCTGTTAAGAAATCATTGAATCTGTTCTGGGATGATGCAATTGGTATATCCACTGAATCTGATGCTTGGAGTTTTGGTTGTACCTTAGTGGAGATGTGCACTGGGTCCATCCCGTAAGTGGATACATTTTAATTTTCTCATTGTTTATTCGTAATATTTTCCTTCTAAGATATGCTTGCTTAGTTAATGGATATTCTTGCTGCAGGTGGGCAGGTTTAAGCTCAGAGGAAATTTATCGAGCTGTTGTGAGGACTCGAAAGTTGCCTCCCCAATATGCCAGTGTTGTAGGTGTTGGATTGCCAAGGGAATTATGGAAGATGATTGGGGAGTGCTTGCAGTTTAAGGCATCTAAAAGGCCAACTTTTAATGCAATGTTAGCAATATTCCTTCATCATTTGCAAGAGTTGCCACGAAGCCCTCCTGCAAGTCCTGATAAGTGAGAACTCTATAATTTTGATCTAGAAATTTCCTCCTTTAAGTATTTTTATTAGTCTTTAGGCAGATCTTCTGGTTATTGTCATTTGGGATTGATATTTAGTACCAGGCATACTGAGGTTGCAACAAATTTTTTGATTCCAGTAGCTTTGCCAAACTTACGGGTTCAACTGAGACAGAGCCATCCCCACCACCTGATATAGAGGCTTTTCATGACAGTCCTAGCCGTCTACATCGATTAGTGTCTGAAGGAGATGTAAACGGTGTTAGGTAATTTCTCTTCAAAGCCTTCTTTTTTGGTTACTCTGTGTTTTTGATAATAACTATTATGTATGGTATTGTTTATATTCCTTCTCATCTTCTTCTTTGTGCCTGGTGGCCCTACAGGGATCTGCTTGCAAAGGCTGCATCAGGAAATAATGGCAGCCCCCTATCTGTTCTTTTGGAAGCACAGAATGCTGATGGTCAAACAGCTCTTCACTTGGCTTGTAGACGTGGTAGTGCAGAGCTTGTTAGGGCTATACTAGAGTACAAACGGGCAAATGTCGATGTTTTGGACAAAGATGGTGATCCTCCACTTGTTTTTGCTTTAGCAGCTGGATCTCCAGAATGCGTCCATGCCCTAATTGGAAGAGGGGCAAATGTGAGATCTAGGTTAAGAGATGGTTTTGGTCCATCTGTTGCTCATGTTTGTGCCTATCATGGCCAACCTGATTGCATGCGTGTAGGTACTCTGGAGATTTGTTTCATGTTACATTTTAACATTGCTTTGTTTTGATATTGGTTTAATATAATTCCAGGAACTACTTTTGGCTGGAGCTGATCCAAATGCTGTGGATGATGAAGGTGAATCAGTGCTACATAGAGCTGTTGCCAAGAAGTATACAGATTGTGCTATTGTTATATTAGAAAATGGAGGCTGTAGATCAATGGCTTTGCTGAATTCAAAAAATTTGACGTGAGCGTATAACCATTTTTTTACCATCTTCGGTTTCCATAATTCTTTTTCCTTGGTATGAATGACTTTGCATTTGCCATTGTTCTGCTGCATGTCTCAATTCTGTGAATGTTCCAGGCCACTTCACTTGTGTGTAGCAACATGGAATGTTGCTGTTGTGAGAAGATGGGTAGAAGTTGCAACGCAAGATGAAATCGAGGTTGCAATTGATATACCAAGCCCTGTTGGGACTGCATTATGTATGGCGGCTGCTCTAAAGAAAGATCATGAGAATGGTAACTTTGGATGTCATGATTAAGTAGACAGTAGCAATAGTTCGGTAATCTGTTAAGCTTTATTTCATTTGTTAGTAAGGAATCCTAATACGGGGAATATTATACATATTTTTGGTCTTCTAAGTTTTTCTTACCTTCATCTAGTTTTACACTTGTACTAACTTTATGTAGAGGGAAGAGATCTGGTGCGCATATTGCTTGCAGCTGGGGCAGATCCAACTGCTCAAGATATGCAGCATGGAAGGACTGCTTTGCATACTGCTTCCATGGCTAATGATGTCGAGTTGGTGAAAGTAAGTCATATACCATCTTTCATCTTGATGCATATATCTGACTTATTGCTGTACAGTATGTATATGATGCTTAACTTAATCTGTTGCAGATTGTAGAACTTTTGAGTTTGTTTTTTATTCTTTTGTTTTTGAGTTTATTCAAGTATGTTTGCAAATTTTGTAATAGATCATCCTTGATTCTGGAGTTGATGTGAACATTCGCAATGTGCACAATACCATACCCCTTCATGTAGCCTTGGCTAGAGGGGCGAAGTCATGTGTGGGATTGTTGTTATCTGCTGGGGCAAATTGTAATATGCAGGTACTTTTGTACTCTCTTTAGAAATTTTGTTGATATTGATTGCTATCCATAGTCTTAATCACTTGATATTTGCGAGAATATGCATACTGAAGTGGTTGGTTATGAAATGAACTATTCAGCATTCATATAGCACGAGTACCACAACCATCAATAGCATCCATCTAGCATGCCTACTTTTAGAGGAATAAAGTGATTTTCATCTTATTTGATGGCTGAGCAATGCTGTTTTGCCAGTGCTCTTTGTGTTTTCTATTCTTTTTGTTGAAGATCTATTGTTTCTTCATCCAATTTTTACATTCAGGAAAAGTAATGTAAATCTCCTAAACACAGAGTTGAGTTTGTTAGTCTCTAGTAAAGGCTATTAGAAGTTCCATTCTTATTGGTCTTTAGAATTTAAACAAAGTAGCTTTAGAGGTTTGTTGATGATAATGATCTGTTTATAACTATTAGGATGATGAAGGCGATAATGCTTTCCACATAGCAGCAGATGCAGCAAAAATGATACGTGAAAATCTTGAGTGGCTGATCCTAATGCTAAGTAATCCTGATGCTGCTGTTGAAGTAAGGAACCACAGGCAAGTACTAGCATTGATGTCGCATGTGTCTCCCAGTTTCTCCCTTGTAAAGAATTCATGCTTGTATTCCTGTTTCAAGTGTTAAGCCTGATATTATTATAGTTTTCTGATTAATTAAGAAGCTACCATTAAGCTGCAAAAGTTTATTTAGGATATATTTCTGAACCTTTTATATTCCCTGTCTTAATGTGTGCAAATTTGAATGGTAGTGGCAAGACACTTCGCGACTTTTTGGAGGCTCTTCCCCGTGAATGGATTTCGGAGGATTTAATGGAAGCACTTGTGAATAGGGGAGTTCATCTTTCACCCACAATGTGAGAAAACTTGATCATTCTTCTGTTATTGCTTAGGATTAGAGTGCTAATTCTGCATAGGTCTTTTGTTGTTGAATGTATGGTGATATATGTACTTCCTGTTCTGCTTAGATTTGAAGTGGGTGATTGGATCAAGTTCAAAAGAACTGTCACAAGTCCGACTCATGGTTGGCAAGGTGCGAAACATAAGAGTGTAGGCTTTGTGCAAAGTGTTGTGGACAAGGACAACCTCATCGTCTCATTCTGCACTGGAGAGGCTCGTGTCTTAGCCAATGAAGTCCTGAAGTTGATACCTCTAGACAGGGGACAACATGTCAAGCTTAAATCCGATGTCAAAGAGCCAAGGTAATTGAGACTGTGAATTGAGACTCTTACTGAGTAGCTTGTGTGCAATTTCATTGGAGCATCTTGCATTGTGTTATAGTTGTCATACATTGCATATATTTGCGTTCTCAAACTTAAGGTTGTTGATGATGTCCATGCATAAATTGTTCATAGATAAGTGCTCACAATCATTTTCCTTGCTAGGTTTGGATGGCGTGGTCAATCCCGTGATAGCATTGGTACTGTTTTATGTGTTGATGATGATGGTATTCTGCGTGTTGGTTTTCCTGGGGCTTCTAGAGGATGGAAAGCTGATCCTGCTGAAATGGAACGGGTGGAAGAATTCAAGGTTGGTGATTGGGTTCGAATCCGCCCCACTCTAACAACTGCCAAGCATGGATTAGGATCTGTAACCCCAGGTAGCATTGGTATAGTGTACTGTATTCGACCAGATAGCAGTCTGTTGTTAGAGTTGAGTTATCTTCCAAATCCATGGCATTGTGAACCAGAAGAAGTTGAGCATGTTCCCCCTTTCAGGGTATGTATAAATTTGAAGTTTTCTCGTTTATGGATGGCCCTTGATTTATTTAGGTAGGATTACTTGGATCTGCCCAAGTGCCAAAAGCGGTAATCCATGATTTGATTTACAGATTGGTGATCGTGTGTGTGTGAAGCGTTCTGTTGCAGAACCTAGATATGCTTGGGGAGGTGAGACACATCATAGTGTTGGAAGGATTAGTGAGATTGAGAATGATGGTCTCTTAATAATTGAAATACCAAATCGACCTATACCTTGGCAGGCTGACCCTTCTGACATGGAAAAGGTTGAGGATTTCAAGGTAAAATGGATTTTATAATTCGTAGCAGAGTGGAATTTATCTGCCAAATGATATCATATTAAGTAGACCACTAATTTTACATAGGTTAAATGGCGTAGTGTGGAGGTTCTGAATATCTGTCTTGGCTTTATATCTGCTTCTTTATGGCTAGGTTGGGGATTGGGTCAGAGTCAAGGCTTCAGTATCATCTCCAAAGTATGGATGGGAGGATATTGCAAGGAACAGCATTGGTATAATTCACAGTTTGGAAGAGGATGGTGATATGGGAATAGCCTTCTGTTTCAGGAGCAAGCCATTTTGTTGCTCTGTCACGGATGTAGAGAAGGTTCCTCCTTTTGAAATGGGGCAAGAGATACATGTTATGCCATCTGTGCCCCAGCCACGGCTTGGATGGTCAAATGAAAGTCCTGCAACTGTAGGAAAGATTGTCAGAATTGACATGGATGGAGCTTTGAATGTATGAGAGTCTCCCTTTGTTCTTCTGTTCTGTTCTGTTTTTATGTTTTTTTTAAATCTTTTCTAATAGTTCTTTCTAAATTGTTCTGCAATCAAAAGCATTTTAGTTGCCTACATCTGCCATAATATCGGCATGCTGTATGATATTTGCTTAGATGTAATTTCAAGTCAAAAGTAATGTATATGCATAATCACATCTTGCATTCTTGATGATTAAATTGACGTCCTTGTTTTATAATGTATATTTTATTGATTTGCTTTGCTTTGATGTAACTTAATATAGTGATATTAGTGAAGTAAAAGAACAAGTAGAAAGCAATTGTTGTTGATAATATGCTTCTGATTTTTATTGTAGCTGAGGGTTGCGGGAAAACATGGCTTGTGGAAGGTTTCTCCCGGAGATGCGGAGCGCCTTTCAGGATTTGAAGTAGGTGACTGGGTTCGCTCAAAACCAAGTCTGGGGACTAGACCAAGTTATGACTGGAATAGCATTGGAAAGGAAAGTTTAGCTGTTGTTCACAGTGTACAAGAGACTGGTTATCTAGATCTGGCTTGTTGTTTCCGTAAGGGAAGGTGGGCAGCCCATTACACAGATGTTGAGAAGGTCCCAAGTTACAAAGTTGGGCAACATGTTCGCTTTCGTACTGGTCTGGTTGAGCCAAGATGGGGATGGAGAGGGGCTCTTCCTGATTCACGGGGCATAATAACCAGTGTTCATGCTGATGGAGAAGTGAGGATTGCTTTCTTTGGTTTGTCAGGGTTGTGGAAAGGAGATCCTGCAGATCTTGAGATTGAGGAGATGCCTGAAGTGGGTGAGTGGGTGAGGTTAAAGGAAGAAGCTGGTAAGTGGGAGTCAATTGGGCCAGGCAGTGTTGGTGTTGTACAGGGTACAGGGTACGAAGGAGATCAATGGAATGGAAGCACCTATGTAGGGTTTTGTGGGGAGCAGGAAATATGGGTGGGACACTCTTCCCATCTTGAAAGAGTGCAAAGGCTTGTGGTTGGACAGAAGGTTAAGGTTAAAATCTCTGTGAAAATGCCAAGGTTTGGGTGGTCAGGTCATAGTCATGCTAGTATTGGAACTATATCAGCAATTGATGCTGATGGGAAGTTGAGAATATATACTCCTGTGGGCTCCAAAACTTGGATGCTTGATCCCTCAGAGGTGGAGCTGGTTGAGGAAGAGGAACTTGTAATTGGGGACTGGGTACGTGTGAAGGCATCAGTTCCAACACCATTCTACCAGTGGGGAGATGTGAATCATTCCAGCATTGGAGTGGTACATCGAATTGAGGATGGGGAATTATGGGTTGCATTTTGCTTTATGGAGAGGTTGTGGTTGTGTAAGGCCTGGGAAATGGAACGGGTTAGGCCATTCAAGGTTGGCGACAAGGTGAAAATTAGAGATGGGTTGGTAACACCTCGATGGGGGTGGGGAATGGAGACACATACAAGCAAGGGCTGTGTAGTGGGGGTAGATGCAAATGGAAAATTGAGGATTAAGTTTCAATGGAGAGAAGGAAGGCCTTGGATCGGAGATCCAGCAGATATTGTTCTCGATGACAGCTGATTCCTGAATATAGCTGCTTCAAACACCACTTTTCTGTTCTGTGCTACTTTCAGTTGATCCCTTTCCCTTTGAAGAATTTCACACTTGGTAAGTAGGACAATCAACTCCTCTCAGTTGAAGCACACAATAGGAAATTAATACTGAAGCAGCCAACTTGGAAATTGTGATTTATTCGTTGTTAATAATCAGAAACACGAATACGAGAGCAAGGCAAAATTTGGTTTGATGTATTGTCATTATAGGTGATAGCACAGTAGGACAAAAAAATGTAGCTTTAGTCCTTGTATCTTACAGGTAGCTATAAGCTTTTTGAGGTATATATTGATCACTTGTGTTATTTTTTTCGGACGAGACTCATATAAATGCTGGGAGTTTTCAAGTTATCAGATGCTCTTTATGGCATTTACAGCAACAAGCGAATGACCTTTGGGAATGATAAGCAAAAACTTGGGTGCATTAGAATATTTTGGCCATCTCTAGACAGTTAGTAACCACCGCCGTTTGCTCTGCTCTTAAATTCTGACTGCACTCCTCAAGTTATGTTTTAGCGAGTTGATATCAATCTTCTGTTATGATGGCTTTGAAGATTAATTTTTTGTTTTAATCATGTCGTTTGAAGATGCGAAGGAGTACGAACTGATAATCTTTTGGCATTGTTGGGGATTTTGTAAGAATTGGTTTCGAATTTCAAATTTATGGTATTGCGAGACATTAAAAAAGTGAAAGAAAGTCAATAGTTATCAATAATTCTTTTTATCTAATAATGATCATGTAATTAGTCTTTATAATTAAGAGATTAATAAATGTGAGAAGTGTCGTTGTTTATCCAGCCAAAATTGTTACTGATTTATAAACCCCTATTATCTTGATTTATAATATTACTGATTTATTAAAAAAAAAAAAGGAAGAATCTCCTAGTTTGAAGGTAAAGTACGATGGTTTCAGGGGTTAATGTTAATGGCTTAGCTTTCGGAAACTTAAAAGTAGAAATATATCTTTCTCCATTTTTATGATATGTTCGATGATAAAGAGATGCTTGAAATTTTACTTTAGTACACAATCGTTGCAAGAATGACAAATTGAGCTGAAACTAGGAAAAGGCAGTCATTTCTTGTTTACTTTTTGTTAAATGTTTATTGTATTAGACAAATTGTTGACTAGATGTAGCGTCCCAAATTAGGGGTTAGAATATTAAAGGAAGTTAGTACGAATTATGTTTGTTATTTGCTTATTAAATATTTGCTTAATTGTGCATAAGTATTATGGCATGCATTCATGTCATTTTTCGGGTATATTGGTTTAATGAAATTTCGGATTGATTTGGACAGTATTATTATAATTTTAGTAATTTTTGTATACTTCAAATATTTTTAGAAATTGATGGAGGATTAGTTTTGAGTTGAAAATTTATTTTGAGAGTCATTATTTTATGACGGCATTTTGGTAAATTTTCGGAAGTTTTCTGGAACTTTTGGGTATTTATTTGTTATAAGAATTCATAACAATGTTTTTGGTTATTTATTACTATTTGGACCTATTAGCTGTTTGTTAGCTGTATCGCATCCAAACTTACACGCAACGAATTAAATAGAACATGATCGTTTATTCTTCACCGAATGCATCCTTTACCCATCCATTAGTAGAGATAGCGAAGCCATTTACTCACCAACACCTGCTTTAATCGCACTATTGGAATTTTCTTTGGAAAGCTGGTAAGTAGAAGTTTACGGTTGGTAATATAGCCAATAGTTTATCATACGTGAATTACATCTTTGTTTTGTTTATATTCTTGATCATCTTTGGATTCATGGAGACCTTGTTGGTGTTAGCTAATCTAGTAGAGAAAGAAAGGGGGAAGAAACTTTTTAGATTTATCATGTTTGAAGATTAAGATAAGTCTGATAGGTTAGAATTGCTAAATAGGTTAGTTGTAAAGTGAAGAAGTTAAAGGAAGGTGATAAAAAAAAGAAGAAAAGAAGAAGTTTCAGAGTCGGAAGTCGAAGGTTGAAGATGATGAACAGTGCAAAATAGTGAACAGTGCAGAATAGTGAATTGTGAACAGTACCGGGTCAACAGTGTCGGTAAACAGTACCGGGTCCACAGTGTCGGTGAACAGTGTCTTGCTACTGAGAGCTACGCTTACGTCTCCATGAACGATGTCAATGATACGAAGATCAAATGCGTATTTATGACCGATAATGTCGTATTTTGTCACCCAAAAATAATTTATTAAAAGGTATAACGGCTAGGTAATAACGGCTAGTTAACGGTATAAAAACGGCTAGTTTACAAAAATGCTCTATAAATAGATATCACTTCTCCATCATTTACTTCATCCCTTACTTCAAAATTTATTTTGACGAAAACCAAATTTCAAATGTTGTCCGCTATCTCATTTTTTTTGTCTACTTATCATTATGTATCTTTGTTTCATTCTTAGTGTAGAGCTCAATGATTCAATTCGCACTCTTTTCTCTTCTTAGCATGTCCTATGATCCCTATGTTGCTTATTGACATAGCATTTGAGAATTAATGTCATATCTATTCATTCGTTCTCTCAGTGTATAATGAATTTGTACATTTTCATATTTAATTGGTAGCGAATACTATGAGTTTTGATTAATCCCGAAAATTTGTCATGAACATGCATCATACTCGGTTATCATACGAAGAATTAAGCCTGATAATAATTTGTGTCCGTGTTTCCTATTATAGAGGAAAGACCCTTTGCCAGATATCTTGGGACAATAAACACTAAGGGCAATTTAGGTAAATGTCTGAGTAACACGATCGATGTTAAGTAAGAGATCCGGACGGTCTCACTTTGATTTGTTACGTATTGATTGTGTCTTATTTGGACAATGAATGTCCAAGTGCTCATGTGTCTTTGTCTTGATTGTGTCTTATTAGGACAATGAGCGTCCGAAGCGATTGTTGCATGATTATTTTATTGGAAGTGCTCATTTTATTATACATGAAATGTCCGAAATGATTTGTTACGTCGAGTTGGGTAAATAGGCATGCTAGAAGGGTCTGCATTTGCTTTCATGGACACATTTGTGTCGAGACTTCGGTCTCTCCTGGGACACTTCGGTGTCGAGACTTCGGTCTCTCCTGGGACACTTTGGTGTCGAGACTTCGGTCTCTCCTGGGACACTTCGGTGTCGAGACTTCGGTCTCTCCTGAGACACTTCGATGTCGAGACTTCGGTCTCTCCTGTGACACTTGATGTCGAGACTTGATCTCTCTGTATAAATTCCGTTACCCACTTCTATTCATGGACTTCGATATAAAATCTATTACGAAGTGCATTTTGCCGATTATTAATCTCGAATGCATCTTTGCTATTGTTATTGTGAAAAGAAATCGGTTAATTTAGATAAATGATTACTCACTAAGCTATAAGCTTAGCGAGTGGATTGCCCGTGTAGGTTCAAACGAGGAGATTAAAGGCGGGACGAGTCAACCGCAATGGCCAAAGGAGTCTATTTTTGTATTGTTGACCATGTTTTAGTTAACACTTTTGGGCTGTAATAACGTTGAATTTCATTTACGACGATATGATGTGATGTATTGTAAGCACTGTTTGAGATGTTGTGTGTGAACTAGTCTGATTTGATTGTATTGTCTTGGGTGACATCCACATATCCTCCCAGGGGGTCTTTGGGTGTTACATCTTTTGGTATCAGAGCCCCTGGTTTAGGCGATTCTGGTTTAACCAATGCTTGCCTATGGTTTGCTGTTGAGTGTTTACGTTGTGTTATGGTCTAATGCGGTGTCCCATGTTTTGTCTATATGAAGCACGATGGAAGGATCTCACGAGATTGTTGACAAAGTTGCTGAGAGTAGTCAGCTAGAGCAAACACGTTCGGAAACACCAGGACCATCAAGGGTCAATCGAGGAGAAGCTGAGGTTCCACCTCCTCCTCCAGCTCAGGGAGAAGCTTTGCTTAAGCTGTCCCAGGATATGATGACTTTGGTGCATCGGATGACAATACCTAAGGCTCCGATTGATCAATTGAGGAAGTATGGAGCTGAGGAATTTACTAGAACATCCCTGAAAGAATCTGAAGGAGCCGAGTTCTGGATTGAGAAGGTGAAGAGGGTACTGGACGAGATTAGTTATCCAGAAGAGCAGCTGGTGCATTGTGCTGTTTCCCTTCTACAGGGAGCAGCTTATGAATAGTAGAAGTTCGTTATGAGAATTCCTCAGCTACCGGTCCCACTAACTTGGGATTTCTTTGTCCAAGAATTTAGAGCCAAGTATGTGACTGAGGCGTACAGGAAGGAGAAATGGAAACAATTTCTGAACCTGAGGAAGAGAAATTTATCAGTTGCTGAGTATGATCGGGAGTTCAACCGACTCAGTAAATATGCCCCTGACTCCGTGCTTACTGAGGAATTCCGTTGTCATCAGTTTGAGGACGGATTGCATGATTCTATTAAGAAGCATCTGGCAGCGTTTACTTTGCTACAACAAGTGACTTACCACCAGTTGGTACAAGCTGCAATCAAGGTCGAAAGACAAGAGACGATCAGAAAAGAAAGAAGCCAGATAAGAGGCTTTACTCGAGGAGGCCAGTCTTCGGGAAAACAAAGTCGGGAAGGTAGTTTCTCTACTCCAAGAAGTGCTCAGAGATCTGTGATGCGAGGAAGGCAACAAAAAAATCCTACATCGACTGCTTTTAGTAGAGATTCCACCGGGAGTCGAGGTTCTAGTGCTCCAGAGTGCCCACACTGCTCTAATCATCATTAGGGTATCTGTTGGAGAGTTACAGGTGCATGTTTTGGTTGTGACAGTACAGATCATATGGTTGCAAATTGTCCTCGGAGACGATGCAGGATAGCCTGAAGCCGAGAGAGAGGTTTCTCATGCATCAGTTGCAACCAGAGGCCGAGGAAGAGGTCGAGGCGGATATCAGCAGAGCAGAGCTAATCTGAGTACCCAGTCAGAAACTGTGACTCGACCAACTGTACCTGCTGCTTCAGCTCGGGTTTATGCACTGATACTCGTGAGGATCAGGATGCACCAGATGTCATTGCTGGTATGGTTTCTCTCTTTGATTCTATAAAGTATGCATTATTTGATCCTGGATCGTCGCATTCATATATTTGTGCTGAAGAAATGTTTGATAAGGAGATGTGTATAGATCAGTTAGAATATGACATGCATGTAACTAGTCCTCTGGGTAGTAGTGTGTTGGTGCATCAAGTGGTTAGAAATTGTCCAGTTATGATCCAAGGAAGGGAGTATGCAGTGGATCTGATTAAGTTGTCGTTTCACGAATTTGATTTGATTCTGGGTATGGATTGGCTGTCGAAACATCAGGCAGTAATCGACTGTAAGGCGAAGACCGTTTTCTTGAAGAGGCTCGACCAGTCTGAGATTGTATTTCGTGGTGGTTGCACACGAGCTCTGACCAATGTAGTATCTGCTATGCAAGCTCAAAAGCTTCTTAGGAAGGGGTGTGAAGCTTATCTAGCTTTTGTACTTGATACCCAGAAGGAAGGTGCTAAGGAGAAACTGCTTGAGATTCCTGTAGTGAATGAGTTTCCAGATGTTTTTCCTGAAGAATTGCCTAGAGTCCCTCCAGAGAGAGAAGTGGAGTTATCTATCGAATGGCTCCTACTGAGCTGAAGGAGTTGAAGTTGCAGTTACAAGAACTTCTGGATAAGGAGTTTATTAGACCCAGTGTATCACCGTGGGGTGCGCCGGTGTTGCTTGTAAAGAAGAAGGATGGTATACTGCGCATGTGCATCGATTATCGGCAGTTAAATAGGGTCACAGTGAAGAATAGGTATCCACTGCCAAGGATTGACGATCTATTTGATCAGTTGAGAGATGCAGGAGTGTTTTCGAAGATAGATCTGCGGTCGGGGTATTATCAGCTTCGGGTAAAGGATGTGGATATACTGAAGACTGCATTTAGGACCCGTTATGGACATTACGAATTCCTAGTAATGCCGTTCGGGTTAACTAATGCTCCAGCAGCATTTATGGATCTGATGAATAGAGTATTCAGGCCTTATCTGGACCAGTTTGTTGTGGTGTTTATTGATGATATTCTGGTCTATTCCAAGAATGAACATGAGCATATTGAACATCTCCGAATTGTATTACAGACCCTGCGGGAAAGGCAGTTGTATGCTAAGTTGAGTAAATGTGATTTCTGGCTTCAAGAGGTATCATTCCTAGGGCATGTTGTCTCATCTGAAGGAATTAGAGTTGATCCTAGTAAGATAGAGGCGGTTGTTAATTGGAAGCCACCAAGGAACGTGACAGAGGTGAGAAGTTTTCTGGGTCTGGCTGGTTATTACCGTTGGTTTGTTAAGGGGTTTTCAGTGATAGCATCCCCTTTAACTAAACTGTTACGGAAAGGAGTGAAGTATGAATGGTCTGATAGATGTCAGAGTAGCTTTGATCGGTTGAAATGTATGCTTACTGAAGCTCCTGTATTAGTTCAACCTACTTCTGGTAAGGAGTATGTTCTGTATACTGATGCATCTGGGATTGGGTTAGATTGTGTTTTGATGCAGGAAGGGAAGGTAGTTGCTTATGCTTCTCGACAACTAAAGACTCATGAACAGAATTACCCTACTCATGATCTGGAGCTTGCAACAGTAATGTTTGCCTTAAAAATTTGGCGACACTATCTGTATGGTGAAAGATGTAAATTTTTTACAGATCATAAGAGTCTGAAGTATCTGCTTACTCAGAAGGAACTTAATTTGAGACAATGGCGTTGGTTGGAATTATTTAAAGACTATGATTGTATTGTAGACTACCATCCGGGTAAGGCTAATGTTGTAGCAGATGCCTTAAGTCGAAAGACTATCTCGGCTTTATCACCGAAGCGATTGGATGGAAGTTGGGATCGATGGAGCCTTGATGGCTCAATTGATAGCAAGGCCCACGTTGAGACAGAGATTTGTAATGCTCAAAGAGTCGATGATAAGTTACAACAACTTATCTTGGCTACTCGGGAAGGTAATGAGTGATTTTTACATGCGGGGTGATGGTGAATTGTATTATAAGGACCGGTGTGTGTGTCCAACTAATGATGAATCAAGAAGAAGATATTGTTTGAGGCTCATAATACAGTATTTACTATGCATCCGGGTGGAAACAAGATGTATCAGGATTTAAAGCAGTATTACTGGTGGTCAGGTATGAAACGGGATGTTGTGGATTATGTAGCAAAATGTCTGACATGCCAGCAGATTAAGGCTGAGCACCAGGTTCCATCTGGTTTGTTAAATCCTATTCCTATTCCTCGATGGAAATGGGATAACATTACCATGGACTTTGTCACTGGACTTCCTCTTACGCAAAGGAAGCATGATGCGGTATGGGTCATTGTGGATAAGTTCACCAAGTCTGCTCATTTTCTACCTGTTCGTCCTGACTATTCCTTGGATAGGCTTGCAGATTTGTATGTGAATGAGATTGTAAGACTGCATGGGGTACCATTGTCTATTATTTCAGATCGTGATCTTCGATTTACTTCGAGATTCTGGAAAAGTTTATAGGAAACATTGGGTACTCAATGTAAATTCAGTACTGCTTTTCATCCTTAGACAGATGGACAGTCAGAACGAGTTATACAGATTTTGGAAGATATGCTACGGGGTTGTGTGTTAGAGTTTCCTGGAAGTTGGGATAATTATCTGACTTTGATGGAGTTTGCTTATAACAACAGTTATCAGACGAGCATCGACATGGCACCTTATGAAGCGTTGTATGGTAGGAAGTGTAGAACTTCGGTATGTTGGACGGAGTTAAGTGAAAACAAGATGATCGGGCCAGACATTGTGAAAGATACAGAAGAAAAGATTCAGATAATTCAACAGAGATTAAAAGCTGCTAGTGATCGGCAGAAATCTTATGCTGATCTAAAAAGGAAGGACATTGAGTTTCAAGTGGGTGATAAGGTGTTTTTGAAAGTGTCACCATGGAAGCATATACTTCGGTTTGGAAAGAAGGGTAAGCTTAGTCCGCGATTCATTGGTCCTTATGAAATTCTGAAGAGGGTTGGACCTGTAGCTTATCAGTTAGCTCTTCTTGGAGAATTGGTCAGATTGCATGATGTGTTCCATGTTTCTATGTTGAGGAGATATCGGTTTGATATCGCACATAAGATTCCGGTGCAAGAAATTCAGGTGCAACAGGATTTGTCATATGAAGAAGGGTCAATTGCCATATTAGCCAGAGAAGTGAAACAATTGCGGAACAAGTCAGTACCGTTAGTAAAAGTCCTCTGGCAACATCATGGACTTGAGGAAGCAACCTGGGAACCAGAAGAAATCATGAAGGCTCAGTATCCGCAATTATTCGGATCAGGTATGAATTTCGAGGACAAAATTTCTTAAGGAGGGAAGAGTTGTAGCGTCTCAAATTAGGGGTTAGAATATTAAAGGAAGTTAGTACGAATTATGTTTGTTATTTGATTATTAAATATTTGCTTAATTGTGCATAAGTATTATGACATGCATTCATGGCATTTTCCGGGTATATTGGTTTAATGAAACTTCGGATTGATTTGGATAGTATTATTATAATTTTAGTAATTTTTGTATACTTCAAATATTTTTAGAAATTGATGGAGGATTAGTTTTGAGTTGAAAATTTATTTTGAGAGTCATTATTTTATGACGACATTTTGGTAAATTTTCGGAAGTTTTCTGGAACTTTTGGGTATTTATTTGTTATAAGAATTCATAACAATGTTTTTGGTTATTTATTACTATTTGGACCTATTAGTTGTTTGTTAGTCATATCGCATCCAAACCTACGCAAGAACTAATTAAATAGAGCATTATCATTTATTCTTCACCGAATGCATCCTTTACCCATCCATTAGTAGAGATAGCGAAGCCATTCACTCACCAACACCTGCTTTAATCGCACTATTGGAGTTTTCTTTGGAAAGCTGGTAAGTAGAAGTTTACGGTTGGTAATATAACCAATAGTTTATCATACGCGAATTACATCTTTATTTTTGTTTTATTCTCGATCATTTGGATCATGGAGACTATTTGTTGGTGTTAGCTAATACCGTAGAGAAAGAAAGGGGGAAGGAACTTTTTAGATTTATCATGTTTGAAGATTAAGATAAGTCTGATAGGTTAGAATTGCTAAATAGGTTAGTTGTAAAGTGAAGAAGTTAAAGGAAGGTGATAAAAAAAAAAGAAGAAAATAAGAAGTTTCAGAGTCGGAAGTCGAAGGTTGAAGATGATGAACAGTGCAAAATAGTGATCAGTGCAGAATAGTGAATTGTGAGCGACGGGTCAACGAAGGTTCGATGAAGCAGCATCAGTCCACGATGTCGATGAGCAGTGTCTTGCTACGAGAGCTACGCTTACTGATCTCCGTGAACGATGTCGGTGATACAAGATCCAAATGCGTATTTGTGACCGAAGAGTAATACGTATTTTTGTCACCCAAAAATAATTTATTAAAAGGTATAACGGCTAGGTAATAATGACTTGTTAACGGTATAAAAACGGCTAGTTTAAAAAAATGCTCTATAAATAGATACCACTTCTCCATCATTTACTTCATCCCTTACTTCAAAATTTATTCTTGACGAAAACCAAATTTTAAATGTTGTTCGCTATCTCATTTTTTGTCTACTTCTTATCATTATGTATCTTTGTTTCATTCTTAGTGTAGAGCTCAATGATTCAGCTCACATTCTTTTTCTCTTCTTAGCATATCCTATGATCCCTATGTTGCTTATTGGCATAGCATTTGAGAATTAATGTCATATCTATTCATTCGTTCTCTCTAGTGTATAATGAATTTGTACATTTTCAGATTTAATTGGTAACGAATACTATGAGTTTTTGATTAATCCCGAAAATTTGTCATGAACATGCATCATACTCAGTTATCATACAGTAATTAAGCACAATAATAATTTGTGTCCGTGTTTCCTATTATAGAGGAAAGACCACTGCCAGATATTGCCGGGACAATAAACACTAAGGGCAATTTAGGTAAGTAATACAGGTAACACAGTCAATGTTAAGAAGTAAGAGATCCGGGACGGTCTCACTTTGATTTGTTCTGTATTGATTGTGTACTGTTTCGGACAATGAATGTCCAAGTGCTCATGTGTGCTGTACTGATTGTATACTGTTCCGGACAATGAACGTCCGAGGCGATTGTTGCATGATTATTTTATTGGAAGTGCTCATTTTATTGCACATGAAATGTCTGAAATGATTTGTTCTGTCCGAGTTGGGTAAATAGGCATGCCTAGAAGGGTCTGCAGTTGCTCATGGACACATTTGTGTCGAGACTTCGGTCTCTCCTGAGACACTTCGGTGTCGAGACTTCGGTCTCTCCTGGGACACTTCGGTGTCGAGACTTCAGTCTCTCCTGAGACACTTCGTTGTCGAGACTTCGGTCTCTCCTGTGACACTTCGATGTCGAGACTTCGGTCTCTCCTGTATAAGTCCCGTTACCCACTTCTATTCATGGACTTCTGATATAAAATCTATTCTGAAGTGCATTTTGCCTGATTATTAATCTCTGAATGCATGCTGCTATTGTTATTGTGAAAAGAAATCGGTTAATTTAGATAAATGATTACTCACTAAGCTATAAGCTTAGCACAGTGGATTTGCCCCGTGTAGGTTCAGAATGAGGAGATTAAAGACTGGGACGAGTCAACCGCAATGATCAAAGGAGTCTGTTTTTGTATTGTTGACCATGTTTTTAGTTAACACTTTTGGGCCTGTAATAACGTTGAATTTATGTTTCTGACAGTATGATGTGATGTATTGTACGCACTGTTTGAGATGTTGTGTGTGAAGTAATCTGATTTGATTGTATTGTCTTGGGTGGCATCCATATATCCTCCCAGGGGGTCTTTGAGTGTTACACTAGAGATATTAGAATTGATCTTGTATTGATAAGAATTGATCTTGTATTGATATTGTTATTATTGCTCTTATAATCTCTTCTATAATTAAGGGATTTCCTATAGTTAATAGCTAGATTACTTCCTAAATAGTCCTAGGAATTTTGTATATAAACCTAGCTACACCTTGTTCCTATGTATAGAAATATATTCATTGCCAATTAGTACAGTTTATTCTCCGAATTTGGTGCATATTTCAGGTCACCTCTAGGGGACAACCCCTTTTTAGATGACATAACTTTTAGAACAGACCTCCTCTTCTGATGATATTTGGTGACCATTTAGAGCTCATCAAGAGGAAGAGATAGCAACTTCAATCAATAAATTTTAAGGTCTGTAGTTCAAGTTATGATTTTTCAAATTTAGTTGGTTACTATTTATTTGGTCTATCGGAATTTTAGCTTTTCACTTTTTGTTCAGTGCCTATGAATGGTTCAAATGTGTTTTATCCTTGATTGATTATGCTTGTTTATGAGTCCTAACTAATGTTTCAAGCATTTAGCTGTGTAAATATTAATTTAGCTCACTTATACATTTCTCACGCCGAGCGAAAATAAATTTGACATTCAGTTGCATAACTTCAATGCTTCTCAATCGGCAATTACTTTCACGTTAATTTGATTCATTTTTCATTTTCATGACATAAGCTACTTCATTAATCTGGTCACTTGAGAGCTTCTTTTAATTCTATTTAGCTTTGTTTTTTAATGACTGACAGGTTTGAGCACCCAATTCAGTTTTCAGGCCCCATATAGTAGGATAAAGAACTGTGAAGATTACTCATAATTGCCACGTGCATTGGCATTTCTCCAATCGTTCGTTCGATCTTTGGTGTATTTTAGTTCTCAAAAGGAATCAATCCTTTGACATTTGGCAGTATTAGATTTTCTTCAAGGTATGATTCACACCTACATGATGGATTTTCTTCATGGAGTGGGACAAGTGTTCTTTTATGAATAGGCTGGAGGTTTTTGCGACGGGATTAGATCTTTTGTATCAATTATTTTGTTCCAACTCTGTGGAGCTTGGTAGGAATAAGATGTTGTCCTATGAGCACAGACATTGATGCTAAAAGCCAAGCCTATACTGCTACTATTGTCCATTGCTCATGAACATAGTTATATTCCATATATTTTAATGTAATTTTTGTTCAACTACCAAACCAAAGTACATATTTTTTTGTAACAAATAGACCTTATTTGTTTCATGTAAATTGTTATGTGTTAAGTGATGTCTCTTCTATATTACATTCAAACTTGATTTCCATACAATAACACTTAATTGATTGTGACGAAGTAGCTTTTATTTTAATTCTTTAAAAGAAATAGATCGTTTCAATAAATATGTTCCAACCTTGTTCAACCACAATATCATATTTTAATAAAATCCAATTTTGTTATGTATCAATCGGCTCTATTCTAGCTTTAATGAGGTCTATGCCTTTTCCCTTTCCTTTCTTTTTGTTTTTAATACGCAGGAACGTCGTACAGAGAAACCAAATATTTTTTAAATAATCTGTTTAGCACCAATTATTAGACATTTATTTAAGTTTAATGCTAAAAGATTCTTTTTTTGCTTCTTAATTAAATTGTGAATTTGACAATTAGTGTTTCTTTATATCATAAAAGTGAAGTATCTTTTTTCATTTGTTTTTTAGTTTTGTACTCCAAGATCAAAACTAATAATAGAATGGAGGGTGTATTTTCATCTTGTCGTCAGTTAAATTTTGAAGTTGGTAATGAAGTTTGCAACAGTGAGTAAAAATGAGTTTGTAGTTGTCATGAGTTTAAATAGTATGACCTGTCTCAAAACTTTGAGAAAATGGTGGATAGATCTATTACCCGTTGAATTTAACATTCAAACGGATTCCAAGTATTTATGTGGATTCAGTAAATACACAATTCAAGCAAATTATAATCAAAGACGGTTAATCCGTTAGCAATTAGAATTATCTCAATATCAATATAACATTACATATATTTCTTCTTCTAATAATTGTCTTACAGATAGTCTTACTCGCGAATGGAAGCAGCTTTAAAATCCATTGAAGCAGCATTAATTCAAAAAGAAGGGGAGTGTACAGAACTACAAACCCAAATTCAGAAATTACAAGAACAAGTACAAAACACTACCACTAAAATGACTCATTTACGTAGCACTATTGAATACTTTAAAAATCAGCTTCACCCACAAAGACCAAGTTCATCCAAAACCCCTAAACTAGAAAAACCAGTAAAATTAGATCAACCTGAACCCATTCCTTTAGTAACCCCACAACACTTTTCAACACCTACCTCACAAAAGAAAGCAGACAATGCAGATTCAAAAGTATATGTCATCTATAATGGACCTATGTCTGGAATTTATGATGAATGACACAAGGCCGCTCTACACATTACAGAAAAAAGGGCATTGTACATAAAAGTTTTCTTACTCGAGTGAAGCAGAAAAATCATTGAGCGAATTTAGAAATTCTCCTCTTAGACCTCAATATAGTCAAGTTCTTCAGTTACCTTCACCCATCCCTTCCCATATGAAAAATCTTGGAAAAACCATAGATCTCGACCGAATTAATCTTTTACCATCAAAGAGTATTCAACAAGAAGCTAAAAAATTAACTTCAGAAATGTTTATTGACTGTTTTCAAGCATTGAACCATTGGAACGAAGAAATGAAAGTATTCCAATATTATCTACAGAATCGAGGATGTTTTGGTCCTAAAGCAATCATTTTCCCTGGAGCTGACCCATTATCTACTTACTTATTCTTTCAAAGTGGATTAATTGACACCATTTACATTACATATTTAGCCATTTTATCTGAATTTCCTGTTGGATTCATCCAAGCAATAAAGACCTATAAGGACAGGTTTGCCAAAGAAAGAGAGATATTCATAAAGATCTACAACAGCTACCCTATTTTCAAAGAAACAGAAGGATCCAAATCAGTTGTTGATGCAGAAATCAAAGTATCCAAAATAGCATATCTACATATTGGAATAAGCAATGGAGTATATCCAACAATAGATACACCAACCCAGTATGAATTCCTTTGGGATACTATCGATCAATTCAATTTACACTGCATAGAAGGAGTATTCAACCAATGCAATCGAATTCCACTGGAGTTAATGATCAAGATTAATTACAAAGGATCAAATATGCTTATGGTCTTTAACTACAAAAATCCAATTACAGCATTTGTCATCCAAATAACTCAAGAATTCACCCAACCATTTGGATATTTAAACGGACCTTTTGAAGCATTATCCGAAGCATGGAAATTAGTCATTTGTAAACAACTAAGAGATTATCCAGATCATTTATGTGCCATGTGCAAACAAAATCAAGAAGGAAAAGACAACGCTAGATCAGACGACGTCATTATTGAAGAAAGTTACAAAAAAAGATGTAAGGTGTCGGTAGAAACCGACAATGTAAATACTATATAGTTCTTTATCTTCTCGTTTTAAGTCTAGTCGTGTCGTTTATTTTTTAGTCTTTTTAGGCAACTCTTGCCTTTAGTCTCATCGTCCTTTACTTTAGTCAATTTCCTCTTTTCTTTATGTCACTTTAGTCAGGAATCTTTCTTTATGTCTTTCAGTCACTTTAGTCTTAGTCGGCCGCTTCTTGTTTGACCTTTTCACTTTTGTAGATCTATATAATGTAACCAAAGCATTCGTGCTTTGTATGAAATATATCACTTCTCTCTCGCTCTTCAAACCTGTGTGTGGCGTTTCTCAACGATCATAGAAGCAGGTATGCAGTTAAGAATGTGTTTTTATTTCATCACATAATGATTCAAATTGATTATTTAACTTTTTGTTTATTAATTATCAATTCAATTTTATTACTAGCATTCATCATTATTCAATATACATATCGATCATACATGCATTATATATTGTTTTATCTCTCTGCATGCATAATAGCTTTCTCTTCATATGAATTAGATGATTATTTATTTTCATGTTATTGTTATGGATTTAAACCTCTTATGTTTCAACACTTATTAGACAAACTTTTTAATTCAACTATTGATTATCACAATCTTGAATAAATAGATGCTACCACATATGTTTAGATTTATGCAGAAAATGGAACGAGACTTGTCATACTTTGAACAAATAAGAGTTCTGAAGCAATTTATGCAAACTATTGATTCAAGAAATGATTGGCTAGACGAACAAAAGATAAAATATATTGCCCAGAATAAGAAAGCTCATGAGACAAAGGACACAGTGGTTATGCAACAAACCATTAGAATCATTGCCTTTATTGAAGAATACAAGATAGATCTACCAAGACAAAAAAGTTTTTATTTAGATTTAATGAAACCTTTAATTTCTTAATTATACTCCTTTATTTAAAAGAAATAAAAAGTAGTATGTATTTTGTTGAAAAAAGATCATTAAAATTATTAATACAAAATTGTTATAATATAACCAAACATTATAAAATCTCTATGCCTAAATTAGCCCAATTGTTGGGCCCCGATTCGCATTAAGCTTGTTTTCTTTATTTTGAGGTTTAAATTGATAAATTCCTTTTAGTTAGAATAATTTGAGATTTTAGTGCTCAGTTAATGATTAAAAAATTGAAAGGATTTAGTTAAAATTAGAATTTTAATAAGCTGATAGATTTTAAAAAGATTAAGATGGTATAAGGGTTTTTTTTTTAGGAAGATCATGAATGTTCTTAAGGATTAAGGTTTATAAGATGGGCTTTTAGCCCATTTCAATTGTCATTAAATGAGTAAAAGAATTGATTTATATGGAAAACAAGTGATGTAGCCGTATGGAGAAGGGAAGAGTCACGAAATTGTAAGGAAATTAATGAATAAATTGAAACTACGTAGTTTTGGATAAAGGGCTTAGGTTTTTAAAGTTTAAGAAACAAAGTTCCTTAGGTTATTCTAGAAAACACACGAAATTTACAAGAGAAAGGAGAAAAAGAATGGTGACTTTCGGCTAAGGAAGAAGAAGAAGAAGAAGAAGAAGAAGAAGAAGAGGAAGAGAAGTAAGAGCTTAGGTGCTTATGCTTTAGAAAGGAGGAGTTTAAGAGTTTTATTCAAAAAGAAAGTGGAGAGGAAGGTTTAATCTTCCAATAGAAACAAAAAGAGAATTTCGTGGGTCATCTTCTAAGGTAAGAAAATTTCGAAATTCTTAGGTATTTTAGGTAGGTTTTGGTTTAAAGAGCTTAGTTTAGGTATGGGTTAAGTTAGGTAGGTGTTAAATTTATGTTTTTCCATTCCTTAGAAAGTTAAATTTTGATATCCTATATTCTTATGGGATAATTATGCTTAATGAAGGTGAAGTGAGGCTAGTGGAGGAAGAAGCAAGGCAAATTGACCATCCTACAAGCTAAAGGAATTTAAGGTGGGTGATTCCTTAATAATTGAGTTAATAGGTATGTTACCGTTTTTATAATAAATGCGAATTAAGGTTTTCCAATGATTTCGAATTTTTGTAGGAGTTACTCTTGGTGATGTTTTGAACTTGTATGTGATGTTCTTGCTTATGAATTTATGTTGGAATGGTTTAATGAATTGTTAAGTGGATGCGATAAGAATCTGTGATTTCGGAAAAAGAACGCCATTTTGGTAATTTATGTGAAAATGAATTTGTAAATGCCAGTTGAGGCAATTGATTTTGAATTGTGTGAATTATATGTTTTATTTGGATTTGTGGTGGTCCCGTCCGAGTCAGGTGCACCTGTCTAATCATAGGTTTCTCCCGCCTGCCCGCAAGTGGCACTGGAATTCCTTTCAAGGACTTCCATCAGTCACGGCTACACATAACCGCTTCGCAGAAATGTGTAGTACGTTCCGTTTCGGATCCACCCGAACAACTCTGTTTGTGAATTTGTGATTTCCTAGGTTATCTTTGTGATATGTTAAGTTTGTAAATTGTTCGAAGTAGTAAATTCAGTGAAAAGAGTTGTAAAGTGAAATTGCTTTTATGAATGTGATCTTGTTTGAATATGAAAGAATGTATAATGGTTTCTGCTTATTTCTCGTTTATTAAGTTATTACTCACGGAGCCGTCGAGCTCACCCCCTCCCTCATTTCCCCTCCACAGGTGTCAAGCGAGTAACCGAGTCATCGCATCGGGATTGAGGCAACTCCGATGCATTTTGCTTTTGAAGTCATGTTTTGAGAAATCAAACATTAGCTTGTTCTTTGTAAATTTTACTTTTGTTGTTTTGGGATGTAATCGGGCTAAATGCCCTCTGAAGCTTTGTATTGACTTGTTTTTATGTAATATAACGGTTTCGAAGTTTAAATGTACCTTGTCTACGTTTTCAAAGAATGTATAATTGTGTAGGTTAACTTGATACAAGAAAGAGTAAAATTGGATTATGTTATGTTTTGGAAGCAAATAGAATCCTAGGAGTGTGCTACTGCCCTTGATTTGAAGTGTATTGGGTTTGAGTTGTGTTTTATGGAAATTGGAAGAATGAGTTTTATACAGGTTATGTGTTGGCTTGAAGATTTTGGTTAGAGCATTTTTAAGGGAAATATTGTCCAATTTTTCCAAATTAGACAGCAACTTGTTTTGAGCTTTAGAGTATCTTAGAGTGAGATTTTCAGTGAGATGCCTCTTGAAGATTGTAGTGCATGATTAGATCTTTCCAATGACATAAAGTTTGTCACATTCGGACTTAAAATGAAAAAGTTATGAGAGGTTAAATGTTTCAGCTGCTGTTGATGGAAGTTACAATTTTGCAGTCCCTTTGGATGGGTTTTTCACCCTCTTAGAGACGGTTTCAAGTTTTGCTTTCTTCATAGGAAATGTAGATTGTTCTTTTATCTTTAAAATGAGGTATGATTTGCAATTATTGGAGTTAGGAATAAAAAGTTATGAGGTTGGGAATGTTGACACTCACTATTCATTTAGGTAAATTTACTGTTTCATTGATCTTTTTATAGGCTGAAACTTTGAATGTGTTTTTACCCTCTTTAATGATTGAATTGATTTTTGTACCCTTCATGAAACTTGTAGAGCATCTTCTTATCTTTCCAATGAGATAAAATGTGTTATTTTTAGACTTGTGTGCTAAAAGATATGAATTCTCAAATTTTGGCATTGTGTAAGAAATTGAAATTTAATAGCAGCAACTTTGAAGCAATTTATGACCTTCTTAATGGCTAAATTAGTTTTTAAATCCTTCTAGAAAGTTGTAGAGTTTCCTTTCATCTTTCTATTGGCACTAAGTTTACGAAATTTCGATTTCGGAATGAAAAGTTAGATATGTTCAAAATCATAGGATTTTTCAGTTATTAAAAAAAAAATTGAAATGTTCCCCGCACTCAGCAGAGTGCGAGTGTGTCGCACTGTGCTAGCAGAGTGCGACAACATTGTTTGTATTTTAAAAAAAAAAAATATTAATTTTTTTAATTTTTTTTAAATATGATAAATAAAACATTTTTTCTTATTTTCTTTGTCTTTCTTTCGTTTGATCTCCGATTTTCACGATTTTCAAAGCATTGGATTCCTAAAAAAAATTATAATCCTTTTTAGTAAAATGAGAGTGTCGGGTTTTAGTCGGAAATTACGGATAAGATTAAAACGAGTCACTTATGTGACGGAATTGGATATAAATTCGTTTTTGAGCGATTTTGTGATCTATAGGGATCCGATTGAGGCGATTTTTGATTCTATGTAACCTAGAGATATGGAATTTCATTTTAGCTTAGGAATCGGATTTAATTGTGGGCCCTAAGCAGATTAATTTTTATTGAAAAAAAATTAGGGTAAAATTATCAAGATTTGTTTGGATGACATTAACATTAAGTCCAATTTGAGGTTTCCTCAGTGGTGAGGAATCCCTCCCTCGTGAGATGCGCGTCCAGATGTCACGTAGGACGTCGGGCACGCGACTCACCGGGAAGGGGTTCCAACACCAATTATTACAAGCAGCTAAGGAACAAAATCATCAACAATTAAATGGATTTTTTGAAACAGCACCAGAAGTTTTGCAATCAGTAAAAGAAGAATTACGTCAGTATTTAAATCGAATTTCATATTATTTTGATTAACATGTATTTTGATGCCTTAAAACTTTTAAAAAGATATATACGAATGACACAAGAAATTAAACAAGAATATCAAATAAGGTTAAGTAATCTTAAACAAATATTAGAAATAGCTAAACAAACTAATAACTATCCACTCAAATCGGAAACCAAACAAGAAATTGCCATAATTAAACATGCTCTTCAGACAACCAATGAAGATTTAAAAATCTATTTGATATGATGAATAGTTATATTGATTAATTATGAATACCTTTTACATTTCTTTCTAGTATTCTATTTTTCCTTATTTATGCAAATTTACTTCTCAGTCTATCATTTTATCTATAATCCTGCTTTAGTTATAATTACTTTTCATGCAATATTTATGGATTTATGTTCTCTTATATTAGATCCCAGTTTATTTCAAATATTATTTCCTATTATTAGCAATCAATATCAAACTCATTTATATACTCAATTATTAAAATATTTATATACTCAATGTTTAATCTTTCGAGATGAATTTCTCGATTGGTCAATATATGATACCTTGATAATACATGTTGATGAACTCTAATTGTTCTATTTGTATCCAATTAGAACAATATACTAGACAATATCAAGATGCTATAGGATCATATAAACAACAAATAATAGAAACAACCAATAGGCTTATTCAGTTTATTGAAAATAATCCTACAGAACCATTTGATTCTTTAAAAGAAATACAATCAGAATTAACACTAGCAATACAAACTTTTCATTTTTATATAACGCAATTATATTATTTTAATAAAACTATAAATCAACATCAACTTGATTATCATACTAAAGATGACAGAAAAGAAAAGACTGAAATTTTAGATATTGATACATTAGAATTAGAAGAATCTCAAGGAACATTTCATATAAATTCTTTATTAATTCAGGAAACACAAAACAAATAGCCAAAACTCAATTTAATCTAAAATCTGGACAAGATATTTCCTCATCTAAGTTTACTAATTTTTTCAACCGACAAAATATTATTTATTTTGAAAAAATGGTACATGAAATCCCAATTAGAATGGATCAATGTAATGGACATATTAGAATAAGTTTAAATGATCAAGCACAAATTAGCAATCAATTACAAAAAATACCTAAGGCTAATCGACATAAAATTGGTTATATTCATTTACCTACCATTCAAATTCTATTAAAATCAACTTTTCAGGAAGGAATTGATTCACCTATAAGAATGGCAATAGTTGACGAAAGAATGACCAACCTAAATGATCAAGTAATTGGTATGATGAATGGAAATTTAGCTTTTGGAAAAATCAAGTTCAATACAAGAATAAAACTAGGAATTCCATTAAAATCACCCAATTTGGATGATTCAATCACCATTGCTTATAAATTTTATAGAGAAGATCTTATGACTTAAGGAAATTATCCATTTTTTTTAACTTATCAAATTAGCTATGCATTAACAAATTCTCATCATAGTATTGAATTTAAAAATATAGAAAGAATCTACATAGATCAATTATTTAATGATGTGGCTAAAGTAGGAACCAATTTTAGAACAAAAATTAGACCCTTACCTGCAATCCAATATCCAATTATACCCAGAAGACAATCTTTTTCTGAAATACCTACCTCTTCAACTACTCCATTATTAACCTGATCCAAATCATTTAGTAAACCTTTTAGATTAACCGAACTTAAAAAAAGAACCGAATCATTAAGAATAACTGATCCTACAATTTCAACTGATAATAATGAAAATTAGAAAAGATACAGCAACAAATATCTCAATTAACAGATTATATACAAAAAAAACTTTAAGAGTGTTTCTCAACAATTAATTGAATTAGTAAATCAACTTAAACAAACGGAAGATAGAATAACTAGGCAAATAATCAGAATAGATGCTAAAATAGATGGATTGGAATACATATTAAAGAAAGTTGCACAACAATCAATATTATTAAAAGAATCTGAGCCCAAAGTGGTATCAAAGCCTACTAATCAAAGTATTCAAACAGTTATAGCTTTAAATCAAATACCAATACCATGGACAATTTAGAAAAAAAATCCTTCAGAATTAATTGGAGCAGAAGATACATTAGAAAATGTAGAATTACGTAATTTTTGATCAAAACACTGTTCTGCTAATTCTTCTTAGGTAATTTTTATTGCTCCTCCTAAATTATAAGCAACTTGATTTTTATCTCTTTGAGCTTGAAAATATGCTTCTACTTTTGATTGAAAGGATAAAGTAATTTTGAATAAAATATGAATATACATTTCTTGTTCAGATCTCGGTAGTTGATAATAATAATGTTTATATTCACAAATAAATTGTTCAAGATAACATAAATTACATATACGTATATTATTTAAATGCCATAATGCTTGTAATCTCTGTTGTTCATTTGTTTCATGTATATGATATATTTTGTCTTTCCTACAAATTCTTTAAAATTTCTCCCGACATTACTCTTACTACAGATATGTCATTTGTAGCATTTTGATAGGATATTGCATTTTTTAATTGATTTTCATTGTCGAGTAAAAAACTTTTTACAATTCCACTTGTTTTATAGGTAAGAAAGTTCCATAATTGATCTTTATTAATTTCTGCTCCAAATGGTCTATCCATATCTAATAATAATTGTAACTTACCTGACCATTCAAGAATGATCTCTTCTGCGTTTATTACACAATCAAGATTTAAAATTCCATCGGACCCTAATGTAACATGTTTAGGTTTACAGTCTGTTTGGTATTTTCTAACTTTAGATCCTTTTGTATAATATCCTTGTTTTGCTAAAAAATCTTGACTATCTGGTGTCTAATTATAAGTATTTTGTTGATGATGTTTTCGTTTTTCTCCACTGACTGGTGATAGTGTTCGGAGTCAGTTGTTGATTTTGAGGATTCGTTTTGAGATTCATAATTAGCGTAGTTATTCTATCTTCTGTTTGTTTAAGTTGATTTACTAATTCAATTAATTGTTGAGAAGTAAATGTCCAAGCATTGAGGGATGGATCAATAAGTGAGAAAGCAGAAGAAGAAAGGAAAGCTTTGATATTTGGATCCAACTAATCAACCTCAGAAGTACAAAAAATGGTAAATTACCTTTAGCTGCACTGACTCGTGAGATTTTATGACGATGAACTAGGAATTTTACCGTTCCTCGACCATTGCCATATCTTGGAAACAGAAAAGCTTTCACCTTTACTTCAGATGTTGATTTTCTTCTCATCAACATCCCCATCACTTGATGAACTCCCTATTCGTAACGTCAACCGCAAATCCATATCAGCCACAATATATTGGTACGAACCCATTGAGTAACACCTTCCAGCGTCCATGTTACTATTGCTTGTCTCTCCCTCTACTGTATCTACTAAACCATTGGAATCCCCGAATTTTCCAAGCCTCAGAAAAAAACCACCTTGAATTGACCGTGTCTCTCTCTGCAGCTTTCTGGCTGATAGAGAACCCAATTGCAGCGTTGTTTGTGAACCCTCCTCCTCCTTCTCTTTGCTCTTCTAAATCAAAGACGGTGTTTTGAATGGGAAGCCCTGGTGTGAAAATGGCACCTCTACAAAGAGGGCAAGTTGAATTGGATGGTAACCATGTGTCTATACAATCAATGTGAAAGGCATGGCTACACAACGGAAGCAATCTAAACTTGTCATTCTCGGAGAATTCATAAAGACAAACAGCACAATCAAAAGGCTCCTTTAGACCCATAATCTCTTTGTAAGGAAATAGTGGCAACGCGTCGATAAAAGCTTGATCTAGCCCTGAATCATGTAGGTGGAAAAGTTGCTGTAATTGCCTTTGAAAGGCATCAGACCCAGCCATGTCCGGGTATCTATTAGATTCAGGCAATGAAGAGGAAGATCTATGCTTTATAAGAAGTTTGACAAGCAAGTGAAGAAGACCAGATATGAAAAACACAACAGCTAAAATGACTATTACAAACAGTATAGCCGGGCTTATTTGAACCCCAGAAGAAGATTGTTTCCGATAATCACTTAGCAATAGAAGAGGTGAAGAAGAAGACAATGAGATCAAAGACGCGGCAGGAGGATGGGGGGTAAAGAGACCATCTTCGTTCTTAATTTGACATCGAATGCAGAACATTTTACTCAATCAGCGTGCCTAACAACATAACTTTTCTCTACTTTTAAGTCTTTAACAGACCATCACTTTCGTGATACTTTTTTGCATTAAACAGTATTGTTCCCCGGTCATAACAACCTCAAAAGACCATATTCCTTGCTTTCAAAACAAACCCAACTCAGAATTTGAGCTAAACAAGCAAAAGACACTATGTTTATGTTCTTACAAGAAACCCAGTTGCTCCAAGTCAACAAATTAAACAAAAAGATCCCACATGTACTCCACTTTCCAATCAAAATGATTGCTTTAAGACACATTCAAACTAAAAATGTCATCTTTCTGCACGAACCAAAAGTCAGTGGCGTGCAAGTAAGCAGGAGTGAAAACGCTCTAGGTAAGACTCAGGACTTTGAATATGCGAAGGTTGCAGCTTACCTACTTATACCAACACATCTGCTATAAGCAGGGAGGCTCATCAATCCTCCCTGTATGCATTTTAAGATCAACTATGACAATCGATCCTTCTTGTTGAAGTAAACCAGTACACAGAACACAGAACACAGAAAGCAGAAACATCAACAGTTGCAGAAATACTTCGTCTCAGGAGGGTTGTAATCTCACTTATTGATTTGACATGTACTTCTTGATTAGGAGTGTAAACGGCATTGAGAGGATGGATGTAATTGATAATTAAAATATGAGACGTCAAATATGCACTGCCGAAGTATAATTTCAAGTTGGAAAATCAAAAACTAAAATTTCATTAAAAGAGGCTAAATTTGTTTATATCCAGTTCGTTGTTCAACATAAAAGAAAATCATGTGTCTCAAACATCCAAGTTTTGTAGCTCTGCATCCTGTTATAAAGTTATAAAGCTTTGTAGTTTATGTCACTTACCTCTGTCTTTCCTTTGAGAAGAAACACATTATATAGATGTAAATATCTCTGGTGTGAACACGTATACACCACAATTTATAAGGTCATTGACCTGCATTGCTTCGACTTGAGACTCATTAAAGAAGTAAGAAACTAGATCATGCCAGGATAGTAGATACTGTCAATAAAGTAAACTCATTTTTCTTCCTCAATGTCCAAAGAAGAAAGTGAATTTCAGTAAGATACAATTGCCAACTATCGAAAAGAAGATGCCATCTTTTTACACTGCAGAAAAAGCAGTGACTACATGACTATCTATGCATTTACTTTTATATATACTTATATATGACTGTAAATACATGCATATACTTGTATTACTGGATTGCTGTTAAATCAAGTACAAAATTAACTATTTAAAATGAAAATAACATCATCGTATTTTGTCAAATGTTGAACTCACAAAAGTTTCTGGTTTCTCAGTGTAATGCAACAATTCATTGGTTGCCGGATCAGCTACCAACTCCCTAAATTGGCTGGCTGACTCAGCAGATACCTATGCAGAAGAAGCTTGATGGAGGTGAAACGTAGACAAATATTACAATGGATAAATCTAGAAGAAGATTACAAGGAAACTGTGGTCTGTGTAGACTTCCAGATTTTTATATACAGAATCAACCAACCTTGATTACTAGGATAGTTCCCATTCCACGATACCATTTGTGGGCCTCTGTGGATAACATAGAAAAAAAAAAGACAACCAAGGTTCATTGATGAAGAAAGAACTTGAAGAACTATCACCAAACTGATTGAGCTAAAAAACTTGAATTTATCTCTAGAAAAATTGTACAAATTTGAATTCATCATTCCCTTTGTACATTCAAGACTGCCAACTCCTAAATGTCAAGGCAATGGTTTGAACGCTTTCCATTTGATCAAAATGAATCAACAACCCCCACTTAAACCAACAAATAAGCCTCTATTAGATCTGAGTGAAACCAACAATGAGTTCAGAAGCTTCTTCATGACAAGAATGACGGTATCATATACCTAGCATGTAGCGTACAAGAAAAATATGATACTTGGGTAGAGCTTAGAGACAACAACACAAATCTGAAGATCACCATGGATAGGGCATGAGAACAGAAAAGCTTTTTAACGTTTTTCCTTATCCTAAAGAAGTTAAAACTTCTCTAGCTAACAAGATCTCAGTACGGTTTGGTGTATTAACTTCATGTTATTTGAATCATTCCATGAACCTGATCATTCCAAAATGATTCAACTAATAGTCAATAGATCAGACAAGATTTTATTATCATAATTCTTTTCAATTTATTAGTAATTAAGCATTAACCTTTCTGATTCAGTTCAATTAGCAAGAGATTAGTTAGACAAACAACCTAAATACTGTGAACAGATGGAAACCTCCCAGACAAGTACAAAATCACTAGTAACTCTGTTGAAATCACATGAACATGTCTTAATGCACGAAGAAATGCTTGCTCAGAGAAGATAAAATTGAAAAGAAATTTTGGCGTTTGAAGTCCAAGGAAAATATTAAAAACCTACCGTTCACCCGATAACCATCACATTCTCCTGAAGATACGAACTTCACAATTATTACCTGAGGCGTCAATAATCTAATTCAGCCACAAAACTAAACACCACATACCAGCATCAGAAAGCTAGACATGGACATAAATAGACGCCGTATCACCACCAAAGCCTGAGCGTTCAAGAAATTTTTACCTTCTCAATAAGGACCCGATCACCGACGCCAATAGTAGGGCTCATGGAAGAAGACGTGATGCATCGAATCTCAGAAAAAGTAGACCACAACAGCTCTAGAACAAAAAGTTTCATAAACCCATCAAAGCCAGGCCATCGGAGAAACCCCCATCTCTGACACGGCATACATTGTACGGAAATGAAAGTCATAAGGAGCTGAAGCAGCGCCAAAGGTCTCAGGCAACTCATTTACAGATCTAAGTGGAGAAGGTAAGTCTTTAGGATACCAACTATATAGATGAAAACCTTAGGGGCAGACTTAAAAGGAGGAGTTTCAGACGTGAAGCTGGAGTATTGAGGAGAAGGAATTGCCTCAAAGGACATGCGAGGGAGAGAGGAAAGTAAAGCGAGAAGCAAAATCAAAAGAAAGGAGAGGACGTTGGCTTGGCTTAGGTGAATCTGAAGCCGAGACGTCGATGTTGGTTTTAAATAAAACGTTGACATTTTTATCGTGGAACAGAATAGGTACATAATTAGTGGCACAGACGATCTGATGCCAATTTAAGGGCGTTCAGCTTTTAGTTTCCTTTTTTTCATTTAAAAATAAAATAGAGATTCTATTATTCTTGCTACGTCATTCTATTTCTATACTACCTTGAGAACCTTCAACAACTCCCTAAGAGCTCAACAATTTTTTGGTAATTATTTTCAGTCATTGGTCAGTGAACAAAACTATTACGCCTATTCTTTGTTTATGCATTTTTCCATTTCTATTTTTCAAATTGAATTGATACTTAGAAAATGTATCATATCTGAAAGTGTCTTTAAAAAATTATGGGCTCTTGCTTTCTTTATAAGAGACATGCATAGGTGGATAGGAAATATGCATAAATAAGAATCCATTGGTTTTGATAACAAACAAATTTTAAAACACAGATGGTAAAGCTAGTCTAGTTTTGTTTTCTAATGCAATTAACTTGATAAAAGCATGAGGTCATGAGGGCCATGCAAGTATCTAAATTGATAAAGAAATCTTGACTTTAAGAATTAAAGAAAAAAGCCCAATTGGAAGTATTAAAAAAACAAAAGATGATAGGAAAGAGGAATAGGCAACCAACGAAGTAGGCATAGAAAAAATAGCAAGGACACAAAAATCACTCTCATTAGAGATGAACCGTGTATATAAGAAATTTTAACTAAAAATAAGGTAAAGTTGCCAATATTACATTAAACAAGTTCTAAACATAAGCTAAAAAGAGAAAAGAGTTTACCTCTGATAGTGACACCAATACAAATGGCATTGCTGAGATTATTAGATAAAGAGACTCAGCGTTGTCTCTTGGCATTATGCATGTCTAGCAATTTATCCAGGTTTGTCAAGATCCATCCTTCATCCTTTTGAGCATACAATCTTTGATTAATAGAATCAACATATATGCTGAGGTTTCCATAGCCATAGATCTGGTGACCATCATGCAGCCTGCCAGGTTTCGGCCTAAAGAGTAAGCCATGATGTTGTGCATGGGCCTCAACAACTTCTTTCAAAGTCATTTCCCCATCCACACCCTTAGCATTAGCACCTGCAACTTCAACCCGCTGTTGAGCATGTGATGCAACTCTCTGCTGACCCTCAAACTGCCTCTGCTCTTGTGCTCTAATGTAGCTAAGATTCTCCCTCAACCCAGGCTGTACTACTTCGACACCTTCAATTGCCCGGTCAATCATGTTGAGGCCAAGAGTGAATTGGTAACGGATATTTTCATGAGACTGAAGCTCTGGCGGCAGAAGTGCCTTCCAGCCTGTATACCATTTATGTACCTCTTGCAAGTTTGGACTTGCACACAGCCAGTGATATAAGACCTGCAGCCACTTGGCAAAGAAAAACCTCTCCATTAAATCAACCATAAGATGCAGTGGTATTGCGGAAGCCCAAGACATGACCCAATAGAATTGGTCAAGCTTCTGACTAGCTGGGTTTATTTGGAACTCCTGCAATGCAACCTGCAATTTTGGAACTATGAATCTACGCATAAGATTTTCCCAACTTGTTGGATCAAACACTGTTTTCCACGGTGACAAGATAGTGTATGCAGAGGCATCACTTGGGTGCCAGGCATCAAGAACCATACTCAACTTCATTCGTATCATCTGATATAAACCCTCCAATTTTTGCCCAAGCTGTGGCAGCCATGGATGCACCCAAACATGAATTGGAACAGTCTCTCTTCGAGGATCCCACAAGTCCACAGCTGCAGACAATTTTGGCATAATTACATTATCCAGTATACTCTGTGTCACAGATGTCGGTAACAACTTTTCCCATGACTCCATAAATCTAAGCATTGGCTCAGGATCCCTAGGCTCCCAAGTATTTGTACCTGATATTCTAACAGCAGGTAGAACCACTTCTGATACTAACAGGGTATATGGCGTGGATATATCCCAGATGTCATGGTTTTCCTCCCCTTGCAGCACATTCTTCCATATCTCTACCAGTCCCAATCCATGCATTGGATTCCTGAGGGGGTCCCATCCTTGAAACTCTCTAATGAATAGAGGCAAAGCAAATGAACAAGCAATGCAAGATAAGTTGCAAAGCTTAAAATCATCAGCATATTTCCTATGTAATTCTGTAAAATTCTTTGCAAGCATGTCCAAGGTCATTGATCCTGAAGAAGTTTGTTCCTCTATATGGCTCAAGACACTCATGATTGCCTCCATGTTATCTAATTGCTTTTTCTGTCGTGCAGCCTCTATTTCCAACTTTTCCTTCTCCTTTTGCAAGCTAATAGCTGTCTCCCTCTCATTTCTCAAATCCCTATCAATCTTTTGGATATCAAGTTCAGCCAAATCCACAATCAACCTCACATTATGCTGAAGCTCGGGCATTGGGACATCACTCTCCCTTGCTTTCTCTTCCGCATTTAGATTCTCCAAATTTGTCAACACCCTCACCTGTGGCCCACGCATATCAAGCACCTTTTGTACAACTTCAAAACCTTCCTCTTCCTTTTTCGCCAGCAACTTCTCCGCTGTCAGGTACTGGTCCTGCTTCTTCTTCCTTCCCTTCATCCATAGCCTCTCCTTTGATTTGTCCACAGTTTGAGTCTGGATCTTCTTCTCATCTTCCAACTGAGGTAATTTATTCGATGCTTCTTTAAAATCATTGAAACCCATACCCATATTCTTTGGTCTCATCCTGGCTTCAATAGGGGCAACAATTCCTTGCTGATTTTTCCCCAACCCTCCACCCTTATAACCCATTTTCTCCAACAACTTCATCCCAATCCCTTTAGTATATTTCTCAAACTCCCCAACGTCCCCTGCTCTCACTTTCCTCACTTCCCCTCCATCTTTTACTTTCTTCTCTTTCCTCTCTCGCTCCCTCCTTTGTGCCCCCTCCTTTATCCTCCTCCCCAACTCCGTCGGCAAGAAATTATCCTGCTCATCATCGCCAACACCATCATCCTCTAACCCTTCACTCTTCTTAAGCCCATTTCTATCACTAATCCCCGAGTTAAAACCTATACCTACATTAAACCCCCGACCCGAACTCGACCCAGTACCAGACCCCAAACCAGGCCTTTCATTATCATCAACAAACATATCATCAACAATAACATTCTCTTCTTTCAAATTCCTATCAATTTCCTTACTAGGCATCACAGGTCCTGCAAAAGCACACATTTTTATGTCACTTTCTCTAACCAAATGCGATAATAAACATGGGTTTTGAAGTTTTCTATACGTGCCTGTGGAAACGAAGTTTACAGGCTTAGTGAGGTCAGCCTTCCGGCCAAAGTCTCGATCTTTTCGACGCTTCCGGGAGGAGGAGCCACCACCGTCCTCATCGTCGTCTGAATCAGAATTATAAGCGAAAACACCGTAGAGAACGTCATCCTTGGTCTGCTTCCGCTTCTCTTTACGCTTCTCGTAGAAGAACTCGCCATCTCTCCAAACACCGCCCTCGTAATCGTTGTCCATTCCAAATCTCTCCATCTCCTGATAATCGTCCATATTCAATCACACTCTCTGCGATCCTTACCTGGGAGAGTTTTCCTTAAGCATCACTCAACCGTCTGACCATCAGTCAGGCAAGTCTGGCGATTTAGGGCACAACGTAAGTTTTGATCTGAAATATTAGAATCGAGGAGTTTCAAACAAGGAGACTTACCATGGGCAAAACTCTTAGCGTGCGGAAGAAGACGCGAGAGCCAGTATTGCCGATCCCTCCGCCAGACCTCATCCACCCCTAATCGAGAAGCTTCGGTGAGAGTCGCGAAAGAAGTAATTCGTTAAAAGCTAGCTGGAAACCCGGGTATGTGCCGGGAACGACCAAGCGGGGGGAGGAAGGCGGCTAAGTGTTAAGTTAGGGCGCAGGCAGTCCCTTAGAATGAACCGACATGAGAATCAGAGAGGGAAAAGGGGAAAGATGCTTTCTGGAAGTGTGTTTCGTCGGATGGAAGATCAGTCCTAGATCCTAGTCAGTTAGGATGTTCAGAAATCCCAGTTGATCTTACGAGTGCAGAAATCCCATTCATGAAACGAGCGGAGCGTAGGCGAGAGAATGGCCGAAGATGCAGATAATAGTTGAACTCATCTCAGAGTGGGTCGTTTTTTGGTTGACTCTCAATTTAATTAGGTGTTGTCGTTTTGATTGAGTTTCTAAGTGATTTTGGAATAGACGGCAGAGTTAACATTGTGAATAACAGGATTAGGCTCTACTGGTACTGGGTTCTCATTTTCCTGTAGAACCACAATTGCATTTACATCACAGGATTAGGCTCTACTGGTACTGGGTTCTCATTTTCCTGTAGAACCACAATTGCATTTACATCACAGGATTAGGCTCTACTGGTACTGGGTTCTCATTTTCCTGTAGAACCACAATTGCATTTACATCACAGGATTAGGCTCTACTGGTACTGGGTTCTCATTTTCCTGTAGAACCACAATTGCATTTACATCACAGGTTTAGGCTCTACTGGTACTGGGTTCTCATTTTCCTGTAGAACCACGATTGCATTTACATTTGTTGTGGCTTAAATCTTTACCATGCCTTTTTTGAGTGGTTTCCATAGATAGAAACCTTGACCAGTTCAGCTTTGCTTTCCCATTAAACTTAATTATTTACTCTCGTTCCCTCTCTGGCTTCACATCGACATATATACAAGCAAAGTCAAACCTTTCCAGGTTAGTAGTGTCGTCATCTTACGTTTGTCTTTACCTGGAAGGAGTGGAAAGTGGAAACTCATCCATGTTCAAATTTCCAACATAATTTTGGAGAAATGAGAACACTTCTTATTGCCCATAATGGTAAAAGGCAAAGAAATAAAAGATTGATCCAATTACTAAATGAAATAATCAAACTGAGTGGATCAGGCAAAGCACGGGGTGGGGCTGTAGGGAAAAGGAAGACAGTTTCTCTACAATCCAACAAAACTGGAAATTGAGAGTTTGATATTAAAAATATATATATTCTCTCACAAATTTTATTATAATAATCATAAGGTCTAGTTTTAAGTAAGACAAAAATCGTAGGAAAATGCAAAAAAATTGAAGTACATAACTGGACAAAAGAACGTTTCTTATAATCTTTTCCTTCAAACCCAGAGTTCCATTGAGTAACGGTTAGTAAAAGTACTCCCAAGTCCCAACACAACCCAACCGAAAAACAAGAACATAAAAATAAAGAAGTTTCTATAGGCTTGAGTGGCAAGATTCAGTGGGCGGTCAGACTATTTCATGCAACTGCTTAGAGTCCTTGCACCCTCCAAGAGTAGAACTGTGGCTGGTTCAGCATAACGTCATCATGGCTCGTCCAGTTTTAGACGAGAGACGATGTTCATGGATTGAAGTTCCTGGAAATTCAACGACACATATGGCATCAACAAAGTAGCAAGTTTTCAACAAGATTGCAAGAGATAGAAAAGCATGTTGTTCTGTGATCCAACCATAATAAACCTCTATGCCTCCCGATGAGAGTGGATATATATATTGACCGCTGAATTAGACAGCTTACATCTTTTATAACTTATCAAAGCTTACGCAGAAATATGCTTTAACCTACGCTAAGTCATAAACAAGACTCCAATAGGCAAATCTTATACCTGGATTAAAAGCTTGCATGCATATGGCAGCTTCATGGTAGAAATGTTATCCCCATTCTTACAGGTGGAGCAAATCCCCGTTCTCAGCTTGTGATTGTAATAACCTAGCAAACCACATACCCGGCAAACCTGCACCAAGAGTTTAACGATTTCATTTTAAAGTCCATCAGACATCTACTTTACTGAATATATCGAATGGCAAGTATAACAGATGCCGGTAAGCAGAAGAGTAAGTTCCCCAGGAAAAAGGGAAAAAAGACATGAAACATGACTTTTGCCTCAACTATCACTGTTAACTTCGATTTTCTGTTGGATTAAGATAAACATTTGTTGGCATGCCAAGTGATCCAATCCGTCAATAAACAAGTATGCACCAAACATACCTGCACTTCAAAAGGATCACTGGAAAGCATTAGTCGCTCGAAGATCAAATTGCTAGCCCCATAAGCAATCAAACAGTCACGTTCCATTTCTCCTACTCGGAGGCCTCCATTCCGAGCTCTTCCTTCTGTTGGTTGTCTTGTAAGCATGACACGAGGTCCACTGCCTCGTGCATGCATTTTATCTAGGACCTAATCACAACACAATAAACATCAAGAGCAAAAGAATGTAAAGCAGCAAGCTGTTAGTTTAGTGAATCTGTCATGCATATTATCCATGACTCACAGCTATGATTGATGATATATTGCTCGATTCTCCAATTAAACTATACAATTAATGGTATTGCATACTAAATCAAAGCAGGGATCAATCGCTACATCTATATGTGAAAGAAGAAATAGTAGATACACGCTAGCCCAACTGTTATGGCCTAAAAAATAGTAAGTACCATAATAACCAAGTGAAAAGCCATCTACAAGATCAGAAGGAAAAAATTATCACACACATTGACATTTCAAAGAAAGAAAAGAAAGGACCCAACACAACAATTATATCTCATCGAATTGGAGGTGTGTCGCATTTAAATGATCATAAGCTTCATTGTAACACCAAAAAAAATTAAAATCTCACCATATGTTTTAACTTCTGGTAGTATATTGGGCCCATGAAAATATATGCTTGCAATGGACAACCTGTGATACCTGGAGAAGAATAATTTAGTACAGAAATACAACTAAACTCACCACAAATTAGGAGGTAGATAATCCTGCTAGGTGTAGAATAAACCAACCTGAATATATGAAATCTTTGCCGTTGTAACTGAAGCCATGATTGACAAGGGTTTCACTGATAAAAAAACAGAATTATATTAAACTTCATCAGGTATACCAAGATACAGCAAAAGAAAAGAAAATTCAAGGAGCTAACATATTTTTTGGTTGTTTTGAGGGTGATTGACAATGGCTTTTCAAGAAAAGAAAACGCGTTGCTCAACAATGGGAACAGGTGGTTCTGTTATCTTGATTCATTTTTTACTCAAATATTTTCTTTACCACTTGAAGAAATCATTTGAACTTCATGATTAATGCAAATGCCTTTCATGGTAATAACTTATACACGAGTTATGATTGGTACAATTTTTTTGGCATAGTAAGTAGTCATGATGGGTATAGAAAGCACCTTATAGCTTCAACCCTGTCTGCATGACCACTTGGTTCTCCAAATGCACTGCCATAGTGAAATGCACCTTTTGAAACTCCAGCTTTACTCCCAAGAAGTTCTATCATCTTTCCAACAGTCATTCGACTAGGAAAAACAAAATGACGATATAGGCTTTATTTTTGGACCACAAATTGAAGCAAAAAATTCTATAATAGCCTGAATGTTTCAATTTATCGAAGCAAAAGTAGTAATGATATCTTCAAGACAAAAGGAAGCTCATATGTACCACAATGTCAAAAACTCAGAAACTCCAACATGTAATATGAAGACTAACCCATCTACCAGCTTCACCCTTTAGCTTTATGGTTCGAAGCATGCATTAAAATGAGACCTTGTCACTGTTAGTTTTCTTCCTTATATTGCTATCTTGTTCATTTATTTTCATTAGGGAAAAGAAAGAACATAGCAACAAAAAAGAAGTCAAGTACATGATTTCATAGAGGTATTAATAACCACAGAATGCTAACATGACACTAAACGACTTTATATCCCCACAACTACAAATGACAATTTATGAATTAATTTTCCTCAGAATATCTGGCGATCCTCTATATTCATAACTGAAATTAAAAAGTAAAATACCTTGGAAAGCCATGAGGATTCATGATCAAATCAGGGCAAATACCACGTTCTGAAAATGGGAGATCTTCCTGTTGGATGATTGTCCCACAAACACCTTTTTGTCCATGTCTACTACTGAATTTGTCACCAACCTGAGTATATGTAAAAATGAAAACCTAGTATAAAGTTTCAAAAGCTTGTAACTTATGATAAAAGAAAATTTCTTACCTCTGGCCTTCGAGTATGGCGAATTATGAATTTAATACATAGATTGTTGTTCTTATCAGAACACAGAGCAGCTTTATCTACAACGCATGACTCCCCTTTAGGACCTTTGAATGTCTATATGCTAGGTCTATATTTGCTGGATATTGAAAAAATGAGTGAGTAAAAATAAAATAAGAGTTTACAATACTGAGAGAAATTTTACTAACATATCAGCTAATGCTGCAGCAGATTTTAACTGCCCCTTGTCTCAATGGGGTACTCCTTGTTAATATAGATATCACCAGGGCAAATAATCTCACCAGGAGCAGCCAGTCCATCATCATCCAACACCTAAAATAGAGACTACATTAAAGAAACCATAAATCACACAAACACATAGTAAAAAATGTTGAAAGCAAAGTAATCTAATACTGAAACAAATTAGCTCATTGTGATACTAGCAGATCAAATCTGCCTGAGGATCGTATGACAAACTGAAGGACAACAACAGAGACCAAAATAATGCTGGGAATAGGTCTCAAAACAGAATTCAAAATGCTCATTCAGGATTTTAACCACAGAAGGACAACTGGCAATTCAGACCAAAATATTGCATCATTAATAAAATTTTTAGTCCAAGAAGTTGGCTCATTCCAAGCTGGATCCTCAAACATTGCCTGCTATGAATATATGTTTTCTACTTATGAAAGTTCTTCCCATTTTTTGTCTGGAACTTCTGAAAGTCGATTACATAAATGCAAAATATAGCTATGAAAGATGCTATAAATGCAGGAATCAATAGAATAAAACTGCAAAATGTGAGCAATATGCATTACTCTTTCCCTTTCTTCAGTTCTTCCTGGCCTTAATATTCTATCTGACGCACCATTGTCGTACTTTTGATTGACAGCAGAATACCTGTCAATAAAAATTATCTGATCACATTCTTTACCGCCTTATGCAACACTAAGCAGAAAATACAATGACCATTTTTGGTCACAGGGAAATATGAAATAACTAAAATTCAAAGCTCGTGTACTTCTTCAGAACAATGCAACGACCAAAACCACGGTCTAAAGAGGCTTTGTTCATGACTATTGCATCCTCTATGTCATAGCCACTATAACTCATCACTGCAACAGTTGCATTCTGACCAGCTCCAAGTTTATCATACCCCACCTGACAGTAAAATGATTAACACACAATCCATGGGCACACCCCACCAGTACGATAAAATATATATTACCAGTTCAATTGACTTTGTTGTTAACAAAGGCCGCTGGGGATACACCAACAGGTAAAGTAACGTGTCCATCCGACATAACTACAAGATCAAGGTGAAAGATCATGACTAGTGCACTCTAGATATCCTGAACTGACAAAATGATCAACAAGTACAATTATTTACAGAAAACAAAACACAGTAGTTTAAAAAGAGTCGAAGGTAATAAGATTCCAAGGTGTTGAATGATTTATCGTTGTAAACGCACTTAATCACAGGAAAAAAGATATGCAGGATCCAGTGGAGATGACAAAACACTTCAGATTGGAAGTAGCAGCATTTGCTGATAAATGAACTCACTACCCACAAGCTTTTGGAAATCCTTAAACTTTGTTCTCACAAGGATTTTAACAATTTTAATAGTTAAACAATTTTTTGAATGACAAAGTGATTGAGATATTGTCCAAGGGAGCAGTGGGGCTGTAAAACCATTTTCTGTAAATTTCTGGCATCAGCATTAAGCAAATGTCTATTTCTCTAAACAGGGAAAGATATACCAGTGCCTATTGAAATGGTCAAACAGCACACAACTATAAAGCACGCCCATGCTCTCATACAAGGTCTAAATTTAGCATGGAAACTCTTATGAAGCAAATTCAACAGTACTTTTTTACCAGTGAACTAATGGAAAGAGAAAAAAGTTTATCATTCTTAATCATTTATGGACAGAAATCTAAACATGAAATAGTCAGAAAGCATGTCAACAGAAAATAATGCAAAATAAAACTACATAGAAAATAAAATTTGTTTTTCCTGCATTTACTGTAGCAAAAAAACAAGAAACAACATAACATGAATCACTTGCCTGATTATACGCAATATTTCCCATGGCTTGCTTTCCCATGGCACACTGTTGGGTATAACAAGTCAAAAAAGGATAAAAATTTTGGTTTGACGGGCACTATATTTGTCACTGTAAAGGTCCACGGTATTAACCTGATAAGTGTTTCTTGGTGACTGATTATGATGAGGATATGGAATAAGCCCAGCACAAACACCTAATATTGTGAAAGGCTCTATCTCAATATGCGTTGTCTCAGGAGTAGCCTCTCCTTCATATAAAGCTATCTGTAATACATGGAATTAGAAAGTCATTAGTCACTTTCTATGTTTATACCATCAGACAAAATGATAGATCACCTAGGAAAACTTTCCAAACATAAAAATTCCAGAAGTTTTCCGATTTGAACCAACCAACGCATTGTTTTCCTCATTGACATCAAGGTACTCAATCAATCCCTCCTGCAAGAAGTCATCAAAAGTGCGAGCTCCATCCTTGAAAGGAAAAGAAGTAAATAAGAGTTTTTATGTAGCCATCTTCTCATTGTATACTATGAAAACAGCTCAAACTCACTCGTAACTCTATCATATGTTGTTCCTTAATCCTTGAAACGCCTTTGTCTGCAATAACAAGGGGACGACAAACTCTACCTCCATCAGAAGCAATGTAGACTGCACGCTGAAAAACATTATTTCTTTAAAGAACTTCAGCAAAATATTCTAGTTACATCATAAGAAATAAAGAAAATGAAAAACAAGGAAGTGTAAAAAAAGAATCATCATAGTTGTTGTCTATTTATTATTTTTACTTAATCAAAATAAGACGATTCATCATTTCAAATTGCTCATAACTTATGTTGTATGTTAGCACCCTTCTTAGTTATCAGCATGCTAGTATTAATATTAGTAAACAGCCACTAAGACATTCAAATACAAATGCCACATAGGCTAGTAGATTATGAGTTAGTTACGGAGAGAGAGAGAGAATAAGAAGGTACAGAGTCTATATATAGGACGGGGTATAGGAGGGAGGATTATTCTGGATTATTGTGGAAAATACATCTATTGTATTGGCCTGGGAATTACATTTCCAGGAGGGGGAGCTTGCTCCAGCAGTATACTGTCATATTGTACCGATTTATTATCAATACAAGGCAATCTCTATAGAGGTTCCTAACAAATTGGTGCTTTCATTGAGAGGAGAGAAGGGTAGAGATTGCATGCAAACACGTATGGAGGCTAGAGTGTCTGCTGTGGAAGCGTCTCTCTGGAGACAAGAATTAACATTGTCGGCCCAAGAAGCAATGGTGAAATCGCACGATGCCGCGTTGAAGGACCTTCAATCGCAGTTAAGTTCTCTCCACGCTTGCCAAATCGCAACATCTACTACAGTCGGAGATGAGGGATGGGTTTCGATCTTTGATGGCTAGGCACTCGCAGAAACAGAAGGTGGGTGAAGAAGATGAACCATCGGTGTTTACTCACAACGCGTCGTCTTCAGCAGGGGGTGATAAACCCGCATCACTCTCTGGGGTCACCGCCAGCTGCGACAAGCACACCGGTGGTCAAATGGGAGCTGGGCCTCGCCGACATGATGACCACGTTCCTCGGGAAGCCACCGAACGAGCGTGGGAGGAGTACCGGAATGTCGCACGTGGCGTCGATCTTCCTGCTTTTCATGGGAACGACCCATTTGCTTGGGTCACGAGAGCCGAGTCCTATTTTCTAATTCATGCCATTCCTCCTGAGCTTCGTATACCTATGGTTCAAATCTGCAGTCGATGCTCTATTGGTTCGCGAGTTTACGGGAGTTAGACCCATGTATGACTTGGGAAAGGTTCAAGCGATCATTGTTCGATCGTTATGGAGACGGGGATGAGGGAGACCCGATTGAGCAATTAAAATCAATCGTTCAGAGAGGTTCAGTCGATGACTATATTGACTATTTCGAAAGGGTGGCGTCACAAATAGGCCATCTCCCGGATGAGTGGAATATGAGTTGTTTCATGGGTGGGTTACGAGAGGAAGTGAAGAACCGGGTTCGCCTCATCTCTGTCGCAAGGAAGGTTGAGAGAGAGCTGATTGGTGAAGGTGTGGTCCGGCTGGGAGAAGGGAGAAGAAAAACCGAAGATTTTCACTCAATCCTTGGGCACCGAACAGGACAGCCCTACACGTATCGTCCAACTCAAACCCATCATGTAGTGGGAAACATTAAAAACAAAGTAAGTGAGTCATTCCACAAACCGAAGGGTCCCATCTCTGATAACCACCGAACAGGGAATGCAAAGTGGAGGGGTACACGTAGCTTAACCTATGATCAGATGATGGAGAGGAGAGCCGTGGGTATTGTTGTCACTTCAACCAGTACTTTCGGTGTGAGGTTGAGTGATGGACATCGAGTTTTCTCTCAAGGTATTTGCAAGGTGATTAAACCAGAATTGAATGGAGAAGAGTTTATTGTGGACGCGTATGTATTTGACACAGGAGGGCCAGATCTAATCTTGGGTGTTGCCGTAAAAATTGTTCTACTTGAATTACTATCAGGAAGGAGACCGATTGCTTCCTTGGAGTCTCCCAAGAATCAACAGAGCTTGGTTATGTGGGCAAAACCACTAATAGAGAGTGGTAATGCAAGGAGCATACTAGATCCAGATTTGGAAGGAAACATTGATGCGGTTCAGATGCATAGAATGGTTTTGACTCGAACTGGAATGGAGTGTGAAGGACTTGACACATTATACATCAAAGACCAGACACTTACAAGTGAAAGTGCTGCGAAGGTAATTGGATGGGCTCTAAGTCATCATTTGATGCAAAGTCCTGAAGCTGATGCTGATGCAAGACTTGTTTTGTCTAGTGAGAGCATCCAGTCGGGGATCGGAATTTTACAGGCCATTCAGACTGAATCTAAAAATTTGATGCAAAGTCCTGAAGCTGATGTTGATGCAAGACTTGTTTTGTCCAGTGAGAGCATCCAGCCGGGGATCGGAATTTTACAGGCCATTCAAACTGAATCTAAAAGCTTGAAGAAGTCACTCAAGGATGTTGTCACGGAAAATGAGTTTGAGAAAAGGTTTTTAGCTGATGTTATTCCACCTAGCGACATTGGAGTTACATTTGATGATATTGGGGCGCTTGAGAATGTCAAAGATACTTTGCAAGAGCTAGTGATGCCTCCTCGATGAGGCTGAACTTTCTCGCAAGGGGCGATTAACTAAGCCTTGTATGGGCATACTTTTATTCGGATCTCCAGGGACAGGAAAGACTATGCTTGCAAAGGCTGTGGCAACCGACGCTGGTGCCAATTTTATTAACATCTCAATGTCTAGCATCACATCCAAGTGGTTTGGTGAGGGTGAGAAGTATGTGAAATCTGTCTTCTCATTGGCCAGTAAAATAGCCCTAGTGTTGTGTTTGTTGATGAGGTTGACAAGATGTTGGGAGGAGGAAAATCCAGGGGAGCATGAAGCCATGCGGAAGATTAAAAAAAAAAAAATGCATTTATGGTAAACTGGGATGGCTTACGAACCAAAGATACTGAGCGGGTTCTGGTACTTGCAGGAACATTCTGCTTCTCAAGATCTGCTAGCCGTCGTCCTAAAATGATCAAGATACTAAATCTTCTAAGAAAGGCAATTCCTTTCATCCACCTTGAGGACAAGGTGCCTTTTGAGGAGGAAGGAATTGTTAGCACCCTTCTTAGTTATCAAGCATGCTAGTATTAATATTAGTAAACAGCCACTAAGACATTCAAATACAAATGCCATATAGGCTAGTAGATTATGAGTTAGTTACTGAGAGAGAGAGAGAATAAGAAGGTCTGAGTCTATATATAGGACGGGTATAGGAGGAGGATTATTCGGATTATTGTGGAAAATTCATCTATTGTATTGGCACGGGAATTACATTTCCGGAGGGGAGCTTGCTCAAAGAAGATATCTTGTCATATTGTACCGATTTATTATCAATACAAGGCAATCTCTATAGAGGTTCCTAACATTGTAAAATAAATCGATCCTAGCTCGCATCATGTCTAACAAATGCATAAAGACAGAGAAACATGAAATCCTCCTGTGGAAGTACAAAAGAGAAAAGATAATGAAAGTTAACGAAGAATGGAGGAAGTTATGGAAAATTAGAACATGTTACACTTTCAAAAGTCACAATAACAACTTCCCAATTGGAAAGATTCTTTCTTGTAAATAAGACAAAAGTAGTTACCGCTTCTCATTTACAAAGACACTAACAAACTCCCTATTTTGCCACTGTCATAACTTTCTCATTGCATCAACAAAATGCTAAACAAAGGATTTCGATCGAAGCTAAATTTCATTTTTAAAAAAGAGAGAACTTGTCATATATGTCCACTTAATCAAGAAAAGTCACCTGAGGCCTCCCATGCTTGCCAAGAATGCGCCCATTGACTATAACCAGAAAAGAATTAGGTGTATGCAGCTCTTCTCCTGATAGAAGTTCCAAATCTTCAACGCCCAAGCAATAGCACTATTGGAGTTTCCAAAATGGAACCAAAAAAGATGTTGGCTTATATGTGTAAAACATATCTATGCTATGTGCTATGAACAGATACACACAGACAAAGGAAATAACTATGCACAAATATACACATGGGAATACAGACATGCATGCATAGAGACAAACCAATATTTTTACAAACTTGTAATTTACAAAGATATGAAGATGTAATCTGCTGTGAAATAGCAAAACTTAGCAGGACAGTCAAGGATAATATGGCATACACTGAATCTCTCCCGTATGATCAATTATCCTATTACTTTCATATGCCTTCTTCATTCTCTTTGCTTGCATAAACCTATCTTCCCCATTACAAGTTTAAGAACCAACCATGAACACTGCTTTTTTGAAAATGGAACCTCAGAAACCAAAGCATTCAAACTCAGGTAGTTTGAGGCAAGGACTCCAAAAAAAAAAACAGTTTGCAAGGACTCAAAGAAATATGAGGAGCTGGGTTGCATAAATGCTGCAGCAACAGAATTAAGAGGGAAAACTGAGAGAAGATGGAGGCCAGAATACAAGAAAAATATGTGTAATCGGATTGGTGGTGAAAGTAAATTACAGAAAAGTTGGATCCTAGCCAGTCAAAGAGGGTAAGAACAACTAATATAGGGTTTTTGGGATTGCGCTTATTCAGATGCAAAAGAAAAGGTGCAGAATAAGAACATCACTAAGTAAACAAAAAGCACACTTATAATATGGCTAAAAGTAGATACTACTACACAACATACCAGAGAAAACAAAGGGCCTTCTTCTTCATCAGTAGTAACATGAGTCATTAGAGCTAAGTTCTTCACTAGACCACATGCTTCGCCTTCGGGTGTATCACAGGGACAAAGCATACCCCACTGTGACAAAGAATATACGAATTAAGGAATTGAAGTTGGCAAAAAACCAAAAAAAAAACCTAACTAGTAACATGTTCATCATCAAGGTTTCCAGTACTACTCAATGAAGCCAACACTACCTGGCTTGGCTGCAAGGCTCTTGGTCCACTTACTTTCCTAGACTTCTCAAATTGTGGTGAAACTCTAGTCATATGGCCCAGAGTTGATATAAATGATAGCCGAGCCAATACCTTTGGAAGAGGAGCCCACCTCAGTGAGTGTTTCTAAAACAATTAAGAAAAAGGACAAATAGTACGGAAAACAATGCAACTGGTAGAGACAGAGTATACAACCTGTGACATGCCTTTCCTGTTCATTTTAAATCGTTTGACATCCCAGTTGCCAGTAGAGAGTGTCCTTTCAAGTCCATTAGTAATAAAATCTTTAACCAAATACTAAAAACATTTCAAAAATTAAAGAACCTGAATTAGAATCATTTTCAGAAGATTTGATATTGATGCATTAGAGTATAAGTTCCAGTAAAAGCAAAAGATGTTGAAAGAGATTCCTAGATATCATTTCATTCAAACCACAGAGAAGCCTAGTGTGCACATATCGAGAGAAACACTTCAGAAAAAATAAAAGCAAAATACTACTGCTTTTTAATTGTATCCCTAATTGGCCCTCAAATCAGGAGGATTAAAGCTCACATATAACATTATGCATCCAACCCTTTCACCAGGGAAAATATAGACGCACATGAACAATAACAACTGCAAAAGAAACACATCAATAGCCTTCTTAAAATCCTACACTGTGATGATACATATTATGATACCAAATTTAAATAAATGGACAAAAGCTTGTCCGCAACCTATGATCTCTAAGGCATTATTCAATGATTAAGGCCTGAATATTTGATAATCCATAGAAGTATATATGCACATTTCTGAACCTACATAATAAAGAAAATATCTAAAGTAAGACTGTAAGAGATCATGGATGCATTAAATACCAATGCATACATACGATACAAATTTGTTTACATGAATAAAACTTAGCAAGGTATTCTGATACACACATCCAAAAAATATAAGATTGTGTCAATGAGATTGAATTTAGCTTGCAACGTCATACCTGGGCAAGGTCAAACCGGCTAGAGCGGTTCCGTCTTTGTAAAGCATAATCAACTGATTTCTGAACATCTGCTATTGTTGACTTAAACAAATCCTGCAATACCAAGTGAAGTAGAGAGATGGGCGAGAATGATGGAGAGACACACACTTTCAAGGGTTGATTTTTCGGGATGTCTAACATCTACATTAGTGAGTAAATTTGAGCCATGATACCTCAAAGAGCAGAGAAATTAATTGGCCAGAAAGCTCCAATCTCTTGTTCCCAACATAATCCTAAGCATAGAAGAAAACGTTTACTTGAGATCACAAACACCTAAAAAAAAAATCAAATCACATATCACATGCAACAATTTTATCTGAAGGTAGTTGTATGAAGGAAACTTTACCCGTCATACAATAGCTCTTGTTTACACAAGGTTATGTCAACATGATAACTTAATTTTTTCCTCACAAAAAACAAGATCACTGCTCATTCTCATTAATTTTCTTACCCTAGAAAATTACATAAGATGAAGCCATTTATCAGGGAACTAAATCAATTACCTTATCATCCATCGCATCCTTATTTAACATAGCTTCCATCATCCTTCTCAGCATTACCGCGACATACAAACATTTTGGACGAAAATTATTTTTATGTACCTAAAGGAAGGGAACAAGAGGTGAGCAACGATTCAATTAGAAAATTGATTTTAGTTTTAAAAAATGAGAAAAATCTTACTGGGACATTAGCAAGAAATACGTCTCGTAGGACAGGCAGAGCTCTACTTTCCTGTTCAAATATCATAAAGTAAGTTTACGTTGACATCTCATGATACAGCATATATACAAATAAAAGATGCATAAATATGCAGCATATGTCAGTAAAAGGTGCATGATTACTTAGAAAATTAATGCATCATGGTCCTTTGTGTGTATGCATGGAGCATATGAGTGTTTTTGTAGCATAGAGTAAAGAGAGACATGACCAACCTTTCCAGACGGACCAGTAAATCTATATTTCACCTGCAAAACGAAAAACATTCAATAATAAGGAACCAAAGATGCCAAATGAATTTGTTACCCACAGGGGAAAAGGTTATTCAAAATTTTATTCTCTCCAAAAATTATATACATAAACTTTTAATAGGATTAAATGGAAAATGAACTGCACAAACAGTAGTAGAGTGTTCTTTTTCAGTAGGCAGCTTGCTTGGAACAAAAAGAAATGTAATGGTTGAACTTACAAAAGCTCAAAAAAAGGAATGAAACAGCCAAGAGTAGTTCTTATAAGGCAGATGCATTCAAGAACAAGAGATCGTTTGAATGTAAATTTAGAACTTATAAACAAGAACTAAATACAAAAATTATAAAATGTTATAACTTAGACCTGTCGTTCAAGGTGCTGCAATGCTTCTGGGGAGGTATATATACTAAGACTAGCACATTCCTGAAATTGTATGAGAGATACATCAGCACACAGACATAATACATGGAAATTTGAGGAAACAAGGAGTGGAATTCCCAACCATTTAAGTAAAGGAACCAACCACATGGCCATCACTTGGTGACCTTTAGTGACTATCATTACCAAGCACAGAAAATTTTATTTTACAAAGATAATATTTTGCTATTTATGGCAGCAGCCACAAAGTTTTTTCCCTAAGTAAAATGGTTAAGAAAGGCATCTTGTTAGCAAAAATCCCATTATGAATCATGAAACTAAACCAGTAAAAATTGCTACTAGCAGTAAGTAAGGGTGGGAAAAGAAATAATTTAGGGTGGTGATGACAAAGTAATCTAAATTAATATGAAATAATTTTCATTAAAAATGAATATGTATTTTCGAGAAAAGAATTTTGCACAAGACATTACCTCAATAGACGGCAAAAGAAGGGCACTATATCGAGGATCCCTTCCTACCATCTGTACCACCTCTTGATCACTCTCCATTCCCATTGCCTTCAATACTATCATTATAGGAATCTATAGAAAAGAAAAACATATCAAACACTACATACTCTTAAGACAACTCTTTGGAATGAACTGGAAAACAGAAGTCAAAGAAAGAAAGAAAGAAAAAGTTCTGATTTTCGTTTGGATGATACGAAGAACGTTAAAATGCTTATGATTTCTACGTGAATACCTATAGTCAAGTATTGTTTTGCCTGCAGTTTCAGTCTTTTCTCAAGAACCATTAACTTCATCTCATATTTCACTTGAGTCAAAAATATTTATTTCCAGCTAAATCGCTTCACTCTTCTCCTTAAATATTTTTACGGAGGAATGTAATGTCTAAAGATAAAATCCAGTTGATTGAAATATGTTTTAGACAAACCTCATGACTTTATGGTAATACTAAAGAGTGTGAAACAGAAGCAACAGTTGTACTCAAGAAGTGCACCACTTAAGGACCACCATAAAAAAGAGTAAACAACAATAATCTTATATGAAGACCTTCTTTGTAAATTGGTTGAGACATAAATACATCTTCTCCTTTTCCATCTGGATAACTGTTTTACTCTTTGTTGCCTCCGTGCTGCTCGTAACAGATGCTGTGATACTGAAAAAGGATTTGGGTGAAAGCGGCAAAAGACCATAAGGAGACAAAAAAAAAAAGGAAACTAACACAAGTTAAAACATAAAAACAGCAAATTCAACAAAAAGAAGAAGAGATAACAAAACATTCGGCCAAGCCACCCTGACTAGCAGAGTATTTCTGAGTACAGCCTTATAGCATAGACAAAGTCAAACTGAAACATGGCACAAAAAACAGCTAGAAAACGGGAACTCAGAACATATATGCTCCACTAGCCAACCCAAATTATGGCTAAAAACACAACAGGACAAGAGAAGTAGGAATAAAAATGAAACCAGAAAAAGAATTCCCAGAGCAACCATTTATAGGGAGAGGGAACATGAAGAAACAAGAAAATGATAAACCATGAGAAATAGAACTCACTTTCCCTTCTTGTCAGTGTCAATAATTATCCTATTCTTTGAGAGTTGCTCTTGTATCAAAATCACCTAAAAAGGATTTGCATTATCATGATTTGCTGAAGAAAGAAAAACTATTAAGAAAAGAAGAAAATGTAAATTTGGTTTGAGTTAAGATAAATAATAGCATTTATATAGCAAGATGCTATACTATCACCTTCTCCGTTCCCTTCACAATGAAATATCCTCCTGGGTCAAGGGGACACTCCCCTATTGAAAGGAAAAAAATAGAACATAAGAGAACCCAAAGGGATAAAAAATGGACTAGAAGAAAGAGGCAAAACATTTATATACAGAAGTTTAATTGGTACAGACCAAGTCTTGCAAGTTCAGCCTCAGTTTTCCCATCTAGGACACAGCAGCAGCTCCGTAACATGATGGGCATTCTGCCAATAACAACATCATTCTGCAGGAATGGTTTTATTTAACATTCTGAAGAACTAAGGAAGAACAAAAGAGATCAGGATTCTGATCACCTTTTCCACTTTAGATTTTTGATCATGACTCCCTTGAATATACTCTATATTAACCAATATCGGTGCAGCATAACTGAATTGACAGTAATTAAAACCCAGTTTAGAAGTTACTCAATATGATGCCTAAAGGCAGAACATGTGCAGACCAATGACTTCATATGTCTCAATGTAATAAACTTTTTAGATAAGCAAAAAAAAAACAAAAATCTATAAAACGGTTCTACAGAGAAGTGAAAATGTAATGTAACATACGTCAAGTCCGATAATCGGCACATATGAGGACTAAGTTGTTCACTAACCCCGTCCACTATCAGCGAAGGTGTTCCAATTCTCACATCTTTGAACCTGAATAATCACAAAAGTAAAGAAATAACACAAGGAAGAGGAAAGAATAAAAAGCACAGAAAGTAAACGGGAAGAGAAGCATAGCAAAACTTAAAACCTGAGATAAAGACTAGGATCAACAGTGGACACAATTCGATCATTAGCACGAACAATCTTCTTTATTCCAACGTTAACAAAATAATTGAAGGAGTCCAAATGCTGTTTCACCAACCCTCTAACCTGAAAACAGCAATTAAAAGCATAAAGATAGAAACTTCAACAAAATGACGGAAACGACTTCGCAGTGAAGAATCCGAGTGATGCAGTTCAATGGGTACCTTTAAGAACTCGGGAAGAAGGCGGTACTTATCAACGGCGGATTTGATGGGGGCCGCGAACTTTTGTTTGTCGATGAATTGCTCGCTGACGTTGGGCCTAAGGTTTCGCAGAATTAACGAATTAAGAAAAACCAATCAATGAGCTACAGAAAGGATAGTAATAAGAAGAAGAAACTAACTCCTGCTCTTCCTTTACAACACCCATGGGAGAACTTGGTCGACTGGTATGAAACTTTTTTTGGTTTGAGCGTTATAGGGGGCGAATTCTTTCTTGAGAGTTGAGAGTTGAGACAGAACAGAAGAACCAAGTCTAACGCTGTGTTTGCTTAGCGTCTTCAACTTGCGGAGACAGGACGAAGTAAAAACAATCTGTATATAAGTGGCCAAGTATCACATCAACAAATAAAACTTCTTAACCATTTGCTAATCTACATGTTTCATTCCAACTTTGACATCAACAGTTCGATCACCCTTTTACATTAATTTAGCAAAGCTTCTATCATCTAAAAATATTTCTTGTTTAAATTCACCTTCTGTTCATTGTGACTCATGCCTATGTAATAAAATTCACAAACTTCCTTTAGGTTTCTTTCATTTGTTATATACTAACCAAAAAAGAAAAATAAGGCCTTATGATTTGGTATTTTAAGTTTGAAGAATAAGGGAAATTAAGGATTTATGAGTTAGAATCATTGTTATGATTACTGTGTGCCATCGGCCTGCTGCATTCCTGCCACGGTATATATAGTACCTAAGTACAAAATATTGGTCAGATCAAGCCAATTTCGCTTGCATCTAAACCGGTATTCAAAATATCGGTCAAATACCGACCGGTACTGAAAATTTTAAAAAATTGGGGGACTTTTTTGGAAAATTTTTAAAAATTTTCAAAATCTCCCTCCCTCCCTCCCTCCTACGTCTCCTTCCCTCTCTTTTTTTCAAAGTTTTTAAAATAATAATAAATATTTTATTACTAATAATAATTATCAATTAAATAAAAATTAAAAATAAATTATTTTTATTTTATTACTAATAAATTATTTTATTTAAATTTATTTTAATATTTTATATAATATTTATTAATACATACTAATAAATTAGTTTATAAATAATAATTTTAAAATTATTTATTTCTTAAAATAAATAATTTTAAAATTATTATTTATAAACAAATATTTATTTTATATATTTTCAGATATTAAATCAAAATTTATATATTTTAAAATTATATTTTAAAATTAATTATATTTATTAATAATTATTAAAATTGGGACAATTTTATAAATTTAAAAATATTTTGCATTATTGTACTATTTTAAATACTTTGTATTATTCTTAATTTTATAATTGTATGATGATAATTGTCTTTATTTATATTAATTGTGGTTATTATTTATATGTAAAATATTTAAAATTATTGTTATTTCATATTAATTGTCATTATTATTTATTATTAAGATTTTTGAAAACATGGTTGATGTAAACAGTAAACTAATAAAGTATACAGTACAACTGTATAATATATCAATATAGACTATTTTGCAATTTTTAAAAATTTTAGGGACTATTTTATAAATTTAAAAAATTTCAAACGGCACTAAGATTAACCTAGACTGCAGACAGCCTGTTCGCTTTAGAACTCTATCCGCATCGAGTCGATGCATGCAGATTCATAACATTGGTTAGAATAAAATAAGGATTTACTAGTCTTACATTTTTCTTAAAGAGAAAAGATTTACTAGTATTCTGGTAATAAATGGTGTTATCACGTTTAATAGTAAGTCACAACTTTTAAGAGCAAAATTTAATAGGGACAGATGTGTAGAACTTGAGTATTAGATCATTACATGGAAAACCATACGGATCTATCCTACAGCCTGCTAGGCTTAAACCTTCGAATTCAATTTTCGATACTGCACACTATTTCTAACATTTTACATTTATATTGACCCATTTAAGAATGGGATAAATGAATAAGCAAGCAATATATACATATAAAATGAACTTCACATCCGTTAAGACCATTTTCTTAGATGTTGAACTATAGAGCTTGAATTCTATGTTCCATGTTAAAAGGTAGATTTGTCTTAAAGAGGTTAACGATGTCACATTAGTTTAAGAACTTCTGATTACGCCACATAGTTACCTGGAAAGGTTTTCACTAACAAAAACCTTTTTCTAAGCTTAGATTCTTCAGACATTGTAGAAACTTCCAACAGAACAGTTACCATCATCACTTCAATGTTTCTTACCTATTAGCTGTACCTTAAACACCAGAAACATAAAATGGTTTTCTCAAAGAAAGTTTAATTTCAAGTTAGGACCCAAGAAATTTATTTAATGAGGAACAAGCTCGAACTCTTCATCAGTAAAGAGTTCAGATTCCTTCAATAGGTAGAACTCAAAACCAAATACATATTACACAGAAAAGCTAAACATAGAAAAATCAGTTTGGGGGGAGAGAGCTCAAATTCTATGGGTGTAAGAAATGAGTCTGTCATGCCTTATGGAGAATTCAGTACGAGGAATTTTCATGACTAAAGTACATTTCAGACATATTTCAATGGCAGGTTTTTGACTTCAGATAACTAAGTATCTCCATTGAATGACCATTTTGCAGACATCACACCAAGTCAGCTTTCATGCAATTGGTTTGGACACATTTCATATACACATGACTGACTAGTTGTAAATCTGCTAATAATTGAACAATGATTATTATTGAATTTCAGTTTACCTTGAATAGTGGCGGCAATCTTAGATGCAGGAGGATTGAGAAGAAGGTCTCTAATGTACCGAATAAACCATAAAATCAAACACTGCTGTTATATCTGAGAAGTCATAAAATCAAAATTTGATGTTTGTTATATATAAGAAACGATAAGTTGTAGTAGGCATGTATTCAGCTTCACCATGTAACATTGAAACAAAACACACACAGATAAAAGGAGGGTAGGTGTAGCTTTAGATATATGTATGCTATTCTATATCCACAACATGAGGGAACAATCCATTAATATGGTATGTGTAGATGTAATAAGCAGTGTAATGTAGTCAACAAGATATATAGGTGCAAAAGGAGATGCTTTGTAATTTCTGCTAGACTACTTCTAGAAGTAAAATCAGGTGGCTTCAAGTTTCAGTCTCATTATTGCGTATTCTGCAATTCTCAAATGAAACTATGGAATATATATTGATAGACTGCATGGAATTTTGGAGGAAAATACAAACAATTCTTGATCTAAACCTGACTACACATAACTGGAAAGACTTGATAGAGAGGGCAATAATTTTAAGAGTGGCAAGTGAAGTAAACTATAAAGAATTGAAGATTAGCATAGCTGCAATGGTGTACTACATATGACAGGAGAAAAATAGAAATTTAATTGGAAGAGTAATCAGAGAATTGGATCAGAAGATTTTTTTACGTTGCAGACTTACTCTAATAGTAAGAGGGATTGCACTGAAGCTCTCTCCAAACATGAGAAGAAGATGGCAATTTGATTAATAAATAGAGAAATCACTTAGTAGATATATAGCATGAAAAATGTTTAGATATTATACGTTTAGCATGTAAAATGTTGAGTGCAACTCTCTTTGCTAGAGTCCTAATGAAACCTGTTATAGTTGTTTTTTATCTGAAGGTAATAAAATACAATAAATTTCAGAAAAAAATGTTTCAGTTGTATAGTTTAGGATAATTGCATGCATACCACACTTTCCGTCGAATATGAAATCTATGCAGAAGCTAATTAATAAACAATCGATTGATCTTAGATAGAAATAGCTTATCCAAGTGTTGAAATGTTACATACATACATATATATACATACACACACACATTATTGAAAAATCTTAATAAAAACCACAAAACCTTTCTTGATCGGTTCATCTGATGGAGCTGACAACTTCAGTTAGAGGCTAGTAACTTGAACTATATTTAACTAGATGATTAGAGTTCAGTGACCTGCCTATCAATGATTTTGATCCCTTTTACCAGATTCCTGCTACTATAAAACTGAATCGATCCCTGATTATGTAACCCACTCAGGATCTCAAATACTAAACCATACAGATGAACTACTTGATCAATAATTGCAGTGTAAACAGACACACTGGCTATTATAAGCGCATGTAAACTAGAGAAATATTTTGTGTAAAGAGGGTACAGATACGAGCTTTGTGAATGAGACGTCTCTCTCATTCGGTATACAGTAGTTCTACACAAACAACAGAGAAGAAGAAAATCAGACAACAAACAGTTAAACGTTGTACGAGAGTGCCGGCAAGAAGGGCACAAATGCAGGAATTTCTCGCAAAGAACAAATCAACATTCTTAAAATTTTTATTAATAAGACACACAAGTTACGGGAGAAGCAAGAAAAGCCGGCTTAGCTTGCTCATGACCATCATCAAACTACTTCGAAAAACCCATTAACATAACCTAATCCCAATCCCTCACCCAATCGACATCCATCAACAAAGCCGAACGAAGATTCTGCAAGAAAAGAAAATACTTACCGTGTAATCAGTGGAGACGAAGCCGAACGAAGGAGGAGAGCTGCGGTTGTGTAATGGAGATGGGTAATTTTGTTTTAGGTTTCAGACGTTACAAGAGGTTATTTTAGATTTTTCATAATCTTCTCCGTCAGATAAAAATTTTTGTAACTCAATTTTAGAAAGAACAAAAATTTATGTACTTATCTTCAAAAATAGAACAAAAATAAGTGGAACAGCAAACCAACAAGACAAAAGACAGAACTTTTACGTTATTGTTCACCGTCCTCACTCCTGAGGACAGAAAGCAAACGCGGGTAAAACCCTCACTTAAACCCACCTTTCACCCTTGGTCAAGTCAAGTGAAGTCGGATTTTCTTATTATAACTAAAGAATGGCCCGCCCCGTGCAGCTGTGCTGTTCTTTCTTACTGATTGTTGCTGATTGTATAGAAATAGTTATAATGTTGTGTATCCGTACAAAAAGCTGTGTATAATGTTGGAAAACGTTTGTCTCCGTTAACATTCTTCTGACGATAATAGCTTACAGAGTGATGAAAAGTTCAATAAATGGAACCACGAATAACATTCTTCTGTTATGCATGAAGACTGATTCTAGTGATAGATAGATTTAGACGCCACTGGCTGGTACCATGTTATTTTAACTTGATTTCTCTTGCTTTTAGACAAGACATTTTCAAGCTCTGCACTTAAAGACACCGTGGTTCCATTTTTTCAAAATAGAGCATCTTGATTCCCCTCTTCCTTGGAAGGAATCAGGATTATTGTCCTGAAAATGTCTAAAACGAACTAAACCCACTCACACATTTTGCCGTAAAACCAACTTTGACCTTTTAAAGTAAAACAAATCAAATCATCATTCTTTCAAACATTGTGGTGTCAATTTCCATGTAAATCTCCATCAACTGAAGAACCTTTAGGAACAGGTTAAAGCTGAAAACAAGTTCGAATTGCCATTCCATTTGCAGCAAAGTCTGCCACCCTGCTTAATCTACCTTCCTTTTGTATCAGAAAGCAAAAAATCAGTAATTTTAGCACAACAATTACGTAGCTAATTAATTCCACTTTGGGCATGGTTTTCAATGATAACTGAAGATACATACCATTTCTGGTGACAAACAATTCCACAAAATCATATACCCTACTAAAACATCAAATAGCGAGTAGCATAAACAAGCTTTACAACAAATGAAGTATTGTTATGCCAAGACCAAGACCAGGAGTCAACAACCATCAATTCATAAGTCTCACCAAATGAACAATAAAAGGGAGTATATAGATTTCACATAAATATTGTAAATTCCCTATAAATGCAAAAAGAATAGACAAAGCTAGAAAGAGTAAGAAAACTGGGTCTAGTAATGCTGTGCTCTAGCAGCCATGCTAGCAACATGAGCCTGCATCTAAGCAGCCCTAACTTTGGCTGCAGTGGCACGCTGGAAAAACTGCTCTCTTGACAACAACCTCACATTCCTCAAGTACTGATCAAAAGGCACAGCCCCTTCTTGCACAGCCTTGTCTAGAGAATAAACAACATCCTCAATGGCCAAATCAGAGGCCGTACACTCCAACATCTGTTTAGACAGCGATTCTGCACAATCAAACACCTTGTCCACGTCCAAATCCCCCAATTTACAAATCTTCCCCTCATTTTCCCTCACCCAACTCTCAACAACATCAGTGTTCATCAACACAACTTGCAATTGCGCCTCTAATCCCTCTTTCTCATCCTGCATCTCTTTCAACCCCTTATTGATCTCATCCTCTCTACTCTTCAACAAAGCTTGAGCAGTAAACAACCCTTCCATCTCCACTCCCCTCTGCTTCCTCATTTCCAATACATCCCCATGAACTGCCTCCACAATCTTGCTTATCGCGTTCCTCTTATACACCTCCGATGCGTCATCCGTCTGCGTCCGACTGTACGGCGACGCCGGATACGGCCTTGCCAATGGTCGCGGATATCCAACCGATCCAAAACTGTAATTATTAGGGTTTGGGCCAGGATTAGGATTGGGATTAGGGATAGGATTAGGGTTAGGGTTATTAGAAGGGCGACGCTGGGAGTATAGAGGAGGGTCGCGACCAAAGAGAGCACTCAATTCGCGAACAAGATCGACAAGATTAGAACTTGGGTAGACCCAATTATGCAAATAGGGGACAGAGACTAGACCGGAAGGATTAACATGGGGATGATGGCGCTTGATGATCATGTCGCGCGTGGGGTTGACGTAGACGCAAGGCGGGTGGCGGGGGTAGGATTCGAGGAGTCAGACGATGATGGGGATGTTGTAGGTGACACCTTGGAAGGTCATGGGGATGGTGCCGTCGGCTTGGAGGAGGTTGACGCAGCGGCCGTCGTTGTGGGTGAACGACGCGGTTTTCGGGTCAAGAGATGGGTATGAGGATACGAGAGAGAGAAGGTGTTGGCGGATGAGCCATTTGGTGTCTTCGGTGTAGGGTAGACAGGAAGGTCCCCGCTGGGAGAGGACCGAGGAGAGGAATTGTTGGGTGGCTTGTTGTGTCGCCGCCGGTGGCACCATTACGTTATAGAGAGAGATTTGACAAGTACCGGAGGTTTCTTTCTTGGAAGCGAAGTTTATTACGACGATTTTCAATTTTATTAAGAGTTTAGATACATATAATATTTTAGAATGCGAATTAAATTCAAATAAATTTAGACAAATTGAAATCTTCATCCGTATATAATATATCTTAGTCCGTATCCTCTATCTAAAATAACCATATCGTATTATAGCTAATAACAAAACCATGCCGTATTTGATTAAAAATGAAAGAGACGCTGCAGTGTCATTTGTTACGTAAGTCGTTGTGAAGCTGGCGTCAGCCGTGAAAATTTAATCACTTCTGTTTGTTTATTTCAGCATTAAGCAATCATAAGTGCAACAAATGATAACCCTCTTATATATTATCTATTTTTATTTTTCATTTGCTAATTTTATTATTATTATTATTGATATTATTATTATTATTGATTTAGGCAGATTTTACTATATATTAGTTTTATTAATAAATATATTATTATTATTAAAACAGTTTATATTTATTCATAACATTATTAAATTCCTTATTATTATAAAGTGTATTAATTTATTATTATTATTATTATTATTATTCGTTGGTATATTAATTAATTTTATTTTATTATTATTATTATTGTTAAATATTATTATTAAATTTCTTCTATTTATTATTAAATTTATTGTAAAGTATTTATTAAATTTATTACTATTATTATTATTAAATTCCTTATTAATATTAAATATGATTTCTAAAATTCCTTATTATTATAAATTATATTATTATTATTAATTAAAGAAATATAACGTTTTTATTATTTATTATTAGATAATTTAGAATAATAATTCTTCAAATAATTTATAAATTAAAACTGATTATAAGGAATTAGCAAAAATAAGCATATAATTTGTCCTTATTATTATGAAGAACAAAATTAATAATAATCAAGGATTTAATCTTATTATTTAATATCATTAATAAATAAATAATTTATTAATAATAAGAAGAATAGTAAGTAGAGAATTAATGATTAAAGCCCATTTTAAACAATTAAATTAATAAGAATAATTTAAAACCATAATAATTTTAATAATAATATAATGGTGAATAATAATAACGAATATAAAATTAGCACAAATATTAATAATTTCGCAATAATTTGTAAAATAAAAATTATAAGAAAATTACACTTATCATATTTCAAAACAATTAAAATAATAAGAATGATTAAATAAACATAACGTTAATATTATTTATTATAATATAATTTATAATAATAACTCTTCAAATAATTTGTAAATTAAAACCGATTATAAGGAATTAGCAAAAATAAGCATATAATTTTTTCCTTATTATTACCAAGGATAAAATTAATAATAATCAAGAACTTAATCATTTTATGTCATATAATTTTTTTCCTTTTTATCATCAATGTGTCGCCCTCGTCTTTACAAGCTAGGCAAAAATTTCCACTCTCGCAAGGATGAGGAGAAAATTGTCACTCTCGCGAGAGCAAAGGCAATTTTCTGTCTAGCTCGCGAGGGCGAGGGCACTGCTGGGTAGAAAATTATCATTCTCTTGATCGTAACGTGACCCCAGGGCAAGATTATTGCCAAATATAGACAAGAGTTACAACTTACAAGGACCCAAGAAGCTCATAATTGAAGAGACTATGACATCTTATCCAACAGTACCTGTTCCATATGTATAAGGACTCGTGTTTTGTAGAAATGACTGCAAAAAATTATTAATGAATTATTGCATGTTTTTTTAATTAGTTTGTAAGTAAAAAGTATATTTTCAATTCAAATGTTTTCCGAAAATTTAATTTGTAATGATACCTACAAAATTTTTGAATATATATTTAAACTCTAAACTAACAATATTATACACTTCTATTCAGTTACTATTATTCTTATAATTATTACATGATTTTGTTATTGATTATATTAAATAATATGATTAGATTCCTGATTATTATTAATTTTGTTCTTCATAATAATAAGGAAAAAATTATATGCTTATTATTACTAATTCCTTATAATCAGTTCTAATTTATAAATAATTTAAATTATTATTATTATAAATTATATTATAATAAATAATATTAACATTATGTTTCTTTAATCATTCTTATTATTTTAATTGTTTTCAAATATGATAAATGTTAATTTTATATTCGTTATTATTATTCACCATTATATTATTATTAAAAAGTATTATGGTTATATAATTATTCTTATTAATTTAATTGTTTAAAATGGGCTTTAATCATTAATTCTCTGCTTACTATTCTTCTTATTATTAATAAATTATTTATTTATTAATGATATTAAATAATAAGATTAAATCCTTATTATTATTAATTTTGTTCTTCATAACGATAAGGATAAATTATATGCTTATTTTTGCTAATTCCTTATAATCAGTATTAATTTATAAATTATTTGAAGAATTATTATTATAAATTATCTAATAATAAATAATAAAACTTTATATTTCTTTAATTATTAATAATAATATAATTTATAATAATAAGGAATTTTAGAAATCATATCTAATATTAATAAGGAATTTAATAATAATAATAATAGTAATAAATTTAATAAATACTCTACAATAAATTTAATAATAAATAGAAGAAATTTAATAATAATATTTAACAATAATTATAATAATGAAAATAAAATTAATTAATATACCCACGAATAATAATAATAATAATAATAATAATAATAACAATAATAATAAATTAATACACTTTATAATAATAAGAAATTTAATAATGTTATGAATAAATATAAACCGCTTTAATAATAATAATACATTTATTAATAAAAACTAATATACAATAAAACCTACCTAAATCAATAATAATAATAATATTATTATTATTAACAAATAAAAAATAATATATAAGAGAGTTATCGGTTGTTGCACTTCATTTGCTTAACGTTGAAATAAACAAACCGAAGTGATTAATTTTTCATGGTTGACGCCGGCGTCACAACGGCTTACGTAACAAACAACAGTGCAGCGTCTCTTTCATTTTTAATCAAAAACGGCGTCGTTTTGTTATTAGACAGAATAAGACATGGTTATTTTAGACAGAGAATCCGGACTCAATATATCTTATATAAGAAAATGTCTATGATATGTACAATAATTTTAAATATATATACCACAAAATAAAGTGTGGAATTATTATTTATTTTAAACTAAATTTAAATTTTATTCTAATTAAACTATTTTAATTTTAAAATGTCTTATTTATCCTAAATTCTCAAATTGACCCTCCCTGTTCCTTCTACCGTGTGGTCTTCTTTTCAACTCCACCAATTTTAATTGCGTTTATTAAATTCTTTTTCTCACAATTCCTAAAGTCTCTATAATCGATAATATGTGTTCCTCTTAAACCCTGGCTAAATTTTTAAAGCTCAAATGAATGAGTGCAACATTAGAGAAAAAGCAAGCAAGGCTTAGGGGTGAGTATTATTTGGGCCGGCTCGATTATCCGGCCCAGCCCGAATTAATTCGAGTAAGCAAATGCTAAATTTTGGGTAATTCAGGCCGGGACGGGTAACTTCGAAAAAAATTAGGCCGGCCCGATTACCCGAATTAGGTTTAAAATAATTATAAAATAGGGTAATTAGGATAATTCGGGTAAATTGGGTCGGGATAATTTGGGTAAATCGGGCCTAGTAAATAGGTAATTCGGATAAATCGAGCCGGGTAAGTTCGGGTAATTGAAAGTTCGGGTTCGGGCCGGGTAAGGGAAATTTTTTTTGGTTAATTCGGGCCGGGCCCGAACTGTGAAAATTGAGCCCGAATTACCCGAATGCTCACCCCTAACAAGGCTTGCGTAATGTAGCAATTTGTAACTTTAGCAAAAGCGTAAAATTGAAATATAAGGTTTCTACTAAAAGAATTCTAATATTCACAAATAATTTTTTTAAAAATCTTTTAAATAACTACAAATAATTTATTTACTAATTTTTTTAAATTTCATGTCATATGTATATCTTACAAGGTAAAGATTTAAAAATAAAGAATTTTGTAAGTCTCTCTCTCTCTCTCTCTCTCTCTCTCTCTCTCTCTCTCGTGCATTTATTCTGAGCTATTCATTAATAACTGCATAAATAAAAATTAAGTAAAATTTTCTTCATCCTCTCTAGACACTCTTTTAAATAAAGCAGTGAAGGGTTGTTAAGTGAAACGAAGACAACTTCTTGATTAGTTGTTTTTTGTTTATAGAAATTGATGCAAACACCAAAGAGAAAGGAACCAACAATAATTAAGTCATTCTCTCTCTCTAAGGGTGCAAGTTTTCGTCATGCCTATGTGCATGGTTTTGGTCTGATAATCTTTCCTCTCAGCTTCTCTTATGTTTTTTTTTTGTTTGTTCTGCTAGTTATGGAGCCTGCCTTACAACGCTTATCCATTCGGGACAAAGAAGATGCTGAACTGGTGATTAAGGTTCCGAGACAGAAGGGAGTCGTCTCGATTACAACTTGAGTCTGCTAGGCAGATTTCTGGGCAAAAGGCATATTAATTTCGTCGCCATGGAAAGGACTATTCTCAATCTATAGCGTCCCATTAAAGGCTGCTCGATCAAACCGTTTGGAGGGGAGGGGTTGTATCTGTTCCAGTTTTTTCACATTGTTGACCTTCGAAAAATGATGGCAGGAAGGCCGTGGAGCTTTAACAACTGCATTCTCTTGGTTCATCAGATGAAGGAGGGGGAGAACCCGGAGGATGTGGAGTTTCAGTATGCCGACTTCTGGGTTAGAGTACATGATCTCCCCCGAGTCTTGTGTCGGAATCTCTAGCTATCACTTTGAGAAATATCATGGGCACTTTTTTGGAGTACGAAATGGGTAACAAGCGGCATTTCTTTGTTAACTATATGCGTATTAGAGTCCGTTTAAACATCACTGAACCACTTATGAGAACCAAGAAGATCCGTAAGGAGGGGAGTGATTTTTTTTAGGTTGCTTTTAGTTATGAAAGGATACCTCTTATCTGCTATCTGTGTGGTATCATTGGCCACAGCGAATCCAGCTGTGTAAAGCTCATTGAGTTACCGGAGGAGGAGATCAAACGGGAGTGGCCGGAGAAAATCAGATCGGAATTTCGAATTCAAAACAAAATCCAGCCAAATCAGTGGAGAAGAGATCCCGCATATCCCGCTTCACTTGAAAGCAGGTCCAACAATCATGGGATATCATATCGGGGGGCAGACAGATCCAAGAATAATCGAGTCGTTAATACGTATGGATCTTATTCCAGACAATTTAAATTTGCATGAAACATTGACTTTGCTAAGACTGCACCTGCTGGCTCTGATATGGAAACTTTCTGGAAATGTCGTGCCGCTAGATGCTGCTATAAAGGAAAAGGAAAATAATGATATGATTGTTAATGAAGTTAAGAAACGACCCCGGGAAACTCCATACTATGGTCCCAACTTCGATGAGATGAACGACAGTAGACTTTCAACTGCATCAGCTTCAACCTCTAGCTCTACTGATTCCCCAACGGTCGGTCTTGTTTGTGAGACCCGCCGATCCTCATGAATTGCATCGCCTGGAACTGCCGCGACTTGGGCAACCCGCTTGCAGTCAATGCTTTAAAAGATGTTGTTAGAACTCATAAGCCTAATTTTCTTTTTCTTAGTGAAACTCTAGTTACATCTAGCAGGATGGAGAAACTTCGTAGTTTGTTGAATTTTGATTGTTGTTTTAGCGTTGATAGGTGTGGATGCAGTGGAGGTCTTGCTATGTTTTGGAATAATATTTCTAATGCTTGTGTTTTGGGTTATTCAAGCAACCATATTGATTTGGAGATCACCCAGTCTAATAATGTTAAACGGCGTTTCTTCAGATTCTATGGATTCCCGGATTCTCATAGAAAACAAAATAGCTGGGAATTGCTTAAAGCTCTCTTTCGTCGTTATAGTTTACCGTGGGTTTGCATGGGAGACTTTAATAACCTCCTCTATGTCGACAATAAGTTTCGTGGAAGGGACTACTCTGATTCTCTTATGGATGGGTTTCGTGCGTGCATTGAGGATTGTCGTCTTATTGATGTTCCTCTTGTCGGCTTTGGATATACTTGGGAACGAGAAAGAGGTTCGACTTCGTTGGTCATGGAGAGTCTAGATAGGGCGTTTGTTACGTCAAATTGGATTGATTTATTTTATTTCCACAAGCTCTTTAATTTGGTTAGCCCTTATTCGGATCACAGCCCCATTAAGCTGATTGCTAGCTCTGAATTACCGGTTAAAAAAATCAGGCGTTTCAAATTTGAGAATAAATGGCTGCTTGAAAGTGGATTTATGAAGGTGGTGTCTGATGCTTGGTCACGTGGTAGGCATACTGATCTTTTAAATAGAATCTCTGCTTGTAGTGAGGCTCTTATTGAATGGCAGAACTCGCAGGACCACAATTTCACACATAGGATTGATAGTTTAAAAAGGCGTATAGATGTTATCCGAAAATCTAGGGCGGATGATGGGTTGCTTCTGCAAGCTAAAAATGAACTTTCAAATCTTCTTGCGCAGGAGGCTATCTATTGGAAACAAAGTTCTAAAATCTTTTGGCTCAATTTTGGGGAAGCTAATTCCAGGTTTTTCCATGCTCAGGCATCCAAAAGAAAGCGGATTAATTATATCGATTTTTTGGAGGATATTCAGGGCAATGATGTCTCGAACATTGATCTTATGTGCTCTATTGTTATGAATTATTTTACTGATCTCTTTGCAGCTCCCTTAGAATCGCCTAATACTGAAGAGTTTGATTGTATTCACCAGGTGGTGACAGATACTGACAACTTGTCCCTTCTCTCTCCATTTAAAATGGAAGAGTTCAAGACTGCAATCTTTGAAATGCACCCTGATAAAGCGCCTGGTCCCGATTATGAATCCAGCCTTTTTTCAAAATTGTTGGGATACTGTAGGCGTTGATATCTTTGTTCAGTGTTGTTCCTGGCTCTACAAATGTGAGTTCCCTGCCTCTCTTAATGACACTACTATTGTCTTAATCCCAAAAAAAGACAAGCCTAGTAGTATGAAAGATTTACGGCCTATTGCCCTTTGTAATGTAATCTATAAAATAATAGCCAAGGTTCTTGCCAATAGACTCAAAGTTATTCTTCCTAGGATTATCTATCCTATGCAGTCAGCATTTGTTCCGGGTAGATTAATTTCCGACAATATTATGGTTGCTTTCGAGATTATCCATTATATGAAGAACAAAGGGCGTGGTTCACAGGGTGATGTTGCATTTAAAATCGATATTAGCAAAGCATATGACCGAGTTGATTGGAAGTATCTTGAATTTATCCTATTACAACTTGGTTTCAATGTTAAATGGGTCAGATGGATCATGTTGTGTGTTACCACGGTTAATTATTCGGTGGTTTTGAATGATAGAACTGTAGGTCCTATTGCTCCTAATCGGGGACTTAGGCAGGGTGATCCTTTAAGTCCTTATCTCTTTATTATATGTGCCGAAGGTCTATCTGCCCTTTTAAGGAAAGCTGAGTCAAGAGGGGATATTCATGGTATTAGCATTTGTCGAGGTGCCCCTACAGTTTCTCACCTGTTCTTCACTAATGATAGCTTCTTTTTTTTCAAAGCTTCTTCAAATGAATGTAGGCATATCAAGTGGATACTCTCCATTTACGAGGAAGCTTCGGGTCAAGCTATTAATTTTCAGAAGTCTGGTGTGATGTTTAGCTCAAATACGACACCCGATGTTAAACAGGAAACTAGCTCGATTCGGGGGGTCTCTCAACCTATTGATCATGGTAGGTATCTGGGTCTGCCTTCTTTAATCGGGAAGAACAAAAAACAAGTGTTTGCTTTTCTAAAGGACCGCCTCAGTAAGCGTATCCATAGCTGGACAAATCACCTGCTCTCCCAACTGGTAAAGAGATTTTTCTAAAGACTATTGCTCAAGCTCTCGCTACTTTCTGTATGAGTGTTTTTCTACTTCCTAAAGGTATTTGTGATGATCTGCACAAAATGATGAATGCTTATTGGTGGGGTTCTTCATCAGGCAATCGATCTAAAATTCATTGGGCTAGATGGGAGAGACTCTGTGCTCCCAAGAAGTTGGGTGGTATGGGTTTCCGCGATTTACACTGTTTTAACCTTGCTATGCTATGCAAACAGGGTTGGCGTTTCCTTACTCATCCGAATTCGCTGTCAAGTAAGTTATTTAAGGCAAGGTACTTCCCAAATTGCAATTTCCTTAACGCCACAGAAGGTCGAAACCCTAGCCTAATTTAGAAAAGCATCTTCTCGGCCAAGCATTTATTGGGTAAAGGGGCTCGCTGGCGAGTGGGCAATGGTGATTCGATTTCAGTGTTCAAAGATCCTTGGCTAAATCGTGATGAGGATTTCTTTGTGCGCTCACCCCCGCTAAGCGGCATGGAGGATATGAAGGTTAGTGCTCTTTTTGATTATGCAAATTCAAGTTAGGATTGTTTGTTTGTTAACGGGGTTTTAGCTCCAGAAGACGCATCTCAAGTCTTCAAAATCCCAATTTCACCTTTGCTGGAGGCCGATCATTTTTGTTGGCAATTTATCAAGAATGGGGTGTACAGCGTTAAATCAGGCTATAGAGTTGCCACCGACCAGTATGCCCAGCTCTCTTCTTATATGGTTGAAGGGCATTGGAATTCTATCTGGAATGCTCAGATCCCCCCGAAGATCAAGAACTTTCACTGGAGGCTGCTGCGTGATTTTATCCCTTATAAACAAAGACTTTACGACAGAGGCGTATCACTGGATGTTTCCTGCAACAGATGTGGTCTGGTGGAAACTTTAGATCATCTGTTTCTCTCTTGCCCGTATGCTAGAAATGTTTGGGCTGCTACAGGCATTTTTTTGCATGGTGATGATATTAAATCATACGTCTCCTCTGTATTAGCTGGTAATGAGTCTGATATTGGAAATCGATTTCTGGTAATTTGCTGGAGCATTTGGTTCCACCGAAATTTATTGTGTTGGGAACAAAAGGTTACTCTCCCTAATGTAGTTGTGATTTTTGCGGATGGTTTTCTCAAGGATTGGCAAGAGGCTAAACATGCTTTTAATCAGTTTCATCCGAGCTGTCACAGTGCTCCTCGTTCTCACACTTGGTGTAAACCTGAGCTAGGTTGGTTGAAGTGCAATGTTGATGCCTCAGTTTTGATGAGAGATAACAGTTTAGGATTTGGGGTTGTTCTCAGAGATGATCAGGGTCAGTTTGTGAAAGTTTTTTCGGGTCATATCCCAGGTTGTGTGGAAGTTTTAATGGCTGAAGCAATTTTTATTAAAGAAGCGTTGGCTTGGCTCAAGAATACAAACTGTGACAAAATTGTTCTGAAGTCGGACTGTTTAGAAGCGATCAATAATCTTCAGAAGTCTTTTGGTAATTTGTTAGAGGTAAGTGTAGTGTTTGCTGAATGTTTGTCATTGATGGCTCACTTCCAACACTTGTCCGTTCAATGGACTTCGCGGAGTGCTAATAAAGCTGCTAATTCGTTAGCAAGGGTTGCTTTATTACATGCAAACCGTTTTGTTTGGGAAAATATCCCTAGTAGTATTGTTTCTGATGTTCGTTTTGATTCTTCCACTTCTGTTTTCAATTATGAAGAAGCTTAGGTCTGGGTGTATAGGGTAAAGCCTATTGGCTTTGGGTTTAGTTTGCTTCCTCAGTATTGACGTCTCGTTTTGCTTAAATGAATCTCTTTAGTTTTAAAAAAACCAATGGGATATTGCAGATTGTTTTGAAGTAGATTAATACGTAACACACATTACATTGGTCAGAAGGGATTAACGATTAAAGGATAAAATCCCAAACAATTGAGGCAGATATAACCAGTTGAACAGTTTTATATAAACTGTACAATTAATTAAACGACACATCATCAACACCTACGTTCAAACCATGCAAGGAATACTTCCAATCCATCCAAATGTCCTTTCGTTGAAGCCATGCAAAGATTCATGGAACTAATCGTGTCATGCCACATCATCAATGTAAGCCATGACCAACATACCATGCAAATGGTTATTAACGAAGCTTCACTTCGCAACTTATATCAATTAATCCCAATCGTGATAATGTATAGTATTTGTGATTTCATAGCACCAATGGGACAAAGAGACTGAAGGAACCGTGTAAACCTCCCCTACCAAAAGGAATCGACATTCTCGTAAGTATTTCTTGATCACATCTTCAAATTGCCATAAAGAAGTGTCATTTTTCTACGTTGCATACATTGCATCTTTACCCTTTCACTTAACAAGAAATCTAGTCTTTTGATTCTTTTTATGTTGTCCCAGTCGTCTATAATCAATCATCTTTTCAACTTCATCATCACATTGGACTTACACATTTGGAGGTGCACGTCTTTGCTTACTCCTCTTTGATTCCTCATCATCCTGATAAAACATGTACAAGTAACTCACATGGAACATAGGATGAACTTTCAGCCTTTTGGGTAATTTAAGTTAATAAGCCACCTTACCAACTTTCTCGATAACCTCAAGCAAACCATCATATTTTGAAATAAGGCCTTCGTGCGCTGATTTTCCATTGATTTTCTTCCATATTTGAGGTGTTAATTTCAGCAGCACCTTGCTACCCACATCAAAGTCTAGTAGACATCTATGCTTCTTAGCATACTTCTCCATTCTTCTTACGACTTTCCGAAGGCTATCCTTTGCGTCATCCAGGAGTTCTTGTCAATCTCTTACAAATTTGTAGCCAACTGGAAAGGTTGATGTCTCAGGATCAATTTAAAGGGACTTTTCTTGATTTCGGAAGATCGATGAAGATTATAAGCAAATTCTGCACTATCCCAAAGATTCAGCTAATTTGTCTGACTTGCACTCGTATAGTGTCGTAAGTAATCTTCCAACAATGCATTTATCCTTTCCGTCTACGCATTGGTTTTAGCTAGGATGATTAGTAGTAAAAAATTTAAGTTTAGCTCCCATCATATTAAACAAGGCTATCCAAAATTAACTCATAAATTGTGAATTTCTATTTCTCTCATATCTGTTAGAAAACCAAAGTGTTTAACAACATTTCAATAAAATAAATCAGTTGTTATCTCTATTGTACATGACGACGATGCAACGATAAAAATAGCATACTTTGAAAACCAATCAAACAACTAACACTGAAGCTTTGCCATTTATCTTCAAAAATCCCACAACAAAATCCATAGATGTCGATATCTATGGTCTTTTCGGAATAAGGAGGGATTGAAGTAGTCCTGCCTCTTTTTGCCTCTCCACTTTGTCTTGTTGACATATTAAATACGTTTTGCAATAAGTTTTGATGTCTTGCTCCATGAGCGGCCAAATATAAGATTTAGACAGAAGTGTTATCATCATTTCTCTACCAGGATGTCCTACCCATAGAGAATCACGTGACTCCTTTAATAAATCTCTCCGCTAATATTATTTAGTGACTCCATCTTGCACTTCTTGCACCAATTGATAGTAAACCGCATCAAACATTTCACCTTGTCAAATTATGTCTATAAAGTTTGCCTCAATTATGGACAGATTATACAGTGCAGTCACAATTTCCTTCCAACTAAGTGCATCTGCCACCTGATTGCTTCCTCTAGGATTGTGTTCCCAAATGAAGTTGTATTCCACCAAGAATTCCTACCACCTAGCTTGCTTGGCTGATAACTTTTTCTGTACTTTAAAGAAAGTATTTACTACATTATCCGTTCTCACAACAAACTTAGGACCCAATAGATAGGCATGCCACACCCTTAGGCAGTGAACTACTTCCACCAATTCCTTTTTATGTATCGAATATTTTTGTTCCGTTTAATTCAATTTCCTACTTTCAAAAGCCATAGGATGCCCCTCTTGAACTAACACACCCCTAACTACTTTATCATATGCATTAGTGTGAACTTCAAAGGGGAGCCTAAATTTTGGCAGTCGTTTAATTGGCTCCAAGACTATCGCCTGAGACTCTCCCTTCAGTTGTCTTTAAGTTATCATCTAATAAACGATGTAGTTTTGACATTAGAAAACATTAGAAATTGAGGGTTAGGGCATTCATCCCTTCATATTGATACCCATGGGGAAGCAACCGGTGAGGATGAAGGTAGTAGTTTATGCACTGTCTTCATTTCAGCAGAAAGTGATGCCAGGTCTATGAAAGATATCACCTCTAAGATCCACCACAAGGTCTCCGAGAATTGGATCAGCACCACCCTTCTCCTTACTCCTATCATGGGCACCTACACGTATCAATCTTGTTTCTTCTCTCTAATGTTTTTTTGGATCTCCAATTCCATTTTTTGTATGTCTATTTAGAGGTCTGCGTTTGCTTGCGTACAAGAGCATATCCATTCGTTCCACATGGATGGGCGAATTGAAAGTAATCAATCTATTGCCATTATTTTATAATTTTTAATATTGTACACATGTTGCTGAGTGTTATCTTTTGTTGTGGGTTTATAATGCACTAAAAATATGCATTTTTGTTTTGTTTTGTTGGGTGGGAAACTAGTTTACTGGATTTCATTAATACTCTCCTTTATGATTCTCAAGCCAGCCATGCTTTCTTAAAATTCTTTTTAACTATAAGACACTACTATGAGTATATTATTAGTTTCCCTTGAATTTCTTTTTGCGAGTCTATGTCAGAAGTTTTAGTTAACCATACTTTTTTTTCTTTTACCTCTTGTAATTTCTACAGGTATGTGCAAAACTACAAGGAAAAGGAGAAGTTGGCACACCGGTACTGAGTTTGGAAAGACCTTGTACCATCCGTGTTTGAATTAGGAAATAAGCTCCATGTTTTGCTGTTATTACAACTGACAAACTTTTTACCAACTTATGCTCTGGACAATTCCCGTTCTAGAGTGCTCTTTTAACTTTAACATTTTATTGATATTGCATGAGAAAAAGGTATTATTGTGCGACTATAAGATTCAGGGTCCTTAATTTGAACTTTACTAGATTAAAGTGAAGTACCACAGACGAGAAAAAAGGTACCCCACTCATAAGTTTTGGTAGCAATGGTCCTGTTAGAGCTTGCAGGAGAAAGACAGAAGATGATTTGAAAACTGAACAAGTCTCTTTCCTTGCGCTGATTTATGTTTGTCCAGGGACATTCATAGATGACTTTGGTCGTCAAATTTTCACCCTTTGAATAAGGTATAAGATGCATTAGTATCTTCACATCCATCTAGAAAAAATTGCATCAAATCCTGGTATAGTGTAAAAGATCCATCTTGTAGGAGCCTATCTTCATAGAGGCTTTAACTTGGAACAATCTCTGTTTCGGTAAGGTAGGGCCCTAGTACCGCATATTTTGTAGCTAAACTTTATAAAATGATATCGATTACTGCAGTTTTGACTTACTTAACAAAGGATAGCGGTTGGTCTAAGGACTGGAATTTTTTTTAGGCGTCCCACTTTAAGGGCTTAGGGCTCGTTTGGTTGAGCTTTTATCAGTAGAGCTTTTATCAGTAGAGCTTTTGTCAGTAGAGCTTTTTGAGAAGAGTTTTTTTTAAAAGCCAGTTGACTGTTTGGTTGTCAATTAAAAAAACAGTTGTTTTAAAAGAACTTTATACAATATATTGTTTTGCAACATATTTATAAAAATCACTTTTATTAATTTTAACTATATTAATGTTTGGATATATTTTTAAAATTTTGAAATGAATTATTATGTATGTATGTATGTATCATTTTAAATTTAATTTATAGTGTTTTAAAGAATTCTAAAAGAGATAAATAAATAATTTTTATTAAATACTTTTGAATATTATATATATATTTCTTATGTGTAAAAACTGTTGTAAAACTTTCTGCATTTCTGTTTTTTGTGGAAGCCTTCAGTCAAAGAGGTATTCCACGTACTTTTGACCAACTCTTTTAAGAAATGAGTAAAAATTCTGACAGTTATATAAGCACCCTCGAGGTACAACACCCAATCTGTCTTTCGCTGCATGAAATATCTCCATCTCCAAAGGTTATTTTTCTACTTGACTATAAATTTTGAATCATTTCCTCACTTTTCTCTTTGGAGCCTTTTTACATGGAGAGCTAAACTTATACACTAAACATACCTCTTCACTTTTCATCTTGGTTTGCTATCTCAAAAGAAACAAATGCAATTCATTAACAAACATTGATTTATGATATTTCTCTCTTAAATTGAATCTCCAAGCAAAATTCGCTTCTCTACTCTCAAAGCAGTTTGACATCATAAATGAAATTTTACTTCCGTACAAGACGCTGCAATATAACCATCCCTCACTTCACAAATAGAGCACTACCTATCTCTTTTTCAAAATAATTAAACCAAAAATTAAATATTTATATCAGAAAACAAAATTATAGAACATAATCATCAGGAACTAACGATACAAGAGGTGGTAAACAATGGTTCTCAAGGTGAGATTTGATGGAAGATGAAGCGAAGTACAAGTCCAGAACAAAGTATATCACTTTCTGTGAAGTAAGACTGAGACTTTATGATACCGAACCACACCATACAGAGAAGGATATCGAAATCACGATATAAAAGGAAAACCCATTTTAGCAAGTAAGCGGACAATGGTCAAGCACGTACATATGTGCTTCAGTTGGTGAATCAGAACACGAGAACCAAACTCTGCTTCGAACTTTAAAAAAATGGAAGAAACCCAGAACGGAAACACTTAACTCCACCGACACCAACTCAAGACAGAATCTCTAAAAACACGAAATGGGTTAAAAAGGAAAACAAACTGTTGGCTCTCGAAAAAGTGGAAAGAAAAAAAGGATGACACGTCCGCTTTCTTCTTTTTCACTGATGCCCGAAAATGATACAAGTCTCAAAAGTTCAGTGAAGATGGAAAATAGCTACTAACTCCTCGAAAAAAATGTGGGTCGGAATAAGTTAGGAGAAGAAGAAACTATGTGACTGGATTGATCCTCTACTCTCGATAATGGAGATCTAAATTTAAGACGGTTGGCTATGGACTATGTGTTTAAAGATTAGTGTGTGATTGATGAGACAACCAAATGGGTTTGTTTATGGTGTTGGAGCGGCGAAGTCAGCTTTCAGTGGCCGGAGAAAATGGGCCGACGGTGGTGGGTGAGAGAGAGAAGTGAAAATATTCGGTTCGAGGTGTCACTTAAAAGGCAAGACATTGAAAAAGAAAAGATAGTCGTGGGTGTTTTCAGAAGATAAGTTGCGAGTGATTAGAGAAGATAGTCGTGAGTGTATGAGTGAACTGAAGAAACGAAAGAGAGGATTTAAAATTTGATATGTACGTAACTGACGGAAAATCAGCTTTCCGAAAAAGCTCAAATTTGGGCTTTTCTGAAAAGCTCCAAATTTTAACTTTTTAAAAAGTTGTATTTTAACTTTTTCAAAAGCTATTTCTACTTCAAAAATACTTTTGAAGTTTGCAGCCAAACACTCATCTTTTTTTTAAAATAGCTTTTACGGTAGAAAAAAGTGCTTTTGAAGTCTCCAAAAGCTGAACCAAACAGACACTTAGTTGCTTGTTTGATTACGGATTTGGATAACTTGCTAGGGCCACTTACATGAAAATTAGAATTACTCTGGTCCTACTTGATTTTGATTCGTGCTTGCCTGTGCTTATCTAATTAGTATTACATATTCTAAACGATTTAATTTACTTGACCTCTAATAATTTGCATTAATCTTGAGGATGACATCTCAAATGAATATAGCGACTTGTACCCTGATATATCTGTTCAAGTTGAAGCTTCATTTGACCTGGCTCAGTCCCTATATCCATCCGGCCCAACCCAACCATCCTATCCGAACCGGGAGTGTTTAAGAAATTGTTTCCATGGTATATAGAGAAGTATAGCTAGCAGCAAGATTCTGAGTTGCACGAGAAAGAATATCGAGAGCTATAGGGTGGAAAGCCATGGAACCCTTTGTAGTAATTCAATAAGTTTCAGACACTCAATTCCTCTCACGTTTTTCCTTTAATCGTTAGTTATGAGAGGATATTTTGTCACGTTAGTCGGGTTTATTGGGTTATTTAGCCAAATATATTCAACTTATAACTTGATCTAACTAGGTACCAATATGAATATTAGATATCTAAATCTTTATATTCATATTTTTAGTTGAAGTCATCACAATACATAGGTTTTAGAAAGTGATAAACATTAGGGTCCGATAGAAGAAATGAAAAATATTTCTTAATAAAATGGTGAATTTTAGCTCAATAAACTGATTAAATAGTTGTTGATCGATTATATGCATATAAATATATAATATGTTTCGTGTTTATTGTTACATTTGATCTCCCATCTTTTGTTAGACACAGTCGTTTTAACTTACTAATTAGATCCAATCCTGCTTTCTCAAATTCAAGACTAGATGATTGTCACTGAATCAATCTTCTTTTGAGTTCCTTAATTATTGTGTTTTTGGGGATCTTCTTTTAAGAAGTTGTTTCAAGATTTTCTATTATTACAATCCCTTTCTCCAACACTTTGTCACCAACAAGTACCATGATCTATGAGATTTTGAAATTTTAGAATTAAATATAAGATATTTAATAAATAAGAAATAATATGAGATATTAAATCTTTTAGAGTATAATTACTATTTTAATTAAATTACTAAAATGTTCAAAACTTATTATAAATAGACTTATGCTTTAAATGAGCTAACAATTTTGCCTAACAATCTCTACAATAGTTTTAGACTACTCTAAACATATTTTGTAGATATTGTCGAGATTGAATACTTGTACGACTACGAAGAATTGAGATAAACTAATTTAAAAAACAGTTTAATAAAAGCGTCAAAGATTATGCATGTACAAATTATGGTTTATGATTTATTATATTTTATATGTTAATCACATTATAAAATGTTAAGTAATCTTGACTTTTAGAAAATTATGCAAAAAAAATTCATATTTATACTGATGTGTGTGAGTTAGAATCCCGCCCCAATTTCTTAATACGATGTATTTGCTAAATCTTGTATTAACAAGATATATTCTGCGTTGAATTTTCACTCAATAGCTCATTAACAAGTTCAGCTACTAGAGAGACTTTACTTTTATCTCCCTGTATGCTTAATAGAACTTGGGTTTCAATCCTGAGAACAGATCCTCTGTCTCATTTAATTCTGTCTTATTCTGTCTACACTAAAAATAGCGTCAGTTTCTCAAGAAAATTTACGTCCAGTCTTTCTAAATTTGTTCCATGATGGCAAACACTAGCTCAATTCCAGGACTTTAACTCCACCAGTTGGAACTTGTTTAATGCCAAACATTCATAAAAGGTTGTCATAATGTCCACCAACAGCAATTGAACCAACCTGTTCTCGCATAATAAGTTTATCACCCTTAGCATGGCAACAAATCATATCATCATTAGCCAGGAGAAAGATATGGGAGCTAAGGAGAGGACAAAACAATTAGACAGCTCATCAAGAAACAAAAAGTGTATCCATGTTTCATTTACCAGCAATAAGGATTATATGCCAACATTTCATAAGTCGTGATCGAGCATAAATGTGTTGTGTTAGGTTTATTTATATTAATATCATATATAAGCCTTCACAACCACCTCATAAGTTCTGACATTAGCTTTACTCTTAAAAATATGAAAGTAAAGGAATAAGAAACCATATCAACATTTCAAGATCCTTGTTTTCTCACAAATATCTTGATACTTCAAATGATATTTCATGGTTTGACTAATGGCTTTTATCCAAGAGCAAGTTCACATTCTATTACGTACTAAACTATCATAGTTTCAATTTGCGACCATTACCACGATTTTCTGCAGTTGCACTAGTATCATTCGTAATCACCATAATCCCCTGCAATAATGCAGCATAACCCGCAGTCCACAATTTAAACCTTGTAAACTATTAAAATATCAGACACTTTAATGATTAGCATTGTTTCAGATCATACGAATTCATGGTTTTAACAACTTGCTCTAGAGTTAATATTTTGTGGGCAAGTGTCATTTGATGCCTCTGAAAAGGCAGTATGGAGGGCATCACTAAGACCCAAAGTAACCAAATTATGCAAGTAGTCCATTGCAAGTTAACTAAAAGCATAGTATCAAATTCAGTTATTATGAGTCAAAAATCACATATCGGCTTGCTCTTTGGCATCTTTGTGCTTACAAATGCATCATTTTTCAGGGTAAAGAGAAGTTTTCATATTGACAACATACTGACTCTTCTAGAGAGATTGACGAGGGGAAAAGAGAAGGAGAAGCATTCTAGAGACAAAGTAGGATGAGATATAGTTAAGAGCGTAAAGTTTTTGGGAGTATGAATATTTTGTTAACACCTTGAAAATTTCATAAAACTCACCTAAGCATTGTTGAGTTCGTTAATAACCACGAACTAATGTAATCATTTTCCCTTGCTTCTAACCAAGGGCGGATCTAGAAATTTTTTTGAGTGGGGGCAAAATTTTATTAAGGACAATTTTTTTTTAATGGGAGCAAAATTTTAATAGGAATAAAATTTTATTTTATTTAACGAGGGCAAAACTTAAAATAATAATTTTTTTATAAAGGATTTGTTGAAGGCAGTGGGAACAAGTGCCCCCACTTGCCCCCATTGTAGATCCGCCCCTACTTCTAACAAGTACATAACTCAGTTGGATGCAAAACTAGGTTTCAACAGCTAGTAATTATGACATAGGCCGTTTGGTGAATGACTTATCAGTCAAAAATTAGTTGATTGATCATGTTTAACTTATTGACTATTTTAAACAGCTACTCATTGTGTTTGGTAATCAGCTAATTAGGCCCTTTGGTTAACTTGTATCAGCATATTAGTCAATCAATAGGTCAATTGATGTCCTATATAAAGACTTCATTTTGTTTAGAGAATATGATCAACCTCACCCAATTTATTCAATCGATATCCTCGCCAAAAATGTTTTTATCTTATGAAAAGTACATATTGTCAACCCAACTCCACTATAGAACAACCTAAGTCACCATTCACAACATTAAATAGTGCATTAGGTTACTATATATCAATGAAAAATCATTACTCATAACACTTTTAACGTACATCAATTTTTCAAAGGTATAAAATCATTCCTTTAACAAAATTGGATTCAGATACACTTAAAAGTTTCTCAATGTGAAAGAAAAACATTCAAAAGGCTTTTTCTTTAAACCTTAACCAAATTTGTTTCTCGAAATGGAAAATTTTATATGTTAAAACCTAAAAATGAATGATCATGCAACTTTGAACCCCTAGTGAAATTGAAATGAATAAAATAAAGGTTTAGAAGAAAAGATACGTTGATCTTGACCCAAATTTTCTCTTGCTCATCCATAATCTTGTGATTCATACTATCTTTTGTGATTTGGCCAGTTCTCCACTTGATCTTGCCTTGTTCAACCATTTCTCCTTGATGATAGCTCAATCTTGACTCTTGATCTTATTTGTAGGAGTGCAACAATTTAAATTTATTCATCAAACATGAGCTGAGTAGTTTATCTGATATGGTAAAAAGAGTAAGACTTTGTATATTAGTAGTATAAATACTCATATACTGAACCCATCCCTAAACTCAATTGACCCACTTGTTTAAAGCTAATTACATGTGCTGCAAGTCTCAAAGGAATTATTTCCCTTTCCCTCTGCAACAAAATTGTAACCACTAAAATTGATGAGTAAACTCACTAACTAAACCCGTTGAGATTAATGCGCTTCCATAGAGGATTCTGAATCTCTACGGTCTTGAGATCCATTTTCTGAAGTAATCCTTCAGCGTTTTTAATGAACCTATAACGTATTATACATTTGCAAGAAATCTTTCTGCGGCATCCAATTTGTATAAACCGCTGCCAAAAAAATCAGGTTAAATGCAAAGACAAGCTGCAACTGCAAACAACACTGTAAAAAGAATTAGGCTAAGCCTAATACAATATGAAATGGTTATAGAGGAGGATAGAAATAGGACGACAAGGAAAAGCAAGCCTCCAATAGTAGCAACCGTCCTTTGAGAGATCTTAGATGCTAGCATGCTTCCTCCTACCACTGCTAGGCATGTACAGTACAGATAGAGCCCCCACAGCAAACCCAACAGCATTTTTATGTGTTGCCAGCTGAAGCACACAAATTATTATAGTTATGTGCAAATTGTGGACTCTGGAGGATAAATATAGAGCATTTGATATCATCAAAATAGCTTATTTGGATACTGCAATATCAATGAATGAGGCAATGTATATCATAATGCTAATAGTCTCCATATAACAACTCTTTAGACAAATTCTCATCTCGCATCTGGAGCTACTATGAAGTTTTTTGTTGAGGAATACGTAAAGATGTTTATATCCACTATTAAGTTTGAGTTAAGCACAAAGTTCTGCACAAGGGTTAAGCATCGGCAACATGTCCAGTATCCAGAACTTGATTTCTTCTTTTAAGCATTTGGGTGATCCAAGTCTTTCGAAATTTCAGCTAATAAGACTAACCAAGAACCAACTTTCATTCACTAGAACCATTGCGAACATAGTATACAGTTAGTGAAACAATTAACTAAAACTTTGAGATCCTAATTATTCAAGGCACAGCAAGGGAACAGATCTGCTTTTGCAGTGCATGTATACTGGAAACAAAGACAGAGTGAACTAAAGAAAACAAAATCAACTTACAGCAATTGTTGCAATCTGGCTACGATCACCCCACTCAGCTAGAAAGGTCAAAATAAAGGACTAAAAATTATAAGGAAATTGTTTTAGAAAGTTTGCTTCATCAGAAAATACATAAAACACTAAACAAGATAAGGTGAGTTAACTGTTAACAAATGCTAATAAAAATCAGCATATAACTTACATCAGACCAAATTTAAGAACAAAGATTCAACTCTATCAAGCAACTGAAGTGACAGTATTAATGCGGATGAATCAACATACCTCCAAAAAGATTGGTGTACAAAATCTCAAAAAGAAGCGGCGATAAGCTGTTTTCCCCTGTCCGCCCTCTAGTTTTTCTTCTATCTGAACAACGTAAATGATGACGAGAAAGCCATGGTGATTAAAGGCATAATCAAAGGAAGAGTAGGAACATAAATCTGAGCCAAATAATGCTATCAAAAGAAACCTTTCAAACAATGGGTTAATTACAAGTGGACTCTGTGGTTTTCTACTTCTTTATTTATTCCCTTTGAGAACTGTCGCATGACCCCCTAACATTTGACTGAAAGTGTAATAAGCTGGCACAGGTACCTTTTGCAGCCAAATCCTAAGCTGGCTTAGGATTTTCAAAGCCAGTTTTAATTATTATAACGTTATTTCAAACCAAGTCTAAAATAAGAAATTATTGTTTTGTGTTTTTCTCTTTGTTCTTATTAAGAAAAAATTAATAATAATCAAGAATTTAATCATATTATTTAATATCATTAATAAATACATAATTTAATAATAATAATAATAAGTAGAGAATTAATAATTAAAGCTCATTTTAAACAATTAAATTAATAAGAATAATTATAGAACCATAATAAAATTTAAAAATAATATAATGGTGAATAATAATAAGAAATATAAAATTAGTACAACTTATAATAATTGTGACAATAATTTGTAAAATAACAAATTATAAGGAAATTAGAATTATTATATGTGAAAACAATTAAAATAATAAGAATGATTAAAGAAGATAACATTTTATTATTAATTATAATATAATTTATAATAAAAATTCTTCAAATCCTCTAAAATTAAATCTGATGATAAGGAATAACAAAAAACAAGCATATTTTTCCTTATTATTATTATCAAAATAAAATTAATAATAATCGGAGATTTAGTGTTAATATTTAATATCAATAATAAATTAATAATTTATTATTAAGTAGAGAATTAATCATTAAAGCCCATTTTATACAGTTAAATTAATAAGAATAATTAAATAACCATAATAATTTTAACAGTAATAAAATGGTGAATAATAATAACCCATACAAAATTAGCACAACTATTAATATTTCTTGCAATAATTTGTAGAATAATAAATTATAGGAAATTACACTTATCATATTTCAAAACAATTAAAATAATAAGAATGATTAAAGAAATATAATGTATTTATTATTATATAATTTATAATAACTATTATGTAAATTAGTCTTATTATTATTATAATATTATTAATATTATAAATCCATAGATAAATAATTACATAAAACTTCCAATTGTTAATATTTACATAAGCCCATTCTCGCGAGGCTGGCCATTTCAGCTAGACTCGCGAGGGAGATGCCCTCGCCCTCGTGAGACTGCCCTGAAGTAATTTTTTGTTGTTTTTATTTATGTAATTATTTATCTATGAATTTATAATAATAATAATTAGTAGTATACGTTATTTTTGCTGCAACTCCAAAATAACCTGATTTTTTGGAATATGGTTTTGTTGCTTGTTCCGTCTAAGAACCAAATTAAAAATAATCAGCAATTTATTGATGTTATTTAATATCAGTAATAAGTAAATGATTTTTTAATAATAAGAATAAGAGTAAGTAGAAAATGAATCAATATCAAAACTTTAAAAAATTCATTAATAAGTGTAGCGCCCCCTTACCGTAGGGTACACACCGAGACGCCTGTGGGTCATCCCGATACATATTCTACAATAAGGAGGCTACGACGATCAATCAACGCTAATGTTATGAATCTGCATCGCCTTGATGACGGATGGGAACTTTGGAATGGGCTATCAGGTATTGGTTGACATCAAGATGCTGCTTTAGGATATTTTTAAATTTATAAAATAGTCCTAAATTTTTAAAAATTGCAAAATAGTCAATCTTGATATATTATACAATTTATCAGTATACTTTACTAGTTATCGCTTACATCAACCATGCTTTCAAAAATCTTAATAATAAGTAATAATGACAATTAATTTGAAATAACAATAATTTTAAATATTTTACATATAAATAATAACCACAATTAATATAAAAAGACAATCATCATCATACAATTATAAAACTAAGAATAATACAAAGCATTTAAAATATTACAATCTTACAATTTCATCATTATAATACAAATATTATTTAGTTTATTTATACAAAGTTTTAAAATTAAGTTATTAAATATAAAATTTCAAAAATTTAACACTAAAATAAAAAATTTAAAATAATTATTTTATGAAAAGTATAATTTTAATTTTAATATTACACTAAAATCAAATATTTAAAAGAGTTTATTTGTTTTAAGTATTTTAAAATATTTATTTTAAATTTAAAATTAACTAATCTAAAATTTTAGTTGACTTCCATTAATTTTAGAGTTTAATTTATACCACATAATTTTAATTATTTTATAAGCACCTTTTATGTACTCTACATTTTATAACACCTTTTAACTAGAGAAAGATGGACTTTAATGAAATTATATAAAATATATTGTTATTAAATATATAAAGCAAAACTGCATTAATGTTAACATATAATCACTTCAAAGTCTTAATCTTTACGTCAGTAAAACTTTTATTGAAATCCAATTATTATAGAATTTTACTAACATATTTTAATTTAAAATATTTTTAATAAAAGGAAAATTACTGATTTCTAATATATAAAAATTTCCTAAATCTACTTTTCTAAAAATAATAAATTAATTAACTTTAATAATATGTTTTGATTTAATTGAATTAATTAATTTATAGTATATATATATATATATATATATATAAACAATAAAAAATTAGGTCTTATTTCAAGACCTAATTTCACTCTCTCTTTCTACTAGTTTCTACCCCTCTCTCTCTCTCTCTCTCTTTTTCAGTTTTTCTACTCTACTTCTCAGCCGCCACAATCATCTTCGATTAGCTGTTTATTTTGTTTATGTTTCATTGCGGTTGATTTAGTTATACTTATACCCATTTGAAAAATTCTCCTTTTCAACAAAAGCTGTGGTTTTTTTTTCTAATTTTTCCAGTGGCTTCGGTTAAGTCTCCGGTGGCTTCCTTTCGGTGTCGCGGTGCTGTGGTGTGGAGGCGAGGACTGGAGAAGGTGGTGATGGTGTCGGGTCTGTATGGAGGAAATGACGAATGATGAAGCGAAGTCGGCGAGAATTGGAGTAGGAAGCGAGCGTCGAGGAGGAGACCGATGGCGACAGTAGGAAGACGAGAGGCGACCTGCGCCGGCGAGGAGGAGCAGCGCGATAGAGAGATGAGAGGGAGAGGAGATCGGCTGTGTGGGGGGAGAGATGAGAGACCGAGTGTTGGGGCGGGGGTTTAAATTTTTAGGTTTAAAATTTAAAATTTTGCAATTTAGTCCCTGCACTTTTTCAACTTTACGGTACCGGCCGGTATTTTTCAGTATGGACGGTACCGGCCGGTACCGACCGAAAACCATCGGTACTGGCCGTTATTTTTGGCCAGTACGGTGGTCGTCCGTTCCGTTCCAGATTCTGGCCAGAACGGTACGTTCCGGCCAGATCCGTCCGGAACGGAATGGATCCCATAACCGTTCCGGCTAGATCCGTCCGGAACGGAACGGATCCCATAACACTGGTCACTACAATACTCTCATGGCATCATAACTATAGAAATCACTAAACTTAGAAACTGAATCACTTTTTCATATCATTTCATCAATGTTGTGACTGAACGCCTGTACTGTCCTAATCTGGGCACATTAATAAGTGAGCCTGAGGCTCTAAACTGTCCTAATTGGGCGCATTAACATTGAGCTTATAGCTCTGTACTGTCCCTTTCAGGGCGCATTAAACGTTGAGCATATAGCTCTGAACTGTCCCTTTTCGGGCACATTAAACATTGAGCCTTTAGTTCTGAACTGTACCTTCTCGGGCTCATTAAGTGTTGTACGCGTCTTAGGGGTAGGAGAGCTCTCTGGGTATACACTACTTCCCACGAGTCTTAGAGAAAGGAGAGCCCTCTGGGTATGCACTATTCTCTTAACAATCACAAGGCTATTTCCCAGTAGTCGAGCTTGTAGCTCTCGGTGGCAGCTCCAGTCACAACCGTTATTAATCAATCATTCATGGAAATTCATTATCACAATATTACTAAAATCACATTGCCATCAGGACCCATTTATTAAAATCAGACATAACGTTCTCAATCATGCATCTTATCATACAGTAGCAATTTATCACATTCACAAACTGTTTACGCTTCAATATCACAATCCCTAATCCCTCGGACCTTCGGTCTGAAGTTACAATCAAATAATTCACATATACCCGTCATTCATCTTTACAGAACTATAAGTGCAGAACTTTAACAATTAAGATTGTGGAAACCAACTAGGTTACTCACCTGTAACTTCTGAGCTACTGCCTGGAAGTCCTAGCAATATCAGTAGAATGTCGTTCCAACGGTGCCTCTATAACAGTCAAACAATTTCTCATTACTAAATGCACAATCAGAATGATTCAATGATGCACATGTCGCAATTAAAAGATGTACGATGCATATTCGTGACCTTCCCGACGTAAATTCCCAAATTCCACTGTCTTTTGTCTCGAAACAATTTTTCATACTATAGACAATACCACATTTAGACAATATCCTTAAATTCTCAAGAAAGACCTCAAAGCTAAAATTACTATTCATTTGATCAAATTCACCCATTATACTAAGTTTCTCAAACCCCAAAAGCATTTCATTTATTTCAGAAGTCTCCAAATCATACTCCAATTATCGTACAATAACACTTAGGTTGAAATAAAAACATATCCTCAACTTTCATTCAATAATGAGATCCTACTAAATTGAATTCAAACTTTCTCACTTCACCTTAATTGTATACCTCTCTCTCTAGTTAATAACGAATAAAAAATCACTTCAATTGAAGGTCTACATCATTAGTTATGACCCAAAAACTAAATTATATCAGTTCAGAAAACAGGGGCTAGCCGAGGCCACAGGACGCTCGTCGCGGTGTCTAACACAGTCGTCGCGACGTCCCACACGCTCGTTGCAACGTCAAATAAACTGCTCGTCGCGACGAAAAATCAATTATTCGTCGCGACGAGGCCCTCACGCACGTCGAGACGTGTGGGATCCCGATCGTCTTCTCCGACCAGATTTCACCCATTCTCTCTCTAAAAATTAGTCATAACTCAACACAACTACCCAATCTTTCTCATTAAACATCATAAATGCATTTAACTAACAAATAAATAACATATAAAGAGATCACTTACCTAATCAAGCTCTCACTCTTAAAACTTTCGAAATCTTCCTCAACTCTTCAACCCCTATGGCTCCCACTCAAAACCTCACAAATCTTCATCATCTTAAGGGTTAAGGGTTGATCTTGCACACAAAGAAGAAGCAAGCAAGAGAACAACGAAGAATCACACACAAGGAGGAGGAAACAAGAATCACTCGAAGGAAGAAGAAAGCGTGCCCTAGGAGAGAAGAAATGAGTTTCCAGCCAAAGTGGTATAAGAATTCTTCAAAAGGAAAAGTCAAAAGCCTAAGGCATTAGGGTTGAACAAAAGGCTTTCAAACCTAGGAACTTGTCACTAATCAATACCTCGAGCATAATTAAAATTTCTCCTCTTTTCAGATTCCATTTCTAGTCAAATTTGTCCTCAAATTTTAATGGCTTCACATTTTTATTCCTAAAAACATGTGTCTAAATTTCCATCGCCATTGGACAATTATTCGGTACTATAAAGTCAATCAGTCCGTCACTTGCAAAATTCTTCGGTCCGGACTTTTACTCTCAAAATTTTCAGAAAATTTTCCTAAGGGTCACTGTCAACTGACAATTACTCTAAATCAGTTCCAATTCGACTATTCAAACCCAATAATTCCATAATTCTCAAACAAATCATAAATATCTCAGAATTCACAAATCACATCATATTCACAATTAAACACCGAGAAATGCCATGAATGCATGTACATACAAGTGCATGTGCAGAATATCTCATTCCTCTAAAATTAGAGGCCAAATGTATGCTCATATCAAAATATGCAATTTAACCTACTAGCCCGTCCTAATTTACCAATATACCCTTCCCATCAGTGATGGGATGTTACAATAAGAATAATTAAAGAAACACAAATATTTTAACAATAAATAAATGGTTAATAATAATAAGGAATATACACCGATCATATTTGAAAACAATTAAAATAATAAGAATAATTAACGAAACTTAACGTTTTTATTATTAAACATGTTTATCATTATTCATAAACATAATTAATTTCCTTATAATTATGAAGTGTATATATTTAGTTATTAATTATTATAATAATAATAATAATAATAATAATAATAATAATAATAATAATAATAATAATAATAATAATAATAATAATAATAATAATAATAATAATAATAATAATTGTTATTAATTAATTATATTACCATTATTAATTGGAGTTGATGATCCTAATCATAATTCAACAATGTATATATCAAGGAAATGAAGTTTAAGATCAGATGAAAGAAACAAAAGAAGAGAAGAGGACAGAAAATGGGAAGTTCAGAAACAAGACTTTCGGATGCATAACAGACAGGAAACAGAACAAACAGGGCAATTTCGCAAGTCTGGCTGAAATGGCCAGACTCGCGAGGGCGATGCCTCACCCTCTCCCTCGCGAGAATGGGCTGATGTAAATATTAACAGTTGGATGTTTTATGTAATTATTTATTTATGGATTTATAATATTAATAATATTATAATAATAACAAGAATAATTTACATAATAGTCATTATAAATTATATAATAATAAATAATAAATATGATATATTTCTTTAATCATTTTATTATTTTAATTGTTTTGAAATATAATAAGTTTAATTTCCTATAATTTGTTATTCTAGAAATTATTGCAGAAATATTAATAGTTGTGCTAATTTTGTATTGGTTATTATTATTTACCATTTTATTACTATTAAAATTACTATGGTTATTTAATTATTCTTATTAATTTAATTGTATAAAATGGGATTTAATGATTAATTCTCTACTTAATAATAAATTATTAATTTATTATTGATATTAAATATTAACACTAAATCCCGATTATTATTAATTTTGTTCTTGATAATAATAAGGAAAAATATGCTTATTTTTGTTATTCCTTATCATCGATTTAATTTTAGAGGATTTGAAGAATTTTTATTGTAAATTATATTATAATTAATAATAAAAATATTATCTTTCTTTAATCATTCTTATTATTTTAATTGTTTTCACATATGATAATTCTAATTTCCTTATAATTTGTTATTTTACAAATTATTGCCACAATTATTATAAGTTGTGTTAATTTTATATTTCTTATTATTATTCACCATTATATTATTTTTAAATTTTATTGTGGTTCTATAATTATTCTTATTAATTTAATTGTTTAAAATGAGATTTAATTATTAATTCTCTACTCACTATTATTATTATTATTATTATTATTATTATTAAATTATTTATTTATTAATGATATTAAATAATATGATTAAATTCCTGATTATTATTAATTTTGTTCTTAATAAGAATAAGGAGAAAAACACAAAACAATAATTTCTTATTTTGGACTTGGTTTTGGAATAACGTTATAATAATTAAAACTGGCTTAGGATTTGGCTGAAAATGGGCCTGTGGGTGGGTCCCACCCGCGTCTGTCCTCTGTCCATTGCATCTATCAAATTTTAATGCCAACACGACGCTGTTTGGGCATTAGACACAATAAGACACGGTAGCATTAGACAGAGGATTTGGACTCCTCTATTATAGCCACACAATGATCTGACCAGTCCACTTCTTTCCCTTTTTAAGCAAATCCGTGAAGGGTGCCACATTCTTTAAGTACCTTTCAATAAACTAACAATAATAATTTGCTAAACCCAAAAAAATCGCAACTCTTGTACCTTATTCGGTGCTAGCAAATCCACAATTGCTTGCACCTTATTCGAGTCCATCTTCACCTATTAGTTGCTTATTAAGTGACCAAGGAACTTGATTTTAGCTTTAGTAAATTCACATTTCTCCACTTTGACGTACAACTTATGTTCTCTAGGTGATTCAGCACTTGTCGCAAATAAGAAACATGATCTACCAAGCTACTACTGTACACAGCAATATCATCTAGATATACCATAACAAAATCATCTAAGAATTCATATAATACGTTATTCATTAAAGTGCAGAACATTTCAGGAACATTTGTTAAACTAAAAGGTAAAATTAAAAATTCGTATGCCCCATTCCTTATTACACAAGTGGTTTTCGCTTCATTACTATCTACAATTCTCACTTGCCAATAACCAAATCATCAATCCAATTTGGAAAACATAGATGCTTTACTCAACCTGTCCATTAAGTCTGACACTAAAGGAATCAGGTACTTGTTCTTTACCGTGATTTTATTCAGCACTCGATAATCTACACATATCCGTAAGGAGCCATCTGCTTTCTTTTGGAATAAAACTGGAGTTCCACAAGGTGCCTTAGAGGGTTGAATATATCCTGCATCTAGAACTTCATCAAGTTGTTTCCGTAATTCTTTTAACTCTATAGGTGACATTCTATAAGGAACTTGGGCAGGAGGTTTTGCCTCAGGTTCTAACTCAATACGATGGTCTATGGCTCTTCTTGGTGGGAGTTCTTTTGGCAATTCTAAAGGCACTACATCTTTATAGGAATTCAACAATTTTGTTACTGCACTTGGAACTTCCATAGACAACCCTTCTTTTAATTCAACCATCGTTGCAATAAATGTTTCCCCACCATGTTTGAGTCATTTTTCCACAACCATAGTTGAAATAAAAGAAGATTTTTGTTTGTCTTTTCATTGTATACCAAGCTGTCCACACTTGATAAACCGAGGGTCTTATTCACCCATCAACATTATTCCATTTAAATGTGGATACACAACAATCCTGTTTTATCACAAGAAGTCAATTCCAAGAATCACATCGAAGTCATCCAAAGGAATTTCCATCGTATTGCATTTTCTAACCCATCCATCTATTAATAAAGACACATTGTATGTCATTCTAGCTACATTTCTAGCTTTGGAATTCACAACTTTCAACCTATTCAAACTTTTGCTCACCTTCAATCTGAATTTAGCAACCATCCGATCTGCAATAAACGTGTGTAGCACTTATATCATCCATCACAACTACAACCATCACAGCTACAACCATCCCACTTATCTACACCTACAAATGCATTAACAAAACATGTGTATTGCCTTTCTCTTCAGTTAAAGTATTCAATAATTGGAGAGGATTAACAAGAGTCGCAATTTTTCCTTCTAGCATTAAGTTTTTCTCGCTTTGGACATTTCCTCGCATAGTGAGGATCACCATATATATAACAAACAGAAGTTTTATGTTTTTGACCAATAGTAGAAGCACTCACTTTGGCCTTTCCTTTATCAACTTGGCAAGATTTGGATTCACCATCTGATTTGTAATGTCCCCACAATTTTTTCTCCTTCTAGTTGATTTTATCTTTCTGTTGAGAGGACTTGGAGGTTCCCTTTGCCTCCTTATCATTGTTTGGATGCAAATCAATCAGCCTATCCAGCTGTAATTATAATGGGAAGATTTTGCACTTCTTCCCTTCTTAATTCAATTTGTGCCCAAGTTTGGAGTCTCAACAGAAAATTGAAGAGTTTGTCTTCTTTGGCCATGTTTCTGATGTCTAACATCAATGACTGAAAATTTTGACATATTTTTGAATGGAATCATCTTGTTTCAGTTTTTGCAAATTCTTCTATGCCACCCAAGATGTATTGCAAGGCAGAAGTTGTTCTTTCAATTCATGTACGAATGCCTCCCATGTATCGATCCTCGGATGTCTAACATTTAAAAGAACTGAATGATTCGTGATTTTTATGTGTTGATTTCATCTCAAAGGTGTATAAATATACATCAGGTATACATCATATCTTAACAGAAAATATAATGGATAAGCATAAATCCAAGATAAAATTACAGCACAGAAGACTTAGTCTACGTCTTTACGTCTCTATTAACATTCAAGTCTCCGTCAAGTCTTCCACACTACCATAATTTGCATCACTAGCTAAATACATGCTCGTTAATCAAACTTTGTCACAATCTAGCACCTTGGCAACTTCAAAATATTGTTGCATATCCTAAATAAAATTTTTCAAAGCTTTTGCATCCCTCACCCAATTGAAATTCTTCGAATTTAGGACTTTCAACCTTATCCACGTGCCACCACCATCTATGGTACTATAGTTCCCAATGAGACCCAAAGCATTCTCTAACACTCCCATCCCTCTATTTGCTTCTGCCGAAATGGTATCTATGCAGTAATGGAATGTTTGAATCGCTTCCTCTAAGTGATCCAAGTGAGCATAAAAATTATGTGTTTCATTTATCGAAATGGCCCCCATTTCATATTCCATCCTATCCAGCCTTTCTTGAATGGCTTCAAAGTTCTGATTTGCTACCATTGCTACAAATGCAGTCTGCTAAGTAAGAGAAATATCCCAGAAATTTCCAATCAAGGCTCCGATACCAACTTGTTATAGGGTTGATTTTAAGGTTAGCAAACTTAAGAAATTAACGCTTGTAATGCGATCAAATCTACACAATTGATCCAAAAAAGTCACTTCATCAATAAGGAATGAAAATAAAGTAGTAAAGGGTTGTTAAGTGGAACATATTAATTCTCATACTATAGAAATGAAGACAACATCTTGATTGGTTGTTTTTGTGGACAGAAATTGATGAAAACACTAAAGAGAAAGGAATAAACAATAATTAATAAAATAATGGGAAATATCTTATTCCTACAAAATGAGAACAATGACACTTATAACTCCTAAACTAAAAGAATTTTCACTACGAACTCACTCACTATTTTTCAACTTATGTGCTCCTAAGTCCTAAAACCTCATCTCATATTCTAAGGATTTACTTGTCTTCTTCTGATTCTCTCAAGACCAACAAACACTCAAAACCTAGAAATTCCCAAATGCTCCATGACACTCAAAATGGCTCCTTTCAACTATCCCATTGAAGACCCACTAAAGAAAATCACTTAACCAAATGAAAAAGAAAAAAGGACTCAATTTTTAAGCAAAGACAAATAAGCAAAATGCCATAGAAAGAATTGTTCTTCTGTTGAGTAACTTGGGTTTAGGGGTTCAAGAAGGGAAATGTGTAGAAGAAGAGGAAGACAAAATTGTTCTTAGAGATTTTGCTCTGGTAACAAGAAAAGAAAGGAGAGTATATTAGGCCAAACACATTCTTTTCAATCAAGGATAAGGAAAAACAAAATGATGATGAAGTGGTTTTGCCATCAGAGAGAGATGAAGGAATTGAGGGAGAGGAAGAGATTGGAAAAGAGAAGAAAAGAAGGCTCCAACATTAGTGGAATTGACATTGGAGGATAAGGAGAAATGATATGTTTTTAAAGGGAAGGATAAGCATTCCAAAAGCAAGATTAATAAAGGAAGTTATGCAAAAAATTCATGATAAATTGAGGGAAGAGAAGTTGGGAGGCATTGCCGATCGGAGAAAATGAGCCAAAAATACTAGCATTAGTACACTACTATTAGTAGTGTTTGTTTGGCAACATACTATTTAAAAGCTTGAGTGATCAGATTGTGATCGTATAAAACATTGTAGTATGGAGAGAGAGGAGCATGATAAAAGATTCACAGAATATCACCAATTGCCAACATGAGAGTAGTAGCGAAAGAGCTAGAATTAATCGAAGGAATAGAATAACGATTGAGGTAAAAAGACAGAAATTGACATCGAAACTCCGAATTTAGTAGAGGAGGATGATTATGTTTGGTAAGGCACTTAGTAATGGAATATAATATTATTCTGTTTGGAGGAGGGTTTATAATAAAATGAAATATGATATGATGGACTATAAAATAATAAATATGTACTACTTAATATACCTTTAATAAATTTTTATAATACCGTTATATCCTCAACCTTAATAACAAACAACAAGATAATACATCTCATTATTCTATCAAAGAAAGAATAGTCATTCATTATTATTATACATACATTCCATTCAATTCTATCCATCTTCTAAATAATATTTAACTATATTACTTAATGAACCCTTTCATCATTTCCAAAAATAATTTTCTAACATCACATCTATTTACATTCTATTCCATTATAAATCAATACATTAACTAAACATAACCTAAGGAAAAGGAAAAGGAAAAAGAGGACGATAAGTTGATGAAAGGAAGGATTTTATTATCAAACAAAGATTAACTTGTTTAATAAAAATTGATAATAAATAATTCAAATTTAAATGTAAATGTAAATAAAAGAGGATGTTTGAGTTTGGCCATACAATATTTGTTAAATCTTAAATAAAAAATTGGAATAATAATAATATCACTCTTTTTTGGAAAAAAATATTTAATAAAAATATTATACGTCTTTAGGCATTGAATTTCAGACTTGAGTGGCTGAGAGAAGAAGGCAAAGGGATGATGAGTGCAAAGCTATCGCCATTAGATGCAACGTTAACACCACCATCACCACTCTCGACGACGACTTTCCATACCCTCTCCCAAAGAGCCTACATACCTTCGCATGTCTACCAGCACCCATCTGCACTCCTGTTAGAGCTATGCACTTCAATCAGTGAGCTCCACCAGATCATTCCTCTCGTCATTAAGAACGGTCTCTACAATGAACACCTTTTCCAGACCAAGCTCGTTAGTCTCTTCTGCAACTACGGTACCCTGACAGAAGCTTCCCGTGTTTTCGAGCTTGTAGACGATAAGCTAGACGTGCTTTACCACACTATGCTTAAAGGGTATGCAAAGAACTCGTCTTTGGACTCTGCCCTGTCGTTCTTTTGCCGAATGAGGCATGATGGCGTTGTTCCCGTTGTGTATAACTTTACTTATATGTTGAAGCTTTGCGGTGATGATTCGGACCTTAGGAGAGGAAAGGAGATTCATGGGCAGTTAGTTACTGGTGGGTTTTCTTGGAATTTGTTCGCTATGACTGGGTTGATGAATATGTATGCCAAATGTAGGCAAATCAATGAAGCGTATAAAGTGTTTGATAGAATGCCTGAGAGGGACTTGGTTTGTTGGAATACAATTGTTTCTGGCTACGCGCAGAATGGATTGCCTAAGGTGGCCTTGGAGTTGGTTTTAAGGATGTTTGAAGAATCGCAAAGGCCGGACGCCGTCACTGTTGTTTCAATTTTGCCTGCAGCTGCCGATATGGGGTCACTGAGAATTGGCAAGGCCATTCATGCGTATGTTTTGAGAGCTGGATTTGAGTCGATTGTAAACGTCTCTACTGCTATTGTTGATATGTATTCAAAATGTGGGTCCGTCCAGACTGCTAGAATGATTTTTGATGGAATGAATCATAGGACTGTTGTTTCGTGGAATTCCATGATTGACGGTTATGTCCAAAGTGGAGATAAGGAAGAAGCAATGGTGCTATTTCAGGAAATGATGGATGAAGGGGTTCAACCAACCAATGTCACTATCATGGAAGCTTTGCATGCGTGTGCCAATTTGGGTGATCTTGAGCGTGGAAAGCTTGTTCACGAATTGGCCAAGCAGTGGAAACTTCACTCTGATGTTTCTGTGATGAACTCTTTGATTTCGATGTATTCCAAGTGTAAGAGGGTAGATATCGCTTCTAATATATTTAAAAACTTGGAAAATAAAACGCTTGTTTCATGGAATGCTATGATACTGGGTTATGCCCAAAATGGTCATGTAAGTGAAGCATTAAATTCTTTTCGTCAAATGCAAACCCAGAATATAAACCCGGACTCTTTCACAATGGTGAGTGTGATCCCTGCTCTTGCTGAACTATCAAGTCCTCGCCAAGCAAAGTGGATTCATGGACTTGTTATTCGAAAATTTTTGAATGGGAATGTTTTTGTGATGACTGCCCTTGTTGACATGTATGCGAAATGTGGAGCCGTTCACACTGCAAGAAAGCTGTTTGAGATGATGGACGAAAGGCATGTAATAACGTGGAATGCTATGATAGATGGTTATGGGGTGCATGGACATGGAAGAGCGGCTGTGGACTTGTTCATGGAAATGGAGAATGGGCTTGTTGAGCCAAATGATATTACGTTTCTGTGTGTATTATCTGCCTGCAGCCATTCGGGTTTAGTGGAAGAGGGGCTACAGTTATTTAATAGCATGAAGGATAACTATAGCTTAAAGCCTAGCATGGATCACTATGGAGCCATGGTGGATCTTCTTGGTCGATCTGGGAGGCTGAATGAGGCTTGGGATTTCATTCAGAATATGCCAGTTGAACCAGGGATTACTGTCTATGGTGCTATGCTGGGCGCTTGCAGAATTCACAAGAATGCTGAATTAGGAGAGAAAGCAGGGAATAAACTCTTTGAGTTGAACCCACATGAAGCCGGTTATCATGTATTGCTCGCTAATATCTTTGCCACGGCTTCAATGTGGGACAAAGTGGCAAAAGTAAGAAGCATGATGGAAAAGAAGGGACTTGAGAAAACACCTGGCTGCAGTTTAGTGGAATTAAAAAATGAGGTTCATAGTTTCTATTCTGGAAGTACAGGTCATCGGCAATCCAAAATGATCTATGCTTTTCTTCAGATTCTTGTAGACAAGATCAAAGCTGCTGGGTACGTGCCTGACACAAATTCAATCCATGATGTGGAAGACCACGTCAAGGAGCAGTTACTGAATACTCATAGTGAGAAGTTGGCCATTGCATTTGGAATTCTGAATACAAGACCTGGTACAACCCTACATATTAGGAAGAATTTACGAGTTTGTGGAGATTGCCATAATGCAACCAAGTACATTTCTCTGGTGACTGATAGGGAAATAATTGTGCGTGATATGCATAGGTTTCACCACTTCAAGAACGGAGTGTGTTCCTGTGGAGATTACTGGTGACTGCTCTCACGCCTCATCTGCCATAATTGCAATGCCTTGATCACCTCTGGCCTTTGAGGTGTATCTTGAATCTCACACATGAACGTTACTCATCTTTGAGCATCAGTCCATGGTCTGGCAATTATGCCCAATATTCCCAAAGTGGTAAAAGCTTTTACCTTTAAGATTAAGGACACAGCTAAGTTGCTCTAAAATCTATTAATTTAACAATTTTGTTTGAAGCATTTTGTGTCAAAGGGATGTCAAAATGAATACATTTCCTGCAATCATATGGTATCGCTAAAAACGTGAGACTTGGAGTATCTTGCTTATCTCTGTCTATTTGGAGCTTTTGGGAGATTGAAGGAGCAGACTCTGAAGAGAGCCCAAAAGGCTTAAGGACATCGACCTGAGCATGATCAATGAGGAAAGCTTGGGTGGTGATGACAGTCCCGTGTATGTGCTCAAGAATTGTTTTTTCATAACAGAGAAATGAACTCTCTCCACAGGCTTTCGCCATTGTAGAACTTCTGCCAGGGTTTACTTAATATTTAGGTAAGATCACTAATTTTATACCATTTATATTTCTCAAAAGGCGTCTTAAAAGTTTTCAACAATACTGACAACTTGCAATATTTGTGTGATTATTAACATATCATGCCATTTTACAAATTCTTTTCAAGTATGTCGTAGAGTAAAATTAATAAGAAGAGCTGTTGTGGTGAAGATTATAATCCAACATGAGGTTAGTAAAGATTCAGGGGTGCAAGTACAAAACAGTCAAAAGAATTTATCTTCTAAAAATAATATCCGTTACCTCGATGGGTGGAAGGAACTCCCTTATATAAGAGTTGCGTGGAGAGATGATCACATTTTGTCTTCTCTTCTTGTATTTATTTAAGTCTTTTCTGACCCACTTTTAAGACAATAAGCACTCTTGAATTGAACCTGTAAAAGAGTATGTTAGAGACCGATATGAAACAAGCCGGCCTCAATATGATGAGGCTACAAAACAATTAGCATATATCATTAATCTGTCATAACTCAAAAGTCACAGCATATGATATCTAAACTTGGTTTGTTCAGGAGAACTCGATCATTGAGTTGGGAGTATTCTAGTCAAGCATGATTATTTCCGTGAAGACCACATGACTCTCATTATTACTCTCAATCTTTTCACATAATATTTCATAGGGGATGAAAGTTGCTCCTCAGCCTCAAAGGAAGGAAATCATCTCTACATCCTGACCGTTAGCTACCGTTGCTCGTGATCGTCAGAAAAAAAAAAAGCTCATATTCTGTGTTTCACCACTTTCATTAATGAGTATTTGTGAGGGAGAGCACCCTGAGCATTTTGCTTCCGTCTGTCGCTTGTGGTGGCTTTCATCATTCGCCCTTTCTACTACTCGTTTAAATTTCATTATTTGCTATCGTTGTATGTTACCCTTCTCATATATATAAGCTATGGTGTTAGTTTAAATACACTTGTTTGAATTTTTTGAGAGTTTAGAGGGAAGAATGAGAAGCTGAATAAAATCATGAAAGGATCTCTTATTCATTTATTTCTCTAAGCTGTATTTATATAGCGTGTTTGTTATAAGATACAACATAATACTGACTTCTTTAACGAATTGAACTAACTCTTTATTTTTTATGTACAACTCATCTAACAAACTTACTACCACTTCAGTTTCTTCTTTTTCTTCCAGAAATAGACTTTCATTTTTCTTCTCACACTCTCCCTCAAGATGAGTACGACTGTTGATCATGTTTATCTTGGTAATTAGAAATTTAAATTTGAGATGATTTAAGTGCCTTTATCTAAATATTTGCAATTTGCAGTTTAGTTGGCACATATTTTACCATTGCACTCTCGTCTTCAACTTTTTCCCTAATAAAATAACAATCTATCGCAACGTGTTTTGTCCTCTCATGATACATATGATTTTTACATATTTGAAAATTAGAATGATTATCTGAATACATCACAATTTCTCCTTCATACTTTAGCTTGAAATTTTCAAGTAAAATTTTCATCCGAAGAACTTCACAGCAAGCAAGAGTCATAGCTCTCTACCCAACTTCAGTTGAGCTTTAAGTCACTACTGATTGCCTTTTGGCTTTCCAACTAATCATAGCTCCTCTATACAATGCATAAAAACCAGATATTAATCTTCTAGTACTGAATATATTCCCCAATCACTGGCTATGTAACATTCTAGATGTGTATCTTCCTTAGTGTTCAACATAATTTCCTCACTTGGTATTCCCTACAAATGTCTAACTACTTTCAAAGGTGTCTGCCAATGTACCTTGGAAGGCTTACTTATGAATTGTGATGAAATATGCATTGAATAGTTGAGGTTAGGTTTTATAAAGGTGAGGTATCTTAGCTTTCTGATAAGTCTTCTATAGGCTGTTGCATCATCCAAAAAATTCTCTTCCATTTATTTCAGTCCATGATTTGGTTCGATAAGAATTAGACCTAATAATCCACATCGTTCCATAAGATCCAATGTATATTTCCTCTTACACAACACTAATCCTTTTTTCTGACCTTATAATTTCAACTCCAAGGAAGAACTTAGGTTGTCCTAAATTTTTAAATCTAAACTTTGTATGTAAATAGTTAAGTACTTTATCAATCACATCCTATGTTTTGCATCCAATCAAAATACCATCTACGTAAACTAGTAGTGATACCAAATCATCAGACAAAGAAGCTTTAGTGAATAAAGAATAATCTGACTTGGACTAAGAGAAACCAAACTCAAGAAGGGCTTTAGTGAACTTGAAATTCCATTATATTGGAGCCTGCTTGAGTCCATAAAGTGATTTTTTTTAAAGCTTACATACTTGATGATCGATTTTTCCATCCTTCTCCCCCTTCACTTCATAACTCTGAGGTAAATTCATGTATACATCTTCATGTAAATCACCATTTAGGAAAGCAATGTTAATGTCAAGTTGTTATAGCTTCCAATCATGTTTTGTAACTAAAGTAAAGAACAATCTCACAGTAGTTTACTTAACCACCGGACTAAAGGTTATGTGATAATCAAAACCAGTCTTTTGATTGAACCCCTTTGCCATAAGTCTTGCTTTGAATCTTTGTATTGTCCCACCAAATTTAGTTTAGTCTTATATACCCATTTGCAGCCAACTGTGTGCTATCCAGGTGGAAGGCATACTACCTCTCATGCATTATTCTGCTTTAAAGCATGTAACTCTTTAGTTATGGCCTTCATCCAATATTCCACTTACACAATCTCATGACAATGAGTGGGTTATCGTAAAGTTTAAGGTGCAAATACAAAACAATTGTGTTTCTTGGAGAGTTTAGACGTGACAAAATTGGAGATAAGGTATAGATTAGAATTTTTTCTTAAAGTTATGTTGATATATATTGAGGTATTTTGGATGTTTTGATTGTCTTATTGACTGTCTTAAAGGTTGTGGAAGGCTAGTGGGTTGAGTTGATGATTGAATGTGAGGTGACTGAGTTGGTGAAGTAAGATTATCTTATGAAGATAATGTAGGGAATAAAGTAATGTTATTAGGAAAAGATCTCAATGCATTTTTAGGCTCATTAATATCACTGTTGTGCCAATGTGATGTGCTATGTGGAATGTCATAGTATGCAATATGAGGGAAGGAATGTGAATGATCATTGAGCTTGTTACTATGGGATGAGTAATTGGAATCAAAAGGGAATATATATTCATGAAAAATAACATCTCTTGAGACAAAGAGTTCATGACTATCAAGATCATATACTTTGAATCATTTAATGCTAATAGGATATCCAATAAAATCATATGTTTTTGCTTTAACTTCAAACTTTTATCTGTGACTACGAAGTGTTGAAGTAAAATAAAAAGAACTAAAGACCTTCATATGTGTATAAAGAGGTGGTTGCCAAATAGTTTGTCATAAGGTGTCAAATTTTGCAAGATTTTTTGTAGGTATCATATTAATTATATAACAGGACATGAGAATGGCTTCTCCCTATAATTTTTAGGAAGTTTGGACTGAAACATAAGAGTTTTAGCAATAATAAACAAATGTTGATGTTTCCTTTCCACCACAATGTTGTGTTGAATGTATAATTCCTTTTTCATCAAAAAATGGTTTCTTGTCAAGTTTTTTGGCATTGTCTGATCTTGCTTTATTTTTCTATAAAATTGAGTCTCAATTAGGTTATAAAAGCTAGGTAGGATAAACTGAACATCTAACTTATTGCAATTTGATTAGCGTTTTATTTATGTTCTAATAACCTAAGATATTAGATCATAATTTGATTTCATATGTAGAGACTGAGAAATTGTAATGAATAGATCTACCATAATTAGAAGGAGTTGATTGAAACCTTAAAGATAGGATGACATAAATCCTCCAAATTAGGGTCAAATCTAATAGAGGGATTCCTAAATCAAGTAACACAATCCTATAAGATTTAACTGAGTAATTCAGTTAGAGACCTTAGGATTAATTGTTAGTAGACTCAAGATCAGCTACGAGCATATCATAGGAGTCTCCACGACCTAATACATCAACAAACAATTGTATGATAAAAAGATCAATCTGTTGAGGTTTTGGGGGGATTCGATCTTAGATACTAATTTCTGATAACGATGGTTTTCTAAGTGAATTCCACTATCTTCGTGTTCATTATTATTTCCTATTTTATTTTATTTGTTTTAGTTTCTTTCCATTAAAAGTATAAAATCAATCCTTAGGCTAGATCATCGGGGAAGAGTGAATAGTATTCATAATCTTCGTGGGATTGTCCCATACTTAGCGGCACTAGCTACAACTACATCGTGTACTTGTGATCGCGACTCTGTCGATTCGATCTTACGATCGATCCTTAGAAACCGATCAAATATAATAAATTCCAAGATTGCGGTATAGGTTGCAATCCTCGGGTCGTCTCACTTAATTGGAACCAAGTGAAAAGGTTTAAACTAGCCTAAATGTCAAAATTGCAATCAAGTTGATAAAGCGGGGTTTGGTATTTTGGTCAAACCGATAAAGTAATCAAAATTGGACAAAAGTATAAAAGAATGTTTTGTAATTTTGGAAATAATGCAATTAACAAAATCGATAGAAATCAAATTGATAAAATCCTCTTAAAATGGGCGCAGCTATCACGGTTCAAAATGATTTTCAGGACACAATCCACTAAGTTTCGGAAGATCAACCCTAAATGACTCTTTAGGTCCAAAGATTTAACTAATGAACTCCATTCTTTAAATCTTTGTTAAAAACCTTAGTGTGAGAATTGGACAAGCAAATGCAATCGGTCAACGGGGTCAAAACACAACAATCTTAATCAAACACAACTAGGCAGATGAAGATAGTAAATGCAATACCCAATGACATATATGAAACTTCATATATTAAGCATCAAACATTCTACAAATCACTTTGTCCAAATCTCAACATAGTGTTCAGCACACGGTTAAACTATAACAATGCTAATCTAGCTATACCGATGTAACCTCTAACTCAGAGTTTACACAAATATAACTAAACTTTAGACACTATATGATTACTCCCCTTTGAAGCTTCTGTGAACTCAAGCCAATGCTACATCTTCAAGAGGAAATGTGGCTTAGCTACGCATGGCTCTAGTCTGTCTCTCGACTGTTAAAGACGGAGCGATACTCATGATGGCAATTGATATTGATGGTGGCGGTGGCGATGATGGTGATGGTGGTCGACAATGATGGAAATGGAAATGATGGCGGAGTAGAGTGTGATCGTCCAAGTAGGTGTAGTCCAGCCTCCGAGTACCAGTCCCTGCGTATCTGAAGTCTGCTTGACCTTAAAATAGCAAGGTTTTTATATGGTGGGTGTGGGCCGGGTCAGAGCAGTGAGTCAAACTTTCCATTTAAGGTTCGGATATCCGCTCGTACGTCGCGACGTATAAATGAAAATTCGTTGCGACGTGTAGAATTGCCTGCTCGTCGCGACGTATAAATTAATATTCGTCGCGACGTGTAGATTGAAGTGCTCGTCGCGACGTGCGGATTGACCTTATGACTGTTGACTTCTTGATGTGTTGACTCCTTTGTTCCTGCAATAAAAATAACAATATGCAGTATCAATTGTCCTCATGAGAATTATAAAGAAAGTAGTATCAAATCATGACAATTTACTGACAAATTGTGAATTTAAAAGAGATCGGTATGAGGAACCAATTTAAGCACAAAAATCATCAATTAGGAGTCAACGAATGCATAAGCAGCTATGAAAATGCAGCCAATTTATAATGTAAACTTGGCTCAATCAAATTCCCCCACACTTAGAACTTTGTACTCCTGGACAAAGTTTACAAGAGTCAAAAAGAATACAAGAGTGAAAGAAAATATCTGCCATGCTCAAAACAATAAAAGGAAATTAACTCAATTATTTTCCTCAGAAATCAACCACAGAAAAGTGAAAGAGTCCTAATAAAACAAACATTGAAAGAATTCAAGCACAAGAGATTGAACAAAAGAGAATCACTCGGGATATAGTGTATATGCTCATCTCACTCAGGTCAGGGATATTGTTGCTCTCACCGCTTAATCCATCTCCTACCATGAAGCTTGTGTCAATTCTATTTCTCCACCACAGAACTATCATTTTAAAGATCAAGAGGACTTTGAGGGTTGTAATGTGTGGTAGGCTAAATGAATGGATAAGGTGAAAGAAAGAAAGAATAGTATGAGCACATGCATTAAACAAAGAGCTGATGTCAATAGTTTTCTGAAACTAAATGTATGCATAAATAGAACACTTTTTTTTAATTTTTTTATGCAATATATATACGGCATAAATTGTTATTGATCTTGATTTTCTTCTTTCTCTTTTTTTTAATTATATATATATTTTTTTAATTTTTGAATTGAAAAACACTTCTGTCTCCTTTTTGGAACTTTTTTTAAGCAAAATAACTAATGACACGTAAAAATATGAATGCAAATGCTCATAACAAGAAGGCTCAACGGGCTAGCAAAGGATAAATATGTAAGGGACTGTGTTTAGGAAAATGGGTTGAGGAAGAAACGCCTATATCATATCAACAAAAATCCAGTCCATTAAGCTTCAAGTAAGAATTAAAACAAGTTCTAGAGGAGAATGAAATAAGCAGATGCACACAAAGATAAAAGAAATTTTTTTGGCTCAAATATCCTTCCAACAAGGGTATAATATCTATGAACAATCTCATGTCTCAAAAACTTAAAATGCTACTTTGTTAGAATACTTCCATTCACTGAGTTTTGAAAGCATGAAGAGCAAAATTTTTTCCAATTCCAACTATTATTAAAAGAATGGGAGGTGTTTTCAAAAACATCAAGCATCATTTTGAAACTAGTAAAAACTTTGAAGACAACAGCCACAAAGATCCAGTACAGAAAATGTTTGATTGAATAGAAAAATGGGAAAATGAAGCACAAGTCATTCATGCATACATGTGACGTCGCGGCGTGCTGAGGCAGACATCATAACGTGCGGACGTCGCGACGTATACACACTCGGAAGAATATTTCGCATGACGTGTGATCACTCGTCATGAGAAGAGATGCGAATGACAAAAGATGTAAAATGCACCAAGTTAATCGACAGAATGCACTAATTGGCCAACAATTCATAATCACAGTGTCAATAGTCATGCAATATGGAGGATAAATGGGGAAACAACTCCCCCACACTTAAAGCACACATTGTCCTCAATGGAAATGTAGAGAAAGCTCAAATGCGAGAAGGTATTATTGGAAAATGAAAGGAAAACAAAAGAAATGATTTATCTAACTAGCTCTCCTCCAAACTTGTTAAGACAAATAGTAAATGCGAAGTGCAAAAAGTAAAGAAGCAAGTGAAGGAGACGAAAAACCTGATATTTACGGCGGTTGTTGATTCTCATAATAGAGCTTCAAAAGATGGCCATTCACCTTGAGTCTTGTTCCAGTTCCTTCATGTATAAGCTCTACCATGCCAAAGTTGTGCACCTTTGTGACCAAATACGGTCCCTCCCAACGAGTATTGAAAGTCCCATGTTTAAAAGTGAAACGAGCTTTGAATAATAGGACTTTGTCTCCTTCTTTGAAACTTTTCCGCCGAATGATTTTGTCATGCATCAATTTTGCTTTTTCTTTGTAGAGTCGTGTATGCTCATATGCTTCACCTTAATTCCTCGAGCTCTTGAAGCTGCAATTTCCTCTCCATTCCGGAAGATTCCAAGTCCATATTGCATTGTTTTATTGCCCAATATACTTTATACTCCAATTCTACAGGTAAATGGCAAGCCTTTTCATAAATCAAACGGTAAGGGGACATACCTATCGGGGATTTGTAAGCAGTCCGATATGCCCATAGTGCTTCCTCGAGGCGAAGGCTCCAATCCTTCTTAGATGGCTTCACTATTTTCTCCAAAATGTGCTTCACCTCTCTGTTGGAAACTTCGGCTTGTCCATTGGTTTGTGGGTGATATGCAGTGGAGACTTTATGAGTGACCCCAAATTTCAAAAATAAGTTATCAATGACTCTATTACAAAAATGGGTTCCCCTATCACTCACCACAGCTCTTGGTATACCAAATCTACAAAAAATGTTGGACTTAAGAAACTTAGATACGACCTGAGCATCATCTTTTCTAGTGGGGATGGCCTCTATCCATTTTAACACATAATCCACAGCTAAAAGGATATACACAAATCCAAAAGATGGAGGAAATGGGCCCATGAAATCAATTCCCCAAACATCAAAGATTTCATAAAATAAGAGAGGTTGTTGTGGCATTTCATGTCGTTTGCCTAACCCTCCAAAAAGTTGACATTTATCACATAACCGACAAAAGTTAAATGAATCCTTAAAAAGGGTAGGCCAATAGAAACCAGATTCGAGGATTTTCCTAGATGTTTTTCTTGCACTGAAATGCCCACCACAAACCATGGAATGACAAGCCGAAATGATATCATCATACTCTTCATGAGGCACACATTTTCTGATCACTTGGTCACTGCACATTCTCCACAGATGAGGGGCATCCCAAATGTAATGTCGAGCTTCACTCTTTAGCTTCTGAGCTTGTGCCTGAGACATAAAAGGAGGAGTGAGTCCAGACATTAGGTAGTTAACAATATGTGCATACCAAGGTTCTTTAACAATTGAAGCACATAGGACCGAATCTGGAAATGAATCACAGGTAAGGTCAGAAGAATCCACTCCCTGTGTGTCGTTTGGTAGCCTGCTCAAATGATTAGTCACGTGGTTTGCTGCTCCTGCATGATCCTTTATCTCGATATCAAATTCTTGGAGCAACAATGCCCACCGTATCAACCTAGGTTTGGATTGTGGTTTCTTAAGAAGATACCGAACAACTGCATGATCAGTAAAAATGGTAACATGTGAGTTTAACAGATATTGCCTAAAATTTTCCAAAGTAAAAACTACTGCAAACAGCTCTTTTTCAGTTGTTGTATAGTTGATCTGAGCTGGATCCAGTGTCTTCGAGGCGTATGCAATAACTCTTGGTAACCGCTCCTCTCGTTGACCCAGCATAGCCCCTACAACACAATTAGATGCATCACATGAAAGCTCAAAAGGTAAATTCCAATCAGGAGCAACTAGAATAGGTGGAAAAATGAGTTTTGATTTCAGCATATTGAAAGCACTCTTGCAAGAATCATCAAATTCAAAATTTTCATCCTTTTGTAAGAGCTTGGAGAGAGGTAACGCAATTTTGCTGAAATCCTTAATGAAGCGCCTGTAAAATCCTGCATGACCCAAAAATGAACGTCTGTCACGAATACAATTGGGGTAAGGCAAAGAAGATATAACCTCAATCTTAGCTTTATCCACTTCAATCCCCTTGCTAGAAATTAAATGACCAAGCACGATACCTTCACTGACCATGAAATGACATTTCTCAAAGTTCAAAATCAAATTCTTTTCAATGCATCTTTGTAAAACTCTTGCAAGGCTGGATAAACAAGCATCAAAAGAATCACCATAAACTGTGAAATCTGTTAAATCAAAATGACTTTACATAAAAATGATTTTGATGTATAACAAACAAAGAGAGATCATATACAAGAAAAGCAAAGCAGACGCAGAAGCAGAGGCAAAAGCAACGCAGACGCAGACGCAGACGCAGACGCAAAAGCAAAGCAGACGCAGACGCAAATGCAAAGCAGACGCAGACGCAGACGCAGACGCAAATGCAAAACAGACGCAGACGCAAAAGCAATGCAGACGCAAAAGCAAAAACAAAGCAGACGCAGACGCAAATGCAAAGCAGACGCAGACGCAAATGCAAAGCAGACGCAGACGCAAAAGCAACACAGACGCAGACGCAGATGCAAAAGCAAAGCAGACGCAGATGCAAAAACAAAGCAGACGCAGACGCAAATGCAAAGCAGACGCAGACGCAAATACAAAGCAGACGCAGACGCAAATGCAAAGCAGACGCAGACGCAAGAATGCAAAGCATATACATGACGCAAATGCAAAGCGTAAGCAGACGCAAAAGCAAAAGACTTAAATATGAAGCAGATGCGAGCGAAGTAAAGAACAGACGCAAGAGTCGATTCGAAAGAATTCTGTAACTCAACTGATTAACGTTTCTTTAAAGATTAAAGATTTAAGATTCAAGATTCAAGAATCAAGAAGCGATTAGAGGCGAAGGCTATAAATTCAAGACGAAGTCGAAACCTAAAAGTCACGATCTTAGAAAAATTACACAAAGTGAAAAGCGATTAAGTGCAAACTAGTGAAAGTGCTATCTTCATCAGTAACAAAGTGTTCAAATATTTTTCTGAAAAGAAAAGGTGTATGATAGCTCTGCAGAGGCTAAGTGTGAAAGAATATGGTTGTAGAGCTCAAGAGGCTCGTGAAAGAATACTTGAAACGATTGAAGAGATAGTGAAATCTCGGAAGAAACTCGAGGATCGGACGTAGCCCACGGTTTGGGGTGAACCAGATAAATCCGCGTGTCTACCACTCTTACTCTCTATCTCGCTTTTAGTTTCAAATTTTATTATTACTTCTTGCTCATATACATAGTATTGAGAAGTTTGATCAATCGAACAAATAAAAATTCTGTAAAGATTTTTATTTCTAACAAGTAATTCTGAAAAGACTTATAAAGAGGGGAATACACAATTCAACCCCCCCTTCTCGTGCATTCTATTATTGTTTTCTAAGTGCTGTATTAACGTGTGATTCACTTCAATTGGTAACAGAGCAAGGTATCCAAGAATCACTTTGGCGAAGTGTGGATTAAAGATAATGGCGGAGTCACATGTATACATCGCTGAAGGAGCCTCAGTCACTAGACCTCCATCATTCAACGGAGAAGACTATCACTACTGGAAAGATAGGATGCGGTTATTCATCGAATCTACTCATGTTGACCTTTGGGATGTTATAGAGAATGGACCATACACACCTGTAGATGAAGAAGGCAATTCTATTCCACGGAACAGATAGACGGCTGATCAGAAAGCAAGAATACAGTTAAATTCAAAGGCGAAATTTTTCTTGTCATGTGCTCTAAGCAGGAGCGAGTATGACAAAGTGCACGGTTGTGTCACTGCAAAAGAGATGTGGGACACATTGTCTATTGCTCACGAAGGCACAAGCCAAGTTAAAGAATCCAAGATAAGTATTCTTGTGCATCAATATGAACTTTTCAGGATGGAAGATGAAGAATCTATTGATCAAATGTTTGGAAGATTTCAAACAATTGTCAATGGATTGAAAGCTCTTGGAAGGACATACAACAATCAAGATCATGTTCAAAAGATTCTAAGAAGTCTTCCTAAGAGATGGAGACCTAAAGTTACTGCAGTGCAAGAAGCCAAAGACTTGAGCGTGTTAAAGCTGGATGAGTTGCTGGGATCCTTAAAGATTCATGAAGTAGAACTCAACGCTGAAGACAAGCCCAAGTGAGATAAGTCAATAGCACTAAAGGCCGGACAAAAGAATAATACGACTCAGAGAAGGAGGAAGTCATCAAAAGCGTTAAAAATTGAAGAATCAAAGGATGACAACCTCAGCTAATCCGAATCAGACTCAAGTGATGAAGATGACGAATTATCTTTCATTTCCAGAAAGATAAGACGCATGTGGAAGAAAAAGCCCAGAGGGAACCAGACATTCAGAAAGAATGGGAAAGATGAAGCTAAACCAGAGAAGTCTTCTATCATTTGCTACGAGTGCAACCAGCCTGGACACTACAAGTCCGAATGTCCTACTCTCAAGAAGAAACCAAAGAAGAGTAGAGAAGGCAAGAAAAGCATGATGGAAACATGGGAGGACCTAGATTCATCTGAATCGAATCTGAGCTCGAGTCATCGTAACATGCAAACATTTGCCTAACTACCGAGGAAGATAGTGATGAGGAGGTAAAATCAGATTATGATAATTTGCATGATGCCTATTCGTAATTGTTAGAAGATTATCATGCTATTACGAAACAAGACAAGTGTTAAAGAAGAAGTATGTAGAAAATATTAGACATCTTGAGGTAATAGAGAGAAAATGTTTGTTTAAAGAAACAATTAGAAGATAAAAAGAAAATTGTAGACAGATCAGAAGAGATTAATCAACTTAAACTAAGGATTAAGAATTTATCAGTTGATTTAGCTACTTTCACAGAAAGTACAAAGAAAATGAATGAAATGCTTGGAAAATGTAGACATCCGAGTGATAAGACTGGATTAGGGTTTACAGGAAACAAGATTCAGTCTCATAAAAAATCTGTCATTCAAAAAGGAAGATATAGGATGATTCATTTTAATCAATATTCTAATAATATGCATCATAGATCACATCATATGCATACTAACCATAAAGGACCCAAGAAGATTTGGGTACCAAGAAATAAAATAGTTTCTCCTTTAGATATCCTTCCTTGGAAGATACGGCAAGTACCATTGGTATTTAGACAGTGGATGCTCGCGACACATGACGGGAAGAAGGTCTATGTTCCTAGACCTTCAGTATAAGAAGGGAGGATCAGTAACTTTCGGAGACAACCAGCAGGGCAAAATTATTGGAATCGGGAAAATAGGTAAAGATTCCTTTGCATGCATAAATAATGTACTGCTTGTTGATTGGTTTAAAGCATAACTTGATTAGCGTCAGTCAATTGTGTGATTCTGGTTTCACAGTTACATTCAATCAAAATCTTTGAAGTCGAAACAAAGATGGGTCTATACTTTTTCTCGCCAAGAGAAGAAACAACCTTTACAAAATCAATTTAGAAGTTTTCAAAACAAAATATTTCATGTTTTCTATCTTTCAAGAAGAAAGACTAATCTGGCATAAAAGCTAGGTCATGTCTCTTTGAAACATATTTCAAAATTGGTAAAACATGATTTGGTAAGAGGTTTGCCAAAATAAGTTTTGACAAAGAACTTTTCGTGAAAATTGTTTGAAAGGAAAACAAGTTAAAACCTCTTTCTCTTAAAAGTTTTGTAACCTCATCAAGACCTTTAGAAATGTTACATATGGATTTATTTGGTCCTACAAGGACATTAAGTCTTAGCAGAAAGAAATATGGATTAAATCGGTGTTGATGACTTTACTCGATTTTGTTGGATATTGTTTTTATCACACAAAGATGAGTCTTTTAAGTGCTTTAGAATCTTATCCAGAAAGTTACAGAATGAAAAAGGAATGTCCATAGCCAGTATCAGGAGTGACCATAGTGGAGAATTTGAAAATGAGAAGTTTAGAGTATACTGTGAGGAGAATGGAATTTCTCACAACTTCTCAGCCCCTAGAACTCCACAACAAAATGGAGTTGTTGAAAGAAAGAATAGGACGATTCAAGAGATAGCAAGGACAATGCTATGTGAGACGAATCTTCCTAAATATTTCTGGGCAGAAGCTGTGAATACAGCATGCTATATTCAGAATAGGATCATGTTGCGACCTATGTTGAAGAAGACTCCTTATGAGTTATGGAATGGAAGAAGACCAAGCATATCTTACTTTCATCCATTTGGGTGCAAATGTTCCATTCTGAATACGAAAGAGCTATTGGATAAATTCGATTCGAAGACCTATCCAGGAATCTTCCTAGGCTACTCATTATTGTCTAAAGCGTTTCGAGTTTACAATTTGACTTCAAAGATTGTTGAAGAGACGATCCATGTCAAGTTTGATGATAATTCTCAACCCCATAAGGAAGATGACGTGGAGAATGAAGGTCCTTCAAAGAAATTAGATGATACCTCAGAAACTCCCTCGTCAGACACTCTGAGAACAAGATTGAAGATATTCCAGAAACTATAGAACTAAGACGAAATTGAGATATAAAAGTTCTCATCCGAAGAACTAGTTATCGGTGACACCTCGAAGGAGTTAGACAAGGTCCGATTCAGAAGAAAAGCTAATGTAGCCTTTATCTCTGAAGTGGAGCCTAAGAAGGTTGAGGAAGCTCTTCAAGACGAAGCTTGGGTGTTAGCCATGCAAGAGGAGCTGAATCAATATACTAGAAATAACGTCTGGTCCTTAGTCCCAAAACCTTTAAGAAATCCATTATTGGAACCAGATGGGTTTTCAAGAATAAGTTAGGCGAATCGGGAAGAGTGAGTCATAATAAGGCTAGATTAGTAGCACAAGGCTATAATCGCAAGAAGGAATAGACTACAATGAAACATATGCTCCAAAGGGCGAGACTTGAAGCTATAAGGATTTTGTTAGCATATGCGATCTGTCATGATATAAAGTTATTTCAGATGGATGTTAAGAGTGCATTTCTGAATGGTTTTATAGATGAAGAGGTGTATGTGAAACAACCACCCGGCTTTGAAGATGTTAAAAACCGACTATGTCTATAAACTTCACAAAGCCTTATACGGATCAAGCAAGCTCCTAGAGCTTGGTATGATCGTTGAGTACCTTCCTAATAGAGAATGGTTTGAGAGAGGTCAAGTTGATAAGACGCTCTTTAGAAAGAGTTTTCAGAATGATTTTATCTTAGTACTGATCTACGTTGATGATATCATTTTTGGTGCTACTTCAAAAGAGTTGTGTTTAAAGTTTGAGAGCCTAATGAAGAAAGAATTTGAAATGAGTATGATGGGCGAGTTAAAGTTTTTTCTTGGGTTGCAAGTTAGGCAGACCGAAGAGGAGATCTTCATTCATCAACAAAAGTATGTGAAAGAGTTGTCGAATAAGTTTGATTTGAATAATGTGAAGCCTATGGAAACTCCGATGCATCCTTCAAACCTTTTGTCGAAAGAAGAACTTGGTAAGAAGGTGGATCAAACCCTATATAGAGGGATGATCGGCTCTTTCTTGTATCTTCTGACAAGTAGACACGATATTACATTCGGTGTATGCTTGTGTGCAAGATTTCGTCGATCCTAGAGAGTCTCATTTATTGCTATTAAAAGAATTTTGAGATATCTCGCAGTACTACCGATCTTTGCTTAATGTTTGAGAAAGGTAAAGATTTCAGTTAATTGGATATTGCGATGCGGACTATCTTTGGAGGCAGAATCGAAAGAAAAAGCACAAGTGGAGGATGTCATTTTCTGAGGAAATCTAGTCTCTGGTCAAGCAAGAGACAAAGCTCAATTGCTCTATCAACCACTGAAGCAGAATATATATCGCATGATTCTTCGCTTCACGACGTTGTGGATCAAGTATCGCTTGAAGACTATTTAGTTAAAGAGAGGAGATTCCAATTTATTGCGACAACACCAGCAAGAATAAATCTATCAAATAATCCAATTCAAAGCATTCCGAGTGAAGCATATAGAAGTCGACATCATTTCTGAGAGATTATGTTCGGAGGAAAGTGGTGCTTCTACGTTTGTTGAAATGCAGAACTTGGTGGGCGACATCTTCACTAAACCACTAAGTGAAGAATGGTTTCGAAGATAAGACATAATCTTAACATGGTGATGTTAAATGAGCGGTCAAAGCTAAAGTAACGTGGAAACTAACGGCGTTAGTTACATTGAGTTACAAATGGTAACTTCTCTCACAAGAAAGATTTTTGGAGGGAAAAAATCTGATAATCTCGAGGTTCTTAATGATTCTAGAACCCACCGGACCATAACCCTATATGTAGACTGAAGATGAAATTATAGCAATCTTTTCATTATCTCCTGACGATTCATTTATGCTTTACCAATTCTCTCAAAACATTTCGCTCAAAAGTTCTCCGTAAGATATTTTTCACTCTATACAATGGAAGCACCATGGTTTATGGAAGACTTGTGGACTTTGAGTCACTAAGAAGAGACGGCATGGATGTAGAACCAGAAATCATAAGAGCTGGTTGGAAGAACTTTCTTCAGATACATGAACCAGTCTATACGAATGAAGTATATGAGTTCTGGAAGAACGCTCGTCTGATAGATAACACCATTGTATCCTCTGTAGAGAGAATATCTGTTCTTGTCACAAAGGATTTGATAAAGAAGGTGACCGAATGTTCATCAGTTGGTGAGAAATTGTCTACCAAGGTCGGATGGATGACCTCAGTCGGAATGAAAGAAGAAGATATCAAGAGGCAACTATATGGCACAAATAACTCAAGGGAGAGGAAGACATCATGTAACACCCCACTCCCGTATGACCCGAACCCGACATCGACGGTGATATCCAGGTCCGTGCCCCGCGAGGGTGGCGTGCTACATCACTCAGTATAAAACTCAGTATAACATTTTCTCCTCTTATTATTATTATTATTATTTTTAAACCATTCATTAACGCGACATAAACAGTACGAAACTTGAGCCCATGTTCACAATTAATCATTTTCAGTTATTACAGTCATCCAATAATAATATTATAATCAGTCAATGTAAAACAATAAAACCACAATGGCTCATTATAAATACAAAGCATTATTGCACAATGATTGCGGAATACAATTCGATAAGACACTAATGCAGACACGAACTGATCCCGACCTCTATCCTTCACTTACCTACAGTAGACATACTCCCGTGTCAAACGGGGTATTCTTTAAGACCTGAAAAATAGATGCAAATTTTGGGTGAGTTTTGCGAACTCAGTGAGTGACCATCATCGATGGTTCACCCAATCCCATAACATATAACATATACTTTCATTTCCATTAAGTCACATTTCATATTCCCTTTCACAACTCACATTCACATACAGTTTCATATTTTCATTATGTCGATACAATGTCATATTCAATATAATCAAATCGATCATTCAATCAAATTTATCATTCCCATTCAACACAATGTCACATTCCCATTCAATACAGTGTTGCAGTCTCATTCAATACAAGTAATTCAACCATTCTCATTCCATACAATCAAATCAATTATGTTATGCATATGTGCATGAGACCCACTTTCCATTTCATTACTTTGTCGTGACCGAGTGTCTAAACTGTCCCGTACCCATGGATATCGGGCTTATTGAAACTGTCCCATATAGGGCTCATTGTAAACTGTCCCATAAAGGGCTCATTGTAAACTGTCCCATAAAGAGCTCATTGTAAACTGTCCCATAAAGGACTCATTGTCGTTGAGCCTGAGGCTCTGAATCAGTATCTGAGCACGAAGCTCTTTTCACTCATTGTTGACTACTCTGGTCCCAACTCTCATTATCTTTCATGTATTCATGTAGTGGAATGTCTTATGCATATTTGCATACGCTCAGTCAATCATAATTACTATCATCGGACCGTAGTCCGGCATTCGACATCAATTAAGAAGTCACATTTCATTTATGTGCAATTATGCATGCAAGACATTTTAACAATCTCAATATATACACTTAGGTCATCCCATTCACATTCAAGGAACACTTCAATAACGCAGTTTCCAATACATAATCAATCACCGGACCTCCTGTCCGGAACCCATATTTAATCACAATCAATAAAATAAATCAATACACATTCAACATATAACAAAAGCAAATAACCAATAAATAAGACCATCTAGGTCTACTCACAGTACGCTCCAGATTTGCATTGGTTTCCAATTTCTGAGAACGTCTGATCCTAATTAGCTTCCAACCTTCACTTCTTTTCAACTCTTTGCTTAACTTTCTCACCACTTCCTCTAACACTTATGCAAGTGTAAGTTCTCCATGGAAAGACAACAACTTGGTTGTATGGAGAAGCTCTTAAGGTTTTAGGATTTCCTTAAAGAAGAAAGAAGAGAAAACAATGGAGAGGCCAAAGCAAGGAGCAAGTTTCGGTGGATAATGAAAACATAAGCAACCAAGTCCTCTTTTCATGCTTTTCTTAAGGCATAACCAAGTGAGGGAAATGAGCAAACCAAGAAAGCAATTAATTAGGCATTAAAAGAAGGGGAAAGGTGGCAAAAGGCCATTAGGCCAAATGTAAAAGAAAAGTCAAAGAAAGGGTCTTTGATATAAATTAATCCAAATAACAATAAATCTCCACCCAAATTTCGGTTCCTACTAATTTTAAGGGTCCCTTTATGGGCCCCACCAAGATATTTACTAGTTTAGTCCCAAATAACAGTGGAAAATCAACCGGTTCGTCACTTGACGATTTTTTTTTTCGGTCCGGGAATTTTCTCCGGAAAAATTCAGAAAAATCCCTTAAAATAGAAAACAATTTATGGCGCACTCAAAATAATTTTTCAAACCCATTAACCACGTTAATCCCAAGAAAATTGTCTTAGGCACGCAAACCGGGAATATCATGTATGCTTGTACAGTAATTTCATGTGCACAAATATGACTGTAGACCAACCCTATTATGCATGAACAGTCCTATGCACTCCAAATATATTCCATCCTATGTCAAATTTACTATTTTACCCTTCCAATTGAGGGTGGGATGTTATAATTCTCCCCTCCTAATAAAAATTTCGTCCTCGAAATTCTCAATCAACGATCAAGATGATCAGTAATCATATGTTCCTATATGTCCCATACACTTTTCCACTCAATAATTCATTTTCCGAAAGGTCACAAGAACTATATTCATCATTGTTCGATTACTAATTTGGCTAACTCATTAACACTCGAAGACGAAGAGCGGACTCAACAAGGCTATCGATTGGCGATCTCATTTTCTTAGCTATCTCACTTGCCATTTTCGAGTAGTCATTACCTTTAGTTCCAATGCTATGACTCGATTCATTATTTCAACACTGCTCACTAATCATCACGCTTATCCATCCAATACCTCTTCCTCACTATACCGTCAATATCTTTTTCTCCCAATAACATCTGAGACTAAGTCGTATTCCATGGAGTACATCTTTTCAAGGTGATACGTACAATAACCTCCTTTATCTCGTCAGGGACGATTCACATTCCTTTGGTATCAATACAATGACATTTAGTTCTATTTCACTATAACCAGTGATACTTTACCTAATGCAGTCATGCTTTATATCCCATTGACTCTTTGTTCAAATTCAACTCTCCTTAGACAATTTACTGTTCTAAAGTGTTAACGCACTTTATTCGGATATGCACTTTACTCTAGTTCAGTTGTCCGATCCTGACCTACTTCAGCTAACCCATGCAGTTTTCCTAAGTCCTGTCCTTTGCTTTACCCATCACAGTCTCAAATCCATTATGGTCTTTGACTCCTGTTGGGCCCTATGCAGTGTAGCAGTATATCCCTACAGTAAAATCAGAACTCTATAACACGATCATAATAAAGCATTTTTCCTATTGAACATTTACACCTATAAGCACTTGAATCAATAATCACTTCATTCTATACCCATAGTTATTCAATTTCACTTTTCGCATATGCTTTCTAGAATGTCTAGCTTTAACTGTTCACTTTCTTGTTCTATCACTTTTTATCGGGTACACAACTTATTCTTTGAAGCATTCAATATTGTTGTTCCGATTTCACTGCATATTCGCACTCCTTATAGGACTCACCACTTTAACTCCAAAGACTCTTAACCATTCCTTACCTTTATCCAGTATCTCAAGTTTCCAGAAATACTTCACAATTAGCCATAACCTACCTGACATTCATTGGAAATCCCAATATCTGTAATCTGTTCATTGCAACATTATCAATTCACTATTTGAATTTAGTAGGCAGAATTGTCTGTTCATTTCAGAATTGTCGGTATAGTAGTCATTATGCTCGTCTTTTTCCTCGAATGAACCCAAGGTATCCTTATAGGAATCTAAGGTCTCCAAGGCTTTAAACAATTTCGATCATAGAACCAATACCATTTATCAAAATCAATTCAATTTATCTAATACCGTTTTAACATATTGTCTCATTTCATCACACACTGCCCACTCTCAAAGGATATGCTTATCATCAATATCAAATTCCTCAATTATTCATAAAGTTCTTTTTACTTTTCACTGTTCAACACTTTCAAGCACATTCCGTTTATAATCATAGTCATTACCATTTGCTTACCTCGCATAAATCCCTATTAGGGTCTCATTGACTTTACCATACATCTTTTAACTTTTTCTTTGAGTCCACAATTAGTGTATTTGCAATCCCTTTATGAAGGTATCACTACATCACATCATTGTTAGCTTTCCTTTAGGACTTCTTATCTCTATTCATTTTCTCTTTCCAATTGATTTTCTGTCATCCACATTGATATATATATACTAGTACCTAATCATCTGTACTTGGACTTCCATCAATTTCCACATCATTTAAGTATTTCACTTCACATTGCAATAGGATCATCTCAAATTAAAATTCCACTCATGTTATTGGATACTTTACATTTCCATACACACAATACAGATAACTTCAGTAGTATGAGATATGACTCAATTTCACTTTTAATTTTGTCCATACTTCTTTCCGTTTGACCATTAGTCTTGTTACCATCTTTATACTGTTCACGAAAGTCACATCAACCAATTATTATTCCTAATTACTTTTCAATCATCCTTCACTATACGTACTATCTCAATTAGAACAATTTTATGCTATAATTTAAGAGATTAGAACATTCCTTACACTAAGGTTCCTTGTGACAGTCACATAAACACTTTCTTTCACACTTGTTCAGTAATCTATACCTCAGCATTTTATCCGGAAACCAATTAGTAACCTATACAATTCAGACTTCCACAAAATCCTTTCCGTTTATGCTAATCCTCGAATAAAGGACTTATACCATAATCATTCTTTATTTCCTCTCATACAGGTGCATTCAGTCCTCCTATGTCTTACTTTAACCCATTATGAACTTTACACTTATAGCCATTCACCGATCATCTCCTCTGTTATTTCCATGTATCTTTCACTTACGTTTCATTAATCATGATCAACTTTACTGTCCAATAGATATTCCCAAAGGTAAATCGACTTAAATGCGACAACTCTTTTCATATATCACTATCATTGTTTCATTTTCCACGTATCATTGAACTATATGTCTCATCATTTTATTTCCATATCCGTCACGTGCAAGCTTGACCTTGTAAGGTCATAACAGCTTGACTTATACACTGTCATCTCCTTATTACTTCGTATTTCTTTATTTTCCTCAAACAATCTATGATAAGGTATTCACAGTCCCCAATACATGACAAAATCGTTGATACAACTCCATTGTATCTCTATCTATTTACCCATCCAGTTACCATTTTTGTGTCTATATACATCTTTTCAACCAAATCGAGAATTTCCCGATACACAATCAATAGAAAATTGTCAGTCTGTCTTTTTCCCTTACCATCCTTTGATACTAGTTTCTAAACTCTAAGCACAATATTCGCATAACCATTTCAGTCTCACGCTTAGGCGCTCGTAATTATAACCGTTTCTCCAATTCATTTCAGTTTATCAGTACACTTTCATCTCACCATGTCTACTTTTTCTTACCCTACTAGGCACTAGGCATCTTGCTTTTTCAGTTCTTTCAGTTCTCGATAGACCGTTACAGTACACTATTTATCTTCTTACACTCTCGCTATCATCATCTATCTATGATATCTACTAATATCTAACACCAATACAGTGAATCAATATCTACCTAATCGGACCATCTACACTTTACTCAGTTCCAATGTTTCCCATTTCCTCACATATACAGTCAGAACTCTAATTACTTAATCATCTCGGATCTTTCATCTCACTTAAGACTACTATAACCAGTATGCTTCTCCTATCTCCAGTGGACCCTTCCAAGTTCTAGACATATTCATTTTTCTGTCATCATAATATTGCCAGTTTAATCCGGGAATTCATTAATATCACTTCTTTCCTTAATCAGTCTAGGCCAACACAGTCATTCTAACCACAGTACAATATCAATCTCCTTATCCATATTTCCTTTTTCCTTTCCTAATTGCTTATACACTTCCAGGGGTTCACCCTCTAACACAGTCTCACTTTTCTCTCACTTAATCACTTGACACGTACGCACACGTAGGATTTCTACCCGTGCGACTCAAACTAGGGATCAGTTGCCACGGTTTGTAAAGACACAACTCAAATGCATGCACCTTATGATTCAGACTGTGCCCAGATACATTACGTACTACTGGGCTCTGATACCACCTAAATGTAACACCCCACTCCCGTATGACCCGAACTCGACATCGACGGTGATATCCAGGTCCGTTCCCCACGAGGGTGGCGTGCTACATCACTCAGTATAAAACTCAGTATAACATTTTCTCCTCTTATTATTATTATTATTATTATTATTTTTTAAACCATTCATTAACGCGACATAAACAGTACGAAACTTGAGCCCATGTTCACAATTAATCATTTTCAGTTATTACAGTCATCCAATAATAATATTACAATCAGTCAATGTAAAACAATAAAACCACAATGGCTCATTATAAATACAAAGCATTATTGTACAATGATTGCGGAATACAATTCGATAAGACACTAATGCAGACACGAACTGATCCCGACCTCTATCCTTCACTTGCCTATAGTAGACATACTCCCGTGTCAAACGGGGTATTCTTCAAGACCTGAAAAATAGATGCAAATTTTGGGTGAGTTTTGCGAACTCAGTGAGTGACCATCATCGATGGTTCACCCAATCCCATAACATATAACATATACTTTCATTTCCATTAAGTCACATTTCATATTCCCTTTCACAACTCACATTCACATACAGTTTCATATTTTCATTATGTCGATACAATGTCATATTCAATATAATCAAATCGATCATTCAATCAAATTTATCATTCCCATTCAACACAATGTCACATTCCCATTCAATACAGTGTTGCATTCTCATTCAATACAAGTAATTCAACCATTCTCATTCCATACAATCAAATCAATTATGTTATGCATATGTGCATGAGACCCACTTTCCATTTCATTACTTTGTCGTGACCGAGTGTCTAAACTGTCCCGTACCCATGGATATCGGGCTCATTGAAACTGTCCCATATAGGGTTCATTGTAAACTGTCCCATAAAGGGCTCATTGTAAACTGTCCCATAAAGGGCTCATTGTAAACTGTCCCATAAAGGACTCATTGTCGTTGAGCACGAGGCTCAATCGATTCGAGCACGAAGCTCTTTTCACTCATTGTTGACTACTCTGGTCCCAACTCTCATTATCTTTCATGTATTCATGTAGTGGAATGTCTTATGCATATTTGCATACGCTCAGTCAATCATAATTACTATCATCGGACCGTAGTCCGCATTCGACATCAATTAAGAAGTCACATTTCATTTATGTGCAATTATGCATGCAAGACATTTTAACAATCTCAATATATACACTTAGGTCATCCCATTCACATTCAAGGAACACTTCAATAACGCAGTTTCCAATACATAATCAATCACCGGACCTCCTGTCCGGAACCCATATTTAATCACAATCAATAAAATAAATCAATACACATTCAACATATAACAAAAGCAAATAACCAATAAATAAGACCATCTAGGTCTACTCACAGTACGCTCCAGATTTGCATTGGTTTCCAATTTCTGAGAACGCCTGATCCTAATTAGCTTCCAACCTTCACTTCTTTTCAACTCTTTGCTTAACTTTCTCACCACTTCCTCTAACACTTATGCAAGTGTAAGTTCTCCATGGAAAGACAACAACTTGGTTGTATGGAGAAGCTCTTAAGGTTTTAGGATTTTCTTAAAGAAGAAAGAAGAGAAAACAATGGAGAGGCCAAAGCAAGGAGCAAGTTTCGGTGGATAATGAAAACATAAGCAACTAAGTCCTCTTTTCATGCTTTTCTTAAGGCATAACCGAGTGAGGGAAATGAGCAAACCAAGAAAGCAATTAATTAGGCATTAAAAGAAGGGGAAAGGTGGCAAAAGGCCATTAGGCCAAATGTAAAAGAAAAGTCAAAGAAAGGGTCTTTGATATAAATTAATCCAAATAACAATAAATCTCCACCCAAATTTCGGTTCCTACTAATTTTAAGGGTCCCTTTATGGGCCCCACCAAGATATTTACTAGTTTAGTCCCAAATAACAGTGGAAAATCAACCGGTTCGTCACTTGGCGATTTTTTTTTCGGTCCGGGAATTTTCTCCGGAAAAATCCAGAAAAATCCCTTAAAATAGAAAACAATTTATGGCGCACTCAAAATAATTTTTCAAACCCATTAACCACGTTAATCCCAAGAAAATTATCTTAGGCACGCAAACCGGGAATATCATGTATGCTTGTACAGTAATTTCATATGCACAAATATGACTGTGGACCAATCCTATTATGCATGAACAGTCCTATGCACTCCAAATATATTCCATCCTATGTCAAATTTACTATTTTACCCTTCCAATTGAGGGTGGGATGTTACACATCAAATTTGATTCCGAAGGCTAGGGTGCTTCATGCAATTTTGTTTAATTGCATTCTACCCAGAGTCGGTTCAAGACATTTAGTGACCACTCGGATGAACAATGTCCGTTTCTACCTCTTGAATCGAAGCCCCATAGATTTACCCTTCTTAATCTTTCACTATATGGTTAAGGGTTAAAGGAAACTACCATTATCCTTATGGTATGATTTTGACGAGGATTTTAGGAATCCAAGATTCGCTCACACCACAGTATCGATAAACTGTTTCTGTGAAGAGCAAGATCGATGTACACACGATACGGCGAATGGGTCTGAACACAGTAGACAAAGACCAAGCCGATTCTTCAAGGAAGTCAAGAACTGAGGGGGAGCGTGTATTTAAGAATACTCCTGTCTCAAGTTCTCAGTCTCCAGTGAGTATCAAATCACCTACTGCTGAACTAAGGAGAGTGCTAGGTAGACCTCTCATGAAAATGGCGAGTCCTCTTTTCATAGAAAGCCAATCTCAGAGGACAAAACAAAGTGCGCCAAAGAGACAAGGAGAAAGTCTTTTGAACGAAGTTGTGAAGAAAGCAAAGAGATCACCAAGAATTAAGACTCTGAGGCAACAGGAAGAAAAGATTGCCAGAGAACAGAGTCGAGAAGAAACTTCTAAATCTTGTGCACCCAGAGCCACAAGATCCTTAGTCTCTATTATGGAAGAAGATACGGCCAGAAAATCCAAAGAGACTGAGAGGAAGAGAAAAGCAACATCTGAGAAAAGAAAATCTCCAATGAAGAAATTAGTAAAACTAACTGAAGCAGAGAAAAAGACTAAGAAGGTTAGTCGAAAGAAGATCATTTCATGTAACATCCCATCACCGATGGGATGGGTAAATTAGTAATTTGGAATGAGTTACGAGTGTGTAAACGTATCTCGGCATGGTCATGCCTAATATGGCCTCCATATATGCATAAATTGAAATGTCTGCACATGCACAGGATTGTACATGCATTCATGACATTTTCCCGGCATATGTGTTTATTGTGAAAAATGTGTTATTTGTGTTTGAAAAATTAATCGGACTGGATTTATGTGTGTTTCCCATTTTTAGGGACTTTTGGGAATTTTTTTAGAACTTTTCGGGTTACTTGTCCGTACCGAAAAATTTCCAACTAGCTGATTGAGTGGGTTTCCGGTACCGAAAATTTCTGCCTATGGCATTGAAAATTTAGATACATGATTTTAGAATTTATTACCTTGAGCCGTTAGAATTTGACGGGAAATTGGAGTAGAATTTGGAACCGAGTTGGAAAGAAACTTGTAGAGTGTTTAAAAAGGGACAAGTGGCAAGTGACAAGTGTCACTTGCCTACTTGTGAATTTAATTTGGTTTGTTTATATATTGGGAGAGTCTTCTACGACACTCCTTTCTTCTAAGGGGTTTGGTGTTTTAAAAGGAGAGTTTTTTCTCCACCTTCGTAGCCTCCTTCATCTCCTCTTCTTCATTGATTTTTCTTCTTCTTGTTAACCTCCACCCACACAAAAGCTCTTATATTCCCCTTCATGTGTTCACAAAAAACAAATCCCAACCTAAACCTCTACCCTTTGCAAGTGATGATGATTGTGTATGTGGTGAAGGGAAGAGAATTTGTAGGGTTGGAAGAATTGAAACTCAAATAGGTAAGAATTATGCTTTTTGTATAAATTGGTAGTTTAATTCATTCCTTGTGTTGTCTATGCATTAAATTGTATGAGAACTATGTTGGTGTATGTGGTTATGTAATTTGGTTGTTTAATTGATGGTTGAGTGATGAAGTGTTGAGGCAAAACCTAATGAATATAAGTAGAGAAATTAAGATGATTGAAAGTGAAATTATGATTAAAGATTAGTGTAAACTATGATGGATGAGGGGATGAGTGTGTGCTGCCAATTGGGGTCAATTACTTAAATAAATGTTTTGATAAATTTGTGGTTAAATTCTTGGTTAAATGGGATGGTTATTGATGTAGTATTGATGCTTGCATGAAAGAAGTAGAGGTTTGGTTGAAATCTGGAAAATGGGACTTGTGTAGGTTTCAGATTTTTGCTCATAACTTTTGATAGGGTTGTCGAATTGAGCTGAGGTTTGTTTTAAATTACACCTAAGAAGTAAGGCTAGATTTCATATGAAGGAAGTTTTGTCCAATTCTGACTTTAAGGATTTTAATTTTGGCATGCAAAGTGAATTGTGAGGTGCTGTGTGAACAGTACCCGAGCTTGATGACCTAAAACTTTGATGCATTTTTCTAAATTGATGTAGGGTGAATTGGTGAAATTAGTCTTAATGAAAGTTGAATATTTTTGTGTTAGATTTCTAACGCCACTAAGTATGATATTTTTCGATGTGTAAATTGAGAGTTATGGTCTGTTAATGTTCAAGTGGAAATTCAGCCTTTGTTGTGCAATGCTCTAAGTGAATAGGTTTTGGGCTATTTGTGTTCTGATATTTATTTGGGACTGTAAATGGGGAAATTGGCTTAGGTAATCTTCTGGAAACTTGTAGAGGATTGTTGTAGCTTTCTAATGAGATATTTTATGCGAATTTAGCATATCTGGATTGAAAGTTATGAATTTTTCAATTTCGGATATGCTTTAGGTTTTATGTTGTTTGAACAAGTTTAACAGGACAGTCATATTTATGGACAAATTTGAACTAGTTATTGAAGGAAATTGTCTCTGATCCCTTCATAATAAGTGTAGCTTGTTGTCTGATCTTTTCACGGATATAGAGCATGTAATTTTTTGAACATGGGAGTAAAAGTTATGAAATTTGGAAGAATGTGTTGCTGTTGAGAATGATTTGGATAGGTTGAAGCTTTGATTGAGAAATTGAGTTATTTAATGAGGGATTTGGCTTTCAGTTTGTCATGAAAGTTGTATCCCTTGTTTTTCTCTTTTGATTGACATAAAATTTGGAATTTTTAGCTAAGGGGATAAAAATTTATGATTTTTGATAAAGTACTGAACTGTTGTGGAAATTTTGTGATTTGGCGGTGCCTTTGAGTGCAATTTGACACCGTAGAGGTGAAATTGATTTGTGTACCCTTCATGAAATTTGTTGGGTTTTGAGAACTTTCCAACGAGACCGAATTTGGAATTTTTAGACACTTGTGTAAATAGATAAGGGTTTTGAAAGAGGAGAAGGTAGTTAGTGAAAATTGAAAATTTGGAAAAAAGAAGGAAATTTGGGATTTATGTGACCTAATTATTTCTTTTGTCAATTACTTTCGCATCCAACGTCCGATTGACCTGAATTTTGAGGCATCAGATTTGTATAATATTTAATTTTGTTTATTCAGAAATTGGGAATTTTAGAGCGAAATTGACGGAATTGGTTAGGTCAAGTGAGGGACCAATAATAATTTTTCGATCGTGTTTTATTTATAACTGGACCTATAAAGGTCCAAATTGGGCGATTTCGGTGTCAATGGGTTTCTCATTTTTAGAGGAAAATTTTGGTGACGGGAAATTGTGCTTTAGTGCCGGGAATGTCACGAACATGCATTGTACACATTTAATTGCTACATGTGCATTATTAAATGTTTCTGATTGCCAAATTTGGTAATGTTGGATATTTGGACTGTTTTAGAGACACATTTGGGACGTCAATTCACAGACGTTGCCGAGACTTCCAGGCTGTAGCTTCGGAAGCAAAGGTGAGTAACCTAGATGGTTTCTCAATTATTGATTGTTTATAATTTTGCACTTATAACACTGTGGAGAATAATGGTGGGACTGTTGCGTTTGTTTATGCCAATATTCCGGACCGAAGGTGTCCGATGTATGTGGAAGATTATGACATAGGAGTGCTTTATTTGTGATTGTGATTGGAATGTGATTGTTTGTGAACCAATTGTGTGAATATGTTAATTTGGGATTATAAATCGTGATTGTGATTATACTGTGAATCATTGTGAAATGATTGTTTGGATGTGATAATTTGGATCCGATTGTGATATAATATTGTTTAATTGTGACACATGCATTCCATGTATGAATGCATGATCAGTTAATGAGAGTTGTGACCGGAGCAGCCACCGAGAGCTACAAGCTCAACGTTTATATTGGGCCTCGAGCCCCACAGTGATCCAGAGCCTTTGGCTCAACGATTAATGAGCCCATATTGGGACAGTTCAGAGCCTCAGGCTCACCGATTAATGCGCCCATATTGGGACAGTTTAGGCGCTCGGTCACAACACCATAATAAATTGGAAAGGGTCACATGTGCATTACATATGCATTGGATTGCATTTCTTTGAATGAATGAAAGGCTAACTGCTTTGTGATTCTGTGTATTTCTGAATGTGAATTGGGAAACAACTGTCTTGCGTTTGAATGTTTTACAAATTCAATTGGGTATAGATGTTTAAGCAAATGGAATGTGGCACATTGTCTATGTTCAAGTGCAATTGTGCAATGTGCTTAATTATGCAACAATGTGAAAATATGTGATATGTGAATTATTGTGTTGCATGAATTGAGTGAACCATCGATGATGGTTTCTCACCGAGTTTGCAAAACTCACTCAAAATTTGCAATTATTTTCAGACTCGAAGAATACCCCGTCGTAAACAGGCGTATGACATCGATTAGTTAATGAAGTAGAGAATGATCGGGATCGATTCGATATGCATTATTGTATTTTTATTTTCTGAATTTTTATTATCGATGAAGTCGGTTTGTAAAGTTAATGATGAAATAAATTGTGTTTATGAAAAGGGCCTCGAGGCCAGTGAATTGTTTATGTAAATTGTTTTCCGCATAAATTATCATGTGTGTGTGTATGTGTTAAAGAAAAAAAAATTATACTGAGTTTTGACTGAGTGATGTAGCACTCCACCCTCGCGGGGCATGGACTCGGATATCACTATCGATGTCAGGTTTGAGTCTTGTGGGAGTGGGGTGTTACATTTAGGTGGTATCAGAGCCCAGAAGTACTTTCTTATATGGGCCGTTTTTGAAATATGGGTCGAGTTACATGCAATTAAGTCATGTCACGACAGACTGTGGCGACTGATCCCCAATCTAGCATATGAGTCACATGCATGAGCATGTATCAATTGTTTAAGCTATTAGAATAGTGAGGGAAATGATGTATGTTAGAAAGTGAGAAATGGAAGTTTTGAATATGATGGAATAAGAAAAAGTGTAAGGTTCGAGATGACAAATGAAGATTAAATTGGTGGATGTATTATGAAATACAACATCAGTGTTATACTGGGATATATCCTTGAATGTGGGATGGATATGAATATATAGTTATGGATTGATAAAGGAAAATAGATTTCAAGTGTATAAAGTAGATGGAAATAAAATGTTTTATGAGCTGGAGAGGCTACAATTGGGTTTGCTTACCGTGATGAGAGTTTATGAATAAGGGTTTATGCCTTGGAGTCAGAATATGTTAGTGGGAAATTACGAATGATTATAAAATTAGGATTTTGATTTGATTGTGAACCTACATGGGTATGATGAAAAAAATGGGATGTAAGACAATGATAATGGCAGATGAAAAAGTTGTCAAAGTTCAGTTGATTTACATTTGTGAACGCACATCTGATAATGGGAGCACCATGGCAAGTGAAAATATTAACCATATATGTACCATATGTGTGGGGATGATATCGGAAGCAATCAGTGAGTTAGTGGATAATTGCTAGTCATAGTTCTTATAGTTTAAAGCTCAATATGAGTTAGAATAAAAAGTGAATGTGCTTATAGTGATCAATTGGGAATGAATTAAGATTGTTATATGATAAAAAGAAGAAGAAGGACATGATCATGACAAAATCCTCACAATCGAGGACAGGTGCAAAAAGGGAAGTGTTGTAAAAAAAAATAAAAAAATCAAATGAGATCAAGGTATCCTCAGCGTAAGTGATATACTACATCTATCTCTCAATAAGATGTAATGATTTTGATGGTATATACTTCAACGAACCTTATTAAAAAGGGATGTTCTGATTATATGAGTTATGGCATAAATTGATCTTCATGGGATATTATGAATAGCTAAAATTGATTTCCTAAGGCATTGAGAATGGCTGACAAGAAATGGTGATGATAGTTGATGAGTAGGAATTCCATGAGCGGTATCTATGAAAGTAACAAGAAATCTTCTTTCAAAGAAGAAGTTCCCTAAATTGGGTTAAGTAGCTCAGATGATTCCTGAAAAAAGAAAGATCAATGAAAGGACAAATCTGAGATAAATCTGAAATGAATTAAAAGTCATTATGGAAGTCCTAATCCTAGCGAAGACTCAAGTGTAAATGGTAGAATATGCTACTGAGAAGGTATGCATTATGTTGATGTAAAGAATCCAACTATGTAATCGGTTTATTGAACATTAAGGAGACATTACTTGCGAATATGAGGAGAATATTGGTTCACGTTTATTTTGTGTAAATATATTCGGGAAGTACAAAGTTGATATGATGAATGTATTGTCAACCCTGGGAGGAACGATTGCCAAGAAAATGATGTATGTGGAGAAACTAGTGTAAAGGAAATGCAGATGTCGAACACGCCAATGTGAAACCGAGAAAATATGCTAGAAGTTTTCCTCATCGGGAAATCGATACTTAAAGAATTATGAGAATCAATCATGGGTATAAGGAGTTCATTATACTATGAAGAATAGAGTGTCTCAATTGTGGATTCGATAGTGACTATGAACATTAATGATATATCAAATGTATTTGCAAAGTGAAGAAGAATATTTTGCATAGTTGAGGAAAGCGATATCATGGAAGTTTCATAAAAGTGACTTTTAGTCCGATCAAATAAATTGTGGGTGAACTAGTATTCGATCATGGCATATTGGAAGACGAATGAAGATACGGTGATGATAAAATGCTAAATTGTAAGGAATAGAGATGGATTTGGAGTTATTTAAAATTAGTCGATGTAGGAACGCATGAAGTTATCAAGGTTTTCGGTCTTAGCTCTTTGACAAAAATGTTTATGGAAAAAACGTGTGAATCGTATGATTGATGAATGTAAAAGAGACATTTTGAGAAATTGACAACTTGAGTATGGATTGTATCACTTTAATTTGGAGATTTTGCAAGATATAACAAAGTGTCCCATAAAGGTTATGATACAATATGTTGAAATAAGGTATAGTGGTTTTATGTACCTAGGGACAAGTATAACATCATGGGTTGCATTGTGATTGATGACTTGAAAATTGTTGTACTAGGTATTGCTTTGAAAGTTTGGAAACATTATTCGGACAGAAACATTTCAGATATAGCTATGAATATGCAAATCGATAACGATTGAGGTATTTCATGAGTTTGAATAAATTAAAAAGGATTATGCGATTGAGTACTTCATAATAAAGCTAGTCTTTGCAATACAATGTAGTGAATAGAAAATTCAATAGCAGAAGATCATAATTTGGGCGATAAGGGTATTATACCTAGTGTAATATTGAGTACTAGATGTCGACCTAACAAGGGGACAGAAAGAGAAAATGATATTTCTGATTGGTTTAAGAAGTTTGTGTAATATCAACTAAAGAAACTGTTAGAGAAAACACAAGAAACAATCGAAGCTCTATGTTTTAGTAAGAGTATATCGAAAGAGTGATTGATGGTTTTGAATGTAAAATCGAATGAGTATATGTTTGAATAACCAACAGACTTGACTGTTGAAGACAAATGTAAAACTGATATTTTTGGACTTCATAAGGATATGAGATTGATGTATAGTTCAGACTGATAGTGGGAACAACAATCGTTATATTGGTGACACCATGTGAATAGTATATAAGGGGTCTTACAGCAAAAAGGAACCGTTCACCTCTATATTAAAGTGAACAGGGCCTAAAAATAGTCGAAGGCCATGATTGAGTTGAGATAATGTCGATGAGTGAAATGAATCTGTAATAGGGGTTAAGTGATCCAAGTAATGACAAATGTGTGGAGTTGATTGATATTGAGGTTATAGAATCTTACGAGATTAGTGTTTGAACACTAAAGAGATGTAATCTAGTAAGTGAAAAATGAAATACTTCGAAGTGTATCACCTCGGCTAAGATGCACTTAGATTGAGATAAAGGAGTATATAGGGGAAACTAAATTTGACATAAAGTGGTCCATATGAAACTATGGCAAAAATCGGACAAAGGCAGTATGAGTGATTTGTATTGTTATAAGTCGATATATATGGTATTGAAATTGAAAGTAACATGTTGTTTATGCTGAAACTCAGCAATGACATAATTGAGGAAGTATATTATCTGGACAGAGAATTGATAGAAAGATGACACCAGAAACGGAATGACAGTACCCCTACCTTCTTCAGAGTCAAAAATGAATTTCGAGGACGAAATTTTTATTAGGAGGGGAGAATTGTAACATCCCATCACCGATGGGATGGGTAAATTAGTAATTTGGAATGAGTTACGAGTGTGTAAACGTATCTCGGCATGGTCATGCCTAATATGGCCTCCATATATGCATAAATTGAAATGTCTGCACATGCACAGGATTGTACATGCATTCATGACATTTTCCCGGCATATGTGTTTATTGTGAAAAATGTGTTATTTGTGTTTGAAAAATTAATCGGACTGGATTTATGTGTGTTTCCCATTTTTAGGGACTTTTGGGAATTTTTTTAGAACTTTTCGGGTTACTTGTCCGTTCCGAAAAATTTCCAACTAGCTGATTGAGTGGGTTTCCGGTACCGAAAATTTCTGCCTATGGCATTGAAAATTTAGATACATGATTTTAGAATTTATTACCTTGAGCCGTTGGAATTTGACGAGAAATTGGAGTAGAATTTGGAACCGAGTTGGATAGAAACTTGTAGAGTGTTTAAAAAGGGACAAGTGGCAAGTGACAAGTGTCACTTGCCTACTTGTGAATTTAATTTGGTTTGTTTATATATTGGGAGAGTCTTCTACGACACTCCTTTCTTCTAAGGGGTTTGGTGTTTTAAAAGGAGAGTTTTTTCTCCACCTTCGTAGCCTCCTTCATCTCCTCTTCTTCATTGATTTTTCTTCTTCTTGTTAACCTCCACCCACACAAAAGCTCTTATATTCCCCTTCATGTGTTCACAAAAAACAAATCCCAACCTAAACCTCTACCCTTTGCAAGTGATGGTGATTGTGTATGTGGTGAAGGGAAGAGAATTTGTAGGGTTGGAAGAATTGAAACTCAAATAGGTAAGAATTATGCTTTTTGTATAAATTGGTAGTTTAATGCATTCCTTGTGTTGTCTATGCATTAAATTGTATGAGAACTATGTTGGTGTATGTGGTTATGTAATTTGGTTGTTTAATTGATGGTTGAGTGATGAAGTGTTGAGGCAAAACCTAATGAATATAAGTAGAGAAATTAAGATGATTGAAAGTGAAATTATGATTAAAGATTAGTGTAAACTATGATGGATGAGGGATGAGTGTGTGCTGCCAATTGGGGTCAATTACTTAAATAAATGTTTTGATAAATTTGTGGTTAAATTCTTGGTTAAATGGGATGGTTATTGATGTAGTATTGATGCTTGCATGAAAGAAGTAGAGGTTTGGTTGAAATCTGGAAAATGGGACTTGTGTAGGTTTCAGATTTTGCTCATAACTTTGATAGGGTTGTCGAATTGAGCTGAGGTTTGTTTTAAATTACACCTAAGAAGTAAGGCTAGATTTCATATGAAGGAAGTTTTGTCCAATTCTGACTTTAAGGATTTTAATTTTGGCATGCAAAGTGAATTGTGAGGTGCTGTGTGAACAGTACCCGAGCTTGATGACCTAAAACTTTGATGCATTTTTCTAAATTGATGTAGGGTGAATTGGTGAAATTAGTCTTAATGAAAGTTGAATATTTTTGTGTTAGATTTCTAACGCCACTAAGTATGATATTTTTCGATGTGTAAATTGAGAGTTATGGTCTGTTAATGTTCAAGTGGAAATTCAGCCTTTGTTGTGCAATGCTCTAAGTGAATAGGTTTTGGGCTGTTTGTGTTCTGATATTTATTTGGGACTGTAAATGGGGAAATTGCTTAGGTAATCTTCTGGAAACTTGTAGAGGATTGTTGTAGCTTTCTAATGAGATATTTTATGCGAATTTAGCATATCTGGATTGAAAGTTATGAATTTTTCAATTTCGGATATGCTTTAGGTTTTATGTTGTTTGAACAAGTTTAACAGGACAGTCATATTTATGGACAAATTTGAACTAGTTATTGAAGGAAATTGTCTCTGATCCCTTCATAATAAGTGTAGCTTGTTGTCTGATCTTTTCACGGATATAGAGCATGTAATTTTTTGAACATGGGAGTAAAAGTTATGAAATTTGGAAGAATGTGTTGCTGTTGAGAATGATTTGGATAGGCTGAAGCTTTGATTGAGAAATTGAGTTGTTTAATGAGGGATTTGGCTTTCAGTTTGTCATGAAAGTTGTAGCCCTTGTTTTTCTCTTTTGATTGACATAAAATTTGGAATTTTTAGCTAAGGGGATAAAAATTTATGATTTTTGATAAAGTACTGAACTGTTGTGGCAATTTTGTGATTTGGCAGTGCCTTTGAGTGCAATTTTGACACCCGTAGAGGTGAAATTGATTTGTGTACCCTTCATGAAATTTGTTGGGTTTTCTGAGAACTTTCCAACGAGACCGAATTTGGAATTTTTAGACACTTGTGTAAATAGATAAGGGTTTCGAAAGAGGAGAAGGTAGTTAGTGAAAATTGAAAATTTGGAAAAAAGAAGGAAATTTGGGATTTATGTGACCTAATTATTTCTTTTGTCAATTACTTTCGCATCCAACGTCCGATTGACCTGAATTTTGAGGCATCAGATTTGTATAATATTTAATTTTGTTTATTCGTAAAATTGGGAATTTTTAGAGCCGAAATTGACGGGAATTGGTTAGGTCGAAGTGAGGGGACCGAATAATAATTTTTCTGATGCGTGTTTTATTTATAACTGGACCTATAAAGGTCCAAATTGGGCGATTTCGGTGTCAATGGGTTTCTCATTTTTAGAGGAAAATTTTGGTGACGGGAAATTGTGCTTTAGTGCCGGGAATGTCACGAACATGCATTGTACACATTTAATTGCTACATGTGCATTATTAAATGTTTATGATTGCCAAATTTGGTAATGTTGGATATTTGGACTGTTTTAGAGACACATTTGGGACGCGTCAATTCACAGACGCGTTGCGAGACTTCCAGCTGTAACCCGGAAGCAAAGGTGAGTAACCTAGATGGTTTCTCAATTATTGATTGTTTATAATTTTGCACTTATAACACCGTGGAGAATAATGGTGGGATCATATGCGTTTGTTTATGCCAATATTCCGGACCGAAGGTGTCCGATGTATGTGGAAGATTATGACATAGGAGTGCTTTATTTGTGATTGTGATTGGAATGTGATTGTTTGTGAACCAATTGTGTGAATATGTTAATTTGGGATTATAAATCGTGATTGTGATTATACTGTGAATCATTGTGAAATGATTGTTTGGATGTGATAATTTGGATCCGATTGTGATATAATATTGTTTAATTGTGACACATGCATTCCATGCATGAATGCATGATCAGTTAATGAGAGTTGTGACCGGAGCAGCCACCGAGAGCTACAAGCTCAACGTTTATATTGGGCCTCGAGCCCCACAGTGATCCAGAGCCTTTGGCTCAACGATTAATGAGCCCATATTGGGACAGTTCAGAGCCTCAGGCTCACCGATTAATGCGCCCATATTGGGACAGTTTAGGCGTTCGGTCACAACACCATAATAAATTGGAAAGGGTCACATGTGCATTACATATGCATTGGATTGCATTTCTTTGAATGAATGAAAGGCTAACTGCTTTGTGATTCTGTGTATTTCTGAATGTGAATTGGGAAACAACTGTCTTGCGTTTGAATGTTTTACAAATTCAATTGGGTATAGATGTTTAAGCAAATGGAATGTGGCACATTGTCTATGATCAAGTGCAATTGTGCAATGTGCTTAATTATGCAACAATGTGAAAATATGTGATATGTGAATTATTGTGTTGCATGAATTGAGTGAACCATCGATGATGGTTTCTCACTGAGTTTGCAAAACTCACTCAAAATTTGCAATTATTTTTCAGGACTCAGAAGAATACCCCGTTAGGCAACGGGCGTATGACATCAGTTGGTTATTAAGTAGAAACGGTCGGGATCGATTCGCATCCGCATTATTGTATTTTTATTTTCTGAATTTTGTATTCATTGATGAAGTCGGTTTGTAAAGTTAATGATGAAATAAATTGTGTTTATGAAAAGGGCCTCGAGGCCAGTGAATTGTTTATGTAAATTGTTTTCCGCATAAATTATCATGTGTGTGTGTATGTGTTAAAGAAAAAAAAATTATACTGAGTTTTGACTGAGTGATGTAGCACTCCACCCTCGCGGGGCACGGACTCGGATATCACCATCGACGTCAGGTTTGAGTCTTGTGGGAGTGGGGTGTTACATTTCAACTGCTGAGGACGTTAGTCAACAGAAAGAAATTATTAATACTGTTCAAGTAGAAAGCAGTGGCGCTTTCTGATTCAGATACCCCTATTGTTCATCAAGAAGAAGAACCAGCTAAAAAAGCACTTGTTCAGAAACACTGTTGCTCAACAGAGGAGCGATAGATGAAAGTCGGTTTAGATGACTCCTAACGAAGCACATCAAGAAGCAACGGCAGTATCAGATTCGGAGGATGATAAACCGTGTCTAATAGTATACAACTACCACAAGTTTTTGAGGAAATAGAAGTTGAAGATCAAAATGGTGGAAGTAGTTACCAGACAGAAGACTGGTATTGCAATCGGTGTTCAACCAGTGAAGAAGATAGTAGCTATGGTACAACCTATGGTGATTAATCATAACACCTGGGAGTTACTCAAAGAAGACGAAAAGATCTTCTATGATACTTTGGGATTTGCTGCTACTATGCCATATCCTACAAAACGTCCCTGCCATCCGTGTACTATTTTTCCAATCACTAAAAATACAGAGATAATGGTTGCACCAGATATACAGCCAAGATTTCCAAAAGATTTTACCAGGGGGAAATCAAAATTATATCCTGAAGATGATGCTAGTGATGATCTGTCCGCAGATCAAATTGCAGAAGAGGTGCGAAAAATTGATGAAGCATGCACGCGCATGTAAGTCGATAAAGCGGTGCAGCCATACTAATAGTGAGGAAGACTGTCCAAGTGGGGAAGAATAAGAATAGGAACGCATCGAATTCCTCGTTCAGACGGTTCTTCAGATAGCCCTTTGTCTAATACATCATCTATTGAAGCACAAGCTCTACCTGCAAGGAAGGCGATTCTTGATGCCGCCTGCTCCTTTTGATTTAGATCTTCCTGAAGCTGAAACGTTCATTCGTCCACCTACCTTTGAGATCAATGAAGACTACATCCCATCTTATCATGCTTACACTACTTCAATTCCTTTCGCTCTTCCATCAGCAGAAGTTGATCAAGCCTCTTCGTCGGTTGATCCACCAGATGAAGTTAGCAGATTACGAGGTGAACTCAACGACATGAAGAAGACGGTGAATGATCCGAGAAAGATGATAGCGAGCTCGCCAAGACCCGTAATCGTTAATCATTTTTATTATAACAAATAGGGAGAGTAGGAAAGAAGATAATCAATGTAAAAGGAGAGGATGTTCAGACAAAGAAGGTGTGACCACAACAGACGAAGAAAGGAAGAAGATAAGTTTTTTTTTCTACTTTGCAAAATCTATAAATTTACTTTGTTCTGTTTTCTTTTCTTGTATGTAATTTGTTATATTCAAAAAGGGGGAGATTGTTAAGTCAAAATGACTTTACATAAAAATGATTTTGATGTATAACAAACAAAGAGAGATCATATACAAGAAAAGCAAAGCAGACGCAGACGCAGACGCAAAAGCAACGCAGACGCAGACGCAGACGCAAAAGCAAAGCAGACGTAGACGCAAATGCAAAGCAGACGCAGACGCAAATGCAAAACAGACGTAGACGCAGACGCAAAAGCAAAGCAGACGCAGACGCAGACGCAAAAACAAAGCAGACGCAGACGCAAATGCAAAGCAGACGCAGACGCAAATGCAAAGCAGATGCAGACGCAAATGCAAAACAGACGCAGACGCAGACGCAGACGCAAAAGCAAAGCAGACGCAGACGCAAAAACAAAGCAGACACAGACGCAAATGCAAAGCAGACGCAGACGCAAATGCAAAGCAGACGCAGATGAAGACGCAAATGCAAAGCAGACGCAGACGCAAATGTAAAACAGACGCAGACGGAGATGCAAAAGCAACGCAGACGCAGACACAGACGCAGACGCAGACGCAAAAGCAAAGCAGACGCAGACGCAAATGCAAAGCAGACGCAGACGCGCAAATGCAAAGCAGACGCAGACGCAGACGCAAAAGCAAAGCAGACGCAAATATGAAGCAGATGCAGACGAAGTAAAGAAACAGACGCAAGAGTCAGTTCGAGTTAGTTACAGAACTCAATTGATTAACCGTTTCTTTAAAGATTAAAGATTCAAGATTCAAGATTCAAGATTCAAGAATCAAGAAGCAGTTAGAGACGAAGGCTATAAATTCAAGACGAAGTCGAAAACTGAAAAGCTGCTGATCTTAGAAAAATTACACAAAGTGAAAAAGCGATTAAGTGCAAACTAGCTGAAAAGTGCTATCTTATCAGAATAAAGTTTCAAATATTTTACGAAAAGAAAAGGTGTATGATATAACTGCAGAGGCTAAGTGTGAAAGAATCTTGGTTGTAGAGACCAAGAGGCTCGTGAAAGAATACTTGAAACGATTGAAGAGATAGTGAAATCTCGTAAGAAACTCGAGGATCGGACGTAGCCCACGGTTTGGGGTGAACCAGATAAACCGCGTGTCTACCACTCTTACTCTCTATCTCGCTTTTAGTTTCAAATTTTATTATTACTTATCGCTCATATACATAGTATTGAGAAGTTTGATCAATCGAACAAATAAAAATTCAGAAAGATTTTTATTTCTAACAAGTAATTCTGAAAAGACTTATAAAGAGGGGAATACACAATTCAACCCCCCCTTCTCGTGCATTCTATTATTGTTTTCTAAGTGCTGTATTAACGTGTGATTTAGTTCAAAATCATCCATAAATACTTCCATACATTCCTCTAAAAATTCACAGAAAACAGTCATCACACAATGCTGGAAAGTGCCTGGGGCATTACATAAACCAAAAGGCATCCTTCGATATGCAAAGGTGCCAAAGGGACATGTAAATGTAGTCTTGTCCTGGTCCTCCGGTGCAATGGGTACCTGAAAATATCCAGAAAAACCATCCAAGAAATAATAATGTGATTTGCCCGCAAGTCTTTCAAGCATTTGATCAATAAAAGGGAGAGGAAAGTGGTCTTTTCTTGTGGCATCATTTAATTTTCTATAATCTATACACACACGCCACAAATTTTGCACTCTAGTAGGAATAAGCTCATCCCTATCATTTTTGACCACTGTTATTCCACTCTTTTTAGGCACTACATGAATTGGGCTAACCCACTCACTATCAGAAATGGGATAAATTATCCCTGCGCTCAACAACTTTGTGATTTCCTTCTTCACAACATCTAAGATAAGCGGGTTAAGCCTTCTTTGAGGTTGCCTCACCGATTTTGACCCTTTACTCAATAAGATTCGGTGTGTGCAAATGGCTGGGCTAATGCCGGGTATATCTGCTAAAGTCCACCCGATAGCTCTCTTATGCTTCCTCAAAACATTCACGAGTCTCTCTTCCTCAATGTCAGACAAGGTACTAGCAATTATTACAGGTAATCGCCATGAGACTCAAGATAGGCATACCTTAAGGTTGAAGGAAGGGTTTGAGCTCAAGCTCGGGAGGTTTCACAATGAATGAGTCAATTTATGAAGTTCAAGAGAGAAGAGATCACTCCCTTTTTCTTCTGGCGTTAAGGTTGGCTCCTTGTAGGTGGTCGTGGCAATGCCCTCCTGCTTCCCTGAAACATGGACAGAAAACGTTTTCCCAAGATCAAGTGAATGTAATCTAGTATCCAAAGGATCTTTTTGTGACTCATGTTTTTGGCAAGCATTTTCCTCAACGGAATTAATCATGTTCACACCCAAAAGTGAATAATCCTCATGTGGGTGCTTCATTGCCTCATACATATTAAAGCTCACCTGTTGGTCACCTACCTCCATGGTGATCTTACCTTCCTTCATACTGATCATGGTGTTTGCAGTCTGCAAAAAGGGTCGTCCGAGAATTAAGGAAGTATCCTGCACAACTTCAGAAGACATATCAAGCACATAAAAATCAGCAGGAAATACTAAACCCTTAACCTGGACCAAGATGTCCTCAATGATACCCACTGGATGCCTAAATGATCTATCAGCCAACTGGAGGACAACAGATGTAGGCTTAATACTCCTCACTCCTAAGGCCTCATAAATTGGCTTAGGCATCACATTTATCGCTGCCCCCAGATCTAACAAAGCCCTACCTATAGTCACTTTCCCTAAGATGCAAAGGATGGTGAAAGATCCAGGGTCTTGACACTTGACAGGTATCTGCGGTTTAAACAAGGCTGACACATTGGAGCTCACTTGCACTCTCTCATTTGGCCTAAACTTCCTCTTATTGGTGCACAAATCTTTCAAATATTTTGCATAGGCCGGAACTCTCTTCACTAAATCAAGCAAAGGCACATTCACTTCAACTTTCCCAAACAAATCAATTATTTCTTTCTCATGTTTACTCTCATTCATGCGCTTGCTCATCAAATATGAATTTGGAAAAGGAAGGTCTTGAATACTTACCTCCTTACCTTTGCTGGATTGCTTGCTCGATTCTCCACTTTCTGCTTGATCATTGGAACTCTCTGAAGTAGTTCCCTTGTTCCTTGAAGCATGCTTTTTCTCTCTCAAAAGCTCTTCTTCCCTCACACTTTATGATTTCTGAATCTTGTCCTTTGGTGGAGGTACTGACTCACTATCAATCTCATCCTCACATGTCTCTTCATCTTCTTGAGGCTTAAACCTTACTTGCTTCCCACTCCTGAGGGCAATTGCATTCAGACTCTTCGGATTCATCACAGTATTTGAAGGAATAGTCCCACTGCTTTTTGCTTGATTTTCACTCATGTTGTTGGACAACTGAGTGACAAATGAATTTATGTTCTCCGCCTTGGTCTCCCATTGTTCCATTCTCTTCTCCAAGGCATTGAATCCAGCAGCAGTCTTTGAGGAATCCTGTTGAATAAGAGAAGCAATAGCATTAAACTGGTTAGCAGTAGAATCCCTCTCTTCCTTCATCAGAGTCATCATATTGTGAAGCAGTTGGTTGGTTTCTTCCTTTGGTGGGACCATGAGGGCTTGTTATTGATTAGGGAACTGGCTAGTGGAAGTACCAGCTCCTCCCCCTTGTGAAAACCTGTTTTGAGCCCTTTTCTCTTCATTCCTCCAACCAAATCTAGGATTGGACTTCCATCCCTCATTGTATGTGTTGGAGTAGGGGTCCCACTTCTGATTAGCTCTTCCTGGATACATAGCTGACACCTCTTCATATCTTCCAGGACAAACACTTGAAATGTGCATCACCGACCCACAATTGTCACAACTGGGTGCAGTAATATCTGTAGAAGATGATGGCCGATGCACATTCAAGTTCTTCAAGTCAGCAGTAATACTGTAGCACCCCACTCCCGACGAGACCCGAACCCGATATCCATGGTGATATCCGAGCCCGTGACCCGCGATGGTGGCGTACTAGAACATTCATTACCTTATTAACAAAAATCGATGACATTTTTTTTTCAAAACATTAGAGCGTAAACAATCACCGACTTGGCCCAATTATAACAAAACATTTTCAAATATTAAACCATTTTACTGATAAAACAATTTCACTCATTATTAGCACTCATTAGTGCTCAGTCACTCTATACATGTAAACAATTTGGGCCTACTAAGTACCAAATTAATACACTAATGCAGATACGGACAACACTGATCCCGACCCGATACTCTGTCTTGCTAGATATCGTATTCCACGTGTCCAACGGGTACTCTCCATTTCTGAAAAATAGATGCAATGTTGGGTGAGTTTGCGAACTCGGAGAAACCATCATCGATGGTTCACCCAACTCATGCATATCCACACAATCACACAATATTGTATATATATCATAAACAAGAAATCACAGGCACTCAATTTCACATTTTATAAGGCAATAAGCCTTTCACACAATTCACATTAAACATTCATTTATGCAAAGTGTGCATGTGACTCTTCCATTTTCTTTCGTTGTTGTGACCGTATACCGAGCTCATATACGTTGAGCCATTGGCTCAAACATCGGGCTTAAAGCCTCAAACGTTAGGCATAGCCACGATCATCGAACCGAGGCTCGGAATACGTTGGGCACGAGGCCCTGAGCGTTGAGCTTAAAGCTCTGAAATCGGTGGCGACACCGGTCACAACTGCCATTATCGATCATTTACTATGCATGAATGCACATGTCATTTTCCAATATCCAATTATCGATTTCTATTTCCAATTCCAATTAATTACTATTTAGATCATTTTCCAATGTCCTCGGACTTTTAGTCCAGTATTTCATTCCATGCATTTACCTTTCGTTTCACTATCACATTTACAATCCAATTAACTAATGCATTCTCACGCACTTATTCTCATTTGCACTTCAATATTACAATCCAATATTTCGAACACCCATGGTCCGAAATCAATCAAAACAATCAATTACATATATCCATCCTTACATCCTCATGGCAATCAATGCATATAATTAATAAACACATAAGGTTGAGAAACCAACTAGGTTACTCACCTATTACTTCCGAGCTAATGCCGGGAAGTTTCCACCCGTCGGTCCGACGACGCCCACTGAGTCTCTATAAGAAACAGAGAAATAACGAGTCACTACTGATGCAATTTGTGCACATGTAGGTGAAATATGCACGCTCATGAATTTTCCGCCCTAAATCCAAATTTCCCATAATAAAATCCGTCTAAAATTAGAAACCTATTGCGCCGACGGCATGCAATTCGGACCTCTATAGGTCCCCAATTAAACAAAACAATGATTAAAGGCTCGTTATCCGGGGTCACGCCAATTTCCGTCCAAAATTCCCAATTTCTCACAAAATGAAATTAAATATTCAACGAATCCGATGCCTCAAGAATCAGGTCAATCGGACGTCGGACGGAAAAGAAATTGACAAAAGAAGTATGAAATCCCAAATTATCAATTACCAAATAAAATAATAAAATAATAAATAAAAAAGAAAAGAAAAGGAACAGCCTGGCTGCGACGTCTCTAGCCCAGCGGGCTGACCTAATCGGCCCCGTCGCTAGGGCGACGCGTCGCCCTAGCGACGCGGCCCCTTTGTCTTCATCACTAGGCGACAGCGTGCATCGCCTAGTGACCGGGGTGATTCCTTTTCTCCCTTTTTTTTTTAATTTCCAATCCAATTTTTCAACAACCATAATTCATTGCACACAATTCAGAAAATTACCCACTATATCTCGTTGGAAAGATCATGAAACCCTCTACAATTCTCAAGAAGACCATAAAAATCAATTTCACACTTAAGGGTGTCAAAAATCCCTTCAAAGCTACTGCCTACTCAAATCCTATTAAAACAGAACAGTACATTACAAATTCCTTAACTCTCTGATTCTTCAGCCAAAAATTACCACATAAATATTCTCAATAAGTTCACAATGTCATATACAACTTTCATGAACAACCCAAAATCAAATTCCATTGCTACACAAGTCAATTAATTCACTCAATGTTGCTGTCCCTGAAATCATTCAATTTGAGCAGTAAACTTATAACAAGCATAACTCCCTGTACACAAGTCAGAAAAATATGAACTTTATACCCCTGAAAAGATAAATCCTCAAACTTCCATTTGCATGAAGAACTCAATTTCCAATTTAATTTCTAACAATTTCAAAACTGTCATGCAAATTACTGCCATGATCAGCAATTCCTAACCTAATGCAGGATCAGTTTTTGCAAAATCATAACTCCCAACTCTGACCTCTAAAAATTATATGCCATATCTCATTTTCAAGATAATTTCTTCCTCTTCAACTTTGAAGAAGATCACTCATACCAATTCAGTCCACAAAAATTGCTAAAAGTGCTCAAAAGCAGAAAGCTCACAAAATCAACACTTAAGCTAGGTTTCATCAACATGCCCAAAACCAGTCCATAGGAATCAGTTCATATCTCCCAATATACAACTCAAAAATTAACAAGATCAGTGGCAATGGAAATCTAACTCAATATGCCTCAACTTCCATGAAGACCATTTTTCCTAGTTCCCTACCAATTAATTTAGAAAAATCAGCAAAGCTCATAGGGTATGGTTTCGGTTACTGTTCACAGGCAATAAAACAGTAACTTTCCATGCCAAATTTCAACCTATTAGAGTTACAATTTGACAACACCTATTTCACACAAAAATGTAGCTAACATCCCAAAGTTTAAGTGGCCACAAACCTCACCTCATTTGCATTTCTATACAATGAGTTATGATCAAAACAGTACAGTCAATTAAAACCCTAAATTTCCAGATTTGATCCAATCTTAGTTTCTATCATTTCCAATGACTTTAACACATCATTAAACATCCAAAGAAACACCAATCAGTTCTTATACCATTCATACTTGTACTAGGGCTAATACAAAAAAAAAATGGCAGCACTAAACTCTCACTTTATTTGCAAAATTAGTCATCATCTACCAACCAAATTCAAAGCTAAACCAAGTTACAACCATAACCATTCATTATCCTAACACACCATACATTTATACCCATAAATTTACACTATAATTCTTATCAAGGTAAAGCATCAATAAGCTTAATAATAATACCAAAATTCCCATTTGATGCTTCTAACTACCATGTCATTTAACTCATAAATCAAATCATAACTAAAGCTTAACAACAACTTACCTAATTCAAGCTTTTCCAAATGATACTCTAACTCTTCTCCAAGCTTCAAGCTTTAAGTTTCCCAAATCTTCAAACAAAACACCAACCCCTACTTTACCTCCCCACCTTCGACCAAAGCACAATCATCATAATGTCAAAGTTCAAGTTGATCTTATGGAGAAAGAACAAGACCAACGAAACATGGAGGAGGAGGAAGTTTGGCATGAGTTTTACAATAAGAAACTCACTCTTTTCATGTAATTTATTAGGCAAAACGATAGGAACAAAGTGGAGCATTAAATTGCTTTTGGTGGCCAAATGTGATTGGTCAAAGCTTTTTAAAGAAAAGTCAACATATTAATTTTTTATAATTCAGATCAAAAATTTACCCCAATCAACTCCAATGACCCTAATTTCAATCCCAAAATAATGTATCCAATATTATAGTGCCATTGGATAAAAATTTTCGATACCGAAAATCAACCGGTTCGCCACTTGGCGATTTATCCGGTCCAGAAATTTCCGGGAATTTCCCTCGAATCATTTTTTTGAAAATTACCTAAATTGTCCAAAATTGTAAAACATAAGATAGTCCACTCCAAATAATTTTTCAAACACGAAAACCACCTTTTCCACTACAAAAACACATTTAGGTCATTTACCGGCGATTTTGCCGGTCCGGGAATCTTCTCCGGATAATTCCAGAAAAATTCTCATAAATCTGTAAAAATGTAAAACACTCTATGGCACACTCCAAATATTTTTTTCAAATCCCATTATCACACCAATTTCACAAAAGATCACAATTAGACACTTAGGCCGGGAAATGTCATGAATGCATGTATGACTATATGCCTGTGCAAAACTCACCATTTATAGAGGCTGCATGACATATGTTCATGCCGAGTTATAATTTAATACTCCTAACCCGTCCCCGTCTCAATTTACTAAAATACCCTTCCCATCGGAGATGGGATGTTACAATTCTCCCCTCCTAATACAAATTTCGTCCTCGAAATTTCATATACGATTTATCAGGAAGGCAGGGGAGTCTTTTTGCTTAATACCCTCTGTTTTTCACTGATTTCACTACACGACCACATTCGGTCAATGAACGGAAATCAAAACAATCAATGACTCTTTTCCTTTCTCAACTTTACATGATTTTACTGCTTTCTCAGACTTACGCGCAATTCGCCACTTTCAATCTCAATAACATATATATCGGATCCTAACAGTATCTATGAAACACTTTGTGAATCCGAATCATCTTTTAAGTTTTAGCCTAACTTGCCAATCCATAATTCTATTCACACCACAATCGCATGAAGGCCACTTCTCACGAATTCAATTTCCCTTAATTACACCTTTATTTCATCTAAGTACTTTTTAGCCGAGGCCATACCTTTTAAAATATTTCATTTATCGCTATCAGATTTCGTTATTATCAAAACACAAATCTCATGAGATTTATAACCTCGGTGTGAATCAATTCAACTCAAGGTCACCATCTTAAATTGCTTAAAGCCCTGATCACATAATATAGGGATAGTGACTCCTTTTTGGCAGTAAGACCCCTTATACGCCTTTCGAATGGTGACACCAATATAATGATTGTCATGCCATAATCCCTTTGCACTATACATCAATCCAAAAATACCTGTTGGTTAATCACACATGTCATCGTTCACTTTGACTGACTATACCATCAATTGCTTTTCCACAATACTTTTACTCGAACATAACGCTTCGATTGTTTCTTATGCTTTCTCGAACCATTTACGTATGATCATTTGATTTCCCATTCTAACCTTTCAATTACTCTTCCAATACGCTCATACTAAAACATAAAGCTTCGATCATTCCTTACGTTTTCACTAACAGTTCCCGTAATGAATATCACCCATATTTCTTAATTCGAACTATACCTATCACTTTCCTCAACAAATGGAGTTAATTCAGTTCTTTGATATGGTTTACAATTTCTACTTCCTCACTACGGGTTTTGCCAATCCGTTTTGATGCACACCACCTTTGAAATTCCCATAGCTAATAATACTTTCTTTTGCCCATTTTTTTTCCAGTTCGACTATTAATACGCAATAATACACCAGATTTGATAACTTTATTGCCCAACTTTTGATTTTTCTGCAATTGAATTTATTTATCTCTTTGTTCACTTCCTTGAATTGCACCATTAGCTTAGTTTGGAGTAATCAGCCACTGAATCCTGTTCAAATCATTCAGATGCATGAAATAACTCAATCGTTATCGATTTGCATAATCATAGACATTTCCAGTCTATTTCAGTACGATATATGTCTTCAAGCTTTTAGGCCACACTTAATATAACAAATTTCAAATCATCAATCATAATACCGCCCATGGAATCATATTTGTCCCAAGGTGCATAAAATCACTTTATTCAATTTCCATAGATCACATTAGAAACCTTTACTGGAACACTTCATTTTATGGATAGTAAATTCTTCCAATGTCTCCTTTATGATCATTAGTCATAACATTCACATGTTTTCCTCAATTATTCTTGTCGATTTGCAAAAACCAGAAAATCTTTGACAATTTATGAACGCATCCAGCATTCCATTAGTTCCCATTAATTTCAAATTCCGCCTACACATATCTTTTGAACTTCCGCATTTTATCAATACCTATATCTTAATTAATTCTCCCAATATCCCATGTTCGCATCCTAATTCATCCCTTATTTCACTCTTATGAAACTTGCATGATAACCAATCTCCTCACCTATACCAATGTATCTATTTCTTATGCTTATATCAATTATCCACTGCAACACAATGGAGACATGTTCCTTTTCCGTACCCATAGTTGATTCATGTAACTTTTTAATTATCGAACGTCTCCAATGAGGAACAATTTTCGTATAATTTGTCTCATCATAACATATTCTGCACATGTTCCTTACCTTCATTTCTCCACATAACTTAATTTATTCACGATAGATCACTCACTGACTTGAATAAACAATCGTTCTATCGATCTCGTGCTTTCAAAACATAATTACACAAAATATACACGAACCTTTAATCCCATCAAATGCGCAATTAATATTTCCTTAATATGCAGTACTTCTCTTACATAATCAGAACCATCTCATTAACATAATGTACACTTTTTTTCAGTAACTTAGTTTAGCTCTTACGCTAGAGTCGCTGCCAGATGTAATACAAATCAGTTACTCTTGATACATCACGAAGATAAATCTCTGAAGAGCACTTAAACAATTTCTTTTCCTCTATTATCTCGCCATAATCATCACATCCTATCTGACAATATATCTCCATAGTCCCATCAATTTGCCCATTAATAGATCATACTGCTAAAAATACCTTAATTGCATTTAATTCTCGATAACCATTTTCTTTTTTGGATACCAATTCTCGATCATGGGGACCTTTATTCATGTCCCTTATTTTATTCTCGCAAACTCATTACTGATGCTAACATCTTTAACTGTATCACTTCTTTCTCAATTGATCATTCTGAGCATTCTCATGTCTTACTCTCACTCATTTTGAACTTGAGCTACCGGCATTATAATCGGAGCTTATGTAATAGGCCACCAATTTCTTCCTATATCATAATCACGCAAATTATTCATTTATGCTTAATCATTTCACCCGTGATTGTAATCCCACTATCAGATATACACTTATAGTGATAATATATTCTGAACTCAGCAACCTTCCTGTTTACACCCGTCCTCGCTCGTGAGGATCATATACAATCTCTATTCCTATACAACTGATCAGTATAAGCACTTTCGTTTCTTATTCTACCTCATAAAGAATTATTATTATTCTACAAGAATTTTGGCTAGCAATTTTCCATTAACTCAGCAATTGCAACTGAACATTTTCACTTATCATAGGGCTCCCATAAGCGGGTGTGCATTTACTTAGGCAGATCAATTAAACCCGAACAACTTTTTCATCTATCAATTTCATTGTCTTACATTTCAATCTTTTCATTATGGCATTCTACCCATATATTTCCGTACTCAAATCAAGATCACAGATGTGAAATCATTCTTGATTTTGCCCTTAATATATTTTGACTCCAAATCACCAATCCTTATATATAATTCTCATCACGGTAATCAATCCCAATTGTAACTTTTCTATATCATAGAACACTTTATTTTCATGTACCTTATACACTGAAAATCTTCCCATTATCACAACTCTTTTTTTTTTATTCATTCCCAACTATAATCTTTATTCAAATTCATATTCAAGGGTATACCCAATCTAACTCCAATATTATACTTCACAATATACCCGTCAATACCAAAGACACTAAATTTTAAATCATTCGATCGAACCATACACTTTTTCCTATTTTGCGATATCCATTTCTTCCTTTTATCACACTCTAACACATTGTCCTTTTCTCACTTTTCTAACCGCTTAAACGATCGAGACATATTTATACATACGACTCATATACTACATGGGGATCGCTTGTCACCGTCCGTGACACAACTTAAATGCGCATAACTAGACACACCCATTTGTTTTTTTGAAAGCCCATGTAAGATTGTATACGGGCTCGATATTATTAATGTAGCACCCACTCCCGACGAGACCAACCCGATATCTATGGTGATATCCGAGCCCGTGACCCACGAGGGTGGCGTACTAGAACATTCATTACCTTATTAACAAAAATTGTATGACATTTTTTTTTCAAAAACATTAGAGTGCGCAAACAATCACTGACTTGGCCCAATTATAACAAAACATTTTCAAATATTAAACCATTTTACTGATAAAACAATTTCACTCATTATTAGCACTCATTAGTGCTCAGTCACTCTATACATGTAAACAATTTGGGCCTACTAAGTACCAAATTAATACACTAATGCAGATCTTGACAACACCGATCTCAATTCGACACTGCATCTTGCTAGCAAGATAATGCACTCCGTGTGTCCAACGGGTACTCTCCATTTCCTGAAAAATAGATGCAATGTTGGGTGAGTTTGCGAACTCAGTGAGAAACCATCATCGATGGTTCACCCAACTCATGCATATCCACACAATCACACAATATTGTATATATATCATAAACAAGAAATCACAAGCACTCAATTTCACATTTTATAAGGCAATAAGCCTTTCACACAATTCACATTAAACATTCATTTATGCAGTGTGCATGTGACTCTTCCATTTTCTTTCGTTGTTGTGACCATGCGCCTGAGCTCATATACGCTGAGCCATTGGCTCAAACATCGGGCTTAAAGTTCAAATGTCAAGTATATACGATCATCGAACCGAGGCTCGAATACGTTAGGCACGAGGCCCTGTGCGTTGAGCTTAAATCTCTGAAATCGGTGGCGACACCGGTCACAACTGCCATTATCTGATCATTTACTATGCATGAATGCACATGTCATTTTTCAATATCCAATTATCGCATTTCTATTTCCAATTCCAATTAATTACTATTTCCGATCATTTTCCAATGTCCTCGGACTTTTAGTCCGGTATTTCATTCCCATGCATTTACCTTTCGTTTCACTATCACATTTACAATCCAATTAACTAATGCATTCTCACGCACTTATTCTCATTTGCACTTCAATATTACAATCCAATATTTCGAACACCCATGGTCCGAAATCAATCAAAACAATCAATTACATATATCCATCCTTGCATCCTCATGGCAATCAATGCATATAATTAATAAACACATAAGGTTGAGAAACCAACTAGGTTACTCACCTATTACTTCGAGCTAATGCCGGAAGTTTCCGCCCGTCGATCCGACGACGCCCACTTGAGCCTCTATAAGAAACAGAGAAATAACGAGTCACTACAGATGCAATTTGTGCACATGTAGGTGAAATATGCATGTTCATGAATTTTTCGCCCTAAATCCAAATTCTCCATAATAAAATCCGCCTAAAATTAGAAACCTATTGGCCGACGGTGCTCAATTCGGACCTCTATAGGTCTCCAATTAAACAAAATAAATGATTAAAGGCTCATATTCAGGGCCACGTCAATTTCCGTCCAAAATTCCCAATTTCTCACAAATGAAATTAAATATTCAACGAATCCGATGCCTCAAGAATCAGGTCAATCGGACGTCGGACGGAAAAGAAATTGACAAAAGAAGTATGAAATCCCAAATTATCAATTACCAAATAAAATAATAAAATAATAAATAAAAAAAAAGAAAAGGATCAGCCTCGCTGGGCGACGTCTCGCCCAGCGGGCTGACCTAATCGCCCTGTCTATGGCGACGCTGTCGCCTAGCGACGCGCCCTTCGCCTGTCACTAGGCGACGCGTCGCCACAGTGACCGGTGATTCCTTTCCCTTTTTTTCTTTCTAATTTTAATCCAATTTTCAACACCCATAATTCATTGCACACAATTCAGAAAATTACCCACTATATCTCGTTGGAAAGATCATGAAACCCTCTACAATTCTCAAGAAGACCATAAAAATCAATTTCAGCCTTAAGGGTGTCAAAAATCCCTTCAAAGCTACTGCCTACTCAAATCCCATTAAAACAGAACAGTACATTACAAATTCCTTAACTCTCTGATTCTTCAGCCAAAAATTACCACATAAATATGCTCAATAAGTTCACAATGTCATCTACAACTTTCATGACAACCCAAAATCAAATTCCATTGCTACACAAGTCAATTAATTCACTCAATGTTGCTGTCCCTGAAATCATTCAATTTGAGTAGTAAACTTATAACAAGCATAACTCCCTTTACACAAGTCAGAAAAATCTGAACTTTATACCCCTGAAAAGATAAATCCTCAAACTTCAATTTTCATGAAGAACTCAATTTCCAATTTAATTTCTAACAATTTCAAAACTGTCATGCAAGTTACTGCCATGATCAGCAATTCCTAACCTAATGCAGGATCAGTTTTTGCAAAATCATAACTCCCAACTCTGACCTCTAAAAATTATATGAAATATCTCATTTTCAAGATAATTTCTTCCTCTTCAACTTTGAAGAAGATCACTCACACCAATTCAGTCCAAAAAAATTGCTAAAATTGCTCCAAAGCAGAAAGCTCACAAAATCAACACTTAAGCTAGGTTTCATCAACATGCCCAAAACCAGTCCATAGGAATCAGTTCATATCTCCCAATATACAACTCAAAAATTAACAAGATCAGTGGAAATGGAAAGCTAACTCAATATGCGTCAACTTCCATGAAGACCATTTTTCCTAGTTCCCTACCAATTAATTTAGAAAAATCAGCAAAGCTCATAGGGTATGGTTTCGGTTACTGTTCACAGGCAATAAAACAGTAACTTTCCATGCCAAATTTCAACCTATTAGAGTTACAATTTGACAACACCTATTTCACACAAAAATGTAGATAACATCCCAAAGTTTAAGAGGCCACAAACCTCACCTCATTTGCATTTCTATACAATGAGTTATGATCAAAACAGTACAGTCAATTAAAACCCTAAATTTCCAGATTTGATCCAATCTTAGTTTCTATCATTTCCAATGCCTTTAACACATCATTAAACATCCAAAGAAACACCAATCAGTTCTTATACCATTCATACTTGTACTAGGGCTAATACAAAAAAAAAAATGGCAGCACTAAACTCTCACTTTATTTGCAAAATTAGTCATCATCTACCAACCAAATTCAAAGCTAAACCAAGTTACAACCATAACCATTCATTATCCTAACACACCATACATTTATACCCATCAATTTACACTATAATTCTTATCAAGGTAAAGCATCAATAAGCTTAATAATAATACCAAAATTCCCATTTGATGCTTCTAACTACCATGTCATTTAACTCATAAATCAAATCATCACTAAAGCTTAACAACAACTTACCTAATTCAAGCTTTTCCAAATGATACTCTAACTCTTCTCCAAGCTTCAAGCTTTAAGTTTCCCAAATCTTCAAACAAAAACACCAACCCCTACTTTACCTCCCCACCTTCGACCAAAGCACAATCATCATAATGTCAAAGTTCAAGTTGATCTTATGGAGAAAGAACAAGACCAACTAAACATGGAGGAGGAGGAAGTTTTGTTATGAGTTTTACAATAAGAAACTCACTCTTTTCATGTAATTTATTAGGCAAAACGATAGGAACAAAGTGGAGCATTAAATTAAGCTTTTTGGTGGCCAAATGTGATTGGTCAAAGCTTTTTAAAGAAAAGTCAACATATTAATTTTTTATAATTCAGATCAAAAATTTACCCCAATCAACTCCAATGACCCTAATTTCAATCCCAAAATAATGTATCCAATATTATAGTGCCATTGGATAAAAATTTTCGATATGAAAATCAACCGTTCGCCACTTGGCGATTTATCCGATCCGAAATTTTCGAATTTCCCTCGAATCATTTTTTTGAAAATTACCTAAATTGTCCAAAATTGTAAAACATAAGATAGTCCACTCCAAATAATTTTTCAAACACGAAAACCACCTTTTCCACTACAAAAACACATTTAGGTCATTTACCGACGATTTTGCCGGTCCGAATCTTCTAGGATAATTCCAGAAAAATTTCCATAAACCGTAAAATGTAAAACACTCTATGGCACACTCCAAATATTTTTTCAAATCCCATTATCACACCAATTTCACAAAGATCACAATTAGACACTTAGGCCGGAAATGTCATGAATGCATGTATGACTATATGCCTGTGCAAAACTCACCATTTATAGAGGCTGCATGACATATGTTCATGCCGAGTTATAATTTAATACTCCTAACCCGTCCCCGTCCCAATTTACTAAAATACCCTTCCCATCGGAGATGGATGTTACAAATACAGACAACCGTGAGGTTATCACATTCTCCAAATAATCTACTTTTGTTTCGGCACTTTCCATTCTCTTGGCTTGAGCTGTCAAAGCTCCCAACTCATTCAATCCTCTGGAATCTCTTACATCAGTATCATTGATGGTTTAAGGCCATCTTCTTTATCAATTCTCATGCTTCCAATATCAGAAGATCAATCAAAGATCCTCCAGATGCAAAGATCTAGCATACCTTTCTCTTGACTCTTCAACCCATCATAAAAATACTCGCACCAATTGTTCATCGTGAATTTGGTGATGGGGCATCCGGACGTAAGATCTTGGAAGCGGTTCCAATAGTCATACAATGACTCATCATAATCCTCAAGCGGTGAATAGATTTCCTTCCTCATCGAAGATGTCCCGGAGGCGGAAAATATTTCTCCAAAATGCTTTCCTCAAAGTTGGCCTAGCTATGATAGGCATTAGCCACATGCCCTAAGACTCATGTACCACTCTCTTGCCTTTCCTTCCAAGGAAAATGAAACACCTTCCATAAGACTGATCCAAAGTAGCTCCCATCGGCTTCATACTCGCAAATCATCACAAAGCTCAGAGGTGCATATATGGATCCTCTCCCACCAAACCATAAAATTTAGGAAGGAATTAATCAACAGACCTTTAATCTCAAAATTAACATCAAAATTAGGCAAGCAAAGAAGAATGGATCATAATGCACATCAGAAGTTGTTGCTTCCCTAATTGTCCTACGTCGCTGGTTCTCATTGTTCTCTCCTACTCTCTCATGCTTACCATTTCCTCCATTGGTCCCATTTATAGGTTGGTGTATGGGAAAATCAGGATTTGGGAAAATGTTTGGATTCTCAGCCATGTTCTCATTATCTCGCTCAACTAATCTCTTTCTCTCTTGTTCTTTCCTCTCTTTCCTAAGTCTCCTCAAATGTCTCTCAACTTCAAAGTTGGAATTGAAAAGTTTACCTCTCCCGGCATGCACAAAATCAATCCACAAATAAAAGAATGGTAACAAAATTTCTCACAGTCACACAAAATCAGATAAAAGTGAAATGCGATGAATGTGAGTGTATGAGTGTATGATGAATGTATGAGTGTGTATGTGTGAAAAATTGTACAAAGTAAGAGACAAAATCAAAGTATGGAGTATGCTTCTGCAAAGGGAAATGAAACCTATACTATGAACAAGTGTGAAAATCAAACTATGCTAAATGCAAGCAAAAACAATGATTCCGATTATCAACGACAATTCAAATGAATGACAATGGCTATCCGACGGTAAACCAATTTCTTGGTTCCCGACAACGGCGTAATTTGATCGCTGCTCACGATTTGATCTCACGATCGATCTTTAGAAACCGGTCAAATATAATAAATTCCAAGATCATGTATAGGTTGCAATCCTCGTGTCGTCTCACTTAATTGGAACCAAGTAAAAAGGTCTAAACTAGCCTAAATGTCAAAATTGCAATCAAGTTGATAAAGCGGGGTTTGGTATTTTGGTCAAACCGATAAAGTAATCAAAATTGGACAAAAGTATAAAAGAATGTTTTGTAATTTTGGAAATAATGCAATTAACAAAATCGATAGAAATCAAATTGATAAAATCCTCTTGAAAATGGGGTAAGCTATCACGGTTCAAAAATGATTTTCAGGGACACAATCCACTAAGTTTCGAAAAATCAACCCTAAAGGACTCTTTAGGTCTAAAGATTTAACTAATGAACTCCATTCTTTAAATCTTTGTTAAAAACCTTAGTGTGAGAATTGGACAAGCAAATGCAATTGGTCAACGGGGTCAAAACACAACAATCTTAATCAAACACAACTAGGCAGATGAAGATAGTAAATGCAATACCCAATGACATATATGAAACTTCATATATTAAGCATCAAACATTCTACAAATCACTTTGTCCAAATCTCAACATAGTGTTCAGCACACGGTTAAACTATAACAATGCTAATCTAGCTATACCGATGTAACCTCTAACTCAGAGTTTACACAAATATAACTAAACTTCAGACACTATATGATTACTCCCCTTTGAAGCTTCTGTGAACTCAAGCCAATGCTACATCTTCAAGAGGAAATGTGGCTTAGCTACGCATGGCTCTAGTCTGTCTCTCGATTGCTAAAGACGGAGCGATACTCATGATGGCAATTGATATTGACGGTGGCGGTGGCGATGATGGTGATGGTGGTTGACAATGATGGAAATGGAAATGATGGCGGAGTAGAGTGTGATCGTCCGAGTAGGCGTAGTCCAGCCTCCGAGTATCAGTCCCTACGTATCTGAAGTCTGCTTGACCTAAAAATAGCAAGGTTTTTATATGGTGGGTGCGGGCCGGGTCAGAGCAGTGAGACAAACTTTCCATTTAAGGTTCGGATATCTGCTCGTACGTCGTGATGTATAAATGAAAATTCGTCGCGACGTGTAGAATTGCCTGCTCGTCGCGACGTATAAATTAATATTCGCCGCGACGTGTAGATTGAATTGCTCGTCGTGACGTGCGGATTGATATTCGTCGCGACGTGCGGATTGACCTCATGACTGTTGACTTCCCGATGTGTTGACTCCTTTGTTCCTGCATTAAAAATAACAATTTGCAGTATCAATTGTCCTCATGAGAATTATAAAGAAAGTAGTATCAAATCATGACAATTTACTGACAAATTGTGAATTTAAAAGAGATCGGTATGAGGAACCAATTTAAGCACAAAAATCATCAATTAGGAGTCAACGGATGCATAAGCAGCTATGAAAATGCAGCCAATTTATAATGTAAACTTGGCTCAATCAACTTGCGATTCATTACAATATTGACTATCACAAACATTGCTGGGGACTTTGATATTAGAAAAGCCTAAATGCTATTACTCTAGCCATTTTCATTTTAGTTTATTTTATCTTTGTTTTTATTTTATCTTAATTTTGCTTTTTATATTATATTATCTATTTTATTTTATCTTATTGTATATGTGGCTTATTAATTTAATTAACTTTTGAATTTCTTTATCAGATCTTGAGTTGTGGTTTATTGTAGGAATTACAATTCATTATTATAACCATAACTCATAATGGATGGATGGAGTAGATAAGACTTTTATGGGAGCCAAAATATGTCTTTGCAATCTATATCATGACCATATGGGAGAGTGAGGTGTCAATACATATTTTCGAAAGCTTAACCGATATTTAGGCTGTGTAGTGACATTAGTGGGAGTTATCAGTATAATCGTGAATGTCTAGCACCAACATATAGATGGGAGCAATCTCATGGTGTTGAGTATGAGAACAACTACAATTTAGAGTGGAGCACCTCTTATACTTATGGATAGAAAGATTACGCTCTAGTTGGATATTTATGACACTAAGCATCTCCTTATAACAAGTTGAATCTGGAAGACAAATTGATGGAAGCCATTGTTGAAATGAAAGATGACCGACGCAAATTTGAAAACAAAGAAAAGATAAGAGCTAGCTTTAAGAACGAAGCGACATTTTAAAAGAGCTTTCGGAGGAACAAAAAAGTGTTATAGGTAAACTAATAGAATACCTTGTCGAGAGAGTAACTAGTCAAAGTGAATTCAATAAGAAACTTCCTTCACTTGCATATAATGAGTATAATCTAAGCTTCCAATCATCTCATAGTGAAGAAGGAAAGGAGTCAACTACTACTATGAGAGATATGATGATTGAGTATATTCAAGATTCAGACATGAGGCATCATGAAACAGAGGCTCGTATATAGAATATGGTGAATCAATCGATCAACGGAGTTTGTCCAGTTCTGCTAAAACGGATACTATCGATCGAGAGGCAATCACCTTTAGTAGTAAATAAGAGCTTCCTAAAGAAAAAGACAAAGAAACCTCCATCCAGGAAGAGAAAGAAAAGGAGTGGAAGAAGATAATTGAAGAAGATGAGTCGGAAACCTCTATCTAAGAAGAAGAAGAAGAAGAAGAAGAAGAGTGGGTAGAGGTAATTGAGGAAGAATATATGGAGGAACCAAGTAAGAAAACTGCTAATGAGATGTTGATAATGACCTTAAGTATAGATGGTTCCCAATTCCTCAAGGACATTGTTTGAGCTAGTCAATGATACATGGAGTTTTGTTATTCCTTACATTCATATTGGATGGATCAAAATCAAAACAAAATCTTCATATTCAGGAAAGTACCAACTAAAACCTCTCATTTTTTCATAAATGCGCATTGTGTACATTGGGGACAATGTATAACTTTAAGTGTGGGGATGAGTTTGATAAATCTTGACATGAATTCTTTAAGTTTATTATGATCTTGATTATAAATTTTATTAACTAATATCTTGAATTGCTCGAGATCTGTCCATGACTACTATATGTTATTGTCAAATATTGATTTGAATTGGTGTGCAATAGGTTGAAGGTTATACTGAAATTAATTTTCTAAGTCATATTTTTTGTAATCATTGAAATTTTCAAGTTAAATAATATACACATATATACCCATCTTTTCTGTGAGCTTTTGATCCTAAGAGTAATTTTTCAAAAATTTTAAAGCTCTTGTTATTCTTTCATCTTTGTGATATCGTGCATAATATGATAATTCTAGAACTAGCCTTTGTTATGGATGTTGAGACCATATTTGTGAAAATTAGAAACAATAATATGATAAAGGCACTTAGATTTACCAACTTGTTTAAGCTTTTTTCTTTGAAAGTTATAGTACCCAAAAATTGACCTTTAGGAATAACCGAGTTGAGCCTTATTCTTTTTCATTGATTAAACCCACATATTAAGCCATATTCCTACTTTTCTTCGAAGACCTAATATTATTTTAAACCTTGAAGGTTATTTGCATTATTTACTTGTTGAGACTTGAAATTTGTGAAAGGTCCAATAGTTCTTAAATTGTGGTAATGAATGTTTATTGTAAAAAAGAAAGCAAAAAAGGAGAAAAAATAAGTAGGAAGTACCATTTGTTTTGCAATGAGAGAACAAATGTATATTTGTAAACAAGACTTATACTATTTCTTTGAGTAAATTATCTTCACTTAGCCCTTTTTATTATCTTAATTGTACCTTATCTAAGCCTTATTACAACCTATACAAAGACCTTTTGATTTTTGTTTCTAGTTTTTACATAAGTGGTGGAGATGTGATTTTACTGCAAGCCTATGATAAGAATTTTACTATGCATTAATTGAGAGTTTTGATATTTTTCACCCTAAACACTTGATTGTATTGAGTGAAATCGTGGTAAGAGTGTAAAGAGTTATGCTTTTGATTTTACTTCAATTGTTGATGTGATTACCATTAATATTACTTAGGAAGTTAATTCTATGATAACTTGACTCTGATTGTATGTTAATTTGATTTGGTATGATATAATGATGTATAATGTGAATGGACAGGTTAAAATTGGTGAAGAATTGATGCTGTGAAATTTATAATTTTAATTATGATTTGCTTGAGGACAAGCAAAAACTTAAGTGTGGGGATGTTTGATAGATGAATATTTGGCTATATTTTGACACCTATGTTTTATGTATTTTACTTGATATTAGATACTTTTATTATATATTTAGTACTTAATATGCTTTAAGTGTGTTTATAGGTTATAATTGTCTCTATGGACTTAAAAGAGAAGAAACCTGACGCAAATGTCGCTGAAATAGGAAACACAAAAATATGGAAGAAATGCAGACTAGTGCTTTTTTGCGATATCCGGTATACTCCGATTATGCACATTCATGTGCACGGATGTGCACACGAGCGTTTATAACCCAAAACCTAGATTTTCATATAAATTGGATGTAGCGCCCCCTCACCGTAGGGTACACATCGGGACGCCCAGAGGTCGCTCCGACACGTATCCCACGATAAAGGTGCACCACCAGAACATTTCCACTAATAACCCACATGGCATCGCAATAATTAAAATCATAATATATCAGAAATCAGTAACTTTTAAAATTCAAAAGAATCTTAATACAGTCATCCAGTATCAGAATAGACAAGTCTATCAGTCCCCTAAACAAAACCAAAAAGAAAACTGATACAAACATCTATCCTAAGTCATCCTCAAAAGTCCAACCCAGCTGACCGACCTGTGTGCCATCACTTCTCTTGCCCGCACGCTCGCACGGCAGGAAAAGGCTATCTCCAGAGCTAGGAGTCTACTCTAACATTCCGAAAAATAGGTTGCAATTTTGGGTGAGTTTATGAACTTCGGTGAGAAACCATCATCGATGGTTCACTCAAATCATGCATTACGCAGACACGATAAAGATGGCACAAGAATATTCAATTAACAAGATACATAACAATTTACGAGAGTCTATAACGGTTTGCAGATCAAATAATAATTTACAATAACATTTAACCATTTACAGATTATATCACACTTCACAAGATATGCAACAGCCACAAGAGCATGTAACAATTTGCAATCTCTCATGTCATCGCACAATTCAAGAATTTGTAATTCAATCACCATGTATACAATGCATATGAGACTCTTTTCCAGTTATTCAGTGTTGTGCCCAAGTGCTCAGTCAGTATTCAGTGAGGGACGCGTCGTGATTTCTCCCCTCGGGCTCGAGGTCGGTCAAGACAAAGGTTCGAGCTCGAGGCTCTTTTCAAAGGATAATAGCAACTTGGGTCACATTCCATTATCTGATCATGCATTTATGCATGCAACGCAGTGTTCAGTAATCTACAGTGTACGGCTATAAAAGCCCAGTATTGCATTTCTCAGTATAATACAGTAGTCCAGTCCAATACAGTAGTCCAATCCAATACAGTAGAAACATGCCATTCGATCATGTATATTTCAGTAATCATGCAACTTCACATTGGCAAGTAATTCACATTGAGCATTTAGACAATCAGGAATTTGAGAAACCAACTAGGTTACTCACCAGAACTTCCGAAGCATCGCTCGAAGTTCCGGCAATGTCCGTGGAACGACGATCCAACGACGCCTCTATAACAGTAAAATACAGTCCCATTATTAGATGCTCGATTAAAACGATTCAGTAAAGCATATGTCTCAGTGGAATTATGTACAATGCATGTTCACGATTTTTTCGGCGCTAAAACCCAATTTTGAACTCTTATGTCCCATTCTAACTCGCAGTTCGATTGATCGACAATAATTGATCCAATCCTATAATTCAGTTCAATTTTATCAATTCGTACTTCCTATAACAGTTCCCTATTCACTGGATCAAAACCTCCATTGAAAACCTCAATTAAAACTCCAATTGTCTCAATTCAATACTTAGGTCACACTATGAACCATAATTGACCTTAATCTCGATAAATCAATACCACTTAAATTAAATTCTAACTCCCATAATTATCCTCAATTGTAGACCTCTTTCTAGTTCAGTAATGAATCAAGAATCACCTCAATCGAGGTCTATACCATAAATTATACCCAATAAACTAAAATCAATCCAATCAGAAAATCCTTCGCCGCGACTCCACCCTCCTCGTCATGACGATAGAAGATCGTCTTGCTGGGCGTGAATGATGCTCGCTGCGCGTGCATCCTCTTCCTCCCGCCATGCGACGTAGTTTAAGGCTCGTCGCGACGACATCCAGCGCCATCACATGGCGTTCACAGGTTTCGTCGCATGAAAGACTAAATTTTCGCCATGCGAGGCACACCAGACGTCACGACGCATGAAGTCGCCCATCGCCTTCTCCGATCGATTTCGCTCATTTCTTTCTAAAACCTCCATTAAACACTCCCATCTACCCAACTCAACCATAATAAATGCCATAAATGCAATAAAACCATTAATAACAACATTAATGCCATTAAAACTTACCAATCAAGGTCAATCCCTAAATTTCAAAATCACCCAGAACCCTAAAACTTTCTCAAATCAACGATTAATCCACTCCCCAAGCTTCTCAACCTTCAACAATCACAATAAACCAGTTAGGCTAGCAAATGATAAGAAAACCATAAGGAAAGATCAAAGAATCCTCACCTGTGGGAGGAGTCGAAGATCGCCGTGGGAGGAGGAAGAGAAGAAATGCTTTTTTTTTTTTTGCCTTACGATAAAATCCACAAATTTCAAACCTTGCTATTTATAGACATAGGTCTCCAAATCAGTCCAAATTTTAGTCTCTAAATTTTAATGGCTCAACATTTTAATTACCTAACAGTATAACTCTAATTTTCAAGATTATACAAATAATCATCGGTTACATCTAAAATTTTCGTCCCGCATTTTCTCCTAATTTTCCAAAAATTTTCTATAAGCCACTATCAATTGCCAATCGCTCTTAAATTATACTAAATCAGTCATTCAAGCCCACTTACTCTTAATTTCTCAATCAATCATAATCCAGTCAATTTCCAGTTCACAATCCAATCAATTTATACTCACAATTAAAATGCCGGAAAATCATGAATGCATGTACCTATGAATAAATGCATATGCAATAAACATATTCCTCTATAATTAGAGGCCAGTAACATGCTCAATCAGTGAATGCAATGAAACCTATCAGTCTAACCCAATATTACCATAATACCCTTGCTAACAGTAACGGGATGTTACAATTCACCCCTCCTAATAAAATTTCATCCTCGAAATTTAATACCTGTCCGATCGAATAAATGAGGATACTGGCTCCTCATATGCTCCTCAGTTTCCCATATAGCTTCCTCAGAAGAGTGGTTCTTCCAAAGGACTTTCACCAATGGAATCACCCCGCTCCTCACCGCTGACCCGTGATCCTATAACTGCACTTGGCCCTCGACATAATTCAAATCACTGGCTATCTCAATCTCCTGCTCGGAATCACATGCGTCGGTCCGAACGGTACCACGGAGCATACTAACATGAAACACGCCATGCATCCGGGACAACTCACCCTAGTAAAGCCAATCAGAAGCCAACGGTCCTATCCTCTCAAGGATCTCATACGGACCGATATACCGAGGGCTCAACTTGCCTTACGGCCAAACCTCAAGATTCTTCCAAGGAGACACTGAGAAACACTCGTCCCTTACATCAGACTCCATCTCGCCGATGCCGATCCATATAGTTCTTCTATCTGCCCCGAGCCGCCTTGATGCGACTCCGGATCAATCAGACTTTATCCATCAGATCCCGAATCACCGGACCCTCTATCGATCTCATGCCCCTTCATCCCAATACAACAGGATCTACACGGCCCCATACAAGGCCTCATACGGTGCCATCCCAATATCGCTCGACATCTGGTTATTATATGCAAACTCGATCAAGCAACATCGATCCCACGATCTTCAACTCCAATGCACACGCCAAGCATGTCCTCAACAGTCTTAATCGCCCTCTCACTGGCCCATCCGTTCGAGGATGAAATGCAAGATCAAGTTCAACCTCGAACCCATAGCATCAGAGGCTATTCCGTAACTCGAGGTAAACTGGGATCCGGCTTGAGACTATCAACAACGGAACCCCATGCAATCGAACAATCTCGCCACATACTTCGGGCCAACTGATCGAGAGTATTGCTCTCCTCATCGGCAAGAAGTGAGCCGATTTGGTCAATCGTCCGCTATGACCCAGATAGCATCATATCGCCTCGGTGTCCTAGGCAATCCTATCACAAAATCCATGGTAATTCGCTCCCATTTCCACTCCGGACGGGCAATGAATGCAACTTTCCCATCGAGCTCGATGCTCACCTTAACTCGCCGGGCATGTCGACACTGGACACATACTCGCGAACTTGCCTCTTCATGCCAGCCACCGAAATGCCGCCTTAGAGTATTATACATCTTGGTCGTATTTAGATGCATAACATAGGCAGCCACGTGAGCCTCCTCTAGAATCTCCCCGCCTCAAATCATCTACATCCGCACACACAGCCTCGTCCCATCCATAAAGTCCCATCTCTCAACTCAAACTCCAATCAAGACTGCCCGGACTCTCTCAATCGCCTCACTAACACTGGGTCTTGATCCCAACTCTCCGGATCCTATCATGCAACATCGGCCTCACTTCAGAGTAGCAATCGTAACTCCATCCCCACCCAAATCCATCTGACATTAAGAGCTCTCAATCAATCGCACTGTAACCTCGAAACTCGAACTCGAAGCCGCACTACCATGCGATCTCCTACTCAAAGCATCGGCTACCACATTGGCCTTTCTCGGATGATACTCAATCGCATTAATAGTCCTTCAATAACTCTATCCATCTCCTCCGCCTCGATTGAGCTCTCTCGACTCAACAGATATCCGAGACTCTGATGATCGTGAAGATCCGAACGCCTCACCATACGTATAATGTCTCCGGATCTTCGAGCAAATACAATCGCCGCTAACTCCAAGTCATGCATCGGATAATTCACCTCGTGAGACCTCAATCGCCTCGAGGCATACGCTATAACTCTCCCATGCCGCATCAATACACATGCTAATCCTCGATGCGAGGCATCATCAGAAACCATAAAGCCTCTAGTACGTAAGGAATGCTTAACACCGTGCAGCCACAACCGATGTTTCAGCTCCTCAAAGCTCTTCCGCACTCCTCGCACTATCCGAACGGCACATTTTTCCTCAACAGCCTTCGGCACAAAGGGCTGAGATCAACGAAAACCTCGATTTAACCTCCGTAGTATCCACCAATCTTAGGAAACTCCGCAACTCTGTACACTCTTCGAATCTCCCAACTCATAATCGCTCTATCTTGTGAGGATCCACCTAGATACCTCACCGACACCACGTGCTCCGTAAATACAATCTCATCGCCGTAATTCACACTTAGTGAATTTGGCTAACAAATGCTCTCTCTCATGACCAAGAACAATCCTCAGTGCTCCAGGTTCTCGCTCTACCTCGAATAAACCAAGATGTCATCAATAAACACTATCACGAACCGATCCAGATAGAGCTGAAAACTCTATTCATCAAAGCCATGAAGGCGCCGGTATTAGTCAACCCAAACGACATCACTAGAACTCGAAATGCCCGCACTCGCCTCGAAAGCACTCTTAGCACATCGGCCTCGCAATCCTCAATCGGTAATGACCGATCTCGTGTCCAACTTGGTGAATATCCGAGCTCCTCAGAATCGATCAAATAAATCATCAATCCTAGGCAAGGATACTTATTCTTCATCGTCACCGATTCAACCGCCTATAATCGATACACGCCTCGCCGTCCTCCTTCTTCTTCACAAACAAGACCGGAGCTCCCTATATGTAAACACTCAATCTAATGAATCCCTTTATCCAAGAGCTCCCGCAATCGAGCCTTAAGCTCTCTCGCCCATCGGTGCCATCCTATATGGAGGGATCGATATAGGGGCTGTACCGGAAACGAGATCAATCTCAAACGCTATCTCCCGCTCTGGCGGCAATCCCGATAACTCCTCAGGAAATACATCTAAAAATTCTCTGACTACGGGAACATCCTACAATCTCGGCTTGACTCTAGAATCCACTACGTGAGCCAGATAGGCCTCACAGCCTCCCTGCATCAATCTCAGGGCACTCATGAAGGATATCATCCTCGCTGGCACCGCCGACTAACTCCACTAAACACACTGGGTGACCAGAGACTCAACACAGCCTCCTTCGTATAATAGTCCATGATAGCCCCATGCGAGTCAACCACCCATCCCCAATATCACGCCAATCTCCTCGAGGCAAAACGATCGATCGACACTCAAAACTGCTCGATCGATTCAACTCGACACCCTATACAGATCTCTCCCAATACAACAGATACCTAGAGGTGTACTCACCTCTAACCCATACCAGAACCTCCGCCATCCCCATGCGCCTACATGCTAAATGCGGTGCAATGAAAGAATGAGTGGATCCAGATCCAACAATGCATATGCTTCAAAATCGAAATCGAAGCATACCCGCAACAACATCCGGGAATCCTGGCCTCCGCCGAAGTCATGGCATAGACTCGCCCGAGATCGCTGTCATCGCTCGCCGCTGCACCTCTCGACCATCATGGACCCTCCGCCGACCTCGCCTCTCCATCCCAATCCACCACCACGGCTCACAGCACCGTGGTATTGTCTCGATCTTCCACCATAGAGATCGGGCTCCCAAAGTCTCAGGCGCTCCTCACTAGGTGGTCCATCGAGCCACACCTCAAGCAGCTCCTGCATACCATCGACACTCTCCATTTTGTCTCTTGCCACAATGCTCACATAAAGGAGCAGATCGCTCAAACTCGCATCGCCGCCACCACTAACAGCCTATACAAATCGCTTCTCCGCCATGACCATTGTTTAGCCCTCCTCGCGACCTAAAGGGCCTACTATGCTTCTTGTCAATCCTCTCACAAGACCGCTCGCTATCACTAAATCTCTTAATCCTAGTCCCCGACTCAGACTCACCATACTGTCTCAAGAATCGCCTATCCTCATCGCGCAGCCCTCACCAATAAAATTGCCCATATCGAACCTAGCCAATAGGTACGGATCTTCGATTGAGTCCGCCTCAAAACACCGACACTGCCACCTCAAGAGCTACCAATGAAGAAGCATAAACCACTAACTCGCTGAATCAAGACTCATAGTCGGCCACGGCCAATCGCCTCGCCTCACCTCTAGAAACTCCTCAGAACTTCATTTCCAGATAGATCTTGGGCATGAAATTGTCCTGAAAGCCCTCGTAAAGTCGTCCCATGTCACAGTATGTGGCCGGTGGTACCGCCGACAGCTTTCCACCATCGATATGGGACCTCGTAGAGAGAAACCGCGTAGTTAAAATGCTCATCCGGGTCGCAGTCTATCTGATCGAGGACTCTCTCGGTCCTCTCTAGCCATCCCTCAGCCTTCGCAGGGTCGGTGCTGCCATAGAAGTCAACCGCCTCCTCCTTACGCAGTTGATCATATTTCCGCTCCTGCCTCACAGAACTCGAGGAGGCAACCTCCAATGAGGCGCAGGAGACTCCCTACTAGCTCCTATCGATTCCAGGTCAGCTGGTAACTCAACTCGATCTCCAAGGACGGATGACCTAAAACAGACAAGAAATTCCGATCAGTTCTGCTATTCTTACAGTGATTCAAGCCTAAAACACACTATGCCCAAAAGATGCCAAACCATGCTCGATACCACTTAATGTAGCGCCTCATCGTAGGGTACACATCGACGCCTGAGGTCGCTCCCACACGATCCCACGATAAAGGTGCACCACCGTAACATTTCCACTAATAACCCACATGGCATCGCAATAATTAAAATCATAATATATCGTAAATCAAGAACTTTTAAAATCCAAAAGAATCTTAATACAAATATCCAAGATCGTAATAGATAAGTCTATCACCCCTAAACAAAACCAAAAGGAAACCGATACAAACATCTATCCTAAGTCATCCTCAAAAGTCCAACGCAATGACCGAATTGCAGCCATCACTTCTCTTGCCCGCACGCAAGACGGTAGGAAAATGCTATCTCCTGAGCTAGAGTCTACTCTAACAAATTCCGAAAAATAGGTTGCAATTTTGGGTGAATTTAGAACTCAAAGGAGAAACCATCATCGATGGTTCACTAAATCATGCATTACGCAGATCACAGACAAAGACGCACAAGAATATTCAATTAACGAAAGATATATAACAATTTACATGAGTCTATAACAGCTTTAAGATCAAATAACAATTTACAATAACATATAACCATTTACAGATTATATCACACTTCACAAGATATGCAACAGCTCACAAGAGATGTAACAATTTGCAATCTCTCATGTCATCGCACAACCAAGAATCTGCAATTCAATCACCATGTGTATACAATGCATATGAGACTCTTTTCCAATTATTCAAAGGTTGTGCCCAAGTTGCTCACCAAGATTCAATGAGGGACACGTCAGTGATTTTCCCCTGCTCGAGGTCCGATCAAGACAAAGGTTCGAGCTAGAGGCTCTTTTCATTGATAATAGAACTGGGTCACATTCCATTATCCGATCATGCATTTATGCATGCAACGCAGTTGTTCAAGAATTCAATGTTCAAGAATCTACAAAGCAGTATTATAAAAGCCCAAGATTGCATTTCTCAAGATCACACAAGAGTCCACCCAATACAAGAGTCCAATCCAATACAAGAGAAACATGCCATTCGATCATGTATATTTTAGTAATCATGCAACTTCACATTGGCAAGTAATTCACATCGAGCATTTAGACAATCAGAATTTGAGAAACCAACTAGGTTACTCACCAGAACTTCCGAAGTTATCGCTCGAAGTTCCGCAATGTCCGTGGAATGACGATCCAACGATGCCTCTATAACAGTAAAATACAGTCCCATTACTAGATGCTCAATTAAAACGATTCAAGAAAGCATATGTCTCAAAGGAATTATGTACAATGCATGTTCACGATTTTTCCAGGTTAAAACCCAATTTTGAACTCTTATGTCCCATTCTAACTCGCAGCTTGATTGATCGACAATAATTGTTCCAATCCTATAATTCCGCTCAATTTTCTCAATTGCATTTCCTATAACAGCTCCCTATTCACCGGATCAAACCTCCATTGAAAACCTTAATTAAAACTCCAATTGTCTCAATTCAATACTTAGTCACACTACGAACCATAATTGACCTTAATCTCGATAAATCAATACCACTTAAATTAAATTCTAACTCCCATAATTATCCTCAATTGTAGACCTCTTTCTAGTTCAGAATGAATCAAGAATCACCTCAATCGGAGGTCTATACCATAAATTATACCCAATAAACTAAAATCAATCCAATCAGAAATCCTTCGCCATGACTCCATGCCCTCGTCGCCACGCATGTAAGATCGTCATCAGGCGTGAATGATGCTGCCACAAGGCATGCCTCTTCCCCTCGTCATGACGAAGTTCAAGGCTCGTCATGACGACATCCAGCGCCATCACAAGGCGTCATCCGTTTCGTCATGCGAAAGCACTAAATTTTCGCCACATGAGGCACACCAGACGTCACGACGTGCGAAGTCGCCCATCGCCTTTCTCCGATCGATTTCGCTCATTTCTTTTCTAAAACCTCCATTAAACACTCCCATCTACCCAACTCAACCATAATAAATGCCATAAATGCAATAAAAACCATTAATAACAACATTAATGCCATTAAAACTTACCAATCGAAGGTCAATCCCTAAATTTCTCAAAATCACCGTAACCCTAAAACTTTCTCAAATCAACGATTAATCCACTCCCCAAGCTTCTCAACCTTCAACAATCACAATAAACCAGTTAGGCTAGCAAATGATAAGAAAACCATAAGGAAAGATCAAAGAATCCTCACCTGTGGGAGGAGTCGAAGATCGCCGTGGGAGGAGGAAGAGAAGAAATGCTTTTTTTTTTTTTGCCTTACGATAAAATCCACAAATTTCAAACCTTGCTATTTATAGACATAGGTCTCCAAATCAGTCCAAATTTTAGTCTCTAAATTTTAATGGCTCAACATTTTAATTACCTAACAGTATAACTCTAATTTTCAGTACTATACAGTCAATCAGTCGGTCACTCCAAAATTTTCGGTCCGGGCATTTTCTCCCGAATTTTCCAAAAATTTTCTATAAGCCACTATCAATTGCCAATCGCTCTTAAATTATACTAAATCAGTCATTCAAGCCCACTTACTCTTAATTTCTCAATCAATCATAATCCAAATGGCTTCAGCTCACAATCCAATCAATTTATACTCACAATTAAAATGCCGAAAATCATGAATGCATGTACCTATGAATAAATGCATATGCAATAAACATATTCTCTATAATTAGAGGCCAAGAATATGCTCAATCAAGGAATGCAATGAAACCTATCGCCTAACCTAATATTACCATAATACCCTTGCTAACAAAGAACTGGATGTTACAATTCACCCTCCTAATAAAATTTCATCCTCGAAATTTAATACCGTCTGATCGAATAAACGAGGATACCGGCCTCATATGCTCCTCGCTTCCCATATAGCTTCCTCGTAAGAGTGGTTCTTCCAAAGGACTTTCACCAATGGAATCACCCTGCTCCTCACCGCTGACCCGTGATCCTATAATCTTTACCGCCCTCGACATAATTCAAATCATCGCTATCTCAATCTCTAAGCCTAATCACACGCGCGGGTCCGAACGGCACCGCCGGAGCATACTAACATGAAACACGCCATGCATCCGGGACAACTCACTAGAAGCCAATCAGAAGCCAACGGTCCTATCCTCTCAAGGATCTCATACTTGACCGATATACCGAGGGCTCAACTTGCCCCACGGCCAAACCTCAAGATTCTTCCAAGGAGACACTTGAGAAACACTCTATCCCTTACATCAGACTCCATCTCTCCGATGCCGATCCATATAGCTTTTTCTATCCGCCCCGAGCCGCCTTTGATGCGACTCCGATCAATCAGACTTATCCATCAGATCCTCGAATCAGCTCGGACCCTATCGATCTCATGCCCTCTTCATCCCAATACAAGCAGGATCTACACGGCCTCCCATACAAGGCCTCATACGGTGCCATCCCAATATCGCTCGACATCGTTATTATATGCAAACTCGATCAAGGCCAACATCGATCCCACGATCTTCAACTCCAATGCACACGCCAAGCATGTCCTCACAGCCTTTAATCGCCCTCTCACTGGCCCATCCGTCTCGAGGATGAAATGCAAGATCAAGTTCAACCTCGAACCCATAGCATCAGAGGCTATTCCGTAACTCGAGGTAAATCTGGGATCCCGCTTGAGACTATCAACAACGGAACCCCATGCAATCGAACAATCTTCGCCACATACTTGGGCCAACTGATCGAGAGTATTGCTCTCCTCATCGGCAAGAAGTGAGCCGATTTGGTCAATCGGTCCGCTATGACCCAGATAGCATCATATCGCTTCGGTGTCCTAGGCAATCCTATCACAAAATCCATGGTAATTCGCCCCATTTCCACTCCGGACGGGCAATGAATGCAACTTTCCCATCGAGCTCGATGCTCACCTTAACTCGCCGGGCATGTCGACACTGGACACATACTCGCAACTTGCCTCTTCATGCCAGCCACCGTAAATGCCGCCTTAGAGTATTATACATCTTGGTCGCATTTAGGATGCATAACATAGGCAGCCACGTGAGCCTCCTCTAGAATCTCCCGCCTCAAATCATCTACATCCGCACACACAGCCTCTCGCCCCATCCATAAAGTCCCATCTCTCAACTCAAACTCCAATCAAGATCGCTCGACTCTCTCAATCGCCTCACTAACACCGGTCTTGATCCCGAACTCTCCGGATCCTATCATGCAACATCGCCTCACCTCGAGTAGCAATCGTAACTCCATCCCACCCAAATCCATCTGACATTAAGAGCTCAATCAATCGCACAGTAACCTCAAACTCGAACTCGAGCGCACTACCATGCGATCTCCTACTCAAAGGCATCGGCTACCACATTGGCCTTTCCCGGATGATACTCAATTGTGCATTAATAGTCCTTCAATAACTCTATCCATCTCCTCCGCTCCTCGATTGAGCTCTCTCGACTCAACAGATATCTCGAGACTTGATGATCGCGAAGATCCGAACGCCTCACCATACGTATAATGTCTCCGATCTTCGAGCAAATACAACCGCTAACTCCAAGTCATGCATCGGATAATTCACCTCGTGAGACCTCAATCTGCCTCGAGGCATACGCTATAACTCTCCCATGCCGCATCAATACACATGCTAATCCTCGATGCGAGGCATCATCAGAAACTATAAAGCCTCTAGTACTGAAGGAATGCTTAACACCGGCAGCTGCCAACCGATGTTTCAGCTCCTCAAAGCTCTTCCGCGCTCCTCGCACTATCCGAACGCACATTTTTCCTCAACGGCTTCGCCAAAGGGCGGAGATCAACGAAAACCTCGACGAACCTCCGTAGTATCCAGCCAATCTTAGAAACTCCGCAACTCGGTACACTCTTCGAATCTCCCAACTCATAATCGCTCTATCTTGTGAGGATCCACCTAGATACCCTCACCGACACCACGTGCTCCGTAAATACATCTCATCAAGCCGTAATTCACACTTAGTGAATTTGCTAACAAATGTCTCTCTCATGACTCAAGAACAATCCTCGTGTGCTCGCCAGGTTCTGCCTACTCCTCAATAAACCAAGATGTCATCAATAAACACTATCACGAACCGATCCAGATAGAGCTGAAAACTCTATTCATCAAAGCCACGAAGGCGCCGGTATTAGTCAACCCAAACGACATCACTAGGAACTCGAAATGCCCGCACTCGCCTCGAAAGCACTTTAGCACATCGGCCTCGCAATCCTCAATCGGTAATGACCGATCTCAGTCCAACTTGGTGAATATCCGAGCTCCTCAGAATCGATCAAATAAATCATCAATCCTAGGCAAGGATACTTATTCTTCATCGCCACCGATTCAACCGCCTATAATCGATACACGCCTCCGCGTCCCTCCTTCTTCTTCACAAACAAGATCGGAGCTCCCCATGGCTAAACACTCAATCTAATGAATCCTTTATCCAAGAGTTCTCGTGAATCGAGCCTTAAGCTCTCTCGCCCATCGGTGCCATCCTATATGGAGGGATCGATATAGGGTGCACCGAAACGAGATCAATCTCAAACGCTATCTCCGCCTCGCGGCAATCCCGATAACTCCTCGTGAAATACATCTAAAATTCTCTCGACTACGGAACATCCTACAATCTCATTGACTCTAGAATCCACTACGTGAGCCGATAGGCCTCACACCTCCCCAGATCAATCTCGTGGCACCCATGAAGGATATCATCCTCGCGGCACCACCGACTAACTCCACTAAACACAAATCAATGACCAGAGACTCCAATACAGCCTCCTTGGTATAATAGCCCATGATAGCCCTATGAGTCAACCACCCATCCCCAATATCACGCCAATCTCCTCAGAGGCAAAACGATCGATCGACACTCAAAACCGCTCGATCGATTCAACTCGACACCCCATACGTATCTCTCCCAATACAACAGATACCTAGAGGTGTACTCACCTCTAACCCATACCGTAACCTCTCGCCTATCCCCATGCGCAGCCTACATGCTAAATGCGGTGTAATGAAAGAATGAGGATCCAGATCCAACAATGCATATGCTTCAAAATCAAATCAAGCATACCCAACAACATCCGGGAATCTGGCCTCCGCCGAGTCATGGCATAGACCTCGCCCGAGATCGCCGTCTTGTTCGCCGCTGCACCTCCGACCTCATGCGGACCCCTCGCCGACCTCGCCTCTCCATCCTAATCCACCACCACGGCTCACAGCACTGCGTGGTATTGTCGCTCGATCTTCCACCATAGTAGACTGGCTCCCAAAGTCTCTCGGCGCCTCACTAGGTGGTCCATCGAGCCACACCTCAAGCAGCTCCGCATACCATCGACACTTCCATTTTGTCTCTTGCCACAATGCTCACATAAAGGAGCAGATCGCTCAAATTTCGCACCGCCGCCACCACTAACAGCCTATACAAATCGCTTTCCATGACCATGACCACTGTTTAGCCCTCCGGACCTAAAGGGCCTACTACGTCGCTTCTTTCAATCCTCTCACAAGATCGCCTCGCTATCACTAAATCTCTTAATCCTAGTCCCCGACTGCACTCACCATACTGCCTCAAGAATCGCTTCTATCCTCATCACGCAGCCTCACCAATAAAATTGCCCATATCGAACCTAGCCAATAGGTACGGATCTTCAGATCGAGTCCCTCAAAACACCGACACTGCCAGCCTCAAGAGCTACCAATGAAGAAGCATAAACCACTAACTCGCTGAATCAAGACTCATAGTCGGCCACGGCCAATCGCCTCGCCACTCTAGAAACTCCTCAGAACTTCATTTCCAGATAGATCTGGGCATGAAATTGTCCTTGAAAGCCCTCGTAAAGTCGTCCCATGTCACAGATTGTGGCCCGTGGTACCGCGGGACAGCCTTCCACCATCGATATGCAGGACCTCAGAAGTAGAAACCGCAGAGTTAAAATGCTCATCCGGTCGCAGCTTATCCGATCGAGGACTCTCTCGGCCCTCTCTAGCCATCCTCACCTTCGCAGGCTGTGCTGCCATGAAGTCAACCGCCTCCTCCACGCAGCTGATCATATTTCCGCTCCTGCCTCACAGAACTCGAGGAGGCAACCTCCGAATGAGGCGCAGGAGACTCCTACTAGCTCCTATCGATTCCGTGTCACCGGTAACTCAACTCGATCTCCAAGGACGGATGACCTAAAATGCATAAGAAATTCGATCGCTTCTCGCTATTCTTACAAGTTGATTCAAGCCTAAAACACACTATGCCCAAAAGATGCCAAACCATGCTCGATACCACTTAATGTAGCGCCTCCTCATCGTAGGGTACACATCGACGCCTTGAGGTCGCCTCCCACACGATCCCACTTATAAAGGTGCACCACCGTAACATTTCCACTAATAACCCACATGGCATCGCAATAATTAAAATCATAATATATCAGAAATCAGTAACTTTTAAAATCCAAAAGAATCTTAATACAAATATCAAGATCGTAATAGATAAGTCTATCAGTCCCCTAAACAAAACCAAAAAGGAAACTGATACAAACATCTATCCTAAGTCATCCTCAAAAGTCCAACGCAGCTGACCGACCTGTGTGCCATCACTTCTCTTGCCCGCACGCTCGCACGGTAGGAAAATGCTATCTCCGGAGCTAGGAGTCTACTCTAACATTCCGAAAAATAGGTTGCAATTTTGGGTGAATTTAGAACTCAAGTGAGAAACCATCATCGATGGTTCACTAAATCATGCATTACGCAGATCACAGACAAAGACGGCACAAGAATATTCAATTAATGTGATTACATAACAATTTACATGAGTCTATAACACTATAAGATCAAATAACAATTTACAATAACATATAACCATTTACAGTATCATATCACACTTCACAGTATTATGCAACAGTTCACAGTAGCATGTAACAATTTGCAATCTCTCATGTCATCGCACAATTCAGTAAATCTGCAATTCAATCAGTCATGTGTATACAATGCATATGAGACTCTTTTCCAATTATTCAAAGGTTGTGCCCAAGTTGCTCACCAAGATTCAATGAGGGACACGCTGTGATTTCTCCCTGCTCGAGGTCCGATCAAGACAAAGGTTCGAGCTAGAGGCTCTTTTCATTGATAATAGCAACTTGGGTCACATTCCATTATCTGATCATGCATTTATGCATGCAACGCAGTGTTCAGTAATTCAATGTTCAGTAATCTACAGTGTACGGCTATAAAAGCCCAGTATTGCATTTCTCAGTATCATACAGTAGTCCAGTCCAATACAGTAGTCCAATCCAATACAGTAGAAACATGCCATTCGATCATGTATATTTTAGTAATCATGCAACTTCACATTGGCAAGTAATTCACATTGAGCATTTAGACAATCAGGAATTTGAGAAACCAACTAGGTTACTCACCTGTAACTTCCGAGTTACTGCCTGGAAGTTCCGGCAATGTCCGTGGAATGACGATCCAACGATGCCTCTATAACAGTAAAATACAGTCCCATTACTAGATGCTCAATTAAAACGATTCAGTAAAGCATATGTCTCAGTGGAATTATGTACAATGCATGTTCACGATTTTTCCGGTGCTAAAACCCAATTTTGAACTCTTATGTCCCATTCTAACTCGCAGTTTGATTGATCGACAATAATTGTTCCAATCCTATAATTCCGTTCAATTTTCTCAATTGCATTTCCTATAACAGCTCCTATTCATCGGATCAAACCTCCATTGAAAACCTTAATTAAAACTCCAATTGTCTCAATTCAATACTTAGGTCACACTACGAACCATAATTGACCTTAATCTCGATAAATCAATACCACTTAAATTAAATTCTAACTCCCATAATTATCCTCAATTGTAGACCCTTTCTAGTTCAGAATGAATCAAGAATCACCTCAATCGGAGGTCTATACCATAAATTATACCCAATAAACTAAAATCAATCCAATCAGAAAATCCTTCGCCATGACTCCACGTACTTCGTCACACGCATGTAAGATCGTCATTGCGGCGTGAATGATGCCACAAGGCGTCTCTTCTTCTCGTCATGACGTAGTTCAAGGCTCGTCGCGACGCATATCCAAAGCGCCATCACATGTCTCATTCACTGTGTTTCGTCGCGGCGAAGCACTAAATTTTCGCCACATGAGGCACACCAGACGTCACGACGCATGAAGTCGCCCATCGCCTTCTCCGATCGATTTCGCTCATTTCTTTCTAAAACCTCCATTAAACACTCCCATCTACCCAACTCAACCATAATAAATGCCATAAATGCAATAAAACCATTAATAACAACATTAATGCCATTAAAACTTACCAATCAAGGTCAATCCCTAAATTCTCAAAATCACCAGAACCCTAAAACTTTCTCAAATCAACGATTAATCCACTCCCCAAGCTTCTCAACCTTCAACAATCACAATAAACCAGTTAGGCTAGCAAATGATAAGAAACCATAAGGAAAGATCAAAGAATCCTCACCGTGGAGGAGTCAAGATCGCCGTGGGAGGAGGAAGAGAAGAAATGCTTTTTTTTTTGCTTTACGATAAAATCCACAAATTTCAAACCTTGCTATTTATAGACATAGGTCTCCAAATCAGTCCAAATTTTAGTCTCTAAATTTTAATGGCTCAACATTTTAATTACCTAACAAGATAACTCTAATTTTCAAGATTATACAAATAATCGTCATTACCCAAAATTTTCGGTCCGCATTTTCTCCTAATTTTCCAAAATTTTCTATAAGCCACTATCAATTGCCAATCGCTTCTTAAATTATACTAAATCAGTCATTCAAGCCCACTTACTCTTAATTTCTCAATCAATCATAATCCAAATAGCTTCAGCTCACAATCCAATCAATTTATACTCACAATTAAAATGCCGAAAATCATGAATGCATGTACCTATGAATAAATGCATATGCAATAAACATATTCCCGTATAATTAGAGGCCAAGAATATGCTCAATCGCTGAATGCAATGAAACCTATCGCCTAACCTAATATTACCATAATACCTTGCTAACAAAGAACGGATGTTACATTCACCCTCCTAATAAAATTTCATCCTCGAAATTTAATACCGTCCGATCGAATAAACGAGGATACCGGCCTCATATGCTCCTCGCTTCCCATATAGCTTCCTCGTAAGAGTGGTTCTTCCAAAGGACTTTCACCAATGGAATCACCCCTGCTCCTCACCGCTGACCCGTGATCCTATAATCTTTACCGCCTCGACATAATTCAAATCATCGCTATCTCAATCTCCTAAGCCGAATCACATGCGCCGGGTCCGAACGGCACCGTCGGAGCATACTAACATGAAACACGCCATGCATCCGGGACAACTCACTCGGTGAAAGCCAATCAGAAGCCAACGGTCCTATCCTCTCAAGGATCTCATACGGACCGATATACCGAGGGCTCAACTTGCCCTTACGGCCAAACCTCAAGATTCTTCCAAGGAGACACTGAGAAACACTCGTCCCTTACATCAGACTCCATCTCTCGCCGACGCCGATCCATATAGCTCTTCTATCCGCCCCGAGCCGCCTTTGATGCGACTTCGATCAATCCTTATCCATCAGATCCTCGAATCAGCTCGGACCCCTATCGATCTCATGCCCTCTTCATCCCAATACAACAGGATCTACACGCCTCCCATACAAGGCCTCATACGGTGCCATCCCAATATCGCTCGACATCAAGTTATTATATGCAAACTCGATCAAGCAACATCGATCCCACGATCTTCAACTCCAATGCACACGCCAAGCATGTCCTCTCAGCCTTAATCGCCCTCTCACTCGCCCATCCGTTCGAGGATGAAATGCAAGATCAAGTTCAACCTCGAACCCATAGCATCAGAGGCTATTCCGTAACTCGAGGTAAATCTGGGATCCCGGCTTGAGACTATCAACAACGGAACCCCATGCAATCGAACAATCTTCGCCACATACTTCGGGCCAACTGATCGAGAGTATTGCTCTCCTCATCGGCAAGAAGTGAGCCGATTTGGTCAATCGGTCCGCTATGACCCAGATAGCATCATATCGCCGTGTCCTAGGCAATCCTATCACAAAATCCATGGTAATTCGCCCCATTTCCACTCCGGACGGGCAATGAATGCAACTTTCCCATCGGAGCTCGATGCTCACTTAACCGCCGGGCATGTCGACACTCGACACATACTCGCAACTTGCCTCTTCATGCCAGCCACCGTAAATGCCGCCTTAGAGTATTATACATCTTGGTCGCATTTAGATGCATAACATAGGCAGCTACGTGAGCCTCCTCTAGAATCTCCCGCCTCAAATCATCTACATCCGCACACACACCTCGCCCCATCCATAAAGTCCCATCTCTCAACTCAAACTCCAATCAAGACCGCCCGACTCTCTCAATCGCCTCACTAACACTGGTCTTGATCCTCGAACTCTCCGGATCCTATCATGCAACATCGGCCTCATTTCGTAGTAGCAATCGTAACTCCATCCCACCCAAATCCATCTGCACATTAAGAGCTCTCAATCAATCGCACTGTAACCTCGAAACTCGAACCCGAGTCGCACTACCATGCGATCTCCTACTCAAAGGCATCGCTACCACATTGGCCTTTCCCGGATGATACTCAATCGCATTAATAGTCCTTCAATAACTCTATCCATCTCCTCTGCTCTGATTGAGCTCTCTCGACTCAACAGATATCTCGAGACTGATGATCGCGAAGATCCGAACGCCTCACCATACGTATAATGTCTCCAGATCTTCGTGAGCAAATACAATGCTGCTAACTCCAAGTCATGCATCGGATAATTCACCTCGTGAGACCTCAATCGCCTCGAGGCATACGCTATAACTCTCCCATGCCGCATCAATACACATGCTAATCCTCGATGCGAGGCATCATCAGAAACCATAAAGCCTCTAGTACCGTAAGGAATGCTTAACACCGGCAGTACAACCGATGTTTCAGCTCCTCAAAGCTCTTCCGCACTCCTCGCACTATCCGAACGGCACATTTTTCCTCAACAGCTTCGTCAAAGGGGCGGAGATCAACGAAAACCCCTCGACGAACCTCCGGTAGTATCCAGCCAATCTTAGGAAACTCCGCAACTCGTACACTCTTCGAATCTCCCAACTCATAATCGCCTATCTTGTGAGGATCCACCTAGATACCCTCACCGACACCACGTGCTCCAAATACAATCTCATCGCCGTAATTCACACTTAGTGAATTTGGCTAACAAATGTCTCTCTCTCATGACCAAGAACAAACTCAGTGCTCGCCGGTTCTCGCTCTACTCCTCGAATAAACCAAGATGTCATCAATAAACACTATCACGAACCGATCCAGATAGAGCTGAAAACTCTATTCATCAAAGCCATGAAGGCTGCCGGTATTAGTCAACCCAAACGACATCACTAGAACTCGAAATGCCCGCATCGCCCCGAAAGCACTCTTAGCACATCGGCCTCGCAATCCTCAATCGTAATGACCGATCTCAGTCCAACTTGGTGAATATCTCGAGCCTCAGAATCGATCAAATAAATCGTCAATCCTAGGCAAGGATACTTATTCTTCATCGCCACTCGATTCAACTGCCTATAATCGATACACAGTCTCAGCGTCCCCTCCTTCTTCTTCACAAACAGTACCGGAGCTCCCCATGGCGAAACACTCAATCTAATGAATCCCTTTATCCAAGAGCTCTCGTGAATCGAGCCTTAAGCTCTCTCGCCCATCGGTGCCATCCTATATGGAGGGATCGATATAGGTCACACTTAAACGAGATCAATCTCAAACGCTATCTCCCGCTCTGGCGGCAATCCCGATAACTCCTCAGGAAATACATCTAAAAATTCTCTGACTACGGGAACATCCTACAATCTCGGCTTGACTCTAGAATCCACTACGTGAGCCAGATAGGCCTCACAGCCTCCCCAAGATCAATCTCGTGGCACCATGAAGGATATCATCCTCACGCACCACCGACTAACTCCATTTAAACACAACTCTGGGCTGACCAGAGACTCCAATACAGCCTCCTTGGTATAACAACCATGATAGCCCCATGCGAGTCAACCACCCATCCCCAATATCACGCCAATCTCCTCAGAGGCAAAACGATCGATCGACACTCAAAACCTGCTCGATCGATTTGAACTCGACACCCCATACAGATCTCTCCCAATACAACAGATACCCTAGGTGTACTCACCTCTAACCCATATCGTAACCTCCGCCTATCCCCATGCGCCTACATGCTAAATGCGGTGCAATGAAAGAATGAGGATCCAGATCCAACAATGCATATGCTTCAAAATCGTAAATCGAAGCATACCCCAACAACATCCGGGAATCTCGGCCTCCCGCCGAGTCATGGCATAGACCTCGCTCGAGATCGCCGTCTGCTGTCTCACGCTGCAGACCTCTCGACCTCATGCGGACCCTCCGCCGACCTCGCCTCTCCATCCTAATCCACCACCACGGCTCACGCACTGTGGTATTGTCGCCGATCTTCCAACCATAGTAGACTGGCTCCCAAAGTCTCAAGCAGCCTCACTAGGTGGTCCATCGAGCCACACCTCAAGCAGCTCCTGCATACCATCGACACTCTCCATTTTGTCTCTTGCCACAATGCTCACATAAAGGAGCAGATCGCTCAAACTCGCATCGCCGCCACCACTAATAGCCTATACAAATCGCTTTCGCCCATGACCAATTGTTTAGCCCCTCCGCGACCTAAAGGGCCTACTTATGTCGCTTGTCAATCCTCGCACAAGACCGCTCGCTATCACTAAATCTCTTAATCCTAGTCCCCGACTGCACTCACCATACTGCCTCAAGAATCGCCTATCTCATCGCCGCAGCCCTCACCAATAAAATTGCCCATATCGAACCTAGCCAATAGGTACGGATCTTCGATTGAGTCCGCCTCAAAACACCGACACTGCCAGCCTCAAGAGCTACCAATGAAGAAGCATAAACCACTAACTCGTTGAATCAAGACTCATAGTCGGCCACGGCCAATCGCCTCGCCTCACTCTAGAAACTCCTCAGAATTTCATTTCCAGATAGATCTGGGCATGAAATTGTCCTTGAAAGCCCTCGTAAAGTCGTCCCATGTCACAGTATTGTGGCCCGTGGTACCGCCGGGACAGCCTTCCACCACCGAGCATGCAGGACCTCAGTAGCAGAAACCGCGTAGTTAAAATGCTCATCCGGGTCGCAGTCTATCTGATCGAGGACTCTCTCGGTCCTCTCTAGCCATCCCTCAGCCTTCGCAGGGTCGGTGCTGCCATAGAAGTCAACCGCCTCCTCCTTACGCAGTTGATCATATTTCCGTTCCCGTCTCACAGGAACTCGAGGAGGCAACTCCTCTGAATGAGGCGCAGGAGACTCCCTACTAGCTCCTATCGATTCCAGGTCAGCTGGTAACTCAACTCGATCTCCAAGGACGGATGACCTAAAATGCATAAGAAATTCGATCGCTTCGCTATTCTTACAAAGGATTCAAGCCTAAAACACACTATGCCCAAAAGATGCCAAACCATGCTCGATACCACTTAATGTAGCGCCTCATCGTAGGGTACACATCGACGCCGGAGGTCGCCCGACACGATCCCACGTATAAAGGTGCACCACCGTAACATTTCCACTAATAACCCACATGGCATCGCAATAATTAAAATCATAATATATCGTAAATCAAGAATTTTAAAATCCAAAAGAATCTTAATACAAATATCCAAAGATCGAATAGATAAGTCTATCACCCCTAAACAAAACCAAAAGGAAACCGATACAAACATCTATCCTAAGTCATCCTCAAAAGTCCAACGCAATGAATCGACCCATGTGCCATCACTTCTCTTGCCCGCACGCCGCACGGTAGAAAATGCTATCTCCTGAGCTAGAGTCTACTCTAACAAATTCCGAAAAATAGGTTGCAATTTTGGGTGAATTTGTGAACTCAAAGGAGAAACCATCATCGATGGTTCACTAAATCATGCATTACGCAGATCATGATATAGACGCACAAGAATATTCAATTAATAAAGATACATAACAATTTATGAGTCTATAACAGTTTGTGATCAAATAACAATTTACAATAACATATAACCATTTACAGATTATATCACACTTCACAAGATATGCAACAGTTCACAGTAGCATGTAACAATTTGCAATCTCTCATGTCATCGCACAATTCAGTAAATCTGCAATTCAATCAGTCATGTGTATACAATGCATATGAGACTCTTTTCCAATTATTCAGTGTTGTGCCCAAGTGCTCACCAAGATTCAAATGAGGGACACGCTGTGATTTCTCCCCTGCTCGAGGTCCGATCAAGACAAAGGTTCGAGCCAGAGGCTCTTTTCATTGATAATAGCAACTGGGTCACATTCCATTATCTGATCATGCATTTATGCATGCAACGCAGTGTTCAGTAATTCAATGTTCAGTAATCTACAGTGTACGGCTATAAAAGCCCAGTATTGCATTTCTCAGTATCATACAGTAGTCCAGTCCAATACAGTAGTCCAATCCAATACAGTAGAAACATGCCATTCGATCATGTATATTTTAGTAATCATGCAACTTCACATTGGCAAGTAATTCACATTGAGCATTTAGACAATCAGGAATTTGAGAAACCAACTAGGTTACTCACCTGTAACTTCCGAGTTACTGCCTGGAAGTTCCGGCAATGTCCGTGGAATGACGATCCAACGATGCCTCTATAACAGTAAAATACAGTCCCATTACTAGATGCTCAATTAAAACGATTCAGTAAAGCATATGTCTCAAAGGAATTATGTACAATGCATGTTCACGATTTTTCCTAAGCTAAAACCCAATTTTGAACTCTTATGTCCCATTCTAACTCGCAGCTTGATTGATCGACAATAATTGTTCCAATCCTATAATTCCGCTCAATTTTCTCAATTGCACTTCCTATAATAGTTCCTATTCACCGGATCAAAACCTCCATTGAAAACCTTAATTAAAACTCCAATTGTCTCAATTCAATACTTAGGTCACACTACGAACCATAATTGACCTTAATCTCGATAAATCAATACCACTTAAATTAAATTCTAACTCCCATAATTATCCTCAATTGTAGACCCTTTTCTAGTTCGTAATGAATCAAGAATCACCTCAATCGGAGGTCTATACCATAAATTATACCCAATAAACTAAAATCAATCCAATCAGAAAATCCCTTCGCCGCGACTCCACCCCCTCGTCGCCACGCATGTAAGATCGTCATTGCGGCGTGAATGATGCTACGCATGCGGCGTCGCCCTCTTCCCCTCGTCATGACGTAGTTCAAGGCTCGTCATGACGACATCCAGCCATCACATGGCGTTCATTGTGTTTCGTCGCGAAAGCACTAAATTTTCTCGCCGCGGCGAGGCACACCAGACGTCACGACGTGCGAGTCGCCCACTGTCTTCTCCGATCGATTTCCGTTCATTTCTTTCTCTAAAACCTCCATTAAACACTCCCATCTACCCAACTCAACCATAATAAATGCCATAAATGCAATAAAAACCATTAATAACAACATTAATGCCATTAAAACTTACCAATCGAAGGTCAATCCCTAAATTTCTCAAAATCACCGTAACCCTAAAACTTTCTCAAATCAACGATTAATCCACTCCCCAAGCTTCTCAACCTTCAACAATCACAATAAACCAGTTAGGCTAGCAAATGATAAGAAAACCATAAGGAAAGATCAAAGAATCCTCACCTGTGGGAGGAGTCGAAGATCGCCGTGGGAGGAGGAAGAGAAGAAATGCTTTTTTTTTTTTTGCCTTACGATAAAATCCACAAATTTCAAACCTTGCTATTTATAGACATAGGTCTCCAAATCAGTCCAAATTTTAGTCTCTAAATTTTAATGGCTCAACATTTTAATTACCTAACAGTATAACTCTAATTTTCAAGATTATACAAATAATCGATCATTACTCCAAAATTTTCGGTCCGGGCATTTTCTCCCGAATTTTCCAAAAATTTTCTATAAGCCACTATCAATTGCCAATCGCTCTTAAATTATACTAAATCAGTCATTCAAGCCCACTTACTCTTAATTTCTCAATCAATCATAATCCAGTCAGTTTCCAGTTCACAATCCAATCAATTTATACTCACAATTAAAATGCCGGAAAATCATGAATGCATGTACCTATGAATAAATGCATATGCAATAAACATATTCCTCTATAATTAGAGGCCAGTAACATGCTCAATCAGTGAATGCAATGAAACCTATCAGTCTAACCCAATATTACCATAATACCCTTGCTAACAGTAACGGGATGTTACAATTCACCCCTCCTAATAAAATTTCATCCTCGAAATTTAATACCTGTCCGATCGAATAAATGAGGATACTGGCTCCTCATATGCTCCTCAGTTTCCCATATAGCTTCCTCAGAAGAGTGGTTCTTCCAAAGGACTTTCACCAATGGAATCACCCTGTTCCTCAGCTGCTTGACCCGTGATCCTATAATCTTTACCGGCTCCTCGACATAATTCAAATCACTGGCTATCTCAATCTCCTAAGCCGGAATCACATGCGTCGGGTCTGAACGGTACCGTCGGAGCATACTAACATGAAACACGTCATGCATCTGGGACAACTCACTCGGTAAAGCCAATCTGTAAGCCAACGGTCCTATCCTCTCAAGGATCTCATACGGACCGATATACCGAGGGCTCAACTTGCCCTTACGGCCAAACCTCAAGATTCTTCCAAGGAGACACTGAGAAACACTCGTCCCTTACATCAGACTCCATCTCTCGCCGATGTCGATCCATATAGCTTTCTCTTATCTGCCCCGAGCCGCTTGATGCGACTCCGATCAATCAGATTTTATCCATCAGATCCTCGAATCAGCTCGGGACCCTCTATCGATCTCATGCCCTCTTCATCCCAATACAGTGGTGATCTACACGGCCTCCCATACAAGGCCTCATACGGTGCCATCCCAATATCGCCTCGACATCTTGGTTATTATATGCAAACTCGATCAAGCCAAATCATCGATCCCACGATCTTCTGAACTCCAATGCACACGCTCGAAGCATGTCCTCAACAGTCTTAATCGTCCTCTCACTCTGTCCATCTGTCTGAGGATGAAATGCAGTACTGAAGTTCAACCTCGAACCCATAGCAGTCTGTAGGCTATTCCAGAACCTCGAGGTAAATCTGGGATCCCGGTTTGAGACTATCAACAACGGAACCCCATGCAATCGAACAATCTCTGCCACATACTTCTGGGCCAACTGATCGAGAGTATTGCTCTCCCTCACTGGCAAGAAGTGAGCCGATTTGGTCAATCGGTCCGCTATGACCCAGATAGCATCATACTGCCTCGGTGTCCTAGGCAATCCTATCACAAAATCCATGGTAATTCGCTCCCATTTCCACTCCGGGATGGGCAATGAATGCAACTTTCCCACTGGAGCCTGATGCTCAGCCTTAACCTGCTGGCATGTCAGACACCTGGACACATACTCTGCAACTTGCCTCTTCATGCCAGGCCACCAGAAATGCCGTCTTAGAGTATTATACATCTTGGTCGTACTAGGATGCATAACATAGGCAGCTACGTGAGCCTCCTCTAGAATCTCCTGTCTCAAATCATCTACATCTGGCACACACAGTCTCTGTCCCATCCATAAAGTCCCATCTCTCAACTCAAACTCCGAATCAGTACCGGCCTGGACTCTCTCAATCAGTCTCACTAACACTGGGTCTTGATCCTGAACTCTCCGGATCCTATCATGCAACATCGGCCTCAGCCTCAGAGTAGCAATCAGAACTCCATCCTGACCCAAATCCATCTGTACATTAAGAGCTCTCAATCAATCGCACTGTAACCTCGAAACTGAACTCGAGCCGCACTACCATGCGATCTCCTACTCAAAGGCATCGGCTACCACATTGGCCTTTCTGGATGATACTCAATCGCATTAATAGTCCTTCAATAACTCTATCCATCTCCTCATGCCTCGATTGAGCTCTCTCTGACTCAACAGATATCTGAGACTCTTATGATCAGTGAAGATCTGGAACGTCTCACCATACAGATAATGTCTCCAGATCTTCAGAGCAAATACAACTGCTGCTAACTCCAAGTCATGCACTGGATAATTCACCTCGTGAGACCTCAACTGTCTCGAGGCATACGCTATAACTCTCCCATGCTGCATCAATACACATGCCAATCCCTGATGCGAGGCATCACTGTAAACCATAAAGCCTCTAGTACCAGAAGGAATGCTTAACACCGGTGCAGTCGTCAACCGATGTTTCAGCTCCTCAAAGCTCTTCTGGCACTCCTCAGACCATCTGAACGGCACATTTTTCCTCAACAGCTTCGTCAAAGGGGCGGAGATCAACGAAAACCCCTCGACGAACCTCCGGTAGTATCCAGCCAATCTTAGGAAACTCCGCAACTCGGGTACACTCTTCGGAATCTCCCAACTCATAACTGCCTCTATCTTGTGAGGATCCACCTAAATACCCTCACCGGACACCACGTGCTCCAGAAATACAATCTCATCAAGCCAGAATTCACACTTAGTGAATTTGGCGAACAGCTGTCTCTCTCTCATGACCTGAAGAACAATCCTCAGGTGCTCAGCGTGCTCCTGTCTACTCCTCGAATAAACCAGTATGTCATCAATAAACACTATCACGAACCGATCCAGATAGAGCTGAAAAACTCTATTCATCAAAGCCATGAAGGCTGCCGGGGTATTAGTCAACCCAAACGACATCACTAGGAACTCGAAATGCCCGTACCTGCTCCTGAAAGCACTCTTAGGCACATCGGCCTCTGCAATCCTCAACTGGTAATGACCTGATCTCAGGTCCAACTTGGTGAATATCTGAGCTCCCTGTAACTTATCAAATAAATCGTCAATCCTAGGCAGTGGATACTTATTCTTCACTGTCACTCGATTCAACTGCCTATAATCGATACACAGTCTCAGCGTCCCCTCCTTCTTCTTCACAAACAGTACCGGAGCTCCCCATGGCGAAACACTCAATCTAATGAATCCCTTATCCAGTAGCTCCTGCAACTGAGCCTTAAGCTCTCTCAGTTCCACTGGTGCCATCCTATATGGAGGGATCGATATAGGGGCTGTACCGGAAACGAGATCAATCTCAAACGCTATCTCCCGCTCTGGCGGCAATCCCGATAACTCCTCGGGAAATACATCTAAAAATTCTCTGACTACGGGAACATCCTACAATCTCGGCTTGACTCTAGAATCCACTACGTGAGCCAGATAGGCCTCACAGCCTCCCTGCATCAATCTCAGGGCACTCATGAAGGATATCATCCTCGCTGGCACCGCCTGACTAACTCCACGAAACACAGCTCTGGGCTGACCAGGAGACTCCAATACAGCCTCCTTGGTATAACAGTCCATGATAGCCCTATGCGTAGTCAACCAGTCCATCCCCAATATCACGTCAATCTCCCTCAGAGGCAAAACGATCAGATCGACACTCAAAACTGTTCGATCGATTTGAACCTGACACCCCATACAGATCTCTCCCAATACAGTCGTATTACCTAGAGGTGTACTCACCTCTAACCCATACTGTAACCTCTGCCTATCCCCATGCAGTCTACATGCTAAATGCGGTGCAATGAAAGAATGAGTGGATCCAGGATCCAACAATGCATATGCTTCAAAATCAAATCGAAGCATACCCCAACAACATCCGGGAATCTGGGCCTCCGCCGAGTCATGGCATAGACCACGGCACGAGATCGCTGTCTGTTCGCCGCTTTGCTCGGACCCTCGACCTCATCAAGCGGACCCTCTGCTCGACCTCGGCCTCTCCATCCCAATCCACCACCACGGCTCTGCTGCACCGTGGTATTGCTGCCTGATCTTCCAGTCATAGTAGACTGGGCTCCCAAAGTCTCTGGGCAGTTCCTCACTAGGTGGTCCATCGAGCCACACCTCAAGCAGGCTCCAGACAGCCATCGACACTCTCCATTTTGTCTCTTGCCACAATGCTCACATAAAGGAGCAGACTGCCCTGAAATTCTGGCACTGCCGCCACCACTAACAGTCTATACAAATCTGCTTCTCTGCCCATGACCAGTCTGTCTAGCCCCTCCTGCGGACCTAAAGGGCCTACTATGTCGCTTCTTGAATCCTGCACAAGACCGCTCAGCTATCACTAAATCTCTTAATCCTAGTCCCCGACTGACTCTCCATCATCTGCCTCAAGAATCGCTCTATCCTCATCGCTGCACCCTCACCAATAAAATTGCCCATATCGAACCTAGCCAATAGGGTACGGATCTTCAGATTGAGTCCGCCCTCAAAACACCGACACTGTCACCTCAAGAGCCACCAATGAAGAAGCATAAACCACTAACTCGTTGAATCAAGACTCATAGTCGGCCACGGTCAAGCGCCTCGCCTCACTCTAGAAACTCTCAGAACTTCATTTCCAGATAGATCTTGGGCATGAAATTGTCCTTGAAAGCCCTCAGAAAGTCGTCCCATGTCAGTGTACAGGGCCTGGTGGTACTGCCTGGGACAGTCTTCCACCACTGATATGCAGGACCCTGTAGCAGAGAAACCGCGTAGTTAAAATGCTCATCCGTCGTGATCTATCGATCGAGGACTCTCGGTCCTCTCTAGCCATCCTCACCTTCGCAGGTCGGTCTTTGCCATAGAAGTCAACCGCCTCCTCCTTACGCAGTTGATCATATTTCCGTTCCCGTCTCACAGGAACTCGAGGAGGCAACTCCTCTGAATGAGGCGCAGGAGACTCCCTACTAGCTCCTATCGATTCCAGGTCAGCTGGTAACTCAACTCGATCTCCAAGGACGGATGACCTAAAACAGACAAGAAATTCCGATCAGTTCTGCTATTCTTACAGTGATTCAAGCCTAAAACACACTATGCCCAAAAGATGCCAAACCATGCTCTGATACCACTTAATGTAGCGCCTCCTCACTGTAGGGTACACATCGGGACGCCCGGAGGTCGCTCCGACACGTATCCCACGATAAAGGTGCACCACCAGAACATTTCCACTAATAACCCACATGGCATCGCAATAATTAAAATCATAATATATCAGAAATCAGTAACTTTTAAAATCCAAAAGAATCTTAATACAGTCATCCAGTATCAGAATAGATAAGTCTATCAGTCCCCTAAACAAAACCAAAAAGGAAACGGATACAAACATCTATCCTAAGTCATCCTCAAAAGTCCAACGCAGCTGACCGACCTGTGTGCCATCACTTCTCTTGCCCGCACGCTCGCACGGTAGGAAAATGCTATCTCCGGAGCTAGGAGTCTACTCTAACAGTCCTGAAAAATAGGTTGCAATTTTGGGTGAATTTGTGAACTCAGTGAGAAACCATCATCGATGGTTCACTCAAATCATGCATTACGCAGATTGCGTACAGCACGGCACAGTAATATTCAATTAACAGTATTACATAACAATTTACAGTAGTCTATAACAGTTTGCAGTATCAAATAACAATTTACAATAACATATAACCATTTACAGTATCATATCACACTTCACAAGATATGCAGCGATTCCGATAGCATGTAACAATTTGCAATCTCTCATGTCATCGCACAATTCAGTAAATCTGCAATTCAATCAGTCATGTGTATACAATGCATATGAGACTCTTTTCCAATTATTCAGTGTTGTGCCCAAGTGCTCAGTCAGTATTCAGTGAGGGACACGTCAGGGATTTCTCCCATCGGGCTCGAGGCCCGATCAGTACAGTGTTCGAGCTAGAGGCTCTTTTCATTGATAATAGCAACTTGGGTCACATTCCATTATCTGATCATGCATTTATGCATGCAACGCAGTGTTCAGTAATTCAATGTTCAAGAATCTCTGAGTACTATTATAAAAGCCCAAGATTGCATTTCTCGGTATCATACAAGAGTCCATCCAATCTGATGAGTCCAATCCAATACAGTAGAAACATGCCATTCGATCATGTATATTTTAGTAATCATGCAACTTCACATTGGCAAGTAATTCACATTGAGCATTTAGACAATCAGGAATTTGAGAAACCAACTAGGTTACTCACCTGTAACTTCCGAGTTACTGCCTGGAAGTTCCGGCAATGTCCGTGGAATGACGATCCAACGATGCCTCTATAACTTGAGAAAATACAGTCCCATTACTAGATGCTCAATTAAAACGATTCAGTAAAGCATATGTCTCAGTGGAATTATGTACAATGCATGTTCACGATTTTTCCGGTGCTAAAACCCAATTTTGAACTCTTATGTCCCATTCTAACTCGCAGTTTGATTGATCGACAATAATTGTTCCAATCCTATAATTCCGTTCAATTTTCTCAATTCGTACTTCCTATAACAGTTCCCTATTCACTGGATCAAAACCTCCATTGAAAACCTTAATTAAAACTCCAATTGTCTCAATTCAATACTTAGGTCACACTATGAACCATAATTGACCTTAATCTCGATAAATCAATACCACTTAAATTAAATTCTAACTCCCATAATTATCCTCAATTGTAGACCTCTTTCTCTAGTTCGTAATGAATCAAGAATCACCTCAATCGGAGGTCTATACCATAAATTATACCCAATAAACTAAAATCAATCCAATCAGAAAATCCCTTCGCCGCGACCTACAGCCCTCGTCGCTACGTACAGAAGATCGCTCGCTGCGGCGTGAATGATGCTCGCCGCGGCGTGCGTCCTCTTCCCCCTCGTCGCGACGTAAGCCCGAAGGCTCGTCGCGACGTACATCCAGGCGCTCACCGCGGCGTCCCGCTGCGCTCGTCGCGGCGAGCACTAAATTTTCTCTCCGCGGCGAGGCACACCAGACGTCACGACGTGCGAGTTGCCCACTGTCTTCTCCGATCGATTTCCGTCCATTTCTCTCTCTAAAACCTCCATTAAACACTCCCATCTACCCAACTCAACCATAATAAATGCCATAAATGCAATAAAAACCATTAATAACAACATTAATGCCATTAAAACTTACCAATCGAAGGTCAATCCCTAAATTTCTCAAAATCACCGTAACCCTAAAACTTTCTCAAATCAACGATTAATCCACTCCCCAAGCTTCTCAACCTTCAACAATCACAATAAACCAGTTAGGCTAGCAAATGATAAGAAAACCATAAGGAAAGATCAAAGAATCCTCACCGGTGGGAGGAGTCGAAGATCACCGTGGGAGGAGGAAGAGAAGAAATGCTTTTTTTTTTGCCTTAGGATAAAATCCACAAATTTCAAACCTTGCTATTTATAGACATAGGTCTCCAAATCAGTCCAAATTTCAGTCTCTAAATTTCAATGGCTTAACATTTTAATTACCTAACAGTATAACTCTAATTTTCAGTACTATACAGTCAATCAGTCGGTCACTCCAAAATTTCCGGTCCGGGCATTTTCTCCCGAATTTTCCGAAAATTTCCTATAAGCCACTATCAATTGCCAATCGCTCTTAAACTATACTAAATCAGTCATTCAAGCCCACTTACTCTTAATTTCTCAATCAATCATATTCCAGTCAGTTTCCAGTTCACAATCCAATCAATTAATACTCACAATTAAAATGCCAGAAAATCATGAATGCATGTACCTATGAATAAATGCATATGCAATAAACCTATTCCTCTATAATTAGAGGCCAGTAACATGCTCAATCAGTGAATGCAATGAAACCTATCAGTCTAACCCAATATTACCATAATACCCTTGCTAACAGTAACGGGATGTTACATTGGACATTTCATAGACAATTAGGAAGAGAGACTTTATGGAGGTAATTTCCAAATGTACAGTTGTTCTCTAGGTGCAATTTTGGTATAGAGAAACAAAAAAGATGAAGAAATCATCAAAAGATCCATTAGAATACAAGATCAACCCTCTACATCGCAAGAATATTTGATAGAAGACAATTAGAGAGAATTAGAATTATAATTCCATTGTTTTTTATTCGCTTTTCTTTCATTGTATGTTTGATTTTGTATTTAATTATGTGTAACTAAACGTCTAGTTAGTATTTAGGTTAGATGAACCTTATGTTAATACTTTGTCATGATTTGATTTTTTTATTAATATAATTAGTTGTTTGATATATTGTGATCTGATTACGTATTTTATTTATGTTCTAATAACCCGAGATATTAGATCATAATTTAATTTCATACATAAAGATTAAAAAATCATTATGTGAATAGATTTACCGTAATTCGAAGGAGTTGATTGCAACCCTAGAGATAGGATGACATAAATCCTCCAAATTAGGGTCAAACTTAACAAGGGGACTCATAAATTGATAACGCAATCCTATAAGATTTAACTTGAGTAATTCAGTTAGAGATATTATGATTAGTTATTAGTAGATTCGAGGTCAGCTACTAGCATACTATAGGAGTCTCCACGGTCTAATATATCAATAAACAATTGCATGATAAAAAAGCAATCCATTAAGGTTTTAAGGCAATTTGTTCCTAGATAGTAATTTCAGATAATGATAGTTTTCTAAGTGAATTCCAATATCTCTGTATTCATTATTGTTTCCTATTTTATTTTATTTGTTTTAGTTTTAGTTTCTTTCCATTAAAAATCTAAAATCAATCCTTAGGCTAAATAATAGGGGAAGGGTGATTACTAGTAATCATAGTCTTTGTAGGATTGATCTGTACTTGCCAGTACTTACTATAGTTACGTAGTGCACTTGCAGTTTATTACAATATTGATTATCACGAAATAGGTCAACGATGCATCAACATTTTTTTCCCTTGATTTGTGTAAGTATTCATTTTGGGTTTGTTCATAAGTATCATTGTTACTCTTAAAGAATTCCCTATAAATTTGAAACTCAAGATCTGTGGTTTTGATTTGTTTAAAAGTTTATTAATGGAGTATAGGTTTTTTCATGGAAAAAATTCTTGTTTAAGATAGAATGTTAATATGAAGTAGTTTAGTTCTAAATCAAATAGATGAATTTAAGTCCAAAAAGAGGGCTCAATTTGTCTTAATCATTAGTCTTTGTTTTGTTACAGGTAAGAGGGATCAAGTTGGGTCTTGCCAACCATTTTGTTGCCTTTAAGGCCTAAGGCAAGTTTAAATTTAAGAGGAAGTTTAGCGATGTAAATGTTTTTAATTTTGGGTTTACTGATATCATTGATTTAAAAATAAATAAAAACCGCATATGAGTCTTTGATTGATCTAATTTAGTCTTATATGTTGAATTTCACTTGAGTGAACTTAGTAGTTAGTGTAGATTATGAATGACAACGAGTCAAGTTGGGTTCAAGCTATCCATAGCCTAAGTTCAATTCAAAAATTTTGTTAAGGGCTTGGCTAGAACTCGAGACCAAATTAAATTTGAAGTCTGTGACTCGAACTTAAGTCTAATGAGGTTTTAGGCAATCTGAAGCTTGATTATGCCTGAAACTAAGGGCTTAAGCTTGAGTTCGGTTGGGTTTTAAACATTTCACATATTTTAAAAATAAAATTTTATTGACAATTAAATATCTTCATCAATCAAAATACATAATGGAAAAAAAGTACACAATAGAAGCTAAGTTTCCAAATGTAGCGATACATGATTATTGTACTCAGATGGGACATACTTTCCATATTGATGATGATTGGTTTTGTCTCTAAACACTTCTTATATTGTTTCAACAATCGTGTCTATTTCATTTTGAAAACCCACACCAATTATGCTATATAACACTAATTAATTGTTGAACTTGATTTTTTCTTATGTCTCATCCCCCATGAACTTTGCCTTATGAATTATAATTTGTATATATGATTAATAAATAAAATGAAAAAATATAACCAAATTTGATAAAGAAACTATAATAGTTAACATAAAAACTAATGGAAAATCTTACAAATTTTAATTCCCTTATACATACATATACACTTAAAATGATATTATGCTTAATGTCAAATAAATAAAATAATCAAATTAAATCAATATGGTAATTAAGGTTGATAGTTCTTCCTTAAGTCCATACAAGTTTAGTGAGGAAAACACTAAGAAATCTTAAAAGAAATTCTTACAAAAAATAAATATTAGTAAATAAAATAAAAATAAAGAAGGTAATAAAAGAAAAGAAAGGTTAGGATTTTTGGGTTGCCTCCTAATAAGCTATTCTTTAGACGTGTTTTAGTACACACCTCTTTAAGCTTTTTACTCATCCTAGATTGTCATTAGGATAGGCTCAATTTCCTTCTTACACAATGAAAAGGAGAAAAGGAATTGTTAAATAAATCTTTGAATATCTTATTTATGCATATCGTCAATAAGGAGGTAAGGTCTCAAACTAGGTTAGGTGTATCTCTGGTAAAAGCTAAAGGTATTAACTCCTTTTTTTCCCCTTAAAAACACCATCCCTAATATTATGCTTCTCCTGTTTTCTTCCAAGTCCTAAAGTTTTACATATTTTCTCTAAATTATCATAACAAGTCTTAGGGACTTCTTACACACTAGGGTCTCTTAATTCCATTATAAAGGAATCTTTATCAAGGGCAAGAGTTCTTTTTAGCGTTTGGTGGATGTGAATCTCTACTTTGTCCTTAAACATAAGCTTCCCCTTAGCAACATCAATCATGACCCTTTTGGTCTCTAAGAAAGGTCTTCCTAAGATGATGGGGACCCCTAATCCATAGTTTTTGTTTATCATAAGAAATTTAGCTAGAAAGAAAAATTATCCTACTTTTACATGTAAGTCTTACCTCAGTTAGGTACTTAATACAACAATCTACCAGTTAGAGTGATGCATCCAGTAGGTTTAAGTTACATATTCCCTATATTCCTTAAAATAGATGAAATTATTATATTTATAGTTACACCTAAATCACAAAATATTTGAGAAATTTAAATTCACAAAACTTACAAGGAATAGTGAAACTCCACGGATCTTTTAACTTTTGAGGTAATTTTTTTTATCTATGATATCAATGCACTCCTCTGTTAAGGACACCGTAGTGTAATTCTGTAATTTATTTTTATTAGATACATTCTCTTTAAAAAAATTCACATAGCTAGGCATCTAATCTAATACTTCAACAAAAGGTGTGTTGATTCTCAATTTCATAAATACATCCACAAATTTATTGAACTTATCCTCATTTGTTTTCATTTTAAGCCTTTGATGGTATGGAATTGGAAACATATAATTCTTCACATAGTATTTAGGTCTTTTTTTATGACTAGGGCCTGTTAAGGTCGACATTGGTTTCATTATATTTACTTCTACATCATTCTCCAGATCAACACTACTATTAGATAAATATGAGACTAGTGTTGATCTTCTCATGTTAACTTCTTTCTCAAGCTGCTCTTTAATTTTTTTAAACATTTGCACTTCCTTGAATTTAGCAACGTCATAATCAAGTGTTATGCCACTCTTTAATGTGATGGAACACACTTAATTCTTAGGGTTTACTTTAATGATACTTAAAAGCTTTTCTCAACCTCTTTTGCTCACCACTTTATCTAGTTAGCTCATTTTGTATCATTAGGATATGAATGGAGGTCGCATTAAATTGCATCAGTCTTTCAATTTGATCCACTTTATTGAAATTTCCTCTCATTATTCCACTTTATTTATTCAATCTTCTAGTTCTAGTTGCTCTTAACTCCTTCCATAAAAGTTGTTGCCTGAGGTTGACTTAACACTATGGCATGAATGTGTCAGGTGCCAATATATGCCACATTGGTAACACGCCTTCCTATTGCCCATTTTATGGTTTAAGATCATCTTCATATGATTTTGAAATATTCAATATTTTTATTACTAGATTTGAATATACTTGCTCCTTGTTAAGGGCAACTTTGGTCGATCAATTTCTTCCAAATATCACAATCATCTGCTTAACCTCCTAGGTATTCTTTATGTAAATTATATCTGAAAAAATTCAATCTAAATTCAAATCTAGTTAAGATGTAATGTCTACCAAATTTTGACATAAGTCCCTCATAGAAGAAATGCATCACTAAAGGAGTACTAATGATGAGGGCACTAATTAATAAGATCTCTACATCACTTTTGAGCATCGTGAAATGCTTCATTTTCTTTCTGTATGAAAATTTACATTTGTATCCTCATTTTAATATTCATTTATAGGGAGAAGGATCTCAACATAAATGTATGATAATCTTGATCCCACTCCTTAAAAAAAATCCACCTTTTATTAAGACCATACATATCCTTGCTTGATCTTTTATACAATATAGGAAACATTTAATCCTTATATCATCATTTGTGAGGCTATTCAATGGAAGTGTTTGGATAATTAAATACAGATCCTTAATTAATATACTCGTAACTTCACTAGGTGATCTACTAAAGGTCATAACTGATACAAGAAGCCATGGAAATGGAGATCAAGGTGCAACACGCCCAGACAAGCTTACTTTGCTAAGTGGACCTATTACAAAGCAACGTGCAGTAAGACTAAAGAAGCACTTTAAGGGTTTGTTCAAAGTCACATTACATCTCACCTTGATGACAAGACCGAACCATCCATGGAGAAATCAAATGGAGTAGTCAAGCTTGTGATTCTTCTAGATAGGGCACGTGGAGGGGCTAATACTTAGCCAAATTTCAAGACAAGTTTAATTATTCTTATGGAATTATTTTAATACATTGGGCTTATTATTTATCCTTTGTTTATTAGGCTGAGACTTTTTATGGGCTGGTTATTTATTAGTAAGCATGTGTACTCATTAAAAGTCACTTGCCTTAGTTTATTTAAAGCTAGTTTTGGATAACCAAGTGTGTGGGCCTAAGTAGAGTGATCCATTGGGCCCATACCCCTTGGGTTTATTTAAGTTATTTTGGTCTTATTTAAGTTAGTTTATGTTGGGCCCCGATTCGCATTAAGCATGATTTATTTTATTTTGAGGTTTAGATTGATAATTCCTTTTAGCTAGATTAATTAATTTGGGAGTTAATAGAAATTAATTGGAGGGATTTAGTTAAAATTTGAAATTTGATAAATTGTTAGAATTTAAAGACTTAAGATGGAGTTAGGATAAATTAGGAAGTTTGCTTAAGTTCGTAAGGCTTAAGGTAAATAAAGTGGGCTTTGAGCCCTTTTAAAGGTTATTTAAATGAAGAAGAAAGGAAATAATTGTGGGGTTGCCGTAAATGAACAGGAAGCAACTTAACTTACCTAAGTCTTTTAATAGACTTACGAAGATTAAGGGGAAAGGAAGGGAAAGATGAAACTACAACGTTTTTGAGGGCTTAGGTTTAAGTTAAAAGCAAAGTCCCTTAAGGCTTTTAATAAAGAAGGCTTCGAAATTTCAAGGAGAAAGCAAGAAGGTGACTTTCGACCAAGGGAGGAGAAGAAGAAGAAGAAGAAGAAGAAGAAGAAGAAGAAGAAGAAGAAGAAGAAGAAGAAGAAGAAGAAGAAGAGAGGTAAAGGCTTAGGTTTTTATGCTTTAAAAAGAAGATTTTAAGAGTTTCTTTAAGAAGAAGGGAAGAGAAAGAGCTTAAGCTTTCATTAAAAGAAAGAAGAAAATTCGTGGGTCTCTCTCTAAGGTAAGAAAAATTTCGAAATTTATGGTTTTATGGATGGGTTTTGATGCTAAAAGCTTAGTTAAATTTTGGGTAAAGTTAGATAGGTGTTAATTCATGTTTTCTCTTCCTAAGGATTATGAATTTTGCTATCTCTTATGCTTATGGGATTATTATGCTTAATGAAGGTCTAGAGAGGCCACTGAAAGTTGAGGAGAGGCAAATTAATCAATCCTAGAGCTTAAGGAATTAAGGTGGGTGATTCCTTAATAATTGAGTTAATAGGCAATTTAACGTTTTTATAATAAATGCAAATTAATGCTTTCCAATGATTTAAGAAGTTTGTATCAATTATTCTTTGTGAGGATTTAAACTTGAATGTGATGTCTCTTGAATGTAGATTTATGTTGGAAATGTTGGCGAAATGATTTGATAAGTGAAAAGGATTGATTATGTGATTTTGGCAAATTGACGTTTTCTAATGACTTAAAATGTTAGTATGAATTACTCCTTGTTATGTTTTTCACTTGTATGTGATGTTCTTTGAATGTGAATTATGTGAGAAATCAGTTGTATAATGTTTTGTTATGTGAAAAATACTCGAATGTGCGATTTCGGAAAAAGATTTGCCGGTTTGGCCTAATTATGAGAAAGTGACTTTGAAAAGGCCAGTTACGGCCAATAATTTCGAATTTTGTGAATTATATGCTTTCTTTGGGTTTGTGGTGGTCCCATCTGAGTCAGGTGCACCTATCTACTCATAAGCTTCTCCCGCCTTCCCGCTAGTGGCTGTGGAGTTCCTCTCAAGGACTCTATCCATCCATTACTACATGATGACTTCGGCGGAAATGTGTAGTACGTTCTATTCGAATCCACCTGAACCACTTTGTTTGTGCTTTTGTGAAATGTTTGGTTGTTTTGTGATGTGTTAAGTTTGTAAATTGTTTGATGGGATAAATTTTGTGAAAAGATTTGAAAAGTAAGAATGCTTTTATTAATGTGACATTGTTTTGAAAATGAAGGAAAGAATGATGATTTTTGCTTATTCCTTGATTATTAAGTTGTTACTCACTGAGCCGTCGAGCTCACACCCGATTTCTCCTCCACAGGTGTCAAGCGAGAAACCGAGTCACCGCATCGGGATTGGGACAATACTCCGATGCCTTTTGCTTTTGAAGTTATGTTTAAAGCATTAGCTAACATCTTGGATAATTGTTATTCTTTGTAAGTTCACTTTTGTCGTTTTGGATGTATTAGGGCTAGAATGCCCTTGAGACTTAGTATTGACTTGTTTCCATGTAAATGTAAGAGTTTTGAATAGTGAAATGTATCTTATGTAATGTTTTCTCAAATGTAGCATGAAATGGGTACATTGGACAAAAGAAAGAGTTGAGTTAGATTAATTGATGTTTTGGAAACAATTAGAATCCTAGGAGTGTGCTACAGCTTTTGAAGTATATTGGTTTTGAATTGTGTTATGGAAGTTGGAAGAATGAATTTTTATGCAGGTTGTTGAGTTGGATTGAAAATTTGGCTAGTTACACTTTTAGGAGAGGTGCTGTCCATTTTTCTTAAAAATGGGCAGAACCTTCAACCGATGTTTTGACCTTATTAGAGTTTGAATTTAAATGAGATGTCTTCTTAAAGAATGTAGAACTTGTTTAGATCTTTCCAATGACATAAAGTTTGTCACATTTGGAGTTAGGATGAAAAAGTTATAAGAGGTGAAAGGTTTCAGCTACTGTTGATGAGGGTTGAAATTTTGCAGAACCTTTGGAGGGGTTTTTCACCCTCTTAGAGATCGATTTGGTTTTTGCTTTCTTCATAGAAAATGTAGACTATCTTTCTATCTTTAAAATGAGGTATAATTTGCAATGATTGGACTTAGGAATAAAAGGATATGAGGTTGGGAATGTTGACAGTTACTGTTCATTGTGCCAAATTATTGTTCCATTGGTTTTTCATTTAGGCTGAAACGTTAAGTGTGTTTTTACCTCCCTTAATGACCGATTTAATTTTAGCACCCTTCATGAAGTTTGTATATCCTTTCTTTATCTTTCCAATGAGGTAAAATGTGACATTTTTTGACTTGTGAGCTAAAAGATATGAATTTTCAAACTTTTGGCATGGTGTAGGAAGATTTGAGTTTGGGCTGAAACTTTAAAGCAAAATTTGACCCTCTTAATGACTAAAGTAGTTTTTAAATCCTTCTATGAAGTTGTAGAGCTCCCTTTTACCTTTTTATTGATACCAAATTTACGAATTTTAAACTTCGGGAGCAAAAGTTATAATGCTTGTAAATTCTAAAATTTTCCTGCAAATCCAGACTTCATCCTTAGACGTGGCCACGTTTAGTCTCTAAACCTCTTAGACGTGCCCTTGCCTAATTTTTGAATGCCCTCCTCTCACTCTTTTGCTTGTAACTTTTTTGTTTGGCCTCGGATTCACTCGGTTTTCAAAGCGTTGGTTTTCTAAAAAAAAATTTTATACCTTTTCTTTTGGTAATGAGAGTGTCGGGTTTTGGTGGGACTTTACGGATATTATTAAAGAGAGTTAAGTACGTGATAGTTTTTAATGAAATTCTATTTTTGGGCGTTTTTGTGAGCTATAGAGATCCGATTGAGGTGATTTCTGTTTCTAATTGACCTAGAGATATGGAATTTCATTTTAGCTTAGGAATTGGAATTAGTTATGGGCCCTAAGTAAATCATTTTTTTATTGGAGGATAATTATGTTGAATGTATTAAGTTTTGTTAGGATGATTTTAAATTAAGTTCGTTTTGAGGTTCCTTTCGTGGTGAGGAATTCCTCCCTCGTGAGATGTGCGTCCAGATGTCACGTAGGACGTCCGACACGCGACTCACCGGGGAGGGGTTCCAACACTTATGGTATAAGAGCGCTGGAATTGAGATCTTACATGGGCACATGTGTTTAAGTTACTCAAATAAGCAATTGTTAAGAGTTTAGGCTGATCGAATTAGTGAGAAAAACGGTAATCTTTCATTGGATAAATGGAAATGCGAAACAACATATGGGTAATATGACAGAAAATGATTCAATGAAATTAAAGTGGGCGGGGGGATGCCGTGTATGGCGATATGGTGATATATGTGTTATGGATGTAAATGTATGAACATGGCTTTTCAAGTGGAAACAATGAGCTTAAAGTGAACAAGTGGAATGTATTGAAAACAAAGATATCGGAACCTACGTGAGTGTAAGTGGGTACAGTGGATAATTTGAGTAATGAGCTTTTAAGTTTTCTTTTTCCGAATCAAGAAATAAAAGTTTGTTTTTGAATTAAGAGAATGAAATGTTTTCACTTACTTCATATATGTTGCTTTGATTGCTTGTGATTGATTTGAGAAATTTGCTACATGTTTGATATGTAAATTGTGTGATGATTTTGACATCTATAAATGTAAATCAATGGTGGATATATATATGTAAGATGTAATGTGAAGGGTAATGGGAAGATTATATGAATGATGGTGATATTTGTACAAGACCAAGAAGGTTACATTGTTATCATTGTGAGTATCTATATGATGACCCATCATCATACACAAGTGAGGATATTAAGCACGTAGGTTATATATATATGTGGAGATGATAAAGGAAGAAACTTAAGATTTCTTGGATATTTGTTAGTCATAGCTTCCATAGTCTACAGTTTGAGGAGAAACTAGAGTAACATATGAGGGTGCTCAAAATGATCATGTGGGAATAGATTGAGATTTGTTAAAACTGTCACAATAAGAAATAAATTGATTTGAGAAGTTTATTGTCTGGGATTAATGGAGACCAAAGCATCAAGCATGAAAAAAATGTGAATTAGTAAGTGGACAGAATAGGATGAATTTGATGACGTCACCCAAGCATATGCGGCACTAAGTATGTTCATTACTCCTTTGGGTTTTGGGTGATTTGAACATTATGACCTTGTGGGGAAGATAGGAATTGGTCTTCCCGCGGTATTAAGAATAGCTGATAATAGGAGATTGATCAAGATTAAATGAATCGTATAGATGATGGTAGCAAGAAACCCTCTATTGAAGAAAAATTTTGTTAAGTTAGAATAAGCAGATCAGGTAGTTTATATTAAAGATGATTGATGGAAGAACTGATCATGAAGGAATATATAATGATTTGAAAGTTAGGACACTCCCTAACAGAGCATCAAACAGGGAGGTGAAATATGTTACCGAAAAAGGAATGCACTTTTGTTTGATGTAAAGGGTCATATGAGTGGATTTTTGAATTTATGGAGACACGACTTTGCTAGCATGAGGAATATGTACGTTTAAATTATATTATGTGAAGTATGTTCGAGAGATGAAATTCTGACTTGATGAATGTATGCAAATCAAGAAGTTAAGTCTGCAGATAAATTACAATATGTGGAGAAATTTGTATAAATGAGCAAACATGAGAATAAGTCTAAGAGAGATATGAGGAAATTCAAGCATTCGCGGAAGGAAGTAAATAGGAAATTGAAAAGAAAGTGAGACAATGTACCTCATTAAGGAATCAGTTATTTAAGGACTCATGAGGGCTAATCAAGAGACATATGAAATTTGATAATAATTGCTTAAGTTAATAAATGCCCAATAACACCTATGGTATTGGAGACTAAAGAGATTCAAGATTTGATGGTGTATTAAAGATAGTCGAATAATTGAGAAAAAAATAGTTTGAATACAAGGAGAAAATGTGTAAAGTGTATGAGTAACGTAAGTAAAGAGAATTTTGAAGAAACTATGCTGAGGTAAATTATATCATATAGATTTGGAAATTTTATTGTAGCACCCCCTCACCGTAGGGTACACATCGGGACGCCCGAAGGTCGCTCCGACACGTATCTCACGATAAAGGTGCACCACCAGAACATTCCCACTAATAATCCACATGGCATCGCAATAATTAAAACCAAATATCGAAATCATAAACTTTTAAATCCAAAGAATCTTATCTGATCTTCGAAGCGTATGAATAGACAAGTCTATCACCCCTAAACAAAACCAAAAGGAAGCGTACAAGCATCTATCTTAAGTCATCCTCAAAAGTCCAACCAGGTGACCGACACATGTGCCATCGCTTTTCTTGCAAAGACTTCAGACGGCAGAAAAGACTATCTCCGAGCTAGGGGTCTACTCTATCGATCTGAAAAATTAAATGCAATTTTGGGTGAGTTTGCGAACTCGGTGAGAAACCATCATCGATGGTTCACTCAAATCATGCATTACATAAATTGCGTACAACATATACACGATAATATTCAATTTACGGTATTATATAACAATTTCTGATGAGTCTATAACAGTTTATGTATCAAATAACAATTTACAATAACATATAACAATTTACGATATCATATCACAATTCACGAATTATGCAACGATTCACGATAGCATGTAACAATTTGCAATCTCTCATGTCATCACATAATTGAGAAGTTTGCAATTCAATCATCATGTGTATACAATGCATATGAGACTCTTTTCCGATTATTGAGATTGTGCCCAAGTGCTCGATCGGCGTTCGATGGGGGCGCGTTGAGATTTCTCCCTCGGGCTCGAGGCCGGTCGATCTGATCTTTCGAGCTCGAGGCTCTTTTAGTGATAATAGACTTGGGTCACATATCCATTATCCGATCATGCATTTATGCATACAATGCGATGTTCGATAATTGATGTATGGCTATAAAAGCCCAGTATTGCATTTCTCAGTGTCATGCAGCAGTCCAATCCAATACAATAGAAGCATTCCATTCGATCATGTATATTTCAGTAATCATGCAATTTCACATTTGGCAAGTAATTCACATTGAGCACTTAGACAGTCAGGAATTTGAGAAACCAACTAGGTTACTCACCTGTAACTTCCGAGCTACTGCCTGGAAGTTCCAGCAATGTCCGTGGAATGACGATCCAACGACGCCTCTATACAGTAAAATACAGTCCCATTACTAGATGCTCAATTAAACAATTCAGTGATGCATATGTCTCAGTGGAACTATGTACAATACATGTTCACAATTTTCCCGGTGCCACAACCCAATTCGAACTCTTATGTCCCATTCTAACTCTTCGCTCAATTAATCGATAATAATTGATCCAATCCTATAATTCAGTTCCAATTTATACTCCCTATAGCAATTCCCTATCCATTGGGTCAAAACCTTTATTGAAAATCCCAATTAAATCTCCATTTGTCTCAATTCAATATTTAGGTCACACTATGAACCATAATTGACCTTAATCTCGATAAATCAATACCAATTAAATTACATTCTAACTCCCATAATTATCCTCAATTGTAGACCTCTTTCCTTAGTCCGTAACGAATCAAGAATCACCTCGATCGGAGGTCTATACCATAAGTTAGGCCCAATAAACAAACACTCATTCAATCACCTCGCTCTCGCCGCGGCGTAAAACGTTTCGCTCTCCGCAGCATGAAGACTGCTCGCCGCTGCGAGCAATCCATTCTGGGCACGCCGCTAGGCGAAAGAAGCGCGCGACGTCAAATAAATTGACGCTCGCCGCGGCGTCTCGCTGCACTCGTCGCGGCGAGCACTTAATTTTCTCGCCGCGGCGAGGCCGCACCAGACGTCGCGACGTGTGGGGATTTCCTTTTCTTCTCCGCTCGATTTCCGCCATTAAAGATTTCTAAAACCTCCATTAAACACTCTCAACTACTCTACTCAACCATAATAAATGCCATAAATGCTCAAACAACCATTAATAACAACATTAAAGCCATTAAAACTTACCAATCGAAGATCAATCCACAAATCTCTCAAAAATCACCGTACCCCTAAAATCCTTCGAAATCAACGATAACCCACTCTCAATCCTTCTCAACCGTCATCAAACACAATAAACCATTTAGCCTAGCACAATAAGAAGAAACCATAAGGAAGAATCGACGAATCTCACCAATGGGGAAGGAATCGATGAACGCCGTGGGAGAAGGAAGAGAAGAACGACAATGCCTTAGGAAAATCCCCAATTTCAAACCTAGGTATATATAGACATAGGTCTCCAAACCAGTTCAAATTTCAGTCTGTAAATTTCAATGGCTCAACATTTTAATTTCCTAACAGTATAACTCTAATTTTTCCATTGCCAATGGACAATCCTTTCAGTACTATACAGTCAATCAGTCGGTCACTTCAAAATTTCCGATCTGGGCATTTTCTCCTGAATTTCTCGAAAATTTCCTATAAGTCACTATCAGTAGCCAATCACTCTTAGACTATTCTAAATCCATTATTTGAACCCAGTTACTCCTAATTTCTCAATCAATCATAATCCAGTCAGTTCAGTCAGTTTCCAGTTCACAATCCAATCAATTCACGCTCACAATTAAAATGCCGAAAAATCATGAATGCATATACCTATGGATAAATGCATATGCAATAAACATGTTCCTCTATAATTAGAGGCCAGTAACATGCTCAATCAGTGAATGCAATGAAACCTATCAGTTTGACCCAATATTACCATAATGCCCTTGCTAACAGTAACGGGATGTTACATTTATAGTATGTACTGATGTTGTATAAGACATTTGGTTGAAATCCAACGTAGCATAACAAAGTGATTTCATATGTATGGAGACAACTGAAGTCTTATGAGTTGCTTATTGGATACATGATTTAGAACTGCTATATAAATGATTATTTTTGAAAGTTTGAAGACAATATATGTACAGGAATATCTTAAATATACATATGCAAGTACAGATCGAAAAAGTTTGAGGCAATCAATGAATTGGGAGAAGTAATTATGAGACTCAGGAGATTGATATAAATACCGAAAGGCTATGATTGTTCTAGCGAGAAAGTCCAAGTGAAGTTAAGTAGTATATCAGATACTTTAAGTAGAAATTCGATATTGAGGTTATCAGAAACTAATACAAAAGAAAGCATAGAATAGAGGGTTTGGTTTACCTCAAATTAAGGATTAAGAGATTGAAAACAGATCTGAGTGTCAAGTTTAAATGAGAAGAAGGGTATAAGGTGAGTGAAACAAGAAGTATGAAAAATCAATAACGATGCTTGAGTTGAAAGAATTGAATATGAGACTAAGGTAATAGATAGAATTATTCGAAGGATTATGATTGTATAAGTAAGTACTATACTGGTAAAGCTAATGTTATGATTGGATGCATTGAATAAAGAATTTAATAGCAGTGTGTCATAAATTTGGATATTGAGGTTATAAAATCTAGTGCAGTAAAGAGTGTAAAATGTGGAATCGAATTTTGGGCAAAATGATTAGTTACTGAAAGTTTAGATCAGTTCATATAAACCAAGACCAAATTGAAGATTTAGAACTTGTGAATCTTACTAAGAAATTGGGAATGAGTATGAATTTTAAGTTCGTGTAAGAAAAATGAGACTAGGTGATCGAGATAAGAAGTATGCGTACTGGCAAAGATGATTAAGCAAAGAGACTGTGAGAAAAGTGCAAATGGTGATTTAAGCTATACAACCTAGAAGAAATACGTCAAGTGACTGAAAGTTTGTATTGTTGACGATTTTAACTGTCGGAGATATGCTTAAAGTTTATAGTTTAGAGTTTGTAGGAACATGAGATCAATGTACAGTTCTATTTGATCTTAAGCATTTCAATCATTGTCATAGTGTTTTCAATAGAATGCTGTAAGAGGAGTTAGGTGATAGAAAGAGTCATCGCTTTTGTATTATGATAAATGATTGAAAGTCAGATCGATTGGAGAGGTAAGTGAAGTCAATCAGTATAAGATATGAAATACGGGAGATTGACATAAGACTTACATGAACTGAGACTAAAGTGATGGGAATCAGTAAGTGAAAGCTGAATTGTCTCGGAAGGTATGACCTTGCTAAGGTGTGCTCAAGTTAGGAAAAAGAATTCGCTAAGCCGCTATGAATTGGGTCGTATGGAATTATTTTGAGTTAGTGCTACTGACAAAAGATGACTTGGATTCAAAATGTGATATACGTGAGTATGTTAAGGAAATATTGATGTGATAAGATTAGGGTGTTATCGACACAGGAAGTGGAAATTGTGAGTGATCTGAAGCATAAGGAGGAACTAATTAAGAAAGTGAACGACCAACCCAGAATTTGTAGCGCCCCCTTACCGTAGGGTACGCACCGGGACGCTCGTGGGTCGTTCTGACGCATATCCCGCAGCAAGGAAGTGCTACGATCGCAACTATCACTAACTACTCACATGGCATCAATACTATTAAACCACATTATGCAAATCACTAAAATTTAAAACCATAATTAATCTTTCATTTCATAAAATCAATCCAAAATATAGACAAGTCTATCAGTCCCCTAAAGTCTCAATACAATAACCCAAAAAGGAAACTGATAAAAACGTCTATACTAAGTCATCCCCAAAAATCGCCCCAGCTGACCGACCTGTGTGCCATCGCTTCACTTGTCCAAGCACTCGCACTACAGGAAAACTCTAACACAGGAGCTAAGATCTACTAACGTTGTCCTGAAAAATATTAGCAATGTTGGGTGAGTTTGCAAACTCAATGAGAAACCATCATCAATGGTTCACCCAACTCATGCATATACGCATAATATATCGCAATAGTCATAATAACACATTCAGAATGCTATAAAACAATTTACACATTTTCACTATAAAGTAACTCACATGAGACACTACACAATTGTCACATAATATACACAATATAACACACAGTCGCAATACCCGAAACATTACCAGACACTTTACACATTTCACTATAATCATAAATCTGCTATATCACTGAGCAATCATCACTTAACACACGTACTCTCACTTTTCACATTTCAACTGATGCATAATGCATGCCACTTCTCATTTTATGTCAGAGTTGTGACTGAGCGTCAATATTCACATTTTTGGCAAGTAGGAGAGCCCTCAAGGTATGCACTACTGCCCGCTCACTTTAGGGATAGGAGAGCCCTCTGGGTATGCACTATTCCCTTTTGGCCTTAGGCCCTTTCACTGAAAATCGAGCTCAAAGCTCTGATCACTAATTGCTCCAGTCACAACTGTTAATTACCACTTTAATCATGCCTAGCATGCACTCACACTTGCACAATCAATCACATATATCTCACTCACTTCTATGTATCACATTCAGAACACTTATTCACAAATTCCAGCACATATATTCACAATCTCAGCACGTTTATTTCACATTTGTAACACTCACATGGACAACAATTCACACATTCACAGCACATTTAATCATACAAAGATTGAGGAACCAACTAGGTTACTCACCTGTAACTTCCGAGTTACTGTCTGGAAGTCCCAGCGATATCTGTGGACTGACGATCCAACGGTGCCTCTATAACAATTCAAACGAATTCACATCACTATATGCTCAATCAAATAATTTCGATAATGCACATGTCTCAATTCAAAAAGGTACGATGCATGATCATGATTTTCCAGCGCTCTAACCCACTCCGCTATCTCTCGCTCCCAAAATTTACTGTTCACTAGGTCAATAATATCCATCAATTTCATAAATCTCCAATTTAAACTTCAAGTAGTCAGAACATAACTCTTAGGTTATACTAGGAACTGAAATTGACTCTCTCTAGATAATTCGATCCCACTAATTAAAATTCGAGCTCTCAATCTTTACCACAATTGTAGACCTCTTTCTCTAGTTCACAACGAATCCAGAATCACCTCAATTGGAGGTCTACACCAAAAGATATACCCTAAAAACCAAAACACATCCCTTCAAAATTTTGTCCCTCGCCGCGGCTTATTATCTCTCGCCGAGGCGCACAGAGGGACACTCGTCGCGGCGTGAAAGCACGCTCGTCGCGACGAATATCCACACGCTCGTCGTGGTGACTAGGCTTGCTCGTCGCGTCGAACATGCACTGGCTCGTCGCTGCGAGGCCAGTTGCAGACGTCACGACGTGCGAACGATCTTCGTCTTCTCCGATCGATTTTCCTCCATTTACAACCATTCTCTCTCCATAAACTAGCATTAAACACACTCATCTACTCACATCTAACACATTAAACACCATAAATGCCACAACACATAATAAATAATAACATTAAACACAATAAACTTACCAAATCAAAGAATCGAACGGTAACCCTAAAACTTCCGAAAATCCTTCAAACTTCAACACCCACGGTGATTCTCCAAAGCCAAGCAAAAGATCAACTTTCTCAAAGCTTCTAGCAGCTCATCAACCACAATGAAAGGGAAACCAACGAAAATCTCCAAGGGGAAAGGGTGAAATCGTCAACGGGGAGAGAAGAGAAATGCTTAACTCCAATATTCAAAACCTAACTCATTTATATAAAGATTTAAACCTATTGCTCACAAATTCACAAGCCCTCAATTCCTTTTAAATTTCAGTCTCTAATTTCAATGGATCATCACAATAATTCCTAAACTCGCAAATCTAAATTTTCCAAGCCGTTTTTCAGTCAATTTTGAAACCAGAATCTAACTCATCAGTCTCTAGATCATTTTCACGGTCCGGACACATAACTCTAAAAATTCCAAAAAAAATTCCACAATTCCTCAAAAATATAAAACACTCGATCCCATACTCAATTTTCAATTTCCAATTCCCTAAAATTCAATTCTCACTCTAACTCAACTATACAACCCAATTAAATCTTAAATTCTCACTCAAGTCACAATCTAACCTAATAATCTCAAGATTCACAATTCAACTCATAATAACAATTCAAATGCTGGAACAATCATGAATGCATGTCACTATGTATGCATGTGCAAAATGATCTATCTCTTTATAATCAGAGGCCACAAAGCACTCGATCACAATTTATGCAATAACAGTACTACCCGTACCAATATGCTCATCGACGGTAGCAGGATGTTACGTAATTGAATGATCGAGTGAGTTTCTGAATACTATCTTTTGAAAGAAAGTTTTGAGTGATGAAGTTAAATGAGAAGCGGAGGGCATCTGCACTCCTAATCAATCAATAAAATTTCGAGGACGAAATTTTTTTGGGGGAGAAATGTTGGGCCCAGATTCGCATTAAGCATGATTTATTTTATTTTGAGGTTTAGATTGATAATTCCTTTTAGCTAGATTAATTAATTTGGGAGTTAATAGAAATTAATTGGAGGGATTTAGTTAAAATTTGAAATTTGATAAATTGTTAGAATTTAAAGACTTAAGATGGAGTTAGGATAAATTAGGAAGTTTGCTTAGGTTTGTAAGGCTTAAGGAAAATAAAATGGGCTTTTAGCCCTTTTAAAGGTTATTTAAATGAAGAAGAAAGGAAATAATTGTGGGGTTGCCGTAAATGAAGAGGAAGCAACTTAACTTACCTAAGTCTTTTAATAGACTTACGAAGATTAAGGGGAAAGGAAGGGAAAGATGAAACTACAACGTTTTTTAGGGCTTAGGTTTAAGTTAAAAGCAAAGTCCCTTAAGGATTTTAAGAAAGAAGGCTATGAAATTTCAAGGAGAAAGCAAGAAGGTGACTTTCGACCAAGGGAGGGAGAAGAAGAAGAAGAAGAAGAAGAAGAAGAAGAAGAAGAGAGGTAAAGGCTTAGGTTTTTATGCTTTAGAAAGAAGATTTTAAGAGTTCTTTAAGAAGAAGGGAAGAGAAAGAGCTTAAGCTTTCATTAAAAGCAAGAAGAAAATTGTGGGTCTCTCTAAGGTAAGAAAAATTTGAAATTTATGGTTTTATGGATGGGTTTTGATGCTAAAAGCTTAGTTAAGTTATGGGTAAAATTAGATAGGTGTTAATTCATGTTTTCTCTTCCTAAGGATTATGAATTTTGCTATCTCTTATGCTTATGGGATTATTATGCTTAATGAAGGTCTAGAGAGGCCACTGAAAGTTGAGGAGAGGCAAATTAATCAATCCTAGAGCTTAAGGAATTAAGGTGGGTGATTCCTTAATAATTGAGTTAATAGGCAATTTAACGTTTTTATAATAAATGCAAATTAATGCTTTCCAATGATTTAAGAAGTTTGTATCAATTATTCTTTGTGAGGATTTAAACTTGAATGTGATGTCTCTTGAATGTAGATTTATGTTGGAAATGTTGGCGAAATGATTTGATAAGTGAAAAGGATTGATTATGTGATTTTGGCAAATTGACGTTTTCTAATGACTTAAAATGTTAGTATGAATTACTCCTTGTAATGTTTTTCACTTGTATGTGATGTTCTTTGAATGTGAATTATGTGAGAAATCAGTTGTATAATGTTTTGTTATGTGAAAAAGACTCGAATGTGCGATTTCGGAAAAAGATTTGCCAGTTTGGCCTAATTATGAGAAAGTGACTTTGAAAAGGCCAGTTACGGCCAATAATTTCGAATTGTGTGAATTATATGCTTTCTTTGGGTTTGTGGTGGTCCCATCTGAGTCAGGTGCACCTGTCTACCCATAGGCTTCTCCCGCCTGTTCGCTAGTGGCCGTGGAGTTCCTCTCAAGGACTCCTATCCGTCACGGCTACACATGACCGCCTAATTTCTGAATGCCCTCCTCTCACTCTTTTGCTTGTAACTTTTTTGTTTGGCCTCGGATTCACTCGGTTTTCGAAGCGTTGGTTTTCTAAAAAAATTTTTATACCTTTTCTTTTGGTAATGAGAGTGTCGGGTTTTGGTGGGACTTTACGGATATTATTAAAGAGAGTTAAGTACGTGATAGTTTTGAATGAAATTCCATTTTTGGGCGTTTTTGTGAGCTATAGAGATCCGATTGAGGCGATTTCTGTTTCTAATTGACCTAGAGATATGAAATTTCATTTTAGCTTAGGAATTGAAATTAGTTATGGGTCCTAAGTAAATCATTTTTTTATTGGAGGATAATTATGTTGAATTTATTAAGTTTTGTTCGGATGACGTTAAATTAAGTTCGTTTTGAGGTTCCTTTCGTGGTGAGGAATTCCTCCCTCGTGAGATGCGCGTCTAGATGTCACGTAGGATGTCGAACACACAACTCACTGGGGAGGGGTTCCAACAGTTTAGCCCAATCCTAAGTGGACTAGGATTAGATTGCATTATTGGGCTATAAACTCCTAAACTAGTTAGGATTAGGCTTATTTTAGCGTTAAAGGATCTTGTAACCTATTCCTTTTAGGTTTAGGATGTGGGCAAGGGTATAGATACCTTATTTTATCCTTGTAAACATCAGATTTGTTCATTAACAAAATTGAGAGATATTCTCTTCAAGAAAGGTGTGTTCTTCTTATTGTCACTTCAAGGATTGCATCACTTATGAAGGTAATCACTTGTGACGTGTTCAATTCTTCTATTTTCTCTAGATTTGGGTATCAATTTTGTATAATTAGGGTTTGAACTAGCATGTTCTTAGAATAGAAAGATTGGGATTTTGATTCAATAGGATTAGGAGGTTTCAAGAACCTCGTTTTCTTAGGGTTTCCGTATTAGTTGGTATCAGAGCTTTGGCTTAATTCTATTAAACTCATACATATCTTTCATTGTTTTCTTTGTTGATTCCTTAGAAAAGTTAAAAAAAAAGTTTAATTGTTTGGAACGAATTTGCCATTATTGGTTCTTTATATTCTTGTTTCCTTAATTGATTCTTTGTTTTCTTGATCAACAATTAAAAAAAGAAAAAGTGAAAAAAAATGATGAACAATAGAAAGAAAAAAAAACGTGAACAGTAGAAAAAAGAGAAAACGTGAATAGTAGAAAGAAAAGAAAAGAAAAGAAATTTCAAGATTGATCAAGAAACATCAAAGATTGTGATTATTTGAATCTTTGTTTGATCTCTCATTCAAGATTTGTTCTTATCATTTAAGATTCATCTAGATTATCTTTTTTTCATTCAAGAACCTATCAAGAAACATCCAAGATTGTGATTCTTTGAATCTTTGTTTGATCTTTCATTCAAGATTTATTCTTATCATTCAAGATTCATTTAGATTGTCTTTCTTTCATTCAAGAACTTATCAAGAAACGTTTTCTTTGAATCTTTTGTTCAATTCTTGGAATTTTGGGTAGATTGGGATATTAAAATAAAAAATAAAAAATTTTGGTCTTGGGTTTGGTGAGTTTTGTCATATTTTTGTTTGTCTTTCTTTGTTTCCTAGTTTATTTCTTATTTTGGTACCTATGTTTGCTTCTCTACAATGATTTGAACAATTGTTGCACTCATAATTGTTCAATTGACACAAGAATCGTTGCCTACACTACTCTTCATCCGTGTATTGGCACTTTGATTTATTTTCTATCCGTACAATATTTTTCTTCTAAATTTGTTTCATCTATTTGTTTTTCTTTGTTAGGCTTGTCATCTTTATGCTTTCTACTTGATCTTGATCCTTGTTGATTTCCTTGATCTTGTTGAAGTGATCCTGAAAAGTAACAATAATGGAGGCACTTGAGTGGAAAAGGGCAAGAGTGTGAGATTATATAGTGAAAAGCCATTTATTGTGTGAAACACGAGTGGGAAATTCTGTTATAGAGAGAAACACGTGACGGAGTGTTGTGAGGTTTCTAACATTTTCTTGTAGGAATTAATCATGTCTCATAATAGCAATAAAGGTGGAAAGAGTGATGGAAGTGAAGAGGACTAATGAAATACATTCTTTACTCTTGAAGCAATGCAAAATCAATTCAAGAGAATATAGATTATGTTCCTTGAAGTCAAAGATAAGTTTGAGTTGCTAGATGAAAACTTTGAAAGACAAGATAGACTTCTCATATCTATTCAAGCTGAATCTTTAGGGAATAACGGGGCAAGAAGAAGAGAGCGTGGAAGATTACCACAAGGAGATGGAGATATCTATGATAAGAGCTAACATAGAGGAGGATAGAGAGGCTAAAATGGCTCGGTTCCTTGCTGGTCTAAATAAACAGATAGCCAACGTGTTAGAGCTTCATCAATACTTAGAGTTGGAGGACATGGTAAGCATAGCTATGAAGATTGAGAAGCAATTGAAGGGAAAAAAACTTCAGTAAGGGCAGTACCTCGGGATCTTCAAATTCTTGGGATCCCAAATGGCCAAAGAAGGAGGAAAAGAGCAAAGATAAGTCCTATGACAATAAGGACAAGTCTAAGGAAAAGTGGACAGCCTCTAAAGGTGCGCCTACATCTAATGATCAAAATCCTAGCACTAAGCAAAGAGACATCAAATGCTTCAAGTGTTTGGATTCGGGTCATAAGACAAACCAATGTCCCAATAGGAAGATCATATATTTGCGAGATGAGGTAATTGAATTAGAAGATAGTGATGGAAGTGATATGCCTGAGTTAGAGGATTGCACTGATGAAAAAGTTGAGCAACTAGTCAAGGCTGAAGCACTAGTAGTGAGGCGAGCTCTCAATGTACAAGAAAAGATAGAGCTTGAGGAACAAAGGTAGAATATATTCCACAACACCAGATGTTTAATTAAGGATAAGATGTGTAGTTTAATAATTGATGGAGGTAGTTGCACTAATGTTGCAAGCACAGTTTTAGTTGAGAAATTGGGGCGACCTTTCATTAAACACTCTAGTCCTTATAAGTTGCAATGGCTTAATGAGTATGGAGAGGTTAGGGTGAACAAACAAGTGCTAGCGACGTTCTCAATTAGGAGATATTCTGATGAAGTGTTGTATGATGTAGTTCTTATGCATGCTGGTCATTTACTAATGGGGAGACTATGACAATATGCTAGGTGTGTACTGCATGATGGATTCAAAAATAGGTATTCATTCAAGATGGGGAAGAAACACTTCACATTGGCGCCCCTTTCACCAAGAGAAGTTCATGAGGATCAGTTGAGACTTGCAAAAGCCATGAAAGAACAGAAACTTGGAGAGGCTGAGAGTTTAAAAAGAAAAAGAAAAGAAAAAGAGGCCATTCAAGAAAGTAAGAACAAAGGCCCAACTGAGAGTAATTGCACTAGTGCAGAAGAAAGAGAGTGGTGCAATTGAAAAAGGAGAGAAGAGTGAAAAGAAGAGTGGAACAAAAAAAGTACTTTCTTTGTAAAAGAAAAAGAGTTGAGGAACGTCATGTACACGTAGAAACCATTGGTTTTGCTTATGTATAAGGAGTTGTTTTATAGTGAGATTGACCTTGACCCTTCTATTCCTAAAGTTGTGAAACTTGTTTTGCAGGAATACTCTGATGTCTTTCCAGATGAGTTGCCCAAGGGACTACCACCATTGAGGGGCATTGATCATCATATTGATCTCGTGCCAGGAGTTCAAATTCCAAACTGCCCAGCCTATAGGAGTAATCTTGAGGAGACAAAGGAGCTTCAAAGGCAAGTGAAGGAGTTGCTTGAGAAGGGACATGTGAGAGAAAATTTAAGCCCATGCGTAGTTCCAGTGCTATTGGTGCTAAAAAAAATAGAACTTGGCATATGTGCATGGATTGCAAGGTAATAAACAAGATAACGGTAAAGTATCGCCACCCCATTTCTAGGTTAGATGATATGCTTAATGAGTTACATGGTGCTTGTTTCTTTACAAAAATTGATCTTATGAGTAGTTATCATTAGATTAGAATGAAAGTAGGGGATGAATGGAAAGTAGCCTTTAAAACAAAATATGGTCTATATGAGTGAATGGTCATGCCATTTGGTTTCACCTAGCAATTTCATGAGATTAATGAACCATATTTTTTGTGATTTTATTGGCAAGTTTGTGGTTGTCTACTTTGATGACATTTTGATTTATAGCAAAAGCCTTGATGAGTATGTTATGTATCTTAAATCTATACTAGAAGCACTTAGGCGTGAAAGACTATAGACTAAACTTAAAAAGTGTTCTTTTTTTATGGATAAAGTTGTTTTTCTTGGCTTTGTTATTTCTGCCCATGGTGTGCATGATGATGAGGAGAAGGTTAAGGCTATTAAAAATTGGCCTACTCCTAAGTGTATTGGTGATGTGCGTAGTTTTCATGATTTAGCTAGCTTTTATAGGTTTTTTGTGAAAGATTTTAGTACCATTACTGCGCTATTGACTGAAATAATTAAGAAGGATGTTGGATTTAAGTGGAATGAGGCACAAGAACTTGTTTTTAATACATTGAAAGATAAATTGTGTTCTGCACTTGTATTGAGTTTGCCTAATTTTAATGAAGCTTTTGAGATAGAATGTGATGCCTCTAGGTTAGGTATTGGTGTTGTTTTGATGCAGGGTAGGCGTCTCAATGCATATTTCAGTGAAAAGCTTCATGGGCGACAATTGAATTATTCCAATTATGACAATGAACTCTATGCTTAGTGAGAGCATTAGAGACTTGGCAGCATTATCTTTGGCCAAAGGAGTTTGTAATCCATTCTGATCATGAGTCATTGAAACATCTAAAGGGCCAAGGTAAGTTGAACAAGAGACATGTGAAGTGGATGGAGTTCATAGAGACCTTTCCATACGTGATACAATACAAACAAGGTAAGAAGAATGTAGTTGCTGATGCACTTTCAAGAAGGTACACTATAATCACTGCTTTAAGTTCTAAATTGTTAGGGTTTGAGTACATTAGGAATTTGTATGCTTCGGATTCTGTTTTTGGCAATGTGTTTGGTACTTGTGAGCATACTGCATTCCAAAGATTTTTTAGATATGATGGCTATCTATTTAGGCAGAACAAGTTATGTGTGCCTAAATGTTCTATGCGGGAAGTCCTTATGCGTGAATCACATTGGGGGGGGGGGGTTGATAGGTCATTTTGGGTTCAAAAGACATATGACATACTTTGTGAACATTTTTATTGGCCTAGCATGAGAAAAGATGTTGGGAAGATTTGTTCTAAGTGTGTTGTATGTAGAGAAATGAAATCTAAAACTCATCCATATGGTTTGTATACACCGTTGCCTGTGCCTAAGCATCCGTGGACGGACATATCTATGGACTTTGTTTTAAGGTTGCCTAGGAAAAAAATGGTAGGGATAGTATATTTGTAGTATTAGATCGGTTTAGTAAGATAGCATATTTCATTGCATGTCATAAAACTGATGATGCTATAAATATTGCCGAGTTGTATTTTAGAGATGTCATGCGTTTGCATAGTGTTCCTAAGACTATTGTTTCTGATCGTGAAGTCAAGTTTTTGAGCCACTTTTGGCATGTTCTTTGGGGCAAGCTAGGTACTAAACTTTTGTTTTCTACTACTTGCCATCCTCAAATTGATGGACAAACTGAAGTGGTGAATAGAACTTTAAGTTCTCTTTTGCGTGCTATGGTTGGTAAAAATCTTAAAACATGGGAAGAATGTTTGCCATTACTTGAATTTGCATACAATAGGAGCATACATTCTACTATTGGTTATTTGCCTTTTGATATTGTTTATGGTTTTAATCCATTAACGCCTTTAGATTTATGTTCTTTACCTTTAAGTGAGATAACTAGTGCAGATGGACAAAAGAAGGCAGATTTGGTGCACAACATTCATGAGAAGGCGAGATAGCACTTAGATAAGCGAAATGAAGCATATGCATAAAGAGCTAATCAAGGGCGAAAGTTGATGCAATTTGAGCTTAGTGATTGGGTTTGGTTGCATTTCAAGAAAGAAAGGTTTCCTAAGCAAAGGAAATCCAAATTGGATCCTACAAGCGATGTGACTTTCTAAGTCCTTGAAAAGATTAATGATAATGCTTACAGGATTAATTTGTCAAGTGAGTATCAAGTATCTGCAACATTTAATGTTGCTGATCTCTCTCCATTTGATAATGTAGGGGCTAATTCAAGGACGAATAATTTGGAGGAGGGAGGGAATGATACAAGAAGCCATGGCAATGGAGATCAAGGTGTAACACGCCCAGACAAGCTTTGTAACATCTCACCCTCAATTGGAAGGGTAGAATAGTAAATTGGCATAGGATGTGCTAGATTGAGATTTCATAGGACTGCTCATGCATAATAGGATTGCTACATAGTCACAATTGTGCACATGAACTTACTGTACATGCATACATGACATTCCCGGTTTTCGTGCCTAAGATAATTTTATTGGGATTAGCGTGATTTTTGGGTTTGGAAAATTATTCTGAGTGCGCCATAAATTACTTTCTACTTTAAAGGATTTTTAAGAATTTTTCTGGATTTTTTCCGTAGAAAATTCCCAGATCGAAAAAATCGCCAATTGGCGAACCGGTCGATTTTCGGTAGCAAAAATTGCTACCCAATGGCACTGTCTTATTGGGTATATTATTTTGGGATTGAAATTAGGGTCATTGGAGTTGATTGGGTTAGTTTTTGATCTGGATTAAAATATTATTAGTTTGACTTTTCTTTACACCTTGGACCAATGAAATTTAGCCAACTTATACCTTCATTAAATGCTCCTCACTTGTTCCTATCGGTTATGCTTTGGTAAAGGAATAAAAATGGGCAAGTTATTAAGTTGTTAGATAACTCATCCGAGCATTTCTTCATTTGTTTTTCTCACCATCGATTTTTGCTTCTTTTTTTTTATCTTCCTCCAAACACTCAAGAGTTCTCTTACTTGTCACTAAGCTATAGTCTTCCCATAATGATGAAATATATATGTATGGTGGTAGAAGAAGTGATTAGTGAAGGTAGGAAGTAAAGAAGTGAAAGGAATTCAACGTTGGAAAAGCTAATAGGTAAGTTTTGTTGTTAAGCTTTCTTTATGATTTGAGTTAGAAATTGAATGCTATGGTAGTTATGAGTAATTAATGGGAGGTTTGGTACATTTATTATGATTCTTGATGCATTAAATTGATGACTAATATGGCTTGAATTAATGGGTGTTAGGTTAGGGTTAGTTATGTATTGATGAAGGAGTATGAATGAGTGTTTTTAACTTAATTTTGAATGCATATGGATGATTGATTTTACTTAGAAATGAAGAATTTAGTGCTGCAAAATTTTGAGTATTAGTCCTAGTGAATGTATGAATGTTATAAGAACTGATTTGTGTTCATTTGGATGTTTAATGAGGCGTTAATGGCATTGGAAATGATAGAAACTAAGGTTGGACCAAATCTGGAAATTAAGAGTTTTAACCGATTGTATTGTTGTTAGCATAACTAATTTTATAGGAATGAAAATTAGGTGAGGTTTGTGGCCACTTAAACTTTGGGATGTTAGCTACATTTTTGTGTGAAATAGGTGTTGTCCAATATTAGCTTTAAGATGGTGAATTTTTGCATGGAAGGTTACTGCTATTGACTGGAATGAACAGTACTCGAAATCATAACCTAGAGTTTTGCTAATGTTTCTAAATTAATTGTGAATGAATTAGAACAAATGGACTAAATGAAACTTGAAGCCTATTAAGTTATCTTTCCAATTCCACTGATTTTGCAATTTTTCGATATGTATAGTAGGAGTTATGGACTGATGACTATTGATTGTTTTCATGCATTGAATGAAACCTAGCTGGAATGTCAAATTTGGTGCACATTATGATTTGGAGCAATTTTAGTAATTTATGTGAACTGAATTGGTGTGAGTGATCTTCTACAAAGTTGTAGAGGAAGAAATTATCTTGAGAATGATATATGACATGTAATTTTTGGTTGTCAGATTTGAGAGAAATGAATTTGCAAAAACTGAACCTGCATTAGATTGTGAATTTCTGATCATGGCAGATACTTTCATAATAGTTTTGAAATTGTTAGAGATCGAATTGGATGTTGAGTTCTTCATGAAAATTGAAGTTTGAGATCTTATCTTTTCAGGGATATATGGTAGTGAATTTTGTGACATTTGTGCTAAGAGATATACTGTTGTGAAATGTGCTGTTCAGATTGGGAAAATTCTGAGGGCTGATGCTTTGGTGAATTGTTTGACATAGTTATCAAGTGAATCTGATTTTGGGTTGTTCATTAAAGTTGTAGATAACATTGTGATCTTACTGCCTTATTTATTTTGTAATTTTTGACTGAAGAATCAGAAGGTTAATGAATTTGCAATGTACTGCACTGTTTTGATAGGTTTTGAGTAGGCAGTGGCTTTGACTGAATTTTTGACACCCTTATGGGTAAAATTGCTTGTTGGGGTCTTCATGAAACTTGTAAAGGGTTTCATTATCTTTCCAACAAGGTATAGTTTGCATTTTTCTGAAATGTGTAGAAAGAGATATGATAGATTGAATTTCGGTTGGAAAATAGGAAAAAGAGAAGGAAATAAGGGCTATATAAATATATTGATTGTTGAATTTTGGTTTCTTTCGTGAATAACTTTTCCGTCTGTCGTCCGATTGACCTGATTCTTGAGGCATCGGATTCAGTGAATATTTAATTTCATTTTCTGAGAGATTCGGGATTTTTGGACGGGAAATTGACGTGCATCCGGGTAAAGGTCTGTTTAATCACTGTTTTGTTTAATTGGGGACCTATAGAGGTTCGAATTGCGCACCGTCAGCGCCAATAGGTTTCTAATTTTTAGACGGATTTTTATGATGAAAAAAATGGGATTAGGGTCGGGAATTCATGAACATGCATATTTCACCTACATGTGCATCAGTACTAGTTCGAATTAAATATTTAGGGACTCGTACCTTCTCTGATTCTTATAGAGGCCCAAGTGGAGCGTCGTTCGACCGACGGGGCGGAAACTTTCCGGCATTAGCTCAGAAGTAATAGGTGAGTAACCTAAGTGGTTACCTCAATCTACGTGTTTACTGTGACTTATTTGCCCTACGGGGATTTCTTGGATTACGTGATATTGACTGTAAATTACTGCTCATTGGGAATTCTAGACTGTTATGTAACTGTTCAATTAAACATTTGCACTCATGCAAAGATGCATAAACTGATAAAGAATAAATGTGAACCGAGTCGTTACTGATACTGCGAGCCTAGAGCTCGAAGGGAGATAATTCTTCTGACGCGCGTCATCGACTCATGAACACCGCTAAAGCACTCGGTCACAACATCGTAATAAAGCAAAAGAGTCACATGTGCATTGCATCTTTGGATGAATAATTGACATGGTACCGATTGTATGTATCCGTAATATGACCGTAACTATGTTACATTACTAGTGTATGCGTGTTGTATGCCTATTCTTTGTGATTGTATTAGCATTGTAATTGTATGATTACTGGATGCATACTGTATCATGCTTATGTGATGCATGAATTGGGAGAACCATCGATGATGGTTTCTCATTAAGTTCACAAACTCATCCAAAATTGCAATCTATTTTTTTCAGGCTTAAGTGTAGACGGATAGCTCTCTCAGGACTGTAGAGCCGTGTACAGTGGATTGGCGAGAGAGGCGATGGCTCAAAGGTCGGTCAGCTGGGCTTGCTTTTGGAGACTTATAGTTAGATCTGTTCTTTGTACATTACTGTATGGTACGTAGTGTACGGTGTTTTGGAACATGTGCAGACTGAAAATACTGACAGTTTGTAAATTTCTGAATTTTGAGTGAATGAAATGAAATCCAGTTTGGTTTTAAAAAGCTGTCAATTTCTTCGTACTGCTTTATGATTGTGATGCCATAAGGAGTTTAGTGGTAGTTGTCAGTAGTGGTCTCTTATCGTAGGATATGTACCGGAATGACCTACGGGCATTCCGGTGGGTACTCTATGGTAAGGGGGCGCTACATTAGGTGGTATCAGAGCATGGTTTGGCATCTTTTGGGAATGGTAACAATGTAGGTATAAATTTGACGAAACTGTTGAAACTGATCAGAATTCTTGTTTTGTTCTAGGTCTTCTGCATTAGGTGATCAGGTTGAGCAGCCAGCTGACCAAGGATCAGTGGGAGCAAGTAGAGAGTCTTCTATGCCTCGTACTGAGGAATTGCCTCCTCAAGTTCCCGTGAGATGGGAGAGGAGGTATGACTTCTCTTGTGGCGGAACATCAATTTTATGGTAGTCTGAGACCCACCGAGGCCGAGGGTGGTGGAGAGGACGGAGAGAGTCTTGACGGATGGATGCGAACACGATGAGAGGTTCGATTATCATGGTGTCTCTCTGCGGGGCTCAAAGATCAAGTGGTGGAAGACTGTGCCAGGCAGTACCACCAGGCCTTGCTTACTGTCATGGGCTAATTTTTTGAGGGCCTTCAGGGACAACTACATGCCCAAGGACTATCTTGACATGAAGATGCAGGAGTTTCTAGAGCTGAAGCAAGGTAGGATGTCGGTGACCGAGTATGAGATGAGGTTCAATGAGCTGATGGATTATGCCACTGTCATGATCCCGACTGAGGCTAATAAGTGCCGGAGGTTCGAGAACGGCCTCAATATCGAGATTCGTACCCTGTTAGCTCGGTCTGACATGGGTACCTTTATTGAGTTGAGAGCTGCTGCTGTGAGAGTGGAGCAGCTGTTGAGGCAGTGACAGGCTGAGATTGGGTCCCGGGGTAAGCGGCCAAGTGACAGTCAGGGCAGCTCTGGCGGGAGCTTTAGTAAGCGTCAGAGCAGGACTTTCAGGTCTCCGGGAGGTTCGAGACAGTTTGTTTATGGGCAGAGGGGGAGATTCGGACAGACTGGCAGTAGTAGTGGCAGAGGTTCAGGGCAGACCCCTCCAGTGTGCCCGCATTGTGAGAGGAGACACATTGGGAGTGTTGGTGGCTTCTGGAGCTCGCTGAGATCTGGCTCGACGGAGCACTGAGTTGGGATTGCCCAGCTACACTGGGAGTTCGATCTCTTGGTAGTGGGCAGTGGGAGTTCCACTATTGTCTGTGAGTAGAAGTGGGTGGATCCGGACAGAGGGGCTGAGGTAGAGGCCGAGGTAGAGCTGAGGGATCCTTTGTGAGGACTGAGGGTCGAGGCAGCCGACCACAGTCCCAGGCCAGAGTCTATGCCATGACGAGACAGGAGGCCCAGGATTCCCCTGATGTTGTAGCTGGTATGCTCCTTATTTATGATATTGAGGCGTTTGCATTGCTGGATCCTGGATCCACGATTCTTTAATTGCACCTCATATGGCATGTAGATTGCATGGGGAAAGGAGATGTTCTTGTATGGGCTGAGGTGAGTACACCTCCAGGTAGTACTCTGCATTGGGAGAGGTTGCAGGGATGCTCGATCCAGATTGATCAAGCGATATTGAGGGCAGACCTTATAGTGTTGCCTCTGAGAGAGATTGATGTGATTCTGGGGATAGACTGACTTACTGCCCATAGGGCTATCATGGACTGCTATACCAAGGAGGTTGTTTTAGAGTCTCCTGGTCAGCCTAGAGCAGTGTTCAGAGGAGTTAGTCAGGCAGTGCCAGCTCGGATGATCTCTTTTCTGAGTGCCCTGAGACTGATGCAAGGAGGTTGTGAGGCCTATCTGGCTCATGTGATTGACACCAGAGTTGAGCAAAGGCTTTAGGATATTCCCGTGGTTAGGGAATTTCCAGATGTGTTTCCTGATGAGTTACCGGGTTTGTCGCCGGATCGGGAGACAGAGTTCACCATTGACCTCGTTCCAGGTACTGCTCCTATATCCATACCTCCATATAGGATGGCACCTGTGGAACTGAGGGAGCTTAAGGCTCAGCTGCAGGAGTTGTTGGAGAAGGGTTTTATCAGGCCTAGTGTCTCACCGTGGGGAGCTCCAGTTTTGTTTGTGAAGAAAAAGGATGGGACTTTGAGGCTATGCATTGATTACAGGCAGTTGAATCGGGTGACAGTGAAGAATAAGTATCCACTGCCTAGAATTGATGACTTATTTGATCAGTTGCAGGGAGCTCAAGTGTTCACTAAGTTGGATCTGAGGTCAGGGTACTATCAGCTGAAGATAGTAGAGGCTGATGTACCTAAGAGTGCATTTAGGAGCAGGTATGGGCATTTCGAGTTTCTGGTGATGCCGTTTGGGTTGACTAATGCCCCGACAGCCTTCATAGCCTTGATGAATAAGGTATTTCAGCCCTACCTGGATCAGTTCGTTATTGTATTCATTGATGACATTTTGGTGTACTCGAGGACTAGACAAGATCATGCTGAACACTTGAGGATTATCTTACAGACTATGAGAGAGAGACAGCTGTATGCCAAATTCAGTAAGTGTGAATTTTGGCTGGATCAGGTGATCTTTTTGGGGTACATAGTGACTGGAGAGGGTATACAGGTTGATCCTAGTAAGATTCAGGCAGTACTGCAGTGGGAGGCTCCTAGGAATGTGTTAGAGATTCGGAGTTTCCTAGGATTAGCGGGTTACTACCGGAGGTTTGTCGAGGGTTTTCATTGATCTCACCCCCTCGACAAAGCTTTGAGAAAAATGTACCGTTAGATGGGTGAGGAGTGTCGGAAGAGCTTTGAGGAGCTCGAACATCGGTTGACTAATCGCACCGGTGTTAGCTATTCCATCCGGACGGGAGGATTTGAGGTTTCTGATGATGCATCGCATCGAGGATCGGGGTGTGTTACGATGCGGCATGGGAGAGTGATTGCATATGCTTGAGGCAGTTGAGAGCTCATGAGGTAAACTATCCGGTGCATGATTTGGAGTTAGGCTGCAGTGGTTTTGCCTCAAGATTTGGAGACATTATCGTATGGTGAGACATTCCGGATCTTTCTTGATCATAAGAGTGCGAGGTATTCTTGAGCTAGAGAGTTGAATTTGAGACAGAGGAGATGGCTTGAGTTGTTGAAGGACTATGATTGTACTATTGAATATCACCAGGAAAGCCAATGTAGTGGCGAGATGCTCGAGTCGGAGGTCGACACATCTGATGCGGCTTAGATGCAGGCATTGAGGTTGCCTAATTTGATTCAGTTGAGAGCCTTGAATGTACAGTTGAATCTGGAGCAGGATGGAGTGTTATTAGCTACTTTAAAGTTGAGGCGATGCTCTTGGGCGGGATCGGAGAGTTCGTGACAAGGATCTGTTATAGTGAGACCGATTGAGAAAGTAAAAGCGATTCGAGTTCGAGTTTGAGTTGAGAGATGAGACCTTATGGTTGGGACAGAGGCTCTGTGTACCTGATGTGGATAATTTGAGACGAGAGATATTGGAGGAGGCTCATATGGTCGCATATGCTATGCATCCTGGTACTACCAAGATGTATAACACTCTTAAGCAACATTTCTGGTGGCCTGGCATGAAAAAGGTGTATGGAGTATGTTTCGAGATATATGACGTGCCAGCAGGTTAAGGCTGAGCACCAAGCTCCAGTAGGAAAGCTTCATTCGTTGCCTATTTCGGAGTGAAAATGGGAACGAATTACCATGGATTTTATTATGGGATTGCCCAAGACTCCAAGGCAGCATGATGCTATCTGGGTCATAGTGGACCGGTTGACTAAATCGGCCCATTTTCTGCCAGTGAGGGAGAACAATACCATGGATCAGTTGGCCCAGAAGTATGTGGCTGAGATAGTGAGATCGCACGGGGTCCCGTGTCGATAGTGTCGATGAGGATCCAGATTTACTTGAGGTTTTGGCGAGTTTGCGATGCGCTATAGTACTAGGCTGAATTTGATCTGACATTTCATCCTCAGACAGATGGGCAGAGTGAGAGGACGATTAAGACTGTGGAGGATATGCTTCTGGCTTGTGTATTGGAGTTTAGAGGAGCATGGGATCAGTATATAGCTCTGATTGAGTTTGCATATAACAACCATTATCACAGTAGTATCGGGATGGCATCTTATGAGGCATTGTATAGGCGACCGTGTAGATCACCGTTGTATTGGGATGAAGTGGGTGTTAGGATGATTGAGGGCCCAGAGCTGATTCAGGACCCTGTGGATAAGGTGAAACTGATTCGGAGCCGAATTAAAGCGGCTCAAGACAGACAGAAGAGCTATGTGGATCAGCATAGGAGGGACATTGAGTATAATGTGGGCGACAGAGTGTTCTTACGGGTGTCACCGTGGCGTGGTGTACTGAGATTTGGGAAAAATGGTAAGTTGAGCCTTAGGTACATTGGTCCATATGAGATCACTGAGAGGATAGGACCTTTGGCCTACAGGCTAGCTTTACCGAGTGAGATGTCTCAGTTGCATGACGTCTTCCATGTGAGTATGCTCCGTAGATGTCGATCGACCGACTCATGTGATCTGGCTCGGGAGATTGAGGTCTCTAGTGGTGAGTTATGTAGAGGAGCCGTCTGATTGCCGGGTCTGGTGAAGCAATTGAGGAACAAGAGTATTCTATTGGTGAAAGTTCTCTGGAGGAACCATTCGACTGAGGAGGCTACCTGGGAGACCGAGGAGCATATGAGGACACAGATATCCTCACTGTTCATTAATCGTAAGAATTTCGGCGAAATTTTTATTAGGAGGGGAGAATTGTAACATCCCACCCTCAATTGGAATGGTAGAATAGTAAATTGGCATAGGATGTGCTAGATTGGGATTTCATAGGACTGCTCATGCATAATAGGATTGCTACATAGTCACAATTGTGCACATGAACTTACTGTACATGCATACATGACATTCCCGGTTTTCGTACCTAAGACAATTTTATTGGGATTAGCGTGATTTTTGGGTTTGGAAAATTATTCTGAGTGCGCCATAAATTGTTTTCTATTTTAAAGGATTTTTAGGAATTTTTCTGGATTTTTTCCGGAGAAAATTCCCAGACCGAAAAAATCGTCAATTGGCGAACCGGTCGATTTTCGGTAGCAAAAATTGCTACCAAATGGCACTATCTTATTGGGTATATTATTTTGGGATTGAAATTAGGGTCATTGGAGTTGATTGGGTTAGTTTTTGATCTGGATTAAAATATTATTAGTTTGACTTTTCTTTACACCTTGGACCAATGAAATTTAGCCAACTTATACCTTCATTAAATGCTCCTCACTTGTTCCTATCGGTTATGCTTTGGTAAAGGAATAAAAATGGGCAAGTTATTAAGTTGTTAGATAACTCATCCGAGCATTTCTTCATTTGTTTTTCTCACCATCGATTTTTGCTTCTTTTTTTTTATCTTCCTCCAAACACTCAAGAGTTCTCTTACTTGTCACTAAGCTATAGTCTTCCCATAATGATGAAATATATATGTATGGTGGTAGAAGAAGTGATTAGTGAAGGTAGGAAGTAATGAAGTGAAAGGAATTCAAGGTTGGAAAAGCTAATAGGTAAGTTTTGTTGTTAAGCTTTCTTTATGATTTGAGTTAGAAATTGAATGCTATGGTAGTTAGGAGTAATTAATGGGAGGTTTGGTACATTTATTATGATTCTTGATGCATTAAATTGATGACTAATATGGCTTGAATTAATGGGTGTTAGGTTAGGGTTAGTTATGTATTGATGAAGGAGTATGAATGAGTGTTTTTAACTTGATTTTGAATGCATATGGATGATTGATTTTACTTAGAAATGAAGAATTTAGTGCTGCAAAATTTTGAGTATTAGTCCTAGTGAATGTATGAATGTTATAAGAACTGATTTGTGTTCATTTGGATGTTTAATGAGGCGTTAATGGCATTGGAAATGATAGAAACTAAGGTTGGACCAAATCTGGAAATTAAGAGTTTTAACCGATTGTACTGTTGTTAGCATAACTAATTTTATAGGAATGAAAATGAGGTTAGGTTTGTGTCCACTTAAACTTTGGGATGTTAGCTACATTTTTGTGTGAAATAGGTGTTGTCCAATATTAGCTTTAAGATGGTGAATTTTTGCATGGAAGGTTACTGCTATTGACTGGAATGAACAGTACTCGAAATCATAACCTAGAGTTTTGCTAATGTTTCTAAATTAATTGTGAAGGAATTAGAACAAATGGACTAAATGAAACTTGAAGCCTATTAAGTTATCTTTCCAATGCCACTGATTTTGCAATTTTTTGATATGTATAGTAGGAGTTATGGACTGATGACTATTGATTGTTTTCATGCATTGAATGAAACCTAGCTGGAATGTCAAATTTGGTGCACATTATGATTTGGAGAAATTTTAGTAATTTATGTGAACTGAGTTGGTGTGAGTGATCTTCTACAAAGTTGTATAGGAAGAAATTATCTTGAGAATGATATATGACATGTAATTTTTGGTTGTCAGATTTGAGAGAAATGAATTTGCAAAAACTGAACCTGCATTAGGTTGTGAATTGCTGATCATGGCAGATACTTGCATAACAGTTTTGAAATTGTTAGAGATCGAATTGGATGTTGAGTTCTTCATGAAAATTGAAGTTTGAGATATTATCTTTTCAGGGATATATGGTAGTGAATTTTGTGACATTTGTGCTAAGAGATATACTGTTGTGAAATGTGCTGTTCAGATTGGGAAAATTCTGAGGGCTGATGCTTTGGTGAATTGTTTGACATAGTTATCAAGTGAATCTGATTTTGGGTTGTTCATGAAAGTTGTAGATAACATTGTGATCTTACTGCCTTATTTATTGTGTAATTGTTGACTGAAGAATCAGAAGGTTAATGAATTTGCAATGTACTTCACTGTTTTGATAGGTTTTGAGTAGGCAGTGGCTTTGACTGAATTTTTGACACCCTTATGGGTAAAATTACTTGTTGGGGTCTTCATGAAACTTGTAAAGGGTTTCATTATCTTTCCAACAAGGTATAGTTTGCATTTTTCTGAAATGTGTAGAAAGAGATATGATAGATTGAATTTCGGTTGGAAAACAAGAAAAAGAGAAGGAAATAAGGGCTATATAAATATATTGATTGTTGAATTTTGGTTTCTTTCGTGAATAACTTTTCCGTCCGTCGTCCGATTGACCTGATTCTTGAGGCATCGGATTCAGTGAATATTTAATTTCATTTCTGAGAGATTCGGGATTTTTGGACGGAAAATTGACGTGGGTCCGGGTAAAGGTCTGTTTAATCACTGTTTTGTTTAATTGGAGACCTATAGAGGTCCGAATTGCGCACCGTCAGCCCCAATAGGTTTCTAATTTTTAGACGGATTTTTATGATGAAAAAAAATGGGATTAGGGTCGGGAATTCATGAACATGCATATTTCACCTACATGTGCATCAGTACTAGTTCGAATTAAATATTTAGCGACTCGTACCTTCTCTGATTCTTATAGAGGCCCAAGTGGAGCGTCGTTCGACCGACGGGGCGAAAACTTCTCGGCATTAGCTTTGAAGTAATAGGTGAGTAACCTAGGTGGTTTCCTCAATCTACGTGTTTACTGTGACTTATTTGCCCTACGGGGATTTCTTGGATTACGTGATATTGACTGTAAATTACTGCTCATTGAGAATTCTAGACTGTTATGTAACTGTTCAATTAAACATGTGCACTCATGCACAGATGCATAAACTGATAAAGAATAAATGTGAACCGAGTCGTTACTAATACTGCGAGCCTAGAGCTCGAAGGGAGATAATTCTCCCTAGACGCGTCTACTGACTACTGAACACTGCTAAAGTACTCGGTCACAATACTGTAATAAACTGAAAAAGAGTCACATGTGCATTGCATACTGGACTGAATAATTGACATGGTACCTGACTGTATGTATATCCGTAATATGTATAAGCGTGTTACTTTCCGTGAGTATGTTGTATGCCTATTACTGTGATTGTATTAGCATTGTAATTGTATGATTACTGGATGCATACTGTATCATGCTTATGTGATGCATGAATTGGGAGAACCATCGATGATGGTTTCTCATTGAGTTCGCAAACTCATCCAAAATTGCAATCTATTTTTTTCAGGCTTAAGTGTAGACGGATAGCTCCCTCAGGACTGTAGAGCCGTGTACAGTGGATTGGCGAGAGAGGCGATGGCTCAAAGGTCGGTCAGTTGGGCTTTCTTTTGGAGACTTATAGTTAGATCTGTTCTTTGTACATTACTGTATGGTACGTAGTGTACGGTGTTTTGGAACATGTGCGATGAAAATCTTGACGGTTGTAAATTTCGAATTTTGAGTGAATGAAATGAAATCGGTTTGGTTTTAAAAGTTGTCAATTTCTTCGATCGCTTTATGATTGTGATGCCATGAGGAGTTTAGTGGTAGTTGTTAGTAGTGGTCTCTTATCGTAGGATATGTACCGGAATGACCTATGGGCGTTCCGATGGATACTCTATGGTAAGGGGGCGCTACAAGCTTACTTTGCTAAGTGGACCTATTACAAGGCAACGTGCAGTAAGGATTAAACAAGCACTTTAAGGGTTTGTTCAAAGTCACATTACATCTCACCTTGATGACAAGACCAAACCATCCATGGAGAAGTCAAATAGAGTAGTCAAGCTTGTGATTCTTCTAGAGAGGGCACGTGGAGGGGCTAATACTTAGCCAAATTTCAAGACAAGTTTAATTATTCTTATGGACTTATTTTAATACATTGGGCTTATTATTAATCCTTTGTTTATTAGGCCTAAAGAGACTTGTTATGGGCTGGGTATTTATTAGTAAGCATGTGCACTCATTAAAAGTCACTTGCCTTAGTTTATTTAAAGCTATTTTTGGACAACCAAGCGTGTGGGCCTAAGTAGAGTGATCCATTGGACTCATCCGCCCCCTTAGGTTTATTTAAGTTATTTTTATAGCACTCCCTTATCATAGGGTATACACCGGGACGCCTGTAGATCATTCCGATACATATCCTACGATAATGACGAGCTACGAATAATCACTATAACACTTCACATGGCATCATAATAAGCATCAGTATAAAAATCAGAAACTTTTGAAACCAAAATTTGCTTTTAATTTCATTTCATAGAAACCATAATTTACATATCTGTCATTGTTCACTGATTTATACGTCACTCTTAAAGAAATATAATACAAACAGCTTAACTAGGTCATCCACCAAAAATTTCAACTGACCGACCTGTGAGCCATGACTTTTCTTGCCAACACGATCTACACGGCAGAAAAAGTCCATCTGGAGCTAGGAGTCTACTCTCTCGGTCCTGAAAAATAAGTTGCAATTTTGGGTGAGTTTGCGAACTCAGTGAGGAACCATCATCGATGGTTCACTCAATTCATGCATCACTCAAGCATAACATAGTTGTTTCATCATATCACATTCAGAAGTACTACATGATTATTATTATCAATCAAAGAAACCAAATCAAATGCATATAAAGTGCATATGTGACACTTTTCTAACTATTACGTTGTTGTGATCGAGCGCCTAAAACTGTCCCAATCTGGGTGCATTAATTATTGAGCCTAAGGCTCTGAATCACTGTGGGCTCGAGGCCCAAATACGTTGAGCTTTAAGCCCTCGGTGGTTACTCCAGTCATAACTGTCATTAACTGATCATGCATTCATGCATGGAATGCATATGTCGTAATGAAGCAATGCCAGCATCACAATCAATCCCAAATTAGCACATTCAAACAAATAGTTCACAATTAATCACATTAAAATCACATATAGCAATTCTATGTCATAATCTCCCAATACATCGGACCTTCTGTCCGGAATCCAGTCATAAACAACGCACAAGCCCACCCTTATTCTCCACAGAGTTATAATTGCAGAATTATAAACATATAATGATTGAGAAACCATCTAGGTCACTCACCAATAGCTTCTGAGCTAATGCCTGGAAGTCTCGGCAACGTCTGTGGGATGACGTTCCAAATGCGCCTCTGTAACAGTCAAAATATTTAAACATTACCAAATGTACAATCAGAAAAATTAAATAATGCACATGTAGCAATTAAAATGTGTACAATGCATGTTCATGACATTCCTGACACTATTCCACAATTTCCCATCAAAAAAATTTCCTCTAAAAATTAGAAAGCCATAGACACTAAAATCACTCAATTCGGACCTCTATAGGTCCAAATATTAATAAAAGACGGATCAGAAAAATCATTACCCGGTCTCCTCACTTTGACCTAATTAATCCCCGTAAATTTTATCTCTAAAAATTTCCAATTTTACATATGAATGAAATTAAATATTACACAAATCCGATGCCTAAAAAATTGAGTCGATCGGAGGTCGGACGAAGCAATTATGCACAAAGGAAAATAATATCATTGATAAATAAAACTAATAAATTTAAGGAAATTCAAAGATTCCTTCATTTCCTTCCTCCACACCTAATTTTTCACACAAAAGTCCAAAAGATCACAAATGAGGTCTCATTGGAAAGATCACAAGAAACCCTACAAGTTCCATGAAGGGCTCACAAACCAATCTCACCTCTAAGGGTGTCAAAAACTACTTCAAAGTTACTGCTCATAAAATGACCATATGAACAATAACTGTGTTCTTCCAATCCTTATAACTTCTTACTCCAAATCCCTAAAATTTCATATTATATCTCAATGAAAAGGGTAAAAGATAATCTACATCTTCTATGAAGGATGCAAAAATTAAAGAAGGCTCTACAGGGGTGAGAAACCCTTCCAAAGATTCTGCCCAAATTTACCATATGAACAGTAACTGAACTAGGTCCAAACTCCATAAGTTTTTACTCATAACTCCAAATAAGGCACATTATACACCATTAGAAAGCTATAAACATGCGCTACAATCTTCAAGAAGACCCCCATTCCAATTCAATCTCTAAGAGGGTCAAAAACACAAACAAAGTTTCTGCCCAATGAAACAGTAAAACTACCATATGAACAGTATCTGCACTCTACTAAAAATCCTATCTTTCCATTTCTTATGCCAAAAATTCCAAGCTATAAGTCAAAAGAAAGATCAAAACATGTTTTACAAGTTTCATGAATAAATTGGAAGCAAATTCAATCTCTAAACAAATCAAATTCTCAATCAAAGTTTCTGCCTATAAAAGTCATTCTCAACAGTAACACAATCTTTCAAAAAGCATAACTTCCTATCCCATTCTCGAAAAATTACATACTTGGTATCAATGAAAAGATCAGAACACATGCTACAATTCTCATGAAGGACTTAGAATCAAATTCCATCACTAACTAGATCAAATTCTCCCATTAATGTGGTTGTCCTGTTAAGGCTTGTTAAATCAGCATATAACCTAAACTATAACAAACTTTAAAAATGCATAACTTACAATCCTTATATCCACAATTAACATATTATACCCCATTAGAAAGATACAACAATCCTCTAAAACTTTTCAGAAGATCACTTGAGCCAATTTGAACCATAACAGTCCAAAATTAGCTTCAGAACATAGAAATCACAAAACCTATACACTTAGAGCCATTTGCACACAAAACACATTTTGGTCTGAATTACCACCTGAACATTAACAAATCATAACTTTCAACCTACAAATCGAAAAAATTCATACTTAGTGGAGTTAGAAAGCTAACAAGTAAATATTAAAATTTCATGAAGACCAATTTCACAAAATCAGTCTACTTTAGCCTCGAAAAATTCCCAAAGTTCTGGCCACAAATCAGTCAATGTTATATACACCACTGTTCACCCTGCACATATTTCTAACTTTCAAAGCCAAATTCAAAACCCATCAAACCAAAATTGGACATAACTTCCTTCATAAGAATTCTAGCCATACTTCTTAAGTTTAATTCAAGCTAAAGATCATCTCAATAGCATAACCATATCAAAAGTTATGACCAAAAAACTGAAACATACACAAGGTGAATTTTTCAGATTTTCTACCTAACACAACTCCTTTCATTCCAACATCATTACTACATCAATAAACATCCCATTTAGCCAAGAAATCAGCCACAAATTCATCAAACCATTCACTTGAGTAAGTAGGCACAAATTGGCAGCAGACACTCACAAGTTTCTTACATTAATTTACCACTCATCTAACATCATAAACTTCATCCAAAACACTAATTTCACATACTTCAACTACCATGTCATTTATCCTTACACAAACATACACTTATACCCATATAATCAATACACAAACTTCATGAAGTTAATGCACCAATAAGCACAATAAAAGCTTCTAACTACCAAGTAAAGAACACAAAACAAGATTCTCACCTAAACAAGCTTCAAAGCTTCAATCTTTCAAGTTTTCAAACTACTGCAACTCTCTTCCTCTCAATAACACCTACGGCCATCACTCCACACACACAATAATCATCATCATCCCAAGGCTTAAGTGTGGATTTATGTGTGAGGAGAAGAAGAGTCAGCAAATAAACAAGAAAGGGTGGAAGAAGAACCAACGAAAATGGAGAAGAGAAGACCTACGGATGAGAGAAGCCAAAGCACCTTTCAAGTGATTTTTAACTCTTCCTAGGATAAGTGTCGTGAGTGAATTGCCTAACTTAGATAAATGTAAAGCCATTAACTATAAGACTAACTAGGCAAGTGACACACTTGTCTTCTTCTTAATCCCTCTTAAGGTTCTTTCCAATCTCAATTCAATTTCTAGTCCAATTTGTCTCCAAATTCTAATGGCTCAAAGTTTATAATTCCTAAAATTATATGGCTAATAGTCCAGTGCCATTGGACAGTCATTTTCAATATCGGAAACCAATCAGTCCGCCATTTGGTAAATTTTTCGATCCGGACATTTTTTTCCTAAAAATTCTAGAAAAATTCCTAAAAGTCCCTAAAAATAGAAAACACACATAAATCACTCCAATTCAATTTTTCAAACAAAAATATCACATATTTCACAAAAATTACATTTAGACACATATGCCGGGAAATGTCATGAATGCATGTACAATCATGTGCATGTGCAAAAATTATCATTCATATATATTTAGAGGCCATAAGATGTATGAACATGTCGAGATATGTTTAAACATTCCTAACCCGTCCCAAATAACCAATTTACCCTTCCCATCGATGATGAAATGTTACAATTTTGATCTTATTTAAGTTAGTTTAGCCCAATCCTAAGTGGATTAGGATCAGATTGCATTATTGGGCTATAAACTCCTAAACTAGTTACGATTAGGTTTATTTTAGCATTAAAGGGTCTTGTAATCTATTCCTTTTAGATTTAGGACGTGGGCAAGGGTATAAATACCTTAATTTATCCTTGTAAACATTAGATTTGTTGATTAACGAAATTGGGAGATATTCTCTTCAAGAAAGGTGCATTCTTCTTATTGTTACTTCAAGGATTGCATCATTTAACAAGGTAATCACTTGTAACGTGTTCAATTATTCTATTTTCTTTGGGTTTGGGTCTCAATTTCGTATAATTGGGGTTTAAACTAACATGTTCTTATAATAGAAAGATTAGGGTTTTGATTCAATAGGATTAGGGGGTTTCAAGAACTTTGTTTTCTTGGAGTTTTCGTATCAATAACCAAGTGTAAAAATACATGTTTAAGCCCATATTACTTTGATCTTTGTCTCAGTCCAATGTACAAGGGACTTGCACTAATTAAATATTTTGATGTTCCTCATGTGCATCCTTTGTTGATGTTGCTCCATATCCACGATTGGATTATCTTGTTATGCAGCCAAATGGTTAAAGACTATTAATTCCACAAAGAACTATTCACTAAATCTATTAATCTCTGTTAGACAAATAAAGTAAAGTGTCAACAAAAGGATTTAACTATTAAACTAAAGAAAGTAAAGCAAATATAGTAATAAAAGATTAATAAAAACTTAGGGATTCGAGGTTCACTTATATGGAATTCCAATTACTATACATAATTGATTATTGAGGTTGAAATAAAATTATCCTAATATATTTGTTCCCTTTATTGAGGTCGGGATGTATATTTAATTAGATAACTACCACCTCTCAATTCATAATTTAACCTAGTCAAAGTTATTAATAATGGTTAATCTATATGGTTATCAATAATTCTAGGATACCATTGTTCTTTAGTGCTAAAGTGTTTACTCTCTGAGTGTACAAATTTTACTTCACCTGTGAGTCCTTTATACAATCCCTAAGATTGAATCTATGGTAACTAATTGTAAATCTAACAATAAGAACAAATAAAATAAATTCAACCAATTAAATAATAAAAATGTATACATGATTGCGAACCTTTACAAGGTATAACCCTAACCCTACTAAAGGCTTATAGTCACTAAACATCATGAAAAAATAAAAACAAATAAATATTAACATAAGAAAGAGAGTAGAAGAAAAGAATAAGAGAAGATGTCACAAGGTTAACATAGGCATGTAGTTAACTATATCTAAAAACCTTTTAATAGACACTATTTGAAACACGACATGTACCAATCCATATTATTCATAGTTTGCCTTTATATACGTAAATGCATTAATAACATGTAAATAAATAATGGTAGTTTTAATTGTCAATATGCATAATGTGGGATGTATATAGTCATAAAATAATGTGCATTGAGGCTTAACATTGTTTATATTCAATCATGGTATTCTTATATCTAAAGTGTAGGTGTTACATATCCATAACGTAATTAATGATAATAATGTTTTGTGAATAGTTGTACTATTGGATGTATATTTTCCTAATATAGTTTTTACCAAGTTTTGGTATATTTTTCATTAAGGAATGTTATTTTTCCGCTTAATCTTGATATTCCCAATTTAAAGGATAGGTGTTAATTATTTGTAATAAATGATTGTATGTGTTTTGTAAATAAACATGATATTAGATGTCTAATTTCTTAGTACAATTTATATTAAGGTGTGATTTTCTTGGTACTCGGTCATAATATTATAATTTAAAATGTATGTATTACTTATCTATAATGAATAACAATATTTTTTATACAAAGGCATAGTATTGTATGTATAGTATCCTAGTATATTTTGTATTGAGGAATGACATTCATTTTACTTAATCATATTATTCCTATTTTAAAGTGTACGTGTTATTCATAACGAGTGATGGTTGGATTTTGTAAATAGTTGTGGTATTGGATGTATAGTGTTTTAGTATAGTTTATATTAAGTTATAACATTCTTTGTACTCAATGATGATATACCAATTTTAAAGTATATGTATTGCATATTTGTAATAAATGATGATTTTTTTGGGTACATAAGCATGATATTACTTATATGGTGTCCTAATATATTTGCTATTGAGTCATAGTATCCTTTTGTACTCATTCATGATATTTTCATTTTAAATTATACCTAGTACCTACTAGTACCTACTTTTAATTATAATGATATTTTTTGTAGATAGGTTAAGTATTACATGTATTGTGTCTTGGTATATTTTATGTCAAGGCAAGATAGTTTTTGTACTCAATCAAGGTATTCTCATATATAAGTGAAGTAGTTACATGTTCAATTGTTCAATCAATTTAGCAATGCGTTCATTTGATATTTATTATATATCGGTATGTGAACATCCTACTATAATTTAGTACTGGGAGTATCCTTCTTCATTATACCCCAAACTATACCTGTATTTTATTCTTCTTTTCAAACTCTTCCTCTCTTTATTAGGTATGACATTGGGTCAAATCAGGACAGTTGGCCTCCCGATCTTATATTTAAAAAATAAAAATAAAAATAATATCCGAGTTAGGACGGTCGGCCAGCTTGTGGCCCTGCCCGACTTTTTATTTAAAAAAATGACATCATTTTTTCACAAAACGGCGCTACAATTTTGTCATTTCCACTCTTTCATTTATATTTTTCACTCTAAACAAATATAAATCAAGTTAAGTTATGTTAATCATTATATTTTATAGGAAAATATCTTTTCATACACGACACCTCATTAAGTTAAAAAACTTTCAAATGTTTTTTTACTTGAATCATAATACTCCTTCTTGAATAAAATTAGCATGGCGTGAAAATGATTTCTTAATGGGTTACTAAAGTGCTTACTTATTAGGTAACACATAAATAATAGCTAATTACGAGTGACAATGTCAAAATACACAAATAAATCCTTATAAACGTAAAATGTAGAAAGAACATAATAATTCTTAATTTTAAGTTTTAACAAAATGATGAACATCTATGTTATGATAAAAGAAACAAAAAATTATTTATTTTTAACCTTTTTAATTACTATTTATTCATCAATTAATATTAAATAATATCATATTTTTATTATTTTATTTTAATTAACAAATAAAAGTAAAAAATAGTCACCACCCGCCGGCCGCCGGACAAGACTATTTTTCATGCGACTTATAGAAGAAAGGCGGAAAAGAGGACCACTTCCATCACGTTGCCATTTTTGTTTTTGTGTACTCTGCATTCTTTAGGCCAAAAGTAGAAAACAGAGAGCAGATGGAGGTAGCGGCAGCGGCGACAAATCCAGTTATTAAAGTCGTTTGCCTTTGCGGGTCTATTCGTAAAGCCTCCACCAACCGTGGCCTCATTCGATTTGGTAATTGCTTTTTACATGCTTCTTCTCTGGACCCATCTTCAATTACAGTGACGTGTTGAAGCTTACTTTTATGCTCATATCAATCTTTGCCTTTGATGTTAATTTTTTACTCCAATTCCATGTCTTCCTGTGATCCCTGACATGGGCTTTATCATTGTTCTTTGGTCTCTTGACTTTAGCGATTGAGCTGAGCAAGGAATCAGTTGAGGGTATGCAAATTGTGTACTTGGACGTTTCGGTACTACCAATGCTAAATACCGATCTTGAAGTGGACGGCACTTTCCCACCAGTAGTTGAAGCTTTTCGAAGAAAAGTTCTTGAAGCTGATAGTGTCCTGTTCGCCTCTCCAGAGTACAACTACTCTGTTTCACGTACTGCACTTTTTCTCTTGTCCACATATCCTTATCTATTTTGGATGTAACCGCAACTTCTCATTTTTTGCTCTGTTCAAGTTCGATTCCAACAGATTTGCATATGAGGCTTGAAGTTTGAAACTATACAAAGCCTAAACTTGTTTCTTTAGAGAAACATGCTCGAACTTTTGGGATGGGCATGACCGTTGATGAGCATGAGAATGACTAGTTTATCTTTGTGCCCTGATTACCTTTATAACTTAGGTGAAATAACTTAATGTTTGCATTAATGACTTGTAGGAATTAAGTCAATGTGCGTAATAATAACTCGAGCTCTGGTAATAGAGAAGAAAAAGAAAAAGAAAAATAGGCTTCAAAATTAGGAATCCAAAAGCAAGTAACTATATGATTCCATTACTCTGCTCTTACATATACTTGTTTTCCATGGAATTGGCTAGCACCTTTGAAGAATGCAATTGATTGGGGATCTAGACCGCCAAACTGCTGGGGTGATAAAGCTGCTGCCATATTAAGTGCTTCAGGAGGCTCTCATGGATGGAGATCACAGATGCATCTTCGCCAAATAGGAGTGTCTCTTAACATTCATTTCATCAACAAACCTGAGTTTTTGCTGCATGGAACTGCACCTCCTGCCAAATTTGATAGAAGTGGCAACTTGACTGACCCAGAGGTGAAGGAGAAAGTAAAAGAAATGCTTGTGAGCTTACGAGCTTTTACCTTGCGACTCAAAGGTGACCGAATTGGTGTTTCAAATGGCCCATCTTATCAATTTTAACGTACCAAATTTACCTGTTTACTTTTGGAACGCGGGGGATAATGATTTGAATTACTAACACAGCTATCCAAATGTGCCCCATCAGATCTCTTTAAGTTGCACTACTCCCAACTTCTATAGAAAAGTTTCAATGATAGTTACCGGGACCAGACACTAGTCCCATGTAAACTTCCACAGCCAGTTTCTAACACCACGTATCCATCAACTTACAGAGTCAGGGTCCAAGTACAAGACGTGGCAGAGAGAAAAACAGAGGGAGGTGGTGGGAGCGGCAGCGAAACCCGTAATTAACGCGGTTGCCCTTAGCGGGTCTCTTCGTAAAGGCTCTGTCAACCGTGGCCTTCTTCGCGCTGGTACGCCCCCACTTCCATTGTCTCCGCGAAGCTTAGAATGTCAAACGCTTCCATTTCTGCATTTCTTGGGTTTAAATGGTCTGAAGCTTGTTTCCTTGTTTATATGAATGGATTGGTTAGATGTATGTTTTAGTGAATTTGGGACATTTACTTCATCTGGGAGATGGTTTTGCATATATTGATGTTTCTGTGCTAATAGATTGGGTGTGTTGGATGAAAATTATTTTATAAATATAAAAATAAAGTGAGTTATATCTGAAAATAAGAGTAATAACTTGTTTTAATTTTTATTTTTAAATTTAATAAAAATATGCTTATTCGAAATTTTAGTTTTGGTTTTAGTTTTAGTTCCTTCTATTTCTATAATTTATGAAAATCGTAAAACTGTCTTTTTGTTTATCAATAATATTATATAAGAGATTAAAATAAATTTTATTTATTAAAATAATTTATCTTTAAATTTTATGTAATAAATGATTAAATTAAATAAATCATTAAGTTTATAATATATTGGAAATGGTTATAAATTATGATTATAATTCATAATTAAAATTATATAAGTTAAACTTTCTTCTAATTTATCTTTAATTCTATAACTAAATAATTTATAATTATATATTAAGATTGAGTCAAACACCTTGTGATGGCTAGGTACAAGTGATTTGACTCAACCTATAATGTGTGATTTAATTCTTTATTATCTAATGTTCTAATTAGATATATATTATAGAATTAGTATATAATCTATCTAAATCAAACCGTGTTCGATTTTACTAATAATAATTAATTTATAATTGATATTTGAAAGTATGTTTTAAACATCAATTCACTATAGTTATAAAATTTCTTAAATCACTATTAATTAATTATTATAGTGAAATATTTTCATAATTACTTTAGAGTAAAAATGCTTTATTGAGTTACTTAACTATTTACATATAGCTTATATTATATTTAAGTATTACCAATTGATTTAGAAACAAACTCCTCACAAGTCAGGAATAAAGGCTATGTACTATTAGTACTAGATCTCCCTAATTTCTCGTGTTAGTGAGATTTTTATTTGTAGTTATTGTTGTATTACCAATTGAGTTACTCTAAATAGAATATGTTATAAATATTATTAAAATATAGTAATTCTTATATAAGATAATTTGTAGATCTCAAACTTAAGGATTAATTATACAATTATTATAATGAGAATATTTATATATACAAGTAATAATTCATTTAGGAATCTAATGATCAGGTTAATCTAGTAAACTTATTTTCTAGTAAGTATCTACATATTTGCTAAGTATCTCTATATTTTAATTAAGAAATTAATTACTTTTCATGAGGAAAAATAGGTGTGCTAGTCTTTCCACTTTATTAATGTGTTCAGTTTTAATAAATTAAAATAATATATAAATACAATATAAATCTTGATTTCATCGTAATTTTATTTGTAACATATATTTATTTAATAAATTATATATATATATATATATATATATATATATATATATAAGATAATTTTTTAGTTAATTATGTCAGGCATACACAAACACTATTAAATGTATGTTTAGTGCATTTGGTATCTTTACCTTATCTGTGAGTTGGTGTGGTTGCAGCTATTGACATAAGCAAGGAATCAGTACAGGATCTACAAATTGAATACCTAGACATATCATCATTGCCAATGGTAAATACCGATCTTGAAGTTGGAAGTACTTTCCCACCAGTCGTTGAAGCTTTTCGGAAAAAGATTTTCGAAGCTGATAGCGTTATCTTCGTCTCCCCTGAGTACAATTACTCTGTCACCGGTACTCTTCTCCTATTTATATTTTGCCAGCTCTAGTCTTCATATAGGCCAAAAATATATTCGCTTTGTCTCAAAGCTGCCAATGTTGTTATTTTGCCGAAAAGTATGACTACTGAACTTGGATTATATATCAAAAAAGGATCTTCCAGTACCCCTTTTGAAATGGCAGCGGTTAGTTTAGCCAAAAACTGAACTCTCTGGTATGTGGGCCTCTATGATCCCTTTGGATTATTTTCTTCCATATATGCACTGCATTAGAAATATATCTAGTTGGAAATTGTACCATATGTGTTCATTGAAGGTCACTGCATTTAATTGCCTTTTCATCAATATTCAGCACCTCTGAAGAACGCAATCGATTGGGCATCTAGACCGCCAAATTGTTGGGCCGATAAAGCCGCTGCTGTGGTAAGTGCTGGAGGAGGCTTTGGTGGTGCGCGATCTCAGTATCATCTTCGCCAAATTGGTGTTTTTATTGATCTTCATTTCATCAACCAACCTGAATTCTTCTTGAAAGCGTTTGCGCCCCCGGCAAAATTTGATAGTGATGGCAATTTGATTGATTCAGAGGCTAAGGAGAAACTAAAGCAAGTTCTTATAAGCTTGTATGCATTTAGTTTACGACTCAAAGCTGACTGCTGAAGTTGATAAATGTTTAAAATCTCTGATACTATAAACCTGAATTCTTCTTGAATGCATTTGTGCCTCCAGCAAAATTTGATAGTGATGGCAATTTGATTGATTTAGAGACTAAGGAGAAACTAAAGCAAGTTCTTATAAGCTTGTATGCATTTAGTTTGCGACTCAAAGCTGAGTGCTGAAGTTGATAGATGTTTCAAATCTTTGATACTATAGCTTCTTGTACAACTATACTTGTTCTATTCGTAAGTTGTGCAAGCCTTGTTTGGTTTGCTATGAACTCCTATGGTTGGTTTGCAGTTGCAATTGGTTGGCCTTTTGGTGGTTGTTTAAGAAACGGCTGAAGGTTCTTTCAAGTGTGGGCAAAGAAAATAGAAATTGGGTTCTTCATTTTTTTTTCTGGAAAATTAAAATTGGGTTCTCCATGTTGGGAGTTCACTCGTAGGGAAGATTGAAATCGTTCTCTCGAGTTAGAAAGTTATCCTAGAAAAAACTTGTGTTCATTACCATAAATTGACCATATCATTAACATACTAAATCATCAAAGACAACATCAACATGCTTTGAGAAACCAAGGGAATTGGACACTACGTCATGTTCATTGATTTTCTACAAATTATTCTCGTCTCCCAGGATTGTGTTCACTGAAATGAGGCTGGCCACCTGAACATTTGCTTTGAATTCAATTGGGAGGCCCAGAATGTTTTAAGGTCCTTGAATTTTTGAGATGTAGGACACCAGACACCTTGTCTTATATTAGATACACAGCCTCCCAATTATGCAAAACACGTTACACTTTGCCGCAATCAGAGATAATTTCCCGACTTGCTCTTTTAACGCGGCCAATTGTATGTATAAGATGGAAATTACACAAGTCGGAACTATCTGTCTTACAATTGATTACAGGTTTCATTCTTTTAGTGCTTTGGTGGAAACTTGCATGCTATGTAGTATGGATATGGACACGGACACGCGACACGTCACGGATACAGACACGAGGACACACTAACTTTTATATATATATATATTATAAAATTTCAACAATGACAAAAACTCTAAGCCTTGTCTACCATAATCCTCGATAAGTTGCTCATATTTCATGCTACATCAATCCTTTTCTGTGAGTCTGATAGCAACTCATATAGTATACGTTTTATATATGATTATCTATAATCATACAAAGTTATTGTCTTGCAAGAAATGGAAGACACTTGTTGTCCATTGACAAACTAAAGCTGTAATTTTAGTTTGAGTCCTATGCATTAGAAAATGGATGGCATGCCTAAAAGGAACAGAAACTGCATTTGTCTTTGACCATTTTATTCCCTAATTTCTAGAAGTAACACAGAATAGAAGTAACTTTACAAACTTGAATGACGTTATCCAAGCAAGGCAGCACCACAAAGGAGAAACAAAGATGGAAGGTGAAGAACTAGCGCAGACGTGAAGGAGTAGATGGAAGCTACACCTCAAAAGCGTTGTATGAAGAGCAGATGGAGGGTGAAAAGTCTTGGCGCAATGATATTATTTCAGACGAAAATGAAAAATCCAATGGCATGTCCGAGTTGGCGTGTTCGAGTCGTCTCAAGACGTGTATCCAGTCGTGTCCGAGTCATCTCAAGAGGTATCCGAGCCGTGTCCAAGCCAAAATTTTTTTTAATACTGATGCGTACAGACACGTGTTCGACATGTGTCCACCGCGTGTCGGGTGGGTATCCGTGTCACAGACTTCTTAGCTTTCATGATTCTTCCAGCAACTTTCAAAAGCCAGCTTCATTCAATGAAAAACTTTTTTTTGAAAATAGAAAATTTAATTAATACTATATAAAAAACATATGGAAATATAGAGATATGTTAATGCTCCAGTAACGATCATCTTGTTGCTTTTAGTCATATATATTTCCTCTCTTCGCATAGCCAGCACAGTATACCTGTTGCATTCTCTGCGACGCCTACCGAAGGCTCACACTCTAGAATATCAACTTTTAGCAATCTGTTAAATACGTAAAGCAGAGCAAACAATAGAGCTGCATGTTAAATGAAGTTTCTTTGTCAAAGCAATCTCACGAATTTTAGACATTATCAAGGAGATCAAACTTTCTTATGTAGAAGATTTGTTCTTGAAATGTCGAAAATTTTGTTCTCTCCAAAGTGAGTATATACAAACTCCCAAGACAATAATGATGTAAAGCGATCTCCTGGAAGTTAAATGGGAAGAGAGATAATTAGTAATATCATTTCTCTTTTAGAATAAGGATAAATAAATAATTATGTACGTTTATACTTATAATAAATAAAAATTAAATTGACTATATACATTATATAAAGCCATTTTTGTTATCAGTAGACGTTGATTTGTTTAATCATAATAAGGAATTTAATAAAAGAATAATACTGATATTAATAAAAAATATAATAAAATATATATATAAGATTTATAATAATAAGTATATAAACTAAAGTTGAAAAATCATAATAATAATTAAAATTATAAGAATCATTATATTAATAAGCATATTAAATTTAATAATAATAAGAAGAAAATTAATAATAATAAACAATTTTATAATAATAATAGAAATAAAGATATATGTATTTAATCATAATAAGGAATTTAATAATAATAATAATAATAATAATAATTAAAAATTAATAAGATTTATAATAATAATATTTATATATACACAAGTCAGAAAATAACAATAATAATAATTAAAAATTATAAGAAAAATAAAATTAATGAGAATAATAAAATTAATAATAATTAGAAAAGAAAATTACTAATTATAACAAATTTCATAATAACAATAGAAATTAAAATAATTAATAAATTTAATCATTATAATAATACTACTACTATTAATAATAATAAATATAACAAAAGATTAATAAAATTATTAACAAGGAATTTAATAATAATTATAATAAATTTAATAATTACTCTACAATAAATTTAATAAATAATTTAATAACAATATTTAATAGTTATTATAATAATGAAAATTAAATAAAATAATAATAATAATAATAATAATAATAATGATAATAATAAAATAAAAATAAATAACTAAATAAATAAATATATACACTTAATAATAATAACGAAATTAATATTATTTATAAATAATAATAAACATATTTTAAAAAAATTCAATACAATTCAGAAGTACAAAAATAATAAACATTTAAATATGACTTTAATAACATGTTTGTTTGTTTGTCAAAGCCAATATAAAAGCCACGGCCGTAGGCGGCTCGGAAGAGTAGCACTCAACAAGAGGAAATCGTGGTTTAAAATTTTAAAGCAAAAAAGCCTCATTTGGGTCTTGATCAGAATAAGACAGAGTTGTCTTCTGCAGAACCTCTGGACTCCAACTTATCATACATCACTTTGATTAAAGACCAATTCCAAACAGGCAAGGATAGAGAAGGCTTTGCATTCATGGCGGTCCCTATCTGTATTATGAAGAATTTTAGAGTATTTAGCGCATTCCTCTCTACTTTAGATGTTTGTTTGTACGTAGAAGAAAGGACAAAGCGAGCTAAAATGTGAGTCAGTCAACTGTCTAAATGATTCGAGAGGGCTTAAAATGAACACTAAACGAAGACGCCATTTTCTAAGACTTCATTTTTCCTTTGTTTTTGGTGTAAATCTTCTACATAACCCAAAAAACGGTGAGAAACGTCAAAGCCTCCCTAAAGGTTATACCTTTTTATGTGCTGACGAGTTCTGAACAAGCAGGATGCTGTGATGACCTTTTTCTCGAAACAACACGTTCATTATCTTCACAAGATCCAATCTTTGTAGTTCTACTTTCTTTGATTGACGTTTGGTTTTAGGCGTTTAGGGGTTGGAGTTGTTCTGAGAAGGTGGGGTGTGATGGGTGTTTGCTGGAGCAATCAAATCATGTCATATACCAATTCTAATTCCGGTAACTCTGTTGTGTGTTTGAGAGAGAAAGAGCGAGAAAGAAGAGAGAAGCAAGATGCAATTGTTTTCTTTGTCTATGCCAATATTAGTCTTTAGTTTTCTAAGTTGTTCCTTGTGCTTGTTTGTATGTTGTTGATAGGAGTTTCATTTGCCAAAAGCACATTGTAAAGGTTCTGGGATTTGAATTTGACTTTGACTTTTTGAGGTTCTATGTCCATCACTTCGATACATTTGGCTGTCAGGCTTACCTTATAACAACTTATTATTAAAGTTCAAATCCTGAACTAAAATTTCCCTTGATTTGCATGCACTATCTTGTTTCGAGCTTGGTGTGAAGAAATTTGGAAATACCCTGAACTCTGGTTGTGCTGTTGTGGGACTTGAATGTGATTCCTATATGTCATGATGTACATTAAAGATTGGGCAATGAAAGCTGAACGCTAACAAATTCACAATGTCGCATTGCGTAGGATTGAATTCAAATAATGTCATCAGAGAAGGAAAAGATTTTAGTACTTCAAGTAGCAAGTTATCATCATCTTCTGTGCTCCAAACTCCTTGGAGTGAGGGGGAGATCTTGCAGTCATCGAATTTGAAGACTTTTACCTACAATGAGCTGAAGACTGCTACTAGAAACTTTAGACCAGATAGTGTGGTAGGAGAAGGTGGCTTCGGCTCCGTTTTCAAAGGGTGGATTGACGAGCATACGAATAAAGCCACGAAGCCTGGTATGGGCTTGGTGATTGCTGTGAAGAGGCTTAACCAAGAAGGTCTCCAGGGTCATAAAGAATGGCTAGGAAGAAATTTAAAATTTTATCTTCTTAGTTTGATGGAACAAAGTCTCTGATCAAATATCTATATTCGAGTTAGAGTTGTTATATTCCTTCAAGGATGTTTTGGTTTCATGGAAGAAAACAATTACCAGAAGTTCTACTTCAGATGGTGCTATTGTTAATCTTGTGTATTCAAAAAATAAGTGATCTATAAAACAGCATCAAGATCTAGCAGATTTGTTGCTTGCTAGAGTTTTGTTTAACAACTAATAGAGTAAATTCGTGCTTTTGAGCATGCAGACTGAAATCAACTACCTTGGACAACTGCGCCATCCTCGTCTTGTTAAACTGATTGGTTACTGCTTAGAAGATGAGCATCGACTATTGGTTTATGAGTTCATGACTATGGGTAGCGTGGAGAATCACTTATTCAGGAGTAAGTTTCTTGTGTTGTTTGCAGGAGTTGTGCTTTTGATTTCTTGGTTGCACAATAGCAGGACATGCCTCAAATCTTTTGAAATGCAATCTAATATGGGGTTTGGCACCGAAGCTCTTTGTTCATTTTGAAATCGAAGGATCTCACTTCCATCCATTGTCCTGGAGTATTCGAATGAAAATTGTTCTCGGTTCTGCAAGAGGACTTGCATTTCTTCATAGTTCTGAAGCAAAGGTCATATTTCGTGACTTCAAAGCCTCTAATATCCTACTCGATTCGGTATGCTGCTCTTTTTGTTATCCTTTGTTTTTATGCAATTTAGCTGATTAATACAATTCAGAGGTAGTTTAGGCTCATTCAATTCTTTTCTGGCTTTGACTATTTATTTTTCAGGGCTACAACGCAAAGCTTTCAGATTCTCGGGATGGACCATTAGGTGATGAGAGCCATGTTTCGACCAGAGTCATGGGAACCTATGGATATGCAGCCCCTGAGTATCTGGCCGCAGGTAGGAACATGTTAGTAACATAAACCTCTTCAATTTATATAGATATTCTAATTATGTCAATCTCTCCATTTGCTTTCTAATTCATGTTGACATTTAAGGTATGCCCCATGAAAAGTTCAGAACTGTGTGCTTATGTGATTGTCTCTTTGTTGGATTTTGGACTTCATGCGATGTGACTTCTATGGCTCTTAGGTTTGGGGACATATGCTGTATTCTGGTTACTAATATTTCATTTTGTTGTTTGGAAGGCCGTTTGACTGCAAAGAGCGATGTATATAGTTTCGGGGTTGTACTTCTAGAAATTTTATCTGGTCGGCAAGCAATCGACAAGAATCGACCATCAGGACAGCACAACCTTGTTGAGTGGGCAAAACCTTACCTGACAAACAAGCGTAAAGTTCTGCGTGTTCTGGATGCTCGTCTTGAAGGTCAGTGCTCACTGAATCGGGTCCAGAAGGTGGCAGAAGTTGCTCGTCAATGCTTAGCACTAGAAACGAAGGTCAGGCCAACAATGGATGAGGTGGTGTTGGCATTAGAACAAGTTCAAGAATCCAAGAACGTGCCTATTAAAGTTACCGAAAAGGAGCACATGCCAAATGCTCTTGAGGACACCAATTCTCAACAGACTGCCTATTCCCGGCCATCAGCTTCCCCACTTTTTGCTTAAGAGAGTTGAAATTTCAGGATCTCAGTCCCTGCTTACTCTAGCAGTGTACAGCTCTTTCCTTTTAATTTTGCATAATGCATTTTAGCTTCCTTTTCAGGCAACTTTCATCAGTAGTCTGAATCATGTATACATGTATTTATCTGTATGTTGCAGCAAACATTCTAATACAAAGAAATGGCCACAGAAATGCAAGTGTGTGTGGAAATGGATCTGATGTATGTATTTGATTCATCCTTTATTCAAAGAATTAACAACTTCCTTTGTGATATACTTCTTGCCTTGGTGCATTTTGTACAGGTCCAGACTTGTAACTTGATTTTTTATTTATGGGAATAACTTGAGGAAGATTGTGATCTTCCTATTACCAGCAAATGACATGTTTACTTTGGAGTTTGCTTTTAGCTACTCTGAAACTCCAAGGCTACATTCTTGAATCATAACGTGAGTTTCTGGAATTGTACCATATAACAGAAAAGGTGAGCTGAAGTAACATTCTTGAATCAAAGCTTCTCTTGAAAAGCTGGAAGAATTCGATCAAAATGCACTTGGAAAATGGGTTTATCATGTTCCCTTCTAACACTGTTGAATGTTCATGCAAACCCCATCTTACTTGCAATGGTGTTCTGTGGTTTGCTGATGATAGATGAAGCTTAAAATCCCAAGTTTAGTTGAACTTTAGACTTTCTGAGACAAGAAGGAAAACAAATCTAGCACCATATAATTTTAATTGAAACAAAAAGGAGAACAAGATTTGTTTAAGATCTGTCATAATTGCTAAACACTGGAACAAGTGAACACCAGACAAGGGAAGTTTGAAATCAAAACTTGGAAAACCTCACAGTAACTTCACCTAATGGAAATTGAGAAAACACTGAAACGAACTCACAGTTTACATTTACGCATCATCGCCCCAATAATGCAACACGATCTTTTTGTACCACCTGTGTAAGGTTGATATCAAAGAGCTCACATCGTATAGGCATCTCCATCTCATAGAAGGGATTCTTTAGAACATAGTCAGTATAAAGTTCATATATGAATTTCAAGAGACCTTCCATGTGCTGTGTTCCAGTTCACAGACCACAAAGAACTTTGTCCCTGGAGAAGAGAGAATAAATTCCAAAAGATAAGATTATTGCAATAAATTTAACAATTGCAAGTCACATCTATACTTCAGAAGAAACAACTATCTGGCATTATCAAGAACTCGACATTTTCTTGTCATAAAGGACCCAGTCAACTAATCTTTACAAATAATAGCAGGATCAGAATTTTGCAGATAATATTTATGAGTAACCACGTTAATCACAATTGTTGATATATCAGTAACAGCAAAAGAGTCAAAACTTTGTTTACAACTTTACATTCTCTTTATCTCAAATCCACAGGTAGAAAGAAAATATTAAGTACCAGTAAGGGATTGGAAACAATGGAGATCAAATGTGTCTGCTTCAAGGAGTTCAATGCCTGAACAGCCAACAGTAGGTGATAACTGTTGAGAGATGGCATGCATTGAATGCCATAAACTAGCCACCCTTAAGCTGTCATTGGTATCCATCCGCCCCGCAGATCCATAATCCTAATATCCCAAAACATAGAAAAGTACAGCTCTTTTACGAAATACCACCAAGAAATAACATAAATCAGAAGAAATATAATTCTTCTCACAATTAATTCAATTATTGCAAAAAATATGTCAATAAAATGGACCAAAGGAAAATTCACCTCAGAACTTTTTACATTTCATATAAATCCTGCACATTTTACATCGCATGCCAAATGTGAATTACACCAATCGACAGCGACATGTAGGGCTCTGTATGCATTGAATGAATAACATGGCTGATTTGAGAGAGATCTCATTTGGATTCAATTAGTTATTTTTTTGTTAACAAAGGAAAACACCTAGAAACTATTCACCCCTAGGGTGAAACTTACTATCCGACATCAACATCTCTCACATTCCACGCGGAGGAGATATCATAGTGTGGTACCCCCTCGTTATACTGCGTGCATGTTTCGCAATAAAGTCTGCACACTGATTTACTTCCCTTGGCACAAATTGCATACTTGCTCCACAGTTTGAAGTGAGCCCAACACAAATAATGAAAGGATAGCCCCGGAAACAATGTCCCCTGCCTATCTAAATAGAGCTAGCTCTCCCTCTCATATCCCAATCCCACCATAACATAGCAGAAAAAGAAATGTGTTTCATTTCACCAATCCCTCTTCTTAACAATCAATTACAGAACATAAGCTTCGTCAAAACAAATGCATCCAAACTAACATAATTTTGTCTCGAAACCCAAATGCTAAACCAATTTGTTTCTAATCTGCCTGTTTATTTTCAGCTGAAGGAAAAAGATATAGAACTTCACCGCAACAGTCTTCGCCAGTTGAAATTTGAAAGACTACTAATAATCCAAGTAAACATTTTACACGACTAGAGAATAAGCTAAAAAGGATCCAAAAGTGGTACCTTGTAGAAGGTCAATCCACCTGATTTGTTGATGATGTAAAGACTGTAAAATGCTGCCATCTCCAGAAACTTAATCAAACTCCACAAAGCAAGATGACGAGTTAGAAATTCTGATGAGATCCCAACACAGATTACAGAGTAAAGGTGAAGCCTTTGGCGCTATGGCGTTCAACAAAGAAAAATCCTTGAAAATGGGAAGATACTCTGCGCTCAGATGTTGTAGACCCTATTATTTAGGAAACATCAAAGCCGTCAAATATATGGACCCACTCGGTGGAACAGATCTGTTCCCCCACGTAAGAATCTGTGTGGTCTCTTACAGGATGGGGCAGATATTTTGCCACGTCTACTAGGTTTAAAGTAACTATCCACGTAGGAGCTTTTCTCGTCACTATTTCTTTTTCCCTAGAAAAGTTCGGTGGAGAAAAAGAGTGTAACTTGCAAAGGACTTGAAAACTTGGGAGATTGTTCGCTTGAGGATGGCGGTTTTGGAGCATCAAAGGGCAACAATTGAGATCAACGGTCTTAAATTCACCTACCCGGGAATCGACGGTCATCCACCGCCTGGTTCCAAGCCCCTGATTGATGATTTCTCCCTTACCCTTAATTCTGGTGATAGGTGTCTTCTCGTTGGATCGAATGGCGCTGGTTGGTATAAAGTTCGAGTATTTCTTCCTTTTCGCAGTGCAGTATCAGTCAATTGTTTGAAATTCTGAAATGGGTATCTTAATTTTTGGAAAAATTAAATAGGGAAGACCACGATATTGAAGATATTGGGAGGGAAGCATTTGGTTGAGCCACACATGGTGCAGGTGTTAGGAAGGTCTGCTTTTCACGACACTGCTTTGACGTCTTCTGGTGATCTCTGCTATCTGGGAGGAGAGGTTAGAGTTTGTGTTTAAATGTCAAATTAAGAACATGAGTATGGTTATATGCTGGTTTATATAATATCCAAATTTTGGTCCAGAAAGAGATTTGGGAATTGCATTCCATCACTGCTAGACCAGAAAGTGATAGTAAGAGATGATGGATTAGTGAGGTCTTTCAAGTTCTTGCTTTTATTGACTGGCTTGATTATCCAGGAAATGGATTCATTGATACCAAAGTTGATATGACAAGTTCTGTTCAACTTTGGCTTCAACTGCCAACAATGTAGTGTTTGAAATGCTTTAATAAATTCTTGCTTTTATTTGAACAAGGAGATTTCCTAATTTTCAGTATTTAAAATGATAATAAATGTATGTTTCTTGTGATACGTTTTCCTCCTTTTGGTCGTAGTGGAGGCGAGATGTTGCATTTGCTGGCTTTGAGGTTCCCATCCAAATGGATGTTTCAGCAGAGAAAATGATATTTGGTGTGGCAGGTATTGATCCTCAAAGAAGAGCTGAACTGATAAAGGTAAGATTCTTATTGACCCCGGAGATGTGAAGATTCTGTGGAGAAGCTGATTGACATGGTTCTGGAAATTTTACATTGAAAACTCTTTTGATCCAAGTGCTAAACTATAGATATTACCCTAGAATTTCACAAAATGAGTAGATATTGTGAAATTCGATTTGCGCATTTATGTGATAGGTTTTGGATATTGATCTGTCATGGAGGATGCACAAGGTTTCTGATGGTCAGAGAAGACGAGTGCAAATTTGCATGGGTCTCCTGAAGCCATTCAAGGTATCTCTATCTTTTCAACCTCATCTTAGCTATTCCTTTTAAGTTGCTTCTTTGCAATGCATTTACTTCCTCAATTTACTTGGATAATGTTATGTGACACGTATACTTGCTTTTTCCTTTTTTCCTGAAGACTGTTCAAAATTTTTGCTTCTGTCTAGGTTCTTCTTCTTGATGAGATAACAGTTGACCTTGATGTGCTAGCAAGGGCTGACCTTCTGAAGTTCTTAAAGAATGAATGTGATGATCGTGGAGCTACAATTATCTACGCAACTCATATTTTTGACGGTCTGGAGCATTGGCCGACTCATATTGTGCGTCATAGTTCCTTTTAACAAATTCTTCAACTTTCGTCTATGTTACACATTCCTGAAACAAAACAAATTGAACTCGTTCCAGGTCTACGTGGTTCACGGGAAGCTACAATTAGCAATGCCAATGGCAAAAGTCCTACAGATTAGTAATTTGTCGCTGATGGTTAGTAATTTTTCAGTTTGTTGGCCCGGATATCACAGATATTAATTATCAGATACTTTTCGTTTCTTCCATTAATCGAAAACAGCTAAGAAAACCGAACTTTGCAGAGGACAGTTGAGAATTGGCTGAGGAAAGAGAGAGATGAGGAGAGGAGAAGAAGGAAAGAAAGAAAGGCCAGTGGTCTGCCAGAATTTTCTCAACAAATTGATGGAGGTCGAGTTACTGGTGATCCAGCTCGCACAGCAGTTCGTGCTATGAACAATGGTTGGGCTGCCGGAAGGCTACATTCCACCGTTGCCGGAGAAGAAAACTTCGTGTTGAGCTCAAACAGAGTTATGAGACAATAGATAAGCCCCCATTGAAGCAAATAGCATCAAATATTCTCATCTTCTGCAAATTTCCTTGGCTCCTGTAACACAAGGTGCTGAGAGAAAGCATTGTAGATTTGTTGGTTAATGTATATGAAAAATTGTATTCGTTTCTAACTCAAAAATTTCATTCATCTTTCGAAGATCCATGGTTACATTATAAGATTGAGTACTCACTATGGTTTAAAAAGCTAACGTACTTATTATATAAGACTCCCTGTTTTGTAGAAGTCTAAGAAACGTTATAATATACGTAATATTTCCTTTGTATTTTTACAAAGAGCTTGTTTTCGTGACTTGAATATGTGACTTTATGATATTTACTATAATTTATAAAAGCAAAATTATAGTTTTGAGTATCAATTATGTTCTTCAAATCTTCATTGCAACTTCAAGTGAAGAGGTGACTAGTGAGAGCTCTTAAGTGATTATTTTTTTAATATTTTGAATAATTAAAATATCTTATAATGTTAAAATTTTTAAAATAAGCTTTTATTAAATATTTATCAAATATTATAATAAAATTTAGATAAAAGACATAAATTTACTTGTTGCTTTGATCTTTAAGAAATTTTTAAAATCTCTTTAATTTTATTTTTACTGAAAATTATTTCTCATAGACTTCAATTAAAAAGATCAGTGAAGTACACAAAATTTAAATATTAGACTTGAACTAATTGAATTATATTTACACGATGATTTAATTTAATTTTAAATTTTAATAAAACTAATTAAACTCGAGTTAAATTACTAATTTACTGCGATTATTTTAAATTATTAATTTAAGTCAAATTTAATTAGCTCATATTTGATTTAAAATTAAGTAACCATATGTTCATACTGCATGAAACTAAAAATACAAAGAATATTTTCAATAATTCTAAAGATCATAGAGTTTTCTTCTAATTTTCTTAAAATATGAAGGAGGTCTATATCTTTTACCCTTTCTTAAATTATATATTTTATCCTAAAAATATTTATGTATTGCATTTTTTCGATCTTATATGAAATTTAATTATTTTAAAATAGTAAAATTTATTTTGTAAAGTTAATATTATCTTAAAGTTTTTCTTATTTTTCAAAATGAAAAATTAAAAAGAGTTTGTTTGTAGGTTTTAGTGAAACTTATATAATGTTGGAGCAGTACATCACACGAAGCCGTCTTAGCTCAGTGGTAGAGCGCGTGGCTTTTAACCACGTGGTCGTGGGTTCGATCCCCACAGACGGCGATTTTGTAAATCTAACAAAAACACCTTTTTGAATCTTCATAAATTTTGCACGCAAATTTCCAAAATAAAGACCTAAAATTATAAATTTAATAATTTCTATTGATTATTGTTATCATTAATTTAAATATATAATTTTTGTTATTTATAATATCAATGATTATTTTTTATAATGTCCTCCAATTGTAGACTACGTTACTTTTTCTATTAGGAAATAGGTGAAGGGAAAATGCTACTATGCTTGTTTTTTCACTACATTTTGATTAGGTTAGTAATACTAAGGGGTTGGATAGTGTTCGGATTTAGACTTGGTCCAAAATTCAACCGAACTTGAGACTCTATCTAAGCATGAATTTGTTTAAATTTATTTTAAAAGTTTAAAATTTAAAAATGATATTATTTTATTCAAAATTCTCAAGTTTTAAGTTTGATAAATCGAACTCAAACTCTATCCAAAATTTAAAATTAAAAAGAAAAAATCAAAATCTAACTCAAAGCTCGATTAACTTAAGTCGAAGTTATTAATTTCAAACTCGATTGAATCGGGAAAATTTTTATCATTACTAATTTTTACAAGATACAAATAGCTCATATTTCTTAAAGAGCAAGATATTACTTCCTTTGCACCGGCCTAACTCTTTAGGACAAGTCAGTTTCTCTTTATCTCTTACAACAAATAGATGCTCAATTACTAGACCATTGCATGTTGGCACCATAAAGTGTGGCGATGATTTGTCATTTAGCTTAGATGGAGTTGTCCAAAAGTGTGTTAAAATATAGGGTACAACTAGAGGAAGGAGAGAATCATAAATATTATGAATGTTTTTGAAAAGCATCTCCAAATGCCTTAAACCCTAATTGAGGAAAATGGAATTTATGCACATAGGGTTGGTGGAATGACCTATTGGGAGGTCTCTAACAGTCTGTTTGGTTAGCTTCTTCAGCATGTAGAGACGGGACGAGGCAGAACAAGACAGGACGAGACATAATAAGAATTGGAGACAGGGAAATGTTTGATTGCGGTGGACAGAACAGAAATAATTGTCCTCGTCCTAAACAAGTGGCCAAAAAATATGAGATCCATTAACTTCACCTGTTCAACACAATCCAACAAATCTGCTGAATAGTTTCTCAAACTAATGTTGCCTTGAGGCTCAGATGCGTAAAGTGTGGTGTTGAAATCCCCACATAAGAGCCAAGGTTTATTGATATCACCACTAACTTGTCTATTGTTATTCAATAAATCTCTTCGTTGAAACTCAAAGTTGCTATCATACACAAAAGAGACATTCAGTTCAATATTACTTTGCAATAGCAAGATTCGAAGGTGTATGGCCTACTTAGTAGCTTCAAGTAGCTCAACCTTAATCTCATCAAAATTGAAACATACTATTATCCGAACATAGGCATGATGACTATGATTTGATAACAATCTCTATTGAGTACCCAAAATATGCAACTTACTCAAATTTACTAGCTTTACTTTCATTTTAAGCAAATAGAAGGGGTTTTTCTTGCCAGAAAAAATCCTGTAAAGCTAGTAACTTAGATGGACAATTTATTCCTCTAACATTCCATACCAAAATAGTCATATTAAGAAGAGGTGTTTTTTAGGCTTTTACCCTTGCCTTGTTAGGATTTTCTTCTTAATATTGATAGGGAGTTCACACTGTTCTCATCTGTAGTATTACCCGGAGAAGGATTAGAAGAATCTTTTGTCCTTGCCAAACTGGCTTGAGAGGGATTACTTGTGCATTTAACATCCCATCACCGATGGGAAGGGTAGAATAGTAATTTGAAATGAGATATGAGCGTTTAAAAATTTGCCTTGATATGTTCATGCATACGCATACAAGTGAATAATGAATTTTGCACATGTAAATGACTATACATGCATTCATGACATTTTTCGGTATTTTGGTTATAAATATGATTTTTGTGCATGAAAAGTTAATTGGAGTGGGTCTTTGTGTGTTTTGAATTTTGGGAGAATTTTAGAAATTTTTCTTAAAAATTTTGTGGAAAATTTCTGGACTGAAAAAAATGCCAAGTGGTTGACTGATTGGTTACCGGTACTGGAAATGACTGTCCAATGGTACTGAAAAATTAGATACATGATTTTAGGATTTATTATTTTGAGCCATTGAAATTTTGGGAAAAAATTGGAGTTGAAATTGAAATTTATTTGGAATGAAACTAGGAGAGCATTGTAGAGTGTGACATGTGGCAAGTGACACTTGTCACTTGCCTAACATGCCACCATATATGTTGGTTTATTTAAACACCCATTTCCTTTGGTCTTCCACGATGTTCTTTTATTAAGTGAAAAGGTGGTTTGAAGGGTTTGAAAGAGAGAATTCTCCATCAACATCGTAGCTCTCCTCCTTCTTGCTTTCTTTTGGGATTTTGCTCATCCTTTCTTCCCCCTTTCACCTTGCTTTCTCTTCCTTGGGTTCATTAAAAACCTAAACCTCCTACCCCCCTCAAGTGGATGATGGTCGTGGGTGTTGGTGGGAGTGGAGAGTTGGTGATAAGTTTGAAGAGTTGAAGTTTTTGGAAGCTTAATTAGGTGAGAAACATGTTTTTTATATTGTGGTTTTGTAGTTAAATCAATAAATTGTTATGTTATTTAAATTAAATTGCATGGAATTGAGTTTGGTGTATATGGGTATGTAATTTGTTTGTTGATTGATGATTGATGAGGTAGGATTTGATAAATGTAAGTGGAGATGTTTTACATGATTTGGAAGTAAATTAATATGGTAGATGAGTGTATGAAAAGGAAGATGGTTGAGGGTAAGGTGATGTCATTTTGTGGATTTTGTTCAAGTGGAGGATTTGATTTGATTAGCTTGTTATATTGAGTGTATTGAGTGGTGTAATTGGTGTAGAATGGTATGGAAGAGATAGGAAAGGTGTTAGGTTAAAAATATGGAAATTGGATTTGTGCATGTTTCAATGATTTAGCTATAACTTTTTCTATGATTGTGCAATTGAGATGATTTTTAGCTTAAATTAAACTAGAGAAGTTTGGCTAGAATTCTTATGAAGGAAGTACTGTCCGATTGTGTTGGGACCCGATCCGGGAACCAGATCCCAACCGGAAAACGAAAAACGAAATGCGAAAGACATAATGCAAAGCGAAGCGGAAACAAAGCAGTAGATGAAGCGAAACGAAAAACGAAAGTACCGAAGCAAAACAAAGCGAAGCGGAATCGATACTTAACAAACGGAGCCGACATCCGAGAGCAATTAGAACACATAAACACATTCGCGTTGGGAACCTAGACTATCCAAACCCGGTATAATTTTTTTTCCTCTTTTTTTTTCCCCATATTTCATTCCTTTTCTCTTTACTCAATCACATTCAAATCATAATCAATCCATACAATTTCCTTTTTGGAAATTTATCCTCATATAACACTCAATTCATATAATTTGTCTTAATCACGCAAATCTCATCTTTACCAAACTAACTTCTTAATTCTTATTCTTATCTTAACCTAATTTTTACCAAAAATCGGGCAACATAACGGCTGTATTTTGACAGCCCAAAATTCCTACAAAGGCAAAAATACACTTCTAATATCTCAACCCAACAACACAAATCAACATCGGACCTCCCGTCCGGAATCCGAAACACCAGCAGAAACGCACATCTAAACCTAACACTTCAAAAATTCTCAATCGATCATATAAAATCTCAATCAATCCCAACTACATTCAATATCTCAAATCCATATGCAAAATCCACATTCAATATCCAATTACATACATAAAGCATAATCATACTCAGTTATGATCATAAAATCAATATCCAAGTCTCGAATTCATATACATCCCGTAATAACTGCTTTATATACACAAAAGGCAATTCAAGCCAAAAACAGTATCAATTCTCAATTTATACAAAAATACAAATGCGGCAAAATCGAACTTGACGCTCTTTCATCCGATCTCCTGCTCAGAAACCTGGAGACGGGGATGAAAGGGGGTGAGCTTGGAAGCTCGTGGGTAACATATTTATAAAATGAATAATAAGCAGAAATCATTTTTCATAACTTTTAGCCAAAGGGCTTATCTTTTTCAAACTTTTCAACTTTTCAAGCATTTTCTTCAAACCTTTCAATTTTCCAAACTTTTCATATCAAATTTCTATAATTTCATGGTTGAAAACCCTTTTTCTCATTTCTCAAAATTTCTCATAAACATGAATGCAATCACATCAGATCACAAAACACATAAACTCTTAACTCAATACATAAAACACATCAAACGGTTTGGGTTGGTCCTATCGAGCGATCGCACATTCCGCATAGCGGTTCATGCGATCGTGAACGAGAGGAGTCCAAATTGAACTCCTAAGCCACTCATGGGCAAGGGAGAAGGCTATAAACAAGTAGAGGCAGTGCAGCGACTCACAAAAGGACTGACCAAACCCACATAACACATAAGCGGAAGAGAATTCAAATTGCCCAGGCATTTTCAAAAATCTTGATTTTCTAAATCTTCATATCATCATATCAAATCGTGTCAAAATGCTTGACACATGCACACATATTCACATTCATTTATATAACAATCATATTCAATTACTCAATTAATCGTATATCAATCAAATGCATAAAAAGGAATGCAAGTATTTCTTTCAACCCACAATCAACATATATTAATGCATAAAACAGCATGGTTCACATTTTTCAAAAATTCGAAAACACAATTTTCATAAATCTCGTATTCTTAATTTTTCTACAATTTTCCCGAATCATTTTCAAACATTTTAACGTAACCTTTTGAATAATTTTTTCAAATCCTTTAAAAACATAATTTCGAAATATTATTCTTTTCTTGATTTTCAAAATCACATAATTTACTCATAATTCAAAATATAAATACATCACCCACCTCGAATTGACTCTAATACTTTGTCCAAAGCATCGAATCTCCAAATTCCTTCTTCTTTCCTCAACCTTAAAATTTCCTAAGCCATAATTATCCAAAATAAATATCATAATTCACTTAATTCTTCAAATTGGACTTAGAAAACACCAATTTCATATAAAATCAATCTATCTAAATCATAAATTCCAAAAATCCCCAAATTTTAAAATTGGCCTAAACCAATTTATACAAATTCAATATCATAAATAACATAATCCTTAAAATTGATGTCATAATTCATCAATTCATACTAATTCAAGATATCTAAATCATCAATTTCAAAATTCCCAAATCTCAAATTTTACCTAAACCTTAACTCACATAAATTCAAAATTAAATCAATTCATCATGAAATCTTCCAAAATTAATCATGGAAAACACAAACCCATCACCTTTTCCATATTTCTAAACAAAGAAATCACTAAAAACTCAAAGCTCAAATTTTTCCCTTACCTCTTTCTCCTTCAAAGTTCGGATTTATAGAGCCTTAGAGGGAGTTTCCACCTTCTTTCATCCTTCTTCCTTGAAATCTACTCAAAAATAAACTTCAAATCTCCAAAAATCAAAATCCCAAGCTTTCCCTCTCCTCTTTGCCGAAATCCCCATTTTTCCTCCACTTTTCTTCCTTTCTTTCTCTCATCATCGAGTTTCATCTTTTTATTCTCTTCTTTTAATTTCTAGCTCCTTCCTTACACGACAACTCATCACATTTTGGTGCCATGTCATTAAAATGGTGGCTAAAAAACCAAAATGCCCCTCCTTTTACGCCTATTTCTAAGTTTGTCCCTGCACTTCATTTGAAAAATCTGATACATTGCGTCCAGAATTTGAGCAGCTAAACAAAATAATTTGGACAAACTTTCTTCTAGAGAAATGTTCCTCTCAATCATAAGAATCCAACGCCACTGACCGCGCTCAATTCGGATTAGAAACGCAGAAGTTATAGCTGAAATACTATCAGACCTGCGAAAAATCCGAGACTGAACATTACGTTAATTTAATTCCAGAAATTAACAATCTTAGGGATGAAATTAAATTTCAATCCCTTCACAAGAGTTGTAGCCCTATATCTTAATTTTATTTTTCCTCAAGAATCAACTCAATCGGAGTTGTACAGCTCCCAAAGTTTGCAAAATACTGAACCATGTTCAGAAAATTATCCAACTTATAACCTATAACCAAATCTCTTACTTTGGTTCAATCAATCTCTTTTCATTTAATCTCCTAAAAATCATAATTCTTCATAAAAATGAAATTAATTGTCTTAGGAATCCAACGCTTGGAGAATCAAATCAATCGGATGTCGGACGAAGGAATTATAAGCAAAAGATTACAAAAGGGATCGGATTAAAAACAAAGTAACGGAACTTCAAAACCAAACTTTTCAAAAATCATATCTCTCGATCTCAAACTCAGAATTTGACAAATTTGGTGTCAATAAAAAGATCAAAGGAAGCTCTACAACTTCCCTGAAGTACTCAAAATCAAATTAGGTCTCAAAAGAGGTCAAAAACTCAATCAAAGATTCTGTCCAAAACAGCTTTTCCTAAACAACTTCCAATTTTTAATCGCTCATAACTCCTAGCCCCGATATCGAAAAATTGCAAACTTTATATCAATGGAAAGATAAAAACATCATCTAAAACTTTCACGAAGACCACTTACTCTAATTCAAACTAAATCCATACAACGAGTGGCCTCGAAGCATAGAACACACAAATTTATACTTAATAGCATTTTCAAAACAAAGCATATCTTCAGAAAATCATATCTCTCAATCCCGACATCAAAAAATAGCAAACTTTATGTCCACAAAAAGCTCTCGACAGAGGATACAATTTTTATGTTGATCATTTTCTCGAAATTTGCCTAAATCAAAAAGTCAACTTTTTCTTCAAAAAGCCAAACTCCAAGCGAACTTTGACTGATCATAACTCTCACTTTCGATATCGAAAAATATCAAACTTTATGGCTACAGAAAACTCTTAACATAAACTACAAGTTTCCAGAAGACAATTTTCTCAAATTTTGCCTCAAACAAAAGTCAACTCCCTCAAGTCAAACTTTCTATCTCCAAAAGTCAACTTTCTTAATTTTTCAAATTCTCTCACTTTTCTCTTTATTTCTTGATTTTCTACTAACTTTTCAATCAATTCATTCGCTTAAACTTTCATAACCCATACGAATCTCTACAATTATCAAATACATTAAAAACTCATAATTCTTTTCTCAAAATTTCCTTAAAGCATAATTTCATCTATAACATAATACTTAAACAAAACACTAATTCAATTTCATTTACTATTTCTAAATTCCAATTAAAGATCGGGGTCCAACAGATTGTGGCTTGAAGGGTTCTGAATTTTTCCTTGAAAGTGGACAATATGTGCAGGGTAAATAGTGCCATATTTATGATTCTTACATTGAAGATTTGTGACCTGAAACTTTAGAGAATTTTTCGAGTCTAAATTAGACAAATTTTGTGAAATTAGTCTTCATAAAAGTTGAAGATTTTCTTGTTAGCTTTCTATCGCCACTAAGTATGACATTTTTTGATTTTGAGGTGGAAAGTTATGCATTGTTAACTTTCAGATGGTTTTCCAAAGTATTGATGTGTTTTGTGTGTGAAATGTCTCTAAGTATGAGTTTTGTGGTTATTGTGATTTGAAGCTAATTCTGGCCTGTTATGGTTTAAATTAGCTCAAGTGATCTTATGGAAAGTTATAGAGAAATGTCTTAGCTTTGTAATAAGGTATAGTATGCTAATTTTGGATGTAAGAATTGTAAGTTAAGGATTTTTAAAGTATGGATATGGTTTAGGTGATATGTTGATTTAACAATCTTTAACAGGACAGCCACAATCATGGAAGAATTTGACCTAGTTAGAAGTGGAATTTGTTTCTAAGTCCTTCATGAGAATTGTAGCATGTTTTCTGATCTTTTCATTGATATAAAGCATGAAATTTTTGGACAATGAGATAGGAAGTTATGAGTTTAAGAAGATTATGGTACTGTTAGGATGACATGTGCAGGGTAGAAACTTTGATTGAGATTTTGACCCCTTTAGAGACGGAATTGGTTTTTAAGTCCTTCATGAAAATTGTATAACTTTATTTTATCTTTCCATTGATACCAAATTTGAAAAATTTGGAGTTCTGAGTCACACGTTATGAATTTTAGAAGTTGGAAGGTCACCCTGGCGAGCGATCTGCTCGGTCGCTCACGCTCGGTCGCCCTGGCGAGCGACCCGCTCGTGAGAGCCTCACCCGCTCGCGAGTGCGAGCTCCGACTTGGAATTTTTCCTGCCAACCTCTCTCCATTCTTTTGACCATAACTTTTTCGTCCGACCTCCGATCGACTTGATTTTTGAAGCGTTAGATTCCTAAGACATCCCTCTATCTGTCCATGGAAAATTATGGATTTTTGAGATTAAATTGTGGAGGATTGATTTAATCAAAGTGAGTTGGGAAATTTTCTGAACATGGTTCAGTATTTTGGTGAATTCTTGATCTGTGGACATCCGATTGACCTGATTCTCGAGGCATCGAATTCGTGAATTATTTAATTTCATTTCTATATGAAATTGTGAATTTTTGGAAATGAAATTTTCATTGATTGATTAAGGCAAAGTGAGATGACCGATCGATTATTTTTTTGGTCCGTGTTTTAGCAATAATTGGACCTATAAAGATCCGAATTGAGTGATTTTGGTGTCTCTGGATTCCTAATGCATAGAGAAATTTTTCTATCAAGCAGTGATTGCCTAGGTTACCCTATGTTGATTAGCTCATCGATCGGGAGGAGTAGACCCGAAAGTATGGTTTTAGAAAAATTATAATAAGCATAAATTGCGAGTTTAGGGATTTGAGTACGGTTAAACCCTAGGCATACTTGAGTTGTGATATTGGAATGGTTTTTGAGATAAAATTTATAGATTGATACCGAGATAGTCATGAACATGCATCATACATATACGTGCATAAATGATTATAATTGAGCAAAACTATTAATGTGTGTGCAATGTATTGAATAAATGGATTGTGCAGGTTAAGAGTTCGCAATCAGGCGTTTCCAGAATTTGGAAACAAATGCTAATCTGGAGCGTACTGTGAGTAGACCGAGATGGTCTTATTTCATAAATTGTTTTGTTCTTTTAAATTTGTATTGATTGACTACTGAATGTTTATATAAATGATGAAGGATTGTTGGATTCCGGAAAGAAGGTCCGATGACTATGTACTGGGGAGCTGTGTTATAAAAGTGCTACTTGTATGTGAATTTGAGACCTACGTGCCTATGATGTGATAAATTGTGACATATGTGCTAATTGTGACATATGGGATTGATTGTGATATATGTTGATCAATTGTAACATATGCATTTCATACATGAATGCATACTCAGATAATGACAGTTGTGACCGGAGCAGCCACCGATTAGAGCTAAAGCTCAATGATCGTTCTTGGGCCTCGAACCTCACAGTGATTTAGAGCCTCAGGCTCAATGCTTAATGTGCCCATATTGGGATAGTTCAGGCGCTCGATCACAACATCGTAATAAATTAGAATAGTGTCACATGAGCATCTTATATACATTTGATTAAATTTACTTGATTGAGTGAAAGGCGAAATGCCTTATGCTTATGTGAAAAATAAAAGTGTTGCTTATGTGATCATATGATATTTTTGATCAATGTAAAAATCTGAAATCATTGTGATGTGATTGATATGTGTCGGACTATGGTCCGATAATATGTGAAAATGAGTGGAGGTGACTGATGCCTCACATGACATAAGTGCACGCAATATAATGACTGTTGTGACCAGAGTCGCCACCAATCAGAGCTTTAAGCTCAACGAGTGAAAATGAACTTCGAGTTCATAAGTGATTCAGAGCCTCAGGCTCAACGTTTAATGAGCCCTGTATCTACCAACGGATAAGGGACAATTATTAATGAGCCCTACAAGAGACAATTTAGGCACTCGGTTATAGCAAAATAATAAATAAAAAGTGAGTTTCATATGCATGTATCGAATATGAATAATGTGGATGTGAAATTCTGTAAATGTGTGAATGTAAAATATTGTGAATGTGCACTATGAAATAAAGTGAGATGTATGATTATTGTGTTATGTGACTGGGTGAACCATCGATGATGGTCACTCACTGAGTTTGCAAAACTCACCCAAAATTTGCAATTATTTTTCAGAACCCAGAAGAATACCCCGTTAGGCAACGGGCGTATAGCATCTGTATGTGAGTGAGAGAAGAGGTTGGGATCAGTTCGTGTCTGCATTAGTGTCTGATAAAATTGTATTTTCTGAATTTTGTATAAATGATTAGGTCAATTTGTAAAGTCAACGGACTGAATTAATTTGCATTTATGAAAAGGGCCCCCGTGGTCATTGTATTTACCGGTGATTTGTATATGGTAATGATTTTCTGCATAGTGTATGCTTGTGTTTTGAAAGAAAAAAATTAATGCTGAGTTTTGACTGAGTGATGTAGCACGCCACCCTCGCAAGACACGGACTCAGATATCACCATCGATGTCAGGTTCGGGTCATACGAGAGTGGGTTGTTATAGTGCAAGTATTTTCCTTAAGTGGGGAGTCAGCAGAAACAACAGGTAAGCTATATGGAATGCAAGGGGGTGTCTTATTAGACATATCAATTTTCTCAACATCAGTATTTCCACAGGTCTCTATTTTTTGAGCTAAAGCAGGACTATCCTTCTCATTCAAAGGATCAGCTATATGTGTTACAGTAAGGGTATTAACCTCATCTCTAACATTACTTTCCAGATCAGTCAGTTTTCCAGGAATCTTGAGTTCATCCAACTGGCATTCTTCTTCTTCACTCATCAACTCCTGATAGATTCCAGTTTTAAATACCTTACCTGTGGGTCTCCAGACAGAGTTATGAGACTTAAAAGGGGGCCTCTAATGATAAGAGACAGCTATGCTATCCTCCAATAATTGATTCCCATCTCCTAGTTGCATGATTGATATTTCATTAGGATGGTCTTTCGACACTTCTATACTGACACAGAGACGGGCATAACCAATTCTCTTCTTTATAGTCGTGTTCTCGTCCATGCATAACAGTTTACTGATGAAGCTGGCTAATTGGCTGAGGCCCTGTATGGTCTAGTACTTCAGCAGAAAGTTATGGAAATTAATCCATATAGGAAGACTTTGTATCTTAATGGTTTCCAGTTTAAGACCTGGCTGTCAGATTTGTAGGAATGTTGGCTAACTCCCGAAGTGCCATGGACCCTCATCTAGTATTTTATTAGTTGCTGAAGTGGAGGAGAAGAAGAAGAGGACAAGATTGTCTTTGGAAAGCAGAACGTCTATAAGGCCTTTTTTCTTCCATAATCTATTAACCCATCACAAAATAAGTGGAAAAGCTGGTCTTTGATCAGGAAAGAAACAAACTATTATGGCTTTCCAACAATTTGCTCCTTTTTGGAGTGTATCTAGGTCCAGACAAACTATAAGTTTCCCATCGACCTCACTAGGTGGGGTGTAAGACAAAGTAGAGGCCATGGAGTCATTGAAAACTTGTTTCCACATTGTTTGGGCAGCCATAGGTACAACATATAAGGGGGTTATAGAGGGTTAGGATGGGTTGGATGATAAAGGTTGAAAGTCTTCAGCTTAGTGGGCAGGTGTGTCAGGCATGATGGGGATAGGGAAAGGCAGGAAAAAATTTTAAAAGAAAGGAAGGAAAACCAGAGATTCCAGAGAGAAGCTGGAATGAAAATGGATTTTGGAGAAGAAATTAGTGAAGAGGATAAGATGCAGAGGAAGGGGAAGATAGTGAAATGAGAAGGCACTGACTAGCTAATTCAATGGATTAGAGAGGTTGTGGTTACTAAGGGACTAACATAGGACATGAGTACCCATTTAAGAATGAATTGGAATGTGCAGGCTAGGTTGATTGCCTGCTTCCACCTTTCTAACCGATTTAACTTTAGTCTCTTCTGTAGCTTTTTGCTATTTAATCATTTTGACTTGTATATCGCTCCATTTTTCTTCTCCTGCTATAATATTTTCTTAACTTCCAAAAGAAAACATATAACACTAGTAAAGCTTTTCCTACATAGCCACCATACTTCGAGCCATGTCAAATATATACTTTGAGGAACATAATAGCCAATAATAGTTTCTTTGGTCCATGAAGCCCATAAATTATAATCCTCCATCACCCATGTTTTATTAACAACAACTAACAAAATGCTACAAGTTGAAATTCAGTCAGGTCTACAACATCATATCATAGTCGCGAAGCTATTCGAAATTCTTCTGTTTCTATGTCAAACAATATAATAACCCCATAACTATAGTTTTTTCTTGGACTTTACAAATAGACAGTTGATGTAACTTTCTATTCATAAGTGCCCTGATATCGACCGTACAAGAAAATGATAGTATCTTTTCAATCTTTCTCTATATGGGATGGCAGAAACTAAGCACAAAAGTCTTAGGGTCAGCCATGAGGAAGTCATACTTTATTGTTCATGATAGACTATCTTGATCACCTTATACTCTTTAGTTTTTGGATGAAAACAAAATTCATAAACTACCATTGAAACTCTTAAATTTGTATGTTTATTCAATATCAAAAGTACTTTTTCAAAATTTATAGGTGGAGTAATCCCACGCCGAAAAAAGATATAAAGAGAAAGTGATTTATATTAATGATATGACTCATAATTCATTAAATTTAGGATTTTAAGTTGAGATATAATAGTTTAATTAGATATAGACTCAGTTGGATCTAGTCCAATTCCTCCCTAGGCCCTTTCAACTTCAAAATCCATCATTGATGTCAGAGGTAGTTGATATGGATTTGGTCCAAAAGGATTGTTGTTCAGCTGCTTGCATGGAATGCCTGTTTTCTAATCTGAAATTTTTTATGATGCATAGCTTCGAAACAAGTTTACATTTAAGAAGAGATGAGAAGGGAAGTCCTTTAAAAAAATAAAAATGCATTAATGTAAAAGGAAAATAGTTTTAGGAATCCTAAACCTCATATAGAAGCTTAGCTTGACAATAAAAGAATTAGTAAGCTTTCTTAGTTATGGGATTGTCTTTAATCAATCCTGTTCATTATGAGTTATCTAACCATGAGTCCATCCCTTAAGGAAGCAAGATCATGGTTTGTAGTTATATGATACAACCAATAATTCTCTGATGCTTTGTAAGGTTAACTTCCTAATGCTATGTAATGTTACTTGAATTAAATCTTGAGCATTTTGATTTTTCCCCTAAAAATGTATGTTATTTCTCCCCTTAAAAAGAGTATAAGTTTCCTAACTAATTAGAAGTTTGAATGCAATATAGTTACTTTTGTAGAAACTTAATTTGCTCAGCTCATGAAATAAATAATGGCCAAGATGCTAAGAAAAAGTTGAGCTTGCAAACTTGAAGTCATTTGCATTTGCATTAGAATTATGTGAAGTATCAGTAAGTGTAGAGAAAATGGTTAATACTTTTAGGGAGTAAATTACAAAGCTTAGAAAGTATGTTGAAGTGAGCTCCTCTTAGTCTATCCATGATTGCCAACTTAATCCTGATAACTAACTAGAGAACAAAAAAGCATTATTAGGGAACCAAAGTAGCCTCCACCAAGAGACTAATGGTTTGCTAATATTGAATAATTGTAGGCATGACTTGTTGGTTAAAACCTTGGAGCTATAATATGCCCACTCAGGGTTTATCCTTTTCATTTAGATTAAGCTTATAAGTTGAAGCTTTAGCCATAACAATTGCAACTTCCCTAATCCTACGATTTCAATTCCCATAAACTACACTCTATTGAATTTAGCATTAAGGGAACTAATTAGTTATAAAAATTTTATTCCTAACATATTATGCAAGGGGCCTAAGACATTCTAAAAAACCATGCCAAAATGAGGTTCTTTCTCCATATCTAATTATGATCTTAATTATTTGGTTTTCATCCTTCTTAATTTAATAATTTGGTTGAAAGACCAAAGATTTGGATGGCTTACTCTTGATACATTTGAAGCTTTATTTTCTAAATGTATGTGTGAATTTAACCCAAATGGAATGAGTATTAATGAAAAGCTTTCATATTTTCCTTGCTAAGAGCATCTTATTAGCGACCTTCATAAATACTAACCCTAAACCTCCCTCTTTTTTTGGTGTATGGATATCAATCCATTTTACTTTAGCTCCTAAGTGATTCCCTGCTTCTTCAGTCAATAAGAAGTTCTTTAGCATTTTTTTTAATATCCTTTATCAATTTTTGAGGTAAGAATAGATGTGAACATTAATGAATATGCAAAATTTTCAATGATAAGGTGATAAAATGGAGCATTCTATTATAAGAGAGAAAACTCATATTCCGGTGATCAATTATCATGCTAACTGCATCAAAGTGAGTTTGACACTCACCACAAGATACTCTTTTGCCAGATATTAAAATACGTTGGTGCGAAACACCTATGAATTCCGAAAGCAACCTGGATATATATATATTATTTATTGAAAAACCATATAACACGTTGAAAGAACTTAGTGAATCTATGAGTAAATGAACTAAGTTTGGATCTAAACTACTAAAAAGAAGTTGATCATGCACAAAAGTATGATTAAACAACTTTATTTTCTCACAATTGTAATGGTAAAAACTGTGATTTTAGTCTATTTGATCTTAATAGTACTTGATATGTGCTTAATTGATTATGAATTTATTCCATAACACTTAGTGATTATTTATTTGAAAATGTTTAATATACTCACTTTGACTCATATGTGGTTTTAGGCACAATTCGAAAGTGAAAGAGCTAAAATGAGTTGAGAGTAGTATATTTGTGCTGTTTCTGAAGATTTGTACTCACTTGTCTTTATGGAGCAAGAAGAAGATTAAAAGCATGAGAAGACAATAAAATGCTAAGAAATATGAGATATATGTCAAAAATACAAAGAAGATGAAGGATGAAACAAGAAGAAGACAAAAAGAACAAGGAGAAAGGAGTCACGACTGTGCCATTAACTTGTCATATCCTAGAATATTAACTCATGATTGTGATAAGGTTTCTCACGACTGTGAGACACCACTCATAGACCTGAGAAGGTGTGTGACACTCGTGACACACCAAGTCACGGTTGTGACACAATGCCATCTCACCAAAAATCCTATTTTTTCATATAAAAGCAACGTATTGGTGACGGGTGAGGGTTACGAAACTTTTTGGTGTTTTTGGGTGGGAGAAAGAGGAGCTTCAAGAGAAGACGAGAAGAAAGGACAAAGCTCTCAACCTTGAGAGACCCATAAAGAGTTAGCTTTTCGACACCCATTTGGAGATAAAATCAAAGTTGATGAACTCGATTTGGTGTATTTCTCTCTGATTTTGTTATTCTTTAGTTTCTTATGGATTAATTATGTTATATTATGCATATAGATTTGGGTTTTGTGTATGAATGATCATATTATAGTATAGTTCGATTGTTTGTGTATGAACCTATAGCTATAATTTCAATATAATCTGTAATTTTATGTTGATATTCATTTGTAGTGACTAATGGTTCGTAATCATTAGGGATAACATAACCTTGGTTGATTTACCTGAGTGTATATGGTTATTGCTTAGATTGGTCTATTTTCCTAATTTGTAATGTGACTGTCTAATTAAATCTAGACATTGTATCTTAGGTTATTCATTGGCTAGGTTTAATTAACGAGTATCTCTTAATTAAACACAACGTAAGGGAAAATCGAGGTTAATAGAGCTTGTTGTTACTTTATGACCAATAGTTCAAGGAGAGTTAAAAGAACACCAAATCAATGAAATATGTCTAATTGGGTGTAAGTTGAGATTGAACCAAAGAACCAGGTCCCTAACGATTTCATCACTTTCATCATTTTTACATGTTTTCTTTAATTTATTTTCATTAGCTTAGTTTCATTTTTATTTTCTTATTTCAAACCAAACAAACCCACCATAACCTGAAAATTGATTAATTTCTTTTCAAAAGCTAACCAAACACTCTCTGTAGGATCAATATAGACTCACCATTTCTATAGTAGTAGGTCTAATTTATTTTGCATAGTGTTACAATGCGCTATTATCAATTTTGGTGTCGTTGTCAGGGAGTGTAGTGCTTTAGTTTTTGTTTTTGATTTCAATTAATTGTATATATCTGTTTGCAATTTATTTCTTTTCAGTTATTTCTTGATCTTTTCACTTTTTATTTAGTGTTTATGTGTTGAAAAAAATATTTATGGATGGAAGTAATTTTTTCTATGACTCATATTCCTAATCTTATAAGCAAGTTTAGACTGTTAATTAATTGTACATATTTGTTTGCAATTTATTCTTTTCAGTTATTTCTTAATCTTTTCACTTTTTGTTTAGTTTTTATGTGTTGAAAAAATATTCATGGACGGAAGTAATTTTTTTTCTATAACTTATATTCCCAATCTTATAACGAAGTTTAGACTGATCAACCTAACTTTAGTATGGATGAGATAATCAACATAATTACTTCTATGATAGTTTGCAGGACACATAACAATTCCAGTATAGACCAGAAGCTTCTTATCATGACTCAGGTACATCTTTGGAGGATTTGCTTAATATTATAACTGCCAATAATCTTCAATTTCAACAAAATATACAGCAGTTTCAACAGGGTGTATAGCAACTTTAGCAGGATGTATAGTAGTTTCAATAGGAGTATAACAATTACAACAGGAGGAAAGGCAATTTTAGTTTAGGTTCCAAGAATGCAAGAGCCAACAAAACTTAGGTATATCCTTGGAAGAATTAATTAACATTGTTGTTGCTAACACTTTGTTATTTCAACAGGATGTGAAATAGTTCCAACAAAAAACAATGTCTAAGTGGGGAAATAACAATCACATTGAACCACAAAGTGAAGAAGAGCAACCATATCAACCTAAGGTGTACCTAAGGGATGTTAGCATAGAGGCATTACAAAGTGATGAGGAGCTTGAGAATCTTGATTGTACTACTCAAGGAATTGTTTGTGTCGAAGAAGTGGAAAAGAAGCTCAAAGTAGAAAAGGATACATCTTTTAGCTCAAAGGTATACATTGAGTTCCAATTTGTTGTTAAGACAGGCTTTTTACCTTTACCTAGCAAGTTAGAGAAATTAAATGAAAAAGAAAAAGGTGAAGAGACATTCTAGATCTTTCCAGAGAACATGGACCGAGTAAAGATTGAAAATTTGAAGATAACGAATGTGTTGAATATGATGGATTATCAACCAAAACCTTATCCTGAATAACCTCACGTGGAAGTGACTCAAACTGTGACACTAGAAGATCTTAATTTCATCACGTGAGGAGAAAAAATGGAGTTGAGCTAGCGACACTAAACAAAGACACTTCTTTGGAGGCAACCCAAGAGAAGTGAATTTCTTTTCGGTTACTTTTTTGCGGTAGTTAGGATATGCATATGTGTTTTTATATTAGTTTATTTCTTGCTTGTTTTAAGTTTTCAATCAAAATGAGAGAGAGAATGAAACAATCAATCAAACATTTTCTCATTTTCTATTACCTCTAGGATTATATAGTCATGACTAGAGAATTTCATGGAAAACTTAGTAGGCACTTTTACTCTTGTGATTGGTCAACGTGTACTCTCTTTAGAAGAGTAGTGACTAGTGGTAGATAAAGCTAGTGACATTTTAAGCCTTTATAGACTGACACATTTATATCAGTCTCATTGTCTTTGCTTATGTGTGACCTTCATGACATGTATATCCTAACTTTGCTTTGATTTTCTGTTTAAGACCACATTTTTATCACATGCATTAACATGGAATGATTAGGAATTCTTTGCTTTTCCGAACTACATTAGCCAAATCGCCTACCCATTATATGATTTCCTTTTGATAAGCCCCCTTGAGCTTTATTTGCCTTTTCTTTGTCTACTAACCATATTACATGCTTAAAACCTAACCAAATGTCCTTTCCATGTCCTAAAGCTAGTGGAACATTTATTGATTGTTGAGTTTGTGGATGTATAAAAGTCTAAATGTGGGGGTATACATATGTATGGGTTGGTTATAATGTTGGGATTTCAATTTATGTCATATCATTGAAATTTTCATTTTAATGTAGTTTTTTTCAATGTTTATATGAAAAAAGGGAAAGAAAGGAAGAAAAAAGAGAAAAGAAAAGAAAAATGAAAAGAAAGAAAAAGTTTAAATAAAAGTATCAAGGAGGAATTGCATATGTGTTGCAAAGTTCTTTATGAGTAATCTTTCCTCCTTAAGTTGTATTAAATGGGTTATTTGAGTATGTCGGATATGAGGTGAACGTTGCTTTCATTGATCCCTCCCTATGGTTACAAAGTCTTGTTTATAATTAACTTTTGTGAGTGATTTATGCTTCATGTGGTTTGTGTGTGAGAGCTCAAGTTTGAGCTGTGAAACATTGTTTTTGCATTCATCATAATTGATATACAAAATTGTGATTGAATGTTGATTTTTGCACTTGATGTCACATTGAATGTTACTTTTGTTTCACTAGCTTTAATGACTTTCATGCTACTTGAACCAAATACATCTCACCTTACCCTTGCCCACATTACAAGCTTAAAAAGTACTTTGATCCATTATTTTGCATGTGAACCTTAGTGGTGGAGAAGTGAAATGATAAGCAAAGTTTTGGAATGTCTTGATTGTGAATGGTGTTGAGTGTACCCGAGAATATACCTTCTTTAAACATATTTTCCAAGTCTACCATTAGATTGCTCAATTTTTTAAAGGTATTGTATGTTGATTGATCATGATTAGAAGCATTGATTGTTAAATTCTTGCTATGAATTTTGAAAGTCATGCATCTTTTCTTATAATTATGTATTCTTGGAACGTATGGGACATGAGTCAATGTTTTGGGTCTATGATCTTAATTTTGATGTTTTTCCAAGGAAGGTCAAAAGCTAAGTATGATGGAAATTTATATGTGCTTAATTGATTATGAATTTATTTGATAAGACTTAGTGATTATTGCTATAAAAATGCTTAAGATACTAACTTTGACTCATATGTAATTTTAGGAACAATTCGGAAGTGAAAGAGATAAAGTGAGTCAAAAGCACTATATCTGAGTTATTTTTTGAAGAATCATACACACTTGTCTTTATGGAGTAATAAGAAGAAGATTAAAAGAAAGAGAAGATAAGAAAATTCCAAGAATGATGAGACATATACTGAAAATGCAAAGAAGATGAAGGATGGAGTAAGAAGAAGACAAAAAGAACAAGGAGGAAGGAGTCACGCCTATGCTATGCCATTAGCTTGTCACAATTGTGAGTATTGGCTCATGGATGTGACAAGGCGTCTTATAGCCGTGAGAAGGTGTGTCAAACCCGTACACACCAAGTCATAAGTGTGACACAATGCCACCTTACCAAAAACCTTATTTTTTCCGTATAAAAGCAACGTATTGGTGACGAACGAGGGTTATGAAAGTTTTTAGTGTTTTCAGCTTGGAGAAAGAGGGAGCTTTGAGAGAAGATGAGAAGAAGGGGAAAAGTTCTCAACTTTGAAAGACCCATAAAGATCTAACTTCCCGACGCTAGTTCAAAAGTGACATCAACGCTGACGAACCCGATTAAATGTATTCCTTACTAAGTTTGTTGTTCTTTCTCTTCTTATAGATTGATTGTGTTATCCTATGCATGTGGATTTGGGTCTTGTATGTGAATGATCATATTATCATATAGTTCGAATGTTTGTGTATGAACCTATAGCTAGAATTTCAATATAATCTGTAATTGTTATGTTGAGATTCATTTGTAGCAACTAATGGTTTGTAATCATTAGGGATAACATAACTTAGGTTGAATGACTTGAGCATATGCAGTTGTTGCTTAGATTGGTTTGTTTTCCTAATTCACAATGTAGCTATCCAATTAAATCTAGAGATCGTATCTTAGGTTATTCAGTGGCTAAGTTTAATTAACGAGCGTGTCTTAATTAAACACAACCTAAGGAAAAATTGGGGTTAACAAAACTTGTTGTTAATTTACAACCAATAGTTCAAGGACAGGTAAAAGAACAACAAATCAATGAAATATGTCTAATTGGATGTAGGCTTAGATTGAATCAAAGAACCAGATCCCTACCAATTTCATCACTTTCATCATTTTTGCATGTTTTTTAAAAGTTGTTTTCATTAACTTAGTTTCATTTTTATTTTTTATTTCCAACCATATAACCCCTCATAACCTAAAGATTCATTTAAAAAGCTAATCGAATACTTCATATGGGATCGACCTAGACTTACCACTGCTATCGTAGTGGGTTTAGTTTATTTTTTGTAGCATTATAACACGCTACTATCAGTACTTTAATGTATAATGAGAATAGGTAAGGAGAGATATGATCTCTTTGACATAGTCATTTAGCTCCTTAAAAAAAGAGTAAGTGGGATCTCATTGAACAAAATAGAGAAGGAAGTTATGCATATACAACTTTAGATCATCCATCTAACAAACTGATTAGGGAAACCAAATGTAAATAGAAAGTCCAATATGAATCTCCCTTTCATTGAATAGAAAGCTTTGTTGAAGCTATCTTTATGGAGCAACTCCTTAACAATTTCATACTTTTGTATCCCTTAAAAAGTTTTTGAATTAGGAGTAAGTTGTTTCCAATGCTCTTGCCTTTATAAGTTGACCTTGGCTTATATTAATGAGACTTTCCAATGTATCTCTTATTAGCTAGCATTTTTAAATAAATTTATAAATGCAATTGCATTATAAAATGGACCTATTATCATTTAAGGAAATAGGGTTAAGTCTTCTGGGAGTAAGGCCCACAAATTTCTAGTTTAATTCCTTAAACGTAAAGTTTAATGAGAAAAGTTCCAAGGTCATATTGTCGATCATATTTACTATCAAATGATAAGTTCTCTAAAAGAAGAAGGCAATGAAGACATTTAGCCTTGGAGTCTTATTAAGATTGAGGCTAAACAATACTTATTTAACATTCAAAGCACTAAAATTCTAGTAAGAGATTCCTTTTGATCTTGGGAAAGTGAATTATGAATGAAAGATCTAAGTTCTTGCACAATAAAGCTAACTTAAGTGGAGGCTCCTATTGATTTCATCTAAAATTAGCTCTTTGACATTTAAATTTCTTTTTAACTTTCTTTAAACCAATTCACTCTAGCCATTTATTTTACCAAAGAGTGATGATTATCTAATTCCTGTGAGTAAGCATCAAGAGTTTGCTTTCGTTGAATTAAGAGAGGAATTTATGGGAAAGAGATAGGTCTAAGATTAGATAAGAGTTAAGGATTATCTGGCTTTGAAGATTGCAAATGAAGTGTTCTTGATCCTATTAAAGTTCAAAATTTGAGCTTCAATTTGACATTTAAATCATAATTTTAATTGATTTATAACCATTTACTTGAATCTTTAAGCCTCTTACTACTGCATCCTTAAACCCCTCGATATTGGTTAAGAAGTTATTGCATCTAAAAAATAATTTCATTAGGGTAATATTTGTTCCAAAAATTAACTCGATAGGAGTATGATCAGAGCAAAAGGATGGTTAAAATGAGTTATATCATATTTGTATTTTGAAAGTAGCAATGGATTGACTATTGCATGATCTGATTTCCTTACAACCAACCACCTATTCTTCTATCTGATGTTCCATATATATTGGCTCCATTAAAGTTTCTATGAGCTAAATAGAGCATAAGCAGTTTAACATGTTATCATTCCTTCTTTTACTACATAGTATTTCTCTCTTAGAATCTTATGAATATAGGATGTAAGCAAAGTCCCAAGCTACTAACTGTTGCTTATTAATAGATTTCCCTAATGATTTTAAATCATTCCATGGTAAAATTCTTTGAAATTCATCATTGGTAGCATATACAAAAGTTATCTCCATACTTTCAGCTTCCATACTAACCATTGGATGAATAAAATTATTAAAAGCCAACTGTTGGAGGACTTTAACTTTGTTAGGATCATAACCTACTATAATGACACAATTGGTGAATATAAATTATCTTCTAATTCTTCCTAAATATTCTCATAGAGTGTTAAAGCTTGCTAAGCTTGATCTTTTTCTTTAAGAGACCTACAATAGTGAACCCTTTGCTTTATGTTCAACTTCTAGTTTAACTTCAATGGCATTCTCTTCTATGCATGTTTTCATTAAGTTACTATTTATGGTATTATCAGCCTTGTGTACCTATAATAAGGCACAATCCAAAGGTGGTAACTTTAAAATCTCCTTTGGTTCCTTATTTGAGTTATATATACCAGGAGAAAATTTTTATACTTTTTGAGCTATGTCAACCTTATTCTCTGAAATAAACAATTCATAAAAATTTCATAATTAAATTCATACAAAATCACTCTATGACCCCCTAAAGATTCAATTTCACATGAAAATTTCCCAAATAACTAAAAAATCTTTAGAAAATTTGAATTCAATATGTAAAATAGCCTAAACAATTTTAACTGAACCGCTTAAACTCCTTTAATCACATGGGCCATCCCAAATAACTTCCCAAAACCCATAATAAGGATTCTTGCACCTATTTTTCCTAAAACTTATTCAATAATTTAAGAATAATAGAAATAAAGCATAAAACAAACCTTAAAATTTTGAAGTTTTGAGAAAAATAAGTTGAAGATTAATTGTTCACAAAAGGGGGAAGTGTGGGAAGCATCACCCAGGGGAGAGAAATAAAATGGAAAGTGAAAAAGTGTTTATGGGTGGTAGGGTAGGGAGCAATTTTAAAAAAATTTGCTCAACATAGGTAGCAACCTAGGCGTGTAACTACCTCGTGTTGAACCTTTTGGAGTTTAATTTTTAAAGAATACAAGCCTATCAGGCTTTAACATTAGTTTGTTAGTGGTTATGCCAGATTCTGGCTGAACTGAACGTTGCCGTTATGCTCCATGTGATCGGCTGCCTTATGTATTAGCTTCAACGTCAAGATACCTGCAAAACAAGGAAGGCACGTCGGGAATTGTGTCCCGATTGGCCCCTCCGACGCTCAAGTAAGGTTTTTTGGTGAAGGTAGGTCTGCTATAATCAGAGAGAATTGGGGTTGTGATTGCGTACCTCTGTTATGGGAGGATTATACCTTATATATGGGATGGATGCTAGGGTTAGGTCTTTACGTGTGCATGGGGGTCTCTCTCATGCGGACGGGCTGAGAAGAGCATGGATTGGGCTTGGGCTTGACATAGCCATTAGGTAGGAGAGGATCTTTGAAGAATGGACCGATCGGCCCACGAGTAGTTTTGACTGGATCCAGGCCCGACACGGCCGACCCGACCATAAGCCCCCCTACTCCTCGAGTCTGAGAGAAGAGAAGGGTCGGAGGAGTATATAAAGGTTTTGTAGCTCGTACGTGGGACGGTTCGCAACTGGGGCGATCGGTCGCTCATCGAGGCGTAGCTCGTCAGTAGGAGAGCTTATGAAGTGGTTAATCGGTCGGGTATTGCCGTTGTGGCTTGGTCATGGGACAGCTCGGGCAGTCCCGATCGATCAGATGCCGACGGATTATGCGTGACTGCTCGGATACCGACCAGTTGTGCGTAATTGCTCGGATGTCGACCGGTTATGCGTAATTGCTCGGATGCTGACCGGTTGACTGAGTGCCCCAACTGATCGGCCTCGGCACTTATTGCGTGGCGATTCATCAATGAAACAGATCGGTGGTTATCATTGGTGGCGTCAGAGCATTTATTATAGACGACGCGTCTTTGTCGATGACTTTCAGAATCTGAAACGTATCGTCCTCATAACCGTCGTACAGCTATCATGTGTGTCCTTGCAACTGTACGCGCCGCTCCGATTTTGAATAACCCTGATTCTCCTTGGTTCGGATTCTGCCGCCTGTCCGAGCCTGCTCGGATTTTCTCTGCATGTCGAGCTTTGATTGAATGTTCGTTCTACCGACCCTCTATAAGTATTCAGAGTCGATGAGTTGCGGCATTTTTTACCTTTTGCCTTCGTTCTCCAGCTTACGCTTTGCTTTCACTTGCTCTTTATCGCTCACGGTTCCCAAAATTTCTTTTACTCCGCCGCCCGATTTCCCATTTCTAATCTCTAAATAGGTACGCCCTTTTCTTCGTTCCTTTTCATTCCTTTTCTTGGTAAGCATGTCGACGGGTAGTTCCAGAAGTATGGTAGGAGGTATCGAGGAAGTGTCGACGAAAGAAAGGAAGGACGGGTTGGTTGTGGAGTCGCCGCCGAGAGGTGAGTCGAAGATGAGGTTGGGAGAACTGCAGCGGCTGATCATTAGGTGTAACATTCCTACATCCTGGGGGCCTAGGCTGGCTATCGGCAACGAACAAATCTTCAACAATCTGAGTGGGTATTTTGCTATTTCTGAGAGTTTTTTCTCGGTTGGCGGCATGAGGCTTCCATGCGCCCCGATTATTGACGAGGTGTGTATCGCCTATCAGCTGATGCCGAGTCAGATCCCTCCGAATGGCTGGAGGTTTATTGGTGGTTTGGCCCTGCTATGCCATCATTTCGGTTGCCCTTTGTCAGTTGACATCCTCTGCCATTTCTTAAGAATGGGTCAGAGCTCCATAATTGAAATGGGATTCCTCATTTTAGTACAGGATGCCCGATATCGCCGGATGGAACTCCCGGAAAGTCACTTCTTGGCGTCTGAAGTACTTCTTTGAAGCCCCAGATCCTCCTTCAAGCTCGATCAGAGGTACCTCTAACCGAAAGCGATGGAATGACGTGTCGACCATGTCTCTTAGTAGAGAGGAGTGGGAGGTGGTCGGTCGTATAAAAGAGCTCGGCAGATACGACTTTACTCGGCTCATTCAGGGATACTTCGGGGGAGTCTCGGCCAGTTCTTTTCTCATTGACCCCCCACCACGAATTAGCGGACTAAGAGAGGAAACCGCCCCGTCCGGTTGACTCCTCATGATTGAGCTAATTGTTGTATTTTTTAGTATTGGTCTTACCTTCTAACTTAATTTATCGTTGTGCAGCCATGGTGAAGATGGGAGATGGTCCTGCCCGAACTTCCAAGTCAAAGAAGCAGGCCGTTCAGAAGAAGAAGGGGAAAGAGGCGGAGACTAGTGAGGTTGTGGCTCTGTCTGTGGGGTTGGGCTCCTCCGCAGTGTCGATGGGTGTTCCACCTGCCGGGGACCGTCCTGCTGATTCGGTGTCATTGCCGACAGCTTGGTCGGCCGGGGCTGTAGTTCAGGTAGAGGAGGAGGAGGAGGAGGATGCGGGGCCTCCTCTTAAGAGGAAGATATTGGTTCGGCTGGGTGATCTACCGTCCAGCCCGATAAGTCGAAATGAGCAGGAAGGAGAAGAAAGGCAAGGAAAGGTGCAAGTCGCAAACCACAGGCGGGGAGTCCGCCTCAAGTTGGCTAAGGATGCCACGATCGGGATCTCGAGGTGTCCGTTACATTGCCGAGAGGATTACTCCCCCTGTGGACGAGCAAATCATGGACAAGAGGAGTAACCTGGAGTTAGGATCTCAGCTCGTTCGTCTCGGTGTGCGGAGTACGACGATGTCTTTCGCAGTGCTGTAGCGTTTGGAGACTCTGGACCAGGAAGTCCAGGACCTCCATGATCAGGTGAAGGCTTTGAAGGGCGAGCTTTCGGAGGTAAAGGAGGAAGAGACCTCCTCCAGGCTAAAAACGCGTCCTTGGAAGAGGAGAAGAAGTCCCAGGAGGGGGAGATGGGCGCTTTGTTAACTCGACTGGCCAAAGGGGAGGAGGAGAGGGACGAACTGAAGAAAACGATGAGGGCGGAGCGGGAGCTTAACAAGAAATACCGCCAAGATTGCCATTCCGCAGTGGAAGGTAGAAATAGAGTCGAGAACACCGTGCAGAAGGTGCGGTGCGGTGCTCTGTTAGGAAGCAGCGGATTGAGGCAATTAAGCGATGGAAGAGGCGGTTTCTGTACGAGGAGAGTTTAGAGCTCGCCTGTGACATAACCCTCTCGATTCTGAGGAGGGGCCACGAGCTCTACACTCCTGAGGGGTCGATGTGCCCTTCATTCGAGGATTATGCTGAGCCGCTTCTTCCTGCAGCTCTTGGGCTTTCTTTGGAGGAGGTCAGGGAGAAGGCTGAGGGGTCGATGAGCGTCATTCCGGATGAAGAGTTGGATTTCAGCTCCGAAGAAGAGCTTCCTTATGAAGATATTCCTCCGGTTGCTTCCCCGGTTCCTGCTCCTGCTCCCATTGTGTCGCTCCCTTCCGAGGCTTCTCCTGGGCATCTGCCTCTCTCCGAGGCTTCTCCTGCTCCCCCGGTCGTTCAACCCTCCCCCTCTGTTGATTTTTAAAGCTCACCTGGCCGGGCTTGTGGCTAGGGCTGATTCGAGAAATGAACTTGCCTTTCATTTTCTCAATTCTTCCATGTTTATATTCTTTATTTTCGATCCGTAGTAGAATTTAGCAAAGTCGTTCATGGCCAACCAGCATTGAGATCGATCTGTGGTTGAGGCCGAGCTGTAGTCCCAAGGATCCTGTCTTGGCGACCCAGCCGATCGATGGCAAAGTCGATCGATGGTTCCGAGGATCGTCTTGGTAACCTGGTCGATCCGTCGGACGAGGTCGAGCTATGGTCCCAAGGATCTTGCCTTGGCGACCGACTGACCGTAGTGATCGATGGTTCCGAGGATCGTCTCGATAACCTGGTCGATCTGTCGGGCGAGGCCGAGCTATGGTCCCAAGGATCTTGCCTTGGCGACCGACCGACCGTAGTCGATCTATGGAGATATCGAGGGAGGGTCCCAAGGATCTTGTCTTGGTGACCCGACCGACCATAGTCGATCTATGGAGATGGCGAGCGAGGGTCCCAAGGATCTTGTCTTGGCGAACCGACCGACCGTAGTTGATCTATGGAGATATCGAGTGAGGGTCCCAAGGATCTTGTCTTGGCGACCCGACCGACCGTAGTCGATCTATGGAGATGGCGAGCGAGGGTCCCAAGGATCTTGTCTTGGTGACCTGGCTGAGCAATAGGCGAGGGCGATCAATGGTCCCGAGAATCTTGTCTCGGCGACCTGGTCGATCGATAGTCGATCTATGGAGATGGCGAGCGATGGCGAGCGAGGGTCCCAAGAATCTTGTCTTGACGACCCGACCGAGCAATAGGAGAGGGCGATCGATGGTCCCGAGGATCTTGTCTCGACAACTTGGTCGATCGATAGTCGATCTATGGAGATGGAGAGCGAGGGTCCCAAGGATCTTGTCTTGGCGACCCGACCGACCGTAGTCGATCTATGGAGATGGCAAACGAGGGTTGATGGGATTTTCTACTCTTTGCCAGATATAATAGAGCTTTTCATTACCAAGAAATCTGAAAGTCCCTTTATTTATGATAATGAAGGCGTGGGCCGTTAAAAAACCTGTCTGGCAGGGACAGGAAAAAGGTTCCCATGTGTTGTATACAAAAAAGGTAATAACCAAAGACTAACTAAAATAGAACTTATCTATTGGTAGAGCGCCTTCAAGTTTCAAGAGCGGCCTCCCTTTCTGTCTTCACTGAGGAGAACGAGTTCCGCTCTGCGGGCTTCATCATTTCGTCCTTCTTCATTGCCCGACATCCTCTGATTATAATTCATCCTATCCATCTCCTCGTCGGTCCTCACATCAAAAGAGCTCGCCAGGACCACTGCCCCGTCTAATGTTTTCGTTTCTGCTAGATAGCACTCCCTTGCGATTCTCTGATGACCCCTGATAGTACCGATTCTATGAGGCGTTGGGAATTTAATCGCTTGGTAGTAGGGAGAGACGAAAGCTCTAAGGGCGCTCTGGGTAGCTCGTCCGATTATTGCATTGTATGTCCCTTGAAACTTCACGACTAGGAACTCGACATCCCTTTCTATTTGACTCGGCTTTTGCCCGAACTTCACTTTTAAAAAGACTCGGGCAAACGGGTAGGCCGATGCTCCAGTTACTCCTTTAATGGGTCCGTCTATAGGCAAAAGTCGATCTTCAGGTATCTTCATCTGCTTAAAGGCCTCATAATACAACAAGTCGACCGAGCTGCCCGTATCAATCATCACCCGTTTCACCTCATAGCCGTCCATATTCAGATTTACAAAGAGGGCGTCATCATGAGGGTAGCTTACTCCATCAAGGTCAGACTCGTCGAACGATATCATTCCGTCGCTCTCCTTCGGCCTTTTGGTTGATGAATCTCTGTCGACCTGCTTGGCATATCTTTTCCTCCCTTTAGCAGTGGATCCCCCCGCTGCGTTTTCACCGAATATCATGTTGATGACCCCAGTCGGTCGGTCACCTTGTTGCCCGGCATTTCTGTCATCTCTTTCCCTTGATCGCTCTCTCTCTTCGCGTCGATTATCTGCATTTGCATTCTAACTTCCTCCGTCATTTCTATAATCCCGTCTCCAATTCTGTCGTCTATAATCGTGTCGACCGCTCTTATGCTCGTTATCTCGGTCGACATTTCGCGCGTGCTTCACAAATCGGCCTAACCTTCCTCTTTGTATGAGGAATTCGATTTCTTTTTTCAACTGCCAACAATCCTCCGTATCATGACCGACCTCTTTGTGGAAACGACAATATACGTTGGGGTTCCTATCCTTGTAGGGAGTCTTCATTTTGTCAGGTTCTCGGATAGTTTCCCTATCCGCTCTCATGGCCGCCAATACTTCCGCATATCACCTGTTGAGCGGGGTGAAGTCTTGGTGATGCCACTGCCGACCGTTCGGCTTTCTCCAGATCGACTGATCCCTCTGTCTCTTGTGAGACTCATATGTTCTACCACTCGTCCCGCGGTCATCTGCCTTGCGTTTTGTATTCTTTAATACTTCTTCGAGCTGAATATACTTATCTACCCGATGTCTGACCTCTTGAATAGATCGGGGCTAATCGAGGGCTAATGACTTCTTAAATTCCTCATCCCTCGTGTTGCTCATAAGCGCGGCCAACATGGACAAGCAAGTGAGGTCAGGGACCTCGACCGCTTCGTTATTGAACCGAGTGATGAATTCTCGCAAGCTTTCATTCCTTCCTTGGGTAAGTTGCATTACCTCCAAAGCTGTCTTTTGTGGCCGCTTGTTGGTGGCGAATTGGTTCAGGAACAATAACCTGAAATCTTCAAAGCAGGTGATACAGCTCGGGGGCAAGCTGTTGAACCATCACCGAGCTGCTTCTTGGAAGGCCGTGCAGAAAGCCTTGCACTGGATGGCGTCTGGAATGCAATGTAGACTCATCATGGACTGGAAGTGCTGCAGGTAGTCTAGGGGGTCGGTCTTTCCAGTGTATTTTTCAGGGGTCGGTATTTTGGTGCTGGGCGCCGGGAGGCTATCCAAGATTTCCAGAGTGAAAGGAGAGTTGTACTGAGCTGTCAGGTGATCTGGGCGGAAGCTCATAGCTGCATTAATTCGATCATCCACGATTTTCTCCAGGGCTTCAGTTGGGTGGTGACCGGTCATCATGCTAGTCCGTCGTGCGGCTTGTCACGCAGACGGCTGCTGTTGTGCTGGCTGAGATTGCAAAATCTGGCTAATCAACAGATCATTCGCCTCCTCAATCTACTTTCGGGTGAGGGAGGTGTGTGTAGGCAGGAGAGGATCTGCATCCGATCGGTGTTGGAAATTCGGACGCGTATTACCCGCAGCGCTATCCTCCACAGCCACGCTCTGTTCTTCTTGTTCCAAGGTTTGAGGTTGTGGCTGATCGTTAGGATTTGAGGATTCCGTGCGGGAAACATGTGGTGCAGATGGCAGAGTCGTAGGTAGCTGCAAACCTATGCGTTGCATTGCCAGAGCCGCGACAACGGCTATATCAGGGTTCGTCGCCGCCTTTACCGACCGATGTGAAGCCGGACGTGGTGCCCGGAAGTCGGGCCCCACGGTGGGCGCCATTTGGTTCTGCCGGATTCTGGCTGAACTGAACATTGCCGTTATGCTCCATGTGATCGGCTGCCTTCTGTATTAGCTTCAACGTCAAGATACCTGCAAAACAAGGAAGGCACGTCGGGGGTTGTGTCCCGATTGGGCCCTCCGACGCTCAAGTAAGGTTTTTTGGTGAAGGTAGGTTTGCTATAATAAGAGAGAATTGGGGTTGTGATTGCGTACCACTGTTATGGGAGAATTATACCTTATATATGGGATGGATGCTAGGGTTAGGTCTTTACGTGTGCATGGGGGTCTCTCTCATGCGGACGGGCTGAGAAGAGCATGGATTGGGCTTGGGCTTGACATAGCCATTAGGTAGGAGATGATCTTTGAAGAATGGACCGATTGGCCCACGACTGTCCAACACGGCCAACCCGACCAGTTGGGATTTAAGATGGGTGTCTTCAAAAGAAGTGTTATGACTTGTTTGAACATGGGCTAGAACACAGGCATTTATCTGGACCATGTTAAAACAAAAACAAGATAAGTCCTAATACACCCATGTTGACACTAAATTAAGATACTTGAAATCTACACGATAGCTAACATCGGTGTGTTACTGGATTTCTATCTTTTTATAACTTTTTAGTTTTTACAAAACAAGGAAAAGAAGACAGAACTCAACATAAACACAAACATGGGCATGTTTATGGCCATGTATCTTTCTAAAAAACTTTCGTAGTTTTGGTAATATAGGCATGTAGGTAACTTATAGTGATTTTTCAGTAACATGGGCATGTTGGTGCCCCTATATCTTTTTATAACCTTTTGGGGCCAAGACAAAAAGTAACACTATATAACCATAAGCCAAGCAAAAATTATGTACTAAACCATAAAATTAACATAGGGATAAATGAAACTATGGAAAAAAAACCCAAAAACTTCTAATAAAAACTAATTGAAACAAAATTTCCAATAAAAACTTAAGTTGCCTCCTAAAAAGTTATTGTTTAACATTATTAGTTTGACTTTCTCAATTCAAATTAATCTAGAATTTTATTTTAGAGATTAAACTCCTTTATAGCATGCTTGTCAAAATCCCCTTCAAGTTAATACGTTAACCAATGGACATTTACCTGAAATGTACCATTTTTTTAATGGCTTATCTCTATGGAGCCATAAGGAAAAACTCTTTTAACTATAAAGGGTCCATACCATCTGGACTTTAGCTTATCTAGGAACAATTTAAGTCAGGAGTTGTATAAGGAAGCTTAATATCACCCCCAACCCCCAGTTGAATTGCTTGGCTTGCTTAATCTTTCCCTTATGATACATTTTGGACCATTCCTTTTATAGTTTCAAATTTTTTAAGCCATCATATGCTATTCTTTAAACTCGTTCGTTTGGAGTCCCCTCTTCTCAACTATACGATTGAGATTAAAGTTAATTAACATAATTTCCAAATAGGCTTTATGTTCAAGTTTAACAGGGACAATGACATGTTTTTTCGTACACTATCTTATAAGGCATAGTGCATATTGGTGTCTTAAATTCCATTCTATATGCCCAAAAAGCATTATCTAACTTATCAGACCAATCTTTCCTAAGATGTTATATTGTCTTTTCTAAAATTCATTTTAATTCTCTATTAACTACTTCCACTTGGTCACTAGTTTAATGGTGATAAGGGATTGCAACTTTATATGTAACTCCATATTTCTTAAGAACTTTTTCAAATTGGGCATTATAACAATAATTTCCCTTGTCACTAATATAATCACATTCGATGTGCCAAATCAAGAAAATAAATTTTTAAAAAACTATGCTACATCCCTAGAATCATTTGTAAGTAAAACCTAAACTCTATTTAAAACATAATTGATAATTGCTAAGATGTATATATTTCCACTAGAAATCATAAATGGACCCATAAAATTAATACCTTAAACAACAAATAAATCATAGACCATAATAGAATTTTGAGGGATTTCATTTTATTGAGAAATATTCCCTATCTGTTGGCAATTATTACAAAGTTAAACATACCTTTGGGCATCTTTAAATAGTGTAGGCCAATACAAACCTAATTAAAGAAAATTTTTGGCCATTTTATTCATAAGATAATGCCCTTCAGCTGGATTAGTATAACAGTGCCCTAAAATCTTCCATTCTTTAATTTTAGAAATGCATCTTTAAACTACCTCATCTACACAAACCTTAAATAAATAGGAGTCTTCCCAACCCACTTACGGGGTAGCCTAGCGGTAGAAAGGGGGAGAGGATTGTGAGAGGTTGTGGGTTCGAACCTTGGGTGGAGCAGCTTCTATTTGAAGTGATGTAATCCTCCTGGTGATGACGACCTATCCTTGATGTAGGTACCTCTGATATTGACTAGGATCAGACCCGAATTTACCTATCTATGAGTCTGAGTGGGTGACTCATAGGTTCCAGGTAGTCGGACCAAGCCCGAACCCTGAGTTATAAAAAAAAGGAGTCTTCCCAAATATAATTATTCAATTCAAAGAAGAATTTCTTCTTTTTCTAATGAGAAATCCCCTTAGGAAGAATCCTAGTAACCAAATAGTTAGCAATATTAGCAAACCATAGAAGTTTAGGCACATTAACCTTTTTGAGATTGTATAAGTGCTCTTCAAAGAACGCATCATTGATTTTGTGTTCTCCAAGACTCTCTAAATTTATATTCTCCAAACGTGGTAGATGGTATGCCACAAAGTCAACTCCCTTTTAATCGTTAATCTCCAACTCAAAACCCTACAATATTAAAATCCATCTAACTAATCTTGACTTTGCATCTGACTTATTCAACAAATATTTTAATTAGAGTGACCATTATAGATGATAACTTTGGAAAAATTCAAATAAGATCTAAATTTATCAAATGTAAAAACCAGTTGTAATATTTTTTTCATATGATTGTGTAGTTCTGTTAAGCATCTGTCAAAGTCATGTTAGCATAGTATATAGGTTCAATGTACTTTTCCTTCCTCCGTCTAAGAACTAGACCTACCAAAAATCACTTGTATCATACATTAGTTTAAATCTTGAGCATATCTTTCTTAAGCATGCTTTCCTTAAGCAACTTGGTTAAAGGCCTAACAATTTTAGGAAAGCCCTTAATAACCTTTTTATACCATCTAAGGGTCTTCAATAACTTTTCTTTATGGTCTTTCTTTAAATCTAATGTTTTAATTACCAGTAGTTTTGAATCTTTCTCTAAAAATGCATATTCTAGATGGTCTGACAATTTCTTCAATTCCACGCTGGTGGATCTTCAATAGAGGGTTTGTTAGCTTCAATATAGGCTATTTGCTCCACTCTTATGAAGATTCATCAAATATGAAACTTGTGTTTATTTTCTTATTGTATAAATGGAATCCATATCTATAAATTCTAAAATCCTTTCAAATTAATGGTATAACTATAAGACAATTTGTTGTCATAATTCACATCATATCTTAATAAATGTAATCCTAGGGAAAATATAAGTTATTATTGTAATTTATATTTAAAATAAATGGATTTTATACATTTATGACATGGAAAATAAACTACCCTACCTATATAATATATTTATCATAATTTTTATATTTAGAGTCAAAATTAGTAATTTTCATATATAATCATGGGATGTTTGAAACAAAGATGTAGTTTTAAATAAAGCCAATTAACCCATAAATGCAATTTCTTCAAGGAAATTCCCACTAATTAAGTAAAAACAAGTAAACTTGGTATTACCTCTCGTATTAGTCAATAGTCACACCTAATAGCATTATGAAAGCTACTAAGTGCCTGTTTGGATGGCCTTACATCAGTAGAGCTTTTAGCAGTAGAGGTTTTGCTAATAGAGCTTTTCTAAGAAGTCAGTTGATTGCTTGACTGTTATTTAAAAAAGCGCTTTTTTGAAAAAGTTTCATACAATAGACTGTTTGGTAACATAAAAATAAAATACACTTTCAATTTTAACTATATTTTATTTCGTAATAAAAATTATTTATGCATATAATATTATTTAAAATATGTTAAAATATGCAAAGTACAATATATTAATTATTATATAATTTTAATCATATAAAATATAAATAAAATATATCTAACCAAATCTTTTATATGGATTATAATATAAATAAAACTAATATAAAAATAAATATTAAAGCATATAAAAAGTCAAATAATATTATATAAATCTCAAAATAAATGTGAAGATGTATTTGTGGGTGTTGTGGGAATTATGTAAAACATAAAGATAAAAGGAACTAAAAATAAGTTCATTAATTGATCTGAAAAATCTACCTAAAAAAGTATTTTTTTTTTAAAGTTCCAAATTTGAACTTCTCAAAAAACTGTATTTCAGCTTTCAAAAAAAGTCATTTCTATGACAAAAGTGCTTTTGAATTTTACAGTCAAACATTCAGTTTTCTTAAAAACAGTTTTTGCGGTTGAAAAAAGTACTTATTCATTCTCCAAAAGCTGAATCAAACAGGCTCTAAAGAATGATGGCCTTTAATAAATAGATCCTTAACATATAAACATTATAATTCATAACAATATATATAAACATTAAAATTGATTAACTAAATTAATGCAAATATTCATACCTATAAGAAATGTGAACAGATGTGCTACCAAAGATTAATTAATACTATTAGAGCTCAGACAATACTTAAAATACAAATATAAGAAATATGAAATGTATTAAAACCAATTTAGATCACGATGGTATTAATATAATTTGAATATGTTAATCATCGATTAAATTATACCGATTTTAAGAATGATTATAATTCACATTAATTTATCGGGTTTATCATTGATTCTATTATAACATTAATTTATGGTACAAGTTTATTTTTATGCATAATTTTATGTGCACAAAATTTAGAACCACAAAATTTAGAAAACATATTAAAGATTAAAAAACGTGGTAAATAAATTATCACAACAAGTATTATTTATTGGGAAACTGTAATATCGACCAGTATATACATTACAGAAAAACGTAAACTAGCTCGGATACTTACAAATTTTCTCGAGTATCACAAAATTAATAAAGCAAAAAGTAATGATGAGAAAGCATTAAATCGTATACTACGATTTGCAACCAAAACCTATATGTGGCCCCAAAACTTTTCTCCCGACTCCTCGTATAAATTCGTACGTAGTGGTTTTTCTCAAACTATTACCATATTGTTCTGAGTGAAATCATTTGCTCGATGTCGGCATCTTCTAAAAAGCCAACTGAAGCGGCAGTCATGGAGTTTCCCCAAAAGAGAACGAGGATACCATTTCAGTCCTATAACCATTGTCGTGATGCTTATAGAACTGTTAAAACTGTCCCCCCTACTCTACCTTATCTTCCTCACGAACTTCTCGAGCATATTTTCTCCTACTTGCCTCTTAGAAACGCTAGGGAACTCGCAGTCCTGGCAAAAAGATTCAGGAAGACATGGGCTCTAAGCAGAAACCTTTGTTTCGAACGAGTGTTTGGCAGGTATCATCAACTTCACAAGTTTATAGCATTTGTTAACAATAGTTTTGAGTCTCATGCAGGGCCAAAGATAGATAGACTTCGACTGAATTTCGATCCATCTGGAAGGAATGAATTGATTCATAGGTGGCTCGCAGTAGCCGTTACAAAGGGTGTGGAAGAGCTTGATTTGGATTTCTATCCAGCAGATGTACCCTTTAACCTTCCTGTTGAGTTCATTGATGTCGAGTCCCTGAAAATACTTCGGCTTAATTTTTGTCAGCTGGTTACTTATCCACTCAAGTTCAACCATTTGAGTCTCTTGAAGACAATTGTCCTTAGGAGGATGATCATAAATTCAAAACTCATTGATGCGTTATTTTCGGCTTGCTTGCTTCTTGGGAGCTTGGATTTGGGCTCTTGTCTGGGAGCTTCGAGACTCAGAGTGTTTGCGCAAAGGCAGAAAGGGTTTAGAACGTTCAAAGTGGTGAGCTGTAAGGACATCGTTGAAATCACCCTTGATTCACCAACTCTCCGTACATTTCATTATCATGGAAGTGTTTGCATCTTCAAGTTTGTTGAGATCTCTCAGATGAAGGATGTTATGATATCTGCCACTCCTTCTCGAGGATTTGCACCTGCTTTGCAACTCAGGAATTTAGTGTGTCATCTTTCCCATGTCAATGTCCTCACAGTATCTGCTACGGTATTAGAGGTACATCTTCTTTTTTAAGCTTGTTTTAAGATCTTAAAATCTCTGTAGTTTATGATTTGATTTTATCAAACTTAAATTTCATTAATACTTCTGTTTTTTTTGGCCAGACTTACTAGTCCTAGTACAATCTATTTTTGTTTATGAAATCATGCATAAGTATAATATTAACTAGCACAGATAAAATATGTTAATATTTTATTTTATTGAAAATTTATTTATTTGACAAATATTATTTAATTTAAATTTATAAAACATGTGCATGTTTAACATTTAAGAAAAATACCAAATATCATTTAAATTTGACTCTCTCTTTATTTATTTACTTGTCATTTAGTGGGGTCTATTTAATGTGTTTATAAAATTAATTAATTTCAAGTTCTGTAATAAGGGAAAAGAAGAAATTACAACTAATCTTGAATTTCATTCTATATATAAGTATCTAATAATTCAAATCTCATTTTATCTGTAGATATTTAACTTTTATGTGGTGGGACTTATTGATTCAATATTATATTTTATTCTATTTATAATTTATTTATTTTGGTTTGTTAGGATTATTGGTTATTGGTTAATAGTTTTGGCATTTAGGTCAACATAAAGTAAAAGAAGCAAAATGTGTTGGAGTTTATATATACCATTTTTCTTTCATTTACGCACTTAATTTTCCTAAATGTTAAGGTTTGAGGTATAAGCTTGAACTTTTAAATCCGTACCCTTTATTAAGTCTTTGATGTTCTTCATTGCATGATTATGGCAAACATTATTATGCTTCCTGCTCTATGAACAACATAAATTTTTTGCTTGTCCTTGGCATGAACAGGCTCTAAGTCCTAGAATTGCCGATGCAACAATGCAGGAAATGCCATACTGTTTTCGAAACTTGGAAGAAGTTCAAGTTTACATGGAAGGCGCTGCTTTCTGTAACGTTTATGATATTGCAAATTTTGTTCGTCATTGCCCGAGTTTGAACAAGCTTTTCATAGACGTGAGCATATGTCTTTGTGCGCCGTTCTGTGGTGTATATATTAAGTTAAATGTTTCTGCCATCACTAGTGTGTGTGTATATTAAGTTACATGTTTCTGCCATCGCTATCTCAAGAATTGCACTTGCGTACTTAAAATAACACCATTCTCACCATCTGTTATCGTAGTTACATGTTTCTGCCATCGCTATCTCAAGAATTGCACTTGTGTACTTAAAATAACACCATTCTCACCATCTGTTATCGCGACTACTTGCAGCTATCTGAAGTTGGTTTCGAAGGGACACGTTACTGGGAGCTGCATCAACTTTTGAATTTTCAACTCTTGCGTCCATATCTACCCTCCTTGAAATACGTCAAGTTGACAGGATACAAGCTTGATGATCGCTTTGAACTGATGTTGGCTAAGTTTTTGATAATGGAGGCGACGAACTTGGAGAAGCTAGTTCTTGTCACTGCAAAGGGTGTCCGTCATAGGATCTATAGGACACAAATTCTAACCCATAGGTTTTATCTTCGACACTGGCAAGCATCTGAAAGAGTCCAAATTGAGTTCTTTGATTGTTTTAAAGATGTGATTTCACGTCGCCCCCAGCATTCAATCCATCCAAAGCTGTGGTACTAGACTACTAGTCCTGAAATGGGGTGATATCTTGTATCAAATTTGGTGAAAAGGGTAAGGAAAACAAACAACTATTGGCTGCAATAGTAGCTTAATAGAAGTTTTTTGGTTATTCGTGTTTTTCCTTTAATTATTGCCGTAGACTGGTTGCTTAGTTTTAAACATCCTTACGGACCTTTAGGCTTTTGGCAACCGAAATTTTGAGGTCGAACCATTTTTTGATATGGTCTATTTCTAAGGCTTGCCCTTCAACTCCAGCCAATTTTCAATTATGCTTTTACTTAAATATAGCGAGTCGGATTTACCTTTTTTTTTGTACAAAGGAAAAACAACCGGAAGCTAACTAACGCACTGCCCAACGTTACAACGCGCCTACCTGCATATATCCTTCATTGTTACCTGTTATCACTTGTAGTACACGTTATGCTCCAGCACCAAAATGACATTCCCGGATCGAATTCTTGAAGAGAATTTTGTTATTATATTCTTGTTTCTATGATCGAAGAATATACGATATATGCCTCTTGTTTAAATTGTATGTTTGTGTAATTGATAACCCTTTAAAACAAAGAATCTTGACGGAAGGCCAAAATCTTGACAATGATCGTGCAACTAAGGGCTATAATTGTAGCTTGCGTGTGGACAGATGACGAGATGCTTTCGGTTTTAAGTTTTCAAGGGACTTTTTGGGTCTTTCGAACTCGGAAAAGACCATAAGGTTATCGTAATTGGAAAGACTATATAAAGGAAAGAGAAGTAACCCTAAAGATAGCTTCATTTATGCCACTTTTGGAAAACCCTTAAGGAGAGAGAAAGAGGAGAAAGAGGAAAAAGTACTAGCGAGTCTTCGTGGCTGTTGCTATTTTTTATCGGACATACACTAGCTGAAAAGTCATTTTTCATCCGAGAACGTCCGTTAAACGGACATGGGTGACCCAAAACTCCTTCCAAAACCTCTCCAATGCTTCCAACATCCATTCTAACACCATATGCACTCATAATCCCCCCAAATTGAACCCTTCAAGTGTAGTAACGCTCCTCAAACATTCAATTACCAAATTGAATGCATTAAACTCCCAAAACTCAACTCAAATAACTCATAAAATACACAAACTCTCAACATTCACCATAGCTGTCATGTCCCTACCTCCCATACAATATCATCACTAACAATACTCATATCTCTCAACTCCGATACCCAAAATTTACAAATTTTATACCGATGAAAAGCTAAGAGGATAAACTACAACTTTCAAGAAGACTACTTTGTCTAAAATAGCCTAAATCAACCCAGTTTTCCCCTGAAAGCAATACATAATTTTCACCCTTATGAAAACTTGAAATATGAATTGTAAACTACAAAATTAACAAGCACATGCATAAGGGAACTTCTCAAGTTCTCAATTCATTTCCAATTCAAAATGAAATTCATACAAAGCTTTCATACATATTTTAAATTACATATCGACATTTCATCAAAGTTTCAACACAAGTTACAAAATACAGTCGATGCTCAATGTTCAATATGCTACTAAAGCTATCCAAAAGTCTAACTACTAACTTAGTACAAAAACTAACTTTCGGAATGGTCCAATTGCCTTGCAAGGATTCACTGATCTTCTCGATCTGCACCTGAGGAGTAGAAAAATATTGGGTTGAGCTACACAGCTCAGTGGCTAAGATATTTATAGCCATTAGCGATGAGCCACACAATCAACCATATATATATAACATTCATATAGGCATACATATCGTAATGAAAGTTCAACGTTTACAATTCAATTCACATTCCACAATTCAAAACATCATCACATGTGACATATTGGATGTAATTTCACTTCAAGCATAACACTCAAACGTCAACATAACTTGGCACATTAAAATGAAAATGCACACACAATTGGTTCAAGGGTTTCGTGGAACAAAACGAAGAAACCAAAGTTTACACCGTGAATGAAACGAGTCCATTTTTCAGATCTCGTGGGCCACAAATGGGCAGTCTAGTGAAGGCTTTACGTCGACGTGCACGTGACTACAAAACGGTTCCTCTCTCGCCTAAACACAATCAATTTTTATGCTTAAATCAATCTTTCACAATTTCACATTCTCATACTTTTCTTATTTTCATTTAATCAAAATGCCATAACGCAAGGCATAGCATAATCATGCTCACAATTCAATTCTTATCAAATGTCATACATTTTGAAGCAATTTCACAACACAACATTTCAAGCAAGCCATTTAGCACACAATACACAACAATGCAATTTACTCATTACACAATAATTATAAATAAATTACCCACTTTATAACTCTTGAAATCTAAACTCAATGGTGTCCTTCCTCTTGCTCTTGAGTAGGTTGTCCTTGATTCCCTAACACAACCAACATTCTCATTTAATTCCAATTCAAGTGGAAATTTCCCAAATTTCCATAATCACAACAAAATGAAATTAACCCTAATCAAGCTCAATCTTAACCTACCCATAGTCCATCTAGGTTAGAAAACTCAAAACCTAACTTAGAAACCCAAAAATCCAATGGATCTCTCTATCTTCTTCTTCCTCCAAACATTCCCAACACAAACCCCTTTCTCTCTCTACAACTTCTCATTCACAAAACCCTAACCTATTTCTTTACCAAAGCATGAAGAAGATGAAGAACTTACCTTGAAAGCCTTGATTTCTTCTTCTTCCCACGAAATTTTCCTTCCTTTCCCTTCCTTCTCCACGATTTTTCTCTCTTTTCTTCTCTCTTTCACGTTTTTTCCCTCTCCTTTGACTGCTCACGATATCTTCCTGTCCTCTTCTAATTTTTGCCCCTTTTGTTACTCCTTTTCTTCCAATATTGCCCCCCTTCACTTGGGCTTTCCAAATTTGCACTTATTTTGTCTTTTATGGCTCTACTCTTTCATTTAACAAGCCTACTACTACTTAATCTAACTTAATCCTAACCCTTCATTGTAATTTCAATTTCTAATCCTTCCCTCAAATTTCTAATCCTTCCCTCAAATTTCTAATTAATGGCCCAATTCTAAAAAAATAAAAAAATTTAAACCAACAAGCAACATAGTAACCATTTAAGCAATATATAAGAAAGTTAGAAAAATTCAAGGTCCAACAACTCTCCTCCCCTAAAAAAATTTCGTCCTCGAAATTCTTACCTGAATCATTGAAGAGATGCGGATACTTCTCCTTCATTGCTTCTAAAGGCTCTCATGTTGCCTCCTCTGTCGAATAGTTTCTCCATAAGACTTTAACTAGTTTCACAACCTTGTTTCTCAACACCTTTTCCTTCGAATCTAGGATCTCCACTGGCTGCTTCTCATATGTCAAATCCTTCCTTAGTTGGACCTCTGAAGGTTGAACTATGTGTGAAGGATCTGATCGGTACTTCCTCAACATCAACACATGAAAAACATTATGAATCTTAGACAATTCCGTTGGGAAAGCTAATTCGTAGGCTAAAGGCCCAACCCTCTCAATAATCTCATAAGGGCCTATATACCTAGGACTTAACTTGCCCTTTTTAGCAAATCTCAAAACCCCTTTCCATGGAGAAGCTCTAAGAAACACTTTGTCTCCAACTTCAAATTCCATCTCTTTTCTATGTGCATCTGTGTAGCTCTTCATTCTATCTTGAGCCACTTTAAGTCTCTGTTTCACCAACTTAATCTTGTCATCAGTGACTTGCACCAACTCAGGTTCTACAAGCCTCCTCTCACCTTCCTCATCCTAACAAATAGGAGTTTTGCACCTCCTACCATAAAGAGCTTCATATGGTGCCATCTGAATTCCCGAGTGATAGGAATTATTATAAGCAAATTCTATTAAAGGCCAATGATCATCCCATGAGCCTTTAAAATCTATAACACAAGCTCTCAACATTCCCTCCAAAGTTCGGATCGTTCTCTCTGATTTTCCATCAATCTACGGATGGAAAGCTGTACTAAAGTGCAACTTAGTTCCCAAAGCCTCCTGTAAGCTTTCCCAAAATCTAGAGGTGAACCTGGGATCTCTATCCAAGACCATCGAACTTGGAATCCCATGAAGTCTTATTATCTCATCCATGTATTTCTTGGCCAACACATTCAAAAAATCCGTCTGTCTAATTGGAAAGAAATGGGCTGACTTAGTTAGCCTATCCACAATCACTCATATTGCATCATGCTTCCTGCTGGTTCTTGGCAATCCCATCAAGAAATCCATCGTAATCTTCTCCCATTTCCATTCCAGAATCGGCAAAGGTTTAAGCTTGCCTGAAGGTGCTTGATGCTCAGCCTTGACTTGCTGGCACACTAAGCATCTTTTAGCATATTCTGCAGCTTTTTTCTTCATCTCTTTCTACCAGAAATGCTCCTTCAAATCTCTATACATTCTTGTACTTCCTGGGTGCATTGCATAAGGCGCATTATATGCCTCATCCAAAATTTCATCATTCAACTCTAACATATCCAGAATACATAGTCTGTTACCTACCACCATCAATCCATCTTTCCTTACCTCTATTTCAGAAGGTATTCTTTATCTCTTCTCTGAGCTTGCTCAAGTACTCATCCTGTTTCTGCAATTCCTTAATCTTCTCATTCAATACTGGCCCTATTCTAAAATTAGCCAATATACAATCTGATTTAGCTTGTGTCAATGTCACTCTAAGTTTGGCTAATTCCTTCAGCAAAGGAAAATACACCATCTCCACATGTGCTATAGTCAATTTTCTACTCAATGCATCCGCTGTTACATTAGCCTTCCCTGGGTGATAATTAATCATTAAGTCATAATCCTTTAACAACTTCAACCATCTTCTCTGTCTCAAATTTAGCTCTTTCTGACTCATCAGATACTTAAGACTCTTGTAGTCTGTAAACACCCTGGTGGTGACTCCATACAGGTAATGTCTCCAAATCTTCAATGCAAAATTGTGGCAGCCAGCTCTAAGTCATGCGTCGGATAATTCATCTCATAAGGTTTCAATTGTCTAGAGGCATAGGCAATCACTTTATCTCCTTGCATCAACACACAACCTAATCCCTTCCTCGAGGCATCACTATACACTATGTATCCATCATTACCCGAAGGCAAAGTCAAAATTGGTGCACTCGTCAATCGATACTTAAGCTCCTCAAAGCTTTTCTGACGTTCATTTGTCCACACAAATTTTTGATTCTTTCTCGTCAATTTGGTAAGTGGACTTACTATTATGGAAAATCCCTCCACAAACCTTCTGTAATACCCAGCTAAACCTAAGAAACTCCTCACTTTTGCTATATTATTAGGTGCCTCCCACTTCACAAGTGCTTCTATCTTCCTCGGATCCATATGTACTCCTTGTTTCGAAATCACATGTCCAAGAAAAGCTATTTCTCTTAGCCAAAATTCGTATTTATCAAATTTGGCATACAACTCGTTCTTCCTCAAAGTCTCCAAGGCAATCCTCAAATGTTCCTCATGCTCCTTGTCACTCTTAGAATAAACCAATATATCATCAATAAAGACAATGATAAATTGGTCTAAGAAGGACTTAAAGACCCTGTTCATTAAGTCCATGAAAGCTGCAGGTGCATTCGTCAACCCAAAAGGCATAACCAGAAACTCAAAGTGGCCATACTGTGCTCTGAAAGCAATCTTTAACACATCAGACTTCTTTATCCTTAATTGGTGATAACCCGACCTCAAGTCTATCTTAGAAAAGACTCTTTCCCCTTGCAATTGATCAAACAAATCATCTATGCGGGGGAGCGGATATCTATTCTTATTAGTAGCAGGTTGAGCTTCCGGTAGTCCACACACATCCTCAACGATCCATCTTTCTTCTTCACAAAAAGGATTGGAGCTCCCTATGGCGAAGAGCTCGGTCTAATATAACCCTTCTCTAATAAATCTTCCAATTGCTCCCTAAGCTCCTTCCATTCCGCTGGAGCCATTCTATAAGGTGGAATTGAGATTGGCATTATGCCCGGGAGAAGCTCAAAGGGAAATTCAATTTTTCTAGGTGGCAGTAGTGCTGGTAATTCCTCAGGAAAGATATCCGGGAATTCCATGACCATAGGTATTTCTTTCAACTTCCCTCCATCTGCCCTTGTGTCTACCACATAGGCCAAAAATGTGTCATATCCTTTCCTCATCAGTTTTTCTGCTGTCAAAGCCGAAATCATTTTAGTCGGACTCGCTTTTCAGTCCCCCGCAAACTGTAGGGACCCGATTCGGAAACCGGATCCCAACCGAAAAAAAGGAAAAACGAATACGAATACGAACCAATATGAATCGAATCAAAGCAAAGAAACGAAACATAAGGCGAAATCAAATCAGATACGAATTGAATCACAAATTGGAAGCAATTTTCGACATCCGTGAGCAAAAGAAAACGATCAAATCCATCGAACTGAAATAACTTTCAACATCTGTTGAAAACACAAAGCATAGGAAACTTATCGCGTTGAGAACCTTAAGACAATTCTCAAAACCCGTATAATTTTTTTTTCTTTCTTTCTTATCTTATTCATTCCTTTCATCATTCCCATACAAAGCACTTCAATTCCTCATTTGGACAAATCCATCCTCAACCAATATTTCAATCTGTTTGATCCTATTTAAATCGTGACCGTCAATTACACAAAATCTTACTAATCCTTTCTTTTGTCAATAGACACTCAATACACATACATATATATATCCAAAATTTATACACCATAAACGCTTCAATAATTCTCAATCCAGTCATTCATGAATTACACCGTTACCAAAATCACATACACCATACCCAATTTCATACACAAATACATTTATCCAAATTTATCTAAAGCCATATACATATCAACACAAAAATCCAAATTACTCAAAATCTAACTTATACAAATTACGAAAACATGCAAAAAGTCGATCTGACATCTTGACCGTCTTTCATCCGATCTCCTGCTCAAATACCTAGAGATGGGGATGAAAGGGGGGTGAGCTTATAGCTCGTGGGTAACAATTTATAACAAATAAATAAGCAAAACCTTTAAAAATGTTTTTCTTTTCTTTTCTTGTAGAAACTTGTTTGAAACCCATGACGCACATTTTCAAAAGTTCTTTTGCAGTAGTCGAATTCACAATTTCTGAAATATGGATGCATCAATCATAACACTTCACAATGCAAATGCACACATAACGGCTCGAGAGTTCCATAAACACGACGGAAACCGAAGTTTACCGTAAACACGACGAGTCTATTTTCAGATCTCGTGGGCCACAAGCGGGCAGCCGGGAGAAGGCTAGGGGGGGTCAACGTGCACGTGACTTAACGAAAGGTTCTCTCTCGCCCAATCACAATCACATAATCATGCTTAAATCAATTTATCGAATGCTCTTTTTCGAATACATGAAATGCAATGAAATATTTCGAGGCATAACACAAATGTATTTTGCAATTCATCAAAAGTTCATGTATTGAATCAATAATGATTTTTCAAACCATTCATACAATGATGCAATATTTATGATGCAATTGAAATCAGAAAATCTCTTTGTTTAAAGAAAGCAATAGTGGCTTATAAATTCTATTATAAATAGGTACCCACCTCGAATCGATGCTAGAGCTTGTCCTTAGCTTCAATTTGACCATTCTTCTTTTATTCTCTCAATTGAAAATTTCCTACACCAATGTCACACAAATTCGACCTCATAAATAATATAATCCTTAATATTGAACTTAGAAAACACTAATTCCACACATAATCAAGCCATCTAAATCACCAATTTTCAAAATCCCCAATTCACAAAATTGGGCATAACCCTAATTAATTTCCATCCAAAATTAAACCCATAGTACTTAGCAATCACCAAAATTGACTTCATACTCCACAAACCCATACCATTTTCCATAATTCTAAACCAAAACTTCAAGAGAAAATCAAATCTTAAAAATTGCTCTTACCTCATTTCTCCTCTATTTTCGGATTTTCTTGGTTGAAGATGAAGCTCTCTTCATCCTCCACCTTTTTCTCTCTTGGAATGACATCAAAATCTCTCTTCAAGTGGTAGAAAGATCGAGCCCTAGCTTTCTTCCCTTTTTCTCCATCGAAGCTTGCTCTCCCTTCTCTCTTCTCTCTTCTTCTCTTATTCTTTCTTTCCTTTGATTATAAGTTTCGGGATTCTCCCTCAAACAATGACAGCCCCCTTGCTTTTATAGTGCCATGTCATTTAATGAATGAGGAATGACCCATATGCCCCTCCATTTAAGCCTATAAACTTAACCCTTTAAGTAAACTTCCAAAATTGCCCCTTCATTGGTCTTTAAAACTGACATCTGGTCTGATTATTTCGATCAGGTAAATGAAGCCATTTGACAAAACTTTCTTCTATATAAATGTTCCTCTATGTCTTACGAATCCAACGCTTCAAGAATCGGATCGATCGGAGCTCTATAGCTCAAGATATCTCCAAAATACTGAAGTTTGTTCTTCAGACCAGAGGCTAAACACTACACCTAACTTCCGACCTGCATTTGGAAGTCTTAGAGGCTAAATTGTAGCTCGGCTCCTTCATAACATTTGTAGCCCCATGTCTCTATTTTAATTATCAACAAAAATCAACTCAATCGGAGCTCTACCGATCGAGATATCTCCAAAATACTAAACATTATTCAGCCATTACAACACCGAGATTGAACACTACACCAAACTTCCGACCTGAAATTGAAAGTCTTAGAGGCTACATTATAGCTCGGCTCCTTCATAACATTTGTAGCCCCATGTCTCTAGTTTAACTTTCAAAAAGAATCAACTCAATTCGAGCTCTATCGATCGATATGTCTCCAAAATACTGAACGATGTTAGGACCTTTTCCACAGGTCAGCTCACTTAGATCAGGTCGATCTTTTTCCATTTAATTCTAAAACCAATAAATCTAGTATGGAAAGATAGAAAAATGTCTTAGGAATCTAACGCTTTGAAAATCAGGTCGATCGGATGTTGGACGAAGAAGTTATGACCAAAACAAGGAAGAGATGTCGGTCGGCTGAAGATCGATCGCAAAGGTCGCATAGCAGGTCGGCCCGTCCATGCGCGCATGGGCGCTCGCTGCCTAGCGGGCCGCTCAGGCGCTCACTGCCGAGCGATCGGCCACGCGATCCGACCTCTAAACTTCAAACTTTCATATCTTTTGACTTAGAGCTCCAAATTAGACGCGGTTTAATTCGTTGAAAAGTTAAGAGACAGCTCTACCATTTTCAAGAAGGACTCAAAGATAAGTTCAGACACTAAAGGAATCAAAAGTTTGCTACAAGGCCGACCGACTAACTCCTCTTATCAGTACCAAAACTTGCAAACACCATAACTTTTGACCTAGGACTCCAAATTTAACAAACTTGGTGTCTATGGAAAGGTAAGAGAACGATCTACAACTTTCATGAAGGCCTTAAAAATCAAATAGACCTCTAAACAGCATCAAAACTTCTAACAATCATAACTTTCTACTCTCTTGTCCAAAATTTTCGTGCTTTATATCATTGGAAAGATAAAAACAAGCTCTACAATGTTCATGCAGAACTCCAAAGCAACTTCAACCTCTAGCTAAGTCGATTATTCAATCAAAGTTTCTGCCCTGTTAGCAATCACCTAAGTGTTAGAGTAGTGCCCTGAAGGCAATCGCCTTTAGCGCATTTTGTACAAAGTTGTGTGCATACTTTATGAATAAATAAAGAAAGGCATATTTCATTAACTTCCTGTTCATTATTTATGAATGGAAATTGATCTATAAGCAAATTAATAAAGTCCATGATATATGACATAGCATGAAGGAAATTGTGATGTGATCATACTACTGAGATTCCTATCATGTGCAATTATGTCCGTATCTAAATTATCCCTAGTCATAGGATTACTGAGACTGGACATCGGTAATCCGGAAAGACTAGTACATCTCAAGCTCCTTGATTTGATCAAGCAGTGGATCTCAAAAGCTGTAAATATGAGATATTTAGGGTTGAGATGTAGATGCTTACTAGAGGTAGTAAGTACATTGGATGACCTGCTATGAGATCATCACATGGATGTCCTATTTTAATGTCAGTGATAATCTCATCATAGCAATGGTGCAAGTATCCTTAGACTTGAGGTGCTCAAGGATATCTTGATCTTGATTATGTGCTTTGACTCCATTCCTTGTTGCTTCTACAGAGGTCGCTCATAGGGTGGTGATTGGAGTGCAACTTGAGGTATTGAAGGTAATTGAGTAGCCAATAGAGGATTCACCACTTCTGTGATAGCAGAAGATGATACCCATGGCCTCTTGTCAGGGTCATTACTTGGAAGTCTCTGGCCGGAGCATATATGTCATGAAGAATGTCTTCATTGACATATTAAGTAATGAGTCCCAGGATGAGAACTGAAATCACTTGGACTAGATTTGACGTAGTCAGTCTAGTAAGAGTTAACACATTGCCCATACTCATAACCAAGTGGGGTATAGCATGGTGAAAGGACGAATTGCACGGTAATTGTCTATGGAAAGGTTCGTGATATGGTTCATGATGAATACATGTTCATTCGTCAAACCAATTACTTTCCGGTCAATTGGGGGTTATGATGTGTTGCTAGATACCGCTCATGACTTGCTCAGATTAAGTGTTAATCTAAGTGGCCAACATAACCGGGAACCTAATGGGTCACACGTATAAGAGTGTCTCGAACAATTCGTAAAATAGTTTTGGACAGAGTTCTAATATATGGAGAGCAAAAGGATTAAATGGATCCCGATGAGATCGAGATATGTCCCGATGAGATCGCGACATCGATATTCTTTGAAAAATGTTTCGGTGGGTTTTCCCATACGGGACCTTAGAGGCAGTAGGACCGACCCCAGTGTGACTGGACCACTTTAGCATTTATTTATATATATATATAATTAATTAATTAAAGAATATATATATATATATATATATATATATATATGTTGCAACGTGGAAGGAGAGGAAGGAGGCCTTATCATTTAACTTTTTTATATATATATATATATATATAGAGCCTAACGTGTAAGCCTCCCATCTTTTGCATTAAACGTCTTTAAAAGTTAAAAAGACAAATGGAAAATGTAGGGTGAAGAAGAGGATGGTCGTTGATATAAAGAGAGGCTTTAAAATTCATATGACAATGTTCTTGGAAAATTGTTTTTCAAGTTTCTCTCTTCATCAACGAGCTTTCTCTCTTCTTCAAGGCTTTTTCATCTCCTCTTCATCGTTGTTTCCAAGCTCTCCAAGAACAAGGTAAGATCTAGCAGTCTTCAACTTGTTCTAGCTATTCCCGGGTCAAAGAGTTTGTTCCGGTTAGGTTCTCCGATCTCTGTGTGGATACCGTTAGAGACGGTCTCCTTTGGCCGTTATGGTTTGAGTTTATTGTATAGACACATGGATCCTGGCTTTCGGGAAGGTCCCGGAATAAAAATTTTTGTTTTCCGCACCGTGGGCATGTGATGCTCACATCGAGATTTTTCTACAGTGGTATCAGAGTCACTTGTGTCGTATATAACGAAGAAACCATGACTAGGTCGGAGTTGCCTATTGCTTGTGACGATGATGCATGTTGATTGTGTGAATTTCGAATTCAGTGTAGAAATATAGTTTTCGAAATTTTCTTGCCAGATATGTTCACAAGATGTTGTTGCATATGTCTGTGGAAGCTCGGAATTTATCAATGTGATTTGATATGATTTTGCTAATTTATTCCCCAATGTTCTGGTTGCTGTCTTTGTGCACATTCAATGAACAGGCATGCTTATAAATTCGAGAATAAATTGTAGAATTTTTTTTTTTGGATTTGCTTTCACCAAAATGTCTCTAAGATGTTTATGAATGTCTATGAGAATGGAAAAATGTTTTCGTGGTGATTTACTATTTATTTGAGAATTTATTGTGTGCTGCTGGGAATAACTGTGTTGAGGAACACAGATTCTACATTGGCTTTGTTTCTGAGGTTGGATGAGTTTTTGATGGGAATAAATCCTGAAAAAATTCATGGAACATGTTGTAAACATGTTGTAACCTCTGTAATTTTCTCATAATTTATTGAAATTGTTTCAATGAGTTTTTCAAGCAAAACACAGAACTTGGCAGTTTTGAGAAAGTTACTGGAGCTGTTTTGTTTGAAATGATAAATTGTGTATTTCTCAATTCCAATGCCTTGGATCATTTTTAATGTGATTAAAAATGTGTTATATTGATGTTGTATGCTTTCCAAATTGAATTTCTTGATATTGGGTTTCCAAATATTTTTCGGATGTCAAATGTGTCATATTAGCGTCTCGTTAGTGTATTTCGTTGTCTTGATTATTTTGGCCGTCACAAATTTTGTGACATGTGCCGAAGTAGTCTTGATAAAGTTTAGACTACCTAGAGATACTTAGGGTGATAGTTTGATATTCTTAAATTATTTGGAGATCTGAATGAATATGAGTGTATTCATTGATTTCAAGTTTTTCATGTATAGTTTGACTATATATGGTAAGCATGGAACAATGAAAGTGTTTCATTGGTACATCATAATAAAGGATATTACACTTGGTATTGTGAATTGGAACTGCACAAATTGAGAAATTAACCGGTTAGATAGCAATTCAACATGGATAAGTCGACTAATAAAGATAAAAGTCGACTTGTAAGCGCATTATAGACGATAAGTCGACTTAAGACACGATACAAGTCGACTTGTTCATGCACAACTGCATAAGTCGACTTACACATGCATAAGTCGACTTACACACATACACAAGTCGACTTACAACATGCAAAGGTGGGATGATGGATGATTTTAGGTATAGATTCAATGTGATTGATGAAATACCCTAAATCATTCCATATAGTCATGGTGACTATAATCCTACGGCTTGGAGGAGAAGAAGATGAGACCTGAATACCATCACACATTATATGAAAACTAACGCCTTCCATTAATATGGGGAGAATCAGAGTTCTTATAGAGTTGGGTTGTTGGGTAAACCCAAGCTCACTCTATACGGATATGTTCGAACCATGAAAATAAGATTTTCAGATTAATAGGTCGGTTTTCACTAGAAGCGTTGATTTGTTGAGTAAACTCAAGGTCAACGTGGATGAGGCTAAATTGGGCGTGTGCATCGATATCGCGCATCAAGAGTTGATAACCCAATGTGTGTGCATACATCACAAGTTGATAGCACTAGTCGATAGTTGCATCTATGAAGCAAATGGTATGACCGATACCTGCCGATAGACCTAAGGTGGCTTGTTGGGTAAATCCAAGGTCATTTTAGTAATGTCGGATATCTATGATACAATTGGTATGACCGATACCTACCGATTGACCTAAGGTGGCTTGTTGGGTAAACCCAAGGTTATTTTAGTAATGTTGGATATCGACCCACTAGGACATTTTGTCATAATGTTTCTTAGATTCGTACTGAGGGTTATTGATTCTTTGAAACTAATGGGAGCCATATGCATGTCATTCAAGTCCTTATGATCATGCATGTAATTCTACTCTAACATTCTTTCTCTCTTTCCCTATAGGTTATTGAAGATGAATTCCAGTGTGAACTTGCGCTCGCTTATTGTAACACCCCACTCTCGAGTGACCCGAACCCGATATCGTTGGTGATATCCGAGTCCGTGCCCCGCGAGAGTGGCGTACTACATCAGTCGATTAAAACTCGGTATAACATTTTCACCTCTCTTTCTCTCTTTTGTTTTTTGAAACCAATTATTAACGCGGCATAAACAGTAAGAAACTTGAGCCCATGTTCACATTTAATCATTTTCAGTTATTACAGTCATGCAATAATAATTTACAATCAGTTAATGTGTAAAACAATAAAACCACAATGGGCTCATTATAAATACAAAGCATTATTGCACAATGATTGCGGAATACAATTCAATAAGACACTAATGCGCATACAAACCGATCCCGACCTCTATCCTTCACTTCAGATACAAGACTCCGTGTCAAACGGGTATTCTTCCGCACTGAAAAATAGATGCAAATTTTGGGTGAGTTTTGCGAACTCGGTGAGGAACCATCATCGATGGTTCACCCAATTCATGCATATCGCAAGCAATTCACGATTTCATCAAGTATCCTTTCGGTATTAACATATAACAATTTACGTAACCCATGCAATTTCATAAATCGTTATCACATTTGTATGCAATGCACATGTGACTCTTTTCCAGCTTTATTACGGTGTTGTGACCGAGCGCGGTGATCGATGATCGAATCGACGCGTCTAGGGAGTAGGAGAGCCTACGGTATGCACTAACTCCCTCGAGCTCGAGGCTCGGTTCGAGAATGATGTTCGAGCTCTCAGGCTCTTTTCAAGTATTAATGGCGACTCAGTCACAACTATCATTATCTGAACATGCCTTTATGCATGAATGCATATGTCCCAATTTACAATTACTGATCGGTTTATCTTTCAATGTCCCATTTCCCATTCCTTCTGGACCTTGGTTTGATTATTTGATCATAACCAATTGTTTTACATTCACAAGCGATTTTACACAAGTAGCACTTCAATATCAAGTTTCCCATACTTGAGACACCTATGGTCCAAATCAATCAAAAGCAAACACCCATAAGCCCTCCATTATCTCCGATTACATCCCATAAGCGATTAATATCTCACAATTAATCACAAGAATACAAGAATGGCAAACCAAAGAAACCAGTCACAAATAACACATTCCTAATCCCGCCCTTATCCCCACAGTAGACATATAATAATTGAGGAACCAACTAGGTTACTCACCTATTACTTCCGAACTAATGTCGGGAAGTCTCTGCTACGTCGGTCGATCGAAGCTCCAGTTGGGCCTCTATAAGAATCAGAGAATAAAATGATCACTAATTGTTCAATCCGAACTAGTAATGATGCACATGTAGGTGTAAAATGCATATTCATGATATTCCCGGCCCTAATCCCATTTTTTTCCATCATAAAATCCGTCTAAAAATTAGAAACCTAATGACGCTGATGGAACTCAATTCGGACCTCTATAGGTCCCCAATTAAATAAAACAGTGGTTAAAGACTCCGTTACCTGGACCCACGTCAATTCCTCGTCCGAAAATCCCCAATCTCTCAGAAAATGAAATTAAATATTCAGTGAATCCGATGCCTCAAGAATCAGGTCAATCGGACGTCGGACGGAAAAGATATGAGCAAAAGAACACAAAAATCAAATTTACCCCTAAGAATGTCAAAATTCAAATGAAACTTCTGCCATTCAAAACCTATCAAAACAGAACAGTACTTGGTAAATTCAGTAACTTCCATTATCTTCAGTAAAAAAATTACAAAATAAATATGCTCAGAAAGATCACAATGTGATCTACAACTTTCATGACAATATGAAATCAAATTCAATGTTTAATTAGGTCAAACAATTCAGTGAATGCTGTTGCCCCAGCAAGTATTCAATATGGACAGTAATGTTCTAAACAGTATATCTCCTTGCACAAATGTCAAATAAATGCATACTTTATACCTATGGAAAGATCAGACACCATGCTACACTTCTCATGAAGGGCTTCAAAGCCAATTCCGTCTCTAATAAGCCTAAAACTTTCATGCAAGTTACTGATCAGGGCAGCAGTCAATAACCTCATGCAGGTACAGATTTTGAAAATTCATTACTCTCACATCTGATCTCCAACAATTACATGCTAAATACCATTTTCAAGATCAATGTTTCCTCTACAACTCTTCAGAAGAACACGCAAGCCAATTCAATTCAAAAAAATTGATAAAATTGCTTCCAATCAGAATGTGCACCAAATCCACTCTTAGTCTAGGTATCACCAAATTGTTCAAAATCAGTCAATATTCCACAGTGCATATATCCCAATATACAGATATACAAATTGCAAAATCAGTGGGAATGGAAAGATAACTTGATAAGCTTCAACTTTCATTTAGACCATTTTTCCTAATTCCTTCTCAATTAATTTAGAAAAATCAGCAAAACTGGTAGATCATTGGTTCGGTTACTGTTCACAGTAACCTTAACAGTAACTTTCCATGCCAAATTTCAACCTCTTAATGCTAAAATTAGACAACACCTATTTCACACAAAAATGTAGCCAACAACCCAAATTTTAATTGGGCACAAACCTCGACTCATTTGCATAACCACACAATGAGTTATGCTCAAAACAGTACAGTGGGTCAAAATCCATTTTCCAGCTTTCATCTTCAACTTACACTTCCTATCATGCCAATTCAAATTCTACTACCATAAGCTTCTCAATTGGACACAAAATCAGTCCCTATATCATTCATACATTCACTAGGAGTAACCACCTCAAGTTGGCAGCCCTAACCTCTTCATTTCCATGAAAGAATAATCACCAATATTCAATCAAAATCAAGCTAAAACCAAATTCAACCATAGTCATTCATTATCCTAACACACCATACATTTATGCCCAACAATTCCACCTATAACTTTCATCAAATTAAAGCATCAATAATCATAATAAATGCACTAAAAGTCCCATTGAATGCATCTAACAATTCACTAAAGACATAATTCAAACTTAAAAGAACACTTACCACTTCAAGCTTTCAATCTTTCCCACTCTCCAATCACTTCACTTCTAAAGCCCATACATGGCTATCACCTTGGATAGAGACTTAAGCTCATATGCAAGTAAAGAGGGCTCTTAAGGTTGGTGGAAGGTGACTTAAGAGAGAAACTAAAAAAAATTCGATGGAGATGTAAAGAAAGTAGGATTTTCGGTGGATGAAGACTATTAAGCATTTAAAACCATTAGCTCCTTCTCTTCCTTAAGGCATCACCGAGAGAAACACTTATGCTAAAGACAAACATCATAAATTCATAGGACAAATGGCATTAGAAGGAAGAAAGAGACAAATTAGGTATAAGACAAAGTAAGGATAGGATTTAGAAATCCTACTGGAATCTGACCCATTCTAGTCCAATGACCCTAATTTCAATCCCAAAATAATATACTCAATATGACAGTGCCATTGGGTAGCAATTTTTGCTACCAAAAAGCAACTGGTTAGCCACTTGGCGATTTTCTTCCGGTCCGGGAATTTTCTCCGGAAAATTCCAGAAAAATTCTTAAAAATCTCTTAAAATATAAAACACTCAGTGGTGCACTCAGAATAAATTTTTCAAACTCAATAACTACGTTAATCACAATAAAATTACATTAGGCACGAAAATCGGGACTGTCAGGTATGCATGTACAGTTATTTCATGTGCATGATTTCATTTGCTCACTAGTACCAAAGATGCATGAACAATACTAATAAATCCCTATCAATCTCATCCTATGCCAATTTACTATTTTACCCTTCCTGTCGGGGGTGGGATGTTACACTTATGGACTCGAACAAATTAACTGGACCTAACTTTCTAGATTGGTGAGAAATCGAGAATTGTTCTCGTGTCGAGGAACAGGATATGTCCTAGATGTTCCACTTCCCGATCCACTGTTGTCGATGCTTCGATGAGGATCGAAAGCATATCGTAAGCATCTTAAAGAGCAAGTGACATGGCTACTGCATTATGCTTGCCTCGATGTCATCGAGTCTGCGAAGCGGATGAGTCTATGGATGCTAATACCATAGTGTTTCATCTTAGAGAGTCGTTTGATGAGCAAGCCCGATGCGAAGGTTCGAGACCTCGAGGCTACTCTTCACTACTAAGATGACTCGTGTTCATCTGCAATGCAAGATGCATCAAGATGAATGGGTATATTGAGAGGTTGGCCGTCTTAGGTTTTGTTATGGATTATGAATTAAGTGTTGACTTAATTTAGTTGGATTGTCTCGATAGTTATTCACGGTTTGTGTTAAACTATCGATGAACCAAATATCCACGATAATCCACGAGTTGATCAATCGCCAAGAGGCAGCAGAGCAAGCTATCAAGAAGGATAGCAAGCAAGTGCTTATGGTGGACTCTTCTTCGGTTCCAAGAAAAGAAGTCAAGAAGAAAAGGTCTAAGAAACCGAAAGGAAGTCTAGCCAAGAAGAAACCAAAGAGATCGCACCAAGGGACTTGCTTCCATGTGGCAAGACCGCCTTTGCTTAAGCTGTAAAGTCTATCTGGAAGAATTGAAGCGAAGAAGGCATCGGATGCCTCGACTTCTTCGTATGTTTGTCATTGAGGTTATCTGCTTCGACCATAACATATGGGTATTAGATACGGTTGTGGCTCACACATATGCAATGATATGCGGGGCCTCGGGGACGATGAGATAGCTCATGAAGGAGAACTAGACTTGCGTGTAGGAAATGGAGCAAGAGTTCTTTGCATTAGTCATGTAGTCACTTACTTTTGTCACTCCCCATCGGGCTTGTAATTAAATTGGATGAATGTTATTTTGTACAGATTAACAAAGAACATATTATGCATTTCTTGTTTAAATAGATTTGGTTTTCATGTGACTTTTAGTAACAATGGTTGTTCTATTAATTTGAATGGAATGCTTTATGGTACTGGTACATTATGCAATGGAATTTACATATTAGATATGTCACATCCAATTATGAATCTCAATGACACGAAAAGACATAAACGAGATAATTTAAAATCAACTTACTTATGGCAATGTCGCCTTGGCCATATAAATGAGAGACGCATAGCTAAGCTCCATAAGAGTGGTAGTTTAGGTCATTTGATTATGAATCATATGACACATGCGAATCTTGTTTATTAGGCAAGATGACTAAATTACCCTTTAAGGGAAAGGGTGACCGAGCGATCGGAGTATTAGACCTAATACATTCGGATGTATGTGGTCCGATGTCCATCCATGCTGAAGTGGTTGTCTTTACTTCATTACCTTTATCGATGATTATTCTCGATATGGGTACTTGTATCGATGAGATACAAATCAAGCATTTGAAAAGTTCAAACAATTCGAAATGAAGTAGAAAACCAACTGGGAAAAGTATCAAGACATTACGATCGATCGTGGTGGGGAATACTTAGACGAAGAGTTTTAGATTATCTCGTAGATAATGGGATTTTATCTCAATGGACTCCTCCTTACACACCACAAAGATAATGGTGTGGCGAAAGGAGAAATCGAACCTTGTTAGATATGGTACGATCAATGATGGGCTTTGCAAAGTTGCCAAAATCCTTTTGGGGTATGCACTTGAGACAATTTGTTTACTTGTTAAGCGAGTTCCATCAAAGCGATTGATGTTACTCCATATGAGATGTGGACTAACAAAAGACCCTATCTTACTCATTTGAAAGTTTGGGGTTGTCACGCTTATGTGAAGCGGACACGCCGATTAAACTTGATGCAAAGTCCGACAAGTGTTTGTTAGTAGGATATCCTAAAGAAACAATGGGATATCAATTCTACCATCTTGAGGAACAAAAGGTGTTTGTTTCAAAGCACGCTGTCTTTTAGAGAAAGAGTTTCTTTTACAAGAAGACAAGTGGGAGCAAAATTGAGCTTGAAGAAGTTCAAGATGCTCGAGCAGCACGCAGATCAATCGCTGAACTCAAACCGTGACTCATATGATGATGTAATAGCAGATTCAACCTTCTACAACACACGAAGTTCGAGGTCACGTAGATACGCCTGTTCGAGAGATATGGATTTCGTGAATGAGCAGAATGACGTATTGCTCATAGAAGATGATAAGCCTACCACCTATGAAGAGGTTCTGAAGAGTTCAGAATCTAAGAAATGGCTTCATGCCATGAAGGCTGAAATGGATTCCATGTATGAAAACCAAGTATGGACTTTGGTTGAGGCACCCGAAGGAATCAAACCCATAGGGTGCAAATGGGTTTTCAAAAAGAAAACCGACATGGATGGTAATGTAATTACCTATAAAGCAAGGCTTGTGGCTAAAGGCTTTCATCAAAGACAAGGAGTTGACTACGATGAGACCTTCAGCCCAGTAGCAATGCTTAAATCCATTAGAATACTCCTAGCCATTGCCACTCATTATGATTATGAGATATGGCAAATGGATGTGAAGACAACTTTCCTAAATGGAAATCTATGCGAGGATGTGTATATGACACAACCGAGGGCTTCACCTCCTATGATGGCGAAAAGGTATGCAAGCTTCAGAAATCCATCTATGGATTGAAACAAGCATCCAGGAGTTGGAATATCCGTTTTAATGAGGTAATCAAAGAGTTTGGTTTCTCACAAAATCCGGATGAACACTGTGTGTATAAGAAGGTTAATAGGACTGCAATCGTATTCCTTGTGTTGTATGTAGATGACATATTATTTCTAGGAAACGATGACTCTATGCTACAATCAGTCAAGATTTGGTTGTCCAAACAATTTGCCATGAAAGACCTTGGTGAAGCAACTTATATCCTTAGGATAAGAATCTATAGAGATAGATCAAAGAGGTTGCTTGGTCTTTCACAATCAACGTACATAGACAAGATGCTAAAGAGGTTTAGCATGGAGCAATCCAAGAGAGGGTACCTTCCCGTGACTCATGGGATAACACTCTCGAAATCGATGTGTCCTAAGACACAAGATTAGAGGATGCGCATGAATATGATCCCGTATGCATCTGCGGTAGGATCTATCATGTACGCTATGCTATATACGAGACCCGATGTATCATATGCTCTAAGTGTTACGGCAGATACCAATCGGATCTGGTGAGGGTCACTAGGTGGTCATCAAGAATATCCTCAAGTACTTACGAAGGACTAAGGATGTTTTCTTGATATATGGAGATAGAGATCTCAAAGTGAGCGGGTATCAGATGCGATTTTCAATCGATAAGGATGATTCCAAATCCCAATCAAAGTTACATATTCACACCGAATGGCGGGCGATTAGTTAGAAGAGTTCCAAACAAGAGACGATTGGCGATTCAACGATCGAGGCAGAGTACATTGCCGCTTGAAGCAAAGAAGGAAGAAGTTTGGATCAAGAAGTTCATTATGAACTTGGTGTGGTTCCTAATGTGATGGGCCCATGCGGTTGTATTGTGACAACAATGGGGCTATTAAGCAGCGAAGGAACCAAGGTCTCATTAACGATCCAAACACGCACTCGCAGATATCATCGATCGGGAGATCATAGGGCGAGGTGATGTCCAGATCGAGAGAATTCCCACCGAGCGAGAATATTGTTGATCGGTTGACAAAGCCATTATCACAAAAGAGTTTTGATTCTCATGTACTACTCGCCTATGGTATTAGATATCAAGGCGATTGGCTTTAGGTCAAGTGGGAGATTGTTAGAGTAGTGCCACAAGGCAATCGCCTTTAGCGCATTTTGTACAAAGTTGTGTACATACTTTATGAATAAATAAAGAAAGGCATATTTCATTAACTTCATTGCTCATTATTTATGAATGGATATTGATCTATAAGAAAATTAATAAAGTCCATGATATATGACATAGCATGAAGGAAATTGTGATGTAATCATACTACTGAGATTCCTATCATGTGCAATTATGTCCGTATCTAAATTATCCCTAGTCATAGGATTACTGAGACTGGACATCGGTAATCCGGAAAGACTAGTACATCTCAAGCTTCTTGATTTGATCAAGCAGTGGATCTCAAAAGCTGTAAATATGAGATATTTAGGGTTGAGATGTGGATGCTTACTAGAGGTAGTAAGTACATTGGATGACCTGCTATGAGATCATCACATGGATGTCCTATTTTAATGTCAGTGATAATCTCATCATAGCAATGGTGCAAGTATCCTTAGACTTGAGGTGCTCAAGGATATCTTGGATACTGATTATGTGCTTTGACTCCATTCCTTGTTGCCTTACAGAGGTCGCTCATAGGGTGGTGATTGGGTATAGCTTGAGGTATTCGAAGGTAATTGAGTAGCCAATAGAGGATTCACCACTTCTGTGATAGCAGAAGATGATATCCATGGCCTCTTGTCAGGGTCATTACTTGGAGGTCTCTGGCCGGAGCATATATGTCATGAAGAATGTCTTCATTGATATATTAAGTAATGAGTCCCAGGACGAGAACTGAAATCACTTGGACTAGATTTGACGTAGTCAGTCTAGTAAGAGTTGACACATTGCCCATACTCATAACCAAGTGGGGTATAGCATGGTGAAAGGACAAATTGCACGGTAATTGTCTATGGAAAGGTTCGTGATATGGTTCATGATGAATACATGTTCATTCGTCAAACCAATTACTTTCTGGTCAATTGGAGGTCATGATGTGTTGCTAGATACCACTCATGACTTGCTTAGATTAAGTGTTAATCTAAGTGGCCAACATAACCGGGAACCTAATGGGTCACACGCATAAGAGTGTCTCGGAGAATTCGTAAAATAGTTTTAGACAGAGTTCCAATATATGGAGAGCAAAAGGATTAAATGGATCCCGATGAGATCGAGATATGTCCCGATGAGATCGCGACATCGATATTCTTGAAAAACGTTTAGGTGGATTTTCCCATCTAAGGGACCGGTGAGGTCGGTAGGACCGACCCCAGCAGTGATGGACCACTTCAGCATTTATTTATATATATATATATAATTAATTAAAGAATTATATATATATATATATATATATATATATATATATATATGTTGCAACGTGGAAGGAGAGGAAGGAGGCCTTATCATTTAACTTTTTATATATATATATATATATATATATATAGAGCCTAACGTGTAAGCCTCCCATCTTTTGCATTAAATGTCTTTAAAAGTTAAAAAGACAAATGACAAATGTAGGGTGAAGAAGAGGATGGTCGTTGATATAAAGAGAGGCTTTAAAATTCATATGACAATGTTCTTGGAAAATTGTTTTTCAAGTTTCTCTCTTCATCAACGAGCTTCCTCTCTTCTTCAAGGCTTTTTCATCTCCTCTTCATCGTTGTTTCCAAGCTCTCCAAGAACAAGGTAAGATCTAGCAGTCTTCAACTTGTTCTAGCTATTCCCGGGTCAAAGGGTTTGTCCCGGTTAGGTTCTTCGATCTCTGCGTGGATACCGTTAGAGATGGTCTCCTTTGGCCGTTATGGTTTGAGTTTGTTGTATAGACACATGGATCCTGGCTTTCGGGAAGGTCCCGGAATAAAATTTTTTGTTTTCTGCACCGTGGGCATGTGATGCTCACACCGGGATTTTCCTACACTAAGCAATATCCAAACTTCAATTTATCATAACTTCTTACCCCGATATCTAAAAATTGCATACTTTATGGCGTTAGAAAGCTGGAAACATGAGCTACAATTTCTTTAAGACCCTATGAACAAATTCTACATCAATGAGGGTCAAAATCCAAATCGAAGCTACTGCCCAGAAATTTCCATACTAAACAACATTCGAACTTCACAATTTCACATCTTTCAACCTCCACATCCAAGAATCGCATATTATACATCACTTTAAAGCTATTCTAATTCTCTATAACTTTCACGTAAACCATTTATTCTAATTCAAACCACATCAATACGACGATCGGCCTCAAAACACAACATATACAATCCTACACTTAGAGCATTTTCTAAAACCAAAGCAAAATATACTTAACTTTCAAAGATCATAACTTTTAATCCCGATATCGAAAAATAGCATACTTTATGGCTACGAAAAGCTCTCAACATAATCTACAAATTTCATGTAGATCATTTTCTCAAAATCTGCCTAAATCAAAAGTCAACTCTCTACTCCAAAAGGTCAAACTTTCTCAATTCTTCAAATTCTCACTCCTTCACTATTTATTTCATATTCTTCAAATCCATTCAAATCAACTCATTCATTTTACTCTCATAATCCACACATATCTACTCAATTATCGAAGTCATCAAAACTAATCAATTCTTTTCTCATAAATTTTCTTAAGACAAAAAGGCATCTATAACACAATTCATATACAAAACACTAATTGAATTTGTATTTCAATATTTCTAATTTCTACCGAAAGTTCGGGGTCCAACACAAACACTACCTTTCTACCATTGCCAATTTCGAACTCCACAGTCTTGTGTTTGCAATCCAAGTTGGCATTGCATTTTTTCAAGGTGTCCATACCCAAAATTACATCTAATCCTCCCATCCTCAAAGGCATTAGATCCATAACTAATTACTCCTCTCCAATAAGTATCTCACAGTCTCTGTAGACTTGACTAATAATAACACATTGGCCGATTGGGGTACTCACTAGTAAAGGTAGGGGTAAGCATTCGGGTAATTCGGGCCAAATTTTCACTGTTCGGGCCTGGCCCGAATTACCCAAATTTTTTTTCCCTTACCCGGCCTGAACCCGAACTTTCAATTACTCGAACTTACCCGACCCGATTTACCCGAATTACCTATTTACCCGGCTCGATTTACCCGAATTATCTCGGCCCGATTTACCAGAATTATCCTAATTAACCTATTTCATAATTCTTTTAAACCTAATTCGGGTAATCGAGCCGGCCTGAATTTTTTCGGAGTTACCCGTTCCGGCTTAAAAATAATTCGAGTAATACCCAGGCCGGCCCGAATTACCCAAAATTTAACATTTACTTACCCGAATTAATTGGTAGGTAATCAGTCGGTACCAGAACATCCGTTCATCGATAGCAAGGGCATTTTGGTAATATTGGATCAGACTGATAGGTTTCATTGCATTCACTGATTGAACATGTTACTGGCCTCTATTCATAGAAGAACAGATTTATTGTATATGCATTTGTTCATAGGTATATGCATTCATGATTTTCCGGCACTTTAATTGTGAGTACAAATTGATTAGATTGTGGACTGACTGAACTGACTGGATTGTGATTGATTGAGAAATTAGGATTAAGTGGGCTCGAATGACTGATTTAGAATAGTTTAAGTGTAATTGATAATTGATAGTGGCTTATAGGAAATTTTTGGGAAATTCAGGAGAAAATGCCCGGACCGGAAATTCTCGAGTGATGTAATCGATCGATTTGTATAAGATTGAAAGAAGCGCCCAATGGCAATGAAAAAATTAGAGTTATACTGTTAGGAAATAAAAATGTGGAGTCATTGAAATTTAGAGACTGAAATTTGAACTAATTTGGAGACCTATGTCTATAAATAGCTTAGGTTTTGAGATTTAGGGAATTTACCCTAAGGCTTAAGCGTTTCTTCTCTTCCTCCTCCCACAGTGTTCTTCGATTTCTTCCATAGGTGAGGATTCTTCGATCTCTTCTTATGGTTTCCTTCTCATTGTGCTAAGCTAACTTGTTTACCGTGATTGATGAAGGTTGAGAAGGTTTGAGAGTGGTTTATCGTTGAGTTTGAAAGATTTTAGGGTTTACGGAGATTTGAGGGAATTGTGGATTGAGGCTGTGATTGGTAAGTATTTATGGCTTTAATGTTGTTATTCATGGTTGTTCCATGCATTTATGGCATTTATGGTTGATTGAGTAGTTAGGGTGTTAAATGTTGAGCTTAAAGAGCATTAATGGCGGAAATCGATCGGAGAAGACGATCGGGCCTTTGCACGTCGCGACAAGCGCGCAGAGGCGTGAGGGCTTCGTCGCGACGAATAATGATTTATTCATCGCAACGATCTCGGTTGGACGTCGCGACAAGCGTGGATTTATTTGTTGCGACGAGCGGTCTCCGCGTTGCGACGAACGGACTTCTTCACGTCGCGGCGAAGGGGCGTAGGTCGCGACGAGGGATAGAAATTCTGAATGGATAAGTGTTAGTTTATTGGGCATAATTGATGGTATAGACCTCCGATTGAGGTGATTCTCGATTCATCACGAACTAGGGAAAGAGGTCTATAATTGAGGATGATTATGGAAGTTAGAATTTAATTTAAGTGGTATTGATTTATAGAGAATAAGGTCAATTATGGTTCGTAATGTGACCTAAGTATTGAATTGGGACAATTGGAGTTTTAATTGGGATTTTCAATAGAGGTTTTGACCTAATGGTTATGGAATTGCTATAGGGTATATGAATTGAGGAAATTGAACTGGATTTTAGGATTAGATCAATTATTGTTGATCAATTGAGCGAAGAGTTAGAATTGGGCCTAAGAGTTCCAAATTAGGTTTTAGCGCCGAAAATCGTGAACATGCATTGTACATAATTTCATCGAGACATATGCATCACTAAATTGTTTAATTAAGCATCTAGTAATGGGACTGTATTTAAATGTTATAGGCGTCGTTGGATCGTCATTCCACGGACATTTTTGGAACTTCAGCAAAGAGTTTCGGAAGTTACGGTGAGTAACCTAGTTGGTTTCTCAAATTCTGATTGTCTAAATGCTCTATGTGAATTATCGCCAATGTGAATCGCATGATTCTTGAAATGTATATGATCGAATAACATGCTTCATCAGATTGATTGGACTATTGCATGACATCGAGAAATGCAATCATCGGGCTTGTATAGCCATATCTTCAATTATCGAACATCTGATAACATGCATAAATGCATGATCAGATAATGGATATGTGACCCAAGTTGCTATTATCACTGAAAAGAGCCTCGAGCTCGAACACTATACTGACCGGGCCTCGAGCCCAAGGGAGAAATCACGACGCGCCCCCAGCTGAATCTTGATGAGCACTTGGGCACAACACTGAATAACTGGAAAAGAGTCTCATATGCATTGTATACACATGACTAATTGAATTGCGACACTTACTGAATTATGTGATGACATGAGAGATTGCAAATTTTTACATGCTACTGTAAACTGTTGCATAATACTGTAAATTGTGATATGATACTGCAAATTGTTATAGGCTACTGCAAATTGTTATACACTAATTGTATCTTATTGTGCCGTGTTGTACGCAATCTGCGTAATGCATGATTTGAGTGAACTATCGATGATAGTTTCTCACTGAGTTCACAAACTCACCCAAAATTGCATCCAATTTTTCAGGACTGTTAGATTAGACTCCTAGCTCTGGAGATAGTCTTTTCTGCCGTCTTGCGTCTTTGGCAAGAGAAGCGGCGGCACATGTGTCGGTCATTGGGTTGGACTTTTGTGGATGACTTAGGATAGATGCTTGTATCAGTTTTCTTTTAGGTTTTTTTTTAGGGGACTGATAGACTTGTCTATTCTGATATTGGATGACTGTATCAAGATTATTTTGGATTTTAAAATTTACTGATTTATGATATATTATGGTTTTAATTATTGCGATGCCATGTGGATTATTAGTGGGGATTTTCTGGTAGTGCACCTTTATCGTGGGATACGTGTCAGAGCGACCTTCGGGCGTCCGGATGTGTACCCTACGGTGAGGGGGCGCTACATTAGGTGGTATCAGAGCATAGTTTGGTATCTTTTGGGCATAGTGTATTTTAGGCTGGAATCACTGTAAGAATGGCAGAACTGATCGAAATTTCTTGTCTGTTTTAGGTCATCCATCCTTGGAGATCGAGTTGAGTTACCAGCTGACCTGGAATCGGTAGGAGCTAGTAAGGAGTCTCCCGTGTCTCATTCAGAGGAGTTGCCTCCTCGAGTTCCTGTGAGACGGGAACGGAGATATGATCGACTGCGTAAGCAGGGGGCCGTTGACTTCTATGACAGCACCACCCTGCAGAGGCTGAGGGATGGCTAGAGAGGACTGAGAGAGTCCTCGATCAAATGGATTGCGACCCTGAGAAGAGATTTGATTATGCCGTCTCTTTATTCTGAGGTCCTGCATATCGATGGTGGAAGGCGTCCCGCAAGTACCACCGTGCCCTCGTATAATCGACATGGGATGACTTTCTGAGGGCCTACAAGGACATTTACATGCCCAAGGTCTATCTGGAAATGAAGTTGCAGGAGTTCTTAGAGCTGAGACATGGACAGTTGATCGTGGCCGACTATGAGGTGCGGTTCAACGAGCTGATGGTCTATGCTTCTACATTGGTTGCTACTGAGGCTGACAGGTGTCGGCATTTTAAGGGCGGACTCAATCTGGAGATCCGTACCCTATTGGCCAGGCCTGACATGGGTAATTTCATTGAGCTGAGGGCTCTCACGTGAGGATAGAAGCATTCATCGAGACAACAGATGTGAGACCGGTCGGGGACCAGATTAAGAGATCTAGTGATAGCTGTGTAAGCGATCTTGGTAGAGGGTACAGCAAGCGTCAGAGTAGGCCCTTCAGATCTGCAGGAGGGGCTAGACAGACTGGTCATGGGCAGAGAGGCAGATTTGTACAGACTGGTAGTGGTGGTGGCGGTGCTGTGGTTTTGAGACGATCTGTTCAGTTTGCGAGCATTGTGACAAGAGACATAGTGGAGAGTGTCGATGGTATGCCTGAGCTGTTTGAGGTGTGGCTCGATGGACCACCGGTAAGGAACCGCCAGAGACTTTGGGAGCCCACCTACTATGGTGGAAGATCAAAAGCAATACCACGGTGCAAAGCAGAGCCGTGGAGGTGGATCAGATGGAGAGGCCGAGGCCGAGGTCAGCGAGAGGGGTCTGCGGTGAGGTCGAGGGACCGAGCAGCAGATGCTAGCCGCAGCCGTAGTCTATGCCATTACTCGGCGGAGGCCCAGATTCCCGGATGTTGTTGCGGGTATGCTTCTGATTTCTGGTTTTGAAGCATATGCATTGTTGGATCCTGGATCCACTCATTCTTTCATTGCACGACATTTAGCATGTAGACTACATGGGGATAGAGAGAGGTTACAGTATGGGTTAGAGGTGAGTACACCTCTAGGTAGTACGACTATTTTGGGAGAGGTCTGTATAGGGTGTTCGGTTCAGATCGACCGAGTAGTTCTGAGTGCTGATCTGATCATTTTGCCTCTGAGGGAGATTGACGTGATATTGGGGATGGACTGGTTGACTGCACATAGGGCTATTATGGATTGTTATACCAAGGAGGTTGTGCTGGAATCTCCTGGTCAGCCCAGATCTATGTTTCGAGGAGTTAGTCAGGCAGTGCCAGTGAGGATGATATCCTTCTTGAGTGCCCTGAGATTGATGCAGGGAGGTTGTGAGGCCTATCTGGCTCACGTAGTGGATTCCCGAGTCGAGATGAGATTGCAGGATGTTCCCATAGTCAGAGAATTTTTAGATGTGTTTCCCGAGGAGTTACTGGGATTGCCGCCAGAGCGGGAGATAGAGTTTGAGATTGATCTCGTTCCTGGTACCGCTCCTATATCGATACCTCCGTATAGGATGGCACCGGTGGAACTGAGAGAGCTTAAGGCTCAGTTGCAGGAGCTACTGGACAAGGGGTTCATTAGACCGAGTGTTTCGCCATGGGAACTCCGTGATCGTTTCAGGAAGAAGAAGGACGGACGCCGAGGCGTGTATTGATTATAGGCAGTTGAATCGGGTGACAGTGAAGAATAAGTATCCACTGCCTAGGATTGATGATCTATTTGATCAGTTACAGGGAGCTCAAGTGTTTACCAAATTGGATCTGAGATCAGGTTATTACCAGTTGAGGATTGCAGAGGCCGATGTGCCTAAGAGTGCTTTCAGGAGCAGGTACGGGCATTTCGAGTTTTTAGTGATGCCGTTTGGGTTGACTAATGCCCCGGCAGCCTTCATGGCTTTGATGAATAAAGTTTTTCAGCCCTACTTGGATCGATTTGTGATTGTATTTATTGATGACATACTGGTTTATTCAAGGAGTAGACAGGAGCACGCTGAGCATCTGAGGATTGTCCTTCAGGTCATGAGAGAGAGACAGCTGTTCGCCAAATTCACTAAGTGCGAATTTTGGCTTGATGAGATTGTTTTTCTAGGGCACGTGGTGTCCGGTGAGGGTATCCAGGTGGATCCTCACAAGATAGAGGCAGTTATGAGTTGGGAGATTCCGAGGAGTGTGCCAGAGGTACGGAGTTTCCTAGGATTGGCCGGATATTACCGGAGGTTCGTCGAGGGGTTTTCATTGATCTCCGCCCATTTGACGAAGCTATTGAGGAAGAATGTGCTGTTCAGATGGTCTGAGGAGTGCCAGAAGAGCTTTGAGGAGCTAAAACATCGGTTGACGACTGCACCGGTGTTAGGCATTCCATCTGGGACTGGAGGCTTTGTGGTTTATAGTGATGCCTCACGTCAGGGATTGGGATGTGTATTGATGCAGCATGGGAGAGTTATAGCGTATGCCTCGAGACAGTTGAGGTCTCATGAGGTAAATTATCCAGTGCATGACTTGGAGTTGGCCGCAGTTGTGTTTGCTCTGAAGATCTGGAGACATTATCTGTATGGGGAGACGTTCTAGATCTTCACCGATCATAAGAGTCTCATATATCTGTTGAGTCAGAGAGAGCTCAATCTGAGACAGAGGAGATGGATAGAGTTACTGAAGGACTATGACTGCACGATTGAGTATCATCCAGGGAAGGCCAATATGGTGGCCGATGCACTGAGTAGGAGATCGCATGGGAGTGCAGCTCAGGTTCAGGTTTCGAGGTTACCTGGTCTGATTCAGTTGGGAGCTCTTAATGTACAGATAGATTTGGGTCAGGATGGAGCTCTGATTACTACTCTGAGGCTGAGGCCAATGTTGCATGATAGGATCCGAAGTGTTTAGGATCAGACCCAGTGTTAGTGAGACTGATTGAGAGAGTCCAGGCCGGTACGGATTCAGAGTTTGAGTTGAGAGATGGGACTTTATGGATGGGACAGAGACTGTGTGTGCCAGATGTAGATGATTTGAGACGTGAGATTTTGGAGGAGGCACATGTAGCTGCCTATGCTATGCATCCTGGTACGACTAAGATGTATAATTCATCGAGACAAGATTTCGGTGGCTGGTATGAAGAGGCAAGTGGCAGAGTATGTTTCTAGGTGTCTGATCTGTCAGCAGATTAAGGCAGAGCATCAGGCTCCAGTGGGGAAGTTGCATTCGTTGCCCATTCCGGAGTGGAAATGGGAGCGAATTACCATGGATTTTGTGATGGGGTTGCATAGGACACCGACGCAGTATGATGCTATCTGGGTCATAGTGGACCGATTGACTAAATCGGCTCACTTCTTGCCAGTGAGAGAGAGCAATACTCTCGATCAGTTGGCCCAGAAGTATGTAGCAGAGATTGTACGGTTGCATGGGGTTCTATTGTCGATAGTCTCAGACAGGGATCCCAGGTTCACTTCGAGGTTCTGGAAGAGCCTACAGACTGCTATGGGTACTCGATTGAACTTCAATACTGCATTTCATCCTCAGACAGATGGAAAGAGCGAGAGGACAATTAAGACTGTTGAGGATATGCTTCGAGCTTGTGTATTGGAGTTTAGAGGATCATGGGATCATTATTTGGCACTGATCGAGTTTGCATATAATAACCAGTATCAGAGTAGTATTGGGATGGCACCGTATGAGGCCTTGTATGGACGACCGTGTAGATCGCCATTGTATTGGGATGAAGAGGGTATGAGATCGATAGAGGGTCTCGAGCTGATTCAGGATACAGTGGATAAGGTACAGTTGATCCGGAGTCACATCAAGGCGGCTCAGGACAGACAAAAGAGCTATGTAGATTAGCATCGGCGAGAGATTGAGTACAGTGTAGGTGACCAAGTGTTTCTCCGAGTGTCACCTTAGAAAGGAGTACTGAGGTTTGGCCATAAGGGCAAGTTGAGCCATTGGTATATTGGTCCTTATGAGATCATTGAGAGGATAGGACCGTTGGCTTACAGATTGGCATTACCGAGTGAGATGTCCCAGATGCATGACGTGTTTCATGTTAGTATGCTCCGACGGTACCGTTCAGACCCGACGCATGTGATTACGGCTCAGGAGATTGAGGTAGCCAGTGATCTGAGTTATGTTGAGGAGCCGGTATAGATTATAGGATCACGGGTCAAGCGGCTGAGGAACAGGGTGATTCCATTGGTGAAAGTCCTTTGGAAGAACCACTCTTCTGAGGAAGCTACATGGGAGATCGAGAAGCATATGAGGAGTCAATATCCTCAGTTATTCGATCGGACAGGTATTAAATTTCGAGGACAAAATTTTTATTAGGAGGGGTGAATTGTACATCCCGTTACTGATGGCAAGGGCATTTTGGTAATATTGGGTCAGATTGATAGGTTTCATTGCATTCACTGATTGAACATGTTACTGGCCTCTATTCATAGAAGAACAGGTTTATTGTATATGCATTTGTTCATAGGTACATTCATTCATGATTTTCCGGCATTTTAATTGTGAGTACGAATTGATTGGATTGTGGACTGACTGAACTGACTGGATTGTGATTGATTGAGAAATTAGGATTAAGTGGGCTTGAATGACTGATTTAGAATAGTTTAAGTGTAATTGATAATTGATAGTGGCTTATAGGAAATTTTCGAGAAATTCGGGAGAAAATGCTCGGACCGAAAATTCTCGAGTGACAGACCGATTGACTATATAGTACTGAAAGAACTGTCCAATGGCAATGAAAAAAATTAGAGTTATACTGTTAGGAAATAAAAATTTGGAGACCTATGTCTATAAATAGCTTAGGTTTTGAGATTTAGGGATTTTACCCTAAGGCTTAAGCGTTTCTTCTCTTCCTGCTTCCACGGTGTTCTTCGATTTCTTCCATAGGTGAGGATTCTTCGATCTCTTCTTATGGTTTCCTTCTCATTGTGCTAAGCTAACTTGTTTACTGTGATTGATGAAGGTTGAGAAGGTTTGAGAGTGGTTTATCGTTGAGTTTGAAAGATTTTAGGGTTTACGGAGATTTGAGGGAATTGTGGATTGAGGCTGTGATTGGTAAGTATTTATGGCTCTAATGTTGTTATTCATGGTTGTTCCATGCATTTATGGAATTTATGGTTGATTGAGTAGTTAGGGTGTTAAATGTTGAGCTTAAAGAGCATTAATGGCGGAAATCGATCGGAGAAGACGATCAGGCCTTTCGACGTCGCGACAATGTGAGAGGCGTGAGGCTTCGTCATGACGAATAATGATTTATTCGCCTCAACGAGCTCGGTTGGACGTCGCGACGGCGTGGATTTATTCGTCATGACGAGCGGTCTCCGTGTTGCGCATTTAACGGATTCTTCACGTCGCTGAAGGGCATAGGTCATGACGAGGATAGAAATTCTGAATGGATAAGTGTTAGTTTATTGGGCATAATTGATGGTATAGACCTCCGATCGAGGTGATTCTCGATTCATCACTTAACTAGGAAAGAGGTCTACAATTGAGGATGATTATGGAAGTTAGAATTTAATTTAAGTGGTATTGATTTATAGAGAATAAGGTCAATTATGGTTCGTAATGTGACCTAAGTATTGAATTGGGACAATTGGAGTTTTAATTGGCATTTTCAATAGAGGTTTTGACCCAATGGTTATGGAATTGCTATAGGGTATATGAATTGAGGAAATTGAACTGGATTTTAAGATTTGATCAATTATTGTCGATCAATTAAGCGAAGAGTTAGAATTGGGCCTAAGAGTTCCAAATTGGGTTTTAGCGCCGAAAATCGTGAACATGCATTGTACATAATTTCATCGAGACATATGCATCACTGAATTGTTTAATTAAGCATCTAGTAATGGGACTGTATTTAAATGTTATAGAGGCGCCGTTGGATCGTCATTCCACAGACATTGCTGGAACTTCCAGGCAGTAGCTCGGAAGTTACAGGTGAGTAACCTAGTTGGTTTCTCAAATTCCTGATTGTCTAAATGCTATATGTGAATTACTGGCCAATGTGAACTGCATGATTACTGAAATGTATATGATCGAATAACATGCTTCTACTGTATTGGATTGGACTACTGCATGACACTGAGAAATGCAATACTGGGCTTGTATAACCATACACTGAATTACTGAACACTGCATAATATGCATAAATGCATGATCAGATAATGGATATATGACCTAAGTTGCTATTATCCCTGAAAAGAGCCTCGAGCTCGAACATCAGATCGATCGCCTCGAGCCCGAGGGAGAAAATCGACGCGCCTCTAATGAATCTTGATGAGCACTTGGGCACAACATCAATAATGGAAAGAGTCTCATATGCATCAGATACACATGACTTATCAATTGCGACACTTCATGAATTATGTGATGACATGAGATATTGCAAATTGTTACATGCTACTGTAAACTGTTGCATAATACTGTAAATTGTGATATGATACTGCAAATTGTTATAGGCTACTGCAAATTGTTATACACTAATTGTATCTTACTGTGCCGTGCTATACGCAATCTGTGTAATGCATGATTTGAGTGAACCATCGATGATGGTTTCTCACTGAGTTCGCAAACTCACCCAAAATTGCATCTAATTTTTCAGGACTGTTAGATTAGACTCCTAGCTCCGGAGATAGTCTTTTCCTTCCGTGTGAGCGTGTTGGCAAGAGAAGCGATGGCACACAGGTCGGTCAGCTGGGTTGGACTTTTATGGATGACTTAGGATAGATGCTTGTATCAGTTTCCTTTTTGGTTTTTTTTAGGGGACTGATAGACTTGTCTATTCTGATATTGGATGACTGTATCAAGATTATTTTGGATTTTAAAATTTACTGATTTATGATATATTATGGTTTTAATTATTGCGATGCCATGTGGATTATTAGTGGGAATTTTCTGGTAGTGCACCTTTATCGTGGGATAAGTGTCGGAGCGACCTTCGGGCGTCCGGATGTGTACCCTACGGTGAGGGGGCACTACAGGCTCGAATAATGCTCACCCCTAAGTAAAGAAGTATCCAATGGGCTCAACTCTCTACCATGCACAGTTCTACTCAATGACACAAATGAATGAGTGGAACCCGAATCAATCAAAACTATAACATCTTTACCAAATAATTTAATCATACCAGTTATGACTTCTAAACCTGTCTTTGCATCCTCTCTTGTCATAGCAAAAACTCTAGCTGGAGCTTGTCCCCTCGGTCTCCCTAGAGGGTTTACTTTTCTGGCCGCATCAGAACTTCTACTGCCCACTTCCGTCACTGTCCTGTGTCCCACTGTCTTGGCCATCCTTGAAGTTTGCATCTGATGTTGGGCTCCGAATTTATTATTATTATTATTATTTATTTTTCTTTATCTTTATCTTTGCTTTAAATTGTTACTACTCTTTTAGTGGAGTCTTTAAATTAGAATTTAGAAGGAAATGTTAGAATTATATTATTAAGTGGGTTGAAAGAGTAGAGACATATAAGACAAGTTAAGGGAAAACTTGGAAAGCCTAAGTGAGGGAGGGGCAAAATGGGAAGAAGGAGTGTTGTCTTGCTTATAAATAAAGGAGAAAGCGTGAATGAGAAGATTCTAGAGAAGCAAATGAGTGAATGAGAAAAGAGATAAGAGAGAGAAACGTGGAAAAGAAAGAAGAAAAAGAAGAGAAATCCACTTGTGAGGTAAGTTCTCATCTTCTTATGCTAGATTCAAAAAGGAGATTAAATAGGGGTTAGGGTTTGTGTTGGAAATGAAGGAAGAAAGAAGAGAAAGATGAACCCAAATTGATTTTGGGACTTCTAAGTTAGGGTGGTTTTGGTTTTTCTAGCCTAGATGGGCTATGGGTAGGTTAGGTTTAAATTCAATCTTAGCATTGCTTTGATTTTTGCATTATATGAACTTTCTTTGAATGTATGGATTAAATGGAAATTGGTTCAATTGAAGGGAATCAAGGAGATTATACTCAAGAGAGAGAAGAAGGGCAATCTTGAGCTTGGATTTTCAACAACTTATGTGGGTAATATGTTTATGGTTATTAGGTGATGAGCTATGCCCTATTTGTGTGTGTGATTGCTTTAAATGTTGTAAATGTTGAATTTGAATATGTTTTCTTTGAAATAAATGAAAAGTATGAAAATGTGACAATTTGATGAAAGGAAAGAAACATGAGAATGCAAAGTTTCGATTGACTATGTGAGCATAGATTTGTTTGTGATTGGGCAAGAGAGAAACCCGTTTCGATTGTCACGTGCACATTGACCGCCTTTTCCCGGCTGCTCCCTTGAGGCCATGAGATCCTGAGAAATCGGACTCATTTTGTTCACGGTGTAAACCGTTTTGTTCCACAGAAACTCTCTAGCCAATTGATGTGCATTCATTTTGATTTTATTGTCTATGATGCATAATAAGGTTCTAAGATTGATAAAAGTTGACATGTTATGAATTGTGTGATGAAATTGCAATTTAAATTGGATTTTTTGATATATGTGTGTCATGCTTGTGGTATGGCTCGTTTTCGAGGGCTATAAATGTATTAGCCACTGAGCCGTGTTGCTCACCCTACTCTCCCTCTTCAGGTGCGACTCGAGATGAACTTGAACCTTGCAAGGCATCGGAAACTCCAAGGCTTTAGATACTTTTGTTCTAAGTTAGTAACTAGTCATTTTGGATAGCTTTTCAAGTATATCAAACGTTGAGCATCTCATGTATTGTGTATCTTGTGCTTAATTCTTGATGGATATGTTGATATGTATTTAAAGCTATGCATGAATATTTATTTTGATTGGAAATGAGAATGAGAATACTAGTATTCTCCTTTATGTATGAATGTGTTGTTTTATAGACAGTGTATGAGATTGTGTCTAACTTGCGAAAAAGGAACGTGAATGTACATGTCCTTCCTTGTTGAGTTTGTTATTGGGTATTTGCTTGGAAATAGCATGTTGGAGTTTAGAATTGGGTTTGAGACAAATTGGTGGAGGTGGAGCTAAATAGTATCGAAGCGTATGTAGTAGCAGGTGAATATATGAAGTTGATATGTTGATAAGCCATCCTAAGTATAGGAATGGTGTTCAGAAATTTCAATGGCAAAACTATGCTAATATAGATAGAAATAGCTAAGGTAGTCTTAATGAAAGTTATAGTTTATATTCCCAGCTTTCTAACGCCATTAAGTATGAAATTTTTTGATGTCGGGGCTAGAAGTTATGATCCTTATAAGTGGAGACGTTCTAGGCAGAAAAGCAGACAATAAAAAGTGAAAGGAAGAAAAGAAGATGATAGAATTGGGAGAAAATATGGACTTTATATAGATATATTTTGGCAAAGTTACCTTCTGTAAAGTTGTAGATCTTTCTTTTTTCTTTCCAACAGTATAAAGTTTTCAAATTTTGGATTTCGGAGTCAAAAGTTATGATCCTTGTAAGTGGAGAAGTTCTAGGCAGAAAAGCAGACGATAGAAAGTGAAAGGAAGAAAAGCAGACGATAGAATCGGGAGAAAATATGGACTTGATATATATATATATTTGGGCAAAGTTGCCTTCTAGAAAGTTGTATATATATTTTTTATCTTTCCAACGGTATAAAGTTTGTAAATTTTGGTTATTGGAGTCAAAATTTATGATTGTTGTAAGTGGAGACATTCTGGATAGAAAAGCAGACGGAAGAAAGCAGACGATAGAAAAGCAGACGGAAGAAAGAAGACGATAGAAAAGCAGACGGAAGAAATCAGATGATAGAAAAGCAAAACGGAAGAAAGCAGACGATAGAAAAGAAGACGGAAGAAAGCGCATTTATAGAAAAGGCATTTAAGAAAGCGAGATGATAGAAAAGGCATTTAAAAAAGCAGATGATATAAAATGAGATGATAAAGAAGCTACAAGATATAATTGTCCTTTTATGTCCTCATGAAAGTTGTAGATATCAAAGTCCTATTTTCTATGGTCCAAACACTAAGTCAATCAGACATCTATATCAAAATTTATGGCATTCATACTAAGGCATGTACATCCCAAGTAAGGACAGAAACGTGTTGGAGTCTTTTGGCCATAACTTCTTCTCTAGACCTCCAAATGACCTGATCCTTGAAGCATTGGATTCCTAACACATTTCTATATCTCTCCACAAGAATTTATGATTTTAGGAACTAAATTAAAAATGATTGATTGAATCAAAGTAAGGGTATCAGTGAAAAGAGCATGAACTGGATATCCCACTGAACATACTTCCGTATTTTGATGATATCTTAATCTGTAGAGATTCAAATGAGATGATTTCTGATTCAGGGTAAACTAGAGATATACATCTACAAAGTATCTGAAGGAATTGAATTTCAATTTTTGCCTTAAGATTTTCAATTTTGGGTTGAATTCGTGTATAGTATTCAATCTTGGTATAATGTGAGCCCTCCATGCGATTATGACTTTTCGAATGTTGGGCTTCGGAAACGGGGTCCAGCATCTGATTTCTCTCATGTCTTGGATTCTGAGGGCACTCTCTTGCCATGTGTCCTTTATCCCCACAATTGAAGCATGCTCCAGTCAATCGATAACATTCCCCTTTGTGGAACCTTTCGCAGTGTTCACATTTGGGAATGGGTGGCTTATCCCCATCTCCCCTCCTGCTGCCTCCAGCCGTTGAGGCTTGATGTGAGACATTTCTCATCTGTCAGGACCTGTTCGCTTCACTACTTTTCTCCTTAGACTGTGCAGGGAAAGTCTTAGCACTCCTTTCTGACATAGGAGTACCGCCTCCCCTTTTAAACTGTCCTCTGCCTTTCCTTTTTTTGTTGACAGCACTCTTTATATTTTTGATATTTTCCACCCTCAGTGCTGCTTCCACCAACTGTTGAAAATCACAAAAGTTTTGCACCATCATTTTTTCCCTGATGGCTAGGTGCAATCCTGACTCAAACCGATGACACTTAACCGCTTCACTCAGCATCAACTCTACTGTATACCGGGATAACTGTGTGAACCGACGCTTATACTCACTAACTATCATTTCCCTCTAGGTGAGACTATAAACTCCCTCTATTTTTGCTAAATGTACACCTCAGATAGATACTTCTTCTTATAAGCAGCGAGGAAGTCCTCCCATGTCAACACTGGCGGCTTCAACTGACTCCCCGGGACACTCTCCCACCAATGCAGAGTATCCCTTTATAACAGACTTGCAGCATATACATCCTTCTCATCATCTTTACAATCCATCTGATCTAGTATCCTTTCTGTCTTTCTCAGCTACGTCTCAACTTCCTCAGGATCAGTGGTTCTATAGAAATCCACGGCCCCATACTTCCTTAACTTGTCAAACTGCTTCCCCTTCTTAACCAAAATTGGAGCAGAAGATTGAGCCTGGACAAACACCTGAGTGAAAGCTTGGAACAACCTCGGATCTAAGGTAGGCGCTTGCTCCTGCAGAACAGGCGACTCCTGAGTATGTGATCGAAAGGGCTCACTACCTTGCCCTATAGAAATCTCAGCATCTCCTGGGGCTCTGGACTCATCCGTGCCCTCCTCACTGGGTGGAGGGTCAGGTGTAACCAATCCTTACATAACTCCTTGTGTCCTTCTACGAGGTGAAATTTCACTCCTTCAATAGAAACACTAACGATTAGCATACATTTAATCTGAATCCTATTTCCTACATGTATGCATGATATGCATGTCACTTAATTCACATACTCAATTCAAAATGCAAGCAATTTATCTCATAACACAATAATGCATATCACAACATATTCTAAGCCTAGGACTCTTTAAAGCCTAAACTATGATACCACAAGATGTTGCGTCCCATTCCCGAAGCCCAACCAAGGTGTTGGACCCCGTTTCCAGAGCCCAACTATCCAATTCGGAGTCAAAAAGTGTAAGTGGGTTTCCTTGTGGGGTTATTTCAACAAATTACTAGCTTGAATCAATCTTTTTGAATTCAAAACCAAAAGCTACCAATTTTAGTGTAGAGGTAACAAAACGTGTTAGGAATTCAATGCTTCAAAAATCACTCAATTTGAAGTTCGGACGAAGAAGTTATGGCCAAAAGAATCCAATATGTTCATGTCTTACCCAAACTGTACATGTCTTGGCGCGATTACCATAACTTTTCCTACAAATATCATATTTATTTTGTTTTTAGATGGATGGAAAGAAGACATCGAGATAAACAACTCCCATGAAGACCTCGAAGCGAGATCCGGCTTATAAAGTGGTCAAAATTGAGATTTACTGTAGCAGACCCGTGGATATCCATTAAACGGACATACATTGGCTGAAAAGCCATTTTTCATCCGAGAACGTCTGTTAAACGGACATACACTGAGTTGAGGGTCTTTTTTCACCCGAGGATGTCCGTTAAACGGACCTAATGTCCGTTAAACGGACATGGGTAACCCAAAACTCCTTTCAAAGCCTCTCCAATTATAACACCCCACTCCCGTAAGAACCGGACCCGACATCAATGGTGATATCCGAGTCCGTGCCCTGCGAGGGTGACGTGATACATCACATAGTCAAATCACAGTACACACTTTCTTTTCAATTTTCTACTTTCATTTAATTAAAGATGCGGAAAACAAATTACATACAAAACTGGTAAATACAATGACCACGAGGGTCCTCTAGTAATTACAAGATAAAATAACACCAAAGTTCTCACACTAATGCAGACGCAACTGATCCCGCCCTCTAGAACCGCTCTGAGATCACTATACACCCGTTACCTAACGGGGTATTCTTCTGAGTCCTGCAAAACAATTGCAAATTTGGATGAGTTTTTGCAAACTCAATGAATGACCATCATCGATGGTCCGCTCACTCAAGTACATAATCAAATAATAACTTATGTTTTCATTCTTTCTACTTGATCTCATTTTTTCAATTCCCATAGATCTATCTCTATCTTGTATACCTTTTCTCAAGAATTCCCCATTTACATATTTACAAAAATCTATATTCATACATCCCATTTTTTCAATACAAAGTGTTTTACTCGCTTACTATTTAATTATCATAAGGCTGTGACCTAGAGCCTAAACTGTCCCATTGATGGGCTCAATAATAGCTGACCCTTATCCCATACTGGATACCGGGTTCATTATACGTTGAGCCTAAGGCTCTGAATCAGTCATGAACTCGAAGTTCATTTTCACACGTTAAGCTAAAAGCTCTAATCGATGGCAACTCTGGTCAACAGCTCTAATATTCCATACAACACTAAGCATATCACAATCAGTCATACATTCTATAATTAGGAGTATCCCATAACTGTTTTCACACCAACAGGGCATTTAAGCCTATCATTCAATCAAACATATCGAATAAATGCATCAGAACCCATTATTAATTCATATCGCTTTTGTGACCAAGCATCTATATCGTCCCTATAAGGGCACGTTAATCGTTGAGCTGCCTTAGAGTAGGAGAGCCCTCTGGTATGCACTACTTCCCACGCGCCCTAAAGGTAGGAGAGCCCTCGGGTATGCACTAACTCATCAATCGTTGAGCTTTTTGCTCTACAACCTGTCCCCGCGAGGGCTCATTAATCATTGAACGCGCTTTGGGGTAGGAGAGCCCTCGGTATGCACTACTTCCCACGCGCCTTAGAGGTAAGAGAGCCCTCTCGGTATGCACTAACTCATCAATCGTTGAGCTTTTCGCTCTGAAACTGTCCCGTCAAGGGCTCATTAATCATTGAACCAGTTTTAGGAGTAGGAGAGCCCTCTGGGTATACACTACTTCCCACGCGTCTTAGGGATAGGAGAGCCCTCTGGGTATGCACTATTCCCTTTTTGAGCACAAGGCTCTTTTCCAGTAGTCGAGCTTGTAGCTCTGCATCACTATATGGCTCGAAGCCCATTTATAACGTTGAGCTGAAAGCTCTGATCAGTGGTTGCTTTGGTCGCAGCTTTCGTTAACTGATTTCGCGTTCATAAATGAACGACATGTGACACGATTCAATCACTTTATTATCGTATTCATATATCACAATCATTTCTAATCTATTCCAGATTTTCACATCACAAACACTATTACACTATCACATTCTCATAACATTTCTGTATACTATCACTTCAATACTCCAGACCTTCGATCCGGAGTTCAAATTCAATATTGTCTCATCATTTTACTTAAGAGAATTTAAATCACTGAATTATAACATTTAATACCTTGGGAACCGTTTAGGTCACTCACCTGACTTTTGCGCTAACACCTGGAAGTCTCTGCAACATCGGTGGGCTGACGTTCCAAAAGTGCCTTTATCATAGATCAACACACATATATTTAACACATTGTCCAATTCTGCAATAATGCACAAGTAGCAATTTAATGATATGCACTATGCACTTTCGTGACATTCCTAGTACTAACCCAAAAATTCCCGTCATAACTTTTCCTCAATATCAGAACTCAATAGACACTCAATTCATTCAATTTGTTTCAGAAATCTGAAAATCATTGCCCAACATATATGGACTATCATTATGACGAAACCATACTTTATACTAAACTTCCATCCAAAATTGAGAACTTTAAGAGACTGTTTCAACACTCTCCCTTTTCATAAGCGTATAGCCCTTATCTCTAGTTCATAACAAATCCAAAATTATCTCATTTGACAATCTGTACAAGAAGTTTTGGTTTAAAAGCCAAAGCATGCCTATTCAGGAAAAGAGGGGTCCTCGCAGTGGCAAAGGTTTGAGCTCAGCCAAGGCAGCTCCCTTTACGCACGCCATGACGCAAGAGCTGCGTGTGTCGCGGTGCAAGACATTCACAAGCGCCAAGGCGAGAATTCAGCCGCGGACGCGTGGATGATGAGCATAGGCATGGCGAAGAGCCCGATCTCCCCTTCCGAATCCAGATTTTCAACCATTCAATCCAATTCTTCCAATCTATTCAACACATAACTCATCTAAACATTTCAACAACACTCACACACCAATTTCCAACCCATTTACAAACCAAAACCACTCTCAAACATCAAAAATTAACCAAAGTCGAAAACCCTAGAAACCAACATAACTTTCACCCATTCGGTAACTTTTAACACTCAAAACAAGAATCAATCAACTAATCAAGAGGAAATAGGCTTAAACTTACTTGATTTAGCTCTCAAAATCCATAAACTCTTTGTGATTTGGTCGAAAATCGTATTCTTCTTCTCTTCCTCTTCTTCCTCCACGGTTCCTCCTCCTTTTTCCCATTTTCAAACCCTATTTCCCCTTTTTATACTCTTACTAATTATGAAAAGTCTATATTGCCCCTTCCTTTAACCTTAAGCCTTATAATCTTAAGAATCTGGTCCAAATTGCCCTTATACCAATTCTTTTAACTTCTCTATTCCAATTTAGAATTTCAGACTCTGAGGGACTGAATTGAAATCCAATTCTTTCAGAATCACTCACTTTCCTGTCAATCAATTTCCAATTCACTCAATTCATTTACTTTGACTTTCATAAATCTTTCCAAATTTTAATAACTCATGATAAAACAAAATTTCTAAATCATGTCTTTAATTGGAGTGTCAATTGTACAGTCATTTATAGTACCGGAAATCTCATCGGTACCCACTTTGCAATTTTATGCAGAAAACATATAAATCACTCCAATTCAATTTTTCAAATACCCAATTCACATTTTTCACTAAAATTCTACTTATAGACACATATGTCGGGAATTGTCACAAATGCAAGTACAATCATGTGCATTTACCAAATGTACCAATCATATCACATAGAGGCCAAATTATGCATGTAGAATACACGCTCACTATCAGATCCAACTTTACCATTTTATCCTTCCAATCGGTGGTGGGATGCTACAATTCTCCCCTCCTAATAAATATTTCGTCCTCGAAATTCATTTTGACACTGAACAAGGTAGGGGTGCTATTATCTCATTTATCCTTCTATTCATTATTAAAAAATCATACTTCTTTCATATGCCTTTGATGAAAACTTTTTTAGAAAATTTAACTCAGTACTCCCAATTACAACTCCTGTCATAAAGCGGATGGAAACAGTCCTAACCGCAAACTCACTTATGGTGCCATTAGCAAGATTCACAATCGCTCTTATCGTTGTGATCGAGTGCCTTATACAAAAACAAAATACTGGCCCTTAAACTCATTCAAAGCAGAATATCGGCCTGAAGGCTCAGTCAAATCAGAATACTGGCCTATAGGCTCAGTCAAATCAGAATACTGGCCCGTAAGCTCAGTTAAATCAGAATAAAATCACGGAGCATAGCTCTACATGGAAGCGCTACAAATAGGCGACTCAAACACAACTTCTTTATATTTCATGAATTCGTGGGATGTAATGCATCACTTACAATGCCTGAACTTTTTCAAACATATACACTCTTTTAATTCGGATATCATAATTCTATTTAACGTTCCCTTTAGAACATAACAATCGCTGTTATCAATGGGTCACTCAATCCTCTGTTTAGGTATCATACTTGGTCAATCATATCCCTGCTGAGTTTTAGAAAATTCAACTCATTAATACCAATTTCGGCCCCACATAAATCATATTAAAACAATCTTAGTCAAATAACCACTTTATGTCACACTTAATTTCCCTCATTACCAAGTATTTTATCGAAATATGCATCGGTATTCATACTCTGTCCCTTCACATTCATTTTCCATATAGACATAATAACCACTTATTCGAATTTCGGTATAAGGGACTCAAACCCATAATCACTCAAGTCGACATTTTTAGCCGCCAATGGCTCTTTGGAGGTCCCCTTACAAGGATCTTTCGTTATGAGGTAGTACACATATTTATGCCATCAAAACCTCAAATCCACAGTTCGGGTTCTCTCTTAATTCTTTTTACAAAACCGATATACTATTCCATAATTGGTAAAATTTTCCTCTTTGCTCCACTTTATCTCATCACTGTACGTACTTTATTTCACTTAATCAAGTAACCCAATATCTACATATGTGGTACGTTACTATGCAAAGTTTTGCTCGATATTGATGATTTACACAATAACTGAATTTAGACAGGTTCCTCTATACTCCATGCATCTTTTCCCAATTTCCGTATTTCATTAATATCTACTAATCTGTCTATTTATACAAAAATCAAGATTCCAATCCTCCAAAACCCAATATCAGTACCACATCTTTCAAATCATAAATCCAAATTCAATTCATAAAACTACAATTATCTTTAAGTACACAACATCAATTTACTATTGCAAAAGGTTGTATCTTAAACTCTCATGGAGATTTTTTCATAAACAGCACAATCGAAAACTCATTTACACTGCCACATATATTTTGAACACTTTCCATCAACAAAAAAAAAGACACTCTCATGAGCCTTTTCTAACTCTTGTACTTGAGTCTTTGTTTTGGATGCAATTCCACTATTCGCTTTGACTCACTGATCATTCATTTCAAATTTATGTTATCAATGATCATGCATCAAATTAACCAACTTATCCTTTCACATTAGTCTTTGATAATAAGCACACTATTATCCATCACCCCGAGTTCATCAATTGATTTCCACGATTTCTTTGTATCTCAAGAAAAAGCATATCAATTCGTATCACAATTAATATAATCCAAAACAGCCTCGACAAAGAAACTCATTGCTGCATTAAGCAATTTAATAGCTCAAAATCCCAGTAGATACCAAATCCTAATATCTTACTTAAAGATGTATATATATATATATATATCAAATTTCCCATTAATCACATTCACAATTGCTACATATCTCCAAACAACTAGATAATACATTTTTCCTTGTTCCAGCTCATGATTGGGTTTTACCATATAATCTTAACAGAAACGATTTTTGTAGGATCATAACAGGCCCTGCACTTTTTCTTCACATTAATCCACGTAACACGCACATTGATGGCGATTCTACTCCAATTTTTCGGTATTTATCACTTTTCTAACATTTTCCATACTACCCATCATGTATCACATTTTATCACTTGTAAAATCACGTTCTTCTCATTTTCTCATCCATGTGAATATTCTCAATTCATTCAAAATTATAACTGCAGAATCATCAATGGAATGAAACCTTATTTTCACAGACAGAAATATTTTGTTAGATCATAACTTTTCTCACATCCCACATCCACTTGCTATTGAATTATTTCTTTTAACCGGTTTGTACACTTTAATCTCACGTTTATCGTTTCTTTCTAACAATTCTTCACTTACGATACAATATTTCCCATCATACTCGTGTCAACACAAATACAGTGAATTTATATCGACCTTTTTCTCATTTCCACTTATCCCATTTTATCGGTCACACACATCAGAATCATAATTGCCCAGTCATCCCTGAGCTTTTGATCATACATAGTCATATTTTTATACTCAATCGTAACTCTTATCACTTTTTGCTAATATCCTTCTCATGTCCAAATTAACCCCTCCAGGGTATCGCAAAATTTCGTTTTCTTTCGACCCGATTTATACACTTTAAGTCTCATTTTCCAATTCGGTATCACTTCTTTCCTAAATAAGCCCATGCCACTATTTTCACATTCATATCATGTTCGAGGTTTAGAACCACAGTACAATGTGAATATCATTAACAATCTGTAGGACCTCGGCCTCTCGGGCCTCACGTCCCTAACAGTTTCACTTTTCCCATTCCCAATTGCCCATAATCCACATTGACTCATATACTGATATTTCGTTTCTCTTTTTCCCACTGAAACTGAAACACTTAACACTTGTTTATGCGTATGACTCATACTCATAGGACTCAGGCTAGGGATCAGTTGCCAAGGTCTGCTATGACATGTCTTTACTGTATACAATTTGACCTATCTTTCAGAAAATGCCCAAGTAAGTTCGTACTTTTGGGCTCTGATATCACCTAAATGTAACACCCCACTCCCGTAAGACCCGGACCCGACATCGATGGTGATATCCGAGTCTGCGCCCTGCGAGGGTGACGTGATACATCACTTAGTCAAATCACAGTACACACTTTCTTTTCAATTTTCTACTTTCATTTAATAAAAGATGCAGAAAAGAAATTACATACAAAACTGGTAAATACAATGACCATGAGGGTCCTCTAGTAATTACAAGATAAAATAACACCAAAGTTCTCACACTAATGCAGAAGCAACTGATCCGCCCTCTAGAACTACTCTGCGATCACTATACACCCGTTACCTAACGGGGTATTCTTCTGAGTCCTGCAAAACAATTGCAGATTTGGATGAGTTTTTGCAAACTCAATGAGTGACCATCATCGATGGTCCGCTCACTCAAGTACAGAATCAAATAATAACTTATGTTTTCATTCTTTCTACTTGATCTCATTTTTTCAATTCCCATAGATCTATCTCTATCTCGTATACCTTTTCTCAAGAATTCCCCATTTACATATTTACAGAAATCTATATTCATACATCCCATTTTTTCAATACAAAGTGTTTCACTGGTTTACTATTTAATTATCATAAGGCTGTGACCTAGAGCCTAAATTGTCCCATTGATGGGCTCAATAATAGCTGGCCCTTATCCCATACTGGATACTGGGTTCATTATACGTTGAGCCTAAGGCTCTGAATCAGTCATGAACTCGAAGTTCATTTTCACACGTTGAGCTAAAAGCTCTAATCGATGGCAACTCTGGTCAACAGCTCTAATATTCCATACAACACTAAGCATATCACAATCAGTCATACATTCTATAATTAGGAGTACCCCATAACTGTTTTCACACCAGTGTGGGGCATTTCGCCTATCATTCAATCAAACATATCAGAATAAAAACAGTCTGTAACCCATTATCAATTCATATCAATTTTGTGACCAAGCATCTATACTGTCCCTATAAGGGCACGTTAATCGTTGAGCGCGTCTTAGGGGTAGGAGAGCCTTCTGGGTATGCATTACTTCCCAAGCGTCTTAAAGGTAGGAGAGCCCTCTGGGTATGCACTAACTCATCAATCGTTGAGCTTTTCGCTCTGCAACTGTCCCGTCAAGGGCTCATTAATCATTGAACGCGTCTTTGGGGTAGGAGAGCCCTCTAGGTATGCACTACTTCCCATGCGTCTTAGAGGTACGAGAGCCCTCTGGCTATGCACTAACTCATCAATCGTTGAGTTTTTCACTCTGAAACTGTCCCGTCAAGGGCTCATTAATCATTAAACCAGTCTTAGGAGTAGGAGAGCCCTCTGGGTATGCACTACTTCCCACGCGTCTTAGGGATAGGAGAGCCCTCTGGGTATGCACTATTCCCTTTCTGAGCATAAGACTCTTTTCCAGTAGTCAAGCTTGTAGCTCTGCATCACTATATGGCTCAAGCCCGCTTATAACGCTGAATGAAAGCTCGATCGATGGTCGCTTTGGTCGCAGCTTTCCTTAACTGATTTCGCATTCATAAATGAACGACATGTGACACAATTCAATCACTTTATTATCGTATTCATATATCACAATGATTTCTAATTTATTCCAGATTTTCACATCACAAACACCATTACACTATCACATTCTCATAACATTTCTGTATACTATCACTTCAATACTCCGAACCTTCGATCCGGAGTTCAAATTCAATACTGTCTCATCATTTTACTTTAGAGAATTTAAATCACTGAATTATAACATTTAATACCTTGGGAACCGTCTAGGTCACTCACCTGACTTCCATGCTAACACCTGGAAGTCTCTACAACGTCGGTGGGCTGACGTTCTAAAAGTGCCTCTATCATAGATCAAAACACATATATTTAACACATTGTGCAATTCCGCAATAATGAACAAGTAGCAATTTAATGATATGCACTATGCACTTTCGTGACATTCCCGGCACTAACCTAAAAATTCCCGTCATAACTTTTCCTCAATATCAGAACTCAATAGACACTCAATTCATTCAATTTGTTTCAGAAATATGAAAATCATTGTCCAACATATATGGATTATCATTATGACGAAACCATACTTTATACTAAACTTCCATCCAAAATTGAGAACTTTAAGAGACTGTTTCAACACTCTCCCTTTTCATAAGCGTATAGACCCTTATCTCTAGTTCATAACAAATCCAAAATTATCTCATTTGACAATCTGTACAAGAAGTTTTGGTTTAAAAACCAAAGCATGCCCATTCAGGAAAAAAGGGGTCCTCGCGGCGACGAAGGTTTGAGCTCGCCGCGGTAAGAAGCATAAATGCACGCCGCGACGTGCTCTTTATTTATGTCATGACGCGCGCTTACGCCGCCCAGCGACGCAAGGGCTCACAGTGCTCGGTGACTTCATGCAGAATTACGCGCCATGACTCACAAGATGAGCACGTCGCGACATGCGAGCCCGATCTCCCCTTCCGAATCTAGATTTTCAACCATTCAATCCAATTCTTCCAATCTATTCAACACATAACTCATCTAAACATTTCAATAACACTCACACACCAATTTCCAACCCATTTACAAACCAAAACCACTCTCAAACATAAAAAATTAACCAAAGTCGAAAACCCTACAAACCAACATGACTTTCACCCATTCGGTAACTTTTAACACTCAAAACAAGAATCAATCAACTAATCAAGAGGAAAGAGGCTTAAACTTACTTGATTTAGCTCTCAAAATCCATAAACTCTTTGTGATTTGGTCGAAAATCATATTCTTCTTCTCTTCCTCTTCTTCCTCCACGGTTCCTCCTCCTTTTTCCCATTTTCAAACCCTATTTCCCCTTTTTATGCTCTTACTAATTATGAAAAGTCCATATTGCCCCTTCCTTTAACCTTAAGCCTTTTAATCTTAAGAATCTGGTCCAAATTGCCCTTATACCAATTCTTTTAACTTCTCTATTCCAATTTAGAATTTCAGACTTTGAGGGACTGAATTGAAATCCAATTCTTTCAGAATCACTCACTTTGCTGTCAATCAATTTCCAATTCACTCAATTCATTTACTTTGACTTTCATAAATCTTTCCAAATTTCAATAGCTCATGATAAAACAAAATTTCTAAATCATGTCTTTAATTGGAGTGTCAATTGTACAGTCATTTATAGTACCGGAAATCTCATCGGTACCCACTTTGCAATTTTATGCAGAAAACATATAAATCACTCCAATTCAATTTTTCAAGTACCCAACTCACATTTTTCACTAAAATTCTACTTATAGACACATATGCCGGGAATTATCACGAATGCAAGTACAATCATGTGCATTTACCAAATGTACCAATCATATCACATAAAGGCCAAATTATGCATGTAGAATACACGCTCACTATCAGATCCAACTTTACCATTTTATCCTTCCCATCGGTGGTGGGATGTTACACCAATGCTTCCAACATCTATTCTAACACCATTTACACTCATAATCCCCCCAAATTGAACCCTTCAAATGTAGTAATGCTCCTCAAACATTCAATTACCAAATTGAATGCATTAAACTCCCAAAACACAACTCAAATAACTCATAAAATACATAAACTCCTAACATTCACCATAGCTGTCATGTCCCTACCTCCCATACAACATCATCACTTACAATACTCATATCTCTCAACTCCGATACCTAAATTTTACAAACTTTATACCAATGGAAAGCTAAGAGGATAAACTACAACTTTCAAGAAGACACTTTGTATAAAATAGTCTAAATCAACCCAGTTTCCCCCTGAAGGCAATACAAAATTTTCACCCTTATGAAAACTTGAAATATGAATTGTACACTACAAAATAAACAAGCACATACATAAGGGAACTTCTCAAGTTCTCAATTCATTTCCAATTCAAAATGAAATTCATACAAAGCTTTCATACATAGATTTAATTACATATCAACATTTCATCAAAGTTTCAACACAAGTTGCAAAATAAAATCGATGCTCAATGTTCAATATATGACTAAAGCTATCCAAAAGTCTAACTACTAACTTAGTACAAAAGCTAACTCTCTTGGAATGGTTCAATTGCCTTGCAAGGATTCATTGATCTTTTTTATTTGCACCTGAGGAGTGGAAAAATATTGGGTTAAGATACACAACTCAGTGGCTAAGATATTTATAGCCATTGGCGATGAGTCATACAATCAACCATATATATATAACATTCATATAGGCATACATATCGTAATGAAAGTTCAACGTTTACAATTCAATTCACATTCCACATTTCAAAACATCATCACATGTGACATATTGGATGTAATTTCACTTCAAGCATAACACTCAAACATCATCATAACTTGGCACATTAAAATGCAAATGCACACACAATTAGCTCGAGGGTTCCGTGGAACAAAATGGAGAAACCGAAGTTTACACTGTGAACGAAATGAGTCTATTTTTCAGATCTCGTGGGCCACAAGCGGACAGTCGAGGGAAGGCTTTACGTCGACGTGCACCTGACTATGAAACGGTTCCTCTCTTGCCTAAACACAATCAATTTTCATGCTTAAATCAATCATTCACAATTTCACATTCTCATACTTTTCTTATTTTCATTTAATCAAAATGCCATAACGCAAGGCATAGCATAATCATGCTCACAATTCAATTCTTATCAAATGTCATACATTTTGAAGCAATTTCACAACACAACATTTCAAGCAAGTCATTTAGCATACAATACACAACAATGCAATTTACTCATTACACAATAACTATAAATAAATTACCCACTTTATAACTCTTGAAATCCAAACTCAATGGTGTCCTTCCTCTTACTCTTGGGTAGGTTGTCCTTGATTCCCTAACACAACCAACATTCTCATTTAATTCCAATTCAAGTGAAAATTCCCCAAATTTCCATAATCACAACAAAATGAAATTAACCCTAATCAAGCTCAATCTTAACCTACCCATAGTCCATCTAGGTTAGAAAACTCAAAACCTAACTTAGAAACCCAAAAACCCAATGGATCTCTCCATCTTCTTCTTCCTCCAAACATTCCCAACACAAACCCATTGCTCTCTCTACAACTTCTCATTCACAAAACCCCAACCTATTTCTTTACCAAAGCATGAAGAAGATGAAGAACTTGAAGTAAATCACACGTTAGTACAATGCTTATAATACGATAGTGAATACACGAGAAGGGGGGTTGAATTGTGTATTCCTCTTTTTGAAAACTCTTTCAAAACTGTTTCGTTAAAAACAAGTTCTTTTACAAAAACTTCAATAAGTTCCAGTCAATCAAAACTTTAAAAGCTTGTTTCAGTAATTAAGTAATAACAAAACTTTGAACTTTAAGAGATATAGGGTAGAGAGAAGTTGACACAACGATTTTATCCTGGTTCACCCCAAACCGTGGGCTACGTCTAGTCCTCAGAGTTCTTTCTAAGATTTCACTATCTCTTCAACGTTTACAAGTATTCTTTCCGAGCCTCTTCAGGTCTCTACACTCAGTATTCTTTCACTCTTAGCTTTTGCAGGCTATGTGCACTACTTTCTTACAAAAGTATTTGAAACTTGTTACAGTAAAAGAGCTAATTTGCATAGAGTTTGTGTACGTAAATCAATTCTCTCAGCTTTTGCTCTTTTTTGCTTTTGCATTTGCTCACTTTTGCTAACTTTGCTATCTTAGACTTCGACTCATGTTTATAGCCTTCGTATGCAACTGCTTCTTGATTCTTGAATCTTGAATCTTGAAAGAAACGATTAATCAGTTGAGTTCTGTAACTAACTCGAACTGACTCTTTCGTCTTCTTTTGAATTCTGCGTCTGCTTTTCTTCGTCTATATTTTTTCGTCTTTGTTTCTGCGTCTGCTTTTCATTTTGTGTCTGCGTCTGTGTCTGCTTTTCATTTTACGTCTGCGTCTGCTTTTCACTTTGCGTCTGCGTCTGCGTCTGTGTTTTACTTTACGTCTGCGTCTACGTCTGTGTTTTACTTTGCGTCTGCGTCTGCGTCTGCTTCTCACTTTGCGTCTGCGTCTGCGTCTGTGTCTGCTTTTCATTTTGCATCTTCTTTTACTACTTTGGTATTCATCAAAATCATATATATGTAAAGTCATTTTGACTCAACAATCTCCCCTTTTTTGATGATAACAAATTATACACATAAAAAGAAAACAAAATACAATTATATAAAAAAACTTATCTTCAAAAATCTTATTTTTCTTCATCCTTTCATTTCTTCGTCTCCTTCAATCACACCTTTTGAAATTCTTTTCTGATCATTTTCTTCTCCTCTGCTCATTCTCTTCTCCCCTATTTGTTATAATAAAAAATGATTAATGACGACGACTCTTCATCAGTTCTGTCATCATCTTCTTCAGATCATTCATCGTCTCCTTTATCTCGTTGACTTCTCCGCATAATTTGCTGATTTCAGCTTGTGAGTCAATCGGTGAGGAGGATTGATCATTATCTACTGAGGGAGCAGTGAACGCAATTGTTGTAGCATATGCGTCCAAGGAAGGAATGTAATCTTCTCAAATTGCAAATATGGGTGGATGAACGAATAGATTTGACTCTGGAATGTATAAATCATAGGGAGCAGGTAGCATTAGCAACTGTCTTCCTTGCAGGGGTATGGCTTCAGCTTCAATAGACAGTGTATTAGATAAAGGTCTAATACGCATGACTGTCTGAACAAGGTATTCAATAAATGACCTTGTAACCAGTCTTCCCCTTACTGGACAATATTCATACTTATTTGTATAGCTACAACTAGCTCCATCAGTATTCTCCTTTGAAGCGCATGCTGCATCAATTTGACGCACTTCATCTTCAATTTGATCTGCGGACAGATCTTCACTGATTTCTTCAGGAAATAGCTTAGACTTCCCCTTTTTCAAATCCAAAGGATATCTTGGCTGAATATCCGGTACAACCTTTATTACCGTCTTCTTTGTGATTGGATAAATAGTACACGATTTGTTGGACATTTTTGTAGGGTATGGCTTTGTAGAAGCATCCCTCAAGACATCATAGAAAGTCTTTTCATATTCATTCAGTAAATGTCATGTGTCACTATTTATCGAAATAGGTTGTATGACAGCCATTACCTTTCTCCTTGGTTGATTACAGATAGCGATTGCAGTTATCCTCTTGGTAACAACTTCAACCATTCTGATCTTCAATTTGTGTCTTCTCAAAATTTTGGAATAGTTGAATACAATCAGACCAGGTTCATCATTTTTCTCCTGTGGTACCTGAACCAAGTTTGGTTCTACTGTAGCCTCTGGTTGAGCTTCAATAGGATTCTCCTGAACCAGGCTTAGCTCCTCTGGTTCCTCCTGTTGAATAGTGGGAATATCCTGAACTCTGCTATGCTCAATTTCCTTTTCCTTTTGAGCAGCATTGAAGGTATCTTTCTTTCGACTAACTTCCCCAGCAGTGGACACAGTCTTCTTCCGACTAATCTTCTTAGTCTTATCTTCTGCTTCAGTCAGTCTTGAAGATTTCTGCACATGCAATTTTTCCTTCTCAGACTCCGATTTTCTTTTCTTCTCAGTCTCTTTAGCCTGTTTGGATGAGTCTTCTTCTAAAATTGAAACTAGAGATCTTGTTCCCTTCGGTACTCAAGATCTAGATACTTCTGCTTAACTCTGCTCTCTGGCTCTCTTGTCTTCCTATTGTCACAGAGTGCGAATCCTAGGTGATCGCTTCGCCTTTTTAGAGATTTCACCCAAAAGTTTCTCTCCTTTTCTTTTCTGCGCACCTTCTTCTGTTCTCCGGACTTGGCTCACGTCTCTTTGAGGACTAGCCTATTTTATCAACGGTCTACCCGATAGTTTTCTTCTTTCATCTACCGATAATCTCATACTTACTTGAGATTTAGAGCTTGTGGTGGGAGACTTCTTCAATAACCGCTCCCCCTCAGTTCTAGCTTTCTTTGTAGACTCTGCTACTTCTTTCACTACTACCTTCAAGCCCATTCTTCTTACTGTATCAGAGTTAATAGTACTCTTAACAGATACCATCCTTCTGATTCCTCTGTGAAGAAGGACTCTGGATTCCTTAAAAATCCTGGTGAGTAGCATGCCGTAAGGATAACTGTTGGTATCCTTCATCCCCTTAACCATATAATGAAAAATAAAAAATGGTAGGTCTATTGGACGACGATTTAGCAGATAAAACAGACATTGTTCATCCAAGGTAGTCACAAGATGTCTTGACCCGACTCTTGGTAAGATGCAATTAAACAAAATCGCATGTAGAACCCTAGCCTTCGGGACTAGACTTGAAGTCTTCCTCTCCCATGAGTCATTGGCTCCATATAACAGTTTTCTGACATCTTCTTCCTTCATACTAACCTTGGACATCCATCCGGCTTTGGTTGATAGGGTTTCTCCAACCGAAGAGCATTCAAACACCTTCTCCATTAACTCCTTTGTCACAATAACAGTTATTCCATCTACTATGGAGACGATGGTGTTATCAACCAGTTGCGCATGCTTCCAAAAGTCATATACCTCATCTGTATACACTGGTTCCCGCATCTGGAAGAACTTTTTCCATCCAGCTTCTACAATCTCTGGCTCAACATTCATGCCGTCACTCCTCAGAGATTCGAAATCTACATGTCTTCCAAAAATCATAGCTGGCTCCATTGCTTCTGATTTGAAACTGCTTCTGGTAGGATATTCTTCAAAAGTAAAGTTGTTTGCAAGAGTTTTTCGAAAGAGAGACGAAACGTCTGGCAGTAAGAGTAATCGAAATGATTATTGTTTCAGACTACTCGAAGGGTCTTATCTGATGGGTTCTAGAATCGTTGGGATCCTCAAGGCTATCAAACTTTTCCCTCCAAAACTTCCTTGTGAGAGAAGTTACCAGTTGTAAACAACTGTTTCTGACGCCGTTAACTTTGACGGTCTTCTAGCCTGACTGGTCATTCAACATAACCATGTTAAGGTTCCGTCTGATTTCCTTAAACCGATCTTCACTCAGTGGTTTAGTGAAGATATCTGCCTATTGATACTCTGTTTCGACGAACTGTAGTGACACCACCTTCCTCTGAACGTAGTCTCTCAAGAAATGATGTCTGACTTCAATATGCTTCACTCTCAAATGCTGTATTGGATTCTTCGACAAATTGATTGCGCTGGTGTTGTCACAAAAGATTTGGATCTCCTCTTCTCGAACTGAATAATCTTCCAGTTGATATTTAATCCACAAAGTTTGTGAACAACAGCTTGCGGCAGACATATACTTAGCTTCGGCTGTTGATAGAGCGATCGAGCTTTGTCTCTTGCTTGACCAAGAAACTAGGTTTGCGCCAAGAAAGTGACATCCTCCACTAGTTCTCTTCCTCTCAATTCTATCTCCAGCATAGTCCGCATCGCAATATCCGATTAACCTGAAATCTTTACCTTTCTCAAACATTAAGCAAAGATCAGTAGTACCTGCGAGATATCTCATAATCCTTTTAACAACAATAAAATGAGACTCTCTAGGATCAGCCTGAAACCTTGCACACAAGCATACAATGAAAAGAATATCAGGTCTACTTGCTGTAAAATACAGTAAAGAACCGATCATCCCTCTATACAGGATTTGATCCACCTTCTTACCAAGTTCATCTTTCGACAAAAGGTTCGAAGGATGCATCGGAGTTGCCATAGGCTTCACATTATTCATATCAAATTTACACAGCAGTTCTTTCACATACTTTTGTTGATGGATAAAGATTTTCTTTTCGGTTTGCTTAACTTGCAACCCAAGAAAGAACTTTAACTCACCCATCATACTCATTTCAAATTCATTTTTCATCAAGTTCTCAAAACTCATACACAATTTCTTTGAAGTAGCACCAAATATGATATCATCGACATTGATTTGCGCTAAGATAAAATCATTCTCATAATTCTTTCTGAAAAGCGTTTTATCCACTTGTCCTCTAGTAAACCCATTCTCTAAGAGAAAGTTACTTAGACGATCATACCAAGCTCTAGGAGCTTGTTTCAAGCCGTATAAAGCTTTATGAAGTCTATAGACATGATCTGGATTCTTAACATCCTCGAAGCCAGGAGGTTGTTTCATATACACCTCTTTGTCTATAAAACCATTCAGAAAAGCGCTCTTCACGTCCATCTGAAAAAGCTTTATGTTATGACAAACAACATATGCGAGCAATATCCTAATAGCTTCAAGTCTTGCTACTGGAGCATATGTCTCATTGTAGTCTATCCCTTCTTGCTGATTATAGCCTTGCGCCACTAATCTAGCTTTATTCTGACTCACTCTGTGTTGGATCCCGTTTCTGAGACCCAACTTCTTACACTAACACTTGAACCCCACTACTTATACACTTAACATGATCTCTCATAACCACTCTTGAAACGAAAATGAAACGAGACAAACGCGAAACTAAATGAATCGAATACCAATGGAAATCGAATACGAATGCAAAACAATTAGATTAATTGAAACTGAAGCTAATATAATCGAATCCAAATGAAATCAATGAACTCTTGACAAACTTGTGAAATGGAAACGGATCGGATTCAAACTTGGAATCAAAACATACATATGAAATCAAAATGAATAACATGACAAGTGTTCGACATCCGGGTTTAATAATCTTAAAGAAACGTTGCGTTGGATACCATAGACTTGACCCATCCGAAACGGTATAATTTTTTTTCTTTTCTTTCTTGCTTTCTTAAGCAAGCTTTTCATCTATCATATAAGGACTTAGCCTTAAACTCAAACTAATCGCAAGTTGCTTGATTCTTCTTATTCATCATAGTCTTACTCTTTACCATAATAATCTCATACTCTTGTCAATAAATCCATAAATTCATACACAAATTCACTTATTCATAAAATCCGGCAGCATAACGACTGCACTTAAACAAAACCCAAACCTGTAAATAGTAAAACTCACTTCTATAAATTCCAGCCAATTTCACATACATCATAATTCACCGGACCATCCGTCCGGGATCTCAGCAGAAACGCAATCCTAAATTCTAAACCATTTCAAGTCATTTTCATATCAATTCATATTCATCACATTCACACTAATATCCCATCATCCAATACATTCACCCATATCTAAATATACATACATATGTCCCAATTGCATTCATAAACTCAATCCAATTAATATACAAAACCCAAGTAGCACAATCCAATACCATACACATTTCCAATTCCATGATTCACGTTCTTATACAATTGCATAATCCCAAAATACATTATGAACTAACTGCTTACAATACTTTAATGGCATTTCAAGCCATAATTCATTTCCAATAATCTTAAACCAAATACACAAAGTACATAACATATACAAATGCTGATGTCTTGATGTCTTTCATCCAATCTCCTGCTCGAATACCTGGAGATGGGGATGAAAGGGGGGTGAGCTCGGAAGCTCGTGGATAACATGTTTATTAAACAAATGATAAGCAAAAGTATTTTCAAACCTTAGTTTCAGTTGATCGAAAACAGCGAAGGCTTATTTCTCAAAAGCTTCTCAAATTCAAAAACTTTCATAAACCTTTACAAACAGTTTTGCAAAACTCTCATAGTTGGAAATCCAAATTCTCATTTTGTTAAACTTTCAAACTGTTGTACACATGAAATGCATTACCTATACATGCAGCACATTATAAACAAAGTAAAAGCACTTAACACATTAAACACATCAACGGTTTGGGTCGGTCCATAAAACAGGACGTACTGTACATTCCCGCAGAGCGGTCCTGTGCAGCCGTGAAACACATGGGGAGTCCGAAAATGGAGCTCCTATGCCACTAGCGGGCAGCCGGGAGAAGGCTTTAAAACGAGACCAGTGCACTGACTCCACATGAAGGACCTAACCAAACCCATGTAACACATATTCATGATTGAAAACTCATATTGCCCGAAGGCACATTTCGAAAATTCAACTTTTATATGTTGTCGTATTCAACACATTTACACTTACAAACTTGTATACATGCATTTAACAATTCAAACACAATCTCAAACTATCAATCTCATAAATAATCACAATTCACATATTGAAAACTCAAACAAATCAAACATAAGAATTCATCAATCATGATCATTTCATCAAATCCTTCAAATACTTTGACAGTAGTCAATCGAATCATTTCGTTTTAAAGTCCAAACAATTTGGATTCATTTGAAAATAATAATTTCAATAGTTCATAAATCATTAGGAAGTCAATTGATTCAAATCATTTGAAAACAATAGCATATAAAAACAATATTTACAATTAGCTTATAATTTGAAAAATAAACATATTACCCACCTCATTATCCATGCCATGTTCTTGTCCAATGCCTCAACTTGTCCATAGGTTCCCTTGTTCTTCCAATTTACAATTACCTAAGCCATAATCCACCAAGTCCAATATCATAAACATCATATTTCTCAAAATTAATTTCATAATTTACAAGCCCATAAGATTTCTAGCCTCTCTACATCATAATCTTCCAAAATTCTTACTCATATACTTTAGCATAAAATCCAATTTATTTCTCATCCATAATTTAACATAACCCAATGTATAATCACTTAAATTAATCCCATACATAACAAACCCATATCCATCTTAGGATAAAACAACCAAACTCAAGAAAAACTCAAACATTAAAATCATCTCTTACCTTTCTCTCCTTAAATTTCGAAATTTCTTTTTGCTTGGAAGGTAGATCTCTTCTCCTTCCCTCTTTTCCTTCATGAATCCATGGAAAAAAATCAAGCTTGAGAGGTTAGAAACCTACCTCTTCTTCCTCCTTCTTCTTCTCCCCCACGATTTCTTCCTCTTCTCTCTTCCTTCTTCTTCTTTCTTCTTTCTTCTTCTAGAATTTTCGTGGGTCTTCCTCTCCTCCACGACAATCCTCCTCTTTTAAATGCCAAGTCATTAAATTTGAGGGTAAAAGACCCTTTTGCCCATGTCTTTTAAGCCTTAAACTCAAATCTCTAAGTTAACTTCCAAATTTTCCCCTGAAAATTTCTTTAAGTCATGCTCTCTTTTGGACAATTATTCTCACATCTAAATGAAGGAATTTGCTAAAACTTCCTTCTATTGAATTGTTCCTCTATGTCTTATTTTTATAATTCCTTAAGAATCATCCAATTCGGAGCACTACATCAAAAGTTATAGTCCAAACATGTCGGACACATCATTTGCTAACACATTTTCTAATAATTCACTTCCTTCCACAAATAGACATCCTTCAAGGCTAAAATGAAATTTGGTTCCTTCATAGAAATTGTAGCCCCATGTCTTAAATTTATTATACCTCAAACATCGCTTCAATCGGATCTCTACAGATCCCAAAATTCACAAAGTACTGAACTATGTTTAGAAACTTTCCTAACTCACTTTGATTCAAATAATCTTGCTCAATTAAATCTCTAAAATTCATAATTTTCACATAATCATGAACTTCATTGTCTTAGGAATCCAACGCTTCGAGAACTAAGTCATTCAGATGTCGGACGGAAAAGAAATAAGCAAATGATTTGACAAAGCCGGATCAAGAAGGAAGAATAGCTAGATCAGAATGAGACAATTCATTCTGATTTTCATATGATTCAATCAAACCTTTTCAATTTGACTCCAATTGATGCAAATTTTTATGGAGAGAAGGATACATGTGTTAGGAATTCAATGCTTCAAGAATCACCTCAATCCGAGGTCGGATGAGTGAGTTATGATCAAAACAACTCAACATGTTCAAAACAGAAATCAATTTGAAACTCGTTTGGAGAAAATGCCATAACTTTCTCTCAAAATATCCAAATGACTTCGATCTTACGCCATTTGAAAGATAAGATCAAGATCTACAACTGGTATTAGAGGCGCCAAAGTCAAATTCGGCCCCTAAAATGGTCCAAATCACGTTTTGCTCAAGGTGACCCGTAGCTGTCCGTTTAACGGACACATACGGCCAAAACTGTGCCAATTCGTCCGAGAAAGTCCGTTAAACGGACATACATGTCCGCCTAACGCACATGAGCAAGGGGAGGGGTCCTTTTGACCCGAGGCTATCTGTTAAACGGACTTCCATGTCCGTTTAACGGACATGCGATTTCCAAACCTCTTCAAACTTTTTCCAAAACTTCTCATAACTAAACTAACATCATATACACTTATAATATTTACATAATTACTCATTCATAGGCCTAAACACTTCATAACAATGCAAGCAACAAAATCAATTCATGAAATTCTCAAATCTCAACTAAATTTATTCATCAAAACCTCAAATTTCAAACATTCATCAAAGCTATCACTAACATCAATCTTATATAACATCTTAACTTGAATCAACTATAACTCTTAACTCCGATCTCGAAAACTCGCATTCTTAGTCTCGTTGGAAAGATAAAAGATCAAGCTACAACTTCAAAGAAGGCTACTTTGGCCAATTCTATTTCAATCATTCCCTAATTTCCCTTGAATCAGCATATACATTTAACATTCATCCTAACTTTACTTTATTAATTCCACATCATTTATAACAATGCACCTATCATTTGGAATTCATCCAAATCTCAGCCTCAAAACATATGATTTCTTACATTCCATAGCATCTTGTCATTTAAAATCTCTTGCTTTTCCATAATACCTTACATAGCTAAACATGATTCATGCTTAAGGCTTCTCAGCCCATCATCATACACAAATCACATTTCCTCATCTATAACACAAATCACAAACAAAACACTCATTTACTTTCATTTTCATATTTCTAATTTTCACTTCTAGGTTCGGGGTCCAACATTTCTCCCCCTCTTAAAAGAATTTCGTCCTCGAAATTCATACTTAAACAAACCACTATGTAACACATTCATTAAGCTAATTTCTTCCAAATGATCCCAGTTATTTTCATTTTCAAGTCCTCACCACACATATTCGTAAAATTTTTCACCTCTTATATCATAATACCATCATATCATATTCACACTCCAATAATTCTTATTATATTTTCACAAGTACAAAGGTTTAACTCATGTTGCAAATCGTTCTAAGTTCTCTCACAAATGCATATTCAAAATCAACAACCCAATTCATCATCAAATGCTACTCTCATTTTCATTTTCACAAACCTAATATCACTCAAATTCTTCTCACATATATTCTTATCTCATTCACAAATGTTCTCTTCTTTATAAGATTAAATCATCACTATTATATTAAACAACTATTTCTTCACATATGCCAATGATCTAATTTATTTAGAACCTCAATATGGACCAAAACCATCCAATCTCAATCTCTTTTAACTTCTATACATATATTCCTATCATCAACTCATCTTTAAATATTTATAATTGCATCTCACATATATTCAACGTCACATCATCTAATTTCACCATGACTTTCAAATCTTAATTTCCAGCATCATAATCCAAACTCAAACATAATTCTTCACCTTAATCGAACAATCACATAGGTCCTTCAAATTATTCTTGCAAAACGCTTATCATTTTCTCATGCAAAATCACTCATACACATATGCCCCAGTAAGACCATATTACTGGGCTCTGATACCACATCTGTTGGATCCCGTTTTCGAGACCCAACTTCTTACACTAACACTTGAACCCCACTGCTTATACACTTAACATGATCTCTCATAACCACTCTTGAAACGAAAATGAAACGAGACAAATGCGAAGCTAAATGAATCGAATACCAATGGAAATCGAATACGAATGCGAAACAATTAGATAAATTGAAACTGAAGCTAATATAATCGAATCCAAATGAAATCAATGAACTCTTGACAAACTTCTGAAATGGAAACGGATCGGATTCAAACTTGGAATCAAAACATACATATGAAGTCAAAATGAATAACATGACAAGTGTTCGACATCCGGGTTTAATAATCTTAAAGAAACGTTGTGTTGGATACCATAGACTTGACCCATCCGAAAAGGTATAATTTTTTTTCTTTTCTTTCTTGCTTTCTTAAGCAAGCTTTTCATCTATCATATAAGGACTTAGCCTTAAAATCAAACTAATCGCAAGTTGCTTGATTCTTCTTATTCATCATAGTCTTACTCTTTACCATAATAATCTCATACTCTTGTCAATAAATCCATAAATTCATATACAAATTCACTTATTCATATACCATCATATAAAATCCGGCAGCATAACGACTGCACTTAAACAAAACCTAAACCTGCAAATAGTAAAACTCACTTTTATAAATTCCAGCCAATTTCACATACATCATAATTCACCGGACCATCCGTCCGGGATCTCAGCAGAAACGCAATCCTAAATTCTAAACCATTTCAAGTCATTTTCATATCAATTCATATTCATCACATTCACACTAATATCCCATCATCCAATACATTCATCCATATCTAAATATACATACATATGTCCCAATTGCATTCATAAACTCAATCCAATTAATATACAAAACCCAAGTAGCACAATCCAATACCATACACATTTCCAATTCCATGATTCACGTTCTTATACAATTGCATAATCCCAAAATACATTATGAACTAACTCCTCATAATACTTTAATGGCATTTCAAGCCATAATTCATTTCAATAATCTTAAACCAAAACACAAAGTACATAACATATACAAATGTCGATGTCTTGATGTCTTTCATCCAATCTCCCTTTCGAATACCGGAGATGGGGATGAAAGGGGGTGAGCTTCTAAGCTCGTGGATAACATGTTTATTAAACAAATGATAAGAAAAGTATTTTCAAACCTTAGTTTCAGCTTGATCGAAAACAAATAAGGCTTATTTCTCAAAAGCTTCTCAAATTCAAAACTTTCATAAACCTTACAAACAGTTTTGCAAAACTCTCATAGTTGGAAATCCAAATTCTCATTTTGTTAAACTTTCAAACTGTTGTACACATGAAATGCATTACCTATACATGCAGCACATTATAAACAAAGTAAAAGCACTTAACACATTAAACACATCAACGGTTTGGGTCGGTCCATAAACAGACGTATCGCACATTCTCAGCAGAGCGGGTCTGTGCAGCGTGTGAAACACATGGGAGTCCGAAAATGGAGCTCTATGCCACTAGCGGGCAGCCGGAGAAGGCTTTAAACGAGACCGGTCTCGACTCCACATGAAGGACCTAACCAAACCCATGTAACACGTATTCATGATTGAAAACTCATATTGCCCGAAGGCACATTTCGAAAATTCAACTTTTATATGTTGTCGTATTCAACACATTTACATTTACAAACTTGTATACATGCATTTAACAATTCAAACACAATCTCAAACTATCAATCTCATAAATAATCACAATTCACATATTGAAAACTCAAACAAATCAAACATAAGAATTCATCAATCATGATCATTTCATCAAATCCTTCAAATACTTTGACAGTAGTCAATCGAATCATTTCGTTTTAAAATCCGAAACAATTTCGGATTCATTTGAAAAATAATAATTTCAATAGTTCATAAATCATTCCAGAATTCAATTGATTCAAATAATTTGAAAACAATAGCATATAAAAACAATATTTACAATTAGCTTATAATTTGAAAAATAAACATATTACCCACCTCATTATCCATGCCATGTTCTTGTCCAATGCCTCAACTTGTCCATAGGTTCCCTTGTTCTTCCAATTTACAATTACCTAAGCCATAATCCACCAAGTCCAATATCATAAACATCATATTTCTCAAAATTAATTTCATAATTTACAAGCCCATAAGATTTCTAGCCTCTACATCATAATCTTCCAAAATTCTTACTCATACACTTTAGCATAAAATCCAATTTATTTCTCATCCATAATTTAACATAACCCAATGTATAATCACTTAAATTAATCCCATACATAACAAACCCATATCCATCTTAGGATAAAACAACCAAACTCAAGAAAAACTCAAACATTAAAATCATCTCTTACCTTTCTCTCCTTAAATTTGAAATTTCTTTTTGCTTGGAAGGTAGATCTCTTCTCCTTCCTCTTTTCCTTCATGAATCCATGGAAAAAAATCAAGCTTGAGAGGTTAGAAACCTACCTCTTCTTCCTCCTTCTTCTTCTCCCCCACGATTTCTTCCTCTTCTCTCTTCCTTCTTCTTCTTTCTTCTTTCTTCTTCTAGAATTTTCGTGGGTCTTCCTCTCCTCTACGACAATCCTCCTCTTTTAAATGCCAAGTCATTAAATTTGAGGGTAAAAGACCCTTTTGCCCATGTCTTTTAAGCCTTAAACTCAAATCTCTAAGTTAACTTCCAAATTTGCCCCTGAAAATTTCTTTAAGTCATGCTCTCTTTTGGACAATTGTTATGACCGTTCCTTGATAATCTCTTTCCATTTGTGGCTAATTGGACCGTTGGAATTAATTTGTTGTACCCATAAGTCGACTTATCGAGTTGTATAAGTCGACTTATGACCATAAGTCGACTTGTCGAGTTGTATAAGTTGACTTGTGATAACATTTTACGTAAAATTGCATCTCCGCTCTTCTATAAGTCGACTTGTGATGTGTAAGTCGACTTGTGGTCCTCGATAAGTCGACTTATGTATAATTAGTCGACTTGTGTTGTCTCAACCTGACAGATCTTCATATATTAGTCGACTTATGATGTACTAATCGACTTATGCTGTTCGGATCTTGATGTATAAGTCGACTTATGCTGTGCAAGTCGACTTATGTTTCCTTCAACGGTAACATCCAACCAAATCTTCTATAATCTTCATGATTTATGCCATTTTCACTTATAAGGAAACTCCCATCTTAATTCTTCAATGATTAAACACTTGCCCATCTTGATTTGCACAATTCTTTCATTGAATATCAATCCCAAAATACCTGAAACAATTTCTTAACCAATTTTATACATTTTATTATTATCAAAACATAAGTGGGATTTAATTTGTCAACCACCATTGGTCCAACAATCTCCCCCTTTTTGATAATGACAAAACACTTAGAAATTGTTTAAGAAATGAAAACAAAGAAACATTGATCAAGGTTTTATACCTTGTCATTTTGGTTAAGTCTCCCCTCAATCATATAAATCATTGAATTTAATAACCTTGTAAGATAAACTCAAATTAAAGACACTTTAACATACATACTCCCCTTAATCAAGTAACTAAAGAATATCCAATTTCTCATTTTCTCCCCTTTTGTCATAATCAAAACAACTAATACAAACCAACAATAGATGAAATATCGCAATCACATTAAATAGAGAAACAAGACATCCAACACGAATAGTCTCAAGTAACAGTCAATACAAATAATATGAAATGTTGGTCTTGGCTAGATACAAAAACCATCATGGTGGAAAAACATCATCATGAATAAATCTCAAAAGTAGAAGAGAATATGTTTTCGGAGATTTTGAGAAAAAGAGAATTTTTAAAGAAGACCCAGATGACTTATATTCGACTGGCAGTTCATAAGCAAACACAAAGAAAATGCAAAGTCATATTTTTCTACAATAAAAGATCTTTAAGCTTTTTGTAATTTTCTACAATAAAATCAGAAGTTAATTCACACAAAAACAATTTAAACAAATTTAAATGAAAAGATTAGGGAAGAAGATCAAACACTGTTTTTATTTAGGTTTGGTGCTAAGACCTACATCCTCTACCTAAGCTCCCACTTAGGATTTTGTAAACCACTTTATTACATACTTTGTAGTTTAGTGTGAACTCTTATAGTATCGCTTGACTTCCGGCTCAAGCTACCTTTACACTTGATTTGTCTTCCGGCACAAATCCTACCAACACCACTTGATTTTCGGCTCAAGCTACCTTTACACTTGATTTGTCTTCCGGCACAAATCCTACCAACACCACTTGATTTCCGGCTCAAGCTACCTCACACGTGACCTTTCACTAGTTACTCAAATTGTAAGAGAAATAAGATAAAGATTGAAGAACAAAGCTCAATACAATGATGTAACAAGATAAGAGCAATAGTGAGCAAACTATGAAGCAATAGTGGAGTCTTTTTCTTGTAGAACTTCCTCAATATTTTTCCTTTATCATCCACTATTATATATGAAGAAAAATAGCTGTTGGGAACCCATATAGCCGTTGTCTAATTGTTATGACCGTTCCTTGATAATCTCCTTTCCATTTGTGGCTAATTGGACAGTGGGAATTAATTTGTTGTACCCATAAGTCGACTTGTCGAGTTGTTTAAGTCGACTTGTGACCATAAGTCGACTTGTCGAGTTGTATAAGTTGACTTGTGATAACATTTTACGTAAAATTGCATCTCCGCTCTTCTATAAGTCGACTAGTGATGTGTAAGTCGACTTATGGTCCTCGATAAGTCGACTTATGTATGATTAGTCGACTTGTGTTATCTCAACCTGACAGATCTTCATATATTAGTCGACTTATGATGTACTAGTCGACTTATGCTGTTCGGATCTTGATGTATAAGTCGACTTATGCTGTGCAAGTTGACTTATGTTTCCTTCAACGGTAACATCCAACCAAATCTTCTATAATCTTCATGATTTTTGCCATTTTCAGTTATAAGGAAACTCCCATCTTGATTCTTCAATGATTAAACACTTGCCCATCTTGATTTGCACAATTCTTTCATTGAATATCAATCCCAAAATACCTGAAACAATTTCTTAACCAATTCTATACATTTTATTATTATCAAAACATAAGTGGGATTTAATTTGTCAACCACCATTGGTCCAACAATCTCTCCCTTTTTGATATTGACAAAACACTTAGAGATTGTTTAAGAAATGAAAACAAAGAAACATTGATCAAGGTTTTTATACCTTGTCATCATGGTTAGAAGTCTCTCCCTCAATCATATAAATCATTGAATTTAATAACCTTGTAAGATAAACTCAAATTAAAGACACTTTAACATACATACTCCCCCTTAATCAAGTAACTAAAGAATATCCAATTTCTCAATTTTCTCCCCTTTTTTGTCATAATCAAAACAACTAATACAAACCAACAATAGATGAAATATCGCAATCACATTAAATAGAGAAACAAGACATCAAACACGAATAGTCTCAAGTAACAGTCAATACAAATAATACGAAATGTTGGTCTTGGGTAGATACAAAAACCATCATGGTGGAAAAACATCATCATGAAAAAATCTCAAAAGTAGAAGAGAATATGTTTTCGGAGATTTTGGGAAAAAGATAATTTTTAAAGAAGACACAAATGACTTATATTCGACTGGCAGTTCATAAGAAAACACAAAGTAAATGCAAAGTCATCTTTTTCTACAATAAAAAATCTTTAAGCTTTTTGTAATTTTCTACAATAAAATCAGAAGTTAGTTCACACAAAAACAATTTAAACAAATTTAAATAAAAAGATAAGGGAAGAAGATCAAACACTGTTTTTATAGAGGTTCGGTGCTAAGACCTACGTCCTCTACCTAAGCTCCCACTTAGGATTTTGAAAACCACTTTATTACACACTTTGTAGTTCAGTGTGAACTCTTACAGTATCGCTTGACTTCCGGCTCAAGCTACCTTTACACTTGATTTATCTTCCGGCACAAATCCTACCAACACCACTTGATTTTTGGCTCAAGCTACCTCACACGTGACCTTTCACTAGTCACTCAAATTGTAAGAGAAATAAGATAAAGATATAAGAACAAAGATCAATACAATGATGTAACAAGATAAGAGCAATAGTGAGCAAACTATGAAGCAATAGTGGAGTCTTTTTCTTGTAGAACTTCCTCAATATTTTTCCTTTATCATCCACTCTTATATATGAAGAAAAATAGTTGTTGGGAACCCATATAGCCGTTGTCTAATTGTTATAACCGTTCCTTGATAATCTCCTTTCCATTTGTGGCTAATTGGACCGTTGGAATTAATTTGTTGTACCCATAAGTCGACTTGTCGAGTTGTTTAAGTCGACTTGTGACCATAAGTCGACTTGTCGAGTTGTATAAGTTGACTTGTGACAACATTTTACGTAAAATTGCATCTCTGCTCTTCTATAAGTCGACTTGTGATGTGTGATGTGTAAGTCGACTTGTGGTCCTCGATAAGTCGACTTATGTATGATTAGTCGACTTGTGTTGTCTCAACCTTACAGATCTTCATATATTAGTCGACTTATGATGTACTAGTCGACTTATGCTGTTCAGATCTTGATGTATAAGTTGACTTATGCTGTGCAAGTCGACTTATGTTTCCTTCAACGGTAACATCCAACCAAATCTTCTATAATCTTCATGATTTATTCCATTTTCACTTATAAGGAAACTCCCATCTTGATTCTTCAATGATTAAACACTTGCCCATCTTGATTTGCACAATTCTTTCATTGAATGTCAATCCCAAATTACCTGAAACAATTTCTTAACCAATTCTATACATTTTATTATTATCAAAACATAAGTGGGATTTAATTTGTCAACCACCATTGGTCCAACAATCTCCCCCTTTTTGATAATGACAAAACACTTAGAAATTGTTTAAGAAATGAAAACAAAGAAACATTTATCAAGGTTTTTATACCTTGTCATTTTGGTTAGAAGTCTCCCCCTCAATCATATAAATCATTGAATTTAATAACCTTGTAAGATAAACTCAAATTAAAGACACTTTAACATACATACTCCCCCTTAATCAAGTAACTAAAGAATATCCAATTTCTCATTTTTCTACCCCTTTTTGTCATAATCAAAACAACTAATACAAACCAACAATAGATGAAATATCGCAATCACATTAAATAGAAACAAGACATCAAACACGAATAGTCTCAAGTAACAGTCAATACAAATAATATGAAATGTTGGTCTTGGGTAGATACAAAAACAATCATGGTGGAAAAACATCATCATGAATAAATCTCAAAAGTAGAAGAGAATATGTTTTGGAGATTTTGGGAAAAGAGAATTTTAAAGATGACCCAGATGGCTTATATTATTTGGCGGTTCATAAGCAAACACAAAGAAAATGCAAAGTCATCTTTTCTACAATAAAAGATCTTTAAGTTTTTGTAATTTTACAATAAAATCGAAGTTAATTCACACAAAACAATTTAAACAAATTTAAATGAAAAGATTAGGAAGGAGATCAAACACTGTTTTTATAGAGGTTCGGTGCTAAGACCTACGTCCTCTACCTAAGCTCCCACTTAGGATTTTACAAACCACTTTATTACACACTTTGTAGTTCAGTGTGAACTCTTACAGTATCGCTTGACTTCCGGCTCAAGCTACCTTTACACTTGATTTGTCTTCCGGCACAAATCCTACCAACACCACTTGATTTCACGCTCAAGCTACCTCACACGTGACCTTTCACTAGTCACTCAAATTGTGAGAGAAATAAGATAAAGATTGAAGAACAAAGCTCAATACAATGATGTAACAAGATAAGAGCAATAGTGAGCAAACTATGAAGCAATAGTGGAGTCTTTTTCTTGTAGAACTTCCTCAATATTTTTCCTTCATCATCCACTCTTATATATGAAGAAAAATAGCTGTTGGGAACCCATAAAGCCGTTGTCTAATTGTTATGACCGTTCCTTGATAATCTCCTTTCCATTTGTGGCTAATTGGACCGTTGGAATTAATTTGTTGTACCCATAAGTCGACTTGTCGAGTTGTATAAGTCGACTTGTGACCATAAGTCGACTTATCGAGTTGTATAAGTTGACTTGTGACAACATTTTACGTAAAATTGCATCTCCCCTCTTCTATAAGTCGACTTGTGATGTGTAAGTCGACTTGTGGTCCTCGATAAGTCGACTTATGTATGATTAGTCGACTTGTGTTGTCTCAACCTGACAGATCTTCATATATTAGTGGACTTATGATGTACTAATGACTTATGCTGTTCGGATCTTGATGTATAAGTTTGACTTATTATGTGCAAGTTTAACTTATGTTTCCTTCAACGGTAACATCCAACCAAATCTTCTATAATCTTCATGATTTATGCCATTTTCACTTATAAGGAAACTCCCATCTTGATTCTTCAATGATTAAACACTTGCCCATCTTGATTTGCACAATTCTTTCATTGAATATCAATCCCAAAATACCTGAAACAATTTCTTAACCAATTTTATACATTTTATTATTATCAAAACATAAGTGGGATTTAATTTGTCAACCACCATTGGTCCAAAAATCTCCCCCTTTTTGATAATGACAAAACACTTAGAAATTGTTTAAGAAATGAAAACAAAGAAACATTGATCAAGGTTTTTATACCTTGTCATTTTGGTTAGAAGTCTCCCCCTCAATCATATAAATCATTGAATTTAATAACCTTGTAAGATAAACTCAAATTAAAGACACTTTAACATACATACTCCCCCTTAATCAAGTAACTAAAGAATATCCAATTTCTCATTTTCTCCCCCTTTTTGTCATAATCAAAACAACTAATACAAACCAACAATAGATGAAATATCGCAATCACATTAAATAGAGAAACAAGACATTAAACATGAATAGTCTCAAGTAACAGTCAATACAAATAATATGAAATGTTGGTCTTGGGTAGATACAAAAACCATCATCATGAATAAATCTCAAAAGTAGAAGAGAATATGTTTTCGGAGATTTTGAGAAAAAGAGAATTTTTAATGAAGACCCAGATGACTTATATTCGATTTGGGAGTTCATAAGCAAACACAAAGAAAATGCAAAGTCATCTTTTCTACAATAAAAATCTTTAAGCTTTTGTAATTTTCTACAATAAAATTAGAAGTTAATTCACACAAAAACAATTTAAACAAATTTAAATGAAAAGATTAGGGAAGAAGATCAAACACTGTTTTTATAGAGGTTCGATGCTATGACCTACATCCTCTACCTAAGCTCCCACTTAGGATTTTACAAACCACTTTATTACACACTTTGTAGTTCGGTGTGAAATCTTACAGTATCGCTTGACTTCCGGCTCAAGCTACCTTTACACTTGATTTGTCTTCCGGCACAAATCCTACCAACACCACTGGATTTCCGGCTCAAGCTACCTCACACGTGACCTTTCACTAGTCACTCAAATTGTGAGAGAAATAAGATAAAGATTGAAGAACAAAGCTCAATACAATGACGTAACAAGATAAGAGCAATAGTAAGCAAACTATGAGGCAATAGTGGAGTCTTTTTCTTGTAGAACTTCCTCAATATTTTTCCTTGATCATCCACTCTGATATATGAAGAAAAATAGCTGTTGGGAACCCATATAGCCATTGTCTAATTGTTATGACCGTTCCTTGATAATCTCCTTTCCATTTGTGGCTAATTGGACCTTTGGAATTAATTTGTTGTACCCATAAGTCGACTTGTCGAGTTGTATAATTCAACTTGTGACCATAAGTCGACTTATCGAGTTGTATAAGTTGACTTGTGACAACATTTTACGTAAAATTGCATCTCCGCTCTTCTATAAGTCGACTTGTGATGTGTGATGTGTAAGTCGACTTGTGGTTCTCGATAAGTCGACTTATGTATGATTAGTCGACTTGTGTTGTCTCAACCTGACAGATCTTCATATATTAGTCGACTTATGATGTACTAGTCGACTTATGTTGTTCAGATCTTGATGTATAAGTCGACTTACGCTGTGCAAGTCGACTTATGTTTCCTTCAACGGTAACATCCAACCAAATCTTCTATAATCTTCATGATTTATGCCATTTTCACTTATAAGGAAACTCCCATCTTAATTCTTCAATGATTAAACACTTGCCCATCTTGATTTGCACAATTCTTTCATTGAATATCAATCCCTAAATACCTGAAACAATTTCTTAACCAATTTTATACATTTTATTATTATCAAAACATAAGTGGGATTTAATTTGTCAACCACCATTGGTCCAACAATCTCCCCCTTTTTGATAATGACAAAACACTTAGAAATTGTTTAAGAAATGAAAACAAAGAAACATTGATCAAGGTTTTATACCTTGTCATTTTGGTTAAGTCTCCCCTCAATCATATAAATCATTGAATTTAATAACCTTGTAAGATAAACTCAAATTAAAGACACTTTAACATACATACTCCCCCTTAATCAAGTAACTAAAGAATATCCAATTTCTCATTTTTCTCCCCCTTTTTGTCATAATCAAAACAACTAATACAAACCAACAATAGATGAAATATCGCAATCACATTAAATAGAGAAACAAGACATCAAACACGAATAGTCTCAAGTAACAGTCAATACAAATAATATGAAATGTTGGTCTTGGCTAGATACAAAAACCATCATGGTGGAAAAACAACATCATGAATAAATCTCAAAAGTAGAAGAGAATATGTTTTCGGAGATTTTGAGAAAAAGAGAATTTTTAAAGAAGACCCAGATGACTTATATTCGACTGGCAGTTCATAAGCAAACACAAAGAAAATGCAAAGTCATCTTTTTCTACAATAAAAGATCTTTAAGCTTTTTGTAATTTTCTACAATAAAATCAGAAGTTAATTCACACAAAAACAATTTAAACACATTTAAATGAAAAGATTAGGGAAGAAGATCAAACACTTTTTTTATATAGGTTTGGTGCTAAGACCTACATCCTCTACCTAAGCTCCCACTTAGGATTTTGTAAACCACTTTATTACATACTTTGTAGTTCAGTGTGAACTCTTATAGTATCGCTTGACTTCCGGCTCAAGCTACCTTTACACTTGATTTGTTTTCCGGCACAAATCCTACCAACACCACTTGATTTCCAGCTCAAGCTACCTTTACACTTGATTTGTCTTCCGGCACAAATCCTACCAACACCACTTGATTTCCGGCTCAAGCTACCTCACACGTGACCTTTCACTAGTCACTCAAATTGTAAGAGAAATAAGATAAAGATTGAAGAAAAAAGCTCAATACAATGATGTAACAAGATAAGAGCAATAGTGAGCAAACTATGAAGCAATAGTGGAGTCTTTTTCTTGTAGAACTTCCTCAATATTTTTCCTTTATCATCCACTATTATATATAAAGAAAAATAGCTGTTGGGAACCCATATATCCGTTGTCTAATTGTTATGACCGTTCCTTGATAATCTCCTTTCCATTTGTGGCTAATTGGACAGTTGGAATTAATTTGTTGTACCCATAAGTCGACTTGTCGAGTTGTATAAGTCGACTTGTGACCATAAATCGACTTGTCGAGTTGTATAAGTTGACTTGTGACAATATTTTACGTAAAATTGCATCTCCGCTCTTCTATAAGTCGACTAGTGATGTGTAAGTCGACTTATGGTCCTCGATAAGTCGACTTATGTACGATTAGTCGACTTGTGTTATCTCAACCTGACAGATCGTCATATATTAGTCGACTTATGATGTACTAGTCGACTTATGCTGTTCGGATCTTGATGTATAAATCGACTTATGCTGTCCAAGTTGACTTATGTTTCCTTCAACGGTAACATCCAACCAAATCTTCTATAATCTTCATAATTTTTGCCATTTTCACTTATAAGGAAACTCCCATCTTGATTCTTCAATGATTAAACACTTGCCCATCTTGATTTGCACAATTCTTTCATTGAATATCAATCCCAAAATACCTGAAACAATTTCTTAACCAATTCTATACATTTTATTATTATCAAAACATAAGTGGGATTTAATTTGTCAACCACCATTGGTCCAACAATCTCCCCCTTTTTGATAATGACAAAACACTTAGAAATTGTTTAAGAAATGAAAACAAAGAAACATTGATCAAGGTTTTTATACCTTGTCATTTTGGTTAGAAGTCTCCCCCTCAATCATATAAATCATTGAATTTAATAAACTTGTAAGATAAACTCAAATTAAAGACACTTTAACATACATACTCCCCCTTAATCAAGTAACTAAAGAATATCCAATTTCTCATTTTTCTCCCCCTTTTTGTCATAATCAAAACAACTAATACAAACCAACAATAGATGAAATATCGCAATCACATTAAATAGAGAAACAAGACATCAAACACGAATAGTCTCAAGTAACAGTCAATACAAATAATATGAAATGTTGGTCTTGGGTAGATACAAAAACCATCATGGTGGAAAAACATCATCATGAATAAATCTCAAAAGTAGAAGAGAATATGTTTTCGGAGATTTTGGGAAAAAGAGAATTTGTAAAGATGACCCAGATGGCTTATATTCGACTGGCAGTTCAAAAGCAAACACAAAGAAAATGCAAAGTCATCTTTTTCTACAATAAAAGATCTTTAAGTTTTTTGTAATTTTCTACAATAAAATCAGAAGTTAATTCACACAAAATCAATTTAAACAAATTTAAATGAAAAGATTAGGGAAGGAGATCAAACACTATTTTTATAGAGGTTCGGTGCTAAGACCTATGTCCTCTACCTAAGCTCCCACTTATGATTTTACAAACCACTTTATTACACACTTTGTAGTTCAGTGTGAACTCTTACAGTATCGCTTGACTTCCGGCTCAAGCTACCTTTACACTTGATTTGTCTTCCGGCACAAATCCTACCAACACCACTTGATTTCCGGCTCAAGCTACCTCACACGTGACCTTTCACTAGTCACTCAAATTGTGAGAGAAATAAGATAAAGATTGAAGATCAAAGCTCAATACAATGATGTAACAAGATAAGAGCAATAGTGAGCAAACTATGAAGCAATAGTGGAGTCTTTTTCATGTAGAACTTCCTCAATATTTTTCCTTGATCATCCACTCTTATATATGAAGAAAAATAGCTGTTGGGAACCCATAAAGCCGTTGTCTAACTGTTATGACCGTTCCTTTATAATCTCCTTTCCATTTGTGGCTAATTACACCGTTGGAATTAATTTGTTGTACCCATAAGTCGACTTATCGAGTTGTATAAGTCGACTTGTGACCATAAGTCGACTTATCGAGTTGTATAAGTTGACTTGTGACAATATTTTACGTAAAATTGCATCTGCGCTCTTCTATAAGTCGACTAGTGATGTGTAAGTCGACTTATGGTCCTCGATAAGTCGACTTATGTATGATTAGTCGACTTGTGTTATCTCAACCTGACAGATCTTCATATATTAGTCGACTTATGATGTAATAGTCGACTTATGCTGTTCGGATCTTGATGTATAAGTCGACTTATGCTATCCAAGTTGACTTATGTTTCCTTCAACGGTAACATCCAACCAAATCTTCTATAATCTTCATGATTTTTGCCATTTTCACTTATAAGGAAACTCCCATCTTGATTCTTCGATGATTAAACACTTGCCCATCTTGATTTGCACAATTCTTTCATTGAATATCAATCCCAAAATACTTGAAACAATTTCTTAACCAATTCTATACATTTTATTATTATCAAAACATAAGTGGGATTTAATTTGTCAACCACCATTGGTCCAACAATCTCCCCCTTTTTGATAATGACAAAACACTTAGAAATTGTTTAAGAAATGAAAACAAAGAAACATTGATCAAGGTTTTTATACCTTGTCATTTTGGTTAAAAGTCTCCCCCTCAATCATATAAATCATTGAATTTAATAACCTTGTAAGATAAACTCAAATTAAAGACACTTTAACATACATACTCCCCCTTAATCAAGTAACTAAATAATATCCAATTTCTCATTTTTCTCCCCCTTTTTGTCATAATCAAAACAACTAATACAAACCAACAATAGATGAAATATCGCAATCACATTAAATAGAGAAACAAGACATCAAACACGAATAGTCTCAAGTAACAGTCAATACAAATAATATAAAATGTTGGTCTTGGGTAGATACAAAAACCATCATGGTGGAAAAACATCATCATGAATAAATCTCAAAAGTAGAAGAGAATATGTTTTCGGAGATTTTGGGAAAAAGAGAATTTTTAAAGATGACCCAGATGGCTTATATTCGACTGACAGTTCATAAGCAAACACAAAGAAAATGCAAAGTCATCTTTTTCTACAATAAAAGATCTTTAAGTTTTTTGTAATTTTCTACAATAAAATCAGAAGTTAATTCACACAAAAACAATTTAAACAAATTTAAATGAAAAGATTAGGGAAGGAGATCAAACACTATTTTTATAGAGGTTCGGTGCTAAGACCTACGTCCTGTACCTAAGCTCCCACTTAGGATTTTACAAACCACTTTATTACATACTTTTTAGTTCAGTGTGAACTCTTACAGTATCGCTTGACTTCCGGCTCAAGCTACCTTTACACTTGATTTGTCTTCCGGCACAAATCCTACCAACACCCCTTGATTTTCGGCTCAAGCTACCTCACACGTGGCCTTTCACTAGTCACTCAAATTGTGAGAGAAATAAGATAAAGATTGAAGATCAAAGCTCAATACAATGATGTAACAAGATAAGAGCAATAGTGAGCAAACTATGAAGCAATAGTGGAGTCTTTTTCTTGTAGAACTTCCTCAATATTTTTCCTTGATCATCCACTCTTATATATGAAGAAAAATAGTTGTTAGGAACCCATATAGCCGTTGTCTAATTGTTATGACCGTTCCTTTATAATCTCCTTTCCATTTGTGGCTAATTGGACCGTTGGAATTAATTTCTTGTACCCATAAGTCGCCTTGTCGAGTTGTATAAGTCGACTTGTGACCATAAGTCGACTTATCGAGTTGTATAAGTTGACTTGTGACAACATTTTACGTAAAATTGCATCTCCACTCTTCTATAAGTCGACTTGTGATGTGTAAGTCGACTTGTGGTCCTCGATAAGTCGACTTATGTATGATTAGTCGACTTGTGTTGTCTCAACCTGACAGATCTTCATATATTAGTCGACTTATGATGTACTAGTCGACTTATGTTGTTCGGATCTTGATGTATAAGTCGACTTATGCTGTGCAAGTCGACTTATGTTTCCTTCAACGGTAACATCCAACCAAATCTTCTATAATCTTCATGATTTATGCCATTTTCACTTATAAGGAAACTCTCATCTTGATTCTTCAATGATTAAACACTTGCCCATCTTGATTTGCATAATTCTTTCATTGAATATCAATCCCAAAATACCTGAAACAATTTCTTAACCAATTTTATACATTTTATTATTATCAAAACATAAGTGGGATTTAATTTGTCAACCACCATTGGTCCAAAAATCTCCCCCTTTTTGATAATGACAAAACACTTAGAAATTGTTTAACAAATGAAAACAAAGAAACATTGATCAAGGCTTTTATACCTTGTCATTTTGGTTAGAAGTCTCCCCCTCAATCATATAAATCATTGAATTTAATAACCTTGTAAGATAAACTCAAATTAAAGACACTTTAACATACATACTCCCCCTTAATCAAGTAACTAAAGAATATCCAATTTCTCATTTTTCTCCCCCTTTTTGTCATAATCAAAACAACTAATACAAACCAACAATAGATGAAATATCGCAATCACATTAAATAGAGAAACAAGACATCAAACACGAATAGTCTCAAGTAACAGTCAATACAAATAATATGAAATGTTGGTCTTGGCTAGATACAAAAACCATCATGGTGGAAAAACAACATCATGAATAAATCTCAAAAGTAGAAGAGAATAAGTTTTCGGAGATTTTGAGAAAAAGAGAATTTTTAAAGAAGACCCAGATGACTTATATTCGATTGGCAGTTCATAAGCAAACACAAAGAAAATGCAAAGTCATCTTTTTCTACAATAAAAGATCTTTAAGCTTTTTGTAATTTTCTACAATAAAATCAGAAGTTAATTCACACAAAAACAATTTAAACAAATTTAAATGAAAAGATTAGGGAAGAAGATCAAACACTTTTTTTATATAGGTTTGGTGCTAAGACCTACATCCTCTACCTAAGCTCCCACTTAGGATTTTTTAAACCACTTTATTACATACTTTGTAGTTCCGTGTGAACTCTTACAGTATCGCTTGACTTCCGGCTCAAGCTACCTTTATACTTGATTTGTCTTCCGGCACAAATCCTACCAACACCACTTGATTTTCGGCTCAAGCTACCTCACACGTGGCCTTTCACTAGTCACTCAAATTGTGAGAGAAATAAGATAAAGATTGAAGATCAAAGCTCAATACAATGATGTAACAAGATAAGAGCAATAGTGAGCAAACTATGAAGCAATAGTGGAGTCTTTTTCTTGCAGAACTTCCTCAATATTTTTCCTTGATCATCCACTCTTATATATGAAGAAAAATAGCTGTTGGGAACCCATAAAGCCGTTGTCTAATTGTTATGACCGTTCCTTTATAATCTCCTTTCCATTTGTGGCTAATTGGACCGTTGGAATTAATTTGTTGTACCCATAAGTCGACTTGTCGAGTTGTATAAGTCGACTTGTGACCATAAGTCGACTTATCGAGTTGTATATGTTAACTTGTGACAACATTTTACGTAAAATTGCATCTCCACTCTTCTATAAGTCGACTTGTGATGTGTAAGTCGACTTGTGGTCCTCGATAAGTCGACTTATGTATGATTAGTCGACTTGTGTTGTCTCAACCTGATAGATCTTCATATATTAGTCGACTTATGATGTACTAGTCGACTTATGTTGCTCGGATCTTGATGTATAAGTCGACTTATGCTGTGCAAGTCGACTTATGTTTCCTTCAACGGTAACATCCAACCAAATCTTCTATAATCTTCATGATTTATGCCATTTTCACTTATAAGGAAACTCTCATCTTGATTCTTCAATGATTAAACACTTGCCCATCTTGATTTGCACAATTCTTTCATTGAATATCAATCCCAAAATACCTGAAACAATTTCTTAACCAATTTTATACATTTTATTATTATCAAAACATAAGTGGGATTTAATTTGTCAACCACCATTGGTCCAAAATCTCCCCTTTTGATAATGACAAAACACTTAGAAATTGTTTAACAAATGAAAACAAAGAAACATTGATCAAGGTTTTTATACCTTGTCATTTTGGTTAGAAGTCTCCCCCTCAATCATATAAATCATTGAATTTAATAACCTTGTAAGATAAACTCAAATTAAAGACACTTTAACATACATACTCCCCCTTAATCAAGTAACTAAAGAATATCCAATTTCTCATTTTTCTCCCCCTTTTTGTCATAATCAAAACAACTAATACAAACCAACAATAGATGAAATATCGCAATCATATTAAATAGAGAAACAAGACATCAAACATGAATAGTCTCAAGTAACAGTCAATACAAATAATATGAAATGTTGGTCTTGGGTAGATACAAAAACCATCATGGTGGAAAAACATCATCATGAATAAATCTCAAAAGTAGAAGAGAATATGTTTTCGGAGATTTTGAGAAAAAGAGAATTTTTAATGAAGACCCAGATGACTTATATTCGACTGGGAGTTCATAAGCAAACACAAAGAAAATGCAAAGTCATCTTTTTCTACAATAAAAAATCTTTAAGCTTTTTTAATTTTCTACAATAAAATTAGAAGTTAATTCACACAAAAACAATTTAAACAAATTTAAATGGAAAGATTAGGGAAGAAGATCAAACACTGTTTTTATAGAGGTTCGATGCTATGACATACATCCTCTACCTAAGCTCCCACTTAGGATTTTGCAAACCACTTTATTACACACTTTGTAGTTCGGTGTGAAATCTTACAGTATCGCTTGACTTCCGGCTCAAGCTACCTTTACACTTGATTTGTCTTCCGGCACAAATCCTACCAACACCACTTGATTTCCGGCTCAAGCTACCTCACACGTGACCTTTCACTAGTCACTCAAATTGTGAGAGAAATAAGATAAAGATTGAAGAACAAAGCTCAATACAATGATGTAACAAGATAAGAGCAATAGTAAGCAAACTATAAGGCAATAGTGGAGTCTTTTTCTTGTAGAACTTCCTCAATATTTTTCCTTGATCATCCACTCTTATATATGAAGAAAAATAGATGTTGGGAACCCATATAGCCGTTGTCTAATTGTTATGACCGTTCCTTGATAATCTGCTTTCCATTTGTGGCTAATTGGACCGTTGGAATTAATTTGTTGTACCCATAAGTCGACTTGTCGAGTTATATAAGTCGACTTGTGACCATAAGTCGACTTATCGAGTTGTATAAGTTGACTTGTGACAACATTTTACGTAAAATTGCATCTCCACTCTTCTATAAGTCGACTTGTGATGTGTAAGTCGACTTGTGGTCCTCGATAAGTCGACTTATGTATGATTAGTCGACTTGTGTTGTCTCAACCTTACAGATCTTCATATATTAGTCGACTTATGATGTACTAGTCGACTTATACTCTTCGGAGCTTGATGTATAAGTTGATTTATGCTGTGCAAGTCGACTTATGTTGCCTTCAACGGTAACATCCAACCAAATCTTCTATAATCTTCATGATTTATGCCATTTTCACTTATAAGGAAACTCCCATCTTGATTCTTCAATGATTAAACACTTGCCCATCTTGATTTTCACAATTCTTTCATTGAATATCAATCCCAAAATACCTGAAACAATTTCTTAACCAATTCTATACATTTTATTATTATCAAAACATAAGTGGGATTTAATTTGTCAGCCACCATTGGTCCAACACCATCTTTTTCCGATAATGGATTTCTTTGAAGGTTTTGGAACTAAGGACCAAACTTTATTCCTAGTAAACTGATTCAACTCCTTTTGCATGGCTAAAATCCAAGCTTCATCCTGAAGAGCTTCTTCAATCTTCTTAGGCTCTATTTCAGATATGAAAGCCATATTAGCATCTCTTCTAAATTTAGACCTTGTCCTTACTCCTTCTGAGGTCTCTCCAATAATTAGTTCTTCTGGATGAGAACTCCTATATTTCCAGTCTCTTTTTAATTCGATAGTTTTCGAAATATCCTCAGCCTTGTCTACTTGAGTTCCTGATGATGGAGTTTCTGTTGTATCATCTAAATTCTTTGAAGGACCTTCACTCTCCATATCATATTCCTTATGGGTTTGAGAACGATCATCAAACTTGACATGGATAGTTTCCTCAACTGTCTTTGAGATAAGGTTGTAAACTCGAAATGCCTTAGACGATGATGAGTAGCCTAGAAATATTCCTGAATAGGTCTTCGAATCAAACTTATCCAACAACTCCTTTGTATTCAGAATAGAGCACTTGCAACCAAATGGATGAAAGTAAGATATGTTTGGTCTCCTTCCATTTCATAGCTTATAGGGAGTCTTCTTCAACAAGGGTCGCAACAGTATTATGTTCTGAATATAACATGTTGTATTCACAGTTTCGACCCAGAAGTACTTAGGAAGATTCTTTTCACACAGTATAGTCCTTGCATCTCTTGAATCGTCCTGTTCTTTCTTTCAACAACTCCATTCTGTTGTGGGGTTCTAGGGGCTGAGAAATTGTGGAAAATTCCATTCTCCTCACAGAATAACCTAAACTTCTCATTCTCGAATTCTCCACCATGATCACTCCTGATACTAGCTATAGATACTCCTTTTTCAATCTGTAACTTTCTGAAAAGAGTCTTAAAACACTTAAAGGATTCATCTTTGTGTGACAGAAACAATATCTAACAAAATCTAGTAAAGTCATCAACAATAACAAGTCCATATTTCTTTCCGCCAAGACTTATTTTCCTTGTTGGACCAAATAAATCCATATGTAACAACTCTAAAGGTCTAGAAGATGTTACAAAATTTTTAGAAGAAAAAGATATTTTAACTTGTTTTCCTTTCAAACAACTTTCACAGAAAAAATCTTTGTCAAAACTCATTTTTGGTAAACCTCTTACCAAATCAAATTTTGCCAACTTTGAAATGTGTTTAAAAGAGACATGACCTAGCTTTTTATGCTAGATTAGTCTTTCTTCTTCAGAAGATAGAAAACATGAAACATTCTGATCTTGAAAATCTTCTAAATCAATTTTATAAAGATTATTTCTTCTCTTGGCATAAAAGAATATAGACCCATCTTTGTTTCTGACTTCACAAAGATTTTGATTGAACGTGACTATGAAACCAGAGTCACACAATTGGCTTACACTAATCAAATTGTGCTTTAGACCATCAACAAGTAGTACATTATCTATGCATGCAAAGGAATCTTTACCTATCTTACCGATTCCAATTATCTTGCCCTGCTGGTTGTCTCTGAAAGTCACCGATCCTCCCTTCTTATACTAAAGATCTAGGAACATAGACCTTCTTCCTGTCATATGTCGCGAGCAGCCACTGTCTAAATACCAATGGTGATTGTCGCATTTTCCAAGGAAGGATATCTGCAGGAGAAACTATTTTACTCTTTGGTACCCATATTTTCTTGGGTCCTTTCTGGTTAGTAGTATGCATGTAATGAGTTCTCTGATGCCTTTTCTTAAACCGATGATGAAACCATGTTGGATAAATCCCTTTATTTTGAGAAAGAGGCTTCTTATTATAATGAGACTTACTATCTGAAAATCCTAATCTGGTTTTATCGCTCGGATGTCTACATTTTCCTAGCATCTCATTCATTCTCTTTGTACTCTCAGTGAATGTAGCTAAATCAGATGAAAGACTTTTAACTCTAAGCTTTAACTGATTTATCTCATTGGATCTATCTACAACTTTGTTTTTATCCTCTAGTTGTTTCTTTAAGCATGCATTTTCTCTCTCTATTTCTTCTGTATGTTTAAGATTTTCTACATACTTTTTCTTTAACAGTTTGTACTATTTCAGAATAGCATGAGAATCTTCTAATAATTATGAATAGGCTTCATGCAAGTTATCGTATTCAAAAGTTACCTCCTCATCACTTTCTTCCTCGGCTACAAGGCAGATATTAGCATGTTCAAATGACTCAGAATTTGTGTCTGACTCTGATGAATCTAGATCTTCCCATATTGCCATCATGCTTTTCTTGCCTTCTCTACTCTTCTTTGGTTTCTTCTTTAGAGTAGGACATTCGGACTTGTAGTGTCCAGGTTGATTACACTCGTAGCATATGATAGATGTCTTTTATGCTTTGCCATCATCTTTGCTATTCTTCTTGAAGGGTTGGCTTCCTTTGGACTTCTTCTTCCACATCCGTCTTATCTTCCGGGAAATGAACGCTAATTCATCATCTTCATCACTTGACTCCTGTTCTGATTCGCTTGAGTCATCATTCTTCGATTCTTCTATCTTTAATGCTTTTGATGACTTCCTCCTTCTTTGAGTCTTGTGGTTCTTCTGTCTGGCCTTCAGTGCTATTGACTTTTCTCGTTTGGGCTTATTTTCAGCATCAAGCTCTATTTCATGAATCTTCAGTGATCCAAGCAGCTTGTCAAGCTTTAGCACGCTCAAATCCTTCGCGTCCTGCACCGCTGTAACTTTTGGTCTCCACCTCTTCGGAAGACTTCTTAAGATCTTTCTTACGTGATCCTGGTTATTGTACGTTCTTCCAATGGCTTTCAATCCATTGACAATTGTTTGAAATATTCCAAACATTTGATCAATAGATTCTTCTTCCTTCATCTTGAAAAGCTCGTACTGGTGCACAAGAATTCTTATCTTGGATTCTTTGACTTGATTTGTGCCTTCATGAGCAATGGACAGTGTATCCCACATCTCCTTCGCAGTGTCGCATCCGTGAACTTTGTCATATTCACTCCTGTTTAGAGCACACGTCAGGAAAAACTTCGCTTTAGAGTTGAGCTGAATTCTCGCCTTTTGATCAGCCGTCCATCTGGTTCGTGGAATAAGATTTCCATCTTCGTCTACTGGTGTATATGGTCCATTCTCTATTACATCCCAAAGGTCGACATGAGTAGATTCTATGAACAACCGCATTCTATCTTTCCAGTAGTGATAATCTTCACCGTTGAATGCTGGAGGTCTAGTGACTGAGGCACCTTCTGCAATATATACATGTGATTCTGCCATTATCTTTAATCCACACTTTGCTACAGTGATCCTTGGATACCGAGCTCTGATACCAATTGAAGTAAATCACACGTTAGTACAATGCTTATAATACGATAGTGAATACACGAGAAGGGAGGTTGAATTGTGTATTCCCCTTTTTGAAAATTCTTTCAAAACTGTTTCGTTAAAAACAAGTTCTTTTACAGAAATCTTCAATAAGTTCCAGTCAATCAAAACTTTAAAAGCTTGTTTCAGTAATTAAGTAATAACAAAACTTTAAACTTTAAGAGATATAGGGTAGAGAGAAGTTGACACAGCGATTTTATCCTGGTTCACCCCAAACCGTGGGCTACGTCCAGTCCTCAGAGTTCTTTCTGAGATTTCACTATCTCTTCAACAATTACAAGGATTCTTTCCTAGCCTCTTCAGGTCTCTACACTCAGTATTCTTTCACTCTTAGCCTCTGCAGGCTATCTGCACTACTTTCTTACAAAAGTATTTGAAACTTGTTACAGTAAAACTAGTTCTCAGCTAATTTGTACAGAGTTTGCGTACGTAAATCAATTCTCTCAGCTTTTGGTCTTTTTTGCTTTTGCACTTGCTCACTTTTGCTAACTTTTCTATCTTAGACTTCGACTCATATTTATAGCCTTCGTCTACAACTGCTTCTTGATTCTTGAATCTTGAATCTTGTTTCTTGAATCTTGAAAGAAACGGTTAATCAGTTGAGTTCTGTAACTAACTCGAACTGACTCTTGCGTCTTCTTTTGAATTCTGCGTTTGCTTTTCTTCGTCTATATTTTTGCGTCTTTGTTTCTACGTCTGCGTCTGCTTTTCATTTTGCGTCTGCGTCTGCGTCTACATCTGCTTTTCATTTTGCGTCTGCGTCTGCTTTTCACTTTGCGTCTGCGTCTGCGTCTGTGTTTTACTTTACGTCTGCGTCTGTGTCTGTGTTTTACTTTGCGTCTGCGTCTGTGTCTGCTTCTCACTTTGCGTCTGCTTTTCATTTTACGTCTTCTTTTACTACTTCTTTGTTATTCATCAAAATCATATATATGTAAAGTCATTTTGACTCAACAGAACCTACCTTAAAAGCCTTTATTTCTTCTTCTTCCCACGAAATTTTCCTTCCCTTCCCTTCCCTTCCTTCTGCACGATTTTTCTCTCCTTTCTTATCTCTTTCATGTTTTTTTTCCTCTCCTTTGGCTGCTCACGATATCTTCCTCTCCTCTTCTAATTTTTTCCCTTTTTGTTACTCCTTTTCTTCCAATATTGCCCCCCCCCCTCACTTAGGCTTTCCAAGTTTGCCCTTATTTTGTCTTTTATGACTCTACTCTTTCATTTAACAAGCCTACTACTACTTAATCTAACTTAATACTAACCCTTCATTCTAATTTCAATTTCTAATCCTTCCCTCAAATTTCTAATTAATTGCCCAATTCTAAAAAAAATAAAAAATTTTAAACCAACAAACAACATAATAACCATTTAAGCAATTTATAAGAAATTTAGAAAAATTCAAGGTCCAACATTTAGTATAAGCGATTGCGACTTGACTATCATAGTTGATGATCATTCAATTAATTTCACTTTTAGCGACTCCCAAATGGACAAAAAATCAATGAAGCCACACAACCTCTTGTACTATTATTGAGAATGCTATAAATTCAGCTTCCATTGTGGATAATGCAACGCAAAATTGTTTCTTACTTTTCCATGATATTGCTCTATGGTTTAGTAAGAATACATGTCCTGAGGTAGATTTTCTTTCATCTAAATCTCCTACCCAGTCTGCATTTGTATACCCTTATATACATATATCATTGCCTTGATAACATAATGCATAGTCCACAGTTCCCTTAAGATACCTTAATATTCTCTTTTCTACTTTCCAATGTGCTTAGCCTGGATTTGATTGATATCTACTCACCATCCTAACATCGTAACAAATATCTAGTCTTGTAGACATCATTACATACATAAGACTTCCAACTGCACTAGAGTAAGGAACATTCTTCATTTGTTCCCTTTCTTGTGGCATTCACGGGTAATTTCTTTTACTAAGGCCTTCATTTTTAACAATAGGATTATCAATTAGTTTTCAATCTTGCATACGAAATCATTCAAGAATTCTTTGAATGTACATCACTTATGAGAGCAATAACAATTTTTTTGAACAATTTCTTGAAATCTTGATTTTAAGAATGTATGTCGCTTCACCCATATCTTTCATTTCAAATTTAGATGATAATCAATCTTTGATTTGCGTAAGAAACACACAGTCATTACAAGTAATCAATATATCATCCACGTATAAAGATAAAATAGAGAATTTATCTTTGGATCTCTTAACATACACACAATGATCTTCATTGATCATTTGAAAATCATACGAAATGATTACGTTATGAAAATGAATATACCATTGTCTTGAAGACTGCTTCAGGCCATAAATTGATTTTAATAACCGATATACTTCATTTTCTTGACCTGCCTTGATGAAACCTTTAGGTTATTCCATATAGATTTCTTTATCTAATTCTCTATTGCGAAAAGCAATTTTTACATCCATTTGATGTAATTTAAGATCCATACTAGCTACTATAGCTAGAATAAGACAGATTGAAGTAAACTTCACAACAAGTGAAAAAGTTTTCTCTTAATCAATTCCCTCCTGTTATGTATAACCTTTTGCTACAAGATGTGCCTTGTATCTTTCGATACTACCATCAGCTTTTCACTTTATTTTGAGAACCCACTTGGTCCCAATTACTTTACGCCCTTCAGGGAGGTCAACCAAGTCTTATACTTGATTGGAGCTTAAATAAGTCATTTCTTCTTTCATTGCTTTCATCCATTCTTCTTTAGTAAGGCCAGTAAGAGCCTCATTTACATTCTTTGCCTCTTCTTCCTCTTGTGAAACAATCATGTTAATTTCTCCTTCAATCTTAAAACGACGTCGGGGAATTATTCCTCGATTACTTTGTCTTAACTGAGGTTCATCAAAATAAATTCATGATTGATCTGATTTCTTCCACTCAGATCAATCATCATACAGAACCTTTCTATGGAATTTCTCCCACTTGGTTGAAGTTCCTCATCTTGATTCTTCATAATAGAATCATTCTGGTCAAGCGACTCATATAACAATAGGTCTTTACCTATTTTACTTTGCTTAGGAAAACCATTCTCTAAGAATGTTACATCTGGTGATTCAAATTCAGTTACACCTTCATCACCTTGTTCACTAATGAACATATATCCTTTTGAGTGTTTCAAGTATCTAATAAAAATACCTTTTCTCCATCTTGGGCCTAATTTCTTATGTTTATGAGAGAGATCGTGAACATAGGCTGTACACCCCTAAGGTCTGAGACTTGACACATCAGGTCTCCTACCAGTCCACAACTCATATGGTGTGTTAGTAACTAATTTCATAGGCACACGATTAAGTACATAGATGGCTACTAGCAACGCATCACCCTAAAAAATGATTGGTAATTTGCTTGGGCCATTATGGACCTAATCATTTCTAATAATGTCCGATTTCATCTTTTAATGATACCATTTTGTTGTGGGGTTCTAGGAATTATTAATTGCCTTTTTATTCCTTTCTCATCACATAAAGCCTTGAACTTTTCTAACAAGTATTCTTGTCCACGATCAGTTCGTAATGCTTCTATTTTCTTATCTAGTTGATTCTCAACCAAGTTCATGTATTTTATGAAACAATCGAATGCTTCCGATTTATGAGAAATCAAATAGGTATGACCATATGGAGTATAGTTATCTATAAATGTGATGAAATAAATTACCCCACGTCTAGCCCTTACATTTATTAGATCACAGATGTCAAAATGAATTAATTGCAATGGATATGAAGCTCGTGTTCTCCTTCCAAATACCTTTCTTGCCATTTTACCAACTAAACAATGCTCACATGTAAGTAGATCTACTTGACTTAGATTACCTAAAAGCCCTTCTTTAGCTACTCGACTAATTCAATTTTGACTAATATGAGATGGTCTAGCATGCCACAAAGTTGCATCATTGTTGGAATTACTAGATGTAAATAATGAATAACTAATATTATTATTTTCTTTTAACACATCCAGTATAATAAAACCATCACATAAAAAACCATGACCATAATTAATAGATCCAAGATACAAATCCATTCCAACACAATGGAAGTTTATATTGAAACCAAGTTTAACTAACATCAACATAGATAAAATATTCCTAAGAATCTGTGGAGAAAATAATACTTTATGTCGAATGAGGGATCGCCCTCCACACATATCCAATTTACATGTGTCAATTCCTTGTACAACAACTTTGGAATTACCACCTATATAAAGTCATCGACTACCATGTGCGAGTTTATGAAACTTAAGAAAGGCATCGCAATCTTTTGCTACATGGTTGGTTGCTCCTAAGTCTGCAATCCACAAAATATGTGATTCAGTTAGAAAAACAGAACAAGAAACATTCACAGAACAAAATGTTTGTACTATAAAGTTTTACCTTCCTAGGCTTTGTACAATCTCGAGCAAAATGGCCCTTATGACCATAATTATAGGACTTTACATGTTCATGTTCTTCTTTTTGAAGGAACGTTTTTCCTTTCCATGTTGTTGTGGTTGAATTTCTTATTATTCTTTGACTTATATCCACCATGAGGCTTGTGTTTCTTGTTCATAGCTCTATGTGAGCTAGAACTAACTGCATATGCCTCAAAAGACATCTTTGAGGCTTCAAGATGCTCCTCCTTCAAGATGAGATGCCTCGTAGCACCTTTCATTGTCTTGATGTTCTCATTATGAGTCAGGTGCATCTTCATATGCTCCCAACTCTGAGGCAATAAACGAATCACAGCTTGCACTTGTTGTTCATCAGACAACTCATGACCAACATCACGTAACTCACTTATCATGTTGGACATTTTCCTCAAACGCTTTTGCATTATATCATCTGGGCACTTCTTATAAGTATCAAACTTAATTGTAAGTGACCTCACTTTGGTCACTTAAGCACCTCCAAAACGAGTAGCAATGCGAACCATATGTCCTTTGCAGTTTTGAATTTATGGAACTCACACATGATATCATTATCTATGCTACTCAGCAATGTGATGCGAGCTAAAGAGTTCTTCTTTTTTCATAATTCATAAGCATCATGGTCCCTTTTATGTTGGGTTGTAGTGCCCTCCTCAAGAATGTCCATGTTTAGGTTTAATGGTTCAACAGCCTTTTGCTCTTCTAGTACATATTGGGTTTTTATAATCCAGATTTCATAATTGTCATCATTGAGTTTCTCACCCCTATTGAGTTCAGCAACATTATTCTTCAAAGCAGTAGTCATTTTGAAACACTAAGTTTCTATAATAAGAAACAAATATATATGCATGTTAATGTCACATTAATCATTCATAGAGTAAATAATTCGATCACAATTGCTTATGAAATCAAAAGTCCTCAAATGTGTCAAAAGTCCTAATTACTTTACTCTAGACGAATTCTTATATAAAATTTATGTAAACATATTACATAAATATCAAGACTTTGTTCTTATAAAACAACATATTGCATTAATTGTGCTACTATTTATGAACAATCTATAAGTAATGAACCCTACGCAGAAATGAGTTCATGAGTTTACATGACACAGTTCGCAAAGCTCTATGTATAATAGGTCTAACTATTTTCATTGGAAGACCTAAAGGATATAAAGTCCTAATCAACTCCCTTCTACGCATCTCTTTAATAAATGTCATCACTAACAAATTATAAGTCTTCTCGTTATACATGGTATTTTAGAGCATTCATAACAATTCACCTTGAGGTTGAGGTAATGTTGCAAACAAAGTCATGTACTTTACTTCAACATTCGTATAAGCTCGACAACCTCCAAAATATAATTCTTGCATCATGTTATTAACTAAAATAACATGTTGTGTTAGACCGTCTCTAGGCATTAAACACATGTTAACTAATTTTACATACATTTTTCCAATTCGTCTCTTTTGTGCCTCACATTGAATAAGCTTAGGTATCCGCTTAATAACGGGTATTTTCCTAAAAAAATAATTTTTTAGGAATTAGAAGAGTATATAAAATAACAAATTATTTTGTCTAACTATTGGACCCCAGATTTTTCTTTGAAGATTAGAAGTAGTAAATGAGAATTGTGGATAGATTCATATTTTGTTTTGGTGTTTTTGGTAGATGAGAGACTATGAAATGGGAAGAATTAGGGCGAAAGTGAAGTTGAGTTTGTGTAGTAAGTTGATGAGGAATATGTATATATGTGTATGTTTTGTTATTGGTGTTCATGATTAATCATGGATGATAATTTCTTTATGGATGATATTGAGTTGAGAATGAGGAGTAAATGAAGTAGAGAAGGTGATTTTGGTATGGGTTGTGTTAAGGAAAGTTTTGAAACAAAATGGGTAGTTGATTTGAAAAGTTGTAGCTTATTTTTCTAGCTTTCCAATGAAATATAGTATAGAAATTTTAGACATCGGAGTCGAAAGTTATGGTCCTTAAAAAGGGAAATGCTTAGGAGTATAAAGATGTATCATCTGTAAAGACGTATCGTCTGTGATGACGTCATTTCGTCTGTAAGGATGCATCGTCTGGAAAGATGCATCATCTGTAAAGGTGAATCGTCTGTGATGACATCATATCATCTTAAGAGTTGCATCGTCTTAAGTTGACTTTGTATCATCTTAAGTTGACTCCACTTCATCTTAAGAGTTGCATTGTCTTAAGTTGACTCCGCTTCCTTTGCTTCTTGCTTTGTCTGTCTTGCTTCATTTGCTTTGCTTCGTCTACTTTGTTTCATATGCTTTGTTCATCTACTTTTCAATTCTTCTGCTTTGCTTTGTCTGCTTTGCTTCGTCTGCTTTTCGATTCGTCTACTTATTGCTTCGTCTGCTTTTCGATTCGTCTACTTTGCTTTGTCTACTTTTCGATTTGTATACTTTGCTTCGTCTACTTTTCGATTCGTTTGTTTTTCGATTCGTCTGCTTGTGCTTCGTCTGTTTTTCTCAATTCGTCTCACCTTCGTCTTAGGTTGACTTTCTGCTTTGTCTTACATTGATCAGAACATCTTCTGATCCAAATTTGACACTCTAAATGACAAAATTTGTCTTCATAGTCTTCTTGAAAGTTTTATATCTCAAAGCTCTCTTTGAAACCGTCCTAAGATGATATTAATCTGACATCTGTAGAGAGTGTTATACCTTTTGTCCCGTGACAAGTTCAATATAATTGAGGGCAAAATCATGTTTGATTCTTTTAGCCAAAACTTTGTTATCCAAGCTCCAAATGAAGTGATTCTTGAACCAATAGTTTCTCAACACATTTTTCTGTCTCTCCATGTAATTTGATGGCATTTGGTATTGATTTGAAAAAAATGGATTGAATCAAGGTAAGGGTATTGGTTGGAAGAGTATGAATGGGAGGAATTTAAGTATAGTGTACTGTTTCAATATAAGAACATTCCAAAAATGTTTGGGGAAATACTTTTAGAGTTTTAAACTAAATGGATTGATGTTGGTATCATTAGAATCTTAAGACAGTGGAGAACATTTTTCTAGAAGAAAGAGTTACGTCAGAATGTTCAAGGGTATTGTTGGTAAGACACTTAAGCATAAAAAGACATAAGGCATAAACGGAAGGGCAAATGGGACATTTCTCACTCATTAAGGGTATAATTGGAAGAAGAAGTGTTGTCTTGCATTTTAAGAAGATAGGAGAACGAAAATTGAAGAGAAAAAGAGAGAGTGTCATGATGAAGAGAAAGAAATATGAAGAGAAAAAGAGAAAGAAGAGAAACAAGCTAAGGTTTAATTTTTCTTAGTCTTTAAGAGAGATTTTGGAGCTGTTCAAGAAGCGAAAAAGGTAGAGAAAGAGAAGAGCTTCCCTTTGAGCTAAAGATCCCTTCATTTAGTGAAGAAAGAAGGTAAGATCATTTTGAAACTTTTGAAATTTTGAAAGGATTTTAGTTCATAGAGTTTAAAACTTGCTTGGGTTTAAGTATTCTAGAACCAATTTTAGTGATTTTGCATTGTGGAATTTTCTATTGGATTCCTATTTAATGAGACTTGATTTGTTTTAGGGAACCAAAAGAATCCTACCCAAGAGCAAGGGGAAAGACACCTTGACTTAGATTTTTGCAAGCAAATTAGGTGGGTAATATATTTGTGGTTATTGTGTAAATGGGCATTTTGCCTATATGTGTATATACTAGAATTGCTAAATTGTGAATTACCATAATGTGTTTTATGTTATGCATTGAAAGATGTATGACATTTTGATATAATTGAATTGTGATTTTGATCATGTTATGCCTTGATATCTGTCATGGCATTTTATATAAATAGAAAGAAAGGAAAGAGCATGAAAAGTATGAAAGCATCTCTTAAAATGATTTGACCATGATTATGTGCTTCTGTTTGGGCGAGAGTGGAACCATTATGTTCGTCACGTGCATGTTGATAAGAGTCTTCTCCTGGTTTCCCGCTTGTGGCATATAAGCTCCGAAATTGGGCTCATTCTGTTCACGGGGTAAAACTTCAGTTTCTCTATTCTGTTTCCATGGAACCCTTGAGCCAATTGTTTGTGCATTGCATAATTGAACTGTCAAATATGATGCATGCTTGAGTGTTATGTTTTGATGGACGAGTCTTCATGATATGTTCTATGTGATGACATTCAAATTTTGAAATTTTTGAGCTTGAAGTGTGGATGATAGAATTGCTAGATTAAATGGGATATATATATATATATACATACTTTGGTATATATATATATATGTGTATGCCTGAATTGTATGGCTCGTTGCCAATGGCTATAAATATATTAGCTACTAAGTTGTGTAGCTCACCCCACTATTCCCTCCTCAAGTGCAGAAAGAGACGAATAGCAATCCTTGCAAGGCATTGGAACTCCAAGATAGTTAAAGACTTTTGTAATTAAGTTAGTTAAGGAACTTTTTGTATTTTAGAATCATATCAAGCATAAGCATTCAATTGTATCATTTTGTATTTTGTAACAAGCTTGTATAAACTCTGTTTGGATTCATTAATGAAATATGATTGAGTTTTGCTTGTGTTTCTCAAAATTGTGATGTTTGATGTTTGACTGTTGTGGGCACGCCACCCTTATGAAATGACAGGCTTTGTTTTGACTCCGGATTGTTGGGCTCTGGAAACGGGATCTAACACTAACACATAGCGAACTTATGGTCATATATGGAAATAATTTAATTGAAGTTGTTTAATTTAATTTAATTAACAATTTATTGAACTAATCAAATTATGCTATTAATTTTTAATCAATTAGAAACTTATTTCTAATTTAGATAATAATTGAACTAATCAATTTATCTTGGTTTAATTATAAACTAATTTCTAATGAAACTCCTTTCTAACTTTAACTAAAAAATTAGTTTTTGTAAATTAGAAAACTTATTTCTAATTCTTTATGCTACATTTAATTTAATTTATTAATATAGATAATAAGGTCTAGTTCAACCTTAATGTGGATATTTAAGCCTAAGCCTTCAATCCTAATGGAAGAAAGATGTATATATTTTATGGGTCCAATTCAAAGCCTATAAGGTATTTTGGACATGACCCATTTATTGTTATTATAATATATATCTCCAAAAAATTATTAAAAAACAAAACAACAAAAACAACCAAAAAAAATTTACGTGTCGTTTTATGTTTCAAGAAAAAGACATGTATGTCTTCTTCCTATTCTCTACGCATATGTTCTATTTGTTCTTCTTCTTTTCTGCCTTCTCTCGTTACTATAACAACAAAAAAAACTTTGTAGAAAATTGAAAATCACTCTTTGTAGATTCCAGATGAATGAAATGTTACCAACGCATGCAGTGCATTTTCACTTTTGCATGCCTTCTCTAACAATGACGTTGGCCATTTGAAAAACACTCAAAAGTCATGCTTTCGTGGATAATATTTAAAAAGAAAAGTAATGAGAGGAAAGAAAAACAACAAAAATTGTATAAAAAAAGACAATTGTAAAAGACAAGTTCAGTTCCAATAACAGAGGAAAACTTGATGATAGATTCATATAATTCACAGATAATCAATCAATAGCCAAAGTTTAACACAGATTCGTTAACATGCATATAAACAAAAACACGACCTTGCTCTAATACTAATGTTAGAAAATAATCAAGATCAAACATAATCACAGAGATCATGTGATAAAACTCAATCACAAAAATCATGTTAAACATGATCGTTTCATATGCATATAAAAAACAAAAAACACATACTTGGTTTATTGTTGTAGTTCCACTAATTAAAGGGCGTTGTCACCAACAGAAATCTTCTTTTGTTTTTCTGTACATTTGATAGATAAAAGAACCAACAGAAACATACACACAGATACATACATACATACATACATATATATGCATACATACATATATATATATACATACATATATATATATACGTATATGTATATATATATATATATATATTATACTCTTTGAAATAACTACAAAGAGTGGTTGTATGAAGAACAAACCGATATATGTATATATATATATATATATATATATATATATATATATATATATATATATATATATATATACATATATATATACAACCACTCTTTGTAGTTATTTCAAAGAGTATAATATATGTATATATATATATATATATTTGTATATATATATATACATATGTATATATATATATACAAATATATATATATATATATACATATATCGGTTTGTTCTTCATACAACCACTCTTTGTAGTTATTTCAAAGAGTATAATGACTATTACACCCTTCATTGGTGTAATAATGACTCATATAGGACATGGTTGATGACAGACATGTATCATAAACCATGCTTATCTAAATGTTTCTTAAAGAGCATGGTTTTGATGAATGTTTTGTTTGTCAAATTGTTTTTATGAATGGTTTTGTAATGAAACATCATTTTATAAATGCTTATTTAGTCAATTGTATTCATAATAACTCAACATGTGGGGAAATCATGTTAGACTAATTTGTTAATAAAGTAAAATATTATTAGTTATATACAAAATTGGGCTAAGTCTAACTTACCTAAAACTTTTTATGTAAAATCTTGAATCATCTTAATCGGAGTTTGGATGAAAAATTATAAATTATGTCCTATTTAAAAACATTGTCTACTCTATCTTGTCCAATATCTAATTTAAACAATACTTTTTTTTACTTAGGCATAACTTTCTCATCCAAATTTCGATTAAGATGATTCAAGATATTACAAAAATTTAGAAAGTTATCTAAAACTTTTGTTTCTTGATTTTTTAAAAAGGTGAAGAATACAATTTGAGATATGTTAGTGTCTCAAGAAGTATCCTTAATATAACTATTTATTTAACTAACACACTCTAAGACACGATCATTTAATAAATTATTTTTATCATGTTCTTCATATTTTTGCAAAAAACTTATAAAAAATTTAGAACTCTTCCTAAGATTTCTTTAGAATATTTAATCATCTTAATCGAAGTTCATATGAGAAAGTAATGTCAAATTTAAGAAGTATTGTCTAAATTAGATATTAGATTGACTAGACTTAAATTAAGTTTTTATGAAATAATATTTTGGTTTAATTTAATAAATCAGTCCACCATAATTAAAATTTATTAGTTTTAAATTATTACTCTGTATCAAATGAAAATATCATTACTTAATTAATTCTAACTTGTCTAATATTCGATTTAAATAATACTTCTTAAATTGGACATAACTTTCTCATCCAAAATCTGAAAGAGATTATTAGAGACTATAAGAATAGTTTAGAAAGTTCTTTAAAAAATTTATTAATAATTTAAAGAAAAGTAAAAACATAGACTGAGACACATTAGGATCCCGGGACATGGCTATATTTTCGACTATGTTTTTATATTTTCTTAAAAGCTAAAAATATAAAAGTTTTAGACCTCTTTTCAAAGATTTTCACATAATCTTGAATCATCTTAATTAGAGTTCGCATGAGAAAGTTATGCTTAATTTAAAAGCATTGTCTAAATTTTATATTAGATTAGTTAGACTTAATTTAATTTTGTATATAATCAACAATATTTTATTTAAATTTAACAAATTAATCTACCATGATTCAAATTTGTCAATCTTTAAGTGGATATTTTATATCAAATTAAAATATTATTAATCATATACAAAACTAAATTAATCCTACTCTATCAAATAATGGATTTAGACTATGCTTTTTAATTTTAATATAACTTTCTCACCTAAACTTTGATTGAGATGATTCAAGATACTACAAACAAGTTTATGAAGTTTTCTAAAATTTTTCTGATGAAGCTATCGAAGGTTCCCAAATTAAAACCTATTCCTTACAAAATAAATGTAGTACAGAGGAAAATGATCGTTCCCACAAGGAACCTAATAGTTAAATGTATGAAAACAAATATAGAAAAAATAGAAGCATTGTTTGTTGGACCAATGGTGGTTGACAAATTAAATTCCACTTATGTTTTGATAATAATAAAATGTATAGAATTGGTTAAGAAATTATTTCAGGTGATTTGGATTCAAATACATCAAGACTGCATCAATCTTGAATGGGCCAGACATAATCAAGGTGAAATCAAGAAGGAAATAATCTTCATCATGCTATAGACATTAAATATGAAGATTATAGAAGATTTGATTGAATATATCCGTTGAAGCCAACATAAGTCGACCAGTAAATCATAAGTCGACTAATATATCAAGATCTGTCAGGTCGAGAACAACACAAGTCGACTAATAGACTATAAGTCGACTTATCGAAGGTTACAAGTCGACTTACACTGCATAAGTCGACTTATCGAAGGTTACAAGTCGACTTAAACTGCATAAGTCGACTTATAGAAGAACGGAGATAAAGTTTTACAAAAATCGTTGTTACAAGTCGACTTACACACCACGACAAGTCGACTTACGAGTACAACAAACTGATTCTGACGAAGTCAATCATTCAGAAATGGAAAGAAAATAATTTAGCAAGGTCTATGATCAATCAACAACGGCTAGTGGACATCCCCAACGTCTATAATCATCCTTTAGCCTGCAAATAAATAGAGAAACATCAAGGGAAATGGAAGGAACGCAAAAAATCAAAGTATACTACTATAGTTCCAAGAATTTGTTCTCATACTACTCTTAGCTTGGTCTTAATTCCATTCATCTGTACTGAGAGTTAGCATTTCTATTTTCTATCATTGTGATTATTGTGAGTTAAGTGATTAGAGGAGAATCACTTGTTAGGTAGGATTTGTGCCGGAAGACAAATCAATTGTAAAGGTAGCTTGAGCCAAAAATCAAGTGGTGTTGGTAGGATTTGTGCCGGAAGACAAATCAAGTGTATAGGTAGCTTGAGCCAGAAATCAAGTGGTGTTGGTAGGATTTGTGCCAGAAGACAAATCAAGTGTAAAGGTAGCTTGAGCCGGAAATCAAGTGATGCTGTAAGAGTTCACACTAAACTAAAAAGTGTGCAGTAAAGTGGTTTGCCAAATCCTAAGTGGGAGCTTAGGTAGAGGACGTAGGTCTTAGCACCGAACCTCTATAAAAACAGTGTTTGCTCTTCTTCCCTACTCTTTATATTTAAAATTGTTTAAATTGTTTTTGTGTAAATTAACTTCTGATTTTATTGTAGAATTTTTCAAAAAGCTTTAAAGATCTATTCAACCCCCCTTCTAAATCGTTTACAATTGGTATCAGAGCAGAAGTATCCAGGGATGGCACACAATAACTTAGCGGAAGAAGGTAACACTAATAATCACCCTCCTTTATTTAATGGTACTAACTTCTCTTCTTGGAAAAATCCTATGAAGTATCACATTATAAGCGAGGGAGTGGAGTATTGGAAGATCATCATCTTCGGTCCACATGTTCCATTAAAAGAAAATGGCAAGGTGAAAACAGAGTTGGAATATGATGACAATGATTGGAAGCAAGCCTACATCAACGCTAAAGCTATAAAATTGATATATTGTGCTCTCATGATTGAGGAGAGAAATCGAGTGAACTCGTGTACTAGTACTAAATAAATGTGGGAGAGACTACACATCAGTCATGTTGGCCCCTAAAATTTTTTTTATTTAATTAAGCATGTCTAAATTATTTTGAAGTATTTTTCTAAATTATTTTTGAGGTTTTAGCTCTTAAAAAATGGAAATTAATTGGTGGATTATGTTTAAATAAGAGTGGAGTAAGTTGTTAGAAATTAAAAGGAATAAAATGGCTTGAGGGCAATTTAGGTATATCACCTATGTTTTAAAGACTTAAGGCTTTTAGGGAGGGCTAAATTGGTCCTTTGAGCTTGTTTTAAAACATGAAAAAGGAAGTTAAATGGGAGACTAAGCTTGTGATCGTATGGGTTAGGAAAGAATACAAGAATTGCTTTTGTTTAAAGGGAATGAGTAAAACTACGTCGTTTTAGGCTAGGTTTTAAGTATAAAGCAAATGAGTTAAGTCTTTTAAGGGTGTGGCCTACGAAATTTCAAGAAGGAAGAAAAGAAAAGGGGATTTTCGTTGGTGAAGAAGAAGAAGAAGAAGAAGAAGAAGAAGAAGAAGAAGAGAGAAGAAAAGAGGTTAGGGATTTGTTATTTCTTGCTTTAGAGAAGAGATTGGAGAGTCCTTTAAGAAGGAAAAGAAGAGGAAAGGGAAATCCTTCATTAGAAGCAAAGAGGGAATTTTCGTGGGTTTCATCCCAAAGGTAAGAAAATATGAATTCTTTTGGAATTATGGATGGGTTTTAGTGAAAATAGCTTAAGTTAGGTATGGGTAAGGTTAGATGGGTTAATTTTCATGTTTTCATCTCCTTAGAATGGCCAATTTTTAATACCACATGCTTCCTATGGGATTTTATGTTTGATGAAGGTTAAGAGAGGGAATTGAAGTGAAAGGAAAGGACAATTGTTCAAGCTCTTAGCTAAAGGAACTAAGGTGGGTAGTATTTTAATGATTGAGAAAATAAGCTACTCAATTGTTTAGAAATAAATGTTATCTAATGCTTTCAAATGATTTATAGAGTTGTATAAATGATTCTTTGTGATGGTTTGAACTTGTATGAGATGTTTTACATTTTGGAAATAATTGTGAAATGATTTGTGAAGTGAAAAAGTTTGCATACTTGATTTCGGAAAAACGACATTTTGGGAAAATTATGTGAAAGTGAATAATTGCAAGAGCCCTTTGTGACTAATGTCCATGAATTGTTGTGAATTGTGTAATATACATGCTTGTTTGGGTTTGTGGTGGTCCCTTATGTGTGATAGGTACACCTATCAAATTATAGGCTTCTCCCGCCTGTCCGCTAGTGGCCATGGAGCTCCTCACGGACTCCCACATGTATTCACGGCTACACATGACCGCTTTGCAGAAATGTGTAGTACGTCCCGATGGACCCACCCAAACCAACTTATATGTGATTATGTGATATGCTTGTCTAAGTTGTGTTGATATGTTATGTTGTTTTGTAAATGCTTTTGATAAATTGATTTACCACTTTCTCTGTGCTTATGTGATCTGGATGTGTAATTGTTGTGGAAAAATGAGTTTACAAGAGGTATTGATAAATTAAAAGCGTTTCGATCAATGTAATTTTGGCTTTGGAAATGAATGATGAAATGAAATTGTGTAAAGTTTTGATGATTTTGAAAGGTTTTTATCAATCTGAAAGTTGTTTTGAGAATGAGAAATAAAGAATGTTTTTGCCTATTTCTTAATTATTAAGTTGTTACCCACTGAGCCGTCGAGCTCACACCCCTTTTCCCCTCGACAGGTGACGAGCGGAAACCGAAAGTTCAAGATTGGGATGAAGCATCACCCCGATGCTTTTACTTTAGAAGTCATTTTTGGAGAATTGATTCACTTTGTATTTTAACTTTTGGTTATTTGGGTTGTAATCGGGCTAAATGCCCTCTAAAGCTTTGTAAGAACTCATATTGTTCATGTAATGCAAGATTGATGGGTTTTAATGTAATTCATGTACTTTGCATATGTTTTATACAAATGCATCATTGTATGGTTTGAATTGGTAAATAGAGTGGGTTGAGGCTTGCTTTATAGATTGAGAATGAGTAGAGATATACGCTTGCGTTTGCTTCCATTTGAGTATTTGTGGGATTTTTGGATTTGGTTGGTAGTTGAAAGATTGAAGATTGTGAATATTAAGTTTTATGCAGATGATGGTAATTGGATTGAAGTTTGGCTAGTTGAACATTCAAAGGAGGTGCTGTCAAATTTTTGCAAAATTTGACAGAAACTTCACTTAGATTTTAGACCCTCTTAGTGTTTGAATTGAATTGAGGTGTCTTCTTGAAGATTATAGTATTTGTTGAGAGATTTCCAACGATATAGAATTTGTCACTTTTGGACTTAAAATGAAGAAGTTATGAGGTTAGGAGTACATTCAGTTACTGTTCATAATGCTATTTTACTGTTTCATTGGTTCTTATATGAGCAGTGGCTTTGAATGATTTTTTACTTCTCTTAATGATGGAATTGACTTTTACATCGTTCATGGAAGTTGTAAAGCATCTTGTTATCTTTCCATTGAGATATAATATGCAGTTATTGGAATATGGAATAAGAAGTTATGAGGATTGGAAGTATACAATTAAGGTCCATTTTGCTGAACATATAGCTTGTGTGTTTAAGATGGCTTTGATGATTAATGATTGAAATTTGTGGATTTGATTAACCATTTAAGTTGTAATTTGTGAAGTTGGTGAGTTGAACTTGGTGTTTAAGGTGTTATGAAGTGTTTAGGCTTTGAAATGAGTAAATTTGGGAAGTGTGCAAGTGTTTAGAATGTAAGGTTGAAGGTTGGAAGCATTGGAGAGGCATTGGGGGCTTTGGGGAGCCCCAATGTCCGTTAAACGGACATGGGAGTCTATTAAACAGACATTATCGGGTGGAAAAACACCCCTTGTCCAGTCAATGTCCGTTAATGCATGTCCGTTTAACGGACTTTCTCGAGTCATTTGGCATTCTGCATTCGATTTATGTCCGTTAAACGGACATGGATGTCCATTTAACGGACATCTACAGGAAAGATTGTGATTTTTGACAAAGATTGACACTGAATCTTGTTTTGTGGTCTTCATGAGAGTTGTCTATCGAGATGTCTTCTTTCTAATGGTCAAAGAACGAACTCAATCAGACATCTATATTAAAAGTTATGGTAATCACTCCAAAATAGTTTTAATTTGTTTTTGGGTGTGAACATAGTTTATTCTTTTGAAAATAACTCCCGTATCCGACCTCCAATTGAGGTGATTCTTGGACCAATAGGTTACTAAAACATATGTATTCCTCTCCATAAAAATTTGTTCCATTTAGAGTTGAATTGGAGAAGTTTTCATTAAAGTGAATGAGAGGTCGGTTAGGAGAGCATGTTTAAAGTATGAGCTCTTTTAAGCATTTTAAGCATATCTTGAGTTATATAACTCCGTTTGAGGTGATTCTTGTTTCAAAACGAACTCAAGACTTAAAGCTACAATTTTTATGAATAAGTCAACTTATGATTTCGATGGTTAAATAGTGTGTGCTCACCACAATTGTGGAGTGACAGCTAATGACCCTGTAAGGTAATAAGCACAAGGCTTCAGGACTCAGGAAGTTGGGCTTTGGAAACGGAGTCCAACAGATGGGATATCCGAGCAAGAGAGAAAGTGTTAAGTTTTAAGCAGTTGGGTTTGGGACCCAACAGATAAGAGGAATTACGAGGAAACCACGCTAAAGTATGATGATATTTCGGTAAGAGTTGGATTTCAGAAACGGGATCTAACAGTTATGGTATCAGAGCGCCGGAATTGAGATCTTACATAGGCACATGTGTATAAGTTACTCAGATAAACAATTGTTAACAGATTGGGTTGACCGAATCAGTGAGGAAAATGATAATTTTTCGTTGGCTAAATGGAAATGCGAAATAACATATGGGTAATATGATAGAAAATGATTCGATGTAAGTAGACACTGCAAACGGTGAATTGGTCGAATGCACGAGTACGGTCTCACAGTGCACGGGTTCATGGGTAAATTTATAGAAATGGGTAATGATTTTAAAAATCCATACCCTGCCCAGCGGGTATGGGTAGACCCGCGGGTTACCCGCTATATATTTTTTTATTTTTCATTTTTTAAATTTCAATTAATAAACTTATTCAACAAGTTTAAATTTTCATTAAATGGGCGTATTTTGCGTGTTTAAAATGTCACCAAATTGATCTATTTAGCGACCCAAATTTAATTAAGTTAATTAATACAAATGAAACTAATATAAATCAAGCTAAATTTATCTAAATAGTATAAATTAAGCTAAACTTACAAAATATATGTAAATTAAAAAATTAATTAATTCTCTCCTTAAAGAAATTTACACACGGTTTAATTGTTATAACAAACAAACACATGTACATTAGTAACATTACAAAGTGGAATTCATATATAAAACAAACTTGAAATAATATAAAACAATATGAAATTACCAAACTTTCACAAAGTGGCCGACAACTACATGTATGAACCATTCCGCCATTAAACTATTCTTACCTGCAGCAATAAGCCAATAACCCACGTCAATCCTTATTCCTTTTTCTAGTTAAAAAATAAAGAAATTGAGCTTTGATTTCCTAACCATATACACATCTGCTAGTTATCCTCAACACCTATTTTTGTATTTTGTTTTGTGGCTTTATATGTTCACATGTTGATAGGTCAAATGCTAAAAAAGAGAATTACAGTAGCTCATCCAAACATAAAAGGGGCAACAAATAAAGAGCCAAACATGAAAAGAAAAAAGAGCCAAACATGAAAAGAAGAATTTTGTCTTATATACTTACAAGATTGAGAGGACAAATCTGTAGAGTGTGGAAAGGAGTAGAGAGGAGAGGCGACAGTAGTTGATTGAAAGGGACGACTGCAATTTGTAGTGGGGACGAAGTAGTGAAGGTGGGGGATTGATTTTCAATAGTTTGATGAAGAAGGGGACTTGCGGTTATGTGCCAACTTATATATATATATATATTATATATATATATATTTATAAATATTTTGCGGGTACCCGCGGGTTGGACCCGACCCACCCGCAAAATCAACGGGTGGGTCGGGTACGGGTAAATATGAATCGGGCAAAAAAAACATACCAACCCATACCCGGACTGTTAGGGCAGGTACGGGCGGGTGAACGGGTGACCCGCCCATTTTGCCAGGTCTAAATGTAAGTGAAGTGGGGGGATGCAGTGTATGACATTATGTTGTTATATCCTCGAATGTGATATAGATAAAAGGGTATGGACATGGCTTGTCTGAGGAAGACAAGGATATAAGTGGAAAAGTTGAGCTTAAAGTGAACAAGTGGAATGTATAGAAAACAAAGATTCTTATGGTTTTAAGAATGTGAAATCAGAACCTAAGTGGGTACAAGCTTATAATTTAAGAAATGAGCTTTTAAATTTCCTTCTTCCGAATCAAGAAATAAAAGTTTGTTTTTGAATCAAGAGAATGAAATGCTTTCAATTACTTCAAAAATGTTTCATTTCTTGCTTGTGATTGATTTGAGAAATGTGCTACATGTTTGAAATGTAAGTTGTGTGATGATTTTTACCTTTATAAATTTGAATCAATGGTGAATTTATATATGTAAGATGTAATGTGAAGGATAATGAGAAGATTATATGAATGAAGGTGATATTTGTACAAGTCCAAGAAGGTTAAATTGTTGTTATTGTGAGTATCTGTATGATGACCCTTCATCATACACAAGCGAGTATAATAAGCACGTAGGTAATATAGATATAAATATATATATGTGGAGATGATAGAGGAAGAAATTTATGACTTATTGGATAATTGTTAATCATAGCTCCCATAGTCTAGAGTTTGAGGGGAAACTAGGGTAACATATGAAGGTGCTCATAATGATCATGTGGGAATAGATTGAGATTTGTTAAAGATGTCACAATGAGAAATAAATTGATCTGAAAAGAATATTGTCTGGGATTAAATGGAGACCAATGAATTGGTAAGTGGTCAAAATAGGATGAATTTGATTACGCTACCCAAGCATGTGCGACAATAAGTATGTTCTTTACTCCCTTGGGTTTTGGGTGTTTTAAACATTATGACCTGGTGAGGAAGATAGAAATTGATCTTCCCGCAGTATTATGACTAGTTGATAATAAGTGATTGATCAAGATTGCATAAAGAGTATAGAGGATGGTAGCAAGAAACCCTCTTTTGAAAATTTTTTTTTTGTTAAGTTAGAATAAGGAGATCAGATAGTTTATATTAGGGATGATTAATGAAAGAACTAGTCATGAAGGAATATTTAATGATTCGAAAGTGAGTACACTCCCTATTAGAGCATCAAGCAGGGAGGTGGAATATGTAAAAAAAAAAAGAGGATGTATATTTTTTTTATGTAAAGGGGTCATATGAGTGGATTCTTGAATCTATGGAGACACGAATTTGCCAGCATGAGGAGTATGTACGTTCAAGTTACATTAAGTGAAAGTATGTTGAGGAGATGCAAATCCAACTTGAAGAATGTCTTAAAATCAAGAAGTTAAGTCTGCAAATAAATTACAATGTGTGGAGAAATTTGTATGAATGAACAAACATGAGAATAAGTCCAAGAGAGATCTAAGGAAATTCAAGGAATGGAGAAAATCATTCGCGGAAGGAAGTCAAATAGGCAATTGAAAAGAAAGTGAGACAATGTACCTCATTAAGGATCAGTTATTTATGGAATCACGAGGGCTAATCAAGAAGGCATATGAAATTTGATAATAATTGTTTGAGCTAACAAATGCCTAATAGCACTATGGTATTGGAGACTAAAGAGATTCAAGGTTTGATGGTGTATTAAAGGCATTTGAATAATTGAGAAAAATAGTTTGAATACATGGAGAAAAATGTGTAAAGCGTATGAGTAATGTGTATAAAGAGAATTTTGAAGGAACTATGCTGAGGTAAATTATATCATATAGATTTGGAGATTTTATAGTAAGCACTGATGTTATATAAGACATTTGGCTGAAACCCAATGCAACGTAACAAAGTGATTTCATGTGTATGGAGAAAATGGAAGTCCTATGAGTTGACTATTTGATACATGATTTAGAACTGTTACATTAATGATTATTTTGAAAGTTTGAAGACAGTATATGTACAGGAATATCTCCAATATAAATATGCAAGTGCAGATCGTAAAATTTTGAGACAATCAATGAATTGGGAGAAGTAGTTCTAAGACGCAGGAGATTGCTATAAATACCGAAAGGCTAAGATTGTTCTAGCGAGAAAGTCCAAGTGAAGCTAAGTGGTGTATCAGATGCCTTAAGTAGAAATGTGATATTGAGGTTATCAGAACTAATACAAAAGAAAACATAGAATAGAGGGTTTGGTTTACCCCAAATTAAGGATTAAGAGATTATGAGATTGAGAACAGATATGATTGTCAAGTTTGAATGAGAAGAAGGATATAGGGTGAGTGAATAAGAAGTATGTGAAATCAATAAAGATGCTTGAGTTGAAAGAATTGAATATGGACTGAGGCAATAGATAGAGTTATTCGAAGGATGATGATTGTATAAGTGAGTGTTATACTGGTAAAGCTAGCGTTATGATCAGATGCATTGAATAGAGAAATAAATAGCAGTGTTTCATAAATTTGGATATTGAGGTTATTAAATCTAGTGCAGTAAAGAGTGTAGAATGTGGAATTGAGTTTTAGGCAAAATGATTAGTCACTGAAAGTTTAGATCAGTTCATATGAACCAAGCCCAAATTGAAGATTCAGAAATAGTGAATGTAGCACCCCACTCCCGCAAGACCCGAACCCGACATCGATGGTGATATCCGAGCCCGTGCCTCACGAGGGTGTTATGCTAGAGCAGTCACATCAATTTAAACCTCAGAAAACCAATTAATTTCTTTTTGAAAACAATAGAGTACGCAAATATCGGTAAATAATTTGGGTCACGATACAAAAATATTTTCAGTCAAAATCCAATTTCAGTCATAAACCATTCATACACACATATATTCACAGCCAATTTGGGCCCAATACAATAACAATATTTATTTGCGAAAATACAATTTTTCACATATAACCAAAATGACTCAAATGCAGACATGAGACTGATCCCGACGCCAAACCCTGCCTTGCTTGTAGTAATTATACTCCCGTTTCACTAATGGGGTATTCTTCAATTCCAAAAAAATAGGTGCAATGTTGGGTGAGTTTGCGAACTCAATGAGAAACCATCATCGATGGTTCACTCAATTCATGCATATTCACACAGTTCACAGAGTGTCACATTTTCGCACATTCAGAAAATATCAGATGCATTCAATTTTACCAATATAAGGCATTTCGCCTTTTTAACACAATTCACATTGAACAGATACATTTTTATGATGCACATGTGACACTTCCCATTTTCATTTTGTTGTTGTGACCGTGCGCCTGAAACTGTCCCAGTGACGGGCACATTGCATTGAGCCTGAGGCTCTGATAAACGTTGGGCGTGATATGCCCTGATACATTGAGCCAGTAGCTCTGTAAACATTGGACCAGAGGTCCTGTCCGTTGAGCTTAAAGCTCTGAGGCATTGCTCCGGTCACAACTGCCTTTATCTGATCATACTTTTATGCATGAAATGCACATGTTCCAATTGCCTATTGCACATGCCAATGTACATACAATTTCACACGTATAGCACTTCAATTACAAATTACCGATCCTTAGGACACCTTTGGTCCGAACCCAAATTCAATTAAACACGTAACCCTCCATTCTTCCACATCACATAAACATGTAATTAAACACACAAATATTGGGGAACCAACTAGGTTACTCACCTGAACTTTCGAGCTACCTGCCTGGAAGTCTCAGCATGATCCGTGGATTATCGATCCATCGAAGCCTCTATAACAATCAAGTAATTCCATTCATTACAAAATGCACAGTCAAAATAATTGATGATGCACATGCCTTGAATAAAAGATGTACTATGCCTATTCATGATTTTCCCAGTACTATTTCCCATTTTCCACTTTATTTGTCAAATTCGAACTTTCACTCAATTGCTAATAACTCACTTCCAATTCAATAACATATTACAGAACTCCCCAATTTCAATTCTAATGTTCAGTCAATTTATCCAATCATATTCGCTAGGGTATTACCTCAGAATTAATATCACTATTCTCTATATCAAATTCATCCTCTATGCTTAGTTCTAAATTCCCAGTAACATTGAATTTATTTTCAAAGTCTCTCACTATACCTCAATTATCAAGAACAATCCTAAGATTGCAATTCAGTCACATTTTTAACTTTCTTTCTATAATTGAGATCTTAAAAACTTGAATTCAAACTCTCATTCTTTTCCTCAATTGTAGACCTATTTCTCTAGATCATAACGAATCAAAAATCATCCCAATTGGAGGTCTACACCAAAAGTTATGCCCCTAAAACCAAACTATATTCGTTCAGGGAAAACAGCCTCGCCGCGACGTGATGACGCTCGCCGCGACGTGATGACGCTCGCCGCGACGTCAATCCAGTGGCTTCGCGACGTATAATCTTACTCGTCGCGACGTCCCAACCTATCGCTCGTCGCGACGTGCGCTCGTCGCAGCGTATACTCCTTTTCTCGTCACGACGTCTAATTATTTTCTCGTCGCGACGTGCGACCTTGGTTCGTCTTCTCCGATTTCCTTTTTACTTTTCTCTCTCTAAAACCAGTCATAACTCACCCATAACCACCCCAAATCTTCCACAAATAAACTCATGTACACATTTAACTAATAAATAAACAACATTAAACCAATTTACTTACCAAATCAAGCTTCCCCTCTTTAACTCCCGAAATCTTTCCAAACCCTAACACCAATGATTAAGCTTTCAAACTCACACAATCATCGTCTTCCCTTAGGGTTTAGGCTTGGCTTTACACAAGGAAGGGAAAGCAGCAAGTGAAGAGGTGATTGAGCCAAGTTTATACTATGAATTGGCTGCATTTTTATAGCTGCTTGTGCATGTGTTGACTCCTAATTGATGATTTTTTGTGCTTAAATTGGTTCCTCGTATCGAGTTCTTTCAATTCTTAATTTGTCAGTAAATTGTCATGATTTGATACTTATTTCTCTACAATTTTTATTGGGACAATTGGTACTGCAAATTGTTGTTATTATCTTATGGCAGGAACAAAGGAGTCAACGTCAGGAAGTCAACAGCCATAGATCTTTCCGCACGTCGCGACGCATGGCATCTCACACGACGCGACGAGCACAGCACTTCCACACGTCGCGACGCACGGCGATGCACACGACGCGACAAGCAGGCGATTGTACACGTCGCGACGAATTTGATTTGTTTATTTTATTCGTCGCGACGTACGAGTGGATATCTGACTTTTTATGGAAAGTTTATCTCACTGTTTGACCCGACCCGCGCTCCATCATATAAAAACTTGCTGTTTTAGGTCATAAAGGAGGGATCATCTGGAGAGGGATCGAGAGAAGGGGAGAAAAGAGGAGATCGACGAGCAAGAGAGAAGAAGAGGAAGCAGCATCGTCCACCACCCAGGGTTCCCTTCGGGGTTCCCTGGGGATAACTTTTGCATTAGTTTTCATCTTCTATTTTTACCATCGCCGTCCACCATGGGAGTCTCGTTGCGAGTTGTGAGGCTTCGGGTTACTATGCGTGGCTTGGCATTTCTTTCCTGTTGAAGATGCAGGGATGGCTGGAGTTCACCGAAGGGGAGTAGCTTTATCTGTAGTTTAGCTATGATTTATAAATGCCTAGGTTTAGGGGTTTGTAATTTGTAGTGAAGCTACTTGATTATAGCTAAATGTTTGACATATAATGTATTGTTTGGATTGGTAGTTTACATTGTCACGCTTAAGCGCATTGTTATGAGCAGTAGAGTTGGGGTTTATTGCTTTGTAGTTAGATTAGCTTAATTAGAGTTTAATTAAGCGTTGAACAATGTAATGTGTTATGGATTTGTTTATGTAGAACTTTGTACTTAAATATATGAAGTCTCATATATGTCAACTTGTGATCTTGTTGATTCTCTTTTATCGCTTTAGTTGTGTTTGATAATGAGTTGATGCTAGATTTCATTTAACCCATTGCATTGGCAAATCCCCGCACACACTAAGATGTTTTTAACAAGGTTTTAAGCAATGGAGTTCATTGATTAAATCCTTGGACTTAAAGAATCCTTTAACGTTCTAGGGCTCAAGAGCACCTAATGGGGTCTTGAGACATGGAGTCAAGTGACAGGAGTCCATTAATCAAGACCACGGACTTAAAGTGAGTTCTTTAAGGTTTTTTTCCATTCAAACTTAGTGATTTTTAATCCACCGCACACACTAAGATGCGCTTAACGGGATCTTGAGCAATGGAGTTCATTGATCAAGATCCTGGACTTAAAGAATCCTTTAAGGTTCTGAAGCTCAAGAACACTCAATGGGGTCTTGAGACATGGAGTCAAGAGTGACAGGAGTCCATTGATCAAGTCCCTGGACTTAAAGATAATTCTTTAAGGTTTACCATTCACACTTAGTTTTGAATTGTGATAGCCAAAGCTTGTTTTCAAGAGGATTTTATCACTTCTTTTAGTATTTCCCTTTTCTATTTTCAAAAATCCAAAAATAATTGTTACATGCTTTTTAGTGTAGTTAATGTTTTCAAACAAAACCCCCTTTTTCCTTACTGATTTCACTTGCATTTTATGACATATAGGTTAGCTTAGGTCCATTTCATTAGGTTCCGATTAAGTGAGACGACCCGAGGTTGCATCCTATACTGCAATCTTAGAATTTATTATTTTAGACCGGTTTCTAAGGATCGATCTTAAGGTCGAATCGACAGAGCCGCGATCAAAATGGCGTCGTTGCCGGGGAACCGCGAATTGGTTCTCTAAGTTAGCTTTTGTCATTTATTTGCTGAGTGAAGTTAGGAGTCTTTTCTTTTAGGTTGCATTTTCATTTATAGCTTTCCTTTGTTTTTAATAGTTAGCATTTTACAGATTACACCTTCTGTGAGAGTTCGCTGAGCCTAACTCTTACTATTTTTGCGATAAACATTTCAGGTGAATCTGGCTTAGTGGAGGCCGACACGGACATGGAAATGGATGAAGTTGTTTCACCACAACATGGCCATCTGTCGAAGGTTTATCGGAAGTATCAAGAACCTCCATAACTCCCAGGTTGTCTCTTTCTTTCACTTGTGTACTTACTTAAGCCTCGTGATTACTTGTGATATATGTTGGTGCATTAGTTTGTTAAGTAAGTGTCAGGGAGAAACAACCCTCGTAGGAAAATAGTTTAGCTTTTAGTTTAGTAAGTAGCCTTTCCATTCAATAATTTCCCCCTTTTGAGTTCTATCTCTTGCCCTCCTGTTGTTGTGTGGAATTGCCCTTTTTGCTTCCTTCTCTTATGCTTATCCTTCATTGAGGAAAATATGAATTGTTGGCCAATTGGAGCATTCTGCTGATAAACTTGGTGAATTTTCTATTCTTTCTGTCATTTTACACTTCTTCGCCGCGACGAGTGTCCACACGTCGCGGTAAAATGTTCTTCAGATTCTGTATACGTCGCGACGTCCATACGTCTCGACGTCTGCTTCTACACGTCGCGACGCAATACTCATGCATGAATGATTTCGTGCTTAATTCTTCCACTCATTTCAAATTTCTCTCGCACTGGACTTTTGTGGTTTTTGTTTTCAAAGCTTTTACTAGTTTCAAAATGATGCTTGAGTTTTTGAAAATACCTTCCATCCTTTTAATGATAATTGACCTTGACAAAATCTTGCTTTCAATGTTCTCAATTCAAAGTGAATGGAAGCATGCTAACAAAGTGGCATTGTGAGTTTTTGAGACTTGAGATTGTACATGGAGATTATACCCTTGTGGAAGGATATTTGAGCCATAACTTTTCTTCTATCTTTGTGTGCATCTACTTATTTCATTCTTTTCTAGAACTTGTTTCAATTCTTACTTGAAGCTTAATGGACTGAATTTTTGTTGATATGATAGAGGCGTTCCTTTCTCAACCTATTTTCCTAAACAACGCCCACTACACATTTATCCTCACCCCTTTGAGCCCTCCTATTATGAGCATTTGCATTCATATCTTTGTGGTGTTATCAATTATTCGTCCAGAAAAAAAGTGTCCAGAAAGAGACAATGTCTCTAAAATGTTCAAAATTCAAATATATATATATATATATATATATATATATATATATAAAGAGAAAAGAAGAAGAAAAGCAGAAAAACAAGTTCAATAACAATTTATGCAGATATGTTGCATAAAACACAAATAAAGAAACATCCTGTTTATGGCATCAATTCTTTGTTTAGTGTATATGCTCATATTTTCTTTCTTTCCGCTCATCCATTTCATTTAGCCTTCCACATTACAACCCTCAAAGTCCTCTTGATCTTCAGAATGATAGTTTTAGTGGTGGAGAAATAGAATTGACACAAGCTTATGGTAAGAGATGGATTAAGTAGATTGAGAGAAAAATATCCCTAGACACAAGTGAGCTGAGCGAAAACACTATATCTTGAGTGCTATCTCTTCTGTTCAATCTCTTGTACTTGAATTCTTTCAATGTTTATTTTAGTAGCACTCTTTCATTTTGCTGTGGTTGAATTATGAGGAAGTAACTTGCGTCAATTTCATTTTATTGTTTTGAGCATGGCTGTTATTTTCTTTTTCTCTTGTATTCTTTTTGACTCTTGTAAACTTTGTCCAGGAGTACAAAGGTCTAAGTGTGGGGGAATTTGATTGAGCCAAGTTTATACTATGAATTGGCTGCATTTTTATAGCTGCTTGTGCATGTGTTGACTCCTAATTGATGATTTTTTGTGCTTAAATTGGTTCCTCGTATCGAGTTCTTTCAATTCTTAATTTGTCAGTAAATTGTCATGATTTGATACTTATTTCTCTACAATTTTTATTGGGAAAATTGGTACTGCAAATTGTTGTTATTATCTTATGGCAAGAACAAAGGAGTCAACGTCAGGAAGTCAACAGCCATAGATCTTTTCGCACGTCGCGACGCATGGCATCTCACACGACGCGACGAAAGACAAAGACTTCCAAGACGTCACGACGCACGACGATGCACACGACGCGACGAGCAGGCGATTGTACACGTCGCGACGAATTTGATTTGTTTATTTTATTCGTCGCGATGTACGAGCAGATATCCGACTTTAGGAAAGTTTATCTCACTGTTCGACCCGGCCCGCGCTCCATCATATAAAAACTTGTTGTTTTAGGTCATAAAGGAGGGATCATCTGGAGAGGGATCGAGAGAAGGGAAGAAAAGAGGAGATCGACGAGCAAAAGAGAAGAAGAGGAAGCAACATCGTCCACCACCCAGGGTTCCCTTCGGGGTTCCCTGGGGATAACTTTTGCATTAGTTTTCATCTTTTGTTTTTACCATCGCCGTCCACCATGGATGACTTGGAGTCGTTCATGAGTTGTGAGGCTTGGGTTACTATCGTGGCTTGGCATTTCTTTCTGTTGAAGATGCAGGGATGGTGGAGTTCACCAAGGGAGTAGCTTTATCTGTAGTTTAGCTATGATTTATAAATGCCTAGGTTTAGGGGTTTGTAATTTGTAGTGAAGCTACTTGATTATAGCTAAATGTTTGACGTATAATGTGTTGTTTGGATTGGTAGTTTACATTGTCACGTTTAACTGCATTGTTATGAACAGCCGAGTTGGGGTTTATTGCTTTATAGTTAGATTAGCTTAATTATAGTTTAATTAAGCGTTGAACAATGTAATGTGTTATGGATTTGTTTATGTAGAACTTTGTGCTTAAATATATGAAGTCTCATATATGTCAACTTGTGATCTTGTTGATTCTCTTTTATCTGCCTAGTTGTGTTTGATAATGAGTTGATGCTAGATTTCATTTGACCCATTGCATTGGCAAATCCCGCACACACTAAGATGTTTTAACAAGGTTTTAAGCAATGGAGTTCATTGATTAAATCCTTGGACTTAAAGAATCCTTTAACGTTCTAGGCTCAAGAGCACCTAATGGGGTCTTGAGACATGGAGTCAAGAGTGACAGAGTCCATTAATCAAGACCACGGACTTAAAGTGAGTTCTTTAAGGTTTTTTTCCATTCAAACTTAGTGATTTTTAATCCACCGCACACACTAAGATGCGCTTAACGGGATCTTGAGCAATGGAGTTCATTGATCAAGATCCTGGACTTAAAGAATTCTTTAAGGTTCTGAAGCTCAAGAGCACTCAATGGGGTCTTGAGACATGGAGTCAAGAGTGACAGGAGTCCATTGATCAAGTCCCTGGACTTAAAGATAATTCTTTAAGGTTTACCATTCACACTTAGTTTTGAACTATGATAGCCAAAGCTTGTTTTCAAGAGGATTTATCACTTGTTTTAGTATTTCCCTTTTCTATTTTCAAAAATCCAAAAATAATTGTTTACATGCTTTTTAGTGTAGTTAATGTTTTCAAACAAAACCCCCCTTTTTCCTTACTGATTTCACTTGCATTTTATGACATATAGGTTAGCTTAGGTCCATTTCATTAGGTTCCGATTAAGTGAGACGACCCGAGGTTGCATCCTATACTGCAATCTTGGAATTTATTATTTTTGACCGGTTTCTAAGGATCGATCTTAAGGTCGAATCGACAGAGCCGCGATCAAGAGACAAAGATCGAAGATCACCAAGGGGAAGGAGGAGGATCGGTCGAAGGAGGAGGAAACGCCCTAGGAAGAGAAGAATTCCTTTTTCTCCAAATTTTAAAACTATGCTATTTAAAGGTTAGTCACTTAAGCCTCTTGTATCTTTCCTCACAATGCATTTAAATCTCTTTCTCTTTTCACAATCATTTCCAGTCCAATTTGTCTCCAAATTTTAATGGCTCAACATAATAAATTTCTAAAATCATAATTCTAACTTTTCCATTGCCATTTACCAAGTATTTCGGTACTATACCGTCAATCGGTCCGCCACTCAAAAAATTCTGTTCTGGACTTTTTCTCACGAATTTCCAGAAATATTTCTAAGGTTCACTATCAATTAACAGTCACTCTAAAATATTTCCAAATCAACTATTCAGACCCAATTATTCCAAAATTTCCAATAAATCACAATCAAATCTAATTATCTCTCAAATCACAATTCATATCATATTCAAAATCAAATGCCGGGAAAAGTCATGAATGCATGTACCTATATGTGCATGTGCAAAAGACTCATGGCCTCCAAAATTAGAGGTCAACAGGATGCTTAGTCAATATATGCGGTAATATCCTATCCCGCTTCAATTTACCAATTTGACCTTCCCATCGGTGACGAGATGTTACAATTCTCCCCTCCTAATAAAAATTTCATCCTCGAAATTTCATATACGAGTGATCAAGAAGGCAGGGGAGTCTTTTCGATCATTGACTCTCTGATTTCCACTCATTTCACTATCTAACCAATTCTACCAATTAACTGCAATTAATACGATCAATGAACTACTCACTTTACTCAAACTCTACATTGCCTTACCGTTTGCTTATGATTACTCGCAATACTTACTTTCAGTATTAACAACACATATATCAAATCAAAACAATATTTCCTAATCCTGTCCATGTAACACTTAACAAATCCGAATCATCTTTTCGATTTTAAACTGTCTTACCAATCTATTCGCACCACAAATCACATAGAGGTCATTTAATCATGAATTTAATTTCCCTATTTACCTTTGTCTCCATCTATGCATTTTGGCCAAGGCAATACACTTCGGAGCATTTCATTTATCACTTATCCGATTACGCCTCTTTTAGTGTTAAGACGCTAATCTCATAGAATTCTAGAAACCTCGATCCACTCAAATCATTACCCTTTTACTTGGATTTCTTAATCCTCATTACAAATTCATTTTACTCATCAATATAATACACTGTTCAAATGGTATCACCCATACAACAATTGTTATTTCCTCAATCAGTCTGGACTATACGTCAATTTCATATCCCTAAGAACCTCACAATACCAGTTTGACTTCTGCTTCCAACAGTCAAGTCCGTTGGTTATTCACACATGTAATCATTCACACATACAATCTTTCGATTTTACTCTCTAAACTATCAATTCCTCTTTCGATGTACTCTTACTATAGCATAAAACTTTGATTGGTTCTCAAATTTTTCTCTGACAGTTTCTGTAGTGGATACCACACATATCTCTTAATCGATTAAACATATCACTTTCCTCAACAATGGAGTTATTTTTTATTCTTTGATAAGGTTCGTAAATTTCACACACCTTAATTTGGTCTTTGCCAATTCCTTATATACACAACTGATTTGGGATTCCAATAATTAATAATACACTTTTTTTTTGCCCCTTTTTACTAGCTCGTCAGATTGCACTCAGTAATACAAGTTTCTCACCCGAATTGTGATCTTCTGCCATTGAATTTTCTGTTCAATCCATTGAATTGCACCACTATCTTAACTTTGCGACCACTCAATCGCTTAATCCTTTTCAAATCATTCAAATTCCCGAAAATCTCAATCGCTATCAATTTGCATATTCATAGACATCTCCAAAAATATTTCTGTACGATTAATGTCTCAAAGCTTTTGAAGCAATACTCAGTGTAACAAATTTCAAATCATCAATCATAATACCGCCCATGAAGCTATATTTGTCCCTCGGTACATAAATTAACTTTATACAATTTCAATTGATTGCATCATAACCTTTACTGGGACACTTTAGTATATATATAGCAAATTCTCCAAATGTCTCCTTTACAATCATCAGTCATAACATTCACACGTTTTTCTCAAACATTATTGTCAATTTGCCAAAACCATAAAAATCTTTGACAATTCCAGAACGTATTCAGCATTCAGTAAGTTCTAATTAACTCCAAATTCCGCATACACATATCCCTTGAACTTTCGCATTTTATCAATACCTATATCTTTATTAATTCTCCCAATATACCATGTTCGCATACTAATTCATCCCTTATTCATTCAATTAGGTTAAGATTCACTCTTATGAGACTTGCATGATAACCAATTTCCTCAACTATACCAATCCATCTATTTCATTTTCCAAATGCGTTCAATTGATTATTTATGCTTATATCCATTATCCACTCTAAACACAATTGAGACATGTTACTTTTCAGTAATACAATAACTCCTTATGCCCATGATTCATATAACTCTTTAAATGTCGAACGTCTCCAATGAGCAATTTTCTTATAATTTTCTCAGATTCATAATAACATATATTTCTCCACATATTTCATTTTATTGTTGTCTTTACAAACTGAGTTGATAACACATTCATCAAATCCACTTGTACTTCCCGATCATTTTTACACAAAATATTCATGAACCTCCTCTCATATTCGTAATTAAAGTCTCCTCAATAATCAATAATCCTATTACCCAATCAGATTCTTTACACTAATATAGTACATATCTTTTTCAGTAACTTATTCTATCTTTTACGCTTGAGTCTCCACTATGATCAGGACTCCCAATAATGACTTTTAATTCATTTCAGATTTATCTCAGATTTGTCCTTTCATTGACCATGTTTAAATTAAATCATCTAATCGGCTTGACCCAATTCGGAGAAACTCTTCTTTGAAAGAAGATTTCTTACTACTTCCATCGATACCACTCATGGGATTCCTACTCATCAACAGTCGTCACATTTCTTGTCAGCCAAACTCAATGCCTTAGGAAAAATCAACTTTTAGCTATGCCACAATTCATATAATTAGGACATCCTTTTGATAAAATTTAGTAAAGCATATACCACTAAAATCATTTCATCTATCGAGAGATAGAACCAATCAGTCACTTACGATAAGGATACCTTAATCTCTTTTGATTTTTGACAACACTCTTCCTTTTTGCACCTATCCTCAATCGTGAGGATTGTATACAATCTCTATTCATTCCCAGTTGATCACTATGAGCACTTTCATTTCTTATTCTAACTCATATAGGATCTTAAACTATAAGAATTCTGACTAGCAATTATCCCTTAACTCATCAATTGCAGCTTAATACTTCACTTGCCATGGGGCTCCCATAATCAGGTGTGCATTCACATAGGCAAAACAACTAAACCCGAACAACTTTTTCGTCTACCAATTTCATTGTCTTACATTTCAATCTTTTCATTATCCCATCATATCCATGTACAGTCACACTCAAATCAATATCATAGATATGCAATCATTCTGGATTTTTCCCCACTAACATAATTTGACTCAAAGTCATACATCATTATTCATATCTCTCGTCACGGAAATCCAACCCAATTGTAACTTCTCAAGATCAAAGGACATTTTATTTTCATCCACTTTATACACTTGAAATCTTGCCATTATCATATCTCTATTTTCATTTTCCTCTATCAATTCACAACTATAACTTTATTTCTATCTCACATTCAAGGATATACCCAATATAATTCTAATATTGTTGGACCCCGATCTTTAAGTGGCAAATTAGAGATATGAAATGAATTCAATGAGTGTTTTCGGATATGAATTATGTTATAGAAGTTTTTACGCCTTGAGGAAATTGATGAGAAAAGAAATTTATTGGTTTTGATGACTTTGAAGATTAGTCTTGGTTATGAAAGTTTAGGTGGATGAGATGATTGAAATGGAAGTTGAAAGTAAGAAATAACTAGTGAAAGTGTTATATTTTGAAGAAAATTAGAAAGTTCGACTTTTTGGAGTAAAAAGTTGACTTTTGGTTTAGGCAAAATTTGAGGAAATGATCTTCATGAAATTGTAGCTTATGTTGAGAGCTTTTCGTAGCCATAAAGTATGCTATTTTTCGATATCAGGATTGAAAGTTATGATCTTTGAAAGTTAAGTGTATTTTGCTTTGGTTTTGGAAAATGCTCTAAGTGTAGGATGGTATATGTTGTGTTTTGAGGCGATTTCTGTACTGATGTCGTTTGAATTGGAGTAAATAGTTACGTGAAAGTTATAGAGAATTTGAATAGCTTTAAAATGATGTATGATATGTGATTTTTGGTTTTGGAGGTTGAAAGATATGATAATGTGAAATTTGAATATTGCGTAGGTGATGGATATCAGGGTAGAAACTTTGATTGAAAAATTAACTTAGATAGAGGTTGAAGTTGTTTTGGAGTTCTTCATGAACATTGTAGAGCTTGTTTTTATCTTTCTATTGATATAAAGCACGAAAATATTAGACAAGGGAGTATAAAGTTATGATTTTTAGAAGTTCTGATGCTGGTTAGTGTGAAGCTGATCGACCAGTCAGCTTTGTGTGGAGTTTTTGACCCATTTAGAGGTCGATATGATTCTTAAGGCCTTCATAAAAGTTGTAGAGGGCTCTTTTACCTTTCCATAGACACCAAGTTTGTCAAATTTGGAGTTCTGGATCTAATGTTATGATGTTTACAAGTTTTGGTACTGTTGAGGAGTTTATCGATCGGTCACCTTGTAGCAAACTTTTGATTCCTTTAGTGTCCGAGCTTGCCTTTGAGTCCTTCTTGAAAATGGTAGAGCTGTCTCTTAGCTTTCCAACGAAATAAACCGCGTGTCATTTGGAGCTCGGAGTCAAAAGATATAAAAGTTTGAAGTTTAGAGGTCGGATCGCGTGGTCGATCGCTTCGGAATGAGCGACGCTTCGGCAGCGAAAGTGCTCATGAAATGAGCGACCCGCTCGGCAGTTGGTCGATCGGCCCGCGGGGTAGAATTTCAGCCGACCGACCTCTCTTCTTTGTTTTGGCCATAACTTCTTCATCCGACATCCGATCGACCTGATTTTTGAAGTGTTGAATTCCTAAGACATTTTTCTATCTTTTCATACTAGATTGATCAGTTTTGGAATTAAATTGAAAAAGGTGCATTGAAACAAAGTGAGCTGATCAGTTGTAAAAGTTTGAACAGTGTTCAGTATTTTCGATATATATTGATCTCTAAAACTCGGATTGAGTTCATTCTTGTTTCTAATTAAACTAGAGACATGGGGCTACAAATGTTATGAAGGAGCCGATCGACAATGTAGCCTCTAAGACTTTCAAATACGGGTCGGAATTTAGGTATAGAGTTCAGTCTCAGCTTTGTAATGGTATGAGCAGTGTTCAGTATTTTGGAGTAATGGTATGAGCAGTGTTCAGTCTCAGTTTTGTAATGGCTGAATCGAATTCGATATTTAGGAGATATCATGAGCTATAGAGCTCGGATTGAGCTGATTCTTTTTTAGAATTAATATAAAGAGATGGGGCTACAAATGTTATGAAGGAACCGAGCTATAAGGTAGCCTCCAAGACTTTCAAATACGGGTCAGAAGTTCGAGGTAGTGTTCAGTCTCAGTGTTGTAATGGCTGAACAGTGTTCAGTATTTTAGAGATATATCGACCGCTAGGGCTCGGATTGAGCTGATTCTTTTTGAGAATTAAACTAGAGAGATGGGCCTACAAATGTTATGAAGGAGCCGATCGACAATGGAGCCTCTAAGCCTTTCAAATATGGGTCGGAAGTCAGGTGTAATGTTCAGCCTCGAGTCTGAATAACAGACTTCAGTATTTTTGAGATATCTTGAGCTATAGATCTCCGATCGATCTGATTCTTGAAGCGATGGATTCGTAAGACATAGAGGGACATTTCTATAAAGTTTTTAAGGCAAAAAGGAAGGGGCGATTTTGGAAGTTTACTTAAAGGGGTTAAGTTTATAGGCTTAAATGGAGGGGCATATGGATCATTCCCCATTCATTAAATGACATGGCAGTATAAAAGATAGTGGTTGTCGTATAAGGCATAAGGAAGCACAGAAATGAAAGACTTAAGAAAATAAGAGAGAAGAGAGAAGGGAGAGCAAACTTCGGAGAAGAAAGAAGGGAGAGCTTAGGGTTTCGGATTTTTGGGGGTTCAAGCTCAGTTTTTTGTTGATTCATGAAGGAAAAAGATGGAAGGAGAAGAGAGCTTCCTTCCAAGCCTAATAAATCCGAAAATGGTGAAAAGTTTGAGGTAAGAGAAAAGTTGAGCTTTGAGCTTTTCTTCGATTTATGACTTAGAAATATGAAAAATGGTATGGGTTTGTGGAGTATGAAGTCAATTTTGATGATTACTAAGTATGATAGGTTTAATTTGAGATTTTGAGAATTAGGGTTTATGCCGAAATTTGGAATTTGGGGCTTTTGGAAATTTGTAATTTAGAAAGCTTGAATATATGAGGGATTTATGTTTCTAAGTTCAATTTGAGGATTAAGTTATTTATGATGTTGAATTTGGGTGAAATTGCTTTAGGTGAAGTTAAATTGGAAGAAAGAGGGAACCAATGGACAAATTGGAGCTAGGAACAACTTTCTAGCATCGAATCGAGGTGGGTACCTGTTTATAATAGAATTTATAAGCCACTACTGCTTTCTTTAAATAAAGGGATTTTCTGATTTCAATTGCATCATAAGTGTTGCATCATTGTGTGAATGATTTGAAAAATCATCATTGATTCCATACATGAGCTTTTGATGAATTGCAAAATACATTTGTGTTATGCCTCAAAGATTCCATGGCATTTCAGATATTCGAAAGAAAGAGCATTCAATAAATGATATTGAGCTTGAATATGATAAAGGTTTGAAAAATTATGATTTCCGATTAGTTTTAAGAGCTTTTATAAAATATGGTTTTATGTAAAAGTTTGAAAACTTGTGATTTTGATAAATTCTAAGTGTATAGAAAATATTGTTATGGAAATATTTGAAAGTTTTGATTCCTAAAATGCTTTGAAATTGTCTAGAAAATGGTTTATGCAAATGTTTGAAAATTTATGATTTCCGAATACTTTCGAAATTAGTTAGAAAATGTTGTTTATAAAAGTGGTTGGAAGGTTTCGATTTCCGAATGTCTAATGTTTATAAAAAGTATTTGAAAAATTATGATTTCTGACATTGTTTATAAAACTGTTTGAAAAGTTTACGATTTCCAAACTTGATTATAAAAATGTTTGACAAAGTGTGATTTCCGAAATGCATTTAAAATTGTTTAGAAAATAAGGTTTATTTAAATATTGAAAAGTACGATTTTCGAAAGGCATTTGAAATGGTTTTAGAAACTGTTTTAAGAATTTATACAAGTTTTAAATGTTTGATAAATTAAGAAAATTTTTGGAGTTTCGAAAAATGACACAAAGGCCCAATTTCTTGTCTTCAAATGATTTGGGAGATTGATTGAAAAATTGAGAAAGTATTGAATTTTGTTGTTCCCGAATATTTTTGGAAAAGGGTTACGAGTTTTAAAATGAATTGAGAAATGAAGAAAGATTTTGAATTTTATTTCCGTGATTTGGATTTAAGAAATTGCATAAAGTGTTAAATTCGTTATTTTCGACGAATTTGATAAGTTATGAAAATGTTTTCGAAATGTTTTTAAGAAAATACAAGATTTATGAAAAAAATAAATAATAATAAAATAAAATAAAATTGAATAATGTGCTTTATGAACCTGCATACGTTGATTTATGTCTTAAAGAAATCACTTATGCTCATTGTTCGATGTTGATCCATACGTGATTACATTGTTGAATTGAGATTGAATATGTTTATTGATGTGATAATGTTATGTCATTGGAGTGTGCCATGGCATTTTGATTTGAATGGAAAGAAGAAAAGAAAATGGAAGCATATCATTTTGATAAATGATCTTGAGCATTGCTTATATGCTTTTGTGTGGGAGAGAGTTACGATGGATAGTCACGCACGCCGACGATGGAAAATTATAGCCTTCTCCCGGCTGGTCGTTTGAGGCCATGAGATCGTGAGAAATCTGACTCGGATAGTTTACGGTATAAACTTCGGTTTATCCGTTGTGTTTACGGAACTCTCGAGCCATGTGTTGTTGTGCATTGCTTATGTGATTGCCATCAGATCTATGAATTGTCAAGTTGATGCATTCATGTTTTATAAACTTATGGGTTTATGGTGAAAGCCTAAAAATCATATGTTTTGCAAATGGAGATTTTGGTACAAGCAAGGAAAAGAACCTTTGAAAATGTGCTTTACGGATTTCAAAGAAATGTTTTCTAAGACGAGAAAAGAAAAGAATTTCAAGGATTTTGCTTATATATTTGTTATAAACTGTTACCCATGAGTTATAAGCTCACCCCCTTCATTACCATCCACAGTGATGAGAAGAAGATCGGTGAAAGAAAATGAAGATTTCTATTTGCATGTGTTTATAATGTATTATTGGTAAGTTAAATGGTTCTTGAGAAGTCTAGATTTGTTGTGTATCAGGTACTTTGGTTTAGGGTTATGGGTAATGTATAAGGCTTGAAAATGCCACTATGAGTTGTATAAAGCTTTGAGTTATGAAATTGTGTATGTAATGAGCATAAGGTGTATGAATTCTGGAATTATGTATTGATTTAAGTTTTGTATGGGACATGTATATGATTATGAGTATGATAAGGTATTGTGGTTTGAGATTTGGATAAGGCTATTGAGTTATGGTATTGCACATGGATAGTGCGATTGTATGTGAATGTATTTGGATTAAGGAATGAGAAAAGAGACAAAAGAAAAGAAAAAGAAAAAAAATTTATACCGATTTCGGATTAAGGTTAGTCCAAGGTTTCCAACGCGACGCTTTCTCCTAAAAGTATATTATCGGATGTCGGTACTTGTGTTTCAGTTCGAATGCTTTGATTCGATTTGTGATTTGTGATCGTTTCTTTGGTTCGTCTCCGAGCCAATTTGATTTGACTTTGTTTGTATGCTTCGCTTCCAAGTTGGCTTTCGATTCGTTAATGATTTGTGTCGCTTTGTGATCAATCGCTTATTCGTGCTCCGCCTTTGTGATTCGTTCCGCCTTACATTTTCGGGTTCAGCGCCGGTCTCCGGATCGGGTCCCAACATTTAGGTATCGAGCCCAAGAATATGATCTTACTTGGGCGATGTGTATGAGTAAGAAATCGATAAGAGTTTGTAAGGATAAGATTGAGATTGTGAGAAAGTGCTAAGTGATCGTTTGCTTTTGATGACAAGAAGTATGACTGAATTAGTGAGAGTGTGATACTGATGTGAATAAGTGTTCATGAATTATTCGAGGAATTATAGTGACTATTTGATTTAAGTGTCAAGAGTATGATTGATTTTAAGATTGTGTGTATGGAAATTAAGATTAGAAATTCATGATGAGTTTGGATGATTTGTCTACGAATATATAGGAGATGCAATAGCAGAATACTTGAAAGATAAGATAAATGATAGAGATATATATGTATAGAAGTTCAAAAGGTTGATTTTGAATGATGATTGGTTCATATTAAGGTTATTAAGAATTGGACCATTGACTTGTGTAAATATGTTAAGGAACATTGATTTGTGGGTATAGTAATGTTGACATCGAATTGGTGGTATTAGATATAAGAAGTGAAGGATATCTCAATAAGAATGAAATTAAATAAGAAAATTTTTTTTTATTATGATCTATTGGAGAGAAATTAGTTAAGAGATTGCGATACTTGATAATGTCTTAGTAGGAATTTCGTGGACAAAATTCTTTTAAGAGGTGGAGAATTGTTAGACCCCGATCCTTAAGTGGCAAATTAGAGATATGAAATGAATTCAATGAGTGTTTTTGGATATGAATTATGTTATAGAAGTTTTTACGCCTTGAGAAAATTGATGAGAAAAGGAATTTATTGGTTTTGATGACTTTGAAGATTAGTCTTGTTTATAAAAGTTTAGGTGGATGAGATGATTGAAATGGAAGTTGAAAGTAAGAAATAATTAGTGAAAGTGTTATATTTTGAAGAAAATTAGAAAGTTCGACTTTTTGGAGTAAAAAGTTGACTTTTGGTTTAGGCAAAATTTGAGGAAATGATCTTCATAAAATTGTAGCTTATGTTGAGAGCTTTTCGTAGCCATAAAGTATGCTATTTTTTGATATCGGGATTGAAAGTTATGATGTTTGAAAGTTAAGTGTATTTTACTTTGGTTTTGGAAAATGATCTAAGTGTAGGATGGTATATGTTGTGTTTTGAGGCGATTTCCGTACTGATGTGGTTTGAATTGGAGTAAATAGTTACGTGAAAGTTATAGAGAATTTGAATAGCTTTAAAATGATGTATGATATGTGATTTTTGGTTGTAGAGGTTGAAAGATATGATAATGTGAAATTTGGATATTGCGTAGGTGATGGATATCAGGGCAGAAACTTTGATGGAAAAAATCACTTAGATAGAGGTTGAAGTTATTTTGGAGTTCTTCATGAACATTGTAGAGCTTGTTTTTATCTTTCTATTGATATAAAGCACGAAAATATTGGACAAGTGAGTATAAAGTTATGAGTTTTAGAAGTTCTGATGCTAGTTAGTGTGAAGCTGATCGACCAGTCAGCTTTGTGTGGAGTTTTTGACCCATTTAGAGGTCGATCTAATTCTTAAGGCCTTCATAAAAGTTGTAGAGGGCTCTTTTACCTTTCCATAGACACCAAGTTTGTCAAATTTGGAGTTCTGGATCGAAAGTTATGATGTTTACAAGTTTTGGTACTGTTGGGGAGTTTATCGATCGGTCACCTTGTAGCAAACTTTTGATTCCTTTAGTGTCCGATCTTGCTTTTGAGTCCTTCTTAAAAATGGTAGAGCTGTCTCTTAGCTTTCCAACGAAACAAACCGCGTGTCATTTGGAGCTCGGAGTCAAAAGATATGAAAGTTTGAAGTTTAGAGGTCGGATCGCGTGGTCGATCGCTCGCAGAAGCGATCGCAAGCAGCGAAGCGACCGCTTCGGCAGCGAAAGTGCCAGCATGCATGAAAGCGACCCGCTCGGCAGTTGGTCGATCGGCCCGCGGGGTAGAATTTCGGCCGACCGACCTCTCTTCCTTGTTTTGGCCATAACTTCTTCGTCCGACATCCGATCGACCTGATTTTTGAACAGTGTTCAGTATTTTGGATATATATCAATCTATAAAGCTTGGATTGAGTTCATTCTTGTTTCTAATTAAACTAGAGACATGGGGCTACAAATGTTATGAAGGAGCCGATCGACAATGTAGCCTCTAAGACTTTCAAATACGGGTCGGAAGTTAGGTATAGAGTTCAGTCTCAGCTTTGTAATGGTATGAGCAGTGTTCAGTATTTTGGAGTTATATCGGTCGCTAGAGCTCCGATCGATCTGATTATTTTTGTAAATTAAACTAGAGACATAGATCTATAAATGTTATTAAGGATCCAATCGACTATTGAGCCTCTATGACTTCCAAATTTGGGTCGGAAGTTAAGTGTAGAGTTCAGTCTCAGTTTTGTAATGGCTGAACCGACTTCGATATTTTGGAGATATCTTGAGCTATAGAGCTCGGATTGAGCTGATTCTTTTTGAGATTTAAACTAGAGAGATGGGGCTACAAATGTTATGAAGGAACCGAGCTATAAGGTAGCCTCCAAGACTTTCAAATACGGGTCGGAAGTTCGAGGTAGTGTTCAGTCTCGGTGTTGTAATGGCTGAACAGTGTTCAGTATTTTGGAGATATATCGATTGCTAGAGCTCGGATCAAGCTGATTCTTTTTCAGAATTAAATTAGAGATATAGGGCTACAAATGTTATGAAGGAGCCGATCGACAATGGAGCCTCTAAGCCTTTCAAATATGGGTCGGAAGTCAGGTGTAATGTTCAGCCTCGAGTCTGAAGAACAGACTTCAGTATTCTTAAGATATCTTGAGCTATAGAGCTCCGATCGATCTGATTCTTGAAGCGATGGATTCGTAAGACATAGAGGGACATTTCTCTAAAGTTTTTAAGGCAAAAAGGAAGGGGAAATTTTGGAAGTTTACTTAAAGGGGTTAAGTTTATAGGCTTAAATGGAGGGGCATATGGGTCATTCCCTATTCATTAAATGACATGGCAGTATAAAAGATAGTGGCTGTCGTATAAGGCATAAGGAAGCACATAAATGAAAGACTTAAGAAAATAAGAGAGAAGAGAGAAGGGAGAGCAAACTTCGGAGAAGAAAGAAGGGAGAGCTTAGGGTTTCGGATTTTTGGGGGTTCAAGCTCAGTTTTTCGTTGATTCATGAAGGAAAAAGATGGAAGGAGAAGAGAGCTTCCTTCCAAGCCTAATAAATTCGAAAATGGTGAAAAGTTTGAGGTAAGAGAAAAGTTGAGCTTTGAGCTTTTCTTCGATTTATGGTTTAGAAATATGAAAAATGGTATGGGTTTGTGGAGTATGAAGTCAATTTTGATGATTGCTAAGTATGATGGGTTTAATTTGGGATTTTGAGAATTAGGGTTTATGCCCAAATTTGGAATTTGGGGCCTTTGGAAATTTGTAATTTAGAAAGCTTGAATATATGAGGGATTTATGTTTCTAAGTTCAATTTGAGAATTAAGTTATTTATGATGTTGAATTTGGGTGAAATTGCTTTAGGTGAAGTTAAATTGGAAGAAAGAAGGAACCAATGGACAAATTGGAGCTAGGAACAACTTTCTAGCATCGAATCGAGGTGGGTACCTGTTTATAATAGAATTTATAAGCCACTACGCTTTCTTTAAATAAAGGGATTTTCGATTTCAATTGCATCATAAGTGTTGCATCATTGTGTGAATGATTTGAAAATCATCATTGATTCCATACATGAGCTTTTGATGAATTGCAAAATACATTTGTGTTATGCCTCGAAAGATTCCATGGCATTTCAGATATTCGAAAGAAAGAGCATTCAATAAATGATATTGAGCTTGAATATGATAAAGGTTTGAAAATTATGATTTCGATTAGTTTTAAGAGCTTTTATAAAATATGGTTTTATGTAAAAGTTTGAAAACTTGTGATTTCGCATAAATTCTAAGTGTATAGAAAATATTGTTATGGAAATATTTGAAAGTTTTGATTCTAAAATGCTTTGAAATTGTCTAGAAAATGGTTTATGCAAATGTTTGAAAATTTATGATTTCCGAATACTTTCAAAATTACTTAGAAAATGTTGTTTATAAAAGTGGTTGGAAGATTTCGATTTCCGAATGTCTAATGTTTATAAGAAGTATTTGAAAAATTATGATTTCTGACATTGTTTATAAAACTGTTTGAAAAGTTTACGATTTCCAAACTTGTTTATAAAAATGTTTGACAAAGTGTGATTTCCGAAATGCATTTAAAATTGTTTAGAAAATAAGGTTTATTTAAATGTTGAAAAGTACGATTTTCGAAAGGCATTTGAAATGGTTTTAGAAACTGTTTTAAGAATTTATTACAAGTTTTAAATGTTTGATAAATTAAGAAAATTTTTGGAGTTTCGAAAAATGACACAAAGGCCCAATTTCTTGTCTTCAAATGATTTGGGAGATTGATTGAAAAATTGAAAAGTATTGAATTTTGTTGTTCTTAATATTTTGGAAAAGGGTTACGAGTTTTAAAATGAATTGAGAAATGAAGAAAGATTTTGAATTTTATTTCCGTGATTTGGATTTAAGAAATTGCGTAAAGTGTTAAATTCGTTATTTTCGACGAATTTGATAAGTTATGAAAATGTTTTCGGAATGTTTTTAAGAAAATACAAGATTTATGAAAAAATAAATAATAATAAAATAAAATAAAATTGAATAATGTGCTATATGAACGCATACGTTGATTTATGTCTTAAAGAAATCACTTATGCTCATTGTTCGATGTTGATCCATACGTGATTACATTGTTGAATTGAGATTGAATATGTTTATTGATGTGATAATGTTATGTCATTGGAGTGTGCCATGGCATTTTGATTTGAATGGAAAGAAGAAAAGAAAATGGAAGCATATCATTTTGATAAATGATCTTGAGCATTGCTTATATGCTTTTGTGTGGGCGAGAGAGTTACAGATGGATAGTCACGTGCACGTCGACGTATGGAAAATTATAGCCTTCTCCCGGCTGGCCGTTTGAGGCCATGAGATCGTGAGAAATCGGACTCGGATAGTTTACGGTATAAACTTCGGTTTATCCGTTGTGTTTACGAAACTCTCGAGCCATTTGTTGTTGTGCATTGCTTATGTGATTGCCATTGCATCTATGAATTGTCAAGTTGATGCATTCATGTTTTATAAACTTATGGGTTTATGGCTGAAAGCCTAAAAATCATATGTTTTGCAAATGGAGATTTTGGCTACAGCAAGGAAAAGAACCTTTTGAAAATGTGCTTTACGGATTTCAAAGAAATGTTTTCTAAGACCAGAAAAGAAAAAGAATTTCAAGGATTTTGCTTATATATTTGTTATAAACTGTTACCCATGAGCTATAAGCTCACCCCCCCTTCATTACCATCCACAGGTGATGAGAAGAAGATCGGGTGAAAGAAAATGAAGATTTCTATTTGCATGTGTTTATAATGTATTATTGGTAAGTTAAATGGTTACTGAGAAGTTTAGATTTGTTGTGTATTGTGTACTTTGGTTTAGGGTTATGGGTAATGTATAAGGCTTGAAAATGCCACTATGAGTTGTATAAAGCTTTGAGTTATGAAATTGTGTATGTAATGAGCATAAGGTGTATGAATTCTAGAATTATGTATTGATTTAAGTTTTGTATGGGACATGTATATGATTATGAGTATGATAAGGTATTGTGGTTTGAGATTTGGATAAGGCTATTGAGCTATGGTATTGCACATGGATAGTGCGATTGTATGTGAATGTATTTGGATTAAGGAATGAGAAAAGAGAGAAAAGAAAAGAAAAAGAAAAAAAAATTTATACCGATTTCGGATTAAGGTTAGTCCAAGGTTTCCAACGCGACGCTTTCTCCTAAAAGTATATTATCGGATGTCGGTGCTTGTGTTTCTGTTCGAATGCTTTGATTCGATTTGTGATTTGTGATCGTTTCTTTGGTTCGTCTCCGAGCCAATTCGATTTGACTTTGTTTGTATGCTTCACTTCCAAGTTGGCTTTCGATTCGTTAATGATTTGTGTCGCTTTGTGATCAATCGTTTATTCGTTCCGCCTCTTTGTGATTCGTTCCGTCTTCCATTTTCGGGTTAGGGCGCCGGTCTCCGGATCGGGTCCCAACATTTGTGGTATCAGAGCCCAGTAATATGATCTTACTTGGGCGTATGTGTATGAGTAAGAAATCGATAAGAGTTTGTAAGGATAAGATTGAGATTGTGAGAAAGTGCTAAGTGATCGTTTGCTTTTGATGACAAGAAGTATGACTGAATTAGTGAGAGTGTGATACTGATGTGAATAAGTGTTCATGAATTATTCGAGGAATTATAGTGACTATTTGATTTAAGTGTCAAGAGTATGATTGATTTTAAGATTGTGTGTATGGAAATTAAGATTAGAAATTCATGATGAGTTTGGATGATTTGTCTATTTAATATATAGGAGATGCAATAGCAGAATACTTGAAAGATAAGATAAATGATAGAGATATATATGTATAGAAGTTCAAAAGGTTGATTTTGAATGATGATTGGTTCATATTAAGGTTATTAAGAATTGGACCATTGACTTGTGTAAATATGTTAAGGAACATTGATTTGTGGGTATAGTAATGTTGACATGGAATTGGTGGTATTAGATACAAGAAGTGAAGGATATCTCAATAAGAAGGAAATTAAATAAGAAAAATTTTTTTATTATGATCTATTGGAGAGAAATTAGTTAAGAGATTGCGATACTTGATAATGTCTTAGTAGGAATTTCGTGGACAAAATTCTTTTAAGAGGGGGAGAATTGTTGGACCCCGATCCTTAAGTGGCAAATTAGAGATATGAAATGAATTCAATGAGTGTTTTTGGATATGAATTATGTTATAGAAGTTTTTACGCCTTGAGGAAATTGATGAGAAAAGGAATTTATTGGTTTTGATGACTTTGAAGATTAGTCTTGTTTATGAAAGTTTAGGTGGATGAGATGATTGAAATGGAAGTTGAAAGTAAGAAATAATTAGTGAAAGTGTTATATTTTGAAGAAAATTAGAAAGTTCGACTTTTTGGAGTAAAAAGTTGACTTTTGGTTTAGGCAAAATTTGAGGAAATGATCTTCATGAAATTGTAGCTTATGTTGAGAGCTTTTCGTAGCCATAAAGTATGCTATTTTTTGATATCGGGATTGAAAGTTATGATGTTTAAAAGTTAAGTGTATTTTGCTTTGGTTTTGGAAAATGCTCTAAGTGTAGGATGGTATATGTTGTGTTTTGAGGCGATTTCCGTACTGATGTGGTTTGAATTGGAGTAAATAGTTACGTGAAAGTTATAGAGAATTTGAATAGCTTTAAAATGATGTATGATATGTGATTTTTGGTTGTGGAGGTTGAAAGATATGATAATGTGAAATTTGGATATTGCGTAGGTGATGGATATCAGGGCAGAAACTTTGATTGAAAAATTCACTTAGATAGAGGTTGAAGTTATTTTGGAGTTCTTCATGAACATTGTAGAGCTTGTTTTTATCTTTCTATTGATATAAAGAACGAAAATATTGGACAAACGAGTATAAAGTTATGGTTTTTAGAAGTTTTGATGCTGGTTAGTGTGAAGCTGAACGACCAGTCAGCTTTGTGTGGAGTTTTTGACCCATTTAGAGGTCGATCTGATTCTTAAGGCCTTCATAAAAGTTGTAGATGGCTCTTTTACCTTTCCATAGACACCAAGTTTGTCAAATTTGGAGTTCTGGATCTAAAGTTATGATGTTTACAAGTTTTGGTACTGTTGAGGAGTTTATCGATCGGTCACCTTGTAGCAAACTTTTGATTCCTTTAGTGTCTGAGCTTGCTTTTGAGTCCTTCTTGAAAATGGTAGAGCTGTCTCTTAGCTTTCCAACGAAACAAACCGCGTGTCATTTGGAGCTCGGAGTCAAAAGATATGAAAGTTTGAAGTTTAGAGGTCGGATCGCGTGGTCGATCGCTCGGCAGCAAGCGATCGCTCGGCAGCGAGCGACCGCTCGGCAGCGAAAGTGCTCACAGCATGAAAGCGAATTCCTTCCGCAGTTGGTCAATCGCCCGCTGGGTAGAATTTCGCCGACCGACCTCTCTTCCTTGTTTTGGCCATAACTTCTTCTTCGACATCCGATCGACTGATTTTTAACAAAGTTGTTCAGTATTTTGGATATATATCAATCTCTAAAGCTTGGATTGAGTTCATTCTTGTTTCTAATTAAACTAGAGACATGGGGCTACAAATTTTATGAAGGAGCCGATCGACAATGTAGCCTCTAAGACTTTCAAATACGGGTCGGAAGTTAGGTATATAGTTCAGTCTCAACTTTGTAATGGTATGAGCAGTGTTCAGTATTTTGGAGTTATATAGGTCGCTAGAGCTCCGATCGATCTGATTATTTTTGTAAATTAAACTAGAGACATAGATCTATAAATGTTATTAAGGATCCAATCGACTATTGAGCCTCTATGACTTCCAAATTCGGGTCGGAAGTTAAGTGTAGAGTTCAGTCTCAGTTTTGTAATGGCTGAACCAACTTCGATATTTTGGAGATATCTTGAGCTATAGAGCTCGGATTGAGCTGATTCTTTTTGAGATTTAAACTAGAGAGATGGGGCTACAAATTTTATGAAGGAACCGAGCTATAAGGTAGCCTCCAAGACTTTCAAATACGGGTCGGAAGTTCGAGGTAGTGTTCAGTCTCGGTGTTGTAATGGCTGAACAGTGTTCAGTATTTTGGAGATATATCGATTGGTAGAGCTCGGATCAAGCTGATTCTTTTTCAGAATTAAACTAGAGATATGGGGCTACAAATGTTATGAAGGAGCCGATCGACAATGGAGCCTCTAAGCCTTTCAAATATGGGTCGGAAGTCAGGTGTAATGTTCAGCCTCGAGTCTGAAGAACAGACTTCAGTATTCTTGAGATATCTTGAGCTATAGAGCTCCGATCGATCTGATTCTTGAAGCGATGGATTCGTAAGACATATAGGGACATTTCTCTAAAGTTTTTAAGGCAAAAAGGAAGGGGAAATTTTGAAAGTTTACTTAAAGGGGTTAAGTTTATAGGCTTAAATGGAGGGGCATATGGGTCATTCCCTATTCATTAAATGACATGGCAGTATAAAAGATAGTGGCTGTCGTATAAGGCATAAGGAAGCACAGAAATGAAAGGCTTAAGAAAATAAGAGAGAAGAGAGAAGGAGAGCAAACTTGGAGAAGAAAGAAGGAGAGCTTAGGGTTTGGATTTTGGGGTTCAAGCTCGGTTTTCGTTGATTCATGAAGGAAAAGATGGAAGGAGAAGAGAGCTTCCTTCCAAGCCTAATAAATCCGAAAATGGTGAAAAGTTTGAGGTAAGAGAAAAGTTGAGCTTTGAGCTTTTCTTCGATTTATGGTTTAGAAATATGAAAAATGGTATGGGTTTGTGGAGTATGAAGTCAATTTTGATGATTGCTAAGTATGATGGGTTTAATTTGGGATTTTGAGAATTAGGGTTTATGCCCAAATTTGGAATTTGGGGCCTTTGGAAATTTGTAATTTAGAAAGCTTGAATATATGAGGGATTTATGTTTCTAAGTTCAATTTGAGAATTAAGTTATTTATGATGTTGAATTTGGGTGAAATTGCTTTAGGTGAAGTTAAATTGGAAGAAAGAAGGAACCAATGGACAAATTGGAGCTAGGAACAACTTTCTAGCATCGAATCGAGGTGGGTACCTGTTTATAATAGAATTTATAAGCCACTACTGCTTTCTTTAAATAAAGGGATTTTCGATTTCAATTGCATCATAAGTGTTGCATCATTGTGTGAATGATTTGAAAATCATCATTGATTCCATACATGAGCTTTTGATGAATTGCAAAATACATTTGTGTTATGCCTCGAAAGATTCCATGGAATTTCAGATATTCGAAAGAAAGAGCATTCAATAAATGATATTGAGCTTGAATATGATAAAGGTTTGAAAATTATGATTTCGATTAGTTTTAAGAGCTTTTATAAAATATGGTTTTATGTAAAAGTTTGAAAACTTGTAATTTCATGATAAATTGAAGTGTATAGAAAATATTGTTATGGAAATATTTGAAAGTTTTGATTCCTAAAATGCTTTGAAATTGTCTAGAAAATGGTTTATGCAAATGTTTGAAAATTTATGATTTAGAATACTTTCAAATTAGTTAGAAAATGTTGTTTATAAAAGTGGTTGGAAGATTTTGATTTCAATGTCTAATGTTTATAAGAAGTATTTGAAAATTATGATTTCGACATTGTTTATAAACTGTTTGAAAAGTTTACGATTTCCAAACTTGTTTATAAAATGTTTGACAAAGTGTGATTTCCGAAATGCATTTAAAATTGTTTAGAAAATAAGGTTTATTTAAATGTTGAAAAGTACGATTTTCGAAAGGCATTTGAAATGGTTTTAGAAACTGTTTTAAGAATTTATTACAAGTTTTAAATGTTTGATAAATTAAGAAAATTTTTGGAGTTTCGAAAAATGACACAAAGGCCCAATTTCTTGTCTTCAAATGATTTGGGAGATTGATTGAAAAATTGAGAAAGTATTGAATTTTGTTGTTCCCGAATATTTTTGGAAAAGGGTTACGAGTTTTAAAATGAATTGAGAAATGAAGAAAGATTTTGAATTTTATTTCCGTGATTTGGATTTAAGAAATTGCGTAAAGTGTTAAATTCGTTATTTTCGACGAATTTGATAAGTTATGAAAATGTTTTCGGGATGTTTTTAAGAAAATACAAGATTTATGAAAAAAATAAATAATAATAAAATAAAATAAAATTGAATAATGTGCTTTATGAACCTGCATACGTTGATTTATGTCTTAAAGAAATCACTTGCGTTCATTGTTCTGATGTTGATCCATACGTGATTACATTGTTGAATTGAGATTGAATATGTTTATTGATGTGATAATGTTATGTCATTGGAGTGTGCCATGGCATTTTGATTTGAATGGAAAGAAGAAAAGAAAATGGAAGCATATCATTTTGATAAATGATCTTGAGCATTGCTTATATGCTTTTGTGTGGGCGAGAGAGTTACAGATGGATAGTCACGTGCACGTCGACGTATGGAAAATTATAGCCTTCTCCCGGCTGGCCGTTTGAGGCCATGAGATCGTGAGAAATCGGACTCGGATAGTTTACGGTACAAACTTCGGTTTATCCGTTGTGTTTACGGAACTCTCGAGCCATGTGTTATTGTGCATATCCTATGTGATTGCCATTGCATCTATGAATTGTCAAGTTGATGCATTCATGTTTTATAAACTTATGGGTTTATGGCTGAAAGCCTAAAAATCATATGTTTTGCAAATGGAGATTTTGGCTACAGCAAGGAAAAGAACCTTTTGAAAATGTGCTTTACGGATTTCAAAGAAATGTTTTCTAAGACCAGAAAAGAAAAAGAATTTCAAGGATTTTGCTTATATATTTGTTATAAACTGTTACCCACGAGCTATAAGCTCACCCCCCCTTCATTCCCATCCACAGGTGATGAGAAGAAGATCGGGTGAAAGAAAATGAAGATTTCTATTTGCATGTGTTTATAATGTATTATTGGTAAGTTAAATGGTTGCTGAGAAGTCTAGATTTGTTGTGTATTGTGTACTTTGGTTTAGGGTTATGGGTAATGTATAAGGCTTGAAAATGCCACTATGAGTTGTATAAAGCTTTGAGTTATGAAATTGTGTATGTAATGAGCATAAGGTGTATGAATTCTGGAATTATGTATTGATTTAAGTTTTGTATGGGACGTGTATATGATTATGAGTATGATAAGGTGTTGTGGTTTGAGATTTGGATAAGGCTATTGAGCTATGGTATTGCACATGGATAGTGCGATTGTATATGAATGTATTTGGATTAAGGAATGAGAAAAGAGAGAAAACAAAAGAAAAAGAAAAAAAATTTATACCGATTTCGGATTAAGGTTAGTCCAAGGTTTCCAACACGACGCTTTCTCCTAAAAGTATATTATCGGATGTCAGTACTTGTGTTTCAGTTCGAATGCTTTGATTCGATTTGTGATTCATGATCATTTGTTTGGTTCGTCTCCGAGCCAATTCGATTTGACTTTGTTTGTATGCTTCGCTTCCAAGTTGGCTTTCGATTCGTTAATGATTTGTTTCGCTTTGTGATCAATCGTTTATTCGTTCCGCCTCTTTGTGATTCATTCCGTCTTCCATTTTCGGGTTGGGGCGCCGGTCTCTGGATCGGGTCCCAACAAATATTGTATTTCATAATATAACCACCAATACCAGTACACTAAATCTTCATCTGTCAAATCGAATCATACACTTTTTCCGATTCCTCGATATCCACAATTTCACTTTATCACATTCTAACACATTCTCATTTCCTCACTATTTCTAACCGCTTAAATGACTGAGACATACTCATGCATATGACTCATATACTAGACTGGGGATCAGTTGTCACTGTCTGCCGTGACATGACTTAAATGCATGTAACTTGACACATTTTTTAGAAAGCCCATGTAAGATTGTACTTCTGGGCTCTGATACCACAAATGTAGCACCCCACTCCCGCAAGACCCGAACCTGACATCGATGGTGATATCCGAGCCCGTGCCTCACGAGGGTGTTATGCTAGAGCAGTCACATCATTTTAAATCTCGGAAAACCAATTAATTTCTTTTTGAAAACAATAGAGTGTGCAGATATCGGTAAACAATTTGGGCCACGATACAAAAACATTTTCAGTCAAAATCCAATTTCAGTCATAAACCATTCATACACACATATATTCACAGCCAATTTGGGCCCAATACAATAACAATATTTATTTGCGAAAATACAATTTTTCACATATAACCAAAATGACTCAAATGCAGACATCAGACTGATCCCGATGCCAAACCCTGCCTTGCTTGCAGTAATCATACTCCCGTTTCACAAACGGGGTATTCTTCAATTCCAAAAAAATAGGTGCAATGTTGGGTGAGTTTGCGAACTCAATGAGAAACCATCATCGATGGTTCACTCAATTCATGCATATTCACACAGTTCACAAAGTGTCACATTTTTTCACATTCAGAAAATATCAGATGCATTCAATTGTACCAATATAAGGCATTTCGCCTTTTTAACACAATTCACGTTGAACTGATACATTTTTATGATGCACATGTGACACTTCCTATTTTCATTTCGTTATTGTGACTGTGCGCCTGAAACTGTCCTAGTGACAGGCACATTGCGTTGAGCCTGAGGCTCTGATAAACGTTGGGCGTGATATGTCCTGATACATTGAGCCAGTGGCTCTGTAAACATTGGACCAGAGGTCCTGTGCGTTGAGCTTAAAGCTCTCATATACGTTAGACATGAGGTCTTGTTGCGTTGAGCTTAAAGCTCTGAGGCATTGCTCCGGTCACAACTGCCTTTATCTGATCATACTTTTATGCATGAAATGCACATGTTCCAATTTCCTATTACACATGCCAATGTACATACAATTTCACACGTATAGCACTTCAATTACAAATTACCGATCCTTCGGACACCTTTGGTCCGAACCCAAATTCAATTAAACACGTAACCCTCCATTCTTCCACATGGCATAAACACATAATTAAACACACAAATATTGGAGAACCAACTAGGTTACTCACCTGAACTTCCGAGCTACCTGCCTGGAAGTCTCAGCACGATCTGTGGATTATCGATCCATCGGAGCCTCTATAACAATCAAGTAATTCCATTCATTACAAAATGCACAGTCAAAATAATTGATGATGCACATTCCTTGAATAAAAGATGTACTATGCCTATTCACGATTTTCTTGGTACTATTTCCCATTTTCCACTTTATTTGTCAAATTCGAACTTTCACTCAATTGCTAATAACTCACTTCCAATTCAATAACATATTACAGAACTCCCCAATTTCAATTCTAATGTTCAGTCAATTTATCCAATCATATTCGCTAGGGTATTACCTCAGAATCAATATCACTATTCTCTATATCAAATTCATCCTCTATGCTCAGTTCTAAATTCCCAGTAACATTGAATTTATTTTCAAAGTCTCTCACTATAGCCCAATTATCAAGAACAATCCTAAGATTGCAATTCAGTCACATTTTTAACTTTCTTTCTATAATTGAGATCTCAAAAACTTGAATTCAAACTCTCATTCTTTTCCTCAATTGTAGACCTCTTTCTCTAGATCATAACGAATCAAAAATCATCCCAATTGGAGGTCTACACCAAAAGTTATGCCCCTAAAACCAAACTATATTCGTTCAGGAAAAACAGCCTCGCCGTGACGTGTTGACACTCGCCGCGACGTCAATCCAGTGGCTTCGCGACGTATAATCTTGCTCGTCGCGACATCCCAACCTATCGCTCGTCGCGACGTGCGCTCGTCGCGGCGTATACTCCTTTTCTCGTCGCGACGTCTAACCCTTTTCTCGTCGCGACGTCTAATTATTTTCTCGTCGCGACGTGCGACCTTGGTTTGTCTTCTCCGATTTCCTTTTTACTTTTCTCTCTCTAAAACCAGTCATAACTCACCCATAACCACCCCAAATCTTCCACAAATAAACTCATGTACACATTTAACTAATAAATAAACAACATTAAACCAATTTACTTACCAAATCAAGCTTCCCTCTTTAACTCCGAAATCTTTCCAACCCTAACACCAACGATTAAGCTTTCAAACTCACACAATCATCGTCTTCCCTTAGGGTTTAGGCTTGGCTTTACACAAGGAAGGGAAAGCAACAAGTGAAGAGGCAAAGATCGAAGATCACCAAGGGGAAGGAGGAGGATCGGTCGAAGGAGGAGGAAACGACCTAGGAAGAGAAGAATTCCTTTTTCTCCAAATTTTAAAACCTATGCTATTTAAAGGTTAATCACTTAAGCCTCTTGTATCTTTCCTCAAAATACATTTAAATCTCTTTCTCTTTTCACAATCATTTCCAGTCCAATTTGTCTCCAAATTTCAATGGCTCAACATAATAAATTTTTAAAATCATAATTCTAACTTTTCCATTTCCATTTACCAAGTATTTCGGTACTATACCGTCAATCGGTCCGCCACTCAGAAAATTCCGGTCCGGACTTTTTCTCACGAATTTCCAGAAAAATTTCTAAGGTTCACTATCAATTAACAGTCACTTTAAAATATTTCCAAATCAACTATTCAGACTCAATTATTCCAAAATTTCCAATAAATCACAATCAAATCTAATTATCTCTCAAATCACAATTCATATCATATTCAAAATCAAATGCCGGGAAAAGTCATGAATGCATGTACTTATATGTGCATGTGCAAAAGACTCATGGCCTCCAAAATTAGAGGTCAACAGGATGCTTAGTCAATATATGCGGTAATATCCTATCCCGCCTCAATTTACCAATTTGACCTTCCCATCGGTGACGGGATGTTACAGTGAATCTTACTAAGAAATTGGAAATGAGTATGAATTTTGAGTTCGAGTAGGAAAAATGATACTGGGTAATTGAGATACGAAGTATGTGTACCGGCAAAGATGATTAAGCAAAGAGACTGTGAGAAAAGTAATGGTGATTTAAGCTATACATCCTAGAAGAAATATGTCAAGTGACTGAAAGTTTGAATTGTCTACGGTTTTAACTGTCGGAGATATGCTTAAAGTTTATAGTTCAGAGTTTGTAGGAATATGAGATCAATGTATAGTTCTATTTGACTTTAAGCATCTCAATCACTATCATAGTGTTTTCAATAGAATATTGTATGAGGAGTGAGAAGATAGAAAGAGACATCGCTTTTGTATTATGATGAGTAAGGCCTAAAAATGATTGAATATTAGATTGATTGGAGAGGTATTAGAACTTAAGTGATCAAGAAAGATTAATGAATTAGGTGGATTCATGGCAAAGATATGGAATACGGGAGTTTGACATAAGAGTTACATGAACTGAGACTAAAGTGATGTGAATTATTAAGTGAAAACTAAATTATCCTTGAAGGTATCACCTTGCTCAAGTGTACTCAAGTTAGGAAAAAGGAATTTGCTAAGCCGCTATGAATTGGTTCGTATGAAAGTATTTTGAGTTAATGCTACTGACAAAAGGATTCAAAATATGATATATGTGAGTATGTTAAGGAAATATTGATGTGATAACATTGTGGAGTTATCGACACAAGAAGTGGAAAAAAAATGTGTGAGTAATCTGAAGCATAAGGAGGAACTAGTTAAGAAAGTAAATGACCCAATAACGAATTGAAAGACCGAGTGAGTCTACTGAATACTATCATTTGAAAGAAAGTTTTTGAGTGATGACGTTAAATGAGAAACGGAGGAGCATCCTACACTCCAAATCAATTCGATAAGAAATATTGGTGTTTGGATATATTATGGATGTTATTTAAGATAAGAGGTGAAAAACATTATTAAAATGGGTGGTGAGAAATTTGAATATGCGAATGACCAGGATTATTTGGAAGACATGAGTAAAGAAATTGTATTGCTTGGTGTTTGCTTAAGTATGAATTTCGATGACGAAATTCTTTTAAGAGGGGGAGAAATGTTGGCAACTGAAATTTTTTTTATTTAATTAAGCATGTCTAAATTATTTTTAAGTATTTGTCTAAATTATTTTTGAGGTTTTAGCTCTTAATAAATGGAAATTAATTGATGGATTATGTTTAAATAAGAGTGGAGTAAGTTGTTAGAAATTAAAAGGAATAAAATGGCTTGAGGGCAATTTAGGTATATCACCTATGTTTTAAAGACATAAGGCTTTTAGGGAGGGCTAAGTTGGTCCTTTGAGCTTGTTTAAAACATGAAAAAGGAAGTTAAATGGGAGACTAAGCTTGTGATCGTATGGGTTAGGAAAGAATACAAGAATTGCTTTTGTTTAAAGGGAATGAGTAAAACTACGTCGTTTTAGGCTAGGTTTTAAGTATAAAGCAAATGAGTTAAGTCTTTTAAGGGTGTGGCCTACGAAATTTCAAGAAGGAAGAAAAGAAAAGGGGATTTTCATTGGTGAAGAAGAAGAAGAAGAAGAAGAAGAAGAGAGAAGAAATGTTGGGCCCCGATTCGTAATAAGCATGTTTACATTGTTTTGAGGTTTTAGCCTGATGATATTTAATTTGGTTGGAATAAATTGAGGTTTTTATTACTTAAGTTAGGAATATTAAATGGAAGGATTGGATTAAATTGGAGTTTTGATAAATTATTAGGATTGGACCATTATATTAAAATTTGGAGGGAAACATTAGAAATTGATCAATTGATGAAGTGTTGGGTGAGTTAGCATTCAATTGGGTTAAGTTAGAAGTAAGTTAAGTTAGTTGAATGGGCCTAAGTGGAAAAAGGGCCCAAAGCCTTTGGGAAGCCCAAGATGAGGGAGTAAATTATAAGAAGTGTTTTGGGAATGACTTTAGAAATGTGTTAAGGAAAATGAGATTGAAATTTTTATGACTGGAATGAATTGTGTTTGAATATAGATTTGGGAGAAAGTGCTAAGTGATTGTTTGATTTAGATGACGAGAATGATGATTTTACATGGGCAATTTTTGGATAAGTGTCGAGCGCCAAGATAGGATCTTTCGTGGGCACTTGTGTATGAGTTACACATAAGATATTGTTAAGAGTTTCAATTGATAGAATTACTAGAAAGGAGAGTAGAGATTCAATGCCATTACATTGGAGGCGTCGAAAGTCTTTGGTTGAGAATTGGAGTCTCGGATTGTTAAGTTGACGTCCTTAACGGTCGGATGATTTCGATCTCGATCAGAGTACGTATCGACATTCCTTTCGATGTTTGAAATGAACTGAGCACAGAGTTTGATAGGATTATGCACCGACGATTTCCAATTGATTGAGGAAAACGTAGGGGGACATGGTTTTATGAAGATAAAATCGGAACCTATGTGGGTATATGTTTATAGTAAATGCAGTAAATCATTTTGTTTTCGATACAAGAAAAAGGTTAATGTTTTACATTGCATCATGATTTTTGCATAAAGTGTACCTTAAATGCATTAAGAAATTGCTACCTGATTGATATGTGATATATGAATTACGTAATGAATTTTCATGTACACAATTGAATTAATGGCTCATAGATATATATTTATGCGAGGTTAAAGGGAAGTTAATATGAAGAGTAATGATATTAGTACAAGTCCAAGAAGGTTAAATGGGTTGGTTATTGAGAGTATTTATGGGATGATCCAATATTTGTGGTATCACCATATGAAAGTGAGTGTACTAAACATTAAAGTAATTCATGTGTGGGCATGATAGATGACGAAACTTGCGATATATGGGATAATTTGTTAGCTATAGTTTTAGCAAGTATGCGAAATAGAATTAATAAGTGGACAAAAAGGGATGAATATGATGATGTCACCCAAGTATATGCGGCAATAAGTAAACTCAATGAATTGAGCATTTTTTTAACCTTGTGAGGATAATAGAAATAGGTCCTTCCGAGATATTAAAAATAGCCGATAGTGTGATAATGATAATAGGTGATTGATCAGGATTGCATGCATAGTATAGATGATAGTACAAGAAAGCCGTTTTTCAAGAAGAATTTGATTAAGTTAGACTAAGTAGATCAGAGATTTTTTATATTAAAGATGATCATTGGAAGAACTGATCGGAAAGGAATAGGTAATGGTTAGAAAGTGAGTGCACTCCTGAACAGAGATTTAAGTAAAGAGGTCGAATAGGTCATTAAAAGTATGTATGATGATGACGTAAAGATCGCATGAATGAATTTCTGAAATTGAGAAGATATTGATTTCTAATACGAGGAGTAGATATATAAGTTCATGTAAATAGCATGTGAAAGTATGTTGGGAGATCCCAATTTGACTTGATGAATATAGAAGTTGAATTTGCAAATAAGCTACAATATGAGGAGAAATTAGTATGAATAAGTCAGCATGAGAATAAGTCCAAGTGAGGTATGAGGGAATGCAAGAAATAGAGAAAAATTATTTGAGGAAAGAAATCATTTGGGAAATAAAAAGAAAGTGAGACAATGTATGGTATGAAGGAATCAGTTATTTAAGGAATCATGAGGGCTAATGAGGAGACACATGGAAATTGCTACAATTTGTTTATGTTAACACATGTTCAATAGCACTATGGTATTGGAGACCCACATGATCCAAGATTTGATGATGTATGGAAGAATACATGAAGACAAAATGTTTAAAGCGTATGAGGAATGTAAGTAAGACGAAATTCGAAGGATTATATTGATGCAAACTATGTCATATGGATGTGGAGATTTTTATAGTGTACATTGATGATGTATAAAGGATTAGGATAAAATCCAATACAGCATGATAAAGTGAGTTTGTATGCATGGAGACAATTGCAACCGTATGAGTTGATAATTTGATACATGCTTTAGAATTGCTACATGAATAACTGTTTTGAAAGTTGGAAGCCAATATATGTACAGGAACATCTTAGAAATGAGCATGCAAGTCCAAATCGTAAGTACAAATTGTAAACATTTGGGACAATTATTGAAGTGAGAAAATTACATATGAGAATCAGGAGATTTACATAAATATCAAGGAATGATGATTGTACAAGTAAGAAATTCCAAGTGAAGCTAAGTGTTATATTAGATACATAAAGCATAAATCCGATGTTGGGATTACCAGAACTAGAGCAAAAAGAAGCATAGCATGTGGGACTTAGTATATCCCAAATTAAAGAGTATATTGCGAGATTGAAATCAGATTTGAATTTCGAGTTCCAATAGGAAAAATGATACATGGTGAATGAAATAAGAAATATATGAAATCAAGAAAGGTGATTAAGAAAGGGAAATGTTAACAAGTACAATTGGTGACATACGTTATGCAACCTAACAGGAATACATCAAAAGATCTTTCAGGGATTAAGAATGTCGCGTAAGCACGCAAATGTTTAAATTGATGGTTTTAACCATCAAGAATATGCTTAAGGCTTATAGTTGAAGTTCATAGGCCCATGAAATCCAAGTGTGGTTCTAGATGATAGAACTAGTGAGTTCTGTTAACTTTTTGTATAAAGAATTAGATGATAGAAGAAGTCATCGCTTTAGTATTATGATGATGAGTATGGCCTACAAGTTATAGAAGGCTAGAATTGAGAATGTTATTAGTAGGTGAATATGATTGAGTGATAAAACTTCTGTGAATTATGAAGGATGCATGTGTTTAAAGGATCAATGTCAAGAGCAAGAAAATTAGCAAGAAGAGGTATAAGAGTTAAGTGTGTTAACACATAGTCATTTAGCACGACCCCGATGTAAATCCTCACGTATAGGACAAGTTACCTCTGTGATACTCTAAGAGCTACATGTTTATACTCAATACGAGTACAAGCTTATGAGCACATGGATATGAGTACAGGTTAATGAATACAATCATGTTAAGTTATGCTCAAGATCAATCAAGCAGGGTCAGGATGGTATGCAATCTGAGCAAGTCATGAAAGGATTGATTGAATCTGTTAACTAAGTTCATTGGAGAAAAAGAATTTGAGTGATGAAGTAAAAAGGGAAAAACAGAAGAGTACAAGAGGAAGTAAACCCTTCCCACTAGATCAGTAAGATATGAATTTCGAGGACGAAATTCTTTTAAGAGGGGGAGAAATGTTGGGCCCCGATTCGTAATAAGCATGTTTACATTGTTTTGAGGTTTTAGTCTGATGATTTTTAATTTGGTTGGAATAAATTGAGGTTTTTATTACTTAAGTTAGGAATATTAAATGGAAGGATTGGATTAAATTGGAGTTTCGATAAATTATTAGGATTGGACCATTATATTAAAATTTGGAGGGAAACATTAGAAATTGATCAATTGATGAAGTGTTGGGTGAGTTAGCATTCAATTGGGTTAAGTTAAAAGTAAGTTAAGTTAGTTGAATGAGCCTAAGTGGAAAAAGGGCCCAAAGCCTTTGGGAAGCCCAAGATGAGGGATTAAATTATAAGAAGTGTTAGGTCAAGTTAGAATGGAACTGGGTTAGTGTAAGTGAGTGGAGGGAGTTAGAAAGCAACCAAGGGCATAGTTGGAAGAGGCCCTTAAGTGAGGGGCATTATAGGAAATCCAAGAGAAGAATAAAAAGATAAAAAAAATTAGGGAAAAGAAGGGGATTGTCGTGAATGGCTAGGGAGAAAGGGAGAGAATACGAAAAAGGAGAAGAAGAGAAGAAGAAAAGAAGAGAAAGGAAGGAGAAAATCTAAAGAAAAAGGGAGAAATTCGTGGCAAAGGAGGAGATTCAAGGTTTTTAAGGTAAGATCTTTCATTTCCTTCTTGTCTTGTTGAAGAAATGGGTTAGGTTGATGATGGAGAAAAGTTTAGTGAGAGAAAGTGTAGTGAAGAAGAAGATGAATAGTGTTTTCTAGAGTTTTGGATTTTGTTTTAGAGATTGAGTTTTCTAACCTATAAGATGCATGATTAGGTTAGATTAAGGTTTGTATTAAGTTAGGTTTATTTTTTAGTATTTTTTAAAGAGGAATTTCAAAATTTATGGAGTTTTTAGATAGGTTTTGATGTTAATGGGTTAGATAAAGTATGGGTAAGGTGATGTTGAATCAATTTCATGTTTTCCCCTTTTCTTAAAAATTTCAGCATGTTTATCTTTTGTTAATTGATGGGTTTTTGTTAGAATTTTGCCTTTCTTGCTTAGAAAGGAAAGTTTAAGAGGTTTTGTTAGAGTAAAGGAAAGAAGAAGAGTTGTAAAAAAAAAATCAGATTGGTGTTGGTCTCTTTAAAGCATGAGATTTTCGAAAATATTGATTAAATTGAGAGAGGTTATGATGGTTATAGTTTATGAATGGCATAGGCAAAGTTAGGTAGGTTTTAATTCATGTTTTGCATTCTTTAAAATTTTCCAGCTTTGATGTTTAGTGTTAATTAAGGCTTTTATGTTTTGTCATAAGGTAATTGGAGGTATAGGAAAAGTATAAGTGAGATTATGTACGGTTGAGTAGGTTGAAAGTGAAAGTATTCCCATTCTTTAAAATTTCAGCATTGAGTTCTCTTGGTAAATTGGGATTTTTGTGTTTGATGAAGGTGAATTGAGGCAAATAGAGGAAGAGCCAAGGTATTTGGACCACTCCTAGAGCTAAAGGAATTAAGGTGGGTAATGCGTTTATACTTTGAATTGGAGGCCAATTTGTGTGATGTTGGAAATCAAGAAACAAAGTATTTGGTTGAAAATTATGATTTTCGAATGACTAAACCCAATGTTTTTGAAATGATTTGAATTTATCATTATCTCAAATGTTTCGACAAATTTGAGAAAATTGAAGCTTATGTGACTAATTCGAAAGTGTTGCATTCTTTGTGTGATTAGATTATGTGTGATTAAATTATGCAATGTGCATGTTCTGTGAAATTGTACGGCAAGTGAATGTTATGTGAAATTGGAATGCCATTTTGCGATATGACATAATATGCGAAAGTTAAGTTACGAAATGTACCTTCGGGCAATCCGATTTGCAAGCATGAATTATATGATTATGTGTTTTGTTTGGGCGAGAGAGTAACGTCCTGTTAGTCACGTACGCCGACGATAGCCTTTTCCGGCTGCCCGCTTGTGGGCCTACGAGATCCTGAGAAATCGGACTCGTCCTGTTTACGGTATAACCTTCTGGTTATCCGTCCTGTTTATGGTATAACCTTCGGGTTATCCGTCCTGTTCTACGGAACTCTCGAGCCAATTGATTGTGCACAACATCTTTGCATGATTATGAATAGTGCATGCATTGATATATGTATTATGTGTTACATTCGGAAAAGGTGCTGCATTCATATGTTGAATTGTTCCAATTGCGAAGAAATTGAGATTTTTTGAAGAACTAAGTATTTGAGGCTTTCGCCTGAGGAATTATGAATTTTTTTTATGATTATTTTGGGAAGTTGAAAATTTGGAAAAGAAACTTTGATAAATTTCTACTGCGTAATGTTAATACATGGAAAATAAGTTTAAAAGTGTTTTTGCTTATGTTCTATTATAAACTTATTACCCACGGAGCCGTCGAGCTCACCCCCCTTTTCCCCTCCACAGGTTTTGAGCAAGAAACTGGGTCATCGCATCGGGATTGAGGCAACTCCGATGTATTTTGATGGTTTAGAAGTCATATGTTAGAAAACTAGATTTTAGATAGCATTTTGAAGCTAAAGAAGTACTTTGTGTTTTGTTCTTCTAGACTTTGATGTATTTGGGCTAAAATGCCTTTGAAGCATTGTATTTGCTTATTTCTGTGAAAATGTGAGAGTTTGAAGTGAAAGTGTATTGTATATGTTTCCTTTAATATTTGAGGTATCAAAGGTAAAGTGTATTAAGCATGTATGATTGTATGTTTGGAATTGATAAAAGCAAAGATGAGATTGTATTTCAATTATGAGTTGGAAGTGAGTTGATGATTAGTTTGAAAAATGTTTAAAAATCTTAAGATTGTGATGTTGCTTCCCATTTGAGATAATTGAGTTGTTTTGGTAGTTGGATGATTGAAAATATGGATGATTGAAGTGGTTTTATGCAGGTTTGTAGTTTGGATAAATGAATTTGAAGATTTTGGCTAGATGCATTTTTAGGGGAGGTGCTGTCCATTTTTTTAAAAAAATAGGCAGCCACTTGTTTTGGAGTTTTAGACCATGTTAGGATGTGAATTTGAATGGGAAGTCTTCTGGATGTTCGTAGAGAATGTTAAGATCTTTAAAATGGTATAAAATAGGTCATTTCCGGACTTAAAATGAAGAAGTTATAGGGTTTGAAAGTTTTCAGATTTCTATTCGCGGATACTGTTCATTCTGCATTTTTGCAGAATCTTCAGAGGCATTTTTCACCTTCTTAGAGACAGTTTCAAGTTTTGCTTTCTTCATAGAAAATGTAGCTTATCTTTTCCTCTTATAATTTGATGTATGATTTGCGATGTTTGAATATGGGAGTAAGAAGTTATGAGCATTTGAAGATTGCGGTTACTGTTTATGATGCAAAATTACTGTTCCATTGGTTTTTCATTTTAGCTGAAACTTCAAGTGTGTTTTTACCTCTCCTAATGATTGATTTGGCTTTTCCTTCCTTCATAAGAGTTGTAGATCATCTTTTTCCCTTTCCAACAAGGTATGGTATGCCTTATTTGGAGCTAGGAATAAAAAGATATGAACAATTGAAAATTTCTGTCACTATTCATATGGTCAATTACTATTCATTTGGTCATTTTTCCTATTCATATGGTAAGTAGCCAGAAAACAACTTTGAACCTCCTTAAGGGCCAAATTAGGCTTTACTTTCTTCTTGAAAGCTATAGAGGTTTCCTTTAATTTTATTTGGTCACGAAGTTTGAACAAATTCAAATTCTAAGCAAAAGTTATGCATTTTCTCTTATAACTTTTGCAATTGACTTCCGATTTTCCCGATTTTCGAACAATTGGTTTTCTCAACAAAATTTTCTACCCTCTCTCACAAAAATGTAAAATTTTCGGATTAGTTGAATTTTGTCAGAAAATTGCCCGCAAGTTTGTTTGAACCATTTGTACGATTTGCTTTTGTTTTTGTTCTTTCGTTTCGTTTTCTGGTTGGAACCCGATTCATGTATTAGTATGAAGGTTTCAGATTAAGTAGTTGGTTATAATGGGTTCCAACATTTATGGTATCAGAGCCCAGTAATAGGATCTTACTTGGGCGCATGTATTTGAGTAAGCGATTTAGAGCGAATTGCATTCATGACAATGTGATTTGATGTGAGTGAATGACTTTAGAAATGTGTTAAGGAAAATGAGATTGAAATTTTTATGATTGGAATGAATTGTGTTTGAATATAGATTTAGGAGAAAGTGCTAAGTGATTGTTTGATTTAGATGACGAGAATGATGATTTTACATGGGCAATTTTCGGATAAGTGTCAGAGCGCCAGTATTAGGATCTTTCGTGGGCACTTGTGTATGAGTTACACACATAAGATATTGTTAAGAGTTTCAATTGATAGAATTACTAGAAAGGAGAGTAGAGATTCAATTCCATTACATTGGAGGCGTCGAAAGTCTTTGGTTGAGAATTGGAGTCTCGGATTGTTAAGTTGACGTCCTTAACGGTCGGATGATTTCGATCTCGATCAGAGTACGTATCGACATTCCTTTCGATGTTTGAAATGAACTGAGCACAGAGTTTGATAGGATTATGCACCGACGATTTCCAATTGATTGAGGAAAACGTAGGGGGACATGGTTTTATGAAGATAAAATCGGAACCTATGTGGGTATATGTTTATAGTAAATGCAGTAAACCATTTTGTTTTCGATACAAGAAAAAGGTTAATGTTTTACATTGCATCATGATTTTTGCATAAAGTGTACCTTAAATGCATTAAGAAATTGCTACCTGATTGATATGTGATATATGAATTACGTAATGAATTTTCATGTACACAATTGAATTAATGGCTCATAGATATATATTTATGCGAGGTTAAAGGGAAGTTAATATGAAGAGTAATGATATTAGTACAAGTCCAAGAAGGTTAAATGGGTTGGTTATCGAGAGTATTTATGGATGATCCAATATTTGTGGTATCACCATATGAAAGTGAGTGTACTAAACATTAAAGTAATTCATGTGGGCATGATAGATGACGAAACTTGCGATATATGGGATAATTTGTTAGCTATAGTTTTAGCAAGTATGCTGAAATAGAATTAATAAGTGGACAAAAGGATGAATATGATGATGTCACCCAAGTATATGCGGAATAAGTAAACTCAATGAATTGAGCATTTTTAACCTTGTGAGGATAATAGAAATAGGTCCTTCCGAGATATTAAAAATAGCCGATAGTGTGATAATGATAATAGGTGATTGATCAGGATTGCATGCATAGTATAGATGATAGTACAAGAAAGCCGTTTTTCAAGAAGAATTTGATTAAGTTAGACTAAGTAGATCAGAGATTTTTTATATTAAAGATTATCATTGGAAGAACTGATCGGAAAGGAATAGGTAATGGTTAGAAAGTGAGTGCACTCCTGAACAGAGATTTAAGTAAAGAGGTCGAATAGGTCATTAAAAGTATGCATGATGATGACGTAAAGATCGCATGAATGAATTTCTGAAATTGAGAAGATATTGATTTCTAATACGAGGAGTAGATATATAAGTTCATGTAAATAGCATGTGAAAGTATGTTGGGAGATCCCAATTTGACTTGATGAATATAGAAGTTGAATTTGCAAATAAGCTACAATATGAGGAGAAATTAGTATGAATAAGTCAGCATGAGAATAAGTCCAAGTGAGGTATGAGGGAATGCAAGAAATAGAGAAAAATTATTTGAGGAAAGAAATCATTTGGGAAATAAAAAGAAAGTGAGACAATGTATGGTATGAAGGAATCAGTTATTTAAGGAATCATGAGAGCTAATGAGGAGACACATGGAAATTGCTACAATTTGTTTATGTTCACACATGTTCAATAGCACTATGGTATTGGAGACCCACATGATCCAAGATTTGATGATGTATGGAAGAATACATGAAGAAAAAATGTTTAAAGCGTATGAGGAATGTAAGTAAGACGAAATTCGAAGGATTATATTGATGCAAACTATGTCATATGGATGTGGAGATTTTTATAGTGTACATTGATGATGTATAAAGGATTAGGATAAAATCCAATACAAAGATGATAAAGTGAGTTTGTATGCATGGAGACAATTGCAACCGTATGAGTTGATAATTTGATACATGCTTTAGAATTGCTACATGAATAACTGTTTTGAAAGTTGGAAGCCAATATATGTACAGGAACATCTTAGAAATGAGCATGCAAGTCCAAATCGTAAGTACAAATTGTAAACATTTGGGACAATTATTGAAGTGAGAAAATTACATATGAGAATCAGGAGATTTACATAAATATCAAGGAATGATGATTGTACAAGTAAGAAATTCCAAGTGAAGCTAAGTGTTATATTAGATACATAAAGCATAAATCCGATGTTGGGATTACCAGAACTAGAGCAAAAAGAAGCATAGCATGTGGGACTTAGTATATCCCAAATTAAAGAGTATATTGCGAGATTGAAATCAGATTTGAATTTCGAGTTCCAATAGGAAAAATGATACATGGTGAATGAAATAAGAAATATATGAAATCAAGAAAGGTGATTAAGAAAGGGAAATGTTAACAAGTACAATTGGTGACATACGTTATGCAACCTAACAGAATACATCAAAAGATCTTTCGGGGATTAAGAATGTCGCGTAAGTTAACAAGAATGTTTAAATTGATGGTTTTAACCATCAAGAATATGCTTAAGGCTTATAGTTGAAGTTCATAGGCCCATGAGATCCAAGTGTGGTTCTAGATGATAGAACTAGTGAGTTCTGTTAACTTTTTGTATAAAGAATTAGATGATAGAAGAAGTCATCGCTTTAGTATTATGATGATGAGTAAGGCCTACAAGTTATAGAAGGCTAGAATTGAGAATGTTATTAGTAGGTGAATATGATTGAGTGATAAAACTTCTGTGAATTATGAAAGATGCATGTGTTTAAAGGATCAATGTCAAGAGCAAGAAAATTAGCAAGAAGAGGTATAAGAGTTAAGTGTGTTAACACATAGTCATTTAGCACGACCCCGATGTAAATCCTCACGTATAGGACAAGTTACCTCTGTGATACTCTAAGAGCTACATGTTTATACTCAATACGAGTACAAGCTTATGAGCACATGGATATGAGTACAGGTTAATGAATACAATCATGTTAAGTTATGCTCAAGATCAATCAAGCAGGGTCAGGATGGTATGCAATCTGAGCAAGTCATGAAAGGATTGATTGAATCTGTTAACTAAGTTCATTGGAGAAAAAGAATTTGAGTGATGAAGTAAAAAGGGAAAAACAGAAGAGTACAAGAGGAAGTAAACCCTTCCCTACTAGATCAGTAAGATATGAATTTCGAGGACGAAATTCTTTTAAGAGGGGGAGAAATGTTGGGCCCGATTCGTAATAAGCATGTTTACATTGTTTTGAGGTTTTAGTCGATGATTTTAATTTGGTTGGAATAAATTGAGGTTTTTATTACTTAAGTTAGGAATATTAAATGGAAGGATTGGATTAAATTGGAGTTTCGATAAATTATTAGGATTGGACCATTATATTAAAATTTGGAGGGAAACATTAGAAATTGATCAATTGATGAAGTGTTGGGTGAGTTAGCATTCAATTGGGTTAAGTTAAAAGTAAGTTAAGTTAGTTGAATGAGCCTAAGTGGAAAAAGGGCCCAAAGCCTTTGGGAAGCCCAAGATGAGGGAGTAAATTATAAGAAGTGTTAGGTCAAGTTAGAATGGAACTGGGTTAGTGTAAGTGAGTGGAGGGAGTTAGAAAGCAACCAAGGGCATAGTTGGAAGAGGCCCTTAAGTGAGGGGCATTATAGGAAATCCAAGAGAAGAATAAAAAGATAAAAAAAAATTAGGGAAAAGAAGGGGATTGTCGTGAATGGCTAGGGAGAAAGGGAGAGAATACGAAAAGGAGAAGAAGAAGAAGAAAGAAGAGAAAGAAAGGAGAAAATCTAAGGAAAAGGGAGAAATTCGTGGCAAAGGAGGAGATTCAAGGTTTTTAAGGTAAGATCTTTCATTTCCTTCTTGTCTTGTTGAAGAAATGGGTTAGGTTGATGATGGAGAAAAGTTTAGTGAGAGAAAGTGTAGTGAAGAAGAAGATGAATAGTGTTTTCTAGAGTTTTTGGATTTTTGTTTTAGAGATTGAGTTTTCTAACCTATAAGATGCATGATTAGGTTAGATTAAGGTTTGTATTAAGTTAGGTTTATTTTTTAGTTTTTTTTTAAGAGGAATTTCAAAATTTATGGAGTTTTTAGATAGGTTTTGATGTTAATGGGTTAGATAAAGTATGGGTAAGGTGATGTTGAATCAATTTCATGTTTTCCCCTTTTCTTAAAAATTTCAGCATGTTTATCTTTTGTTAATTGATGGGTTTTTGTTAGAATTTTGCCTTTCTTGCTTAGAAAGGAAAGTTTAAGAGGTTTTGTTAGAGTAAAGGAAAGAAGAAGAGTTGTAAAAAAAAATCAGATTGGTGTTGGTCTCTTTAAAGCATGAGATTTTCGAAAATATTGATTAAATTGAGAGAGGTTATGATGGTTATAGTTTATGAATGGCATAGGCAAAGTTAGGTAGGTTTTAATTCATGTTTTGCATTCTTTAAAATTTTCCAGCTTTGATGTTTAGTGTTAATTAAGGCTTTTATGTTTTCTCATAAGGTAATTGGAGGTATAGGAAAAGTATAAGTGAGATTATGTACGGTTAAGTAGGTTAAAAGTGAAAGTATTCCCATTCTTTAAAATTTCAGCATTGAGTTCTCTTGGTAAATTGGGATTTTTGTGTTTGATGAAGGTGGATTGAGGCAAATAGAGGAAGAGCCAAGGTATTTGGACCACTCCTAGAGCTAAAGGAATTAAGGTGGGTAATGCGTTTATACTTTGAATTGGAGGCCAATTTGTGTGATGTTGGAAATCAAGAAACAAAGTATTTGGTTGAAAATTATGATTTTCGAATGACTAAACCCAATGTTTTTGAAATGATTTGAAATTATCATTATCTCAAATGTTTCGACAAATTTGAGAAAATTGAAGCTTATGTGACTAATTCGAAAGTGTTGCATTCTTTGTGTGATTAAATTATGCAATGTGCATGTTCTGTGAAATTGTATGGCAAGTGAATGTTATGTGAAATTGGAATGCCATTTTGCTATATGACATAATATGCGAAAGTTAAGTTACGAAATGTACCTTCGGGCAATCCGATTTGCAAGCATGAATTATATGATTATGTGTTTTGTTTGGGCGAGAGAGTAACGTCCTGTTAGTCACGTGCATGTCGACATATAGCCTTTTTCCGGCAGCCCGCTTGTGGGCCTACAAGATCCGGAGAAATCGGACTCGTCCTTTTACGGTATAACCTTCTGGTTATCCGTACTGTTTACGGTATAACCTTTGGGTTATCCGTCCTGTTCTACGGAACTCTCGAGCCAATTGATTGTGCACAGCATCTTTGCATGATTATGAATAGTGCATGCATTGATATATGTATTATGTGTTACATTCAGAAAAGGTGCTGCATTCATATGTTGAATTGTTCAAATTGCGAAGAAATTGAGATTTTTTGAAAAACTAAGTATTTGAGGCTTTCGCCTGAGGAATTATGAAATTTTTTTATGATTATTTTGGGAAGTTGAAAATTTGGAAAAGAAACTTTGATAAATTTCTACTGCATAATGTTAATACATGGAAAATAAGTTTAAAAGTGTTTTTGCTTCTGTTCTATTATAAACTTATTACTCACGGAGCCGTCGAGCTCACCCCCCTTTTCCCCTCCACAGGTTTTGAGCAAGAAACTGGGTCATCGCGTCGGGATTGAGGCAACTCCGATGTATTTTGATGGTTTAGAAGTCATATGTTAGAAAACTAGATTTTATATAGCATTTTGAAGCTAAAGAAGTACTTTGTGTTTTGTTCTTCTAGACTTTGATGTATTTGGGCTAAAATGCCTTTGAAGCATTGTATTTGCTTAGTTCTGTGAAAATGTGAGAGTTTGAAGTGAAAGTGTATTGTATATGTGATTGAACCCAAGTTTAATATATAAGTGGCTACACTTTCATGGTTGTTAATGCACTTTTTGACTCTTAATTCATGATTTTTGTGCTTAAATTAGTCTCTTACAGTGAGCTTATGTTTTATGCAATTTGCTAGTAAAATTGTACAAATTGACATTAATTGCATTATAATTTTTCTAAGAACAATTGATACTGGAAATTGTTATTTTATATTGTAGGAGAAAAGGAGTCAGAAAGGATCAGAAGAGTCAACACGGCATGAAGTCCTTAAGGCACGTCGCGGCGTGAACCAATCACCTTGCCGCTGCATCGCCGTTGCGAAATATAATTCACACGTCGCGGCGCATCAACACAGATCGTACGTCGCGACGTCAACAATTCAACACATCGAGGCGAGCAAGCCAAAGCACACGTCGCGACAAATTTTTATTTATACGTCGCGGCGTGCAGACGGGTATTCGAACTTTAAACGAAAAAATCATTCACTGTACTGACCCGACCCGTGAACCATCCTTTAAATATTACTGAATTACGTTAAAACAGGCATCATCTGGATCGGCTGGGCAATCTTCTGGCAAGCGACACTCGGGAAGAAGAGAGGAGACCGACGAGCTAGAAGAGAAGCACCAGGAGCATTCGCGACACCCACCTTCCCCAGGATTCCCTTCGGGGTTCCCTGGGGACAACTTCTGCATTAGCTTTCATCTTCTATTTTTACCGTCGCCATCCACCGTGGATATCTTGGAGTCATTGCGAGTTGTGAGGCTTCAGGTTGAAATGCGTGGTTAGGCATTTGTTTCTCCTAAAGATGCAGTGATGGCTGGAGTTCACCGAAGGGGAGTAGGTTAATCTGTAGTTTAGCTATGATTTATAAATGCCTAGGTCTAGGGTTTGTAATTTGTAGTGAAGCTACTTGATTATAGCTAAATGTTTGACATTTAATGTGTTGTTTGGATTGGTAATTTACATTGTCACGTCTAACTGCATTGTTATGAACAGCCGAGTTGGGGTTTATTGCTTTGTAGTTAGATTAGCTTAATTAGAGTTTAATTAAGCGTTGAACAATGTAATGTGTTATGGATTTGTTTATGTAGAACTTTGTGCTTAAATATATGAAGTCTCATATATGTCAACTTGTGATCTTGTTGATTCTCTTTTATCTGCCTAGTTGTGTTTGATAATGAGTTGATGCTAGATTTCATTTGACCCATTGCATTGGCAAATCCCCCGCACACACTAAGATGTTTTTAACAAGGTTTTAAGCAATGGAGTTTATTGATTAAATCCTTGGACTTAAAGAATCCTTTAACGTTCTAGGGCTTAAGAGCACCTAATGGTGTCTTGAGACATGGAGTCAAGAGTGACAGGAGTCCATTAATCAAGACCCTGGACTTAAAGTGAGTTCTTTAAGGCTTTTTCCATTCAAACTTAGTGATTTTTAATCCACCGCACACACTAAGATGCGCTTAACGGGATCTTGAGCAATGGAGTTTATTGATCAAGATCCTGGACTTAAAGAATCCTTTAAGGTTCTGAGGCTCAAGAGCACTCAATAGGGTCTTGAGACATGGAGTCAAGAGTGACAGGAGTCCATTAATCAAGACCCTGGACTTAAAGATAATTCTTTAAGGTTTACCATTCACACTTAGTTTTGAACTGTGATAGCCAAAGCTTATTTTCACGAGGATTTTATCACTTGTTTTAGTATTTTCCTTTTCTATTTTCAAAAATCCAAAAATAATTGTTACATGCTTTTTAGTGTAGTTAATGTTTTCAAACAAAACCCCCTTTTTCCTTACTGATTTCACTTGCATTTTATGACATATAAGCTAGCTTAGGTCCATTTCATTAGGTTCCGATTAAGTGAGACGACCTGAGGTTGCATCCTATACTGCAATCTTGGAATTTATTATTTTTCACCGGTTTCTAAGGATCGATCTTAAGGTTGAATCGACAGAGCCGCGATCAAAATGGCGCCGTTGCCGGGGAACCGCGAATTGGTTCTCTAAGTTAGCTTTTATCATTTTGTTTCTAAATGAAATTAGGAATCTTCTCTTTTAGGTTGCATTCTAGATAATTTAGTTTCATATATATTGATAGTTTTCCTTTGTCTTTGATAGTTAGCATTTTACAGATTACACCTTCTGTGAAAGTTCGCTGAGCCTAACTCTTACTATTTCTGCGACAAACATTTCAGGTGAATCTGGCTTAGTGGAGGCCGACACGGACATGGAAATGGATGAAGTTGTTTCACCACAACATGGCCATCTGTCGAAGGTTTATCGGAAGTATCAAGAACCTCCATAACTCCTAGGTTGTCTCTTTCTTTCACTTGTTTACTTACTTAAGCCTCGTGATTACTTGTGATATATGTTGGTGCATTAGTTTGTTAAGTAAGTGTCAGGGAGAAACAACCCTTGTAAGAAAATAGTTTAGCTTTTAGTTTAGTAAGTAGCCTTTCCATTCAATAATTTCCCCCTTTTGAGTTCTATCTCTTGCCCTCCTGTTGTTGTGTGGAATTTCCCTTTTTGCTTCCTTCTCTTATGCTTATCCTTTTCTTGTTCAACATTGAGGACAATGTATTGCTTAAGTGTGGGGGAGCTGTTTCCCCATCTATCTTTCTTGTTGCATGCCTGTTTGACATCTTATTTATGAATGTGTTAGCCAATCTTGCATTCTGTTGGTAAAAACTTGGTAAATTTAAAATTTGTCATTCTCTTGTTCCTCGTCGCGCATGACAGTCACACGCCGTGGCAAGGCTCACATTCATCACTGCACGTCATGGCGTGCATGCTACACGTCATGACGCCCACCCATTTTTGCAGAATGAAAATTTTCTCAATTCAACTTCTTCCGCATGAAACTTTTGTACCTTTTGTGTTTCAAAGACCTTATAAGTTCAAAGTGGTACCGAGTTTCGAAAATCCTTCCATTCTTTTAATGATAGTTGGTCTTGACTCATTTTACTTTTGATGTTTTCAATTCAAAGTGAATTTAGGTATGCTAACAAAGTAGCACTTTAAGTTTTTGAGACTTGAGATTGTTCATTGAGATAATACCCTTGCTGGAAGGATATTTGGGCCTAATTTCGTTTCTTCAATCTTTGTGTGCATCTGCTTATTTCATACTTCTCTAGAACTTGTTTCAATTCTTACTCGAAGCTTGATGGACTAGATTTTTTTTGATGTGATAGAGGTGTTCCTTCTTCAACCCCTTTTCCCAAACACAGTCCCTTAAACACTTATCCCTTGCTAGCCCATTGAGCCTTATTATGTATGAGCACTTGCGAACATTTCATATGATATCATTAGTTTAATTTACATTTCTTTTTCCTAAACAAAAAGAAAAAGAAAAAGAGCAACAGAAAAAAAAAAAAAGTGTGTTTCAAAAAGGAACATAAACAAAACAAAAAAAACAAAACGAAACAAAACAAAAAAAAAAGAAAGGAGAAGGAGAAAGACTAAATAAATAAATACATAAAAGAGTCATTATTAGTTCAACTGTTGACATCCATTCATAATTTTAGTGCATGTGTTCATATCTTTTCTTTCGTTCATTCCATCCATTCATCTAGCCCTCTACACATTACAACCCTGAAAAGCCCTCTTGATCTTCAAATTCATAGTTCTTGTAGTGGAGAAATGGAGCTGATACAAGCTTATGGTAGAGTATGGATTAAGCAGATTGAGAGTTACAATATCCCTAAACACAAGTGAGGTGAGAGCAAACATTTTATCTTGAGTGACATCTCTTTTGTCCAATCTCTTGGATTAAATTCTTTTAGTGGTTGTTTTATTAGCACTCTTTCAATCTGCTTTGATTGAATTTCGAGAAAGTGTTCGTGTCAATGTCCTATTATTGTTTTGAGCATGGGTGGATTTTTCTTTTACACTTGTATCTTTTTGACTCTTATAAACTTTGTCCAGGAGTACAAAGGTTTAAGTGTGGGGGAATTTGATTGAACCCAAGTTTAATATATAAGTGGCTACACTTTCATGGTTGTTAATGCACTTTTTGACTCTTAATTCATGATTTTTGTGCTTAAATTAGTCTCTTACGGTGAGCTTATGTTTTATGCAATTTGCTAGTAAAATTGTACAAATTGACATTAATTGCATTATAATTTTTCTAAGAACAATTGATACTGGAAATTGTTATTTTATATTGTAAGAGAAAAGGAGTCAGAAAGGATCAGAAGAGTCAACACGACATGAAGTCCTTAAGGCACGTCACGGCGTGAACCAATCACCTCGCCGCGGCATCACCGCAGCGAAATGTAATTCACACGTCGCAGCGCATCAACACAGATCGTACGTCGCGACGTCAACAATTCAACACATCGCGGCGAGCAAGCCAAAGCACACGTCGCGACAAATTTTTATTTATACGTCGCGGCGTGCAGACGGGTATTCGGACTTTAAACAGAAAAATCACTCACCGTACTGACCCGACCCGTGAACCATCCTTTAAATATTGCTGAATCAGGTTAAAACGGGCATCATCTGGATCGGTGGGCAATCTTCCGCAAGCGACACTCGGGAGAAGAGAGGAGACCGACGAGCTAGAAGAGAAGCACCAGAGCATTCGCGACACCCACCTTCCCTGTGGTTCCTTGGGGTTCCACAGGGACAACTCTCGATTAGCTTTCATCTTCTATTTTTACCGTCGCCATCCACCGTGGATATCTTGGAGTCATTGCGAGTTGTGAGGCTTCAGGTTGAAATGTGTGGTTAGGCATTTGTTTCTCCTGAAGATGCAGTGATGGCTAGAGTTCACCGAAGGGGTGTAGCTTAATCTGTAGTTTAGCTATGATTTATAAATGCCTAGGTCTAGGGTTTGTAATTTGTAGTGAAGCTACTTGATTATAGCTAAATGTTTGACATTTAATGTGTTGTTTGGATTGATAGTTTACATTGTCACGTCTAACTGCATTGTTATGAACAGCCGAGTTGGGGTTTATTGCTTTGTAGTTAGATTAGCTTAATTAGAGTTTAATTAAGCGTTGAACAATGTAATGTGTTATGGATTTGTTTATGTAGAACTTTGTGCTTAAATATATGAAGTCTCATATATGTCAACTTGTGATCTTGTTGATTCTCTTTTATCTGCCTAGTTGTGTTTGATAATGAGTTGATGCTAGATTTCATTTGACCCATTGCATTGGCAAATCCCCCGCACACACTAAGATGTTTTTAACAAGGTTTTAAGCAATGGAGTTCATTGATTAAATCCTTGGACTTAAAGAATCCTTTAACGTTCTAGGGCTAAAGAGCACCTAATGGGGTCTTGAGACATGGAGTCAAGAGTAACAGGAGTCCATTAATCAAGACCCTGGACTTAAAGTGAGTTCTATAAGGCTTTTTCCATTCAAACTTAGTGATTTTTAATCCACCGCACACACTAAGATGCACTTAACGGGATCTTGAACAATGGAGTTCATTGATCAAGATCCTGGACTTAAAGAATCCTTTAAGGTTCTGAGGCTCAAGAGCACTCAATGGGGTCTTGAGACATGGAGTCAAGAGTGACAGGAGTCCATTAATCAAGACCCTGGACTTAAAGATAATTCTTTAAGGTTTACCATTCACACTTAGTTTTGAACTGTGATAGCCAAAGCTTGCTTTCACGAGGATTTTATCACTTGTTTTAGTATTTCCCTTTTCTATTTTCAAAAATCCAAAATAATTGTTACATGCTTTTTAGTGTAGTTAATGTTTTCAAACAAAACCCCCTTTTTCCTTACTGATTTCACTTGCATTTTATGACATATAGGCTAGCTTAGGTCCATTTCATTAGGTTCCGACTAAGTGAGACGACCTGAGGTTGCATCCTATACTGCAATCTTGGAATTTATTATTTTTGACCGGTTTCCAAGGATCGATCTTAAGGTTAAATCGACAGAGCCGCGATCAATATGTTTCCTTTAATATTTGAGGTATCAAAGGTAAAGTGTATTAAGCATGTATGATTGTATGTTTGGAATTGATAAAAGCAAAGATGAGATTGTATTTCAATAATGAGTTGGAAGTGAGTTGATGATTAGTTTGAAAAATGTTTAAAAATCTTAAGATTGTGATGTTGCTGCCCATTTGAGATAATTGAGTTGTTTTGGTAGTTGGATGATTGAAAATATAGATGATTGAAGTGGTTTTATGCAGGTTTGTAGTTTGGATAAATGAATTTGAAGATTTTGGCTAGATGCATTTTTAGGGGAGGTACTGTCCATTTTTTTTAAAAAATGGGCAGCCACTTGTTTTGAAGTTTTAGACCATGTTAGGATGTGAATTTGAATGGGAAGTCTTCTGGAAGTTCGTAGATAATGTTAAGATCTTTAAAATGGTATAAAATGGGTCATTTCTGGACTTAAAATGAAGAAGTTATAGGGTTTGAAAGTTTTCAGATTTCTATTCGCGGATACTGTTCATTCTGCATTTTTGCAGAATCTTTAGAGGCGTTTTTCACCTTCTTAGAGACAGTTTCAAGTTTTGCTTTCTTCATAGAAAATGTAGCTTATCTTTTCCTCTTATAATTTGATGTATGATTTGCGATGTTTGAATATGGGAGTAAGAAGTTATGAGCATTTGAAGATTGCGGTTACTGTTTATGCTGCAAAATTACTGTTCCATTGGTTTTTCATTTTAGCTGAAACTTCAAGTGTGTTTTTACCTCTCCTAATGATTGATTTGGCTTTTCCTTCCTTCATAAGAGTTGTAGATCATCTTTTTCCCTTTCGAACAAGGTATGGTATGCCTTATTTGGAGCTAGGAATAAAAAGATATGAACAATTGAAAATTTCTGCCACTATTCTTATGGTCAATTACTATTCATTTGGTCATTTTTCCTATTCATATGGTAAGTAGCCAGAAAACAACTTTGAACCTCCTTAAGGGCCAAATTAGGCTTTACTTTCTTCTTGAAAGCTATAGAGGTTTCCTTTAATTTTATTTGGTCACGAAGTTTGAACAAATTCAAATTCTAAGCAAAAGTTATGCATTTTCTCTTATAACTTTTGCAATTGACTTCCGATTTTCCCGATTTTCGAACCATTGGTTTTCTCAACAAAATTTTCTACCCTCTCACACAAAAATGTAAAATTTTCGGATTAGTTGAATTTTGTCGGAAAATTGCCCGCAAGTTTGTTTGAACCATTTGTTCAATTTGTTTTTGTTTTTGTTCTTTCGTTTCGTTTTCCGGTTGGAACCCGATTCATGTATTAATATGAAGGTTTCGGATTAAGTAGTTGGTTATAATGGGTTCCAACAAGAAAAGAGGTTAGGGATTTGTTATTTCTTGCTTTAGAGAAGAGATTGGAGAGTACTTTAAGAAGGAAAAAGAAGAGGAAAGGGAAATCCTTCATTAGAAGCAAAGAGGGAATTTTCGTGGGTTTCATCCCAAAGGTAAGCAATATGAACTCTTTTGGAATTATGGATGGGTTTTAGTGAAAATAGCTTAAGTTAGGTATGGGTAAAGTTAGATGGGTTAATTTTCATGTTTTCATCTCCTTAGAATGGCCAATTTTTAATACCACATGCTTCTTATGGGATTTTATGTTTGATGAAGGTTAAGAGAGGGAATTGAAGTGAAAGGAAAGGACAATTGTTCAAGCTCCTAGCTAAAGGAACTAAGGTGGGTAGTATTTTAATGATTGAGAAAATAAGCTACTCAATTGTTTTGAAATAAATGTTATCTAATGCTTTCAAATGATTTATAAAGTTGTATAAATGATTCTTTGTGATGGTTTGAACTTGTATAAGATGTTTTACGTTTTGGAAATAATTGTGAAATGATTTGTGAAGTGAAAAAGTTTGCATACTTGATTTCGAAAAAACGACATTTTGGGGAAATTATGTGAAAGTGAATAATTGCAAGAGCCCTTTGTGACTAATGTCTATGAATTGTTGTGAATTGTGTAATATACATGCTTGTTTGGGTTTGTGGCGGTCCCTTATGTGTGATAGGTGCACCTGTCAAATTATAGGCTTCTCCTGCCTGCCCGCTAGTGGCCATGGAGCTCCTCACGGACTCCCACATGTGTTCACGACTACACATGACCACTTTGCGGAAATGTGTAGTACGTCCCGATGGACCCACCCAAACCAACTTATATGTGATTATGTGATATGCTTGTCTAAGTTGTGTTGATATGTTATATTGTTTTGTAAATGCTTTTGATAAATTGATTTACCACTTTCTCTGTGCTTATATGATCTGGATGTGTAATTGTTGTGGACAAATGAGTTTACAAGAGGTTTTGATAAATTAAAAGCGTTTCGATCAATGTGATTTTGGCTTTGGAAATGAATGATGAAATGAAATTGTGTAAAGTTTTGATGATTTTGAAAGGTTTTTATCAATCTGAAAGTTGTTTTGAGAATGAGAAATAAAGAATGTTTTTGCCTATTTCTTAATTATTAAGCTGTTACCCACTGAGCCGTCGAGCTCACACCCCTTTTTCCCTCCACAGGTGACGAACGGGAAACCGAGTTACAGTATTGGGATTGAAGCATCACCCCGATGCTTTTACTTTAGAAGTCATTTTTGGAGAATTGATTCACTTTGTATTTTAACTTTTGGTTATTTGGGTTGTAATCAGGCTAAATACCCTCTAAAGCTTTGTAAGAACTCATATTGTTCATGTAATGCAAGAGTGATGGGTTTTAATGTAATTCATGTACTTTGCATATGTTTTATACAAATGCATCATTGTATGGTTTGAATTGGTAAATAGAGTGGGTTGAGGCTTGCTTTATAGATTGAGAATGAGTAGAGATATACGCTTACATTTGCTTCCATTTGAGTAGTTGTGGGATTTTTGGATTTGGTTGGTAGTTGAAAGATTGAAGATTGTGAATATTAAGTTTTATGCAGGTGATGGTAATTGGATTGAAGTTTGGCTAGTTGAACATTCAAAGGAGGTGTTGTCAAATTTTTGCAAAATTTGACAGAAACTTCGCTTAGATTTTAGGCCCTCTTAGGGTTTGAATTGAATTGAGGTGTCTTCTTAAAGATTATAGTATTTGTTGAGAGATTTCTAACGATATAGAATTTGTCACTTTTGGACTTAAAATGAAGAAGTTATGAGGTTGGGAGTACATTCAGTTACTGTTCATAATGCTATTTTACTGTTTCATTGGTCCTTATATGAGCAGTGGCTTTGAATGAGTTTTTACTTCTTTTAATGATGGAATTGACTTTTGCATCCTTCATGGAAGTTTTAAAGCATCTTGTTATCTTTCCATTGAGATATAATATGCAGTTATTGGAATATGGAATAAGAAGTTATGAGGATTGGAAGTATACAGTTAAGGTCCATTTTGCTGAACATATAGCTTGTGTGTTTAAGATGGCTTTGATGATTAATGATTGAAATTTGTGGATTTGATTAACCATTTAAGTTGTAATTTGTGAAGTTGGTGAGTTGAACTTGGTGTTTAAGGTGTTATGAAGTGTTTAGGCTTTGAAATGAGTAAATTTGGGAAGTGTGCAAGTGTTTAGAATGTAAGGTTGAAGGTTGGAAGCATTGGAGAGGCATTGGGGGCTTTGGGGAGCCCCAATGTCCGTTAAACAGACATGGGAGTCCGTTAAACGGACATTCTCGGGTGGAAAAACAGTCCTTGTCCAGTCAATGTCCGTTTAACGGACTTTCTCGGGTCATTTGGTATTCTACATTCGATTTGGATGTCCGTTTAACGGACATCTACGGGAAAGATTGTGATTTTTGACATCGTTGGAGGCCGAATCTTGTTTTGTGGTCTTCATTAGAGTTCTATATCTAGATGTCTTCTTTCTAATGGTCAAAGAAGGAACTCAATTCGACATCTATATTAAAAGTTATAGTAATCGCGCCAAAAGAGTTTCAATTTGTTTTTGGGTGTGAACATAGTTTTTTATTTTGGGCATAACTCCCTTATCCGACCTCTAATTGAGGTGATTCTTGGACCAATAGGTTCCTAAGACATATTTCTTCCTCTCCATAAAAATTTGTTCCATTTGGAGTTGAATTGGAGAAGTTTGCATTAAAGTGAATGAGAGGTCGGTTAGGAGAGCATTTTTAAAGTATGAGCTCTTTTAAGCATTTTAAGCATTTCTTGAGTTATATAACTTCGTTTGAGGTGATTCTTGTTTCAAAACGAACTCAAGACATAAAGCTACAATTTTTATGAATAAGTCAACTTATGATTTCGATGGTTAGATAGTGTGCGCTAACCACAATTGTGGAGTGACAACTAATGACCCTGTAAGGTAATAAGCACAAGGCTTCAGGACTCAGGAAGTTGGGCTCTGGAAACGGAGTCCAACAGATGGGATATCCGTGCAAGAGAGAAAGTGTTAAGTTTTAAGAAGTTGGGTTTGGGACCCAACAGATAAGAGGAATTACAAGGAAACCACGCTCAAGTATGACGGTATTTTGGTAAGAGTTGGATTTCAGAAACGGGATCCAACAACTCATGAAGGAACAAATCAAGTTCGAGAGACAAAGATCAACATGCTTTTACATGACTATGAAATGTTTGTCCTGAAGGAAGGTGAGTCCATCTCCACTATGCTTGATCGTTTTTCAGAAATCATAAATGGATTAGGCAACCTTGGAAAGCATATGACGGATAGCGAGAAGGTAAAGAAGATTCTTCGCTCACTACCGAAAGAATGGTACTCTCAAGTCACCACGATCATGGAGTCTAAGGATCTCAATCATTTGGAATTCAACGCCTTGGTGGGATCTCTCATAAACTATGAGATCATTCTCAAATCGAGAGGAGGAAGAGGTAAGTCACAAAAGTCAATTGCTTTAAAAGCTAATGTTTCTTCTCTTGATGAAAGTGACGAAGAAATAGATAAAGAGGAAGAAGATGAAGAACTAGCAATGTATGCTAGAAACTTGAGAAAGTTCAAAGGACTACTCAAAAATAGGAGGAAAGAATTAAGTGGTGGAAGGAATGAAGAAAGAAAGAAGTACACCATGGAAAGAAGGACCAAAAGCTCTAAAGAAAAGAAAAACAATGAAGAGTGTCGGAAATGTGGAAAAAGAGGACATCATGCTAGAGAATGCAAAAGCTCATCTTCCACTTCAAATTTCCAGAAAAATGACAAGTATGACAAAGGGAAAAAGAAAGCTAGCCTAGTAGCCACTTGGAGTGATGATGAGGAAGCATACCAAAGCAATGATGAAAACAACTTAGCACTTATGGCAAATAACTCCTCAACAAGTGATGATGAAGATGAGGTAACTTTCATTGATCAAGATCTTAGAGATTCTTTTAATGCTTTACAAATCGATTTTGAATAAGCTATTGAAATCAACAAGAGATTGAGAAAGAAAATAAGAGATCTAGTTGTTGAAAATAATGTCTTGCATGAGACTATTGATGATTTAGATTGCACTAAGGAAGACCACTCTACATGCCTTGCTGAAAAAGAAAATCTTACTTGTGAGCTTGATAGACTTAGAAAGGAATTTTCTTATGTGGTTGAAAAATTTGCTAGTGGGAATGAAAAGTTTGAAAAGATGTTATCTTTACAAAGATATTCAATTTCTAAACATGGTTTAGGATATGATCCTTTTGATAGAGATTGTTCTTTAATTTCTAAATTTACTAAAGATAGAAAAGTTGCAAAATGTGGTAAATGCTTGAAAGATGGTCATATAGAAATTTCTTGTAAAAGTATTAGAAGATGTATTAATGTGAAGAAAATCTGGGTGGTAAAAGGTACAACACCTCCTAATGTGGTTTATATGACTAACCAAAATGGACTCAAAATGGCTTGGGTACCAATGAGAAGAAAGAATATTTTAGTTATAGGTACAAGCAAGGAATGAAAATCCACCAAACACATGGTACATTGATAGTGGATGTTCAAGGCATATGAGTGGAGACAAGAACTTATTTGCAGAAATCAAAACAAAAAATCAAGGATATGTCACATTTGGAGACAACAACAAAGGTAAAGTCATTGGTGTTGGTAAAGTGGGTAAGGAACCTTTGCCTACCATTGACAATGTATTAATTGTTGATTAGCTTGTTGACTATTGCATCAAGAGATAAGGTGTTTAAATGCATCAGTCGACTAACTCAACACGACCAGTCGACTAGTTTTATATCAGACAACCCCCACTCTTTCTTTTATTTTTATTAGTCGACTAACATCCTACCAGTCGACTATAAGTCATCTGGGTCTTCTTCAAAATCTCACTTTTTCCCCAAATCTCCGAAAACACATTCTCTTCTACCTTTGAGATTTCTTCATGATGATGTTTCTCCACTATGATGGTTTTTGTATCTAGCCAAGACCGACATTTCATAATTTTTTGTGCTACTTGAGCCTATTTGCGTTTGATGGCTTGTTCCCTTATTAATGTGATTGTGATTTTTGTTTATATTAATTGTTTTGATTATGACAAAAAGGGGGAGGAAATTTGGAAATTGGATAATTGTTTAGTTACTTGATTAAGGGGGAGTATGTTAAATTGTCTTTGATTTGAGTCTATCTTGATTTCAAATTACTTTTATGAATTTGATCTTACAAGGTTATTAAATTCAATGATTTATATGATTGAGGGGGAGACTTCTAACCAAAATGACAAGGCATAAAAACCTTGATCAATGTTTCTTTGTTCTCATTTCTTAAACAATTTCTAAGTGTTTTGTCATTATCAAAAAGGGGGAGATTGTTGGACCAATGGTGGTTGACAAATTAAATTCCACTTATGTTTTGATAATAATAAAATGTATAGAATTGGTTAAGAAATTATTTCAGGTGATTTGGATTCAAATACATCAAGACTGCATCAATCTTGAATGGGCAAGACATAAATCAAGGTGAAATCAAGAAGGAAATAATCTTCATCATGCTAGAGACATTAAACATGAAGATTATAGAAGATTTGATTGAATATATCCGTTGAAGCCAACATAAGTCGACTAGTAAATCATAAGTCGACTAATATATCAAGATCTGTCAGGTTGAGAACAACACAAGTCGACTAATAGACTATAAGTCGACTTATCGAAGGTTACAAGTCGACTTACACTGCATAAGTCGACTTATCGAAGGTTACAAGTCGACTTACACTGCATAAGTCGACTTATAGAAGAGCGGATATAAAGTTTTACGAAAATCGTTGTTACAAGTCGACTTACACACCACGACAAGTCGACTTACGAGTACAGCAAACTGATTCTGACGAAGTCAATCATTCAGAAATGGAAAGGAAATAATTTAGCAAGGTCTATGATCAATCAACAATGGCTAGTGGACATCCCCAACGTCTATAATCATCCTTTAGCCTGCAAATAAATAGAGAAACATTAAGGGAAATGGAAGGAACGCAAAAAATCAAAGTATACTACTATAGTTCCAAGAATTTGTTCTCATACTACTCTTAGCTTGGTCTTAATTCCATTCATCTGTACTGAGAGTTAGCATTTCTATTTTCTATCATTGTGATTATTGTGAGTTAAGTGATCAGAGGAGAATCACTTGTTAGGTAGGATTTGTGCCAGAAGACAAATCAAGTGTAAAGGTAGCTTGAGCCGGAAATCAAGTGGTGTTGGTAAGATTTGTGCTGGAAGACAAATCAAGTGTAAAGGTAGCTTGAGCCGGAAATCAAGTGATGTTGTAAGAGTTCACACTAAACTAAAAAGTGTGCAGTAAAGTGGTTTGTCAAATCCTAAGTGGGAGCTTAAGTAGAGGACGTAGGTCTTAGCACCAAACATCTTTAAAAACAATGTTTGCTCTTCTTCCCTACTCTTTATATTTAAATTTGTTTAAATTGTTTTTGTTTGAATTAACTTCTGATTTTATTGTAGAATTTTTCAAAAAGCTTTACAGATCTATTCAACCCACCCTTCTAGATCGTTTACATTGTTTGAACTTTTGAGAAATAGAAAGTGTAAATAAACTGTAATCAAATAACAATCAGTAAACAAACCTTGGTTTACAGGTCATCTCCATTATTAAACTTTCATTGATCATCGACACTAAAGACATTTAGTTCATTACAAATATACATCAAGTAATATTTATCTCCTAGGTTGGCTAATCAAAAGATGTGTTTAATTAACCCTTACCAGTTAATAATTCAGATACGATAGTCAATTCAGTTACTTGGTAGCAGTAAGATTAAAGAGAATGATAAACAGAGCAATCTATGTATGACACAAATTTACCCAATTAATTATTTCCATCATAATTATTAATCCTAACGTAGTGATAAATAATCCTAATTTCTACCTAAGTTGGTTGAGAGAATTGAATGTCAATTTTTTCCACCTAGCATTAGATTGAATTCGTTAACAAACCAGATCCCTAGTTGCCAATTGATTCGATCATATAAATAATACAAAGAAATAATTAATATATGAAAATAAATTGAATTAAATGAAAAACAAAGGTCTCACAATGTATTGAGTTCAATAACTTCAACTCCCCTTCAACCAAGAAAAAAACTTAGCCTCTCAAACTCATGGAAGGTTGAGATTAAAAGAGGCAGGGTTGGTGCAGAGAGTGGGACAGAAGATCACGTCTCCAAGCAGACACCAATAAGATAAATCAAAGTGACCATGACGTTGTCCTTCTCACGTAAAAACCAATCTATCAAATAAAAGAACAACGGTCCCTTTAAAATTAAAAAACGACCCTACTAGGAAATTAAAGGTGCTCCCCACATATGAAATCAGCTTCAACTAAAAAGAAAATTAAACACATCTCATAGCCCGGTCAAAAAATTTTTCGGGCGGGCCACAATGGCCCCTCTTCCCTGACCTGCTTTAATATATTTTTAAATATTTATTTTAAAATAATTTGAAAAATTTTAGTTTTATTTTTTAAAATTCATAAATTATAAATTATAGCGTTACCATAATTGTTTATAGTAAAATGTAAGATAAAATTACTTATAAATTATACAAAATATTTATATAAAATAAAATATATAAAATACAAACCAATTTATATTTATTAAAATATATAGCAATGATAATATTGTCATAATTATTCTCTACAAACAAGTTAATTTAATTTTAATTTTGTAATTTTATTATAACAATTAATTATAATGTAAATGTAAAAAGTTATTATCTAAGTACAATAAATTTATTTCAAATATTATTTTACATGTTTAACAAATTATTATATTTTAAATAGGATTTTTAAAATACGTTTATTAAATTTTTGTTTTTATATTATATCTATTATTAAATAATCATAGTATTTTTATTTTATTACACATATTAAAGAAATTAACTAATATGATAATTAATCTTAGCTCATTTAAACTTTTATTTTATTTTTCATATTTAGACAATACATACATTATGCATATACTTATTTATATTAATCTAAAATAAATTAATCACTTTATTAATCCTAATGCATCAATTTCAAAGAATATAAAAGTAATCGAGTTATAAAACAAATAAGTACAATATATTATATTGAAAATAACTATTATTTTATTAAAACTATAATACATTTTGTAAATACTTTTAATATGTTTTATAAATTATTTATTTTATTACTTTCGAAACATTGATGTAAGTGAGGAGTAATTACTTAGTCAAAACCTTGATATAAGTTTTACTTTAAATCCTTCTTGTGTTATAAGCATATCATATTTCATAAAATTTATAAAATTTTCACCTTTTCTTTTAATATATATTATGTCACAACTTTAAATTATAACAACATATAATTATGATATAATAAAGTTATTAATTATCGAATATTAAATTACAAAATATTTTTATCTTTTATTTAAACTACTTAATATTTCATTTGAATAAAACTATGTCATTAAATGAAAGCGTAACATCACTAAATTCTTAATGTTTTAATTAATATTTTAGGTATAATGTCTAATAAGATAAATATTAACACAATTTGTATCAAAAGTCATTAAGTCAAGTTTATATTGAAGGGTGCTATATACATTTGCATATCATTAATCGAAAATACATTTTAAAATTAAAATCTTAAGATGTATTTATTATTATGATTAATTAGGAAATTTAATTCAATTAATTAGAAATTTGTATGAAAAGTCATTAAGTTAATAGTTACAATTAGGAATTTCAATTCAATTAATTACTTAATTTTAATTTACTTAAATAATTTATTAATTATTATAAGAGAGAATTGATAAAACCAAATTCATTAAGTGTAGAAAATTTTGTTGTACACAAATGATTATCTAAATTATTTTAAAAAGATATAATTTACAAAATCAGCAGCTAGATAGATGGAGAGTGGAGATTGAGAGAGCATCATCTAATTGACTAATTGTACTTGTTGGTAAGATTGTCAATAATTTTGGATCTAATCATCGTATGTAAAAACATTATATTTATTAATATAATATTAAAATAAAAAGAACATTTAGTAATGTAATATAAAAAGAACATTTAAAAATACTTCCATCTTCATATATTTGATCAAAATAACCTCCAATTAGTTGATTAATTTCACTATTTCCCTCTGCATTAATACTTATGACTGTAGGAAAATAAAAAAAAACACAATATTATGTAAGATAATATAAAGATAGATAGAATAAATATATTAAAAAGAAAAGAATTTACTAATATCTTCATTATTTAACCAACTTTGAGCACATATAAGAGCTTCCACAGTGTAATAATGAAGTCGACCATGATAAGGAGTAATGACCCGACCACTAATAGTAAATGCAAACTCTGAAGCAACGGTTGATGATGGAATAGCTAACAAGTCCTGTGTAGTGGCTTGCAAGATCAGATAATTATGTGCAAACGTCTTCCACCATAGTCTACGGCAAAATATTTATCTAACTCCATCATATTGTAAGAAATCTCATTCCTTTTCTCTTTCAAAATTTTTGAAAGAGAATCTATCAATAATGGGTCAGAAGAAAAGGTTGAACTTGAAATTGAAGTCTGAGTTGAACTACCTGCATCCCGATCATGAGTTTGTTATATTCTGACTTCATAATCATGAAACAATTGATACCGTCATTGTTTCATGGTATGTAGACGCTCTTGAGCTTCACCACTGTACAATGCATTATAAATATATTCAACCTCGTCCATCTTTTATCTCGGTTCCAACACATATAATACTACAACAATATCTCCAACCTTAGACCAAAAAGAATTAAACTTCTCCATCATCTGCTCTGCCATAGTCTGAATCACTGCGTTGGAGTCAAACGTCCACAATGATAAAACATACTTTATATTGGAAATTGTGCTAAAGATACAGTGCGAAGTTAGATATTTGGTTCTTAAGAATAATTTAGTCCAATTATTGAATAATTTCAACTTCATACAAAGTTCTCTAGCTAAGTCTCATTGATCCTCTAATGGTACACAGGTATATTAAGTATCTCTTTCAGCTAGTCTAATAAATAGTTGAGCATATGGGATTGCCGACTCCAACATTTTAAAGGTTGAGTTCCATCTGGTAGGACAATCCAAAACCATCTTCTTTATGCAAGGAATGCATACAATTTGTGCAACATCTTCAAAAGTTTTAACTCTTTTAAGAGTTGCACTCCAATATAAAACACTATTCCGAATACGCTTTATTGCTTCCTTTATCATCTACAACCCAGCCTTCACAATCAACTTAAGAATATGCACAAAACAACGCATATGAAGTAACTTACCTCCAGCCAATAAGCTCCTAACCCCTATCTTACCCTTTAACTTATCAATCATAACATCATTTGTGCTATAATTATCGACTGTGATGGAGGATACTTTATTGTCGATGTTCAAATTCTTCAAACAGTCTTTCAACATGTTTGCCAATTTTATACTTGTATGTGGTGTTGACACATAAATGAACCTATCATGAAAAAACATACCAACATGAATCATAAATTTATAAAATAATGATAATAATAAAATGAAAATAATATTAAAGAATATAAATTACCTCAAAAATCTATTACATAACTTCCAATTATCATCATACCCAGTCTAAAGTCCCACAATAAAGTGGAGTCTGGGGAGGTCTGATAGTACGTAACATAACTTCCAACCATTATTAATATAATGTGTCATCACCGTCATGTAACCCTTCTTTTAGTTATCGGCTGTCCATATGTTCGTTGTTATAGCAATTCGTCCTTTAACACTCAACAATGCTCTTAATGTTTCTCTCTTCTTATCCTTATAAATTTTCAAAATAACATTCCTCAATGTATTCCAACTTGAAACCTTGAAAGTCGGTTGGAGTAAATTAAGAAATATCCTGAATCTCTTGCTTTCAACCATAGCTAATGGTTGTTCATCTCCAATAACCATATTGGCCATCAAAATTCTTGATATACTATTGTCAAAAGTTGTTACGGTCATTTCATTCTTTCCTTTCATAAGGTTAAAGGTCAAAAATGTTTGACCTCCTAAAACTATCTTCCTTCTAGTACATGATTTCGTATGTCTCTTTAAATGAGACGTTCCACCTTTCGAACCACTTGAATACAACTTATGACAATAAATGCACTATGCTTTTTCAATTTCGTCTATCAATATAGTCTTTTTAAAGTGATTCCAAACTTCACTTTTATATTGACTAACCTGAGTTCTATTTGAACTTTTATCGTCACTTGGTGTCAGAATAGAAGTTTCCACTTCTACCTCTGGTAGTGGATTAGAACTCTCAACTGAAGGAATATGTTCATCCACCTAACAAAAAACATATAAATACTTAAGAAATATGTTCATCCATATGGAATATGTTCATCCATCTAACGAATTATTGGACCCCGATTTTTGAGTGAAAATTTAAATTATGAAAATGAAATTTAAGAAGTGCTTTGTGTAAGTATTGTATAATAGATGACTTAAAATTAAAGGATATTGATAAGAAAAGAAATGATTTGATTTTGATATCTTTGGGGTTTTGAGTGGATTGGTATGGTTTATGAAATTAAGTGGATGAGTTGATTGAAATTAAGTTGAAAATCATAAAATAAAGAGAGAAAGTGTGAGAAGATGAAAAAAAATTGTGAAAAGTTTGACTTTTTGGCCTTTGAGGGTTGACTTTTGATTTAGGCAAAATTTTGATAGAATGATCTACATGAAACTTGTAGATTATGTTGAGAGCTTTCTGTAGCCATAAAATTTGCAATTTTTCGATATCGGGAGTAAAAGTTATGATCAATCAAAGTTCAGGTGTATAGGTTGACTTATGTTATGACTAAAGCTTTGACTGGAAAATTTACCTAGTTAGAGGTTAATTTAGCCTTGGAGTTATTTATGAAAGTTGAAGGATTTGATTTGATCTTTATTTTGATATAAAGTATAGAATTTTTCGGTTAAGGAATATTAAGTTATGATTTTTACAAGTTTCTGTTATGGTTATAGCATGAATATTAGAGGACAAAATCTTTGACTGGAAAATGGACTCCTTTAGGAGTCAAATTGATTTTTGTGTTTTTCATAAAAGTTGTGGGTGACTTTTTGATCTTCGCATCGATATAAAATAAGATATGATTGGATTTTGGAGTTGGAAGATACAAATTTTCAAAGTTGAGGTCTTTGTTTAGGTATTTATTATTTGGGCAGAACTTTTGATTAGAAATTTGATCATTTTAGAGATGGAATTGATTATGGAGTTCGACATGGAAGTTGTAGAGCTTCCTTTAAGCTTTCCATAGAGACCAAGTTTGTTAAATTTGAAGTTCGGGATCAAGAGATATGATTTTTGGAAATATTCAGTTTTATTAAGTGAAAAAAAAAATGAAAATGACGTATCGCCGTCGCTAGGGCGACGCATCGCCCTCGTGAGGGCGAGCTTCCAGCTCGCTGTCGCTAGGGCGACGCATCGCCTTCGCGAGGGCGAGCGAGCCCTCGCCCTGCATGCGCGCGCGCCTATTTCATAACGACGTCGTTTTCTCCTTTCCGCTGCGACGTCGTTTCTTGTTTCGCCTCTTCTGTACGCGATCGTTTCGACTCCGCACGGCGCCGTTTTGGGGCTCCTCCATGCGACGCCGTTTTGATTTCTTTGTTAGCTTCCTCCTTCAATCCGACCTTTGTTCAAACTTTCGCTCATATCTTTTCCGTCCGACATCTGATTGAGTTGATTCTTGAAGCGTTGGATTCCTAAAACAATGAATTTCATTTTTATGGAAAATTTGTGAATTTTTTAGATTAAATTAATCAAAGTGAGTCGGAAAATTTTTCGAACATAGTTCAGTATTTTGAGAAACTCGGGATCTGTAGAGATCCGATTGAGGTGATTCTTAAGGCAAAATAAAATTAAGACATGGGGCTACAAATCATATGAGAAATAAAATGTCAATTTTGCCCCTAAGACCTTCAAATTATAAATGGAAGTTCATATTAGAGTGCAGTTTTTGGATTAGGAATATCTGAGAGTATTTTGAGCATAACTTTTGCTCTAGAAATCGAAATGATGTGATTCTTGTTTTGGATTAAACTAGAAAGATAGAGATACAATTGTTATGAAGACATCAAATGTCAATTTGGGGATTAAGAATGTAAATTTCTGGATGAAAATAACGTGCTGGAAAATGTGTTAAAATACGAACATATCCGAAATGTTTTAAGCATAACTTTTGATGTAGTGCTCCGAATTGGATGATTTTTGTGGCATTATGAAATTAAGACATAGAGGAACATTTCTCTAGAAGGAAGTTTTGACAAATTCCTTCAAATTGATAGTGCGAATCAAACCCGCAAGTAAGCGTGACTTTAAGCTTTGAATGGAGGGGCAATATGGTCATTTGACCTTCATTAATGACATGGCTTTAAAACACATGAGGAGTTGTCGTTTTAAGCAAATGAAAGCCACGAAATGGGCTGGAAAAATCAGAAGAAAGAAGAAGAAAATAAGAAGTGAGAAGATGAGAGAAGAGTCGGCTATGGAGAAGAAGAAGGAGAAGTGATGATTTTCAAATTTTAAAGGGTTCAACCATGCTTTTGAGTTGATTTCAAGGAAAAATAATGGAAAAATGAAGAAATCTTACTTTGGGAATCAAGAAATTCGAATTTGGAGAAGAAAAGAGGTAAGAGAAAAATTTGAGCTTTGAGATTTTGATGAATTTTTGGTTGAGAAACATGGAAAATGACTTGGGTATGTGATTTATGAAGCTAAGTTTGATGTATATGCCTTAGGTTGTGTTTAACTTTGGATGGTAAATTAATTAAGGTTTAGGCTTAATTTTGTGTTAGAGGATTTTGTGAAATTTTGGTGTAGAATTATAGATGAGAATATGGGTTTGTGAAATATGAAATTAATTTTGAAGAAATTGTGATTTATAATATTGAATTTGTGTAAATTGGTTTAGGCCAATTTTGGAATTTGGGGATTTTAGAAATTGGTGATTTAAATATCTTGGAATTAGTATGAATTGATGAATATTGACATCAATTTTAAGGACTAAGTTATTTATGAGGTTGAATTTTTATGAAATTGCTCTAGGGAATGTTAAATTGGAAGGAAGAAAAGAAGAATTGGTCAATTTGGAGCTTGGAACAAGTTTCTGGCAATAATTCGAGGTGGGTAGTACGTTTATTTATTGAATTTTAAGCATAAGCATGTGATTTGAAAAATCAAGAAGAAAAACTTTGAAAAATTATTGTTTATGTAAATGTTTGAAAGATTATGATTTCAAATGATTAAATTCCTTATTTTAGAAATGATTTCAAGAAATTACAAGATTGGAGAAATTCATGATTTTTGAATTATTTGATAAATGTGAAAAATATGCATTATGAATAATTATATGTTTGAGTTATGTTCTAAAGAAATAAATTGCATTCATATTTATGATTTTGATTGATATATGATTAAATTGATGAATTTAGATTGAATGTGGATTGTTATATGATTTCATGCTTGGATATGTGATTGAGATATGAAAATGTGAAAATCAAGATTTTTGAAAAGTGCCTTCGGGCAATCTGAATTTTCTTTCCGCTTATGTGTTATGTGGGTTTGGTCAGGTCCCTCTGTGAGTCAGTGCATTGTCTCCATTTGTTATAGCCTTCACCCGGCTGCCCGCTAGTGGAATGGAGCTCCGATTTCGGACTTCCTTCACGGCTACACTGGACCGCTATGCGAGAAAGTGTAGTACATTCTGTTCACGGCTGCACAGGACCGCTATGCGGGAATATGCAGTACGTTCTGTTTCGGACCGTACCAAACTATTTTGATATGTTACGTGTTTTTGATTTGTTACTTTGCGTTACATTTTTATGTGATGCATTCATGATTTGAAAGTTTGTTTATGGTTTGAGAAAATTTTGAGAAATTATGAAATGTGAAAATTTTGGAATCTGTGAGAAATTTTGAGAAATAAGCAAATGAACTTTTCAATTGTGAAATGTTTTGAAATTGGTTATGATTATTTGGAAAATTGGGAAATTTTAAGAAATGATTTTTGCTTATGGTTCAATTTATAAACTTATTATCCACTGAGCCGTCGAGCTCACCCCCCTTTCATCCCAATCTTCAGGTTTTCGAGCAGGAGATCGGATGAAAGAATGTCAAGACTTATGTCTGTTTTTGTTTATTTTGTGTTTTATGTATTTGGGATTATTGGTATGAGTATATGGCTTGAATTGCCATAATGTGTTGTAAGTGTTTCTTTTGATGTATGAGAGGATGAAATTGTGTATAATTAAGTGAATGTATATGAATGAGGAAATTATGTACGGATGTGGGATCTATAATTGTGAATGAGTTTGAAATCTGTATATGACATGATGTATGATGGTGGAATATATCTTTATGCTTGAATTGAGAGTTATGGAAGTGTTAGGTATAGATTTGCGTTTGCGGATGTTTGGATTCCGGACGGGAGAGTCTGATGATTCTAATATCTGTTTGGCATTATAGAAGTGTATTTTACCCTTTGCAGGTTTGGGTGAGAATAAATGCAGCCGTTATGCTGCCGAATTTTCATTAGGTGATAAGTTGAATAAGAAAAATAAATATGAATTAGATGTTTAAAAGATGGATTTTTAGGATTGGATTGTATACATAAGAAATTATGTTATACTTGAGAAATTAATTGATGATAATTCCCCAAAAAAAGGGAATTTATTTGTATTTGATTGGCATGAGTTTGAATAAAGATGAGTATAAGAAAAAGAAAAGAAAAAGAAAAGAAAAGAAAAAAAATTATACTGGATTTTCATATTGGATTAGTTTTAGGTTTCCAACTGCGATTGTGTTTCTCTGTTCTTTGTTCTCGGATGTCGGATCTGCTTTGTTAAGTTTTTATTCCGTTTCGATTATTTGATTTGCTTCCGCTTTCACTTTATTTTGTTTCCGTATTTCTATGCTTCGCTTTCTGTTTCCGCTTCGTCATTCGTATCCGATTTGATTTCGGCTTATGTTCTGTTCTTTCGTTTTCGTTCTCATTTGTTTTCCGCTTTCATTTTATTCTGTTTCCGTATTTTGTGATTCGATTCCGCTTCGTTTTTCGTTTCGCGTTATCGAATACTTTGATTTTCGATTCGAAATTTCGATGCGAAATTTGAGTTTCTATTCGCTTTCATTTCCTTCGCTTTTCGTTTTCCCGTTGGGATCGGGTCTCAACAGATATGGTATCAGGGCCCAGTATTATGATCATACTTGGGCAATATAGTTATCAAGAATGAAGTTAGTGATTGTTTGTTTGAGTTTAAGAAATTTGATTGATATTAGGAATGTGTTAATGAAAATGAGCTTAGAAATGTTTGATGAATGGGGGATAAAGTGATTTGACTATGTCTTTGGGAGATGAAATATATTGGTCCTTATAGGGTTTCGTTAACAATGGGACAATATGACGTGTGAAAATGTGTTAAGAAATGTTTGATTTGAGGAGATAGTGAGTTTTGATAGAATATTAGCATTTGACACATTGAGAAATATGTGTGATCAAGAAAGAGTGAAAAAGAATGCGTTACTTGGTGATTTTCTTATGTATGAGTTTCGAGGACGAAACTCTTATAAGAGGGAGAGAAATGTTGGACCCCGATTTTTGAGTGAAAATTTAAATTATGAAAATGAAATTTAAGAAGTGCTTTGTGTATGTATATAGATGACTTAAAATTAAAAGATATTGATAAGAAAAGAAATGATTTGATTTTGATATGTTTGGGGTTTTGAGTGGATTGGTATGGTTTATGAAATTAAGTGGATGAGTTGATTGAAATTAAGTTGAAAATCACGAAATAAAGAGAGAAAGTGTGAGAAGATGAAAAAAATTGTGAAAAGTTTGACTTTTTGGCCTTTGAGGGTTGACTTTTGATTTAGGCAAAATTTGATAAAATGATCTACATGAAACTTGTAGATTATGTTGAGAGCTTTCTGTAGCCATAAAATTTGCAATTTTTCGATATCGGGAGTAAAAGTTATGATCAGTCAAAGTTCAGGTGTGTTATAGGTTGACTTATGTTATGACTAAAGCTTTGACTGGAAAATTTACCTAGTTAGAGGTTAATTTAGCCTTGGAGTTATTTATAAAAGTTGAAGGATTTGAATTGATCTTTATTTTGATATAAAGTATAGAATTTTTCGGTTAAGGAATAATAAGTTATGATTTTTACAAGTTTCTGTTATGGTTATAGCATGAATATTAGAGGACAGAATCTTTGACCAGAAAATGGACTCCCTTAGGAGTCAAATTGATTTTTGTGTTTTTCATAAAAGTTGTGGGTGACTTTTTGATCTTCGCATCGATATAAAATAAGACATGATTGGATTTTGGAGTTGGAAGATACAAATTTTCAAAGTTGAGGTCTTTGTTTAGGTATTTATTATTTGGGCAGAACCTTTGATTAGAAATTTGATCATTTTAGAGATGGAATTGATTATGGAGTTCTACATAGAAGTTATAGAGCTTCCTTCAAGCTTTCCATAGAGACCAAGTTTGTTAAATTTGGAGTTCGGAATCAAGAGATATGATTTTTGGAAATATTCAGTTTTATTAAGTGAAAAAAAAATGAAAATAACGTATCGTCGTCGCTAGGGCGACGCATCGCCCTCGTGAGGGCGAGCGTCCAGCTCGTCGTCGCTAGGGCAACGCATCGCCTTCGCGAGGGCAAGCGTCCAGCTCGCCGTTGCGAGGGCGAGCAAGCCCTCGCCATGCATGCGTGCGCGCCTGTTTCACAACGACGCCGTTTTCCCCTTTCCGCTGCGACATCGTTTCTTGTTTCGCCTCTTCAGTACGCGCACGTTTCGACTCTGCACGGCGCCGTTTTGGGACTCCTCCATGCGACGCCGTTTTGATTTCTTTGTTACCTTCCTCCTTCAATCCGACCTTTGTTCAATCTTTCGTTCATATCTTTTCCGTCCGACATCCGATTGAGTTGATTCTTGAAGCGTTGGATTCCTAAGACAATGAATTTCATTTTTATGGAAAATTTGTGAATTTTTTAGATTAAATTAAGGGTGATTAAATTAATCAAAATGAGTCGGGAAATTTTCTAAACATAGTTCAGTATTTTGAGAAATTCGGGATCTGTAGAGATCCGATTGAGGTGATTCTTGAGGAAAAATAATATTAAGACTTGGGGCTACAAATCATATGGAGAAATGAAATGTCAATTTTGCCCCTAATACCTTCAAATTATAAATGGAAGTTCATATTAGAGTGCAGTTTTTGGATTAGGAATATCTGAGAGTATTTTGAGCATAACTTTTTCTCTGGAAATCGAAATGATGTGATTCTTGTTTTGGATTAAACTAGAATGATAGAGCTACAATTGTTATGAAGACATCAAATGTCAATTTGGGGATTAAGAATGTAAATTTCTCGATGGAAATAACGTGCTGGAAAATGTGTTAGAATACGAACATATCCGAAATGTTTTGAGCATAACTTTTGATGTGGTGCTCCGACTTGGATGATTTTTGTGGCATTATGAAATTAAGACATAGAGGAACATTTCTCTAGAAGGAAGTTTTGACAAATTCCTTCAAATTGATAGTGCGAATCAAACCCGCAAGTAAGCATGACTTTAAGCTTTGAATGGAGGGGCAATATGGTCATTTGACCTTCATTAATGTCATGGCTTTAAAACACATGAGGAGTTGTCGTTTTAAGCAAATGAAAGCCACGAAATGGGCTGGAAAAATTAGAAGAAAGAAGAAGAAAATAAGAAGTGAGAAGATGAGAGAAGAGTCGGCTATGGAGAAGAAGAAGGAGAAGTGATGATTTTCAAATTTTTGAAGGGTTCAAGCATGCTTTTGAGTTGATTTCAAGGAAAAATGATGGAAAATGAAGAAAGCTTACTTTGGGAACCAAGAAATTCGAATTTGGAGAAGTAAAGAGGTAAGAGAAAATTTTGAGCTTTTAGATTTTGATGAATTTTTGGTTGAGAAACGTGGAAAAGGACTTGGGTATGTGATTTATGAAGCTAAGTTTGATGTATATGCCTTAGGTTGTGTTTAATTTTGGATGGAAAATTAATTAAGGTTTAGGCTTAATTTTGTGTTAGAGGATTTTGTGAAATTTTGGTGTAGAATTATAGATGAGAATATGGGTTTGTGAAATATGAAATTAATTTTGAAGAAATTGTGATTTATAATATTGAATTTGTGTAAATTGGTTTAGGCCAATTTTGGAATTTGGGGATTTTAGAAATTGGTGATTTAAATATCTTAGAATTAGTATGAATTGATGAATATTGACATCAATTTTAAGGACTAAGTTATTTATGAGGTTGAATTTTTATGAAATTGCTCTAGGGAATGTTAAATTGGAAGGAAGAAAAGAAGAATTGGTCAATTTGGAGCTTGGAACAAGTTTCTCGCAATAATTCGAGGTGGGTAGTACGTTTATTTATTGAATTTTAAGCATAAGCATGTGATTTGAAAAATCAAGAAGAAAACTTTGAAAATTATTGTTTATGTAAATGTTTGAAAGATTATGATTTCAAAGGATTAAATTCCTTATTTTAGAAATGATTTCAAGAAATTACAAGATTGGAGAAATTCATGATTTTTGAATTATTTGATAAATGTGAAAATATGCATTATGAATAATTATATGTTTGAGTTATGTTCTAAAGAAATAAATTGCATTCATATTTATGATTTTGATTGATATATGATTAAATTGATGAATTTGGATTGAATGTGGATTGTTATATGATTTCATGCTTGGATCTGTGATTGAGATATGAAAATGTGAAAATCAAGATTTTTGAAAAGTGCCTTCGGGTAATTTGAATTTCCTTTCCGATTATGTGTTATGTGGGTTTGGTCAGGTTCCTCTGTGAGTCAGCGCACTGTCTCTATTTGTTATAGCCTTCACCCGGCTGCTCGCTAGTGGCATGGGGCTCCGATTTCGGATTTCCTTCACGGCTACACTGGACCGCTATGCGGTAAAGTGTAGTACATTCTGTTCACAACTGCACCGGACCGCTATGCGGGAATGTGCAGTACGTTTTATTTCAGACCGTACCAAACCATTTTGATATGTTACGTATTTTTGATTTGTTACTTTGCGTTACATTTTTATGTGATGCATTCATGATTTGAAAGTTTGTTTATGGTTTGAGAAAATTTTGAGAAATTATGAAATGTGAAAATTTTGGAATCTGTGAGAAATTTTGAGAAATAAGCAAATGAACTTTTCAATTGTGAAATGTTTTGAAATTGGTTATGATTATTTGGAAAATTGGGAAATTTTAAGAAATGATTTTTGCTTATGGTTCAATTTATAAACTTATTATCCACTGAGCCGTCGAGCTCACCCCCCTTTCATCCCAATCTCCAAGTTTTCGAGCAGGAGATCTGATGGAAGAATGTCAAGACTTATGTCTGTTTTCGTTTATTTTGTGTTTTATGTATTTGGGATTATTGGTATGAGTATATGGCTTGAATTGCCATAATGTGTTGTAAGTATTTCTTTTGATGTTTAAGAGGATGAAATTGTGTATAATTAAGTGAATGTATATGAATGAGGAAATTATGTACGGATGTGGGATCTATAATTATGAATGAGTTTGAAATATGTATATGACATGATGTATGATGGTGGAATATATCTTTATGCTTGAATTGAGAGTTATGGAAGTGTTAGGTATAGATTTGCGTTTGCGGATGTTTGGATTCCAGACGGGAGAGTCTGATGATTCTAAGATCTGTTTGGCATTATAGAAGTGTATTTTACCCTTTGCAGGTTTGGGTTAGAATAAATGCAGCCATTATGCTGCCTAATTTTCGTTAGGTGATAAGTTGAAAAAGAAAAATAAATAAGAATTAGATGTTTAAAAGATGGATTTTTAGGATTGGATTGTATACATAAGAAATTCTGTTATACTTGAGAAATTAATTGAGGATGATTCCCAAAAAAAGGGATTTTATTTGTATTTGATTGGCATGAGTTTGAATAAAGATGAGTATAAGAAAAGGAAAAGAAAAAGAAAAGAAAAGAAAAAAATTTATACCGGATTTTCGTATTGGATTAGTTTTAGGTTTCTAACGCGATTGTGTTTCTCTGTTCTTTGTTCTCGGATGTCGGATCCGCTTTGTTAAGTTTTTGTTCCGTTTCGATTATTCGATTTGCTTCCGCTTTCACTTTATTTTTTTTCCGTATTTCTGTGCTTCGCTTTCTATTTCCTCTTCGTCATTCGTATCCGATTTGATTTCGGCTTATGTTCTGTTCTTTCGTTTTCGTTCTCGTTTGTTTTCCGCTTTCATTTTATTCTGTTTCCGTATTTTGTGATTCGATTCCGCTTTGTTTTTTGTTTCGCGTTATCGAATACTTTGATTTTCGATTCGAAATTTCGATGCGAAATTTTTGTTTCCATTCGCTTTCATTTCCTTCGCTTTTTGTTTTCCCGTTGGGATCGGGTCTCAACACGAATAGTCCATAGTCATACATGGATTTGAAAAAAAATATTAATACAAGTGGTGAAACCAAGTTATGAAGTGTAGAGAAAGTGAGCAAAATATCAAAATATAACAAATTCTAATATGTCAAATTGTTAATAGCAGTAGTTCTTTGCTTTAGGCTAGGAGTTCTCACAACCCATTTGAAGTTTTAAATAGTCAATGTTTTTAGTTTTCTAATAACAGCCACATGTATAGCAAAAAGGATAGAGGAGTGACATATACAATTTAAACTTTAAAAAATTTCTTTGTTATCAATATTCACTCAAAATTGAAGCATTGGAAAACTTTGTGATAAAAAATGCATTACATATAACTGTATTTAGTTGCGGTTGTAAATTATTAGATTTGAGCATAACTTTATCCATACATTATTTACAAAGTAAAAAAAGGAAGCCTAGCCTAATCATTCTTGGCATTTTAAATTGTTTAAATCCTACTGGTATAGCTAGCCATTCCTTAAATTGGAAAAACAAAGCTAAAAGAGCAAGCTAACTAAGTCATTAATAAATCACCTACCATTGCCATTAGCTAACAATTAAGCATAGGTAAGTTTACTTGGAGTTGCACTTTGCTTCCACGACTATTGAAAGACTCGATGACATTTGCTTGTTCATTCTTTCACGCACACTATTTCCATCAGACACCCTTAATCAAAACCAAAAATTTCCTAACAACTTCTCCTACATACATCCTTTTAATGTCTTCCTATACACAGTCTCTCTGTATCACTACCAACACTTGTGACAAGATAGTTTCATTTAAACAATTCATGTGCGAAAACCTACTCCTCTTAATGGAAATGTCGTTGTTCTTTACAATAACAGGTTTCACAACAACTTATCTTCTCTAGTGAATATAGTTTTATCAATGCTTGTAAAACCTATAATCAATATTAATAGGTGTCATTTGTTTGAAGATACAATATATTATCCAATTGTTTACAGTAATAGGTAGAAACATGGATCAGCTTCTTAATTTCTGTTTTGGGTCAGTTTTATATCAAAAATTGAAAACATACACAAACTCTTAATTCAACATAACTACAAAGAAATACTGTAACATCCCGTTACCGATGTGATGGGCATATTGGTAATTCGGATGGGGAAGGATTGAGTGCATTCATAAATTGAAATTGCACATGCATTTTGCCTCTATCTTTATCGATAAATGATTATTGTTGCACAAGCATATGTATGTACATACATGTATGACATATTCCCGGCATGATTGTGTAAATTGGAAATTCTGAGATTTTTGTATAGATTGTGTTTGAATATTGAATTGGAGTGAAAAATTGAGGTTTAGGGGTTTGAAAATTGAAATTGGAGAGTAGGATCATGTATTTCATATTTTTGAGGATTTATAAGAATTCTTTTGGAATTTTTAGAGTTATGAGTCCGGACAGGAAAAATGACCTAAAGGCTGATTAATTGGATTCCGGTATCGAAATTGATTGACAATTGGCACGAGATAATTAGAGTTACGATTTTAGGATTTAATATTTATAGCCATTGCAAAAATTTGGGAGAAATTAGAATAAGAATTAGATTTTTAGACCCTAAGGATTGGACATGTGGCAATTGAATTGCCAAACATGCCCTTAGTTTAAAATCCCTTGTTTAAAACCCTTCTCATTCAAATTTGCTTCCACGACTCTCTCTCCTTTTGATAGAAAACTTGGACTTCTTTTGGCTTTTCTTCTTCTCCTCCTTCGTGGATTCCCTTGCTTGCTCTTTCCTTCCAATTTTTCTTGTTAAATTACTCTTATCTTCATCTCTAACCTAACCCTAAGTTTTGTGTTGGAGAAGAAAAATGTTTGATGTTTTTATGGGTGATTGCCGTGGGTATGCTTAGCTTGAGGGTTGGAGAATCTAGAGTGAATTTTTGAAGGTTTGAAGGATTAATCAAGTAAGTTCTTACTCCTTTATGCTTTAGCTAGTTTGATTGAATCATTGAGTTGAGTTATTGATTGTTGAAAAATATATATATGAGTTTCGGATGATAGGGATTTGAGAATGTTCTCGATTTTGATTTGGGTATTTGAGGGATAATTGGTTTTAGATGGAATTGAGGTTAGAGATGAGTTGTGTTTAGTGTTTTGAGTTGTTTTGGGAGTGTTTTGAACTGAGATGGATGGATTGGAAGTTGACAGATCTGAGAAATCTGGGTTTCGGACGCTTTCTGGGTTTGCACGTCGCGACGTGTGATGAACACGCCACGGCAAGCAAATTCCCTCCCACACGCCGCGACGAGCAGAAGCGGGCGCGCCACGGCGAGCAGATTTCTTCTACACGTCGCGACGGGCGAAGGCGCACACCGCGGCGAGCAGAATCGGGGGGCGCCGCGATGCGTGGCAACACATGCGCCCCGACGAAGGGGAGGGGTCTCGCCGCGGCGAGCGATCTTGCGCCGCGGCGAGGACGCCCATTTTCTGAAGATGAAATGGATTGTTTTAATGGATAATTTTTTAGGTTTAATTCCAAATGAATTGGTTCTAGAGTGATTAAATTTAGAGAAAAAGATTTGTTTCGGAAAGATTCGGGAATAGGATCGGGAATGTCATAAGCATGTATAGTACATAATTCATTCACTGCACGTGCATTATTGATTATTGTAACTGTGCAATTAGTAATGGTTGTGTATTCTGATTGTTTTAGAAGCTCAAGTGGAGCGTCGATCTTCCGACGTAGGTGAGACTTCCCGGCAGTAGCTCGGAAGTTCAGAGGTGAGTAACCTAGTTGGTTCCTCAACCTTTATGTGTTTAATATTATGCACTTATGCCATGTGGAGTTAAGGAAGGATTATATGTGTTTGCTTTTGATTGATTTCGGACCACAGGTGTCAGAAATATTGGAAATTTGATATCGAAGTGCTATTTATGTGAAATTGTGAAATTAATTACTGTTAATGTGAATTGAGGCATGTGCATTCCATGCATAAAAGTATGATCAGATAATGACAGTTGTGACCGGAGCAGCCAACGTATTTCAGAGCTTTAAGCTCAACGCATCAGGGCCTCGAGCCCAACGAAATTTTTAGAGCCACAGGCTCAACGTATCAGGGCTTCAAGTCCACCGTAATCAGGCGCACGGTCACAACAACGTAATAAAATGGAAAGTGTCACATGTGCATTATATATGTGAATGATAAATTGTGAACCGTATGAAAGGCGAAATGCCTTATATTGTGAAATGATGATGCATGTGGTATTTCGAATATGTTATTGTGTGGTATTATGTGAAATTTTGTGAACTGTTTGTTTATGCATGAGTTGGGTGGACCATCGATGATGGTTTCTCGCTGAATTCGCAAACTCACCCAACATTGCAAATATATTTTTCAGGACAGTAATTGTAGACTCCTAGCTCCAGTTAGCGAGAGAGTTGGCTAGAGAAGTATGGCTCACAGGTCGGTCAGCTGGGATGGTTTTTGGGGATGACTTAGTTAGTTGTGTATCAGTTTCCTTTTTGGAATATTGTACTTAGACTTTGGAAAACTGATAGACTTGTACTGTCATGGTTATTAAGAAATGAAATGAGAAAAGTATTTTGGTTTTAAAATTTAGCGATCTTGATATTACAGTTTTATTATATTGATGCCATATGGATTATAGAAATGATCGTTCGTAGTGCACCCTCATCGTGGGTTATGTATCGGAATGACCTACGGGAGTCCCGGTGCGTACCCTACGGTAAGGGGGCGCTACAAACACAGCCCAATACTAGAGCTATTCTGGAGCTGTGAACTCAATACTAACGTCAGGTTAATAGAAACAAAAGATAAAAATGCTAACGTAGTAGGAAAGATGGTTTGATTAATATCTACGACATTTCATCAAACACATTACAAACATTATCCCATAGTCCCAATATTAACATACAAAGTTCTCAAATTAGCCACATCACATCTTAAGACAACCAAAACAATCAAAACAGTGCATATTAGAATGAGAGATTACCTTTGATGTTGCCATGACAGATGATTATATGAAGAAGAAGATCGAAGGAACAACTGAACAAAGTGAAATGAAGAAGAAGAACAGAGAAGTGAGTGAGTTGTTAAAGACGAGGTGAGTTCTCAGGGATGAAAGGAGATGAAGGCAGGCAGGAGGCTGATAGGATGGGAAAGAGCTAGCATGTGATGGTGAGAGGGAGGGAGCCTGACAGCAGGCAGGCAATTGGGTGTTAAGCAGTGATTTAAAAGTCGGACCGATGAATCGGTGAACCGGAGTATGAAACGGTCCGGTTTAGCCCTTATTTTTTGTGAGTGATTGACCCTTTTATGTTACGATCGGACCGATAAAAACCGCTGAACCGGTTAAAGAATGAACCGACCGGTTCATTTAAAAAAGATTTTTCATTTAAAATTAAAAACCAAAAGATTTAAAAGTTAAACTTAAAACATAAGGAGACAAAACGCCGCCCCCGTCACTGTTCACCGCCTCTGCACTGTTCACTTCACTCTTCAACAACAGGTTTTTTTCCTCTCTTTCAAATCTCTCTCTCTATCTCTCTTAATAAGTTTGTTGCTTCTTTTGAGAATTTGCAGGTTCTGTAGCTTTTCGTCCTTTTCTGTGTGGAAGTCTTGGCCTCTTTGGTATGTTTCTATCTTTTAGTGCTGGAAGTTGTGTTCTCAAGGCATGTGATTAGAGAGAAAAAACATAAAATATTGGGAAGGAAAAAAGCAAAGTTAGACGATGACCTTGGAATCCCTTTTTCTTTATCCTTTTCTTGAATAAACAAATGATTAGCTAGGTATACATTCATCTTTTGTAGCTACTGGAAAGCTTCTCCTTTGGTGTGTTGTGCGTTGTAAAAACTAAAAAAATATTCTAAATTTTTTAAATATTTTTAATAACAAGATATTTTTATGTTATATTATACTTTACATTAGCATCACCTTTTTAAGTTAAACTATTGCAAACTATGTTGGATTTAAATAATTAATTAATAACCTTTAGTATATTTTTAATCAAAAGAAAATTTTAGAGCATTTTTTTATTTTTAGTTTTTGTTTAAAAGTGTTTATTTGAGTTTTGATTTTTGATTTTAGTTTAGTTTCTTTATGTTTTCAAAATTATGAAAACTATAAAATTGATTTTGTTTTTCATAATCTAATTTACTTTGTAATATAATATTAAAGATTAGATATATTATTTCCAAGTGTAATTTTGTCTAATATTGTTTATTATGAAATTAGGTGATAAAGAAATTGCTTAACAACCAAATTTGAAATCTGTTGAAGATGTTTATATTGGCAATGATGAAGGAGCATTTGATTTTGACTTGAACAAATATTATGATTATTGATCTTTTTAATTTTTTAATAAAATATGACTAGTCAATTTTGTTATCTTATTTTATATTATGTTGGTGAACTTTAAAAAAATTGTATGTTTTTGAAGTTTGAAGGTTTAAGACTTTAAGTTAGATATATAATTAAAAATTATCTTATATATATAATATATAAAATAAAATTTATATATTTATTAGTCACCGATTCGATCACGGTTCAATTCCGGTTGAACCATTAACCCTTAAATCAGTTGTTTTTCAAAGTTCAGTCACCGGTCCGATTCTTAAAACATTAGTGTTAAGTGCAGAGTGGGTGTGTGCATAACAAGCGACGTGCCATTCATTTAATCAGAGGCAAAACAACGTTGATTTTGCTTGCAGAAAATGACGTCGTTTTACTATCAAAACAAAACGATGCCATTTTGTTTGTGGCCCAATGGGAGGGCATGGCTCGGCCTAGCCCAGCACCACTTTGGCCCACGAACCGTGATTGATGGGTTGTGGCCTAGTCCGGAACACCACGGGCAATATCCAGCCGATCCATAGGCCGATTTGACTGGACTAAACCCATTGACTACGGGTTGAGTTGGGTATATTTTGACATGCCTACTTACTCTTTAAAAAAATACAATTCCTTTTTTGAATAAAACATAATTAAAAGACCCTAACTAAACTCTCTCCCTCTCGGTTAAAACCAAGACTTAGTACTAACAGAAGAAAATGCCCTACCTATCTGTGATGTGCATACTGGACTTGAACAAGGAAAATGACAGTTCTTTTTTTAATTAAAGATGTGCCAAAAATTAAAAATTAAAAGAAACAAAAATAAATCAACGAAGACGGAGATTAGACATGGGATGCCTCCCAAGAGCGCGTTGTTTAACGTCGAATGCTTGACGGGATCAAAATGCAACTTCAGTCTTAATATGTTGGTAGGACTAACTCAATTTTAGCTGCGGTCTTGATGTGCTAGTAGAACCAACTCAATTTCCTCCAAGAGCTCTACTTATAGATTCTCAAAATAAGGTTTCAAACGGTGCCCATTAAACTTGAACACCTTGAAAGTATCCAAACTTTAAATCTCCACTGTATCATGAGGGAAAAACTTAGTAATAACAAATGGATCAATCTATCGAGATTGTAGTTTTCTAGTAAATGGTTTTAGCTTAGAATGATAAAGGAGGACCTTTTGACCTACTAAAAATTCTTTACGTGAAAGCATTTTATCATGAAAGGCTTTAGTCTTTTCCATATAAATCGTAGTGCTATTATATGCATTACTACGGATCTCTACTAATTCCTGGAGTTCTAATTTTTTATTTTCACTGGCCTCTATTAAGCTCGAATTACACTTTTAAACAACCAAATAAGCCTCATGTTCTAATTCTACCTATAGATGATAAGATTTGCCATAAAGTAACATGTATGGAGACATACCAATTGGTGTTTTGAAGGTTGTTTGGTATGTCTATAGCACATCTTCCAAACGCAAACTCCAATCTTTCAGACTTGGATTAATAACTTTTTCTAGTATGAACTTAATCTCCCTATTGAACACCTCAGCTTCTCTACTTGTCTGTGGCTGATATGCTGTAGAAACCTAGTGTGTGACACCATATTTCTTCATCAAAGCCTTAAAAATCTTGTTACAAAAATGGGTCTCTCGATCACTAATAATAGCTCGAGGTACTCCGGACTTGACAACAATGTTAGACTTGACAATATCTATAACAGTTTTAGCATCGTCAGACAAAGTAGTTTTGGCTTTAACCCACTTCGAAACGTAATCTACAGCAAGCAAAATATAATTCTTACCAAAGGAAGAGGAAAAAGGACCCATAAAGTATATTTTCCAGACATCAAAAATCTCACATACCAGAATGCTAGTAAGTGGCAACTGATCTCTCAATCATAAGCTTCTTGTTCTTTGACAATGATCACAAGACTTGCAAAACATGTAAGAATCATAAAATAACTTAGGCCAAAATAGTTCACATTCAAGAATTTTATGAGTTGTCCTTCACGGGCCATAGTGCCCTCTATATGCATAGGAATGACAAAAATATAGAATAGAAGGAATTTCATCATCAGGTATATATCTTCTAATAACTTGATTAGAACAAAATTTCAACAAATGAGGTTGATCCCAAACATAATTTTTAGCTTCCCTTTTATTTTATCCCTTTCAAAACTTGACAAATTATCAGGAAAAGACTTAGTAACTAGAAAATTCACAATGTCAGTATAACAAAGAGTTACTTCTTGTATGGAGAACAAATTCTCATTAGAAAATCATCTTGGAGTGTGTCTAGGCTAACTTGGAATTGATTCTACTGAGATGATCAGTCACTAAGTTCTTTGCTCCCTTCTTGTCACGAATTTCAATGTTGAACTCTTACAAGAGCAAAATCTAATGAATCAGTCATGGTTTCGCTTCCTTCTTTGACAGTAGAAACTTTAATGTTGCATGATCAGAATAAACAGCCACATGAGTGTCTAGCAAATATGATATGAACTTCTCTAGCCCAAAAACAACAACCAAAAACTCCTTTTCTGTGGTGGAGTAGTTTTTTTGGGCATAATTAAGGGTCATTGAAGCATAATAAATCACATGTGATGCCTTGTCTACTCTTTGCCTTAAAATAATCCCAATAGCGTCGTCACTTGCATTACACATCATCTCAAATGGAAGACTCTAATCTGGTGGTTGAATTATTGGGGCTAAAATTAGCTTATGTTTAAGCTCATCAAATGGTCTTTTACAGTCCTCATCAAAACAGAAATCCATATCTTTTTACAATAACTTGCATAAGGGTTGAACAATATTTGAAAAATCCTGAATAAATAGTCAATAGAAACTTGCATGTCCAAGAAAGGAACGCACTTCCTGTACATTAACGAGGTAAGGAAGAGATTTTATAACATCTATCTTAGCTCTATCTACTTTTATTCCCTTAGCTGATACTACTTGGCCCTGAATTATACCTTGATTAACCATAAAGTGACGTTCTCATAATTTAAAACCAAATTGGTTTCAATGCATCTTTTAAACATTTTTTCAAGGTTAACGAAACAAATCTCAATGGACTCACAATAGACTGTGAACTCATCCATGAAAACCTCTATATTATCTCCTTTGTAGTCAGAAAAATACTTACTATGCATCGTTAGAATGTGGCTGGTGCATTACACGCCCCAAATGACATTCTTTGATAAGCAAAGGTACCAAATGAGCATGTAAGGCGGTCTTTTCTTGATCTTCCAGAGTAACTATTATCTAATGATAACCTGAATATCCATCTAGACAACAGTAATGAGTTTTTCTTGCTAGTCTCTTAAGCATTTGGTTAATGAAAGGAAGTGGAAAATGATCTTTTCTAGTAACAGAGTTCAACTTCCTACAATCTATGCATACTCTCTACCCGTTTTGAACTTGAGTGGGAACTAACTGACCTTCAGCATTTTCAATGATAGTTACACCAGTTTTCTTAGGAACGACCTAAACTAGATTTACCCAGTTACTCTCTGAGATGAGATATATAATTCCAGCATCGAGAAGCTTAAAAATCTCCTTCTTGACCACCACCATCATAGGTGGATTAAGCCTTCGTTGGGGATACCGTGACACCTTAGCACCATCTTCTCACAAGTTTCTATATATGTAAATAGAGGGACTAATACCCTTTAAATCAGCCACCGTCTATCCCAGGGCTTCTTTGTGATTTTTTAGCACATCAATTAATTGTTCTTCTTGCAGATTGATTAGTGAATTGGAAATAATAACAGGAAAGGTTTCTTGCTCACCTAAGAACACATGCTTCAAGTGACTTGGCAAGGCTTTAAGCTCCAATTTTGGTGGCTGAATTAAAGAGGGTAGTAGCTTAATTCCATTCTTTTGCAATTCCACATATGAGATACGATCATAATTTGTTTCCCTTTTGTCCAAAATATGGACAATAGCATCCAAAGCAAAAGGAACAATATAGTTATTATTGAATTGCTTCCACTAGAACTCATCAATGCTCAAAACGAAATCAACTTCATTTACACTTTGCATATAAAACATGTCCTGCACAAAAGTATCCATTAAACTAATCGAACCAACTAACTGATCAACATTAGGAAATTTCATGAAATCATAAATATTGAATTTTATCAGATCACCATCAAATTCCATATTCAAAGAACCATCGAACACATCAATCTTAGTTCTAGAAGTTTTCAAAAATGGTCTCCCTAGAAGAATTGGTGTGGAAGAAGATGAATTATCATTACCCATCCTTAAAACATAAAAGTCAACAAAGAACACCATTGTATCAACGTGGAGTAGAACATCCTCTAAGACACCTATGGGTGAGCAATTGCCCTGTTAGCAAGTTGAATTACCACACCCATTTTCTTTAAAGACCCCATATTCAAAGACTCATAATCTGACAAAGGCATAACATTAATCGATGTACCTAAGTCCAATAATGCTTGTTCAAATTTAAAATAACTAATTCTATAAGGAATATACCTATATCTTGACATTTCAGTGGAAATTTCCTCTAGAGCATAGAAAATATATTTTCTCATAAGAACACTTTCTCATGATCCCTTAACTTACATTTTAAGGTGCATAATTCCTTAAGAAATTTTGTGAACGAGGTATTTGTTTAACAACATCAAGTAAAGAAATATTTACCTGCACCTTGTAAAAAGTCTCTAGAATCTCCTTATCTTGTTCCTCCTTCTTAGACTTAGCATATCGGCTTGGAAAAGGTGGTGGCATACAAATTTTTGGCTGGATAGCATGCAAACCTGCCCCTTCCTTTTCTTTTTGCTAGACTGAAACATTTGTCTCCATTTCTTCTTCAATTTCCCTCTTAGATACATCTAATATGATTCTTTTAATTCTTTCCCACTCTAAAATGTAATGGCATAAGTGTAGCATCCCACTCTCGCAAGACCCGAACCCGATATCGATGGTGATACCCGAGCCCGTGCCTCACAAGGGTGGTATGCTAGAGCAGTCAAAATAGTTCAAATACACCAAAAGCCATTTTTCTTTTTGCAAACAGACGAGTGCGCAGATATCAGTAAATAATTTGAGCCCGCTTTAATACCAAATCATTTTCGATCATAAAACAATTCCAGTCATAAATCAATTCATACACACATTATCCATAGTCAAATTAGGCCCAATACAATATCAGTACTAAGCTGCGGAATTTGCAGAGTTACAAATTTACAATAATACCGAATGACTCTAATGCAGATGTGAAACTGATCCCGACCTCAACTCTAACTCTTTTGCAGTAATCATACTCCCATTTGTCTAACGGGGTACTCGTCAATTCCTAAAAAATAATTGCAATGTTGGGTGAGTTTGCGAACTCAGTGAGAAACCATCATCGATGGTTCACCCAACTCATGCATTACGCGAATAGCGTACAGAATATCACGGTAGCACAATCAAAATATCATTTAGCAATTTACAAATCTTCATAATAGCATATTCAGAAAAATCACAAGGCAGTCTCACAGAAATATAGGCATTTAACCCTTTTTCCAAAACATAGTACAATCAGATGCAGACATAACATTTTTCCATTTTTTCCATTTCAAATTCTGTGTTGTGACTGAGCGCCTGCACTGTCCCAATCTGGGCACGTTGATCAATGAGCATATAGCTCTGAACTGTCCCTTTCGGGCTCATTAAACAGTAAACACGTCGTAGGGGTAGGAGAGCCCTCTGGGTATGCACTACTTCCCACGTGTCAGTAGGGATAGGAGAGCCTTCCGGGTATGCACTAATCCCTTTCGATCTCATTACACAGTAATCGCGTCTTAGGAAGTAGGAGAGCCCTCTGGGTATGCACTACTTTTCATGCGTCTTAGGAATAGGAGAGCCCCCTGGGTATGCACTATTCCCTTTTCCAGTAGTCGACCTTGTAGCTCTCAGTGGCAGCTCTAGTCACAACCGTTATTAGTCAATCAATTATGGAATTTACTTATCATAGGCCATCAGAACCAATTTATCGGAATAGTCATATCATTCCCAATTTCACACTACCATACATTCGCAATTTCTCCCATGGAAGCATACACAAACAATCACATGCAATCAGATCCCATTTTATCAAAAACATTCATATTCTTCTAAGTCTCACATTCCCATACATTCACAAACAGTTCATACTATCAATGTCAAGGCACGTTTCACACAAAAAATTTACATTTACGATCATCATTTCCCACAACATTCAAAACACAGGACAGTTAACAATCAGAGATTGAGGAACCAACTAGGTTACTCATCTATACTTCCGAGCTACAGCCTGGAAGTCCCAGCAATATCTGTGGAATATCGGTCCATCGGAGCCTCTATAACAGTCAAATAATTTCCATTACAAAATGCACAGTCAAAACAATTTGATGATGCACATGCCGTAAATAAAAGATGTACGATGCCTATTCATGACTTTCCCGGTGCTATTTCCCATTTTCCACTTTCTTTTGTCACATCTAGCCTTTTACTCAATTGCTCAATAATAACTCACTTCCAATTCAATAACATGTTATAGAACTCCATCAATTTCATTTCTAATATTCAGTCAATTTATCAAGTCATACTCGCTAGGGTATTACCTCAAAATCAATATCACCATTCTCTAGATCGAATTCATCATTTACGCTCAGTTCTTAAAATTCCCAGTAGCAATGAATTTATTTTCAAGGTCTCACATTATACTCCAATTGCTAAGAAACAATCTCTAGGCGTAATACAATCACATCCTTAAATTTCTTTCACTGATTGAGATTTCAAAAACTTGAATTCAAACTCTCACTCTTTTCCTCAATTGTAGACCTCTTTCTCTAGATCATAACGAATCAAACATCATCTCAATTGGAGGTCTACACCATTAGTTATGCCTCAAAAACCAAATTAACTCAAATCAGAAACTTATCCCTCGCCGCGACCTCAAACTATTCGTCGCGGCGTCTGCAGGCGCTCGCCGAGACGTGTAATGACGCTCGTCGCGGCGAACGTTTTCCTTGGGGCTCGCCGCGACGCATGGGAGAGGACTCGTCGCGGCGTGGAAAACTCGAGCTCACCGCGGCGTCCAACGTTTTAGAGCTCGTCGCGACGTCTTCAATCCCGCTCGCCGTGACGAATTAAATGTTGATTCGCCGCGGCGAGGCTTTGCGCACGTCGCGACGTGCGAGTCGCAGGTCGTCTTCTCCGACCAGTTTTTCGCCATTCTCTCTCTAAATTAAGTAATAACTTAACTAAAACTACCACAATCTTTCACAAATAACCCCATATATGCAATCAACCATAGAAACACATTAAAACCATTTTACTTACCAATCAAGCTCAAATCTTCAACTCTTCTGAAAATCCTCTAAACCTTTAACACCAACGGTTTCCTCCCAGAACCACACCAAAGATCATCTTCCTTAGGATTTAGGCTTGGCTTTACACAAGGAAAAGAAGCTATCACGCATCAAACCAAAGATCAAGCAACAACCAAGAAGGAGGAAAGAACGAAGATCAATCGTTGGAGGAAGGAGGAAAAATCGGAGAGGGAGAAGAAAATGCCCTAGGATAGAGGAGGTACCTTTTTATAACCAAATTCAAAGTCTAAGGCATTTATAGGTTAATCACTCAAGCCTCTTATCCTTTTTCCTCGCAAAACATTTAAATCTCTTTCACTTTTCACTTTCATTTCCAGCCTAATTCATTTCCAAATTTCAATGGCTCGTCACATAATTTCTAGAATCATATATCTAAATTTTCCATTGCCATTTACCAGTTATCTCAGTGTTTATACAATCAATCGATCCGTTACTCGGAGAATTTTTCCAGAAAATTCCGAAGAGTCACTATCAATTGACAATTACTCCAAAACATTTTCAATTCAATATTCAAACTCAATTATTCCAAAATTTTCAATAAATTATAATCAAATCTAATTATCTCATAATTTCACAATTCATATCAATATCAAAATTAAAAGCCGGGAAAAATGTCATGAATGCATGTACCTATATGTGCATGTGCAAAAGACCCATTCCTATAAAATTAGAGGCCAAATGAATGCTCAGTCAATAATATGCGGTAAAAAATCCTAACCCGTCTCAATTTACCAATATAACCTTCCCATCGATGACGGGATGTTACAATAAGAGCTTTGCTTAGGATTTACTTCAGTTTGGGAGGGAAATTTTCCAGAATTTTATGCTTCCAACTTGTTAATTGTAATAGCTTTCTGACTCAATTGGTTCACAAGGTTCTAAATACTAAACTGTGTATTCAGAATACTAGCTTGAGTATCAACTTGAAATTTATCAATTTCATACTGAAATTTTAAAGTACTGTTAGCAAGGGATTTAACTATATTTTCCAAGGAAGCATTCCCTTTCGAATTGGGCATCGTTTATTACTGTTGTCAAGCTGCATAAGGTTGCTTAAATTGTTGAAAATTCGAACATGGTTATTGCCCTTGTGAACCTCCATAATGCAAATTTGGATGATCACACCACCCTGGATTGTATGAGTTCAAAAATGGATCATATTTACGTTAAGGTTGTCCACGAAAACTAGTAGCTGCATCTTTATCTTCTTGCAAAGTAGAACACATATCTGTGGGTTGACTCACCATTGAGCATATCCCACAAGTTCTTGCTTCTTCTTCTTTTGTTACTTCAATTTGCCTCGCCAAAGAAGTCTGGTCATCAAGATGTTGCTATAAAGAAGTAACACTAACCTCATTAACATGCTTGGAGCTATGATTAGTACAAATCCAAATTGTTGAGAATTTGAAGTCATGCTAGCAATTAATTCACAAGCAATTGTTGGTGTTTTATTAACTAAAGCTCCTCCACTAGCAGCTTCAATCATGCTTCTGTCAGTAGGTAGAAGCCCTCGTAAAAATATTGAATCAACAGCTAGTCACTTATTTGATGATGAGGGCAACTAGCACAGAGGTTCTTGAAGCTCTTCCAATACTCATGTAAAGACTCTCCATTATGCTGCCAAATACCACAAATCTCCATCCTGATGTTGGTAGCCCTTGAAGTTGGAAAATAATTTTCTAAAAATAGTTTCTTCATATTAGTCCATATTTTCACAGTTCTAGAAAGCAGGTAGTACAACTAGTCTTGAGCATCATCCTTTAAAGAATATGGAAAATGCCTTAATTTTATCTGCTCTTTAGTAACGGTTGTAGGCTTCATTCCTATGCACAACGCATCAAATTTCTTCAAGTGTTTATAGGGGTCTTCACTTGGTGTACCTTGAAAGACAGGCAACAAATGAATTAGCCCCAACCTGAGTTTGAAAGTGTTATTGTCACCCAAATTTGGGAAAGTGATGTAGTGGGGCTGTTGATCTTCAGCTGGGGCAATCGGCTCTTACAAGGTACGATTGGCAACCATATCGTGCTCTTTTACTCTACTCTCAATTTCTGGCACTTGGAATTTTTGTTTAGCCTTTTTCCTAATATTTTTAGCAGTCTTCTCTATCTCGGGATCAAATTGTAAATCCTTTAAATTTGCAGATTGTGTCACATACATAAACTATGATGGCTCCCTGAAAACAGCAACAAAATTTGATGAAGTTGTCGTCGTAGGCTTCTAAATTAAAATCTATTCCCTACAAAATAAATATAGTACAGAGGAGAAGGATCGTTCCCACGAGGAGCCTAATAGTTAAATGTTTGAAAACAAATATAAAAAAATAGATGCATTGTTTGAACTTTTGAGAAGTAGAAAGTGTAAATAAACTATAATCAAATAATAATCAGTAAACAATCCTTGGTTTACAGGTCATTTCCATTATTGAACAGTCATTGATCATTGACTCTAAAGATATTTAGTTCATTATGGATATCAAGTAATATTTATCTCCTAGGTTGGCTAATCATAACATGTGTTTAATTACCCTTACCAGTTAATAATTCAGATATGATCGTGAATTCAATTACTTGGTAGCAATAAGATTAAAGTGAATGATAAACAGAGCAATCAATATACAACACAAATTTACACAATTAATTATTTCCTTTAGAATTATCAATCCTGGCATAGTGATAGATAATCCTAATTGCTACCTATGTTGGTTAAGAGAATTGAACGTCAATTTTCTCCACCTAGCATTAGATTGGATTCGTTAATAAACCAGTTGCGCACCCTAGTTGCCAATTAATTCAATCATATAAATAATACAGAGAAATAATTAATATCTGAAAATAAATTGAATTAAATGAAAAACAAAGGTCTCACGATGTATTGAGTTCAATAACTTCAACTCCCCCTTAACCAAGAAAAGGACTTAGCCTCTCAAACTCATGGAGGCACACGTCAACTAATTAGGCTTGTGATGTCAGGCATCTTCCCCGTTATCATGAAAAATAAAGATATATATAGGCTATAGAGTATCCTATTCCTAAAAGAAGTCTTATAACTTGATTAAGGTAATTCCCTAAAAATAGAGTTTTTTTTTCTATATTCCTTTAAATGCTCCCAAAATAAGCCTTTCCATCAGGTCTCCATGTCTGCTTCATTTTGCCATCTGCTACCAACTAACTTCCTCCATTAAGCATGCATACGCCTAGTCAGCAACAACAATTCAGCTAGCTTACACCTGTTCCCTTATCTGTCCATTTCACAACTTTTTGTTTCAAAATCAGCACCAAGAATGCTCAGGACTTCTTAATAACAAAAAGATGAGTAATTCCATTAGGTTGAACTCAATTGCAGTGCATAAAAAGGGAATTAGAAATCAAAATAATAAGAATTAATCATCCTATCATTTTCTGTCTTGAATCCTTTGAAAAAAAAAAGGCAATGAATACAATCTAGCTAGTGTCACAATGTGTGTCCTTCGTAGAGTTGTTTATTTAACAAGTACACTCTAAGGCACAACTGTATTTTCAACCGTGTTCTTCACATTTTTGTCAAAAATCTCAAAACACAAAAATTTCAGATTTCTTCCTAATATTTTCGTAGAATTATGAATCATCTTAATTAGTGTTCAGATGAGAAAGCTATGCTTAATTTAAGAAGTATTATCTAAATAAGATCATAAATTAGTTAATTATTCTTAATTTTATTTTATATATAATTAATAATAGTGGATTTATTTTAACAAATCAATCTAATTTTATAATATCCAATTTAGACATTATTACTTAAATTGAGCACAACTTTCTTATTTAAACTCCAATTGAGATGATTCAAGATGCAATAGAAATCTTAGAAAGTTTTCTAAAATTTTGTGACTTTAATTTTTTTAATAAGGTGAAGAACATGGCCTATGATGCTAGTCCCAATGCGTGTATTTCATAGAGCTTTTTATTTAACTAACACACTCTAAGGCATGATCGTGTTCTTAATAGTGTTCTTCTCATTTTTTCAAAAGAATTAAAATACAAAATTTTATAACTTTTCTTAAAGTTTTCATAGAATCTTACATTATCTTAATAGAAGTTTGATAAAAAGTTATACCTAATTTAAGAAATATTATCTAAATTGGATATTAGATTAGCTATACCTAATTTAACTTTTATACAATTAATAATATTTTAATTTAACAAATTAGTCCAACATATTGTCTCATCTAAATGTGTAGGTGAGAAAATGGAGAAAAGGAAGATAACTTGTTATAAATTATTTGACATATTTATTCTTGGTTCAGCCGGATTCTGGTTGGACTGGATGTTGCCGTTATACTCCATATGATCAACTGCTTCCAGTGTCAACTTCAACGTCGAAACACCTGCAAAACAAGAAAGGCACGTCGGGGGTTGTGTCCCGATTAGTCCCTCCGACGCTTAAGTCAGGTTTTTTGGTGAAGGAGAGTCCGCTGTAATCAGAGAGAATTAGGGTTGTAATCGCATACCTTTGTCAGGGTAAAATCGCACTTATATATGAAGCAAAGAACTAGGTTTAGATCTTTTACGTGTTTGCATGGGAGACTCTCTCCTGCTAATGGGTCGGAGAAATCGTTACTTGGGCCTGGACTTGATTTAATTATAAGGCTGATCTTTGGCGAATGGACCGATCGGCCCATGCATCATTGGTATTGGGTTTGGGCCCAGTATGACCGACCCAACCATAAGTCCCCCTACTCCTCGAGTCTGAGCGAAGAGAAGGGTCGGAGGAGTAAGCAGAGTTTTGATATCTCGTACATGGGACGACTCGTAACTGGGACGATCGATCAGATTATAAGATGTAGCTTTTTGACGGACGGTCGTTGTGACTCAAGAGGTAGTCGATCGGTCGGGTGTTATCGTTGTGGCTAGTGCAAGCGGGGACGGCTCAGAATCGATCTTGATCGATCGGGTTGTGACAGGTAGAGCTCGATCGGCCGTATTGGGGTTGGTCGGTTGAGTCTCTTCATCCGATCGGCATGGGCATTTACTGCATGTTGGTCTGCACTCAAGTAGGTCGGGGGATTATCATTAACGAGCGCATGGTGCGGTACGGGAAGCATTTATTTTCTGGCGGCGTGTGTCGTCTGACGACTTTCCAGAATCTGAAACGATTTGTCCTTGTAACCGTTGTGCAGCTGTCATTGATGTCCTTTCAACTGTCGCGCCGCTCCATTTTTAAAATTAAACCCTAATCTCCCTTGGCTCGGATTCTTCCATGTGTCTAAGCTCGTTCGAATTTTTCCGCGTGTTGCGCTCTGGTTGGGTTGCCCGTTGAACCGATCCTTATAAATGTTCAGGATTGATGCGTTGTAAGTTTTCTTCACGCTTGTTATATTCTCGCTTTCATTATATTCTTGTTTACTATTTCTTGATCTCAGTTCCCAGAAATTTCCTTCATCCGCCGTCTGGTTTTCCTTCCCAAATCACTAAATAGGTACGTCCTTCTTCCTCGTCTGATTCTCTAAAGTTTCTTATTCGCAAGTTCTCTTCGGGGTAAGTATGTCGACTGCTAGCGCTAGAAGTTTGTGGAAGGCGTCAAGAGATATCGACGAGGAGAGAAAAGATGGGTTGGTTGTGGAGGCGCCGCCAAGGAGGTATCAACAATGACCGCCAAGGAGCCGAATCGGTCTATACTGTGTTTAATATCCCAACGCCTTGGGGACCCCTACCGGCTTTGAGGAATGAGCGTATCCATAGCAACTTAAGTGGGTACATCGTCGTTTCTGACCGTTTTTTCACGGTGGGTGGTATGAGGCTTCCTTACGCCCCGATCGTGGATGAGGTGTGCGTAATCTACCAGTTAATGCCCAGCCAAATTCCACCGAACAGCTGGATATTTATGAATGGTCCGCGCCTTTGCCACCACCGGTTAACTGCTTCCCATCGATCGACGTCATGCGCCACTTCATGAGGTTGAGTCAGAGCCCGATCTCCGGAGCTGGGATCCGCCTTCGCAGCATCGAGACGCCAAGATCGATCGGCCGAACGAGCTTCAAGATCTCGCTTGGCGGACAAAGTATTTTTTGGAAGCCCCGGTCCTCCTCCGAGTCTCGCCATGGAGATACCCTTTAGACGAGCAAAGGAATGACATGTCGGGCGAACCCTTAGTAGGGAGGAATGGGGGTAGTGAATCGATCAAAGCGCCGGCAGATACGACTTCGCTCGGCCGTCGAGTATTATTTCGGGGCCTCGGCAGATTCTTTTCTCGCCGACCCTCCGCCGAGGATCGCGGTTAGAGAGGAAGCAGCTCACTGGTTGATCCCATGTAGTTTAGTTATTTACCATGTCCTTTGATTATTGCATTTCTCTAACTTATGTTTGTTGCCGTGCAGCCATGGTGAGAGTAGAGGATTTTGACGAGCCTGCCGCTCCCTCTAAGCCCAAGAGGCAGGCCCCGAAGAAGAAGCAGGGGAAGGAGACTGGTGAAGGCTCTGCTCCGTTGGTGGATGTTGGTCGCTCCACTGTATCGCTGGTCCCTGCTAGGTCGGCGCTGCCACCGGTCGTGCCAGTTAGTGCTGCACGACCAGTTGTAGAAGAGGACGAGGAGGGGGAGGTAGATCCTCCTCTTACCAGGAGGAGACTGGTCCGACTCCGTGACCTCCCATCCGATCAGCCGTGTCGCTGGGAAGGAGAAGGAGAAGGAAGGGACAGAAAGGTCAGTGATCGACTCCGAGCAAGGGGAGTTCTGTGATCAAACCGCCCATGACCTCTTCGATTGAGAGTTGGACGGTCCCGCTACATTGTTGAGCGGCTTACTCCCTCATGGACGAGGAGAAATTGGACAGAAGGGCAATCGGAGATAGGGTCTCGCTTCTTCGAGCTGCATCTGAAGCTCGGTGATGTCCTTCGCTACGTGCAGCCCTGGAGGCTCGATCAGAGGTTCAAAACCTTCACGAAAGCGGATGAGGGCTTTGAAGGAGGAGCTTATCGAGGTGAAAGAAGGAGGACCTTCTTCAGGCCAAGAATTTCTCTTTAGAGGAGGAGAAGAAGGTTCTGTGGAGGAGGCAATGAAAGTTTTAACAGCCCGAGTCGATTCGGGGGAGGAGGAGAGGATTAGGGCGGTTAAGGAGAAGGTTGAGCTGGTCAAGGTGTGCTCGGTCTTGGAGGGGAAGGTGGAGCTGGAGAGGAAGCTCAAAGAGAAATTCCTCCAAGACTGTCATGCGGCGGTGGCCGACATGCGCAACACCGAGATGCTGTTGACGAAGTTGGGGAGCTCAGTTAAAGAGCAGAGGATCGAGGCGATCAAGCGGTGGAAGAGGAGAAATCTCAAGGCGGAATGCCTGGAACTCGCCTGCGACGCGACCCTTTTGGCCTTGAGGAAGAGCTATGAGGCTCACATTCCTGATGGGTCGGAGCGGCCTTCATTTGAAGAGTATGCCGAGTCGTTGCTTCCGGCCCTCGGCCTTTCGTTGGAGCAAATGAAGGAGAAGGCCGTCGGGGAGCGAGTTGTCATTCCGGACGAGGAGTTGGATCTCATCTCGGAGGAAGAAGAAGAAGAAGAAGAAGAGGGGGATGTTTCCCTACTGCCAACTCCTCGTGACCCAACCGCTAGCCCTTCCGTTTCTCCCGTCGATTCTGCTGCGGACCCCTCATCCATGGACCCGATTGTTGGTTCTTCTTCTCCTCCTCCCGAGGCGCTGGAGTGATTGCTTCTTCTTGTGAAGCTCATCCGGTCGGGCTTGTGACCGGAGCTTTTGGTTTCATTGTCGCTCCCTTTGTTAGGCTCATCCGGTCGAGCTTGTGACCGGAATTTTTCGAAATGAATCGAGAGTGTACTTGGTTAATTCTTCTGTTTTTTACCACTTCCGTTTTTTACAAGCGTACTTGCTTTGTTTCGAACGGGCAAGTTAGGACGGGCGATAATGGGGCCGTACGATTCTAGGTTTTGTCTTAGGATCCTGGGCGAGTGTGTTCCAAGGCTCTTTGCCTTAGTGATCCGATCGCTCGTAGTCGTTCTTCACGTCAGATTCATCGTAGAAAGTAGCCAGCTCATGGATCCAAACGGCACTGAGATCGGTCAGTGGTCGAGGCTGAGCTGTGGTCCCAAGGATCTTGCCTTGGCGACCGATCAACCGTAGTCGATCTAGTCAGGATCAACCGTAGTCGATCTATGGAGATACCGAGCGATGGTCCCTAGGATCTTGTCTTGGCGATCGATCGACCGTAGTCGATCTATGGAGGTACCGAGCGATGGTCCCAAGGATCTTGTCTTGGCGACCGATCGACCGTAGTCGATCTATGGAGATACCAAGCGACGGTCCCAAGGATCTTGTCTTGGCGACCGATCGACCGTAGTCGATCTATGGAGATGCCGAGCGATGGTCCCAAGGATCTTGTCTTGGCGACCGATCGACCGTAGTCGATCTATAGAGATGCCGAGCGACGGTCCCAAGGATCTTGTCTTGGCGACCGATCGACCGTAGTCGATCTATGGAGATGCCGAGCGATGGTCCCAAGGATCTTATCTTGGCGACCGATTGACCGTAGTCGATCTATGGAGATGACGAGCGACGGTCCCAAGGATCTTGTCTTGGCGACCGATCGACCATAGTCGATCTATGGAGATGCCGAGCGACGGTCCCAAGGATCTTGTCTTGGCGACCGATCGACCGTAGTCGATCTATGGAGATGCCGAGCGATGGTCCCAAGGATCTTGTCTTGGCGACCGATCGACCGTAGTCAATCTATGGAGGTACCGAGCGATGGTCCCAAGGATCTTGTCTTGGCGACCGATCGACCGTAGTCGATCTATGGAGATGCCGAGCGACGGTCCCAAGGATCTTGTCTTGGCGACCGATCGATCGTGGTCGATCTATGGAGATGCCGAGCGATGGTCCCAAGGATCTTGTCTTGGCGACCGATCGACCGTGGTCGATCTATGGAGATACCGAGCGGTGGTTGATTGGGTCTTCTACTTTCTACCGCATATGGTGTAATTCTTTATTGCCAAGAAATTTGAACCTCTTTATTGATGATAATGAGGCGTGGGCCGTTAAAAAACCTGCCTGGCAGGGACAGGAAAAAGGTACCCACAAGTGTACAAAAACATTATTGAACAGATATTAATCAAAATAAAACTTATCTATTGGTAGAAAGCCTTCAGGTTTTGGGAGTTCCATGGCCTTGGTAGAATTTTTCCTTTCACGTCGCGTAGGATATAAGCACCATGCCCGACTTGCTTTATCACTCGATAGGGTCCTTCCCACGTCTGACCGAGCTTTTCAGGGTGCTTCCCAGCCGCCTCGGCTTTGCGTAAGACGTAACCACCTATCTTTATGCTTCTCGGCTTGACCCTTCTGTTGTAGAATTTGGTCGCCTTTTGCCTGATAGCTTCTGAGCGAGCGGCTGCCCTTTCTCTATCCTCACTGAGGAGAACGAGCTCTGCTCTGCGGGCTTCATCATTCCGCTCTTCTTCATAGCCCGACACCCTCTGATTGTGTAATGCCGCTTCATCGACTAGAGCTTACTCAAGGTCATTCGAACAGTGTTTCTGTGGCTCCGCTCGTGTGTTTCAGATGCCCACAACACTTCGTCTAATTCTTCCACCCATGTCTTCCGGCCATCCAAGCGCTTCTTGAGAGCACTCATTATCTTTTTGTTGGTGTTCTCCGCAAGTCCATTGCTTTGGGGGTGAGCTACCGAAGTTAGCTGTAATTTGATTTTTAGTCGGTCGCAGAAATTTCTTAATTTGTCATTATCGAATTGCCGACCGTTATCCGTAACCAAAATCATTGGCATCCCGAAGCGACATAGTATATTTTTCTTTACGAAACTTTCTACCTTCTCCTCGGTGATTGTAGTGACCGACTCCGCTTCTACCCATTTAGTGAAATATTCCACTGCCACCATTAAGAACTTCTTCTGTCCGGGACTGAGAGGGAAAGGCCCCAGTATATCCATTCCCCATTGAGCAAAAGGGATAGGATGACTCACGATTTGCATCCTCTCAGTCGGCTGATGAGAAAGGTTGTTATTTCTCTGGCAGGCCTCACATCGGTCGACCTTCTCCTGGCAGTCTTTTCTCATTGTCGGCCAAGAAGTACTTCGTCGATCGATCATTGTGCCAACATTCGCCTCCTACATGATTTCCACACATCCTTCGTGGACCTCGCCATTGCTGGTTGGCTTCTTCTTTGTTCAACATCGAGCAAATGCCGTCAGAAGACCGCTTATAAAGAGTACCATTAACGATCGTACTCGGCCGCCTTTATTCTTAGTTTCTTGGCTTCGTCGCCTTCCGTTGTTTTCCTTCTAAAAGGTATCGCTGAATCGACTCCATCCAATCCGACCGATTGGTACTTATGTTGTGAACTTCCTCGACTTTCTGAATGCTAGGTCGGCCCAGTCGTCCGACTAGGACATTGTTTATTGCATCACGGTCGGAAGCCATTTTGGAGAGCGCATCTGCTTTGGCGTTTTGAGCTCGTTCTACCTTCACGATCAAGTCTTGTCAAATTTTTCAACTCATGCTTCACCACTCTGTGTACCTGATCATGTTGTTCCCCTTGGCCTCATACTGCCTGGTGACCTGGCCGACTACTACTTGGCTATCACTATACACCTTTAGATGCTTTATTTCCATTTCCCTAGCCAACTGGAGGCTGGCTAGCAGGGCCTCATATTCTGCTTCGTTATTGGAAGCCTTGAATTGGAGCCGAAGGGCATATTCCACCTTTTCTTCGTTGTGCGGGCTGACCAAAGACTACTCCCCGCCCGCGATCCTCAAAGATTGGACGACCGTCAACAAACAAGTTCGTGCGGAACCGTCGTCCTTCGAGCTGGGTTGGCTCATCTCAGCGATAAAATCTGCCAACACCTGCACTTTGATGGTTGTGCAGGGTATGTATTGTATGTCGAACTCCCCCAGCTCTACCGCCCACTTTATTAGTTGACCTGATGTTTCGGGCTTTTGAAGGCACTGCCTGAGGGGTTGATCAGTCCATACCTCAATGGTATGACTTTGGAAGTAAGGCCTCAGCTTCCTGGCTGTCATTATCAAAGAGAGGGCTAGCTTCTCTATGGGCGTATATTGCGTTTCTGGCGCGGTCAACACTTTGCTGACATAGTAGATGGGATGCTACTCGCTTCCTTCCGATCGGATAAGTACCGCGCTGATCGACCCCTCCGTAATCACCAAGTATAAAATCAGGTTCTCCCCCACCGGCTTTGCGAATAAGCTGCTAGACAAATATTGTTTTAAATGTTGAAAGCTTTCGCACTCCTCCGCCATTGAACTGGGTCATGTTCGCTTTCCTCAGACTTTGAAAATGGGAGGCACTTGTCTCTAGCTCGAAATGAACACCGCCAAATAAACTATCCGACCGGTCAATATCCGAACATCTTTCAAGCATGCGGCGAAGGCATCCGTATGATGGCCTCAATCTTCTCTGGATTAGCTTCGATTCTCGCCGAGTGATCATAAACCCTGTGAATTTTCCGGACGCCACCCGAAAACACATTTTCCAAGTTCACTTCATCTGAAATTTTCTCGTGGTTTGGAAAACCTCCTTGAGATCTTCTACATGCTCCATGGCCGCCTTACTTTTGACCACCATATCATCTACGACGCCCAATCGACCGCCCATCTGCTTCTTAAAGACTTCCATAACGAGTCGTTGATAGGTTGCCCCGATTCTTCAAGCCAAAAGGCATCACTTGGTAGCAGATGTGCCTCGATCGGTTATGAACGTTAGCCTTCTCTTCGCCTTCCGCACTCATTTTAACTGATGATAGCCCGAGAAAGCATCCAAGAAGTCGAGCGCTTCGCCCCGAGGTGGAGTCTACTAACCGGTCGATCTTAGGCAGGGAAACCGTCCTTGGACATGCTTTGTTTAGATCAATGAAGTCTATGCACATTCTCCACTTCCCATTCTTCTTTTCACCAAGACTACATTGGCGAGCCATTCGGTATTTGACCTCCTGATGAACCCGCTTCAAGCAACTTCTCCACTTCTTTCTCTATCACCCTTGTCGCTCCTCGCTGTGCCATCGCTTCTTTTTGTCCGATCGGCTTCAGAGTCATGTGAATACCTAGGAGTGCAATGCGATCGACCGAGAGATTCCTGCATGTCGCTCGCACCCGTGTGAAAACCGACCTATTTTCCACCAAACAATCAGGATCTCTTTAACCAGTGTTCTTCAAGCTCAAACCTAGGTTTGTGAATTTAGAGGGTCGGCTTCGCCCAGCGACCGCTGCGTTTCTTCTCATGGATTCATCCTACCCGCCTTTTCATCGCTCACATCATGGAGCTCGTCGTAACTACCGCCTGCCTAAAGTTTTAGTCTTCGCTAGGTAACACTCTCCGCGATTCTCTGTTGACCCCTGATAATACCGACTCCGTGAGGCGTCGAGAATTTCATAGCCTGGTAGTAGGTGGAGACGATCGATCTGAGGGCATTTTGAGTAGCCCGCCCGATTATTGCATTGTATGCCCCTTGAAACTTTACAACTAGGAACTCAACGTCCTTTTCTATATGGCACGGCTTCTGTCCAAACTTCACTTTCAAATTCACCCGGCTAACGGTAGGCCGAGGCCGGTTACTCCTTTGATGGGGCCGTCAGAGGTAGCAATCGATCCTCGGGTACCTTCATCGCTTGAAGGCCTCGTAATACAAGCAGTCGACCGAGCCGCTCAGATCAATCATTACTCGCTTCACCTCGTAGCCGCCCATGTTCAGTTCACAACGAGGCGCCATCATGAGGATAACTTACGCCATCAAGGTCGACTCGTCGAACGATATCGCTCCATCATTCTCCTTGGCTTTTGATGCACGAGTCTCGCTGAATTGCTTGGCGATCTTTTCTCCCTTTAGTGGTGGACCCTCCCGCTGCATTTCCACCGAATATCATGTTAATGACTCAAATTGGTCGGTCATCTTGTTGCCTGTATTTCCATCGTTTCTTTCCTCGACGCCTCTTTCTTCTCGCCGATTTTCGTGTTCGCATTCGACCTCCCTCCATCATTCCTCGTTATTTCGCCTCCAGGCGATCGCGCTTATCATTCGACCGACCGCCTGCGTTGATTATCCCGGTCGACATTTTGTTCGTATTTTACGAATTGGCCTAGCCTTCCCCTTTGTATGAAGAATTCAATTTCTTTTTTCAACTGCCAGCAATCTTCAATATCATGACCGACCTCTTTGTGAAAACGACAATACAAATTGGGGTTTCTATCCTTGTATGGGGTCTTCATTTTTTCGGGTTCTCGGATAGTTTCTCCATCCGCTCTTATGGCCGTCAATACTTCTGCATATCGCCTGTTGAGCGGGGTGAACTCCTGTTGATATCCCTGTCGGTCGGTCGGCCTTCTCCAGTTCGACTGGCCTTTTTGTCGTTTGTGCGAATTACCCAACCGGTCGTTTGGCGACCGATCATCCATCCGACGCCTCATATTTTTCAGTACTTCTTCTAGCTAAATGTACCTATCCGCCCTGTTTCTTATTTCTTGAACGGATCGGGGTTGATCGAGGGCTAATGATTTCTTGAACTCCTCATCCCTTGTATTGCTCATGAGAGCGGCCAACATGGACAAGCAAGTGAGGTCGGGAACCTCGACCGCTTCGTTGTTAAACCTAGTGATGAACTCCCGCAGACTTTCATTCTTTCCTTGGGTAAGTTGCATCACCTCCAAAGCCGTCTTCTGTGGCCGCTTACTAGTGGCGAATTGGTTCAGGAATAACAATCTGAAATCTTCGAAACATGTGATACAGCTCGGGGGCAAGCTGTTGAACCATCACCGAGCTCCCTCTTGGAAGGCCGTACAGAAAGCCTTGCATTGGATAGCGTCTGAAACACAGTGTAGATTCATCATGGACTGGAAGTGCTGCAGGTAGTCCAGGGGGTCGGTCTTCCCAGTGTATTTCTTGGGGGTCGATATCTTTGTCCCGGGTGCCGGGAGGCTATCCAAGATTTCCGGAGTGAAGGGAGAGCTGTACTGTGCCGTCGGGCGATCTGGACGGAAGCTCATAGCAGCGTTGATCCGATCGCCCACGAGTTTTTCTAGGTTCTCAGTTGGGCGATGATCGGTCATCATGCTAGGTTGTCGGGCGGCTTGCCATGCAGACGGTTGTTGTTGCGCCTGTTGAGACTGCAAGATCTGGCGAATCAACAGATCACCGCTTCTCGATCTTTTGGGTCGGGGAGTCATAGCGAAATAGGTTCCGCACCCGATCGGTGTTGGAGGTTTTGGTGTGTATTGGGTGCAATGTTATCCTCTAAAGCAACACTCTGTTCTTCCTGTTCCAAGGTCTGAGATTGTTGTTGATCGTGAGGATTAGAGGATTCCGTGTGAAAAATATACGTGCAAAGTAGCAGAGTCACCGGTAGCCGCAAACCTAGACGTTGCATCGCCAGAATCATGACAATGGCCACATCAGGTTCATCGCACCGACCGATCCGAGTAGTTTCGACGCGTGGTGCAAGTCGGGCCCACGGCGCCAATTGGTTCGGCCGGATTCGGCCGGATCGATGTTGCCGTTATATCTATATGATCAATCGCTTCAAAGGTCAACTTCAACGTCAAACACTGCAAAACAAGAAAGGCACGTCGGATGTCAGGTCCCGATTAGCCCCGACGCCAAGTCGTTTTTGGTGAAGGAGAGTCCGTCATGAATCGAGAGAATTAGGGTTGTAATCGCATACCTTTGTTGTGGTAAAATCGCACTTATATACGTAAGAAGAACTAGGTTTAGATCTTTTACGTGTTTGCGTTGGAGACTCTCTCCGCTAATGGGCCTGATAAATCGTTACTTGAGCTCTGACTTGATTTAATCATAAGGTTGATCTTTCGACAAATGGACCGATCGCCCATTTAATCATTGAGATGAGTTTGGTCAGTATTTAACCAATTCAACCAATTCTTATTTTATTAATTACTATTTTTCACTACTCTACCCATTTTACTTGTTTAGTATGCATACTAAAATTCCTAGATTACCATCTAATTCATAAACTCAATTATATTATTCTTTATTATTATTTTGGTCTTAATTAACTGCCGGTGACTATGGATGACCACCAACAAATAATTTCTTTTCTTTTGAGATTCTGTTTTTGGTCGTCAAGTTGCCATGCATTTGGAACATAGAGAAAGTGCACTTCACGTCCGGATTGACATGGAAATTACTTCCATCACTTTCTGTCCGCAAGCTTGAGGTCGACGTCCTATAAGATACAAGGTAGCACAACTTACTAACAATCTTATTATTTCTATTTTTTTAAAACATTTAGTAAAAAATGTTTGTTTAAATTTTTGTTATAGTTTCTTCAAATTTCAAAAATTATGAAATCGTAATTTTAATAATTTAATTTACTATTAACTAAATATATATTATTTAATTATTTTGATATATTAATTTTAATATGAAATATGAATAATTTAATTTTCATAATAAATTTATTTAATTTTCAATTAAATTTAATAATTATTAATAAATATAATTAAATTTAAAATATCTTCAATATATATATTTTAAATAAAATTTAGTTTGAAGATTAAAACATATTAAAAATATTAATTTATAAATAAAGTTAAATTTTAAATTATTTATTTTAATATAATATAATAAAAATAATTATTTATTTGTTAATAAATATTATATAAGATATTAAAATAAATTAATTGAATTAAAATAATTTATTTTGAATTTTGTCTTAAAATATAGATATATTAACATTAACAACTAAATAAAATTTTGTTTTTATTAAAAAGAAAATTTGAAAATCGAAAACAAAATTAAAATTAAAATTTACAACATAAAAAATAAAAGTAGAATCATACTACCATATACTAATACTTAGTCGTTGCTAACAAGAAATTGAGAACTATCAGTTACTTTAATTTACAGGCCTTCTTTGATTGCCTATAAAACATGAGGGTAGATAAACAACAAGAAAATTACATGAATCGACCTAGAGATACACATTTTCAAGTGATAAGTGAATTTTATATATGTAATAAATAATTCTTATTTATACATAATATGTGCGGGCGTGCAGTCCAAATTAATAATCTTGGATAGGAATTATTTATAAACTATATGAATACAGAGACTCACTGGGTCGACCACAATTGAGCAAGAGCATAAACCAGTTCATAAAATAGGAAGTCTTCGTACCGTAGATGTCTAGACTCCAGACTCCTTTTAGCTTAAAAAAAATATTTTTAATAAATCTCAGGGAGGGAACAGGTGAGTTGATAAGGAGCTTTTCTAACTTAAATGAGGTCGCGAGTTCAAATCCTTCTCGTACATGTCACTGTTTAAAACTTGAGATCAGAATTTTGTCTCCCGCAAAAGACTTACCCGACTTTAGCGATGATTAGTCTAAGTATGGATGATTTAAAGGTACTTTTTTATAATTAAGACCCTCCTAAAATACCTTGTAGACAATAAAAAAATATTTCCAATATATTGTAGCTCAATCAGAAATTAGAAGGAAACAGTAGAATTTGGTTACAGACGTTCATTCGGAAAAGAATTAAACAGAAGTGGTGGTGAAATGTGAGACAAGATCTTCTGTCCAGTATTACTCTGTCTTATTCTGTCCAATGAAATCTCAACCATTTATTTTGTAGGACCCACACGTAATTTACGCGGAACCCATATAAATAAATGACTGAGATTTATTAAACAGAATAGGACACTATAATATTAGACAGAAAATTTAAACTCTTGAAATGTGTGTACAGAAGTCTCAGATTCGTAGTCCAAGTTTGATTAACCCATGAAAGGATGAAACAAGTTCTAGTACGAAACAGCAAGGAAACAACACTTGATTACACATTGCTAACAATATCTTGGGACTAGATGAATAAAAACTAGAAAAAGAAAAAGCATCAAAACCTTGGATATGCCAAAGTCTTTTGAGGGAAGTTGGCAAAATAGATTGACTCCCAAATGCTTTTAACAGTGACAGACACTTACTTAGGAACTCTGTTCGCTTTTGTTGACGTCAAACTGTCAGCCTTTTTCAGACAATCTTCAATGCCCGTCCGCGCACCAAAGCTTTTTTTTTTCGCATTTTAATCTTATTCAGTTAATTTTAACAATTAATTTAAGTAAAATTTATATAAATATGTCAACAAAATTTAATTAAAAAAACTTTAATCTGTTACTGGCAACTGCTAAACTCTCTAAGCATTTGGGCCATCAATTGCCATGGTAATGATGCATCACATAGGCCTCAACTTCAAGACTTCCTCGTTCCCTTTTATGGGTGCTAATTGCTATCTTTGTAAAGTAAATGATAAAAGTGAACATGTCATGTCCTATACATTTATCTTTATTTATATGTTCGCCTCTGTCAACTTTTGCTGCTTTTCTTCGTCGTTTGTGATACCTTCAAATCTTTTGAACGGATGTGTCGATCCTGCGATGAAAATGAGAAAACGTTAATTACCACCAAATAATCATAAACTAGTTAAAAAAAGAAATAATTTTCTTAAGTTAAAATATGGCACGAGGCTGGAGCGAAGCTTGAAGATGTACTATGTAAGTATGTATGGAATACCTTCTTTTATGTAGCTCATTCAACAAAGTTGAGCATTACTAAATTCACCGTCTAGTATTTATATGAAACTTAGATGCGCCCTATAAACCAGGAGGGTGACAAAAAGCGCTATTTAGTTCTGACACCATGCCGCCTTAGTAGGAGACCGTTCCATTCACATCAAAAGACAACTTGTCCATGCTAATCTTAATGCTCTCTTCTCCATTATTACAACTGCAGACATACATGCTCACCGTAAGATTCCATGTCTCCTCCTCAAATTCATTGATGTACGATAATACAAGGGGATTTTTCTATTAAAATCAGAATTCATTTTTGAGGATTCTACTTATGACAAATACAAGATAATGCTTTAGAGCTTCCACTATTAACATATTTTAATTGGGTCATAAACGCTTATCATTACCTTAAAAAGATTTCCTATCTTAATATATGAAAAATATAATTACTGTATAATAATAATAACAACAATAATAATAACAATAATAGTAAATTATGCTAATTAATTATGGCAAGTATCTAGTATTCTTTAACCCCAAAGTGTTACGGAAGCTACAATTGGCATTTGCAACCATACATCATACCAAGTAAAACCACCAAATCAGGTATTCGATCTAAGTAGACTAACCCCTAATAATAAGGAGATGAAAACAAAAGAAAGAAAACTAGTAGTAGAACAAGAACTGAAACATCATAGTAAACGTAAAGTAATTATTAATGATCGATTTCGGGAATATAGGCCCAAGTGTCGTCTTTTGGTTCTAACCAATAGAGAAGCAGTTTTTAGGTATGTGGTCCCCAGGAGTTTAGGGCAAAGGCTTTTTTAGGAGTTTGACCTGGTCTGAATAGGAAGCATGGCATGGCAGGGGTGCACGACTCGTTTTACGCGGAGTTGGACTTGGTTCGCATTATCAACGTAACTCCCTCTCCCTCGTTATTATTCTATGTTGCCTTTTATCAAATTTAAGTACATTTCATGTCTGACATTTCTGTCTTTTTTTTTTTTTTAAGAGATCGTAATGTATCACGCTATTGTGAATTTTGTGATAATGGCAAAAAGAATAATGGTTGAGTAAGTATAATAAATATGTGCTTTTTAGAATGCTACATTGGTTCTGCATTTAGACACAACAAAGGAAAGGAAATGAAATATATAGGAAAATGAGGAAAAAAAAAGCAGAATCCATTACATAGAGGGAGGAAGACACTAAAAATTAGAACCAATGCCAAATTTAGGTGCCTTTGTTAAGACACTAAAAAGGGAAGTCATATCATCACCACTATTTCTTTCTTGCCTCCAACTGTTGGGTCTGTTAGTAGTTTCAGGAGGCAAATGCGGGATCTGAAAGAATCCAGTGGTTGAATCCCACGCAACTCAGAAGTGGGGGAAAAACAAAAGAGAAGAAAATAAGGAAAAGAGAAAGAGAAAATGCCACTCATTGGCACCATTCCTCTCTTTTGCTTTTCCCATCAATCTAAATCTAACACAACGCCTCCTCAACTGTCTCTGAATTCTCTGCCAACTTCCCAATTTCTCTAATGTAAACAAATACAAAGATTACTCCGAATATATCCTCAGAAAACAAGACATCTACTGAGACTGATTGATTCCCTGAGGTTCCCCCTTTTCTGGGTTTGGTTAAAAAATGTTTTCTTCTTATCCTCAAACTGACAAAGGAACAAAAATGAGACAGAGAGGTAGAGAAAGATGAGAACTTCAATGTTTGGAGGGAAATAGAAGATGCAAGAGTGACAACAAGGTGGTTGTGTGAGACAGGGGAGATAGTGTCACTTCGTTTGTGCTTGTTTTGTTTCCTTTCTTTTCTTTTCTTTTTTGGTCTTATGTAGGAAGACAGAAGAAGGGAAATGAGCAAGGAGCTCAAAGGCATTGTTAAGGCCTGGGAAGCAACAATAAAGAAGTCACACGCTTCAACGAAGAAAAGAGCGCATACCATCTTTGGTACCATGATGTCAGCTGCGGTCGCTCATGCAGATGACGATGAAATGTCCTCCTCTCAGGCTTTAAGCTATGCGGAGAAAATCCTCCCTAATGGCGATTTCTACACAGGCCATTGGTTGGATGGCTTTCCTCATGGCAACGGTAAATACCTGTGGGCTGATGGTTGTATGTACGTTGGTGAATGGCGTAGAGGCAAAACAATGGGAAAGGGCAAATTTAGTTGGCCTTCTGGTGCTACCTATGAGGGCGATTTTAAAACTGGTTTTATGGATGGTAAAGGGACTTATACAGGTTCTTCAGGTGATACTTATAGGGGTTTATGGGTTATGAATCTGAAACATGGACAAGGTACCCAGAGTTATGCCAATGGCGACTATTACGACGGTGATTGGAGAAAAGGGAATCAAGATGGGCATGGAAGATACCAATGGAAAAATGGCGATCACTACATTGGCCAATGGATGAACGGTATAATGAATGGTAATGGAACTATGATTTGGAGCAGTGGCAATAGATACGACGGGTTCTGGGAGAACGGTTTTCCTAAAGGAAATGGGACATTCAGATGGTCAGATGGGAGTTTCTATGTGGGTATTTGGAGTAAAGATCCTAAAGACCAAAATGGAACTTACTATCCTTCTGATTCCTCATCAGGAGACATAGATTGGGATCCACAAGAAGTTTACTTGGTGGACCTGAAGGACTGCAAGATTGCTGATGGTGAAAAGATGTCAATTCTTCCATCACAAAAGGTGTTATGTTGGCCCGGTATTAATGAACTTGGGATTCCAAAGCCAAATAAGGGAAATGTTAATAATGGAAGGAATAGGAGAATTTCAGTGGACGGGAGGTTGAGTAATTATAGTTTGACATCAGGAGATGGCAATGACATTGGTAGTGTTGGTGGTGGTGATGGAGAATGGATTGATGGTGACGAAGGGTTTGGAAATCTTCAGGTTGAAGATTTAGATTCAAAAATATATAGATTGATAACACAGCCTCAGAAAAAGCAAGGGAATATAATAGCCAAAGGGCATAAGAATTACGATCTTATGCTCAATCTGCAGTTGGGAATCAGGTACCTTGGAACTCCGTATTGTCTCATTTCTTTTTTCTCGTTCCATCTTCTCTTCTGTTTTCTGCGGAACACTATTCCTTCAAACCTTTTTGTGGCTTCTTGTAAAATTATTGGATTTGTCATCTTTCACCTAATTGATATGTTCATGTGATTGCGCAGGCACTCGGTGGGTAGACCTGGTCCACCTATATCTCTAGATTTGAAGTCATCAGCCTTTGATCCCAAGGAAAAAGTTTGGACTAAATTTCCACCTGAAGGATCTAAACACACTCCGCCTCATCAGTCGATTGATTTCAAATGGAAGGATTACTGCCCTTTAGTTTTCAGGTCAGAGCTTGTTTTATCAATTTCTTTGTTTCAGTCTATCAATCCTATCATATGATAATTTGATCGGTGATTATGACCTGTCTAACTTGCCAGCATAATTGCCTTTTCAGGACTCTCAGGAAATTGTTCAATGTGGATGCAGCTGATTATATGCTATCAATATGTGGGAATGATGCCCTTAGGGAGCTCTCATCCCCTGGGAAAAGTGGAAGCTTTTTTTATCTTACACAAGATGACCGCTACATGATAAAGACCATGAAGAAAGCAGAAGTTAAAGTTAGTAAGACTCTTATTTGTTAAATGTCAAAATAATGGTTCGTCATCATTTGGGATGCAGTTCCAAGAATCATTTACATGTTCTTTCAAGTTCATGGTATGAGGATGATTTCATTCTTTATCTGAATATCCCCTGTCCTATTACCGCAGGTCCTCATAAGAATGCTTCCAGCCTATTATAAACATGTCCGATCATTTGAAAACACGCTAGTTACAAAATTTTATGGTCTGCATTGTGTGAAATTAACTGGTCCAAATCAGAAGAAGGTAAGGCGGTGGTCATCAAAGCCATATCTATGTAGTACAAGTATAGATTATGAATTCGATCGTTCATATTTCACAGGTACGATTTATCATAATGGGCAACCTGTTCTGCACCGAGATTCCTATTCATAGGCGATATGACTTAAAAGGTTCTTCCCATGGTCGTATAACATCTAAACCTGAGGCTGAAATAGATCCCACAACAACCCTCAAGGACCTCGATCTCAATTACATATTCCGGCTGCAGAAAGTTTGGTTTCAAGAATTTTGCAGGTGAAAATCAATTTCTACATTTCCATTTTTACGTGTACATTACACAACACTCATGCAATCTGAAAACTTTTTTTTTTTAATTGAAGTGATTACTATGTTACCATCTGCTATACTTCTCTTCGCTTTTTTCCCATTGGCGACTTCGCTATGTCCTTACGTGCAGGCAAGTGGATAGAGATTGTGACTTCCTTGAGCAAGAAAGAATTATGGACTACAGTCTTTTGGTTGGTCTTCATTTCCGAGAAGCTACATACAGGGATGCAATGACACCACCGCGTAGTTCTGGAGTTCGTACTCCTACGGGGCTCCGCACTCCGACGGGGCTGCACACTCCTAATGGTTATTTCCAGTCATGTCTAAACTTTTGCTGCTATATAATCAAATAACTAATCTGGGTTGATGAAAGTGCCTCTTCTATTTGTCTGCAGGTTACCGGGACACTGATAGTGAATCAGGAGTTCCACGCCTCTCTGGTGTAGATATGGACCAACTTCTTTTTGACCCTACAAGGTAAAACTGAATGAATCCCGAGGAGGGTAAGTGTGCTCCAAACTAACATAACATTTACTTGTTTACTAAGGCTTTCCATCTTGTATCATGCAGATGGACTGCAATTAAATTAGGCGAGAACATGCCAGCACGGGTCGAAAAGACGGTTAGAAGAAGTGATTGCGAGGCTCAGTTGGTTGGGGAACCAACTGGCGAATTGGTTGAAGTCTTCTTAACTTTTGGTATTATTGACATATTACAAGACTATGATATTAGCAAGAAGCTTGAGCATGCGTACAAATCAATGCAGTACGATCCAACTTCAATATCTGCCGTTGATCCAAAGCAGTATTCAAAACGCTTTAGGGACTTCATTTTCAGAATTTTTGTAGAGGACACTTGGTCATAGACTCACTCATTATTCAACTTGCCTCCTCTTGCCTTCTGCCTATAGTCAGTCATTACCGAACGTGGAAGTACTTGCAGACCTGAGAAAAGCTACCAACATCTTGGCCTTTTTACCTGGCACCTTGGGATGATTTATGGCTATTTTCCATCACCGACAACACCTTTATTAACTAATTGAAGATCTGATACACCGTAGGACAGGCATAGATTAGCATAAAGACTTGAGCTTGTTTCATCTGTAAATGAGTTGAATTCTTTTTTGTACCTAAATTTATTTCCCCAAAATGTGAAGGGTCCCAGGGGTTCGGATTGAATAATATGTACAGAGGATATAGAAAAGTCATACTAACTTTTAGGGCCTCTAAATCGTATTACTCATTTCTTCCAACGTATCACAAAATTTCTCCACCACAGCAATCAGTTATCTGCTACGATTAACCAACAGCTCATCCAATTATGGCTCCTGCATGAAAGAAAATTGTTTGTGTTAGTTTATTCTGTAAGCTACTAATGTTTTCTCCATCTTCTACCGTTAATCTCAACAACAACAAAAATGTATACTAGCCATTGGCTAATTGTTTGATGGCATGGCCGTGCAATTACAAAAATGTATTCCTAGGGAGAGCTGATCTGTTTGCAGTACTTTCTCATCCCCCAAGGCTACTAATGAAGAACAAGAAAATTGTAAAAGAATCTAATTGCAAGCTACTATATGACATAGGATAATATGATAAGCAAGCGAGCTTTAACTTCTACATCATGCATCACTAAAAATCAATGTTTTAAAAAATGGACCGGTGACTAAACCGAAGAAGCAATTGATTCAAGGGTTAATGGTTTAATCGGAATTCAATCGTGGTCAAACCGGTAACTAATAAGTAATAAATATAAATTTTTATTTTACATATATTATATATATAAGATAATTTTTAAACATACTATTTAATTATTTATCTAATTGTAAACTTAACTTAAACTCCAAAATTCAACCTAAAATTTTCAAAACATACAAGTTTTTTAAAAAAAATTCACCAACACAACACAAAATAAAATAACAAAGCTCACTAGTCATATTTCATCAAACGATAAAAAAGGTCACTAATCATAATATTCATTCAAGTTGAGATCAAAATCAAATACTCCTTCATCATTGCCGATATAAACATCTTCAACAGATTTCAAATTTGGTTGTTCGGCAATTTCTTCATCACCTAATTTCATAATAAACAATATTAGACAAAATTACACTTGGGAATAATATATCTAATCTTTAATATTATATTACAAAGTAAATTAATAATAACCTTCATGTTGTTGTGGTGCTTCATCAATTAATTGGAATTGTATTTTCTTGATAAATAGCATTTTCAATATCTTCCTCACCAAGCTCTGGGGATCCATCATTTTCAATAATCCAAAAATCAAGTTTGTCTATAGATTCATAATCAATAGGATCATATTTCATCTTCTTGTTTGGCAACCTAAAACAAAACATTAATGGTAAGTTCAAATATAACTACGTTAGAAATCGCAAACAATAATAATAAGTTAATAACGTTTAACTAAAAGTAGAAAACGATAATACCGATTCTTCAAACACAAGTTGTAAGTGACATAAACATGATCGCATAGCCTTTGATGCTCCAATTTATTTCTCTTCTTTGTGTGAATGCGTTTAAAAAAACTCCAATTTCTCTCGCAACTAGAAGAGGAAGATGTTTGGCTAAGAATACGAATAGCCAGCTTTTGCAATGTTGGAACACTACCCCCATACAATCGCCACCATTCATCTACAAAAAATTGAAATTATCAAACAATAAAATACCCATACATAATAAACATTAAAAGTATTAAAGAATATAATTAAAAATTAAAAAGTATTATATTAGTATTAATATAATAGTTACCAGGGCGTAAGGTGTTTAACTTTAACACCTTAAGAGTGCTTTCTCGACTAAAAATTCCTTGGCGATCACGATAAACTTGAATCTCTTGAATGCCTTTTGACAAGTCAGCACAAAAACTTTTTATATCAAGCATATCAAGAAGAGCAGATAAAATCATATTCTTCTCACGATAGCCTTCAGCATAAAAGAAAGTAGGATTTAAAAAAATACGCTACAACATGAAGATTAAGCTTTAAATGCTTATCCCATCGAGCTTTGATGATATCGGTGTAAGGCTTATATAATTGTGGCTTCTGTTTAAAGATCTCTTTCACTGCATTTTTTATCCTAAGCATACCCTCATAAACATAACCCAAAGAAGGTTTTTCATCCGCATCTACAATTCTTAACAATCGAATGATAGGAGCCACAGCTTTCACCATGATCAAGCAATCATTCCAAAACTTGCTATCTAACAAAATAGAACTAACAGAATTTCCTGTTGCAGTCTTTGCCAATCTATGACTAGTAAAGTGCTTATCAATAACCAAAGTTTGTAAGTCATGCTTATGATCATAAACATTTTTCAAAGTAATGAACGTAGTGGCAAACTAAGTTGCCCCTGGACGCACTATCTCTCTCCAACCTTCCCTTTTTCTTAACCAAGATAAGAAGATTATATGATTGTACACAAAAGAAGTTACCTTTGAAGCCTTTAAAACAAGTTCTACAATGTGAGGCATATTACCAATAGCCTTTAGAAGGAGATTCAAACAACGTGTAGCACAAGGTGACCAAAAAATATGCTCGTAGCTTTCATGTACTAATTTCCCAGATGCTACATAATTTGCTGCATTATCTGTCACTATATGAACAACATTATTCGCTTCAACCCACTCAATAACTTCAGAAAATAAATTAAATAATGTTGTCGCATCTTTTACCATATCTGAAGCATCAACAGATTTCACAAATGTTATGCCTGTAAAAAAATAAACAAAGTTAAAAAGCTTAACTTGTATAATAACAAACAAAATTCATAATATTATATCTGCTGGATAATAAACTAGAAAGTTTATCACAGTTCTTTGTCTTTGATCACTCCACCCATCAACCATAATTGTGCAACCTGTTTTAGCCCAATTTTCTCGATTTTTATCAACAAGCAGCTGACATTCTCTCTTACAATCTCTTAACAAATTAATCCTCAAATTATAATATGATGGACCTTTAATCCCAGGTCCAATAGCAGCAATTGCATCCAAAGCTTCTTGAAAGTAAGGAGACTGAATTGCATTGAAAGGAATACAAGCATAAAAAATCCATCTAGCAATTGCGATATGTGCCTTGTGAATTGCTTCCTTACTAAATAACACACTTCTCAAACTTGGTTGAGACCCTGGAGTTGTCCTTGGAGCAAAATATGAATATCTTTCCATATCAACAGCTTTCCTTTCCCATTGCGTTTACCAAGTGGTTGTCTCCTAGTTGAACACGTTTGTTGTAGTTCTTGAATTTCCTCTTGAGATTCAGGTTGATCACCATATGCTTCATTCAAATCCTCATTTCTCTTATTTTGTTGCACTTGCCTTAGTGACTTCAACATGTTTTGACGGACATCATGACTAACCTTTTTACAAGAAATTATTTGACCAGGTACACCAACAAGATGTTGTTTCATCCTATTTATGCCACCTCCTCTAAAAACCAATAAGCAATGTAGACAATTAAATATATTAGTAGCACCCTCTTTATGCAAAGAAAAATGTTCCCATGCAGGATCGGTTTTTCGACGATGTGGATTAACTGAGTTCGCTGTGGATTGTTGTTCAGATAATTGTGTGTTGGGATTAGGAGTATTCGAATCATTTGGATAACTAATCTCATTAGGAATATCCATGTTTCTAAATTCTGAACTTCCTATAATGTTGATGTTTGCACTTTTCACGTAGGAAAGGGACTCTGCAGTCTCTGCATAACACAAGTTTGACAAGACTAGTCTAGTAGATAAAAAGAGTATAATAATAGTAAAGATTGAAAAGTTAAGTCAAAAGTAGAAATGAAAGATATTTTTAAGAATTATTAATCAAATTCAAAGCTTGAATATAGAAACAGATGCAATAAAGTTTAGAGATGTTATGGGGAAGCACAGTAAACAGAAAAAAAATAACTTAGGAAGAAGTAGTTATGTTTGTTTTACCTCACAGTAATGTAGGCACCTTTGTAGATACACTTGACAATTTGAAGCAAAGTACGACCGTCCCTCTTAGATAAACAACCTTGGAAGCTTTTGATCCTTTAAAAGCAAGTTTAGTAAAGCTAAGGTCTCTTAACAAAAAAAAAAAGAAAAAGCAAAAGCTAAGGTCCTTCTTATGGTGGGCCACTACATTGGCTCTTCTTTTAGCAAGGATTTGCTTTAACAAGTACCTATTGTGACATAAGGTCAAAGAAAATTACACTGAAAGGAATAATATCATGTTGCAAACGTCTTGGTTGAACTATGAGCTTGTTCTATAAAAAGCCACAGGAGTAAAACAAAGCAAGTCAAGAACCATAGACATTATAAATATCAAACAACAATATCTTAGTAACTTCACCTGAATTTAATCTCTAATACACCAGTTGTTCGAACTCTTGCATATAGAACATCCTCCTATACATGAAGTGTCAGAAAGATCTATATTTAAGAGCTAAAAAAGAAAAGTCCATTGTATAAACATTTAAAGTCTTTCTTATGGTCTTTCTTATGGTGGGCCACTATGTTGACTCTTCTTTTAGCAAGGATGTGTTTTAACAAGTACTGCCACTTTAGCCTTTTGTTTTATACGGAATCACAAGTCCAAAAAGTAAAGAAAAACCAGCAAGAAAGCCAAACTGTGTGAACTAAATCACCAACAGAAGCGTCTGACCAGGAAGAGAAGCGGCGATGGGTAAGATGTGAGAGATTAAGAGACACAGAGAGACGTAAGAGATAGACTTGAGTAGAGCAAACTGTGGCAGTGGGTAAGATGAGGCTCGAGAGCGGCGGTGTCTTCCTTTTATTCTACTTTTCATTTTTATTCGACAGACGTGAGAGAGAGACATGAGAGAGGCATTTTACGTGAACCAAGCGGTTTTCTCTTATACCGATTCACAAGTTTTTATCGGTCCGACCGTAAAATCAACGGGTTAACCACTCACAAAAAATAAAGGTTAAACCGGACCATTTTATGCTTCAGGTCACTAATTTTTGGTCCGACTGATCGGTTCGGTCTGGTTTTTAAAATACTGCTAAATACACTGTCAAACGAGTCTCATTCACTGCCTGCTAAATAGGGAAAAACCATCTATCTGCATTATATGTAAATGGGATTTTTTAACAGATAAAAGCTAGGTGACATGACAAACTACCTAAACATTATAATTGCAAGTTTTAAGAACTTTACTAGGTCATTTTAGAGAAAGTAAAGGACATGAATGAAATTTAATATTTGAATATTTTAGCAAAGCTTGACAACGACATTCCAGGATTGACATTTTCTTCTTCATAACCTTAAGGAAATTTAACACAGGTCATTTTCAACCATTCCGCTAAAATTTTACATCAAATTTGGTATAAAAGAAAATATTTCAAGAATATTTTTACACCAAATTTGATGTTACTCCAGCCACTTTATAATAAATTTTACACCAAATTTTTATTTATTTATAAAATTAAAATAAATCATCATTCTTAATTAATTAATATATACTTTATATTAAATTAATATTAGTTAACAAATATAATTAATATTATTGTAACAAATTAATAACATACACATGTATAATATTTTTATTGTACATTTAATCTCTAATCATTTGAATTACCATATCGTTTCCATAAATATTCAATCAATACATTACAAAGTTTATAATGAGCTTCTTTATCTTTAATTTACTTATGTCTAATAAGGAATTTTTAAATATAATTATATTGTCTCTATTAATATTAATTTCAGGGGTTGGTGTTTCGCTTTAATCTTGTATGACCGCTTGAGTATTATATTCATCTTCAATGATCATATTGTGCATTATACTGCATGCTGACATAATATCATGTAATATAGATTTTTTTCAAAAACATACCGGTCCCTTGATAATTGCAAATCGTGACTAAAAAACTCTAAATGTACGTTGGACACCCTTCCTACATGCTTCTTGCATCTTCGTTAATAACTTTTTTTTTGGGCCTTAGGAATCATGAATGGTTTATACCACGGTAGATCATTTTGGATAAATACATATTTTATTAATGAATTTGTAACACTTATAAATAAGAATTATAAATAAATATTAAAAATAAATTTAATATTATATTCAATATTAGTGTCATTTAAATGTCTTAATGAGATCTTTGTAATGATATATTTTGTGTTAAGTAATATACATTTTAAATTTAATTACTTAGTAAATTATGTAAATAAATCAAATTGTGAGAAAGACATAAAAGGAATATGTTAAAAAGAAAATAGACAAAGTTGTCTTTTGACAACTTTTTAGTGTATGAATAGTAACACATCAAATTTGGTGTATTACTATTCATAACACCATTTTGGTGTCTTTCTTTGAGTGAATTCATTGCCTTGTTGGAGATGGCCTTGCAGTAATCTCTCTATGGAGAGGGTGTAGGATTATGAGTTTGGTCGCCAATCAGAGAAGCAGAGCCCCTTTATCATAAAGGAAGCCCTAGAAAGAAAGACCAGTTCTATTCACCATAGCCTAGCATGCAATTCCTCTTACACAACCATGAATGACTTGTGGAATCGTTAAAGGAAAACATAGGGAGCTATCAAATTGATGGTGTTCTTGTCCATTATGGGCTTTGTAAACTAAGATATTTCTGCAAAATTTTAAAATTCTTGATTTAAAATAATCATAATGACTATAAAAATCAATAACTTAATGGTTATATAATTCATCATCACCCAGTTCGAAATCTCGCATTGAAGCAGGGTCTAGGGAGGTCCGATAGTACGCAGTCTTACCCCTACATAGTAGAGAGGTTGTTTCCGGTGGACCCACATGCAAATGAGACAATAATAGGAATGATGCAAATAAATAAAATTAAGAAAATGGAATAACAATACAAGTTAAAAAAGGTAGTATGAAAATCAATAAAAGGATAAAAGGAATGGGTTAATAATACAAATAATAACAGTAATAATAACAATAGTGAAAATATTGATAAAAGAGAAGATAATGTTAATAAATAAATAGGAGATTAAAAAAACTGCTAATATAATCGATAAAAAATACTAGTAATAATAAAAATACCGAAAATATAATAAAGGCTGAGAAATATTAATAAAAATAATAATAATAAGAAAGATAAACGGATAGTAGTAATATAAAATAATACAAGAACTAATAATTATTAATACTAAAGCAAACAAATTAAAAAATTTAACAGGCAGCGTAAAAATAAAGATGTCAGACAGAAAGTGCTTACAGCAGGTGGGTAGTAGGAGACAGGGTGCTCTGCCGACTTGCCAGACTGGGATGTGTCAATATCGACTGCTCCTTCTGCTGGCGCATGCTCCGTCAACAGTGACAACAATATAATCTGCGGAACTTCGACTTTCACTCACTGTGCACAAGACCTCCGTCTTCTTCCCCTGAGACAAGTTCGTCGGCGTCTTCTACCAAAACCCACCCTCGTTCTATCTGTAACAAGTTGAAACTGGAAACAACTAACCGTCAAAGCCACAAGATGGAAAACTTTGTCAGAGCAGCTGGAAACAAAGGTATCAGCATCCAGTCTATCGCCCGAAGTCTCTGAAAATCGCAAGGCAACGACCCAACTACCACATTCCCCAAACAATCAAATAGTAATAATAAACGAAATTTGAGAAGCAACCAAAATGAACAGAAACGCAACAACAAGTGGACAGATATAACGACGCAGCAACAGTCCACGCCGGCGACAAAACGAACAGCAGAGAACAACCTAGGATTAAAAGTAAGAAGCCAATAGCATAGCAGAAAACAGCAGAAGACATACGTAAAACGACAAAGACACAGCCCAACAAACAACGCAACATACAGAGTAGAAGTAGCTAGCGAAAACCCAAAACACAACAAGTGTCCAGAAGCAACATTAAAAAAACGCAACACAGAGTCCAGAAACATGCAAAACAGAGGAGAAAAACGAAACGCAAAGCTTCCTTCTGTCTTCAATACACTCAAAAACATCTCTCTCGCCGCCCTCACCCTTTTTCTCATGCTTTCACACACCCAAGTGGACATGTAAATGTAATGTAATAATGTGGGAGTCCATGAAGCAGTACATGAAGCAGCAGAAAAATTCCAGCAGTAAAACAAGAATCCATAGGAGTAAAAACGTAGAGGAAAAAAATGCAAGCATAGAGAAGAGAGAAAACGCAACAGCCAAAAGAGAAAAACGCATTAGCGAAAGGAAGCAACAAGCAACGCAGAGGAAGAGAGCGACACACACCAGTAGCAGAGAAACTCCCCAAACACCCACATGAAAATATATTTGAACTAGATGAGATAATATGAAATTTCTAAATCCCTTTAAAATGGAAGAAGATAACTAAAACTTATCCAGTAACACACCGAAAGCTTCTTCCTTTAGCTCGTTTTAGGCCATGAACCTTCAGATTTGTTCTCTCCGCGCGCGAATGGAGTTCGTGCTTCGAGAAAACCACTACGAAAGCACACACAAAATATAACTATCTTCATTATATTAAAAAAGGATTTTAAAGGTAGGGTCGACCAACCTAGTCTTCTATTTAGTTAAGTTTAGAATATGGTCTAAAACATAGTCTATGCTATTTCACTACTATATAGCCAATACTAATATGTAAATATCATCTTAAGATCTTTGAAGTTTAATTTAATTTGCTTTTGATTATTCTTTTTGCTTGGTTACTACTGAATAAGGTAGGTCTTAATATCATGATTTTCATGATAACAAACCATATTTTATTAATGAATTTACTTTTGGTAATATCACCAATTCTATTACAATAGACTCAAGAAATAAATGAATAATAATGTTCAATTGAAGGGCAAAGTGAGCAAAGGAGTTAATTGAATGATTGAACAATTAGTGGATGGAGAAAATGAACAAATTGAAGCATATATGCAATTCAAGTAAAAATCAATAACAATGAGGAATTAAGCATATCAAGACCTAATCAAATCATTGTAATCATTCTTGTAACATTATCTTGGTTATTTTAGCAAATTAGGAACTCAATCATTATGTGATCATTTGTATATAGGACATAATGTATAAATGTTTTCAAAATCAAGAAAAATTAATTTAATTTTAAATTAACCTTTGATTTTCAAAATAATTTTGAGAAACTTTTAAATAATTTTAGATCAAGTTTTAGTGAAAGGAGTGTAGATTGATCTTTAGAAAAGCTTCAAAATTTGTTAGAAACATGTTTTTATACAAACTAGTCATTTGTTGTTTTTAGACATATTGATCGACCAATCTTTAGGGGTGGTCGACCAATGTATCAGAAGATGTGAAACATTATACGCTGTGAATTTGTATATCATATTGGTTAATACATTAGTTGACCAATATATACTAGATTGACGATCAATACAACTGTTACTAATTATTGTAATAACTAATTTTTTATCTCTTATAACTTTTTTTTGTTTTTGAGTATTATAAATAGGTAATATATGAGTTATGAGAACTTGGTTGGGCATATTATAGAGTTATTAAGACCTTTAAATGCCTAAAGAGTGTATCTATGCATTACATAATACATATTAAGTCATTATTTATTTGTGTGAGCAAGAGAAAAATTTTTTGAGTTGTACACTTACCTTAACAAGATTTGCAAAAGGTTATTCTTTACTCATAGCAATGCAAGATGATTATAAGTATTCCTCTTCATCCATGATAAAGAAGGCTTTGTAGAAAGGGTTGTATATTACCCATTGAAGGAGAAAGATGGTGAATTTCTAAGTGAAGCTTTGAGAGTAGGGGTTGATTAAGCATGGTTTAGTGAATTACTATAAATTAATTTTGCCTCTCTTTCTCTATTCTCATTTATTTATTACTGTGATTTCTTTGTAATTTTCATTTATGAATTTGTAATAATTATTTATTAAAATAGGTCATCCACTTATTATTTTACAAATAAGTATAAAGTGAACACATAATTCACTTCCCTTTCTTATGCCATTTGAAGATCAATAATTGGAATTAGATTAAGTCCAATTCAGGCATGTAATATTTTATCAAAATTTGGAAAAAATATTATTATGGTATAATTTGAGTTACCTTTTGGTCAAAGAAATAAAAAAAGTATGGACCCCAATTTTTTGATGAAGAAAATTACCTTTATTCGAAGACTATGATGAAATACTTTCTTTTAGTCTAAGGGACCGAAGTTTAGGAAGTTGTAGAGGATGGACCTTAGATCATAATAAAATCCTTAAGAAGAGACATTATGGAGATTAAGACACTAAAGAACAGAAGTGAGTGGGACTATAAGGATAGGAGACTTATTACATTAAATAGCACGACCATATCTATTTTACTTTTTGAATTGACTAAGAATGAATCTAATTGAGTATACATGTGTAAAACAACTTAAGAGGTATGGAATACACTTGAAAGCATCACTTAAAGTGAAAGAGAGCAATTGAGCATGGTTGTACATCAATATGAATTATTTTATATGGAATATAACAAATCAATTTCTAACACATATGCACACTTCATTTATATTATCAATGCTCTTATAAGTCTTGGAAAACTTATATTAATATTTAATTGGTGAGAAAACTACTTTGTTATTTATCAAAATTATGAGAGGCAATGATGATGTCTATATAAGAAGCAAAAGATATAAATATCTACCTATTATAAGAGTTAATTGGATTACTCCTCACCTATAAGATATAGATGAATGCATTTCATAAAAAGGAAGTAGTTCCAAAAAGAAGAGGTGTAGTGTTTAAAATCTCCAAAGATGAGAAAATTGATGATGAGGAGACCCTATAAGTATGAGTGATGAGGATGATATAAAGATCATCACAAAGAAATTCAAGTTCTTAAATAAGAAGAGGGACAAACAATTGAAGAAAAAGATAAAAAATCACTTAAGGTCATATGGGATGATACTACTAGTTCAAACAATGAAGAATCTAGAAGTATAGTGATAAGTATGTACTTTATAGAAAATAATGATGAAGTAACATCTTCCTTAAATTCTTATGATAATATAGATAGTTCTAATATTAATCTTTCATATGATGAGTTAGATGAATGCTAGCAAATAATGATGAAGTAACATCTTCCTTAAATTCTTATGATAATAGCGATAGTTCTAATATTAATCTTTCATATGATGAGTTAGATGAATGCTTAAAGGTCATTAGATTGAAAAGTAACATATTATCTTCTAGGCACAAAGAGATTTTAATGCTTTTTGATCTACGTATTAATAAGAATGAGAAATTGAAATATGGTATGTTTGACATGGTAAAACCTAAGTCACCACTATCAGTCATAACGAGCATGGTTTGTTGTATGAAAACAAGACTGTTGGACCCCAAACTTTTGATGAAAATTAGAAATATTAAAATGAATTTAAGTGAGAAAAAATTGGTGAGAATGAGAATGAATTTAAGGAAATCTGATGAATTTAAGAGTATGAGAAAAGAATTGTTTAGGTTAGAGGAATTTGATATTTGAATGAATTTATATGGATTATGAGAGGAAAGTGGATGAGTTGATTGAAATGAAGTTAAATAGCAAGAATTAAAAAGAAAAAGTGTGAAAATTTGAAGGATTTAGAAAGTTTGACTTTTTGGAGAGAGAATGTTTGACTTTGAGAGTTGACTTTTGATTTAGGTAAAATTTGATAAAATGATCTACATGAAACTTGTAGATTATGTTAAGAGCTTTCTGTAGACATAAAGTTTGCAATTTTTCGATATCAGGAGTGAAAGTTATGATCAGTCAAAGTTTATGTTTGATAGGATTTGACTTTTATTATGGTTGGAACTTTGACTGAGAAATTAACCTAGTTAGAGGTTAATCGAGCTTTGATGTTCTTCATGAAAATTGAAGGGTTTGTTTTGATCTTTATTTCGATATAAAGTATGCAAATTTTCGATCTCGGAATAATAAGTTATGATTTTTACAAGTTTATATTATGGTTTTAGCATGAATATTAGAGGATAGTATCTTTGACCAGAAAATGGAATCCCGTAGGAGTCGAATTGATGTTTATGTCCTTCGTGGAAGATGTAGTGCTTCCTTCAAGCTTTCTATAGAGGCTAAGTTTGTCAAAATTGGAGTTCGGGATTAAGAGTTATGAATTTCGGAAGTTTTAGATTTTAAGTGAAAAAAGAGAAAATAAAATCTTCGTCATTGAGGCGACGATCGTATCGCTTGATGACGGCGTTTAGCTCGCGTCATTAGGCGATGCATCGCCAGAATAGCGATGGCGAAGCGTCCGATGGCGTCGCTAGGCGACGCGTCAGTGGCGACCTCACCTCGCCACGCAGCAGCTGCAGGCGTTCGCTCGGTCTTGACGCCGTTTTGTTCTCCAAAACGACGCGCTTTTGATTTTCTTCTTGTTATTTCCTCCAATCGACCTTTGTTCACTATTTTGCTTATATCTTTCCGTCCGACATCCGATTGAGTCGATTCTTGCGGCGTTGGATTCCTAAGACAATTATCTACATCCTCATAGAAATTTGTGAATTTTTGAGATTAAATTAATGGTGATTAATTTAATCAAAGTGAGTCGGGAAATTTTCCGAACATGGTTCAGTATTTTGTGAAATTCGGGATCTGTAGAGATCCGATTGAAGCGATTCTTAAGGCGAAATAAAGATAAGACAAGGGGCTACAAATCATATGAAAAAATGAAATGTCAATTTTGCCCCTAAGACTTTCAATTTCTAAATTTAAGTTCGGATTTGTGTGAAATTTTTGGATTAGGAACACCTGAAAGTATTTTGAGCATAACTTTTGATCTGGGAATCGAAATGAGACAATTCTTGATTTGAATTAAACTAGAGACATAAGGCTACAATTATTATGAAGACATCGAGTCTCAATTCTGGGATTAAGAATGTAAATTTTTGGACGGAAATAATCGTACATGGAAAATGTGTTAGAATATGGATATACCCAAACTGTTTTGCGCATAACTTTTGATGTAGTGATCCGAATTGAGCGCGGTTAGTGGCGTTGGATTCGTATGATTGAGAGGAACATTTCTTTAGAAGGAAGTTTTAACAAATTCCTTCAACTCGATAGTGCAAATCAAAACCGCAAGTGAAAGTGGCATAAAGTAACATGTGAGGGGCTTTTTGGTCTTTTTAGCCCTCAATTAAACAACATGACTTATATAAACATATGGGCTGTCGTTTAGAGTGGAGAATTCTTGAAGGTTTGAGAAGAATAAGAGAAAATAAGAAGAGGAAGAGGAGAAGCTCTTTCGGCTATGGAGAAAAACGATGGAAGCTTAGAGATTTTTGAATTTTTAAGACTTCAAGCTTATTTTTGGAGTAGATTCAAGGGAAAAGGAAGGAAGAAGGTGAAAGCTTGCCTCCATACCCAAGAAATTTCGAAAATTTGAAGGAGAAAGAGGTAAGAGAAAATTTTCGACTTTAAGTTTTTGATGAATTTTTGATTTAGAAGTATGGAAAAGAGCTTGAGTTTGTGAGTTATGAAGTTGGTTTTGATATTAATGCTTTAGGTTATGTTTAATTTTGGATGGAAATTTGTTTAAAGGTTAGGCTAAATGTTATGGTTGAGGATTTAGTGAATTTTTGGTGGAGAATTAAGGATAATAATATGGGTTTGTGGAATATGAAATTGGTTTTGAGAAAATTGTGAATTATGATATAGAATTTGTGAAAATTGGTTTAGGCCAATTGTGAAAAATTAAGGTTTGTGAAAGTTTATACTTTGTGAAAGTTTATAATTTAGAAAATTTGGAAATATGATAATTATGATTTTTCCTATGGTTGATTTCGAGAATTATGCACATTATGATAGTGAATTTGGATGGTTTGCTTTAGGCCAAAGTTGGAAATGGAGATTTTTGAAATTGGTGGTTTTAATATCTTGAAATAATTATGAATTGATGAATTATGACCTCAATTTTAAGGATTAAGTAATTTATGATGTGGAATTTGAATGATTATGACTTAGGTCAATTTTAAATTGAAAGAAGGAAAGAAGCGAGGGTCAATTGGAGCTTGAAATCAAGTTTCGGCTTTTAATTCGAGGTGGGTAGCATATTTATATTTTGATTTGTAAGCTTAATACGAATTTTGAAAAATTAAAAGAAAGCAAAAGTTTGGGATTTTAATCACTTATTGTTTTGGAAATGTTTGAAAATAAGAATTGATTTAAGGTTTGAAATTATGATTCCTAAGTGATTTCGAAAAATTATTACAAGCTTAAATTCATTGTTTTAAATGATTTGCTAAATCGTTAGAAATTTCTAAAAGCGTATTTGTTGTGTACGCATTGATAATTATGCATATTGTTGCAATTATTGATTGATTGAATTAATTGAATTATATGATATGTGTTAATTTGTGAGATTGTTTTAAGTTGATGAAATAATGTTAGAAAAGTAAAATTTTGGAAAGTGCCTTGAGCAATTTGAATTTCCGTTTCGATATGTGTTATGTGGGTTTGGTAGGTCCTTTGGTGAGTCGTATTGTCTCTATGTGTATAGCCTTCTCTCGGCTGCCATTAGTGGCACGGAGTCTCGATTTGGACTCCTTCACGGCTACTATTGGACCATTATCTTGGAAAGTGTAATACGTTTCATTCACGATCGCAGGACCGCTTAGCGGGCTATGCAAGACGCTCTGTTGGACCTAGCTGGACCATTCGATATGTTATGTGTTTTCAATTTTGTTTCGTATGTTGCATTCATATTTATGAAAATTGAGAATTTTGAAAAAATAAGAAAAAGTGAGATGACTATGAAAAGTTTGAAAATATGAAAAAAAGGGTTTGAGGAAATTGTTTGAAAAATTGTAAAGTTTGAAAAATTAGCCCTTTTGGCGAAAGATTATGAAAAATGATTTCGGCTTATTTGTCACTTTATAAATGTGTTATCCACGAGCTTCGAGCTCACCCCTTTCATCCCCATCTCCGTGGTTTGAAGCGGAGATCGGATGAAAGAATGTGAAAACGTCGATTTCGACATTTGTATAACTTAGAGTTTGAGTAATCTAAATTTGAGTATGGATATGTATATGGCTTTAGATAAGTTTGGGAAAAATGTATTTGTATATAAAGTTGAGAATTGTGAATGATTGTGAAATTTATATATGAAATTATGGATAATTTGGGAATATATATGTATGATTGATTTGGGAATTTGATTGAATTATGAGTTTGGTAGTGTGAATTGAGATTTGGAATATTTTGTAAATGGCTTGCAATGCCATTAAAGTGTATTGTGTATTCATTTTGGAAATGTTTAATGAATTCGGGACAAATGTATAGATTATGACTTGTGATTCTTTATAGATATGCTAGATGAGTTTGGATTGAATGAGGAATTTTAATAAGGATGTTTTTGACTTGAATCGAGAATTATGAGAATGTTTTAGAATTAGGTTTGCGTTTGTTCTTCTTTGAGATCCGGACGGAGGGTCGGTTGATTTTGATGATTTTATGATTGATTGAGCATTTAGAAGTGTGTTTTTCGATACTTTGTAGGTTTGGGTTAGAATAAATGCAGCCGTTATGCTGTCGAATTTTCGATAAAATTGGGATAAAAATGGAATTTGAGATTTGTATGGATAAATAAGAATATGATCAGATTTAGAGATTTGCATGAGAATGATTTTCCAAAAGTGGAATTTGGTTGTCTGATTTGAATGAGGTTGACTAATGAGGTAAGAAATGAGAATAAGAAAAGAAAAAAAAATTATACCGGATTTTGGAACGTCTTAGGGTTTCCAAAGCGATTGTGATCCTGTGTTCCTTCTTGTTCTCGGATGTCGGACATTTGTTAAGTATCGATTCCGCTTCGTTTCGTTTTGCTTCCGCACATTTGTTTGCGATTCGTATCCGATTCGCTTATTCGATTCATTTCGATTTGCTTCCGTTTCGATTTTGTATTCGATTCGCATTTGCTTTGCCTCCACTTGCTTTGTGTTTTGAGTTCATTTTTGCTATTGGCTTCCGCTTTTTGTTTTCGATTCCGGTTGGGATTCGGTTCCCGGATCGGGTCCCAACATTTATGGTATCAGAGCCCAGTATTAGGATCTTAACTGGGCATATAAGATTGATAATAATGTGTGAGGATAAGGTTGAATTGGTGAAGATATGCTTAGTGATCATTTGATTTTGATGAAAGAAATATAATTGTCTTTAGGAATTTGAAATTGATGTGTATGATTATTTGACAAATTCAAGTGATTGATTCGATTTGGGTGTTAAGAATATGATCGATTTGCGGAGTGTATTGAGGAACTTAAGATTAGAATTTCTTGATAAATTGTGATGAATTGATATAGATGAAAGAATGATGACATAATGATTTGAACCATATCAGGGTTCCTTAAGAAATGGACCATTGACTTGTGTCCATATCTGACGAAATAATGAATTATGAATATAGTGATTTGATATGAAATGGTTAGTGTGAGATACAAGATGTGAAATAGTGTAAAGAGTTTAGGATATATATATGATGAGGAAATTAGATAAGAGAAAGTAATTGATTATGAGTTTTGGCAAGAAATTAGTAAGAAAGTATTTGATGATCTTTGTTTAAAAAGCAATTTATGCAAGGATGAGTTACTTGGAGTTTAAGTATGAATTTCGAGGACGAAATTCTTTTAAGAGGGGGAGAAATGTTGGACCCCGAACTTTTGATGAAAATTAGAAATATTAAAATGAATTTAAGTGAGAAAGAATTGGTGAGAATGAGAATGAATTTAAGGAAATGTGATGAATTTAAGAAAAATGTATGAGAAAAGAATTGTTTAGGTTAGAGGAATTTGATATTTGAATGAATTTATATGGATTATGAGAGGAAAGTGGATGAGTTGATTGAAATGAAGTTAAATAGCAAGAATTAAGAAGAAAAAGTGTGAAAATTTGAAGGATTTAGAAAGTTTGACTTTTTCGAGAGAGTATGTTTGACTTTGAGAGTTGACTTTTGATTTAGGTAAAATTTGATAAAATGATCTACATGAAACTTGTAGATTATGTTAAGAGCTTTCTGTAGACATAAAGTTTGCAATTTTTCGATATCGGGAGTGAAAGTTATGATCAGTCAAAGTTTATGTTTGATAGGATTTGACTTTTATTATGGTTGGAACTTTGACTGAGAAATTAACCTAGTTAGAGGTTAATCGAGCTTTGATGTTCTTCATAAAAATTGAAGGGTTTGTTTTGATCTTTATTTCGATACAAAGTATGCAAATTTTCGATCTCAGAATAATAAGTTATGATTTTTACAAGTTTATATTATGGTTTTAGCATTAATATTAGAGGATAGTATCTTTGACCGGAAAATGGACTCCCGTAGGAGTCGAATTGATGTTTATGTCCTTCGTAGAAGATGTAGTGCTTCCTTCAAGCTTTCTATAGAGGCTAAGTTTGTCAAAATTGGAGTTCGGGATTAAGAGTTATGAATTTCGAAAGTTTTGGATTTTAAGTGAAAAAAAAAGAGAGGAAAATGAAGTATCCCCCGTCGCTAGGGCGACGCATCGCCCTGGTGACGGCGAGTGTTTAGCTCGCGTCACTAGGGCGACGCATCGCCGTAGCGATGGCGAGCGTCCGGCCGACCTCGCCCTCGCCACGCGCAGCGCGCGGGCGTTTCGCTCCGTGCGACGCCGTTTTTGTTTCTCCAAAACGACGCCGTTTTGATTTTTCTTGCTTGTTATTTCCTCCAATCTGACCTTTGTTCACTATTTTGCTTATATCTTTTCTGTCCGACATCCGATTGAGTCGATTCTTGCGGCGTTGGATTCCTAAGACAATTATCTACATCCTCATAGAAATTTGTGAATTTTTGAGATTAAATTAATGGTGATTAATTTAATCAAAATGAGTCGGGAAATTTTCCAAACATGGTTCAGTATTTTGTAAAATTCGGGATCTGTAGAGATCCGATTGAAGCGATTCTTGAGGCGAAATAAAGATAAGACAAGGGGCTACAAATCATATGAAGAAATGAAATGTCAATTTTGCCCCTAAGACTTTCAATTTCTAAATTTAAGTTCGGATTTGTGTGAAATTTTTTGATTAGGAACACCTGAGAGTATTTTGAGCATAACTTTTGATCTGGGAATCGAAATGAGACGATTCTTGATTTGAATTAAACTAGAGACATAAGGCTACAATTGTTATGAAGACATCGAGTCTCAATTATGGGATTAAGAATGTAAATTTTTGGACGGAAATAATCGTACATGGAAAATGTGTTAGAATATGGATATACCCGAACTGTTTTGCACATAACTTTTGATGTAGTGATCCGAATTGAGCGCGGTCAGTGGCGTTGGATTCATATGATTGAGAGGAACATTTCTTTAGAAGGAAGTTTTAACAAATTCCTTCAACTCGATAGTGCGAATCAAAACCGCAAGTGAAAATGGCATAAAGTAACATGTGAGGGGCTTTTTGGTCTTTTTAACCCTCAATTAAACAACATGACTTATATAAACATATGGGCTGCCGTTTAGAGTGGAGAATTCTCGAAGGTTTGAGAAGAATAAGAGAAAATAAGAAGAGGAAGAGGAGAAGTTCTTTCGGCTATGGAGAAAAACGTTAGAAGCTTAGAGATTTTTGAATTTTTAAGACTTCAAGCTTATTTTTGGAGTAGATTCAAGGGAAAAGGAAGGAAGAAGGTGAAAGCTTGCCTCCATACCCAAGAAATTTCGAAAATTTGAAGGAGAAAGAGGTAAGAGAAAATTTTTGACTTTAAGTTTTTGATGAATTTTTGATTTAGAAGTATGGAAAAGAGCTTGAGTTTGTGAGTTATGAAGTTGGTTTTGATATTAATGCTTTAGGTTATGTTTAATTTTGGATGGAAATTTGTTTAAAGGTTAGGCTAAATGTTATGGTTGAGGATTTAGTGAATTTTTGGTGGAGAATTAAGGATAATAATATGGGTTTGTGGAATATGAAATTGGTTTTGAGAAAATTGTGAATTATGATATAGAATTTGTGAAAATTGGTTTAGGCCAATTGTGAAAAATTAAGGTTTGTGAAAGTTTATACTTTGTGAAAGTTTATAATTTAGAAAATTTGGAAATATGATAATTATGATTTTTCCTATGGTTGATTTCGAGAATTATGCACATTATGATAGTGAATTTGGATGGTTTGCTTTAGGCCAAAGTTGGAAATGGAGATTTTTGAAATTGGTGGTTTTAATATCTTGGAATAATTATGAATTGATGAATTATGACCTCAGTTTTAAGGATTAAGTAATTTATGATGTGGAATTTGAATGATTATGGCTTAGGTCAATTTTAAATTGAAAGAAGGAAAGAAGCGAGGGTCAATTGGAGCTTGAAATCAAGTTTCGGCATTTAATTCGAGGTGGGTAGCATATTTATATTTTGATTTGTAAGCTTAATACGAATTTTGAAAAATTAAAAGAAAGCAAAAGTTTGGGATTTTAATCACTTATTGTTTTTGGAAATGTTTGAAAATAAGAATTGATTTAAGGTTTGAAATTATGATTCCTAAGTGATTTCTGAAAAATTATTACAAGCTTAAATTCATTGTTTTAAATGATTTGCTAAATCGTTAGAAATTTCTGAAATTGTATTTGTTGTGTACGCATTGATAATTATGCATATTGTTGCAATTATTGATTGATTGAATTAATTGAATTATATGATATGTGTTAATTTGTGAGATTGTTTTAAGTTGATGAAATAATGTTAGAAAAGTAAAATTTTGGAAAGTGCCTTCAGGCAATTTGAATTTCCGTTTTCGATATGTGTTATGTGGGTTTGGTAGGTCCTTTGGTGAGTCAGCGCTGTCTCTATGTGTATAGCCTTCTCTCGGCTGCCCGCTAGTGGCACGGAGCTCCGATTTCGGACTCCCTTCACGGCTATAATCGGACCATTATGCGGAAAAGTGTAAGACGTTTCGTTTCACGACCGCATGGACCGCTTAAGCGGACTATGCGAGACGCTCTGTTGGACCTAGCCAGACCATTCTGATATGTTATGTGTTTTCAATTTTGTTTCTGTATGTTGCATTCATATTTATGAAAATTCGAGAATTTTTGAAAAAAATAAGAAAAAGTGAGATGACTATGAAAAGTTTGAAAAATATGAAAAAAGGGTTTGAGGAAATTGTTTGAAAAATTGTAAAGTTTGAAAAATTAGCCCTTTTGGCGAAAGATTATGAAAAATGATTTCGGCTTATTTGTCACTTTATAAATGTGTTATCCACGAGCTTCCGAGCTCACCCCACTTTCATCCCCATCTCCAGGTTTCGAGCAGGAGATCGGATGAAAGAATGTGAAGACGTCAGTTTCGACATTTGTATAACTTAGAGTTTGAGTAATCTAAATTTGAGTATGGATATGTATATGGCTTTAGATAAGTTTGGGAAAAATGTATTTGTATATAAAGTTGAGAATTGTGAATGATTGTGAAATTTATATATGAAATTATGGATAATTTGGGAATATATATGTATGATTGATTTGGGAATTTGATTGAATTATGAGTTTGGTAGTGTGAATTGAGATTTGGAATATTTTGTAAATGGCTTGCAATGCCATTAAAGTGTATTGTGTATTCATTTTGGAAATGTTTAATGAATTCGGGACAAATGTATAGATTATGACTTGTGATTCTTTATAGATATGCTAGATGAGTTTGGATTGAATGAGGAATTTTAATAAGGATGTTTTTGACTTGAATCGAGAATTATGAGAATGTTTTAGAATTAGGTTTGCGTTTGTTGCTGCTGAGATCCCGGACGGAGGGTCCGGTTGATTTTGATGATTTTATGATTGATTGAGCATTTAGAAGTGTGTTTTTCGATACTTTGCAGGTTTGGGTTAGAATAAATGCAGCCGTTATGCTGTCGAATTTTTGATAAAATTGGGATAAAAATAGAATTTGAGATTTGTATGGATAAATAAGAATATGATCAGATTTAGAGATTTGCATGAGAATGATTTTCCAAAAGTGAAATTTGGTTGTCTGATTTGAATGAGGTTGACTAATGAGGTAAGAAATGAGAATAAGAAAAGAAAAAAAAATTATACCGGATTTTGGAACGTCTTAGGGTTTCCAAAGCGATTGTGATCCTGTGTTCCTTCTTGTTCTCGGATGTCGGACATTTGTTAAGTATCGATTCAGCTTCGTTTCGTTTTGCTTCCGCACATTTGTTTGTGATTCGTATCCGATTCGCTTATTCGATTCGTTTCGATTTGCTTCCGTTTCGATTTTGTATTCGATTCGCATTTGCTTTGCCTCCACTTGCTTTGTTTTTTGAGTTCATTTTTGCTATTGGCTTCCGCTTTTTGTTTTCGATTCCGGTTGGGATTCGGTTCCCGGATCGGGTCCCAACATTTATGGTATCGAGCCCAAGATTAGGATCTTAACGGGCATATAAGATTGATAAGAATGTGTGAGGATAAGGTTGAATTGGTGAAGATATGCTTAGTGATCATTTGATTTTGATGAAAGAAATATAATTGTCTTTAGGAATTTGAAATTGATGTGTATGATTATTTGACGAATTCAAGTGATTGATTCGATTTGGGTGTTAAGAATATGATCGATTTGCGGAGTGTATTGAGGAACTTAAGATTAGAATTTCTTGATAAATTGTGATGAATTGATATAGATGAAAGAATGATGACATAATGATTTGAACCATATCAGGGTTCCTTAAGAAATGGACCATTGACTTGTGTCCATATCTGACGAAATAATGAATTATGAATATAGTGATTTGATATGAAATGGTTAGTGTGAGATACAAGATGTGAAATAGTGTAAAGAGTTTAGGATATATATATATGATGAGGAAATTAGATAAGAGAAAGTAATTGATTATGAGTTTTGGCAAGAAATTAGTAAGAAAGTATTTGATGATCTTTGTTTAAAAAGTAATTTATGCAAGGATGAGTTACTTGGAGTTTAAGTATGAATTTCGAGGACGAAATTCTTTTAAGAGGGGGAGAAATGTTGGACCCCAAACTTTTGATGAAAATTAGAAATATTAAAATGAATTTAAGTGAGAAAGAATTGGTGAGAATGAGAATGAATTTAAGGAAATGTGATGAATTTAAGAAAAATGTATGAGAAAAGAATTGTTTAGGTTAGAGGAATTTGATATTTGAATGAATTTATATGGATTATGAGAGGAAAGTGGATGAGTTGATTGAAATGAAGTTAAATAGCAAGAATTAAGAAGAAAAAGTGTGAAAATTTGAAGGATTTAGAAAGTTTGACTTTTTCGAGAGAGTATGTTTGACTTTGAGAGTTGACTTTTGATTTAGGTAAAATTTGATAAAATGATCTACATGAAACTTGTAGATTATGTTAAGAGCTTTCTGTAGACATAAAGTTTGCAATTTTTCGATATCGGGAGTGAAAATTATGATCAGTCAAAGTTTATGTTTGATAGGATTTGACTTTTATTATGGTTGGAACTTTGACTGAGAAATTAACCTAGTTAGAGGTTAATCGAGGGGTTTGTTTTGATCTTTATTTCGATATAAAGTATGCAAATTTTCGATCTCAGAATAATAAGTTATGATTTTTACAAGTTTATATTATGATTTTAGCATTAATATTAGAGGATAGTATCTTTGACCGGAAAATGGACTCCCGTAGGAGTCGAATTGATGTTTATGTCCTTCGTGGAAGATGTAGTGCTTCCTTCAAGCTTTCTATAGAGGCTAAGTTTGTCAAAATTGGAGCTCGGGATTAAGAGTTATGAATTTCGAAAGTTTTGGATTTTAAGTGAAAAAAAAGAGAGGAAAATGAAGTACTTCGTCATTAGGCGACGCGATCGCCTCGGTGATTGACGCTGGCGTTTAGCTCGCGTCACTAGGCGACGACGATCGCCAGTAGCGATGTCGGCGTCCGCGAAGCGTCGCTAGGCGGCGATCGTCGCCAGGCGACCTCGTCCTCGCTGCAGCGCAGCCTGGCGTTCGCTTCGATCTTGACGCCGTTTTGTTTCTCCAAAACGACGCCGTTTTGATTTTTCTTGCTTGTTATTTCCTCCAATCTGACCTTTGTTCACTATTTTGCTTATATCTTTTCCGTCCGACATCTGATTGAGTCGATTCTTGCGGCGTTGGATTCCTAAGACAATTATCTACATCCTCATAGAAATTTGTGAATTTTTGAGATTAAATTAATGGTGATTAATTTAATCAAAGTGAGTCGGGAAATTTTCCGAACATGGTTCAGTATTTTGTAAAATTCGGGATCTGTAGAGATCCGATTGAAGCGATTCTTGAGGCGAAATAAAGATAAGACAAGGGGCTACAAATCATATGAAGAAATGAAATGTCAATTTTGCCCCTAAGACTTTCAATTTCTAAATTTAAGTTCGGATTTGTGTGAAATTTTTTGATTAGGAACACCTGAGAGTATTTTGAGCATAACTTTTGATCTGGGAATCGAAATGAGACAATTCTTGATTTGAATTAAACTAGAGACATAAGGCTACAATTGTTATGAAGACATCGAGTCTCAATTCTGGGATTAAGAATGTAAATTTTTGGACGGAAATAATCGTACATGAAAAATGTGTTAGAATATGGATATACCCGAACTGTTTTGCACATAACTTTTGATGTAGTGATCCGAATTGAGCGCGGTCAGTGGCGTTGGATTCGTATGATTAAGAGGAACATTTCTTTAGAAGGAAGTTTTAACAAATTCCTTCAACTCGATAGTGCGAATCAAAACCGCAAGTGAAAATGGCATAAAGTAACATGTGAGGGGCTTTTTGGTCTTTTTAGCCCTCAATTAAACAATATGACTTATATAAACATATGGGCTGCCGTTTAGAGTGGAGAATTCTCGAAGGTTTGAGAAGAATAAGAGAAAATAAGAAGAGGAAGAGGAGAAGTTCTTTCGACTATGGAGAAAAACGATAGAAGCTTAGAGATTTTTGAATTTTTAAGACTTCAAGCTTATTTTTGGAGTAGATTCAAGGAAAAGGAAGGAAGAAGGTGAAAGCTTGCCTCCATACCCAAGAAATTTGAAAATTTGAAGGAGAAAGAGGTAAGAGAAAATTTTGACTTTAAGTTTTTGATGAATTTTTGATTTAGAAGTATGGAAAAGAGCTTGAGTTTGTGAGTTATGAAGTTGGTTTTGATATTAATGCTTTAGGTTATGTTTAATTTTGGATGGAAATTTGTTTAAAGGTTAGGCTAAATGTTATGGTTGAGGATTTAGTGAATTTTTGGTGGAGAATTAAGGATAATAATATGGGTTTGTGGAATATGAAATTGGTTTTGAGAAAATTGTGAATTATGATATAGAATTTGTGAAAATTGGTTTAGGCCAATTGTGAAAAATTAAGGTTTGTGAAAGTTTATACTTTGTGAAAGTTTATAATTTAGAAATTTTGGAAATATGATAATTATGATTTTTCCTATGGTTGATTTCGAGAATTATGCACATTATGATAGTGAATTTGGATGGTTTGCTTTAGGCCAAAGTTGGAAATGGAGATTTTTGAAATTGGTGGTTTTAATATCTTGGAATAATTATGAATTGATGAATTATGACCTCAATTTTAAGGATTAAGTAATTTATGATGTGGAATTTGAATGATTATGGCTTAGGTCAATTTTAAATTGAAAGAAGGAAAGAAGCGAGGGTCAAGTGGAGCTTGAAATCAAGTTTCGACATTTAATTCGAGGTGGGTAGCATATTTATATTTTGATTTGTAAGCTTAATACGAATTTTAAAAAATTAAAAGAAAGCAAAAGTTTGGGATTTTGATCACTTATTGTTTTTGGAAATGTTTGAAAATAAGAATTGATTTAAGGTTTGAAATTATGATTCCTAAGTGATTTCTGAAAAATTATTACAAGCTTAAATTCATTGTTTTAAATGATTTGTTAAATCGTTAGAAATTTCAAAGCTGTATTTGTTGTGTACGCATTGATAATTATGCATATTGTTGCAATTATTGATTGATTGAATTAATTGAATTATATGATATGTGTGAATTTGTGAGATTGTTTTAAGTTGATGAAATAATGTTAGAAAAGTAAAATTTTGGAAAGTGCCTTGAGCAATTTGAATTTCCGTTTTCGATATGTGTTATGTGGGTTTGGTAGGTCCTTTGGTGAGTCAGTCATTGTCTCTATGTGTATAGCCTTCTCCGGCTGCTCGCTAGTGGCACGGAGCTCGATTCGGACTCCTTCACGGCTATACTTGGACCGTATGCGGGAAAGTGTAGTACGTTTATTCACGACCTGACAGACCGCTTAGCGGACTATGCAAGACGCTCTGTTGGACCTAGCTGCACCATTCGATATGTTATGTGTTTTCAATTTTGTTTCAGTATGTTGCATTCATATTTATGAAAATTGAGAATTTTTGAAAAAATAAGAAAAGTGAGATGACTATGAAAAGTTTGAAAAATATGAAAAAGGGTTTGAGAAATTGTTTGAAAATTGTAAAGTTTGAAAAATTAGCCCTTTTGGCGAAAGATTATGAAAAATGATTTGACTTATTTGTCACTTTATAAATGTGTTATCCACGAGCTTCCGAGCTCACCCCCTTTCATCCCCATCTCCAGGTTTCGAGCAGGAGATCGGATGAAAGAATGTGAAGACGTCAGTTTCGACATTTGTATAACTTAGAGTTTGAGTAATCTAAATTTGAGTATGGATATGTATATGGCTTTAGATAAGTTTGGAAAAAATGTATTTGTATATAAAGTTGAGAATTGTGAATGATTGTGAAATTTGTATATGAAATTATGGATAATTTGGGAATATATATGTATGATTGATTTGGGAATTTGATTGAATTATGAGTTTGGTAGTGTGAATTGAGATTTGGAATATTTTGTAAATGGCTTGCAATGCCATTAAAGTGTATTGTGTATTCATTTTGGAAATGTTTAATGAATTCGGGACAAATGTATGGATTATGACTTGTGATTCTTTATAGATATGCTAGATGAGTTTGGATTGAATGAGGAATTTGAATAAGGATGTTTTTGACTTGAATCGAGAATTACGAGAATGTTTTAGAATTAGGTTTGCGTTTGTTGCTGCTGAGATCCCGGACGGAGGGTTCGGTTGATTTTGATGATTTTATGATTGATTGAGCATTTAGAAGTGTGTTTTTCGATACTTTGCAGGTTTGGGTTAGAATAAATGCAGCCGTTATGCTGCCGAATTTTCGATAAAATTGGGATAAAAATGGAATTTGAGATTTGTATGGATAAATAAGAATATGATCAGATTTAGAGATTTGCATGAGAATGATTTTCCAAAAGTGGAATTTGGTTGTGTGATTTGAATGAGGTTGACTAATGAGGTAAGAAATGAGAATAAGAAAAGAAAAAAAAATTATACCGAATTTTGGAACGTCTTAGGGTTTCCAACGCGATTGTGATCCTGTGTTCCTTCTTGTTTTCGGATGTCGGACATTTGTTAAGTATCGATTCCGCTTCGTTTCGTTTTGCTTCCGCACATTTGTTTGCGATTCGTATCCGATTCGCTTATTCGATTCGTTTCGATTTGCTTCCGTTTCGATTTTGTATTCGATTCGCATTTGCTTTGCCTCCACTTGCTTTGTGTTTTGAGTTCATTTTTGCTATTGGTTTCCGCTTTTTGTTTCCGATTCCGGTTGGGATCCGGTTCTCGGATCGGGTCCCAACAAAGACATTGAATAAAGGGATTAGTATCCTCAAAAAATGATTGTCTAGATTCATTATAAGTAGTGAAAAAATGAATAACATGTCTAAACCCCAAAATAATTCAAATGATAGAAAAAGGGATTAGGTACACCACATAATGTTAAGAAAATGTTTGCAAATGAAAATTATGTCTATAATGATGAGCTATTATGAAGCCATCAGATGAACATACAGTATTCAATTATACAATTGAAAACTCCAATACTAATGCTTCATCTTCTAGTTCTCAAGAGATTTATTACTTTTTATATAATTCATATTCTAAACCTAAAACATAGTTCACAAGAAAAAAATAGGCATAACTTTCATGTAATATCAAATTAACGAGAATACGTGATATTATTCTCATTCATGCATTCTTTTTACCATTAAAATTATTAAATAACCTTATTATTATGTCCTATGAGATATAAAAAAGGATGATATTTTCTTAAAAGCAACATATGTTATATTTTCATACATAGAAGACATCATATATTGAATCTTTTGTTAGGTCTTACTATCACATAATGAGAGCCCCTAATTTTTCATATATCTAAAATATATTTTCACACCCCTCACACCTACATAGAGGACTTCAATATATATGTAAGATAAAATTTTCTTAGTCTTTATCACGTGACATTAACACTTTCAATTCCCATCACATGAGATCCCTTTTTATGGTAATTATGGACATATATGAAATTGCTTTAAGACAATATTGTTAAGTACACTTAAAATAACATGAGTTGAAAAATGTTTAAGAACTAACTCATAAAAACCCAAATTTTGTGGTGTACCTAGAACACTTTGATGTTCTTTTCCTTGTTAGTCAATATCTCATGACTCTAAATGAATACCAATTATTAGTATAATTGTAGCATCCAGTTTCTATACTAAGGGTTAGAATCCTAAATTTCTGTAATTGAGAAATAACAATGAGAGATTAGAAAAAGAATGCATTTCATACTCATGCATAATGTTAGCATGCACACGTATGAACTTGAATTTTGCACACATTACGATGATGTGTTCATGCATTTATTTGACATTTTTCTAGATATAAATGATTGTTTTAATGTGATTATAATGTGAATCATGGATTATGTATCTTAAAAAATTTGAGTTGGTGTGTGTAAGCAGTGATTTAGAATTTTTGGTAAAATTTGAGAATTTTCTGAAATTAAGGGTAATTTTTAGACTAGAAAAATGCCAAATGGTGAGACAATTGATGAATAGTAGCAGAAATAAGTGTCAAATGGACGTAGAAATTTTAATGAATGAGATTAAGATTTAATGATATATGTAATTGAAAATTGGGAGTCAACTGGATTAGAAATTATAGACAAACAGACTGGTTATTAATGAGGACCCACTAAAAACCACAAGATGGTGACATGTGGCAAGTGAAAAGTGTCACTTGCCATGCCACACACCTCACTCTCGTAACTTACCCTTGCAAGATTAATATGCATTTGCTTCTCACCTTTGGATAAATGCTCTCTTTTATTCTCTTCTTCATTTCATTCTTTATTCTTCTTTTCCATGTCACTTTCCACATGTCACACACCTCACTCTCGTAACTTACCCTTACAGAACTAATATTCATTTATTTCTCACCTTTGGATAAATGCTCTTTTTTTCTTCTCTTCTTCATTTTGTTTTTCATTCTTCTTCTCCATCTCATAATATTTTCTCATCTACCTCATCACGTTGATTTTGTTCAATTCCTTCACCTTGTTTCTTTAAGAATATGTTATCTCCTTCATCATGTCATAAGAAAAACCTAATATGTCCCTTATAAATGATGAGGATCGTGTGGTGTTAAGAAGCTAGTTTTAAGAGTGATTTGAAGATCTAGAAGCTTAAACAGGTAAGTAGTATGTTATTCTTCTTGATATGTTGAGTGAAACATGCATGATGATAGTTAGATGTTGAAGATCATGAAATGGTGATGAAAACATGTTAAAGCATCGATGAGAAAAATGAGCTTATAGATGTCTTGTTTTTGTGTATATTGTGAGTTATACTTTATAAATTGTTAGAGAGATTATATTTTTAGCTAGAATGATAATTTTAAATGTTGTAGAAAGAATGCATAAATTTATAAAGGGATGATATATGTTCATGTTCTATTTTGAGGTGTGATCACATGGATTATTGGTAGTTGTTATAAAGATGGACTAGAATGAGTTTGAAGCCAAAGAAAAGGCTAGTGTATTGTCTTGAAACAAGAAGAAATAGGATGATGGTATTTGAGACAAAGTAAGGTTGAAAATAAAGTTAAATGTATGTTGGAATATGTTAGATGGAGTTTTTTCACTGAACATACATATGTATTTTGGCCATATCTTAATTGGCATATATCTAAATGGGATGATTTTAAGTTTATATTAAATTGGAGACAAATGACTATATTTTCATGAGAAATTGAATTTGAATTATATCTCTAAAAGTTTCAAATTTTGGTTTGAATTTGAGTACAGTGTGCTGTCATGATTTGGGAATAGTTTGTAATATTTTAGGTATATTTTGCATAATACTAAACCAAAATTCATGAAATTAGTTTCATTAGAAACTTAATACATATGAAAACATTTTTTTAGAAGAATGTATTGCCTAAACACTTTTTTTTCCTTATCAAAATGGCCATGCAAAATTGACCTAAAAATTTACTTTGAAAAAAGCCATTAGGTAATGCACGATCGTGACAGAGAGGAAACCTCAAGGGAGTTGCATGATCATGCACAAGCAACATCGTGACAGAGATGAGATATCAAGTAGTAAACAAACGTGCTAGGAGATATCAGGTAGTGCATGATCATGAAAGAGAGGAAACATCGGGTAGTGCACGATCATGACAGAGAGAAATCAATATGAAGTGCACGATTGTGCACAAGCAGGATCATGAGAGTGAAGGTGCAATGCTTTTTGATAGTTTTAAACACTCTTCACTCTTTTGACCATAACTTCTTCTCTGAACCTTCGATTGACTTGAAATTTGAACCACAAGTTCCTCACATATTGTCCTTCCTCTCCACCAAATTTCATTATTATCTGAGTTCACTAAGAAAGGATTAATAAATGGTTGATTTATGAACTTAGGAAGATCAAGTTTCACATGATATGATATATGAATGTATCTCAATTCGGAAGTTAGTTGTTAATGCTATAAAAGTGTTATTAGAAAATAAAAGTGTTCTTAAAAATGCTAATATGATTGTAAGGAGATGAGTAATGTGTATCAAGTAAGAATGAAGGAGAGTTTGAATATTGTGTGATCATATAATGTTAGAATAACATTGGTGAATGATTTATTGATGATATTATAATAATCAAGTGTATTGAGTTATAAACCTCAGTGTATGATTGAGTGATGAACTTAGAATAATAAAGTGTTCTTGATGTGTAAACCTAAGAATAAGCTAGACTCAAACAAATGATAAGGTTTCAATAATAAAAAAATGTGATTAAGGAAACATACCCGAAATAGTCAAATTGAGCATACATTATACTTAACACATATACATATATATGTACGATTGAATTTTTATGTGATTGTTCAATTAGTAATGAGTGTGCAATGTGTGTATTACATGAAGTTGATACACATGGTTGAAAGTTAGCATTCAGACGTTCCGGATCATGGAAACAAATGCTAATCTGAAGCGTCCTATGAGTCGACCTAGATGGCTTCACTTTCATTGTTTGTTCTATTTTAAATTTCTGTATCTGAATTACTATTGAATGTGAATGTGATTGGGACAATTCTGAACAGTAATAGTCTGAGGAGTTTGATAAATGTGAGAACATAGGAAGTGTTTCCTTGAATGTGAATTTGAATAAGTGATACTTAACGTTATTGTTGAATGTCGGACCAAGGTTTGATGATAAATGTGAATGTGAATATGAAACTAAAATCAAGTGACTGATTAAATATATGTGAATGTGATGCATTTCATTACATGAATGCATGACAACATAAAGGATGTTGTGATCAGAGTAGCCACCAAAAAAAGAACTTAATGCTCAGAAAGTAAAAAAGCGCTTAAAGCTCAGAACGTTATTAAAAGTCAAAGGCTCACTGTATAAAATGAGTCCTATATCTCCAATGGATAAGGAATAGTTATTAATGAGCCCGATATTCACAATAGATATGAGACAGTTGCATACACTCAGTCACAAAAAAAATTGAGTCTCATGAGCATCGCATATGCATATGATATGTATGATTTAATTGGTTGAAATAAATAGTTTGAATGATTTCTTAATGTGAAATATTGTTTAAGTGAATATGGAATGTATGTGTCTCAACATGTTGAATTGATGAATTGATGTGTTATGTGATTGAGTGAGCCATCGAGGATGGTCCACTTACTGAGTTAGCAAAACTCAACCCAAAATTTGCAACATTTTTCAGGCTTAGAGAAGATTTCTGGCTAGACAAATTAGAGTCTAGCCATTGCTTTTGAGTAAGAGATAGAAGTTAGGATTAGTTCGTGTCTACATAGATTTTCATTATTTTTATTAAAGAATGTATTCCGTAATTATTGTGTCACATGTATCTGAATAATTAAGTTTTGTAATGACTTTCTAAATTGGAAATGTTTGTAAATGAGATAGATCAATGAGTGTAATAATAATTGTTATTATTATGTTTTAAAAACAGTGGGTCCAATTTGATTAGCGGTTTTTCAAAATATGTGTGTGATGTGTGAAAGGTTTTTAATGATTATGATTAACTGATTGTTCTAGCTTGCCACCCTCATGTTCTCAATTACCGTCAGTATGTTCGGGGATATGCACTATAAGAGTGGGGTGCTACAATAACCTCTTTAAATATCAAATGAGAAATATCAATGGTATATTTAATATATAAATTTAAAAAAATTACCAGCAACTCGCACATGAGTCAAATAAGAAAATTTATATTAAAAGATCAATTGTTGAACCAAGTGAGGAAGAAAAGAATGCAATCATTAATGGTATATATAAAAGGTGGAAACCAATTAATTTTCATATTAAAAATATTTACCTAGTATGTATATTTAGAGGAAGAGAGCATTGTTATATGTATGTAGTAAGTGAAAGTAAGATTGATGTTTAAATTTGGTACATAAGAATTAGAAGAATTCCTTTTGAATTTATAAATGCTTTACATGTACACTTTGTTTATATGATAAAATCTTTAGGAAAAAAAGGAAATGAAAGATATATTTCTCTTTTGATTCTTGTCGATTTAGATCGTATATTCCCTTTTATTATTAGTGAAAAGGGAAAGAGAATAGTTATATTATGACTTAATCATTCATGATTTATGAATTAAGGAGCATATATTACATAATGCTTTAACATAAATATAGCTTAATCAATTTCAAATTATTTTTCTTAGTGTCATCTAATATTTTAAAATCATAAAAGGAGATCTTGTTAATCAAATGAGGTATTAACCCCTATATTTTTATGATTGCAAAATTTATTTCTATTAATGAAATTACTTTTAGTGATATTATTAGCTCTATTACGATAGAATCAAGTATTATGTGAATAATAAAATTCAATAAAAGAGTAAAATGAGGAAATAAGTCAATTGAATAAACTGAACAATCATTAAATGGAGCAAATGAGTAAAGTGGAGTATGTATGCATTTTAAATAAAGAACTAAGGATAAGGAGGAATTAAGCATATCAAGATCTAATAAATTCATTGTACTCCTTCTTGTAACCTTATATTGATCATTTTAGGACTAGGCTTAGTCACTGCATGATCATTTACACATAGGGCTTTATGCATAAATCTTTCATAATTATGAGAAATTTTATTTTAATCTTTAAAAAAACTTTTTGATCTTTAAAATAATTTTTGGGAACTTTTGAAATAATTTTGGATCAATTTTTAGTTAAGGGAATTTGATTTGATCTCTAAAAGAACTTGAAAATTTGTTAGAAACATATTTTCAGACGTACTACTCGACTAATGTATAAGTGTAGTTGACCAAATTGTTATTTTTAGACACATTGATTAACTAATGTCTATATGTTATCAAACAATATGAAAAAGATAAAAATTTATGTACTATGAATTTGTATGCCATATTGGTCGATACATTGGTGGACTAATATGATAGATTAATCAATTAATGTCATTGTTACTAGTCATTGTAATGGCTATTTTTTTTTCTGATAATTCGATCATACATGAGTTTTGAAAAGTTGGTTGTATGTGTGCTTTACATAATATATATTAAACCATTGTTTATTGGTGTGAGTAAGAGAAGGAGCTTTTGAGTTATTATAATTCAGAAAATTGATTGGGATATACTTTGTGAGAGTTACTTTTTACATTGAAGAAAATCTGTAAATCATTATTTTTCTATTGTGGTAAAGTAAAATGATTGTAAGAATTTCTCTTCACCTTTGGTCAAATGAAGAGTTATACTTCATCCATTAAAAGAAGATAGTGAATTTCCAAATGGAGCTTGAGAAGTGGACATATATTAAGGATTATTTACCTAAACCACTATAAATAAGCTAGGTCTCACTATTAGGAAGTACAGATTAAGTATTATTTGCCTAAACCACTATAAGTCGGCTTGGTCTCACTATCTCTACTCCCTTTTATTTATTATTGTGCTTATTATGTTATTGTTTATATAGCAATCTTAGAATTAGGTGGTTTTTTTCTTTTATTTAGAATTCTAGGTGCCCATACATTCTTTTAATTATTTTTATTTTTATTTTACATATAAAGAAAGAAATATTCTTTTATTTTTGGTATGTTTTCAAAAATTAAAATGAATATTATTTATAATGTTTTTAAATTAGAATTACAAACTTATCTTATTATCAAATTCACATTTTCATTTTTCTTATTTATAATAAATGAGGACATGTTTAATTAGTTATGATTTCTTTATCTTACAATAAAAAGTAGCATTTTATATTCAAAAGAATTATTAAAATGTATAAATATGTCATGACTCAAATAGGCACGCGAAACTCAAAAGTCGAAGCCCTCATATCATATATAAGCCTGGCTACTAGTGATGGAAATAAATACAAATTCTCAAAATTAAATGATTACATGGGCACATGTAAGTACAAACACAACGAAGTACAATAATGTTATAGTGTATTAAAAGAACAATTTTCAACATACTAGATCATATCACTACGAACACTAGAGTATAAGTGAAAACAAAATGAAAAGCATACATAGAAGTAAGTACATTGTAGCCGATGCTCCTTGAAGTCATTGCTGCAAAGCTAGTGATATCTAACTTACAAAATAAAGTTAAGGGGACTCATACATCGCTGAGTAAGACCATATTGCCCCATGACACCTAATGACATGCTCACACAACATACATTTTATATTAGTATATATATATATACGATGCATGATAAATCACATGCAAATACATAAAAAATTGTGGAGAAGAAATATTTGTAGTACCTAGTCTCTAAGGGTAGACCCTCACAATACTACACCTCAAATGGCTACGGGGAGCTAAACATCACTAATGACTCAAATATATACTTATATAGTTGTAAGGCTCTCTTAGTCTAAAGGAGCTATGGGAGCCACATATCACCAACAAACTAGCTCTTACTTAATACGTCCAAAGTCACTATCACATTGATAATATACATGTCAAACAAGGACCTAATTAGGAGTCAAGCATCAACCAGGATCGATCTATATCATATCTCAATATTATATCACAATCATCTCTCATAATTATACCAGCATATACTTGGTCTTGATGTATACCCATCAGGTGATATGTTTGATATATTTTTCCTCCCGCACAATCACAATCTAACGTATTCACACAAAATATCAATCACACAATTTCTCAAACAAGCACTCGGCCAAGCGAGGATCAACATAAATGCATATAGGATGCTATAGGTACCCAAACTTGTATTCATATAATTAGATATCGTGGTATTACTCACATAGGCATCATGATAACAACTACTCAAAATAACACATATATATATATATAATAGGCACCTATCATGGCTTAACATGTTATCAGTCATATTAATCTAAAACCATACTTAATAAAAGGTATGGATTTAGTATCGTTAAATAGATATAAAATATAAATTTCCCTTATTGAAGTACTTGTCAGTTTAAAACTTCTGGTGTAGGTCCCACTTCGGATATACTTATAAAAAAGAAAAGGAAATATCCTAATCATTGTCCTTTACAAGTGGTCGGATTCAATTAACAACCTAGAACTCATTAAGAATGCTATGATGATCTATTTATGCAATTCGACCCTTGATCCTATTCTTACCTAAAATTTATATGATTTTTTAATTTACAAACTGTTAAGAATTTCGCGATGGTTCCTAAGAAAAAAATTATTAGCATAATTTATAGAATTTTTAAAATTTTTCCAAAATAAATGTCATCAAAAGGTTACTAGAATGTTATCTTTGACAATTAGAATATTGCTTTGGTCATCAGAATATTCCTCTAACATCCTAAAAAGTTTTTGCTCTCAGAATTCAACAATGTACATACCAAATAAAAGCTAATTATAAATATAACAATTTTTATAACTGCAAGAAACTCATATTCTTAACAAATATTAATGAATTGAAGAAAAATTATTTTATAGTCCTAACCTCTATTTTCGTTAATCAATAGTGATATAAACAATGATTGACAATAAGACCATAGGTCTTTTCTCTTGAAATCGAGGGGAGTCTAATGGTGGTGGTGGTGGACGACAACACTCCTCAAAGGTGACAGATCAAAGATTTGAGTTTTTCTCTAATTTTTCTTCTTGATTTTTCTGATGATTTTGATATTGTTGTGAGTTAAAATGGGTATGGTTGTGACGAGATCAAATAGAGTAATTGACTGATATATATGATTGGCTAGTTAGAGTCACTGACAGTGAAGAATAAAGAAAAAGGATGGTTTATGAATAGTAACCTTAGGGGTGAAAATGAAAAATAAGAAAAATGAGGGTTAAAGTGGGATACGTATCTATTACAATCCGCCCTCCATACAAAAAAATCATCATTTAATTTTACAATAATCTTTTATTGAGAAAACAAGTATGGATACAACTCTTGCTTCTCTCATTTTGTTTCCCAATGTGATCTCCTTCGCATTTCCATTCCTCTACTTCACCTTATCCTTAGGAATTTGCTTTGATTGTAAACGACACATTTAAGAATTTAAAATAGCTATTGGCTCGTCTTTATAGGTTATATTCTTATTTATCTCTACATTCTGTAGCTAGAGTACATGAGAAAGATAAAAATTGTATTTACGAAGTATAGAGAAAGAAAAAAATTGTACTTACAAAGTATATAAATGTGGAATACTAGGAGGACTTTTGACATATCCAGAGGTAATGCAATTGATATACCACGTTTCCAACTATCTTCATTATCTCGTAAGGTCAAGTATATCTTAGACGCATTTTTCTTTTCTTTCCAATCCTCATCACACCATTCATCGAAGATACCAATAGAAATATAAAGCCATCGACTTGAAATTCCATGTCCTTACACTTCGGGTCTGCATTACTTTTCTATCTACTTCGGGTCTGCATTACTTTTCTATCTACTGAATGATGTCTCCAGTCTTTACTTGATCAATATAATCTTCTCTTATATGATCTTAACTAGTTCTAGGCCCTCCAACTACCTCTTGCCTACTTCTTCCTAGCACATCAGTGATATACATTTTCTTCTGTGCAAAGCCTTATAAGGTGCGATCTCAATGCTACTGTAATAACTATTATTGTAAATGAACTCAATCAGAGGCAAGTCCAAATCCTAACTACCACCAAAGTCCATCATGTAGATCGTTAGCATATCATTTAAGGTCTAAATCATCCTCTCAAATTGCCTATCAATTTAAGGATGGGATGTTGTGTTAAAATCCAATTAAGTGCCTAATGCCTCCTAAAATTTCCTCCAGAACGAAGATGTAAACTGTGATCTTTGGTTAGAGACTATCAACTTAAGCACCCCGTAGAGACAAACTATTCATTTGCTATACACCTGTGCAAGCTTGGATATTGAGTAGGTGATTTTCACTAGTAACAAATTGTCTGACTTTGTCTACCTATCTACGTTCACACAAATTGAATCATATAAAATCCTTATATAAGGTAGACTAACCATGAAATCCTTTGTGATCTTTTTCCATTTCCATGTAGGAATTAGTAATGATTGTATATTACCAAAAGGGTCTTTGATGCTTAGATTTTACCTACTGGCAAGTATAAAGACATATTCAACCATATCCTTTTTCATACCATCCCACTAATATATGTTTATAATGTTACGACATATCTTGGTGGAACTCAGATGTACATTGTAAAATGCATAGTGTGTTTCCTCTAAAATCTCCTCCTTTAGGTTCTCTATATCTAGAACACATAATCTCCTATTCATCCTTATTATACTCCCCTATCAATACGGACATTTGCGCGACATCCTTCTTGTACTTATATGTTGGACCCCGATTTTTGAGTGAAAATAAGAAATATTCAAAAGTGGATGAGTTGATTGAAATTAAGTTGAAAATCAAGAAATAAAGAGAGAAAGTGTGAGAAGATGAAAAATTGTGAAAAGTTTGACTTTTTGATCTTTGAAAGTTGACTTTTGATTTAAGTAAATTTTGATGAAATGATCTACATGAAACTTGTAGATTAGGTTAAGAGCTTTCTGTAGCCATAAAGTTTGCAATTTTCCGATATCGGGAGTGAAAGTTATGATCAGTCAAAGTTTAGGTGTGTTATCGGTTGACTTATGTTATGACTAAAGCTTTGACTGGGAAATTTACCTAGTTAGAGGTTATTTTAGCCTTGAAATCATTCATGAAAGTTGAAGGATTTGATTTGATTTTTATATATATATAAAGTATGGAATTTTTCGATTAAGGAATAATAAGTTATGATTTTTACAGTGTTCGGTTATGGTTTTAGCATGAATATTAGAGGACAGAATCTTTGATCGGAAAATAGATCCCCTTAGGAGTCAAATTGATTTTTGTGTTCTTCATAAAAGTTGTAGGTGACTTTCTGACCTTCGTATCGATATAAAATATGACATGATTGGACTTTGGAGTTGAAAGATACAAATTTTCAAAGTTGAGTCTTTGTTTAAGGATATATTAATTTGGACAATTTTTGACTAGAAAAGTGATCAGTTTAGAGACAAATTTGATTTTTGAGATCTACATGAAAGTTGTAGAGCTTCCTTCAAGCTTTCCATAGAGACCAAATTTGTTACATTTGGAATTCGGAATCAAGAGCTACGATTTTTGAAAAAAAAATCAGATATATATATATATATAATCATATATATATATATATATATATATATATATATATTGCAAAAAAAAGGTGTTTCGTAAGCCCTCTCGCTAGGGCGACGAATCACCCTAGTGAGGAGGGCTTTGTATAAAAAAATTTTATTAATTTTTATTTTTTATTAATTATTTATTTTTTATTTTTGGATTATTTAATTTTTATTTCCAGATTTTAGGAAATATGACCCCTCTTCAATCTTTCGCTCATATCTTTTTCGTCCGACATCCGATTGACTCGATTTTCGAAGCGTTGGATTCCTAAGACAGTGAATTTCATTTTTACGAGAAATTTGTGAATTTTTTAGATTAAATTAAGGGTAATTAATTTAATCAAAGTGAGTAGGGAAATTTTCCGAGCATAGTTAAGTATTTTGAGAAATTCGGGATCTGTGGTGATCCGATTGAAGTGATTCTTGAGGCGAAATGAAATTAAGACATGGGGCTACAAATCATATGAATAAATGAAATGTCAAATTTGCCCCTAAGACCTTCAAAGTTTGAAGGGAAGTTCGGATTAGAGTGCAGTTTTTGGATTAGGAATATCTGAGAGTATTTTGAGCATAACTTTTGATCTGGGAATCGAAATGAGGTGATTCTTGTTTTGAATTAAACTAGAGACATAAGGCTATAATTGTTATGAAGATATCAAATGTCAATTTTGGGATTAAGAATGTTAATTTCTAGATGGAAATAGCGTGTTGGAAAATGTGTTAGAATATGAACAACCCGAAATGTTTTGCGCATAACTTTTGATGTAGTGCTCCGAGTTGGATGATTTTTGTGACATTATGAAATTAAGATATAGAGGAACATTTCTCTAGAAGGAAGTTTTGACAAATTCCTGCAAATTGATAGTGCGAATCAGATCCGAAAGTAAGCATAAAAGAGTTAAGACTTAAGGCATACATGAAGGGGCAATTAGGTCTTTTCTCCTTCATTTAATGACATGGATAATGGATTGTCGTTTTTATCAAAGGGAAGCACGAAAATTTAACAAAGAAAAGAAGAAGAAGAAGAGAGAAGAGTGGAGAAACTTTCGGCTATGGAGAAAGAAGGGAGAAAAGAGAGAGAAAGCTAAGTTTCGATTTTTCTACTTATTTCTTAGGGATTTTTTAGATGGTTCAAGAGAGAAAAAGGTGGAGGAGCACAAGAGCTTCCTTCCAAGCCAAGAAAAGCTAGATTTCAGTGAAAAATGAGGTAAGATCAAAAATTTAATGTGTGATTTTTGATGAGTTCTTGGTATAGAAATATGAAAAATGATATGGGTATGTAATATATGAAGTCAATTTTGATGTATATGCCTTAGGTTGTGTTTAATTTTAGATGGAAAATTAATTAAGGTTTAGGCTTAATTTTGTGTTAGAGGAATTTGTGAAATTTTGGTGTAGACTTATAGATGAGAATATGGGTTTGTGAAATATGAAAGTAATTTTGAAAAAATTGTGATTTATGATATTGAATTTAGATAAATTGGTTTAGGCCAATTTTGAGATTTGAGGATTTTTGAAATTGGTGGTTTAGATATCTCGAAATTAATATGAATTGATGAATTATGACATCAATTTTAAAAATTAAGTTATTTATGAGATTAAATTTGAGTGAACTGGTTTAGGTCAAATTTGAAATTTGAGGATTTTAGAAATTTTGGTTTTAGAAAGCTTGGAAAAGTGATGAATTTGGGTTTCCTATAGTTAATTTTGAAGATTATGATTTTTATGATGTTGAATTTGGATATGTATGGCTTAGGTTATTTTAAATTGGACGGAAGAAAGAAGAAGCAGTCAAATTGGAGCTTGAAATCAAGTTTCGGGCATTAATTCGAGGTGGGTAGCATATTTATATTTTGATTTGTAAGCTATACATGCAATTTTGAAAAATTAAAGAAAGCAAGTTTGAAAAATTTAAAGAAAGCAAAATTTTGGATTTTTGATAACTTATTGTTTTTGTAAAGGTTTGAAAACAATGTTGACTAATGTTTGAAAATATGATTTCCGAATGATTTCTGAGAAATGAGTACAAGTTTAAATGTATTGTTTTCAAATGATTTAATGAATTCGGTAGAAATTTCTGAAAAATTCATTTGTTGTGTATGCATTGATAAATTATGCAAAATTGTTGAATTGATTGAATGGATTGTAGTGATTGAATTGTATGCATTATGTGAATGTGCGAAAATGAAGTTTCAAAATGTGCCTTCGGGCAGTTAGATTAGTATGTTCAAAAAGTAAGATTTTCGAAAAGTGCCTTCGGGCATTCCGACCTTTCGTTTTCGCTTATGTGTTAAGTGGGTTTGGTTAGGTCCTTGTGAGTCAGTGCACTGTCTCTATTCGTTTATAGCCTTCTTTTCTTTGCCATGCCAGTAGCGGTGCTCGATTTCGGACTCCTTCATCGCTATAATCGGTCCGCTACGCAGAAAGTGTAATGCTCGTTCACATTCATTGCATTGCAGACCGCTTATGCGGAATGTGCAATACGCTCGCTTCGACCAAACTAGACCATTTTGATATGTTACGTGCTTTTGCTTTGTTTTTATGTACTGCATTCATGTTTAAAAGTGAGAAATTAAAAACAAATGGATTTATATGAAAAGTTTGAAAAAATTGAAAGGTTTGAGGAAACTATTTGAAAAGTTACAAAGTTTGAAAAATAAGCCTTTTGACAAAATGCTTATGAAAAATGTTTTCTGCTTATCTGTCAATTTATAAATGTGTTATCCACGAGCTTCCGAGCTCATCCCCCTTTCATCCCCAATCTCTAGGAATTCGAACAGGAGATCGGATGAAAGAGCGTCAAGTTCAATTTTGCATCATCTGTATTTTTGTGTGAATGGAGTTTTGGATATTAATATTGTTTATTATGATGTATTTCGAGCATGTATTTCAGAATGTATGAGGATTATGACTTGATGTATGAGAGTATGAAATTGTGTATATTGTGTTAATGTAAGTAAATTATGGATTGATATGTTGAGTTGCGGTTCACAGTTTGTGTATGATGTTGAGTTATGGTTATGTATAAGAATGATTGAAGTGTTTAGAACTAAGATTGCGTTTGTTTCTGCTGAGATCCCGGACGGAGGGTCCGGTTGATTTTGATGATTGTATGTTTTGTTTGGAAACTTTAGAAGTGTATTTTGAACCCTTGCAGGTTTTGGGTTAGGTCAAAAGCAGTCGTTATGCTGTTGAATTTTCGTTAGAAAATAAGTTGAAAATGAATAAAAATAAGATTAAGATATGTGTGATGATAAATTATGGGACTTATATGATTGATAAAAAGTTTGTTATGAATTGAGATTTGGATTGAGGACACTTTCCAAGAAAAAGGAAATCAGATTTGATTAATGAGTAAAGAAAAGAAAAAAAAATTATACCGGATTTCGGACAGTATGAGTCTAAGGTTTCCAACGCGATCGTTGTTATCTTTGTATTTTATTTACGGATGTTGGACATTTATTCTGCGATTCGGTTTGTCTTCATTTGTAGACTTTGATTGCAAGTTTGAATTCGATCCGTATCTGTTTCGCCTTTGAATGTAACCGTTCTGAATTGTTTCTTTCGATTCCGTATTCGCTTTGCTTCCGCTTTCGCTGTGTTTGTCGTTATCGAATTCAATTTATCCAATTTGAATTCTTTCGCCTCGTTTGTTTTTGTGTCATCCTTCGTTATTCCGGTTGGGATTCGGTTCCCGGATCGAGTCCCAACATTATATATGAGCTTTTCAAGCTTAGGGTCTTAGCCTTGAGCAACCTTGATCTTATCCAACAATACTAACTGTACTCTAATGCTTGCCAGTAGCACTCTTGAAATTGAAATATGAAACTGACCAACTTAATATATCACTGCTACCATCTCCAAATCATAAGTATTGTAATTATGTTCATGTTTTTTTCAACTTCCTAGAAGCATAAGTAATCACCCTACCATTTTGCATCAACACACAATCTAAGCCAACTCTCAAAGCATCACAATACAAATAAAATTCTCTACCTTTAGTTGGAAATGCCAAAACTGGAGCTGTAGTTAAACACTCTTTCAATTTTTGAAAGCTTTCCTTATAAGAATCTGACCAAATAGACTAGGCATTTTTTTTATGGTAGACGTATCAATAGGGCTATTATCTTGGAAAATTCTTGGACAAATCTTTGATAGTAGCCTTTCAATCCCAGAAAGCTTCACACTTTTTTCTTTATCTTTGGTCTTTCCTAATTCTTTATAACTTCCACCTTCTTAGGTCCACTTATATCCCTCTTGAGATACCATATGTCCTAAGAATGTGAAACTCTCAAGACAAAATTCACACTTTGAGAACTTGGCATGTAATTGATATTCTCGAAGTGTCTGTAACACCATTCTCAAATGTTAGGTATGTTCCTTATATATTTATGAATACACCAAAATGTCGTTAATAAAGACAATCAAGAACCTATCTAAGAACATTTTGAACACTCTATTCATTAGATCCATAAAAGTTGCTAGAGCATTGATAAGGCGAAATGACATTACTTGGAATTTATAATGGTCATATTGAGTTCTAAAGGCAGTTTTGGGAATATCCTCTCCTCTAATCTTTAGTTGATGATATCTAGACCTTAGCTCGATCTTAGAAAAATACCTAGCACCCTAAAATTTATCTAATACATCATTAATTTGGGGTAATGGATACTTATTACAAATGCTCACCTTGTTTAACTAACTATAGTTAACACACAATCGAAGAGAACTATCCTTTTTCTTTATAAACAATACTGTCACACCCTATAATTATGTGCTAGGCCTGATGAAACCCATATCTAATAAATCCTACAATTGTTCTTTTAATTCTTTTAAATCTACAAGTGTCATTCTATATGGAGTTATAAAAATCAAAGTTGTACCAAGTAGTAGATCAATGTAGAACTTGATATCCTTCTCTAGATGTAGCCATAGTAACTCTTCAAGAGATACATTTGACAACTTCCTAACTACTAGAACACTTTGGAGGCTATTAATTTCTCCAGAGGTATCCCTAACCAAGGCCAAGAACCCTTGACACCCCTATCTAAGCATCTTACTGGCCACTAACACCAAAATTATGGTAAACAAGATGGTCCTTTTATCTCCCTCAAAAGTAAACTCTACCTTACCCAAAGTCTAAAACACCACTTTCTTTTCTCTAAAATCCAAGGAGGCTTAATGACTAAACAACCATTCCATTCCTAATATTATGTCAAAATCTATAACTAGCAACACCATAAGATTTGTCATAAATATCTTACCATCAATCTATACAAGACACTAGTAGTAGATCAAATCCACCTTATGGCATCACTAAGAGTTGTGGATACAAACAAGGATTCTTTATCCTATTTGGTACTATTTCTAGTCTTATAGTAGAGTTGAGTGACATAAAAGAATGGTTCACTCTTAGAGCTATTAAAACTCTAACTTGTCATTGAATACCAAATACCACCACATTCAAAGCCTGTGCATCTTCGGGGATAAACTACGAAGAGTCAACCAGAAGGGGCAGTCTCTCCTTCTAGCCCGTTAATCTGAGGTGGGGGATTAATCAAGAAGGTATTGGCTGATACCCCTCCAGGATACTCCAGAATAAGACGATCGAAAGCATACCGACCGAGCACCTTAATTTGGTCGATCACTTCAGATTCCTTTCTAGTAAAGGACAGACTAGAAGTTTCGTTCCATCGCTCGGCCAGGGGATACCTCCACGGCCTGGACTCAAAGGTAGATCCCGGGGGCCTCACAAAAAAGTACTTCATCCTCCAAGCCTTGATTGACGAAGCTATTCCAGCAGGACGATACCATGCATCTCTATACTGGAAATGACGGATCCCGGCCGCAGTGATTGAGCTCTGATACATTCTCAAGAAGTGCTGCAGAATACCGATCGATGGGGGATACCCGAAATAATGACACAGCAGGGCCAGACCGTTAATGAACCTCCAACCATTCGGGGGGATTTGACTCAGCATTAACTTATAGGCGCAGCATACCTCGTCGATGATTGGGGCATATGGAAGCCTATGTACTTCATCGATCCTTCTCCCTGATCGGACTCGAGGAGTAGGGGGCTTATGGTCAGGTTGGTCGTGCTAGACCCAGGTCCAACCCTAGGATAGCTTGTGGGCCGATCGACCCATTCTTAAGATGTTAAATTAAACACAACAGGTATTTACTATATAAGTTCATTATCTCCTCATGATGCAGGTACAACTCTTAAGAACCCTAATATCCTATGTTCTTAGAGAAAACCTACTACAAAGAATTGACTTAAGCATCGGAGGGGCAAGCCGACGATCAACCCCCGGTGTGTCTTTATTGTTTTTGCAGGAATCTCCTAATTGAAGCTAATCGAGTTCATAGGTCCAAACAACGGCGCCCAGCCTTACCAAAATCATACTGAATCATTATATATTAGGCTTTTATGCATTTTTGACCGAAATGATCATAATTTAAAAGCATGACAATAAAACAAAAAATTTGTTGAACCAAAAATTAACCAAGCCCCTAGCCAATAATGCTATTAGTTTCCTAAAGTATACGACATGATATATCTTTTCAATCTCAAGATATTAACTTCACTGATTTGGTAGAAATATGAGGCACAGATAATTCTCATGCTGTTGATTTGAAAGAAAGTACAAGAAATAGAAATATTCTAACCTTTGATACCTGCAAAAATGGCATTCATATATAAATGAATCAAGGCAAAGTTTCTTGACAGTGTTACCTTGAAATCCTAAATTTTAACGCATTCCATTCAAATTAAGAATATAGAAAAATGCATGTATTAAAAATTCAAGACAAGATTTGATCCCATGCGTAATACAATAATGACGAAAGTTTTTTGTATTTTGATTTTCCAAAAGTCAATATTATTTTAAACTCTACAAAATGATTAATACATAAATTATAATAAAGTGTAAATTTTAATCCATACATTATTTTGAAGCTTGACACTTTTTTCGTTGTATCCATCCCTTGAATCGCTTTTTAAACTAGCTCATCTCAACCAATGTAGCCATACAAATGACTAACTTCTAACAATATTCACATAATGAGTTTTAGATATTAAAGTAATTTAATTAAACTTAAATTAAAATTATTAATAATTATAATTATATACCAATTATATCCAAATAGAATAAAATATTTCATGTTAATCTTTATTTATTAAATATTTTATATTTAATCATAAAATTTTTCAAGCTTTGCAATCAAGTCCAAGTTAATTAAAACACTTTTTCTCTTCAACTGTTCTTTATGTATGACTCATTAAGTTCCCAAATATGTTAAAATTAGATATAAATTATAACCCTAAATCATATTTAGGATTAGATAAATTAAACCCCTTAATTTATTTGTAATTATCATATTTATACTCATAAATTAAGATTGACATCTAATAATACATCATGATCACTCAAATATTTAAGAATGTAAAAGTAATTTTGATTAACCTTTATGTGTATGATTTTTCATATAATTAAATCATTTCATCATATGAAATTCTAATTATACATAAAGCATGAAATTAATGTCTAGTATATTTTGAATCTAATTATGTTAGTTCTCTATCATTCACAATTGATTCAATTAATGACATATAAAAACTATTTTCAAAGTATCATTCTAATTTGGCGAAGAATTTTTGATTCAATATTAATCAAGAATAACAAAATATTCTCCGTAATTACTTTAAGGTGATGAATCGTATATTAATCCTTAAAATACCTTCATATAGCTTATGTTACATTCAATTACTAGCAAATGAGTCACCCTCAACTAGAATATGTTATAAATAATAGCAAATATAGCAACTCCTATATAAGATAATTTTAGTTATCTTAAGTTAAAGAATTACTTATTCAATCACCAAACATACAAGTAATATTTCAAATAAAATTATCATTTAAGATCAATTTAATGAACTCATTCTCTAATAAGCACTTACATGTTCATTTAATTATCTCCATACTTTACTTTATAAGATCAACTACTTCTTTTATAAGAAAAAATCACAACGTATGTTAGTATTTTTATGCTTATTAATCTTCAGTCTTAATAGAATAATAACTAAGAATAATACATCAATACAATATGAATCACATAATTATGATGTTATCATAATTTCACTTGCAATATATATTTATCTTATTGATTTTGTTATATATATCTGAATATGTATAAGATACAAAATATTTTAAATTATTATATCACTAGAATACAACCACTCATTGACTATAAGATATAAAGATATAAACCAACCGCATGAGACATGAAATTCTTACCCATTCGTTTCTCTAAACATCAACCATCAGCCTATGGAGCTTTGTGTCACCTGCCGGCGAAGTGAAAGAGATGCTTTTCTAAAAGTCGAAGGACATGGTGGTCATGATGCAGAGGGTTGTTCTCTTGCGACAACTTAGACCGGTCATGTTATTTAACCACATATGTCCTTTCGAAGAATACTCTCTCTTCTACCTCTATTAATTGAGGCCGGAAATACTTTTTCAAAAAAGAAAAATATTAGGCCTGAAATTGCTGATCGATACGAGAGACTTACGTTTTGAGAAGTTCCCTGTAATCAGCGAAGGCAAAGGAGCATGGCTGGTGAATATAACTTCATTCTTCACTGTCAAATCAGCCTCTTAAGTTCTTTGATGACAGATAAGGACAAACAACAACGATAGTACTCAACAGGATAATGAAGAGATTGATGGAAGCGACTGTCTCCTTTTGCTGTTCTGAAAAGTGCTTTGCTTCACTAATTTGAGTTCTGATGTCAATCAACATGTTCTAAGAACATGGTACCGCATCCTTACGTAGTGCTCTTTATTGAAAAACAGAACCAAAAAAAAATGACGAGCTTTTAAGAGTAATCACCATGAGAATAGTTGTAGTGCTTGCTCGATAAAGTTATGCAACTTTACGGGACAGTCTACAAATAGTTCTGAACAGGATTAAGAACATTGTGTATTATTGAATTCCTCCTGAAACATGAGGATATATTCTCCTTATTTTACACAGGAAATAACCCAAGTTGCGACCAGTCATGACTACAGGAGCAAAGTATCGTGCTTGTTCATTTCCCGGCATCCAAGAATGTGACTTTAATTTTGGTGTTGGGATTTGTAAATCTCAACTCCTGAGGCGCCTGCAGTTAGTGGGCACATCCTGATGGCAAATGAGTACGGAACAGCAGGAACCAGATACTTGTCATGGACACAAGGTGTCCAACTATCATCTCCAGCCAAACCCATATGTTTGTGGTCAAGATGCACCTGCAGCCCAAGCACAGTAACCCATCAAAACCAAAACAAACAGCCCTGTAAGAAGACATTGTAAAAAGTGGCATCAAAGTATCCATCTCTCTATTCTCTCAAATACAAGTTCTGCCTTTGTTGGCACATAATTCAACTTAACACTTCAAAGGTATTTTTCTAATGATCATATCAGAAACTTGTCTATTGGGAGAACGAAATCTCTTGCATCAATTTACCTCGATGTCATTTCCCTGAACAAGTTCTTCATTATGTGTTGCCCGGTCAAGTTCCGCTGTAGAATAGTAACTAGCACTCATTTGCATAGGTGGAGAGCTGCCATACATAGAAGCGAAAATTCCTACATTGTGTTTGTTCCGAAATGTCACCCATCTAACATCAGCCCTTCCAGAACATTCCCCAGGAACAATGTAAGGAACATGCAAATCCCCCACATTCTGTTCATAGATCCCAACATGGGCTGCTGCTTTCCTATCAGGGTAGCATTCAAATGGTCCTCTTCCATACCACCTAACCTTGTCCGTTGATTTTTCCAGGTGAAATTCAACCCCCACACGTGGCAAAGGTGGAAGATCAGAATTTGGAAATACGTTGGATTCGATTACCAAGTCACCAGAACCATATATTGTATAAATCATGTCAACTTTTAATAAAGCCCTTGAATTTCCGGATTCAGACATTTGCTCACACCTTGGAGCACCAATATAAACTGCCTTTATTTTTACTTCATGATTTGTTGTATCTAGTACTGTGCAGTTTTCTGTGTGAAACACAAGACTGTCAATCTGAGCTGCTTTCCACCTGGAGTAATAACTATTATTACCACCCCCTTTGTCATTGTCTGTCGGGGCCCGCCAGAAGCACGGGAATATGCCTTCGGTCATAACGGGAATGCCTTCAACCTGTAATTGCACAAACCATAAAAGCTCACAAAACAATCTTTGCTTGAGAAGCAAAATGGAAGAGCTATGCTGTATGCTGATTACTCAAGCTCAACAGAGAAAGATGATGAAATTGATTGTCAAGGCTCAACACGTAGTTTAACATATCTAGATTTCATATCACCACCGCAGGCAGAAAGAAAGGAATCAGCTAAACAGAATGACTACAATTCACAAAGGCATACCCTCCAGCTTTGAACAGCTCCTGATCTAATGTTGAATGTCATGTCCCACATCTTCCCACTGAGAGTAACTATATCCCCAACAGTTTCACTATGAATTTTAGCCTCTGTAGCTTTCAATGCCTGGAGTTAGTGACATTTTTATGCCAGAATATCAGATGGGATATAATATATGTGAAAATAAAGGTAGGCAAAATTCAGAATAAGCAATTACGGGGGTTACGATCTCCCTTCTTGTAGGCAACTGGATTTGTGTAGACGAAATAACATGGCCAGCCTCAACCCAGCGTGTGGAATGCAGAAGCTTAGTAGACAGTGTCAAAAACATTTCTTCTACAAGACATGAAGCCCAAAGAGCATACCATGGTCCTGACTCCCAATCTAGGCTACAACTGCTCTGAGGCTTTATCAGTGGAAGAGACAAAATTCCAGAGCCAAGTTCCTCTCCATTTCCATGGAGAATCCAAACAAACTCATATCCTTGTGTTGTATCATAGAAGTGGGTGTTGCTTATCTGCATATTTGAATTTCCAAGTGGTGAGCCAGAGATTGGTTTGAGAACTAGAACAGAAGAAAACAAGTAAAAATTGCACACCTGCAGTGTGTTTTCCTGTAGAACAACCTTGATGGGCTGATAGACATATTTGACCTCTGAAAATGATAATCAGTACTATAAGTTTCAATGCAAACTTAAGTCGAGGAGATGAAAAGTAGGACCAAAATGCATACACCAAACATAGAAATTACCATGCAAACCAGGATGAGGAGTTCTATCTGGCCAAACAAGACCGTTCAAACAGAAGTTCAAATCGTTTGGCGAATCCCCAAAGTCACCTCCATATGCCCAGTTTTTATTTCCATCCGCACTTTCCTTCAGTAAACCCTACATGTGAATGCCACTAAATAATTTTAAAACACAAAAAGACTCCCAAAAGAAAATTTCCTTCAAATAGACTTGTTGACTGTGCACTAAATCACAGATTGGGCCACAGAGCAGACAGCAAAGTACTGAAATGTTAATAGGATAACAATTGCATATTTTCATTATTTGATGATGGATAAAATTTGCCTGCAGAAAACCAAATTGAAAATACAAAAGCGACTCATATGCCAACCACCAGAAGCAGGCAAATGCTTGATCATTCACAGCACTGATGGATAGTTTACTTGTCAGTTGTCTCCAAAACAAAACTAAAATTTATAATTCACCCAAATAAAAGAACAATAAACTATTACAAGAATGGATTTAATCGAATATTAGTAAACAACCAAATTTTATACAATGCAGCTAAGATACAATTCCGAGCACATTCCTTGTAAGATGTGCCAATGAAAATGGAATGCAGATTGTTTGAATATGTAATTATCAAGGAATCATTCAATCCAAAAGCTTAAGTTGACAAGTGAGCATCACAAAATGGATTATAGATTATCATAACATGTCCTCTCATGCAAAGAGTGGATAAATACATTAGAAACGAGAAAAGTGCAACTTGAACTCAAGATCTCTCCACTATAAGAAGTCAAGCAACTTTTCAGCTCAAGAGTTTTTTAGGGGTCGATGGATCACTGATTAGTCTAATGATTCATAAACAAAAACACATGTACAGGGACCTAAGCTACCTAAACCATGTCATTATTCTCCCATATGTTGTATGATAAAAGTATTCTAAACCTGGTCAGCCCAGTCCCAGATAAAGCCGCCTTGCAGACCAAATGTGCTGTCAATTGCTTCCCAATATTCATGCAGGTTTCCATTGCTATTTCCCATTGCATGAGAATACCTATCATTTTGCATCATGTGTATGCTTCAGTTAACCAAAAAAGCTTAATACATAGGACAACACTGTAGATTATAAATGTGACTAGTACATTAGAGAAAAACTTTAAAACTTGGGAAGAAAAAGCAATCATACTCGCATAATATCAAAGGACGTGGTTCACTTGGATCCTTAGCAATTTTCACCATGTCCCAGACACGCATATACATGGGACATACTATATCAGTTGATGGAGTACGAGATCCACCTCCTTCATAGTGTAATAACCTGGATGTGTCCTTTCCCCGGATCCAACCTAGATATTTTACAATACACCAAGGTGAGCAAAAAAGAAAAAGGAAAAATGGAACAATTAAGCAAAACCATGCTTTGGTAACAGCATCAACTCCAATAATATATTACCCAACTTTTCCCAAGGTATATGGCTAAGAAATTATCTGCTTTGTGCAATTTAAGCTTGGAGCCAAATTAAATCCACAAATCAAAATAACAAAGTGGACTTTCAATTCAGAATAATTTCTTCTGAAACAATTGCCTAAAAATAGCATACATTGATCTACATTATTTCCCAATATCTTCAAACACAATCATTCTTGCAACTGGAATCCCACTGGTTTGCAATAAAATTGCAATCACAATGGTGTCTCTCCAGTGAGTAAAAATCAAGGTTTGTTACAGCACAAATATATGCCCCATAGACAGAATGATGTAATACGGTAAAGAGAGTTTTTGTAATATTTTCCAGAAAGAAAATTTAAGTTTCCCAAAAGAATCTCTTTTGGATTAAAACATCCTTTGCATGATGAAGACAAAGCATAAAACTATGCTTGCTATTTCCAATACTTCTTGGAACTGTCTAGATTTTAATTGCAGAAGCACCTGATTCAAGAATATATAGAATACTTATCTCATACCAGCCGCAGAAGAGTGATTAGGTCCATATGAGGCCTCATTTCCCAAGGACCAAGCTATTATGCATGCATGGTTTTTGTCCCTCTCTACCATCCCTACCACACGATCCAGCATTGCAGCAGCCCAACTTGTTTCTGAAGTAGGATGCTTCAGGTGTCCACACAGATGAAAACCATGAGTCTCAATGTTGGCTTCATCAATCAAGTACATGCCAAAAAGATCACACAACTCATACCACCGGGGATGCTGTGGATAATGGCTGTTCCTAACAGCATTAATATTGTTTTGCTTCATTAGAACCAAATCCTGTGAGATGAATTGTTAATGAAATATCATAGTAATAAAATTAATGGAAGAAATAATCCGGGAGAGAAGTGCAAAGAGAAACCTTAATCATGCATGACTCTATGTTTGTCTTGCCCACACGCGGATGATGTTCATGCCTGTTCACACCTCTTATTATTACCGCCTTTCCATTAACAAGTAACTGTTTGGGGGCCTTTGATACCTCTCTTATTCCCACTAAGCACGATTCACAGTCAACAACATTCCCAGATGTGTCTTTGAGGGTTAGAACCAGGACATAAAGATTTGGCTGTACAAAACACATGAAAAGTTCACAAAGTGACAAGAGCACAGGAAATAATTCAATCACACAGATAATAGACTACGTAAGTGAGAACACATAAAAGGAATATAATGAGATAACAAAATTTAAGAATGCTTGAATCTTGAAAATATGTTTGGACTGCTTGCCTCTTTCAGGAAATCAATTCTGTTTTTGAATTGCAGGCATGTGGAAATATGATAAGGACGCTTTTGTTGGAAGAACTTATCAAAGGAGAGGGAAGAAGATGGTTAACAGCTGACAGGTAGAAGGCTGAAGAATTCGGTTAGGCAGGAGAAAAAATAGGAGAATTAGGTTAGGATATTGTTTGCATAAGAAGTAGCTATCTCTTGAAAGTTCTTTCCTGATTTTTTGTTATTTCTTTCTTATTTGATTCCCAATCTACTAGGAGTCCTATTTAGGGTGGATTTTTATTTCCTTTTCTGCCTATATAATCGTAGAATTATCAGTGAATAATCGGGGACTGGAATTATCAAAATTTTAGTTACTTTATCTGTAATTTTCAGCTAGCTCTGTCAAGAGCTAGCTAACTTTCGTTAGACATTGGTTCTTCCTCCAATGGGAAGAACACCAACAAGGGAAGAAAGGTGGACTTCTATCTTAATCGTCCCATAACGAGATCATATGCTAGGGCCGTTACCAATATGTCTGCCATATAGCTATGAACTAAGGAGTTACTATTTCTTTTTTTTTTACAAACAGGTTGTGGAAAAACCTGTATAGTTAGGAGACTATTTTAGGAAAATATATTGTAACAGATTGTATCCTTAAGTTAGGATACTATTGGTCAAGATTCTGATAGGATTGGCTAAGATTTTGATAGGATACTCCATAATTTATGGGTAACTACCAGATTTGGGTACTAGGTTTTTGTGTATATATATATATAGCTAATAGTGTTGTAACATATATGTGTAAGGAAATACACTTTCTGCTCTATTTCTGACATGGTATCAGAGCTTTAGGTTCCGATAATCTGAGCATATTCTGGCCTTAATCGTCATAACTTTCCAGCCTTCATTGCTGACATGTTTTCCTTCCACACGTTCTCTTCTTCTTTTTCCATCTCCCACACAACTCTGCGTTAATTGCCTGAAAAAATTATCTCAAATGGTCTCAACTCATGCGAACTGTTTTGAAAGGAAAGGGGAAGATTAGTCATCTCACAGGTGTAGGGCCTAAACCAGGGGACCCGCAATTTGAAGCATGAGATGAAGAAGACACTATGATTATGGCGTGGTTGTGGGGCTCTATGGTTCCGAAAATTGGTGAGACATGTAAGTTTTTGGCCACTGCCAAGGACATGGGATGCAATTCAACAAACTTATTCGAAGGCTAGAGATGCGGCACAAGTGTACGAAGTAAAGGTGAAAACTGCTGTTGCAAACAAGGAAACAAAATAGTCATGGAATACACAAATCAGTTGAAATCCTTGTGGCAGCAATTGGATCACTACCAGGTGATAAAAACTAAGTGTCCGGAAGATGCAGCAGTTCTAAAGACCTTCATTGAACAAGATAAGAGTTTATGATTTCCTGGTTGGACTGAATCCAGGATTTGATCAAGTAAGGATACAAATTCTTGGGAAGTTAGAGGTTCCATGCTTTAATGAGGTACTGGGTTTAAGCCGAAGTCAAGAAAGTAGGAGAGGGCTGATTCTTGAACCACAAACCATTGACAGATCAGTTGTGGTGGCTCTTAATAACAAATCAACCACAAATACGAAGAGAGGAGCATTTTTTGAAGGAAAAATAATCAGTCAAAGCCTCAAAACCGTGATGAACTATGGTGTACTTATTGCAAGAAACATCGACATACACATGAGAAATGCTGGAAACTTCATGGAAAGCCTATAAACCATGAGTGGGGTCAGAAGGGACATCAACCACGAAACAATGGATAAGTGCACATTGCTGCTGTATCACAAGAGTCGAGTGGCCTCAACAAAGAAGAAATTGAGAGGGTGAGATCACTTATCAGCAGCCTTAGGAAACTTGGAAAGCCTTCGGGTACTTGTTCTTTGGCATATTCAGGTGAGTTTCCTTTTTCTTTTAGATTAAATGCCTCGGGTACAACCTTCACTAACTCTTGGGTCATGGACTTAGGAGCAACTGACCATATGACCCACTCATCCAATGTCTTTCTATCCTACTCCCCATGTCAAAGCAATAGGAAAATAGCCACAGTTGATGGATCCCTAGCCACTGTAGCCAGTATAGGTGATGTCAAAGTAAGCCTATCAGTAATTCTAAAAAATGTCCTTTATGTTCCTAAATTTTCCACAAACCTGGTTTCTATACAGAAACTCACTAGAGATTTATCTTGTAATGTAATTTTTCATAGTAACTATTGTGTACTTCAGGACAGGGATTCAAGGAGGATGATTGGATGTGCTAGAGAACAGGATGACCTTTACTATCTTGAAGCACCAAGCCAATTAAACATGACCAAGAGTAGGTTACCACATTCCTTCATTTCAGAATTTGTTTCTTCCAATAAAGAGAAAATTTTGCTTCACCATTGTTGACGTGGGCATCTGATAGAGATCCACATCCACCTCTGAAGACCTATGTGAGGAGGAAGACACGTGGAAGACAACCAAAGACACATGGAAGACAACCATCTTTTGACCAAGTCTCAATTTGCCAGCTGTTGGGAATAGGATTAGCACTTGAAGAAGTGGTTGCCGTTACTCCATGAACAAGCCACTATCCCACTTTATCCATTATTTCCATATTTCTAGTTGTTTCCTTCCCATTTCCAGAATTCTAGTTATTAGTTTGCATAGTCATTTCATTTAAATATCTGTTGAGTATTATCTTTGGGAGGGTGAATGATATCGTAATTTCTTGGAGCTTTGTCCACTCCTTACGGACTAGTTTATTGGTTGTAATCGTGTTTAAGATCATTGCACGAGTTTCTGCCAATAAGAAATTCAATTGCCTTTTGCATTTTTATTGTTTGTTTACACCTTACAGAGAGACTCAGCCCATATCATTGGTATCAGAGCAACCACGATCCTTTTTCCACAAACACCATTAAACCATTCTATGCCCGTAAGTACGCGATCTTCAACACACGCTTCCAACATGCAACCCTCCACTGAAACTATTGCAGAGCAGCTGGCGACTATCACCACTAAATTGCAAAAACTCGATCAAGTAGATATTTTGGCAGAGGAAATAGCAGCCATGAAGAACCAGGCCAGTAAACAATCTTATGGAGAAAGTTCCAAAGGCGGTGGTGACAGAAACAAAGGGCCATGGTATGAGGATGAAGCTATCGAGAGTGAAGGTTGGGAACGTTTTCCTACACGTCGACCAACAACAAAGGTAGATTTTCCAAAATATGAGGGAGGTGACCCGAAGGGATGGATTCTAAAGGCAGAAAAATATTTCCGCTACTACCACACTCCTAAAGACCAAAAAGTAGATGTTGCCGCCATGTATCTAGAAGGCGATGCCCTCGACCTTTTTGCATGGATCAACAGTGACAGAACAATGTTATATTGGGAGGATTTAATCAAAGCATTTTACGAAAATTATGGCCCTACTGAATTCCAAAATCCAGATGAATTTCTTTGTAACATCAAGCAAACTGGAACGATTCGTGAATACCGACAAGAATTTGCAAGGCGATCATCTCGTGTTAAGAATTGGCCTGAACATTGTCTTTTGGGAGTTTTTTTAAATGGGCTGAAAGAAGAACTTAAAGCTGATGTCAGAATCCATAAACCCAGAACCATTTACGAAGACATGAGCCTTGCACTTGAATTTGAAGCCAAATTAAACATCAGTCGTACACAAAAAGGACCCAACTTGACTACACACGTGCGAAATAATCCCATCACCCATTTCTCTGCTGCCGCAAAAAGTAACAGCCACACACCATCTCCACACGATTCCAGAATCTACAACCCAATCACTTCTGCGACTACCCAAGCTCGTCCATGGGAGGCGGAAAGGCATAATCGCATAGCCAAAGGGCTCTGTTTCAGATGTAATGCCAAATTTGCTCCAGGACATAGGTGCAAGCCAACTTCATTTTCTTTAATGGAGCTCTCGAAGGGTGAGGATTCCACTGGAAAATCATATGAAGGCATCGACGACAGTGACCTAGATGGGGTCGATGTGGACCCGGACTTAGCGATGAGTTCGGAATTAGCGGAAATCAGCTTCAACACCATTCTAGGGAAAACTGCGGGTACCACGATGAAGCTACAGGGCACAATAGGAAAAAGGCCAGTCCTTATTTTAATAGACAGTGGTTCAACGCACAATTTCGTGGCTGAGAAGTTGGTTAAGGAACTTGTTCTTCCTGTTCAATTTATATCTTCTTTCGGGGTTCAAATTGGAAATGGTGAAGTGATTCGCTGCAATAGGATTTGCCGAGATATTTCTGTGCGGCTACCCGGTATGACTATTACTCAAGATTTTTATCCTTTCTCAATTGGGGTTGCAGACCTAGTCTTTGGTATTCAATGGCTTGCATCCTTGAAGACCGTACAGGCAAATTGGAATGAAATGTTTTTAATCTTTAATCTGAATGGGAAGCGGTATAAGTTTCAAGGGGTTCCGCACAAAGTTTCCACAAAGGCCACGTTTCAATACATCTTAAAACTGAGTGAAAAATCTGGTATTCTTCTTACTCCCAATCTGAATATTCAATCTCTATTGATGAGTTTTGAAGCTGTTTTTCAGGAGCCGAATACCCTTCCACCCTTCCGTAACCATACTCATTCCATTCCCCTACTTCCAAACTCCAAACCACCAAATATCAGACCTTACCGTTACCCCTATTTCCAAAAATCAGAGATTGAAACACAAGTTTCAAATTTGCTGCAATTAGGCTTCATTCGTCCCAGTTCTAGTCCTTTCGCTAGCCCTGTTATTTTAGTCAAGAAGAAGGATAATTCTTGGCGTATGTGTGTTGACTATCAAAGCCTCAATCAAATTACCATTCCTGACAAATATCCTATACCGAACGTCGACGAGCTTCTTGACGAATTACACAATGCCTCCATTTTTTCAAAAATCGATCTGCGATCTGGTTACCATCAGATTCGCGTCCACCCTACTGACATTCCCAAAACTGCCTTTCGAACTCACTCTGGCCATTACGAATTCTTGGTCATGCCATTTGGCCTTACCAATGCCCCTTCTACCTTCCAAGCTGCAATGAACGATCTTTTCAGGCCCTACCTTCGAAAATTCATCCTGGTCTTCTTTGACGATATCTTAATCTTTAGCAAAACCCCCCAACAGCACTTTCACCATCTTCAAATGGCTCTTAGCCTCCTGCAAGATCATCAATTCTTTGCAAAAGCTTCCAAGTGTCTGTTTGCCCAAAACCAAATTTCTTTCCTGGGTCATGTGGTATCAGCTCAAGGAGTTGGAGTTGATCAGGAGAAAATTCAAGCTGTTCTGGATTGGCCAGTCCCCTCAAATGTGAAGGAACTACGTGGATTCTTGGGATTGACAGGGTACTACCGAAGATTTGTAAAAAATTATGGGATTATAGCACGACCCCTCACTGTTCTGACTGGAAAAAATGGGTTCAAATGGTCTTCCACAGCGGACACTGCTTTTCAACATCTCAAGCAAGCTTTAACCAATGTTCCAGTATTACAATTACCGGACTTCAATCAACCGTTTACAGTAGTGTGTGATGCATCAGCCGCAGGTATTGGAGCCATTCTTCTTCAACATGGACACCCAATTGCTTACTTCAGTAAAGGGTTTTCTTTCTCAAATCGATTAAAATCAACATATGAACGAGTGCTGCTTGCACTTGTGCTCGCCCTTCAGAAGTGGAAGCATTATTTATTAGGGCGGCATTTCTTTGTGACTACAGACCATTACAGCCTTAAATATTTGCTCAGCCAATGAATTACTACCCATACGCAACAGAGGCTCCTTATGAAGTTAATGCCATTCGATTTCTCCATCAAGTATAAGGCGGGTAAGGAAAATAAGGGAGCTGATTCTCTTTCTCGGCATCCACAACATGCAGATTTCTTGGCATTGGCTCTACCAGTTTCTCTTGATTTTTTGGACCTCCAAGTTGCTCTCCAACAAGATCCTTACACTCAAAACATTATGGCTTCAATTACAACAGGTCAGAATCAAAATCCTGACTTTCAAGTGGTAGACCAGAAACTTTACTACAAGCATAGGTTGGTAATTCCTGATAGTCCTCTCCGTGGAAAATTATTGGCTGAATCACATACTCCACCAGCAGCCGGACATGGGGGTTACTTGAAAACTCTACAGAGACTCTCTTCTAATTTTTTCTGGCCTAGTATGAAGAAGGACGTTAGAGTATTTGTTCAGAATTGTTTGGTATGTCAACAAAACAAATACCAAACTTTGGCGCCCGCTGGGCTCTTGCAACCCCTGCCAGTACCAAACCAAATATGGGAAGATATATATATGGACTTCATTCTTGGTCTTCCTAAATCTGGTGGGTTTGACACAATATTGGTGGTTGTAGATCGTCTCAGCAAATATTCACACTTTATACCTTTATCTCATCCGTTTACTGCGAAGATTATTGCTAACATTTTTTGCAAAGAGGTCGTGAGACTTCATGGCATCCCAAGGTCAATCCTTTCTGATCGAGATGTCATTTTCCTTAGCGCATTTTGGCAGGAACTTTTCAGGTTGAGCCACACACAATTGAGAATGGGCACTGCTTACTATCCACAAACAGATGGACAAACCGAAGTGGTTAACCGCTGTCTAGAAGCCTATCTAAGATGTTTCGCTCATGAACAACCTCATAATTGGAGTAAATTTCTTTCCTGGGCGGAATATGCTTTTTAACACAGGTTTTCACTCTTCAGCAGGAACTACTCCATTTAAAATAGTTTATGGACGAGACCCACCAGCCCTTCATCCATTTGTCCAAGGAGAAACCCGTATTGTTGAACTTGAAGAACAACTCATTGCACGTGATGATATGCTCAAATTGTTGAAAGAAAACCTGTTAAAAGCTCAGTCCAGAATCAAGGCCCAAGCTGACTCTAAGAGAAGGGAGCTGCAATTCAATGTGGGAGATTCTGTTTTCTTACGCCTACAACCTTTTCGCCAACACTCTCTTGCTAAGCGAAGGTATGAGAAACTTTCCCCACGTTTCTTTGGGCCTTACAAGGTGGTTCGTCGCATTGGAACAGTCGCATATGAGTTAGAACTCCCTGCTTCTTCCAAAATCCACCCCATCTTTCATGTTTCTTTATTGCGGCCTGCTAGAGGACAAGTTCCAACTTCTCCACCAGCTCATCTTCCTCTTAATTCAGACTGGGAGCTTCTTTTGTCACCTGCCAAGATCATTTCCCATCGTTGGATTAAAGAAGCTGGTATTCCTACTTTGGAACTCCTAGTTCAATGGGCAGATCGGCCGTTCGAAGAAGCTAGCTGGGAAAATTATGATTTGCTCGCTGATCAATTTCCTTCTTTTCACCTTGAGGACAAGGTGACTTTCCAGGGGGGATGTATTGATAGAGATCCACATCCACCTCTGAAGACCTATGTGAGGAGGAAGACATGTGGAAGACAACCAAAGACACATGGAAGACAACCATCTTTTGACCAAGTCTCAATTTGCCAGCTATTGGGAATAGGATTAGCACTTGAAGAAGTGGTTGCCGTTACTCCATGAACAAGCCACTATCCCACTTTATCCATTATTTCCATATTTCTAGTTGTTTCCTTCCCATTTCCAGAATTCTAGTTATTAGTTTGCATAGTCATTTCATTTAAATATCTGTTGAGTATTATCTTTGGGAGGGTGAATGATATCGTAATTTCTTGGAGCTTTGTCCACTCCTTACGGACTAGTTTATTGGTTGTAATCGTGTTTAAGATCCTTGCACGAGTTTCTGCCAATAAGAAATTCAATTGCCTTTTGCATTTTTATTGTTTGTTTACACCTTACAGAGAGACTCAGCCCATATTAGCATCCATCATTTAGGATTATTAAGATTATGTTTCACTCTTTATTTAAAGGTTTAGATGTTGAAAACTTCCATCGTGAGGTGTGCGAACTTGCTAAACGCAAGCATGTACCTTTTCCAAGTAATAATAAAAGAAGTTATGTTCCTTTCTATCTCATTCACACTGATATTTAAGGTCCATCCATTGTCTCTAATATTTCTGCGACAAAATGGTTTTTTTCTTTCACTAATGATTGTACTCGTGTTACGGGAATTTTTTTGCTCAAACATAAGTCTAATGTTAGTACCATTCTCCCAAACTTCTATTCCATGACCAAGAATCAATTTGGGGATTAATATCAAAAGATTTAGGTCAGATAATGCTAGGGACTACTACAATCAAATTCTTACCCCATTCTTCCAGAAAGGGGGAATAATTCATGAGTTTTCTTGTGCAAGAACTCCACAACAAAACAGGATAGCAAAACGTAAAAATGGGCATCTCCTTGAGAAAACCCAAGCCCTGTTATTTCAAAACCAAATGTCTAAAGTTTTTTGGGGAAAAGCAATTCTTAACGCCACTCATCTCATAAATCGTTTTCCCTCTCAAACCTTAGGTTTTAAAAGGTATGGACATTCTTTCAACTATTTGCCCAACCCTAAATAATGAACAAAAGGATTCATCTTCAATGTCTTTACAAATTCAATCTCAATAAAAGAATGAAATGTGTACGAGACAAGACAAAAATTGTTTCAAAGGGGAAGTTTTTTTAAGAAAATATCTAGAACGACAGAAAAGCACAAACAACTTGTAGCAGAGTCTAACCTAAAAACAAATCCAAAAACTTGAGACCAATCAAGTAAATCTCAATTTGAACCTATATCTATTAAGTTAGTGTCAACTAAACCAATATCTATTCTAGAGTCGAATGAAACCTTAGATTTACCCATTACTCTTGGGAAAGATTCTAGAACTTGTACGAAATATCCTCTGTATAACTTTTATCATATCAAAGTCTATCTCCATTTCAAACATTTACTTTTAAGTTGCCCAATGTTTCCATTCCTAAGACTAGACAGGAGGCTCTAAATATTCCTAAATGAAGGGATGTAATCTTAGAGGAGATGAGAGCTTTGGAGAGGAGTATAACGTCGGAGGAAGTTGATCTTCTGAGAGAAAAAAACACTAGTTAGATGTAAATGCGTGTTACTGTTAAGTACAATTCTAATGGATCACTTGCAAGATATAACGCTCGCCTCTTTGGATCACTTGAAATATATAGCTACGAGGTTTACTCAAACCCATGACATTGACTGTTTAAATTTTTTTTCATTTATTGCTAAGTTAAATACTGTGAGAGTGTTGCTTTCTATTGCAGTTAATATGGATTGGACTCTACATCAATTGGATGTGCAAAATGCCTTCCTAAATGGAGATTTAGAAAAAGAGATGTACATGGAACCTCCCCCAGGATTTAGTGAACGCTTCAAAAAAAAGATATGCAAGCTAAAAAAATCTTTACATAGGTTGAAACAATCACCAAGGGCCTTGTTTGATAAATTCACAAGATTTGTAAATTCTCAAGGCTTCTTACAGAGTTAGTCTAACCATAATCTATTCATAAAAACTTCTATAGAAGGAAGGATTGCGATTCTAGTTGTGTATATAGACGACATTATTCTCACTGGCAATGATTTTGAGGAAATTGAAAATCTTAAAAAGAATCTCTCGAACGAGTTTGAAATAAAAGACCTAAGGTCTCTTAGATACTTCCTAAAGATGAAAATTGTTAGATCTAAAAAGGGCATAGTAGTCACCGAACAGAAGTATATCTTAGATCTTCTAGAAGAAACTAAGATGACTAGAAGTAAACCTTCAAATACTCCTATGAAATTTAAGTCAAAGTTGGGTGAAGTTAAGGAAGGAGTTATAGTGGATACAGGTCGATATCAATGACTGGTGGAAAAGTTAATCTATTTATCTTACACCAGACTAGATATTTCCTTTGCTATCAGTGTAGTAAGCCAGTTTATGCATACTCCCTATGAAGAACACTTGGAAGTAGTGTACAAAATCTTAAGATACTTACAGGGAACTCCACGAAAAGGATTATTCTTTAAAAAAAGTGATCAACTGAGAGTTAAAGTCTACACTTATGTAGACTAGGTAGCGTCTCTTCCTAACAGAAGATCAACTTCTAGTTATTGCACATTTTTGTGGAGAAATCTAGTAACTTAAGAGGAGTATAAATCAAGGTGTGATAGCCAGAAGTATTGCGGAAGCAAAATATAGGAAATGGCTCAGGGAATTTGTAAAATAGCCTAGCCTAAAAAAGTAACGGAAGAACTTAAGAAACCAATGAAGTTGTTTGTGATAACAAAGCATCTAGCAATATTGCCAACAATCCAGTACAGCATGACCGGACGAAGCATGTGGAGATTGATAGACATTTTATAAAAGAAAAACTTGAAAGTGGACAATTTGCATACAATTTATACCTACAACACAACAAGTTACTAATTTCTTCATCAAAGGCTACTAAGATAAAATTTTGAGTTATTTGTAAGCAAGTTGGGCATGATGAGTGTTGATATTATGGAAATAATTAGCTGATTTTATAGAGATAATTAGTTGATTCTTTAGATATAATCAAGTTGAATTAACGGGATTTTATTTCTTAAAGAATAAATAGATCCTCCTCGATTTAGGGAGGTGATTAGGGTTGTATTGTCCTATATATTCCCTGTCCTATTCACAAAAAAAGTCAAGGAAGAATTACTTTTCCCTCTTTCTTCAAGTTTGTGTCCAGTGATCCGGAGGAAATGGGTAGTAAGGGTTTAAGGGTTGGCACCAATTTCTAGAAGGGAATCAAATTCGACCATGGATAAATGCTTTGATACTATGAACAAAGAGATTTTAAGAATGGATTCTCCTTCTTAATTTTCAGAATCTGAATTACAAAATATGTACACTAAAGTTAGCCTAATTCTAGGAGGTATAAAAGGAATGTCTGAGCGAATTACCCTTAACCTACAGAAGCAAACAATCACGGGTCTAAAACTAGTCAACAACAATGATAATTAACAACCTAAAGATTCTCCCAACATGTTTCATCAATAACCAAACAACATGTTTCATACCCTTCCCTTTCCCCTTCTAACGTAGACCTTAGAGATAGGAGGTCTAACACTGCTCCCCCCCATAAGTTGCACCTTGTCCTCAAGGTGAAAGTCTGAAAATTGGTCCACAATATCATCAAACTTTTCCCACGTAGCCTCCGAATCTGGTAAGCCTTCCCACTTGATCAAAACTTCCAATCCTTTCGATCCCCCTAGTGACCTTACTACTAAGACTTGTTCAGGTAGTACCAATGGCTCTTCCCCTTCGGGCCATCTATCCGGTAAAATCTGCTGAGTTCTATCCTCCCCTACCACGGCTTTCAGCTGTGACACATGGAAAACCGGATGAATTCGGGCTGATTCGGGTAAATGCAATTCATAGGCCACTTCTCCAATTCTTCTCAACACTCGAAATGGACCGAAGTACCTAGGGGCCAGCTTCTCATTAACTCTTCTTGCTACCGTTACTTGCCTATAAGGAGCAAGCTTCAGCCATACCGTGTCTCCCACTTGAAAAACCACTTCTCTCCTGTGCTGATCAGCCCTGTTTTTCATGTCATTTTGGGCCCTCGATAAGTGCTGCTTGATTTTAGACAAGTAGTGGTCCCTTTGTTGTAGCAATATATCAACCGATTCCATTCTTGAACCCCTTGATTCCATCTGAAAAATGGGAGGAGGATCCCTTCCATATAATACCTTGAAAGGTGTAGTCTTTAGAGCTACATGATAGGAAGTATTATAGCAGAATTCAGCCCAGCCTAACCATTTTGCCCATTGCTTGGGGGTGTCTCCTGCAAGGCACCTCAGATATGCCTCTACTGATCTGTCCACCACCTCCGTAGCTCCATCAGTTTGAGGATGGTAGGAGGAGCTGAATTTTAAGACGGTTCCATGCATCTTGAAGAGTTCTCCCCAAAACTTGCTCACGAAAACCTTGTCTCGGTCAGAAACTATCGATCTAGGAAAGCCATGTAGCCTCACTATTTCCTTGATGAATACTTCAGCCACGGATTGTGCTGTGTATGGGTGCTTAAGGGGTAAGAAATGAGCATACTTGCTCAGCCTATCTACAACCACTAAGATGGTTGTATATCCAAGGGATTTAGGAAGCCCTTCAATAAAATCCATCGTGATATCCTCCCATACCTGGTTTGGAATTGCAAGTGGCTGCAATAGCCCTGCTGGAGATAATGTTAGGTACTTATTCCGCTGACATGTTAAACAAGCCGCCACAAATCGATAGATTTCTTTCTTCATGCCCTCCCAATATAACTCCCTAGCAATGCGCTTATATGTTTTTAATGGCCCTCCATGCCCTCCCAAGTGACTCTCATGGGCATCCTTCAAAATTTTAGTGATAGAAGTATTAGGGATTACCAATCTGTCCTTGTAGTATAGTCTACCTTGCTTCACTGTAAATGGGGGCTTGAATCCTGGATCTCTACTGACAGCTTCAGCCAATTCCCTTAACTTGTTATCAGCTGCTATTTCCCTCAAGATTATCTCCATATCGATGCATTTATAGGCCATGACAGTCCGCAACTCCACCTCATACTGTACTCGTGATAGAGCATCAGCCACCTTATTCTCCCTACCCGGTTTATACTCAATAGCGAAGTCAAAACCCAACAATTTGGTAATCCATTTCTGGTAATCGGGGTGAATCTCACGTTGCTCCAGCAGAAATTTCAAAGGTTTCTGATCAGTCCGAATAACAAATCTATGGCCTAGGAGGTAAGATCTCCATCTCCGGACAGCCAGCACAATAGCCATAAGCTCCCTCTCATAAGCAGATTGTCCCCTTCTTTCTGCTGTCGTGGATTGGCTATAATAAGCAATCGGTCGATTATTTTGCATAAGTACCGCTCCCACACCCGAGGCTGAAGCATCAGTCTCCATAATGAAGGGTTGGTCGAAGTCGGGTAATGTTAAGACAGGCATAGTGGTCATGGCCTGTTTCAGGTTATTAAAAGCTCTCTCCGCCTCCACTGTCCATTTAAAATTGTTCTTCTTGAGTAGTTGTGTCAACGGCCATGCAATGTGGCTGTATCCCTTTACAGATTTCCGGTAGTACCCCGTCAATCCTAAGAACCCCCTTAACTCCTTCAAGGTTTCTGGTTTAGGCCACCTTAACATGGCCTCAATTTTGGACTGATCAGCTGCCACCCCTTGTTTGGATACAATGTGACCCAGGTACTCTAAGTGAGGCTGTCCAAATACACACTTCTTATGGTTAGCAAATAGCTTCTGCTCCTCCAAAATCCTCAGGGTCTCCCTTAAATGTCGTAGGTGCTCCTCCTTACTCTTGCTGTAAACTAAGATGTCATCAAAGAAGACTAGTATGAATCTTCTAAGGTGGGGTTTAAATATCTGGTTCATCAATGATTGAAATGTAGCCGGGGCATTTGTCAAACCGAAGGGCATTACTAAGAATTCATAATGCCCTTCATGTGTGCGAAATGCTGTTTTCTCAATGTCCTCCTCCTTCATCCGTATTTGATGATAACCGGATTTCAAATCGATCTTAGAAAAGATGACAGCCCCGTTTAACTCATCCATCAACTCTTCTATTATGGGTATCGGAAACTTATCACTTATCGTCACCTTGTTCAACGCCCGATAATCTACACAGAAACGCCACCCTCCATCCTTTTTCTTAACTAAGAGAACTGGACTTGCATATGGTGATGTGCTAGTTTGAATGATGCCCGAGTCTAACATCTCCTTGACTAGCTTCTCAATCTCATTCTTTTGAGAATGTGGGTATTTGTAGGGGCGTACCCGAACTGGTCCTTCGCCTTCGAGCAAATGGATGTGATGTTCTCTCCCCCTCCTTGGCGGTAGTGTCTGAGGCCACTGAAAAACTCCTTTAAACTCTTCTAACAATCTACTGATTTCCGGGTCAGCCAACTTACTCACCCCTTGCAGGACTTCCTCTGGTTCTGTCATCTGTAGCAAATACACTAGGTCCCCTTCCTTTAGGTCCTTACACAAAGATTTAGCACTCACTAAGGACTTCGATAGGATGGGATCTCCTTTAATAACGAATTCCTTCTCTCCCACCTTCATTTTCATAGTCAGTGTGCACCAATTGGTAAGCACATCTCCGAGGGTTCTCAGCCATTTAATGCCCAAAACAACATCTATACTGCCCAACTTCATAGGTAAGAAGTCTTCACAAACTTCCAGGCCCTGTATCTTCAAATTCAGCTTCCTATAGATGCCGCCTCGTGCTATTTTGTCTCCATTTCCCACTACTATTTCATACTTACCCGTGGGGTCCCATTTGGAGCTCCAATGTTTTGCTAATTCTTTTGAAACAAAATTATGGATCGCTCCACTGTCAATGAGGATGACCACAGACTCTCCTTCCAACTCCCCTACCACCTTCATCGTCTTGGGTAGTGTTAACCCTGCTGCTGACCCAGCTGAAAGCTCAACAGTCTGCAACTCTACGTCCTGCTCTTCTGCCTCTTCCTCACTTTCCAGCTTATCGGCTTCCACTTCTTCATCTAGGACAGTGATAACTTTCAGGTCTATCTTTTTACACCGATGTCCTATAGTGTATTTCTCATCACATTTAAAACAGAGCCCCAACCTCCTCTTCTCTTGTAATTCACTAAAAGACAAGCGTTTAAAGTTTCCTTCCCACTTGTCGGTAGCAATGGCCCTTCCTGTTTTAGCCCCACTTCTCTCATGCTCTCCAGCTGTATCCCAAACCTTGGGTCCCCCATACCCGATTGGTCTATTGCTCCCCATGGCCCTGCTTCGCCCGATTATTTTATTTTTTTCCTCAATTTGTTGGGCTACCATCATCATCCGACTCAAGCTTCTAGGATTAGCAATCAAGAGCTCCACTCTTATCTCCTTTGTCAACCCATTCAAAAAGGAACTCTCCAATACTTCCTCCGGTAATTCCGGTAGTGGGGCAGCTAGCTCCTCAAATCTGCCTATATATTCCTCTACCGTGCCTGTTTGTTTGATAGCCAACAAACGCTGACATGGTGTCCCCTCTTGGATGGGTCTAAATTTTTGAACCAGCAATTCCTTACATTCTTCCCAATTTCTGATCGGCCTACGGCCTTCCACCCACCTAAACCAAGCCAACGCCCTCTTCTCCATGCTGAGGGAGACCAGCTTCATTTTCTCTCTGTCATTAAATCTTCCCACCGAAAAAAAACGTTCCACACTATAAATCCATCCATTGGGATCGATCCCATCAAACACCGGCATCTCCACTTGCCTAGTGCGGCAGTCCCTCCGAAGCTCCCCAGGTCGCACAAACCCAGGTGGTGGCTCCTCGGTGTAACCTCCCCATCCTTCTCTCGGTGGTTCGGACTCCTACCCTCTTCCCATCGGTGGCTCACGTCGACTCCCCGTTTGGCGCGCTCTCCCCCAAAAAGGCTCCTGGTAAGTCGGGTCACTCCACCCATACTCTGGTGGCTGCTCAGTCGGGCCCACCCTCACGGGGGAGCATCGCCGGAACTCACCCCTTGATTCAACCCCCGACGTTAGCCCACGACTCCCACTAGGTTCCATCCGCCCCTTCCCTTTGTCTACTCGTGCTTCTTCCTCCTTCCGGTTATTGCCCGATGACTCACCACCCTTGTCAACTTCTCTATGATTCACCAGCATTGTCATCATCTCCCGCAACTCTTTCATCTCTAGCTGCGATCGCTCCCAGTTTCTTTGCACTTCTTCCTTCTCCAGTCTCCGTTCCTCCTTTAACAACTCAAAACTCTTCTGAAAATCCTCCCGTAAGTTCTCGAGTTCTTTTTCAATTCCATCCATTCGATTTTCACTCTTTTTGTTAACCATTGTTAGGATCTTGCTCTGATACCAGTGAAAGAACTCTCAGAATCTAAGAGATTTCTTACTGTAATTTTATTAAGTGTATTGACAATTTCTGTCAACTAACAAGTAGTGTGCAGCCACTCCGAGAGGGCTGCTCTCTCCAGCCTAAGGCTCACAGAATCCTCTTAGTAATTATCTACCCCCCTTCTCAATCATTACCTTATTTATATTAACTAACTTCTTACGTCAGCTATAACAAACTCTCTACTCACTCCCCTCCCACATGCACGTAGCAATTTCCAGCCCCTTGACCATAACAAAACATAGACACTTACTCAATTACCCTTCCCTTTCCCCTTCTAACGTAGACCTTAGAGATAGGAGGTCTAACATAACAATGATAATTAACAACCTAAAGATTCTCCCAACATGTTTCATCAATAACCAAACAAACTGAAAGCTTAGTCTTAGAGTGTTGCTAAAGTATTAGGTGAGATTTCTAAAAGAAATGGTAATCCTTACTTGTTCTGCAGACCAAAGCCTGGGTCTTTCTACTTTCCCCACAAGTGTGTAACCAAGAAATCCCAGAATCACATCAAAGGAGGGAACAATTGTCAGATTAGCTACAGAAGACGAAAGCAAATCAACGGATCCATCGCTACTGTACCAGCTTCCCATTTCATATAAAGCAGCTTCCACTTTAAAGTTGGAAACAATATTGTCTTTAGGGATTTCTTTACAACTGTCTATTTTCACCTCAACCTGAAATATAAAAATAGAAATAGGGCCTTAATAGTTTCTTGATCCAATCAAATTAAAAAAATTGATCCCACTTAAATTTAGAAAAGACATGAAACAAATATAATGGAGCAGGTAAATCAAGAATAGTTCCTTCACCACTAAACAATTAGATATACTTGCAAAAGCTCAAAATAAATACAACTTTCCAATTAAAATTCCCTTTCCTACTTGATTTATGAATGGGATAGAAAGATATATAACAGATCAATATATAAGAAAATTGAATTTCTATTCTCTGCACTCCCTATGAACTAAAATTGAATATTATTTTCCAAATATAACATCCCTTGGACTATAAATAAACAAACTATTCCGAAGAGATACTTCCTTGCCACTTCAAGTTCATAAATGTGAATGCAGATGAAAGATCAACAAATCACAAATTAAGAATCCCATACTTAAACACATGATTCTTCCACCTAATACTGAAAATTTATTTTTTATAAATGTACAGTACCAGAATATTGCATATGGATAGCAGAATCAAAGTAGTGTTAGAAAACAAGTTCAATGAGAAAACAGGCATATTGTCAAACCAACACACTTCAAATCAATAATTTAACATCACATGAGGAAACATATTCAGCATGTTGTACTCTTCAGTCAAACACTAACCTGTATGTCTGCATAAGCGAAATTCTCAGCCAGTTTGGATTGGAAAAAGTAATCCACAATGAATGCCTGCATTTCAATATTTTGCAGATTTATTATTTGCTGAAATCCTCTTGGAAAAAATAAATAGAGATGCAATAATAGAGAAAAGAATAATGAAGGTTGACATAGTGACGAACAATCATGAAGATGTGACACAATTCACATCAAGCTAACTTCAATTCAACAATTGCATTCAATGCATACCGTAAATATTTCACATGCATCATACATTGATCTTAAACATGAGATTTTCTCAAAGTTTTAGTCTTTCAGCCCCTAAATTCATAGCATAAATTCATTCCACAAAGACCTGATCCCTATCAGTATATCACCAAATCCAAGTTTAATTTATATAGGCCATGATGTCAAAATTGCCAGTTAGATGAGAAACACCTGTGGCTTGGATAGAAGAAGCACATCCCGATGAATACCAGATAACCACCAATGATCCTGATCTTCAAGGTAGGAGCCATCACTCCATCTGAAAACTTGAACAGCTAGAACATTGCTCTTCCCCGAATTACAAGGGTAACAGTGCTCAGTGATCTCAAACTCAGCAGGTAGCCTACTGTCTTGGCTGTCTCAGATAATAAATATATTTTTGATAATTTAGATGAAAAAAAGGCACTATGTTAAACTTTATCAATTGTCCACCAGAGGTGTAATATTTTTACTCTTGGAAAGCATGTACTTGTTTCCAATCTAATAAATCACAAGTTCTTGTTGCATATCTGTTGTCTGATTAGATCATTCTCAATTGAAGCATACTGTTAGTGTTTGGTTTTTTAGGTTGTTCTTCTATACTTGTATTATAATTTATAAGGAAAATGTGGCCAAAAATACTCTGAAACAACTAATATATATCGACATGATTTAGTAAGAAGAGGTTCAACAATATCATAAGTGAACTTTGTGTTACAATTTATGTCATATTAACCAATAATGACACTAAAATAGAATGGTGAGCTTTAGATACCTATATCCCACAGGAACTCCATTTACCCAAGCACAGAATGCAGAATCCACTGCTTCAAAGTGCAGCAAAATTCTACGACCTGTAGAAATAGCACACTTGAAAGGTAACTAGAACAATAAAATTCTGGGAGCCAATACTCTGAGAAAGACCTTGAAACTAAAACAAGAGCTCAAACATTCTATTATGTTTTTATAACCGATCATCAACAGAGAAAACATGAAGAAAGTAAGAGTACATGAGAATATGCAAAGACGGTCACAGAGAAAACCAACAAAGAATGATAGGCAATAGCTTATTTAGGTTCAGAGCTATATTTGAACTCCTACAGTATAATTATATCATTATAGATCTCAGTTCCATTTAATTTACAAAACGCAGTAGAAGGTTAAAAAGTGATCAGTATAACAGACCTTTAGTTCAAAAGAAAAATACACAACCTTGAAAAAAAATGGAAAAAAAATCAGCTAAAAGACTAAAACCCACAGTACATAAAGTTATAGGATACCCTGCCATTCTTTAGGAATTTGGAAGTATGTTCTGTAGCAGCCTGTAGGATTATCGTCTGGAACATGTGGAGGATCGACTGGAAATGGATACACCACATTTGTGTAAATGGGACGATCAAATCCGTGCATCTGCCAATTGGAAGGAACTGCTCAAGGGAGACAAGGACAATTATGAGATTCTGTCATATAATGTCCAACCACATGTATCACATATGTAGAGGAAATACATGGCAACCCCAAGCATTGATGACTGGGAGAGATTTAAATTGTAGTGTAGTGCATTATCAATGATTATGGACAAAATCACAAGAAAACAAATGCCTATGAAAGAAAACATCTGTCAAATTCTTCTCTGTCAACAAGAAATAGAAAAGAAAAAAAGGCATTTACCTGGAAGAGTATCCCAATGAGAGTCCTGAAATGTCGCATCATAAAATCTTTCAGGAACTCTAGAGGGACAGGGAGCCAAGAAGAATCTCCAATATCCAGATAAAGACGTAACAAAAGGCAAATCCTTGACCCAAAAGGAAGTACAATCAAGAGCTCTTTGTACAGCATCATCATTCCAAACAGCGGATCTGGATACTAAATGATCTACTTTATTGCGTTCATACCAGTACTTCAGAGATCCTATTCATAAAACGGGGGATACAAAATTTCCACAGGAGTAAGATCATTAATTTAAAATATCAAACCTTTTCTAGCATGCTAAGAGAATTCAAATTACTTGCAGTACAAAATGCAAAAAAATTTACTTACTTCAGATGTCAATTGATTTGAAACTGCAAATGAAAGTTAAACTTGAAATGTAAGAGAAATAAAGCATAGCAGATATCTTGGATTCCCCGCTGTAAGTTTATAGAGGGCTAAAATATTAGGATTAAGGGACAAAACCAATTCTCCGATTACAAAAAAAATAAAAAAAAAAGAGTTATCAGTAGAGAAGATAATGTTGTTAGTTGTATTGTTATTCTAGGTAAAGACAGCAGAAGTCAGCGAAATCAACAAGTTTGAAATTTTAATTGGACCCCACAAGTCAAAGTATTAGAAGTTAGAATCGTTAGAGATAGATCATCACAAAGTTTATCAGAAAGAATTTCGCGGATTATAAAATTTTGGATTGCCAAGGAAATCAACTACGGAATCAAGTGCTGCAAAATAGTAAAAAGTAAACAAAGGGTGTCGGAGATATTGCAAATCAACACCTTCGACAGATTCGTGGCAGTGGAGAGGTACATGAGAATCTCTCTTTCTCCACTTTATAAAAGTCTCATCTTCCCAAACTCTGTGGCCAGTTTCCAGTGGAGACACCATTTTCGCAGCCAAAGATGCCATTTTTCTGCTATACAAAACTCAAGCAAATAGAAACATTAATGAAAAACAACACATGATTTGCGTATCCATGCTTGTCAATTGAAATATAGCTCTTAATTAACAATAGCAAACAAATAAATATCTTTAATGATGTCACTAAGCAGAGGTTGAATGGAGGCCATGAAATATACCAGTGAATACAACTCTAGAAAAACTGAACGGGCGTAGATGTAGTGTATAATCAGAGAGCTGAAAAGGGTCAGACTCTGTTCCACAGAGAAACAATTCAGTAAACAAAGGCCAAGGCTTTCTAGTTTCGTATAGTTCGAAAAGGACAATGGGATATATCGACTTTCTGAACTGCTGTCATTTCTAAGAAATGTGAGGATAAATACTTCCGATAACAATGATTATCGCCATCTTTTCTATTTTTACAAATAAACTGTTTTATGAATTAAATATGTGATTTTATGAAACAATTTTATTGGTTATTCCACAACTCTAAGATTGAAACAATTTTACTGGTTATTCCACAATTCTAAGATTTTCTCATTTCTGAATTTATATACAGAATTAATCATTAATATTAAAAGAATCGGTTATTATATTACCACTTTCCAGGAAGATAAATTCGCTATAATATATGCATTTTCTGATTATGGCACCAATTTATGTTAAACTGTTCTATTTCAATAAATTTTATTTTGAAACAATTTTAAGCATAGAAAGTGTTTATTTTTATTAATATATTTGATCTTGTTTAAAATTTTCTTTAAATTTGATGTATTTTTTTTTTATATATTTGAATTAGAATGAGTTGCTTCGTCTTACTTGGTGGTGCGTCAGGTGGAGGCTTGACCAAGCATAGATATGTACCAGCAACTTCTTTTTTTTGGTGTAATGGAGGAATAAAATAAGGAGGACTAAAGCCTCAAAAGATCTCTGATCATTAAGAAGCAGAGTGCACATGTCCGGGGTCGGAGAGTCTCAGATAGACCAAGATAACGTATTAGAAGAACCTTATCTTGCTAGAAAATCGACACACTGATTAACTTCTCGAAAGATATGAACCAGCAACTTGAGTATATGTAGAAGAGAATGCGAGGGAATCATAGAGATCATATCTATACTATACATGCAAGGGCAATCAAACAATGACGAAGAGCTCAATTAAATACTAAGAACTGCTGCTGTGTATGTGTCAGAGGGGAAGAAAGGCATTTAGACGCAATGATAAATATTTTCATGGACAACAAAAAATGACCGGCTTTCTATTCACCAGATCAGTATATGTACTCAGTGACTAATGACTCTGTATATATATACAAACTCAACAGGTCAATCACTGAAATGCCCTTACCCTCAGCGTAAGAAGTATGCACACATGCACATGATTACTGCTTAGTTTCATCTCCAGGGTTCCTCTGCCGGTTGCCTCTGGGACGGCTTCTTGTGAAATATTTTTCAACAAAATCCGGCCCCAGTTCAGGATATTTTCCCTTAACGTAATTTTCCAAACATTTCCGGTAGGAAAAATCTCTTTTACAACCGTCAGTAGATACAACGTAAAAACACCTGCTATCCTGGAAGCCAATATGTTTACTAACCTGCGTCAGACAAAAGGTTTAACATAAGAAAATCAGAGTGCGCAGTCATATACCGGACAAAGCACCATTTGTACATATTGAAAGTAATTCATGTAACTGAGGACAGCACATATCAGCAAATATCCTCTCTGATCAACTATGGTTAACAGTCCATCTTTATTAGCTTACTGTAATATAATCAATGCCAGTGCCCATCTTTACGGCCTTGTCTGGATGGTAATTGAAGACATTATCAAGCACGTATGATTGGTCATCAGCTGACAGCGGATCCCCATCATTGCACCTTCACGAAAGAAGAAATCAGTCAGGACATTTGTAAAAAGAAAAAGGGAAAATGTAAACCAGAATCATCTTACAAAAGACTACGTATTGCCAATATTTAATTTTGCCCCAACATCTTAGAAGCACTATGCTGCACAAAATTGATCATCTGCTCTGTTGGATGAGGAATTCAGGAATTTACAGCACTGGAACTTACCCAGACTGATGCATTATTCTTCTAATTGACTGCATTAATGGTTCAACATCTGAGAGAATATCCTGTTCTTCAGAAGTAAACGTGTCCAAGCGCTGCCTGGTCATTGTATACAGTCCGCTCAGACCAGGTTCACAGCTGACAATCCCCGGAACTTTAGCAGGATGGTTTTTCTTGATTTTCCAATCTCCACTGTTAGGGCCCCATCCTTTGGATTTGAGTGAAGACTTTTGGGCAGTTGATGCAGCCCAGACAGAGACCGATTGATCCGTAGTGACCTTGTCCCAACCTGATGACTCTTCACCTTGGTTCATCATAGGTGGGTTCTCCTTTTCACTTGCTCCACTACCAGCATCACTTTTAATGTTTTCCCAAGCAGATGATGACTCATCCATATCTTTAGACTCTTCTGCCAAGCCACTACCAGCATCCCAATTGTTGGACCTTGCAGGTTCCTCTTGGCCTTTTGAAGGAACGTTATCTTGCTTTTCAGATCTCTCCATTCCCCAACTAGACCATGGCATTGATTTATGTGTCTCAGATTTCCAAGCCTCATCATCCGTCCCATCCCTAGAAGAGACAGCAACCCAACCAGATCCTCCCTGGGATTTTGAAGTAAGATCAATTGTTTCACCACTACTGTCCTTAAAAATGCCAGCATCCAAAGCAGATTCTTCATGAGGTTTTGATTTAAGTCCATAAGTTTCGGCTTTCCCAGTTTCCCAACCAGATGAAGCACTAGGTTTAGAAGCTTCAGTCTCTCGACCACCCCAACCAGAGAAAGCAAAATCTTCACCTTTTCTGTTTCTAGAAGTGTCAACTCCCTGAGTAGGATCTTGTTGGGGATTTGATCTAAGATCACAAGTCTTGGCTTTCCCAATGTCCCAACCAGATGAGGCAATAGGGTTAGCAGCTTCCCAACCAACCCAACCACTGGAAGCAAGACCTTCACCTTTACTGTTCCCAGAAGTGTCAACTCCCCAAGCAGAATCTTCTTCGGCGTTTGATCTAAGACCATGAGTTTTGGGTTTCCCAGTTCCCCAACCAGATGAAGTATTAGGGTTAGCAGATTCAGTGTTCCAACCACCCCAACCAGACAAAGCAAGATCTTCGACCTCATTGACCTTAGAAGAGTTAGCAACCCAAGCAGAACCTTCTTGGGTTTTAGATGTAGAATCATGACTTTTGGATTTCCCAGTACCCCAACCAGATGAAGCTTTAGTCTTTGCAGCTTCAGTGTCCCAACTAGACAAAACAAGATCTTCACCTTTACAGACCTTAGAAGCGTCAGCACCCCAAGCAGAATCTTCTTGGGATTTTGACTGGAGATCACAAGTTTTGGCTTTTGCAGTTTTCCAACCAGAATCATTAGCACTAGCAGCTTCAGGGTCCCAACCACTAGACCAGTTAGATTCCTTTTGGGGGGCAGCATCCCAGTCAAATTCTAAACTGTCCTCAAAAGAAGGTTTGTCCAGAGCATTGCGATCAGGAGAAAGGCTCCAATCATTAGCATCATCCTCGTGCACTAGGTCATCAACTTCCTGACCTAAACAAGCAGTGACTGAGTCTTCTCCATTTGCAGCACCACTCATCATATTTAGAAATTGGCAAACATCTATGCTACCATCTCTATCAAAGCAAGCCTGCAAAACAGAATACCATTGGAGCTTAAGTAACATAAAGAATTTTTAACCTCAAAAAAAAGATTAGAATTCCAGTTATAACAATGTTCAAAAAGCAATTTGCTATTCGAAGAAAAACCTGTATATTCTTTGTTTCCCACAACACATCAAATCGTGATCCCGTGCCAACTGCTACATGTTTTCCCCAAGAGCAAGACGCAACTACACTGGATAAAGTATCCACATGACACTTCTCTGCAGCTCGCTCAAAACATCTTCTCGGTGTCTTAACCAGAATTTAAGGACAGTTAAGGTTATCATGCAGATATCAATTAATTTTAAACAAAAGATGAAATACTTACAAAAAGTGTTGCCTCAGTAAATGGTACATGGATATCTAATGAGTGAGATAATGCGCGGTAACCACCAGAATTGAAGCCAACCAGACTTCCAGTGCATGTCATACTATTGGCAAGGAGAATGAGATGCTCTTTCAGCAGACCTTTTGCCACCATTTTCACAGATGTTGCGAGGTGCTGCAAGATAAATAAGATATTGAGCCACTGAATAGATATGTAAGGCCAAGGACAATAAGGAGCAGTTCAAAGTAGCCTTCAGTTTAGCCTCCTTTTGTTGGGAGAAAAAATAGCACTGTAGACAAATAATAGAGATAATTCTATATGATATTAATAAAACAAAGGAGTAAAAGAGAACGACATAGATAAGTGCCATTAGGATAGAACCAAAGTCTTTTGAAAGATAATAAATAATGATGCACATCAAGGCCTGAGATGACCATGTTCCGCTACATGGAGTCAGCACCTCAATATAAACAATTAAATGCAAATATCCCTCATCCCTGTTTCTTGATTGATATCCAGCATCCTATTACAGGACGCAGATTACAAAGAGAGGATCCTTGTTATTGAATATTTGAAGCACAAATTTACAACTTTGAATTGGTGAAAAACACACCACTAAATGATATAATAATGAGAGGCTCAAGTAAATTAGATTAGCAGAAAGGAAAAGGTGAACTGTTCACAAAAGAGAGAAGCACTCAATACAGAAAGAGTAATGACGAGAAACAAGTTGGCATAAACAAAGATAATTGTTGAACTTACTAGACCAAAACTACCATCTAGTTTGCATGATAGGGCAAATCAAAGTCATCAATCAATACAATGTTAAGAGAATTTTAGTGAACAATTCACATGTTGAGAAAACATGAAGCACTAATAGGATGCAAGAGAGAAAGCTAATGAAAGATGCTCTAAAATGCTACTAGGAAAAGGCATGAGATATGAAGCAGGAAAACACTAAAAGTTTCGTTATGAATCCCTCATTGCAGGCAATAAGCTCGGACAATATGTTTGAAAGACACAAAACTGTAATGTAAATCTACACGGTGAACAGTAAGCCAAACTTCACCAAGGCATATTTGCAAACTAGGTGGTTCTCTCTTGAGGAAGTATAAATTTCAGCACATCCCAATGGCTCAGTCATAGACCGCTCAAAGTGCAAAAGGGGAAAAATCAACCTGAACTGCTGTTTCAAAAGCGCAAGAAATTCCCAGCAATTCCTGAACTTGTTTGATTGCATATGGCACTGAATGTCTGGTATCAATCAAATGAAGAACTGGAAGACAAGAGTCAAGTACAGTCCTCCATGCATCTCCACTTTGCTTAGCAACAGATTTTTGAACAACAATGTCGAGAGCCAATGCCCCTTCACTGGTCTCAGAGGGATGTCTCATCCATAGGGGAGTATCTGGGCTAACCCAAACTATATTTGCAGAGCAAATTCTATGATCACCTGTTCATTAAACAATCTCATGAATTCAATATAACTTCGGAAGAGAAATACAAAAGAATATAATGTAACCCAGATGGGTTGATGAAATGGGGTAGGTGGGCATAAAGATTTCTATTCAGTTACAGGCCAACTAGCCTGCAACAGTACGTAATAAAAAAGGGAGGGTGATGAAGCAAATAGAAAACCAGACATTAAACACAACCAAAGAAGAATATTCAACAAAATCAAGAAGCAAATCCAACGAAAACAATCAGGTGCATTTGACAGTGATGATTAATGTTGCAAAGCTGGAGCAAGCATACATACCGCCTAACACATTCAGTAGTGAAATAGCATAACCACACAATATGAAGACTAAGATGAAGTCCATGAAACAATATCGAAAAATTGTTGTTTACAGAAAAAATAAACAAATACTTCACACAAACAAAAAACAAAGGTAGGGGACCAGCATCTGCATAATGTCTTGCAAGTCACCCAGAGTACTTGTTTTCTAAGGTCAAAGTCATATTTCAAATGACTATTCTTTGATGCTTGTTTCAGTATTCAACATGAATGCTATTCAAATGTACCATAAATAGGTATGATATAAAGAAGATACAAGATGTTCTTGGTGAATGTTTGCACCACCACACAAATCTATAGTATACACTATACATAAGCAACTCCTCATGACATAGTAAGTAGCTTTGATTCCATTCATTGTATTGCAGAACCACAACAGTAAAAATCTGAGAACTTATTTTATCAAGCTAAAATAAAAACAAAATGACGAGAGAGTGTAAAAAGAACAAAAGAGGAAGACAAGAGAATTATGTGATTCAGCTGTAAGGGCCTACTCCACGGACACAATATAAAGCCATAGTTCTCATTAGACTTATTTGTCAGTTGAATGATACATTAGGTCTTATTTATAGGGACAATGAGAGATCTTTCTATAATACTTTCATAATGATAAAATATTCAAGAATTGATACCGTATACACAAATAATACTAAACCAACATATTCATATAATATGCCTATTCTAGAATATTCTTAACAGTTATATTGTTGAAACAACAAAAGGAACTTGAAAACTCAAAACGCATGCCTCAAGGAATACAATAATGAAATAGAGATGAAGGGAAAAAGAAGAGATCAAGAAAAAATTGGGGAGAAAGAGAGGGAGACAAGAGAGTGACAAAAAATTCCAACCCGCAATAGCCAAAATTAAGTAGAAAAAAGAGTGTGTCAACAAGTACACACGCGTACACTACCTATGAGAATCTAATGGGGGGTCCTAATTGCACACCTCAAAGCCTAAAATCTATTGTCTAATTGACAAAACTCTTCAAGAGAAAAGGTGAGAATCATGAAATTTAGAACATTAATGTAATATCATGAACTCCAAGGAAATGATCAAGATGCCTACCTTTGATAATTGTTTCCAAAAAAATCGGGTAAATAACATCAGCAAATATACTGGACAGATAATCTAATGGAAAATCTTCAACACCTTGGCGAAAAAACAACAAGCAAGGCTCATCTGTTGACTGATCTGAGCAAAAGTGCCGGAAAGAACACCTTTCACTGCATCGAAAATTAGATGTTCATTCCCATCTCAAACACATAAAAAGATAGTCCTCTAGTATTATCAGTACTGCTAGAATAAAATTACTAAAAGCATAAACACAGAATCCACACAACCAAATATTATTGGGCAGTTTATCCACCAAACATACAGTTACAACTAAATCAATTTCAACACCTGCTGCTGGCAAGAGATTTCAAGTTATTTCATGGATTTTAAGAACTATAAGGAGCTCAGTATGTTACTGCCTTTTGGTTTGAATATTCAAAAACAACAAACTCAGTGTGAGAAGATAACAGTCATGAGTTTCCTGGCTCGTTTTCCTTCTAAATTTGTAACTGCAAAGTCTCAAATTCTTGCTAGTTTTGAAACAACTTCTTTGCAAGACACATTTAATAGAGTGTTGCATACAAAAAGTACTCCACCTCTTCAATCTAATAGTGCTCTTGTCAGTCACAACAACAAAGGAGGTTGATCAAGCAATTTTGATAATAAAGGATAGGATTTAGGAGGCATTATATGTTACTACTATCATAAGCCAGGACATATGAATTATGATTATAGAAAGCTGCATAATCAGAATCAAAGAAATCAGTTAGTTCATGTTGCATCTACTACTGATATATTTGAAAAGTTTGTCTTAATTTCGGCAAATGAATTTCACAACTTCTCTCAATAGCAATAATTATTGAAGGCTTCATCTAAACCCATCACTGCTATCACTGAGTCAAGTAAACCAAATACATTTTCGATTATTTCCTCCTCAAAATGGGTCATTGATTCTGGAGCTACATATCATATGATAGGTAATTATAATCTTTTCTCTATGTTTCAACCACATAAATCTTATTCTCCTATTACTTTAGTTGATGAGTCAACTTCTAGCGTTCTTGGATCTGGTATAGTCACCCTAACTCCATTAATCCCTTTTTCATCTATCTTAAGTTTGTTGATTTGTCCTTTAATTTAATTTATGTTAGCAAACTTACTCGTACACTTAATTGTTATTTCCCATTCTTTCCTGACTATTGCCTCTTTCAGTATCTCATGATGAAGAAGATTATTAGTAAAGAATATGAATCTAGAGGTCTTTCCATCCTTGATGCACAAGTGCCAAAGTCTATTGCTTGCCTTAAGGTTGTAGCTCCCTTTGAGGTACATTGTCGATTGGGGCATCCTTCTCTTCTTCTACCCAAGAAACTTCGTCCTCAATACCATAACTTGTCTTCCTTAGATTGTGAATCATGTCATTTTGCAAAACATCATCGTCTTAACTCTAGTTCTAAAGTCAACAAAAAAGTTAGTTCTCCTTTGAATTGGTTCATTCAGAAGTTTGGGGTCCTTGTCCAGTCTTGTTTCAAAATGGATATAAGTATTTTGTTACCTTTGTGGATGATTATTCTCATATAACTTGGTTATATTAAAAGTCGTTCTGAATAGTTCTCTCATTTTTTTTACTTTGTGCTGAGACCAAAACTAAATTTAATTTCTTGATTCACACAATACTAATAATGTTAAAGAATACTTATCAAAATCTTTTCAATCCTATATGACCAAGAATGGCACCCTTCATCAAACATCTTCTGTAGATACACCATCACAAAATGGTGTAGTAGAGAAAAAACAAACAAACACCTTCTTGAGACAGCAAGACACCTATTAGGCCGAGTTTCTACAACTTGTTTTCTGACCAACCAAATGTCTTCATGTGTTCGTCATATGAGAAATTAGACTTCATAATTAAAATAGAAGAAAGGGGAAGAGAAGTTCATAACAAAACCTTTGAAGCTTCATCATTACATAAGTGAAATATCAAACCATCTCAAAAAGTCAATTCCATAAACAAAATAAATACATCATCAAGATCATATGCAAACAAATAAATCAAACAATAACATATGAAACAAGGAAAACAAACTAACCTGATAGACAAAGTTGTATTCTTAAAATAATGACCAATTTTTTTCTTCTTTAAATATGATTTGACCGTCTCTTCGCACTTCTGGAGGATCACTTGCATGCTTACATTCAACTCTTGCAACTTTACCTGTTTAAATATCTCAAACTTGTGAGGGATATCTCTTCACTCCATTGTACTTTAGAATTTTCATATAGATCTCTCTGAAAGCAGAAGAACAAAAAGGAAATAGAACATGAAAAAAATAACCATGTTTATGAAACAAAAGTACCTTTTTCAGATGAAGGTGGCCAATAAGGCCTGAAGCAATTTGTTCTACCATAGTTTGTGGCCGTGTATATCTGCTAAAAAGGAGCCACCAAAACTTTAAATGTTACACAGAGGATGAAGTTACAACAAGAAATTTAGAATATTACAATCAAAGTTGAATGAATGAAGAAAGACATGCAATACGTACTATATATCATGGAAAGGATGCATTGAAGACAAGGATATGCTAGGAAAACAAAATTGTATAAGAGCGTAGAAAGCATATTGAACCCTTTGATCAAGGGTTTCAACTACAGACACAACAAATTTATAATTAAAATAATCATCATGTATTTAAGCTGCCTCAAGTTGTAGACTAAACTTTTTCAAATAATATGGCTTTAACTGTAAGAAAGAAAAACACTTTAGGCTTCTCATTTCCAATACAAAATGTAATGCGAGTTGCTAGAAACTTTAAGCATGGGAATCAATAAAATTTGAGGAAAAGATTTGTGCAAAATGAAAGAATTGAGATAGCGAGCTTCAATGACACTAAGAACTTGATAAATTCCTTATTAAAAGGCCATTTAGATCTGTTAATGTTGAAAGTGCACTCTGAGACCACTCCAGTACAACAATAGGCAACCAAATTATTAATGTTATAGAATCTTCACAAATATCAGAAAGGTGACACTATTGATAATCAAGCACCCGCAGACATATCAAGTTTGCTGGCAACTGGAACACATAATATGCATGCATAAAACCCTTACAACAAAAACCATGGCAAGTGATAAATAAGACAAGTTAAACCCAACAAAAACATAAAAGAGTTTCATTATGCCATGATAAGCAAAAGTATGCTTTACAAGAAAACAGCAAAAATAATCATATGAAGATAAAACTTACTCAATCATAAAGCAGCTAATGACATCTTTAAGTGTGATTTTCTCCAAATGGTTCTTGACCAAGTATGCTGCTTTCTCTTGACAATACTTTTTCCCACATTCACAATTACGTAGATACAAAATAACACGACGATCATTAAAGTCATTCTTAAAGCTGGCCTTGCAAAGAAGTATCTCCTATAAAAACAAGAATCAAATGCATAAAGCATAACGTCAAATGGCTATATTACTATGTATTAGCCAAAAAAATAACTGAAAACAACTCTTCAAACAAACATAACTTTATTTACACTAAAAGAATGACTACCTTCATCAACTCCCATGAAGAATTGCTGCTTGGAGTCGAATCAAGAACTGCCTTATATGCAGGATTAGACATGGCTGTTGCAGCTAACACACCTACTGGTTCACCAGCAGGGAACAGATCCTGTGACTTCGTTCCAGCATTCACCCCATATTCCAATTGAATAATTGAGTTGCTGCATGCATTTCTTATGGTGCCATCATAGCAAATAACTACATCACGAAGGATTGCCATTAAGTTTTTAAATAGAGTTCCAGGCTCAGACAATCCTCTTGATGAGCGTACCATCACTTCTCTAGTACTGATAGAATGAACCATCTCCTCATATGGATCTAGTCCATGGAAAAAACAGTTACAAATTAGTCCATATTGTAAAGAATGATAATCACTGTTGTCAATAGGATATTTGCTCCCAAAATGCTCAACCATGTCATCGGCTAATATCTTGGAATATAACTTGCCCCTATCTGAGAGTTGCAAACCCAAGAAGCCAATTTGCTGAGCCACTTTAGTGATAGATGAATCACTTTTAGCATCAATTAAATCCCCCAACACAGAAGAATTCACAATGAAGTTTGCAACAGGGCGTCTTGCATTTCGAATGTGAGTCTCTAACTGCCTTTCCACTACAACATTATAGGAAGACCTTAAATTGCGAAGCAAAGGAGCAATAGCCTTAAAATTTTCAGAAATTTTACTTCTAAAAGCTTTGGAAAGATAGAAATCTTCCAAACTGAAGCTAAAACCTTTGGAGAAGAGATTTTCCATCAATAAAGGCTGCATATAGTTGAAGAATTGAAGAACTGATTTGGGGCCCCTCTCGAAGAAAATTGAAGTCATAACTTCATTAATCACAGACTGCAAAGCATCTCGATTAAGATCAAATTTAACTATCTCACCTTCACTTATCAAATAGCTATCTCCAGAGCACTTAAATGAAGTAGGCAAAGCACTTTGAATGATTTGCAAAGCTGTCCAAAACGGCCCAAAATTAAGGGTCTTTGACAAAGATGGATGAGGCAAGGAAAATGAGAGAAACATTGCTAGTTGTTGACTAGTTGCTCTATTAAAAAAGTATGTCTTCAACATGGTCTTCAATGACAGAAGTGAATCAGTGGTGAATTGTAGATTAAGATGGCCGCTGTGAGAGCTAACCAATTGTTTCTCCACTGAGAAAAGCTCCAAGACCTCTGATTTTGCAGAAAGAGACTGAGGATAGAAAAGGTGAATACAGTCACCATCAAAATCAGCACTTAAAGGCCCACATATTAGAGGATTAATCTTCACGGTGTGATCATCATGCACATACACTGAAAGTGCCTGCAAAGAATGCTTGTGTGTTGTTGGAGGTCTATTGATGAAAACAATATCTCCATCCATAATCCGTCGATGCACGACTTGCCCAAGTCGGAGAAATGTATGTCCTTTGGAACCCTCCCTTAGTGAAAATGTTGTGGATCCATCTTTATATGTGAGGCACAAGTTGTTATCAACCAACTTTTGTAGGTAATCCTTATTGTGCACATTGACCCTCTCCTCAAAGGTAATTCTTCGCGCAATCTCAGAGGGGATACCAATTTCATTCACTAGCTTGTAAGCATCACCAGTAATCACACTTCGAGAAGAAAATCCAGAGCCTTTTCTAATAAATAATGTCTTCATTTTCTCAAGCCATGCTTTTGTTGATGATTCACCTGACTCCTTTCCCTTGGCATAACGAACATCTACGTCACGAGATGATTTTGAAGTACCCCTAACTTGAAGATACTGATTCACTACTGATTGCAAATCAATGGCTTCGACTTGATGAGATTCAAAATTTGGGGTACCAGATCTCGATCTTCTGATCATCTCGATTTGCCTAAGCACTTTCTTGAGCATTGAAACAGACAAATCCTAAAACACAATAAGAAAACAACAATAATCACCGAATACAATTACAGTCAATAGCAAACCTAATTGACTTATAAATTGCATACCGAAGACATGACGCTAACGCCATCAGAAATTTCTGGCATGGACAAGCAATTTGGAGGAACTGGCAAATACCGCAAAATGTAACCATCCTGTGGAAAGTATCCTTTTGTAGCTAGTTTCCTCCTAGTTTCTTGAGGAATTCTTTTTAAAATTTCCATTGCCTGTTGCATTTCATAAATGAACACAAACCAACCACAGAGAGAGGGGGGAAGAGGGATAAGGGAGGGGAAAGGACATGTATAAAACAAGAATACAAACCTCAGAAGGAAGCAATGTACGAATATGGTCATCACCATAGCAAACCCCATATCTTCCTAAGAAGTTCCAAAGACCTTCTTTGAATTGTTTACGAGGCACTTTTAATTGCAAATAAGAAACACCATCACTTGTTTTCACCTCACTAACAGAAACTTTTGTAGCTTCCTATAAAAGATTAAATAACCACAAACCTATTACTTGAATTCAAATTACCAACTATTGCATAAGAACTTGAAGACCCATCCATAAAAGAAGACACTTTGACAAGTGCAAATACTACTAGCATTTAGTTCAACAACCTAAAGATACAGAGAAACCAAAGATATTCTAAGAATCCATTTTGGAAGATGTGTTACCAAGAAGTCCTTTAAAAGAAAAAGTTCAAGCTAAAGTTGAAGAAATCACAGACCGGGCATAGAGACAATAATATCAGTAGACAAAAACCCAAAATTGTCCTCTACTTCTAGAGCACCTGAATGCGTCATCCTAGCACTAGAATCATCTTGAATCCATAAGATACTAGTTCCTAAACCAACCTTGGTGTTTCAATAAGATAGTCAATGTACATTCAAAAGTCAGACTGGGGAGCTTGCATTTGAGAAAATGGAAGCTTTGTGAACTAGATAAAATTGCTTAAAATGTATTAAATGACAATAATCTACTAAAAGAATCAAGCAATATAAAACAAAAGAAGTGGTGAAAATGCTGTTTTCATACTCACCTCACAACAAGATATCAATTGGTCAGCTATACCATTATTATTCTTCATCTGCAATTTTAAATCATCAAGATAGTAAGACCAAGCTCACGAGAAAATGCAAAAGCTTTTCAAAATATAGCATCCATGTAATTAAGCAATAAGCCAATGTTTTATAAACATATCTTTAAAATAACAAACATTTTCCTAGCAATTTTTTTTCATTTAAGTCAAACTTTCATTTCATCTTCTATTTTTTATGCTTTGGAGGAGGGGAGCGAGGGTAGATATGGTGCCCTAACTTATCTCCATTCACCCAGCTTATAGGAAATTAAATTTCATCTGTGAGTAAATCCCTAATGAGTGTTCTGTTGCATTTCCTCTCCCTTTACCATGCATTCATCTTATTATTTTACCTAATAACTCTTGAGACAGATAAAACACGTCAAGAAAAATAAGAAACCACAATTAACAATTGAATCATTGAAATTGTTGAACACATATGAAGGAATGTGAAAAGATGTCGAACTAGGACTAACCTTGTTCGTTTTGAGCTTTAAGCATTTTAGACATAGTAAACTTAGCATTCGCTTCAGTTCACTAACATGGCTAGGATGATAAATTGCTGTTGGAAGCTCAATATATCCAAAATGACCTAAGGAGCACAAATTTATAAAGAAACATTACACTAATCTTTCCAAACTTAATGGAGCCATAGGATTACATTTGTACGTATAGATATATGGATTCGTTAAAGAAAACGCAAGAACATAGTTCATTGACACACCTTCACATTCTCCAAGTTCAGAAGTACCACATGATTCACATTTTCCAAATTCAAGCGGCAAACCAAGGAAGGGATTTGTGAGCTGAAAAGAATGGCTAATGGGGCATTCACTAATTGATGCTGTGCTCTATCGAAGAATGTTGAAAACAAATCCAGAATCAGGATATTAGCAATTCATACAAGTTATTCGAGAAATAAGTCAATGGAAGTAAATATTAGTTGTACAACTTCAAGCAAAAATCACCATGACTTAAGCAATAACATGTCCACGATTCACTTAAAAGAATAATTCTAGATGTTTCAACACACAAAAAAGTCCTCACCTTGCCATTGAGCCAAATGCTCAATTAGCACCTTTCCCTTTCCCCATCCCTTGTCCAAGTTTTTTGTTCCATACTCTTGCATCACCAAGTACTCAGAAACAAAACAAGCTCTCACCCCACTATATCACTTTATCTCAACAATGTACAAGTGAACACTTAAAATACCTCCCAATAGATCATATAGGCAAGTGTTACCTAGAACCCACTCATTAACCTATAGAATTACAAATTCATTTAAAGACTTATACCAATAGTCATCAGGACTTAAATAATAACATTTTTCATGACTCACTTAAGAGAATACTTCTAATTTCAAAGCACAAAAGAGTCCCCGCCTTGTCAATGAACCAAGGGCTCAATTAGCACCTTTCCCTCTCCCTACTCTTTTCCCAATTTTTGGTTCCATACTCCTGCCTCACCATGTACTCTACTAAAAAAAAGAAAAGTTATCACCTATGATATCACTTTATCTTAATGATGAACAAGTTAACACTTAATAACTTCCAAGAGATCATATAGGCTATTTTTCTCCGGAACTCACTCATTAACCTCTACAATGGCTAGTTTATTTAAAGAATTAAACCAATAGTAGATGGATCAAGTAAAACATGGAACAACAAAGTTAGTATTCTACTTACTATTTCCTTTTGGGTAGCCAAACCAAACTTAATACCCACTATCTCGCCCTCAAAGATGGACGGGTGAAGATTTTCCTCCATTTCTCTAAGGGTAAGTAAGATTCTGCTCTGTAAAAGCAATGAATTTGGGCAAACGAGTAAGAATTAACAATCAAATAATAAGGAATCCATAATACTACGAAAAGATTTCAAATACCAATTGATTTACTAGCTAATGAGCAGAAAAAAAATTTAGTATTTGAAGGAAAATAAGACCATGTCGTCAACCCGCAAAGCTGCATCCAAAAGTCTAATCATAAAAAGAAGTTGAAATAGCAAAAAAGCTTAAAACCAATACAATCACACATACAAGTATATTTCCATACAGTAGGAGATACACTAATATATGCATAAAACATGGGTTGAATGAGATGATCGATGACGGAACTGATTAGAACTAAACACACACAAAGTAAAGGTCATTATTTTCCAAAGCACAAAACAGAAAATGGAGAAAAAAATTTTGAAAAAGGGAAACTAGCTCACATAGTTGCATCTGCAAACAAACATCACTTTCATAGACAGGCATACCATGAATGTCCGAAAGATACACATAAGCAAATTGATGCAAACAAACACATTTTCCACACATAACCTTCAAAATAAACAAGTAAGAGAAAGGAAAAGATAACCATTTTGCATAAAATGCATGAAGCCCGGATACATAAAACTTTGTCCCAAAATCCAGAAAGAAACATAGTTCACTTCCTAATGTTTTGCTTCAAATTAATGCCACCACAACCCCAACCGGAAAAAGAATATATGATATCAAAAAATAGGGACAAAAGATGCCTAGCATTCCATGAGAAGTTCCTTTATCATCTCAACCTGTACTTTATAGCTGTTAGAGTGCAGATAAACTTAGTTTAGCTCAAGACATAACTAAGGCAAATAAAGGACAACAGACATATATCATTTTGCTTACCGCCAAAAGAAAAATATAAAAATCAAAGCACGGTAACTGGGACAGCAGAAACTCTCCAAAACAGTTTTCTCATTTGTAAGTAGGGTGAACAATCGTTAAACCAATATCGCAACTTTCCATACCTTTTATTCGTTCACGAACTTCCTTGATTACCAAAAAAAAAAAAAAAAGGTAAATGCAAGAAGTAGAGTAAGACCGACGTTAAATTTGCAGGAATATATGAGCATTGAATTGCGTGCAGATTGAAAATAAAGCCCGAAAATCAAAATAAACAACTGAATAGACAAAGTGCCCATCAACTAAAACAAAACGGGTTCTTAGAGTGGGAGACATAAAAGCACAAAAATGAAAACTTTCAAAAAATATGAACTGATTAAAAGCTACGTTGACAGGCGTGTTCATAGAAAGAAAAGCAACCATCAATGTGACAATTTCAGTTTCCTCTCAGCTAACAAACACGCAAAGCACAACATGCAGTGACACCCACCGGTAAAGTCCGGCTTTTCTCTGAATTCTGACCCAAAAGTGCCCTAAATCAAATGATCCAGAGTCAAATAAGCAAATGAATGGGTGAGACAAAGGCCACAAAATCAAAGCATTTGATTTTTTGAACGAAAGGGTGAAACTTTTGACACACCAAAATGCAATTAAGGGAACAGCAAGTAAATGGCGGAAACCAAATGGGTATAGTGAAAATAAATTTAAGATTTTGTCGGGAGTGAGCCCGGCATACCCTAGAGAAAGAAGTCGTCCTAGTATGGCAGTAGTAGTACTCCCACTGTTACACTACTTGTAATATATCATAGGTGTATGAAGAAAGAGTCCTGTGACACAGAGAGAGAAGCACAGCCTGCGCCTGCATGAAGAGAAAAAGTGTGAACAAAAATTTGTACTTACTTTTTGACCTTTTTTTCCGGCAGGAGTTTTCTTGCAAATATTCCACACAAAAATATATTATATTTAATATTATTTGAATTATATCTTTACAATTACAAATAACTTATAATATATATGAACAATTCATATTATGTTAAAATAATTTTTTTACTAAAACAAATTTAAATAATTAAATTTAAATTTTTATACATATGAACAATTTATATTCTATTAAAATTTTATTTTTACAAAAATAAATTTAAATAATTTAATTTAATTTAATTTTTAAAATATTAAAAATTTTGATTGATAATAAAAAGAGAAGAACAAAGTCTAGAAAGAATAACTATTAAAATAAACCAAGAAAATGACAAAATTGTAAGTCATAAATAAAAACAAGCTAACAATGTTGCATTAAAAGAGTGCTAGCATCTTGAACGACAACATTGTTACTTGATATAACAACGTTGCACACGGAGTGGTACACAAACTTGACATCGTATTGCAAAAGGGGTTAAAAAACCAACTACCCCTTCCCTCCCAACCCCATAGTTATTCTTTCTAGACTTTGTTCTTCTCTTTTTTATTATCAATCAAAATTTTTAACCAAGAAAATGACAAAATTGTAAGTCATAAATAAAAACAAGCTAACAATGTTGCATTAAAAGAGTGCTAGCATCTTGAACGACAACATTGTTACTTGATATAACAACGTTGCACACGGAGTGGTACACAAACTTGGCATCGTATTGCAAAAGGGGTTAAAAAACCAACTACCCCTTCCCTCCCAACCCCCCCCCCCCCCAATCAATCAGGGTTCAGAAATTACAGAGGCGATTAACAAAGTGATGTTCCTCTTCACGTTTTCACCAAACTAAAGGTAAGAATTTGCGTCGTGGATGCATGCGTCAACTTCATCATACTTCCTTTAATCTTTTTCACCCTTGCTAGGTTTGGAATTCAGCAAGGAGGAGTCACACGAGCAAAGGGCAAGCTCAATCCGAGTAAAAGTTGTTCGTGGTTATAACATCTTATACTTTTTTCAGTTAATCACATTCTATTTCCCAACTTATTAACTGTTCTCTTGCACGCATTATGATTGTATGCACCATAACTTCTTTAGAATGCTCTTTATACTAAAACTTCCTCCAATTCCTTTCTTTCCATAGCTCCTGAGTAGTTATGGCATGAATCAGCACCTTCTGCTTCTAGAGAAAGGTGTCAGCTTGTGCTCTAGTTAGGGTAGTAACTATCTCCATTAGGGAAATTGATAGCTCAAACTAACAGGAAAATTCTCTAGTCAAGGTCTGTATTAAGTTAGAGAACGGGTAGAAAAAGAACAAATTATCCCTTGTTTCCAAATCTTCTTTGCATAGACAACAAATCTCATCCAAGTTTATCATGTAATGAAGTATATCCATTGTAGCAATTATCTTTTTAACCACCATCCATAGAAAAAAAAAAGTCATTTTGGGTTTTAGAAAGTAATTCCAAATTACTCTAACTCAAAGCACATCTTGATTTGAACTATAAACTCATTTCCTATAAGCTTTGCTATAAAAGCTCTCAATACGTATCCAATCCAAAGATAATTGTCATGAGAATTAGGATAAAAAAGAAGGAATGTTTCAGTTGCTGAATTGCTTTAGGAAAATGCAGCTACTCATTGTGTCTAATGAGTTCAACAACTTTCCCTTGTGATCCAGCCTCGAAAATGCTAAGACAACATTGGAGTTTTGGGATAGAGGCCTAAAACCAATCTAATGATCATGCCATAAGAAAACATATTTTCCATCGCCTATTTTGTAGCAAACATCGTTGACAACTTCATCCCTTTTCTTCAAAAGTTGATTATGAAACCAAGAGAAGGATGATATAGGGGAAAGAGACCATAGGTTGCTCCTTTTAAAAAATAAATGTGAAGTCATCTCATCCAAAGAGAAGGTTTGTCTTGAATCACTCTCCAAAGTCTTTTAATAAAAAGATATTATTGGCTGCCCTTATAGAGATGAAACTTAACCCTTCCTTCTCTTTGGGTTTACATAAATCAACACATTTAAAATTATGATCACTTGAATTTCCATTTGCTTTACCCCGTAGAATATCTCTCATCATTTTCTCAATGGATTTGACCAATTTCTTAGAAAGAGAAAAATGGGTGCTCCAATATAAGTGTAAGGAGTATAAGATATATTTAATTAACTGAACTTTACCTCCAAAGGACATAAATATGTTTTTCCATTTGCTCATTCTTCTTTGAATTCTTTCAATGAGTGGTAAACATTCATTGAAGGATAATCTTCTAGTAGTTATTGGTATACATTTCAAAAGCGGGGATGTCATTTTCATCCCTATAAGAGAGGAAATAGTGTCTTATATAGACTTCACAATTATTGAGAGGACAAACTGACTTTTATTAAGATTCACCATTCAATAACTTAACAGATTTAGTATGACCTTTAGAGAAGAGAATTAGGTCATCTGCAAAGCAAAGTGTGTAAGATATCTTCTTCTACATTTAGAATGGAACTTGAACTTAGGATTATAGGAGACATTGATCTTCAACATTTGAGTGAGCACTTTTATACATAGAATAAACAGATATGGGGATAAAGAGTTTCCTTGTCTAATTTGTCTCTTCCCTTTTACAATACTAGAAGGGGTGCTATTAATTATAGCACAATAGGCAGTAATAGAGATGCAAGCCTTAATCCAATTGACAAAGACATCAAGAAAGCTTAAATCCTTAACAACTTGGAAGAGGAAAGGCCAGCTAATGGAATCAAAAGATTTATTTAAATCAATCTTAACAACACAATTTGAGGGAGAGTTCCTACTAATATAACCCTTAAAGAGTTCCTGAGCAATAGGAATATTATCATCAATGCTTCTATCCTTCATAAAGGCATTTCGATTATTGTTGATTATAAGACTAAGAACCTCTTTTAATCAATTTGGTAAGATCTTGGTAATAATTTTATAAATGAAGTTTGTGCAATCTATTGGTTTGAAATCAGCAAAGGTAGAGGGATTAGAGATTTTAGGAATTAAATAGAGAAAAGTTTTATTGTACTCCTTCAAGATGATCCCCTTTTCAAAAAAACTCATGAATGTCCTCTCTAACCATAGGTCTAACAGTTGACCATATTTTCTGAAATGAAAAACTATTTAAGCCATTGGGATCAAGGGCCTTCATCCCATTCATGGCAAAAATAGTAGCATTGATATCATCATCAAAGATAGGTTTCACTAGCTCCCGAAAGGCTTTAGAGATATTTTGTTGGAAATATTAGATTGAAGGGAGTCCATAGGAGTTGAAGAATCAAAGTCTAAACCCAGAAGTCCCCTAAAGAAATTGTCAACCTCCTCCATTATACTCGGTTGATCAGAAAGGAGTCTTCCATCCATATTAGTTATAAAGAAAATTTTATTGACACTTCTCCTATCAGATAAGGAATTGAAAAAGAACTTGGAAGATCTATCTCCCTCCTGAAGCTAATTGATACAAGCTCTCTATTAGATGAGTGAATGATCTGTAATGACTTCTAGATAAGTTTCCACCTCTAACTTTTCTTTTTGAATAAGTTGCTTATTAATATTAGTATCTAAAATAACAACTATACTTTAGTCTTAAAATATAACTCCAGGAGCAAATTCTCCTAGATACGATCCAATAGATGTAAAGATAGTAGAAAATATGAACTGAAGATGGAATTAAAAAGAAAACCAAAGAATTAGAAGTCGTAGTTAACATAAACATGGAAAGCAATTGAGGAAATAAAAAACTAAATGTGAAATGAAACATAAACCAATATATGATTGTGCACTTGCACTACTTTTAACATAGAATAGAATGCACGTAAGAATATATGAAACTTCAATCCAATGTTCTTTTAGGCCTTCCTCGAGGAGACAATAATAAATTATATATATGCAAATTTGTTTGTCTTTTAAACGTTGTGGCTAATGTTTTAAAAATTATACTAGACATTAAACTGGTCAAAAGAAAATTTTAAATTTAAATTTTCAACTGGTGTTAAATCATTATAAACCCAGTTTATAATAATTAAGAAGTAGAAATTAAAGGATTATTTTTATCTCTACTCCACCAATCGAGACCTCTCTCTCTACTTCTTCTTCCTTTTCATTCTTCTTGTTTTGTTTTTATATATTGATAAAGAAGGAAGAGACCGTATACAGAATTCGTGTAAACATAGCTTTTTGAGATCTTCCTACTTAGGTTTTGTATTGCTATACATTCACTTCATTTGGATGTGGTACATTTCTCTCTTCTTTCTTTCTCTCTGCTACTGGTCTAATCTCTTCAAGGTATCCTATTGCAAGCCTCAATTAGAGTTCGAAATTGAGTCCTAACTTTGCTCCAGTGGATTCCAGTTGAGAAGAAGCATTATTAGTCTGTAAGTTAATGATTTTTAGGAGTATTGTTATTTTAGTTTCTTTAATTTGTTGTGGGTTTATGTTAGTCAAACTTTAGTATATCCTTCATCAAAACTTTGATACCATCATCACTAATTTTTGTCTCTTGAATATCTTACTCTTATTAAAAAAAAAACTCATTCTTCAATAGAGTTTTAGCTTCTTTTAGGCTTTTGATTTCTAGGGTATTATCACTACTACTTCCAATATTGACTTCTCAATTATAAGGATGAATTTTATTTATATTGTAGCTTGCTAAATTGGTTTCATTTTCATTTAAAATATCATGAAAGCAAGACTTCAAATCCTTTGGATATATATATATATCGTCTTCTCCAACTTAATTTTGTCCCACTTCTTTTCTGAAAGTTGTTGCAATTTAAAGCTTTTGTTTAGGAACTCATTAGTTAACGTTCCCGATCTAATTCCCTGAGCCACTTTTGGTTTTAAGTTTTTGTTTTGTTCCATGAGTAAGTTGTTGTGAAATGAAGATAAGTCTTTTATGCTTAAATCTAACATGCACTATTGGTTTTTTTCCAAACACACTAGGCATATGTGCATATATATATATATATATATATATAGGTGGTGGTGTGGGGTGTATTAAGAGATTAGGAGATTTTTTATAGAATCTTAAAATTTTTAATTGTGTTTGTTCTTTAAGAGACTAGAGGGTACCATCACTTAGTCATTAGAGAACGAGAGACTAATCCCAATATCAATCATTTGAGAGCCTAACTCTATAACTATATCTTATGTATCGATCAATTAAGCATCTTAAAATCACTAAATATTCATCATACTCACTTTCTCACCTCTAAGTTTGACACCCAACTTTTGTTTTCCTCCTCACCTATTATTATCCTACTCTAACAGACTGCTCCTTTGTGTTGGTGAGTATAGTTCTTCATTGAAATTCTCTTATTTCTTTGTAAAATTTGTGGGGTTTTAGCATTAGAATATTAGGTCCTAAAAGGGGTTTACATATTCTTATTATTATTATTACTTTGGGCTTCTTCACTCTTGCAAAAATAGTTTATGGATTTATTGGACATTATTGGAAAAGAACATATCTTTTTCTAGTTCTTGATTTTGGTATCTTATTCTTGATGGTAACTTAGATTTGATCAAGTTTGGTTGATTTTCACTCATCTTCTAGAAGTTTTCTTGTCTTGCTTTTGGTAAACTTTATGCTTTGTTCTTCTTTTGTGGATTTTGAGTGAAACCCACATCGGAGGAATTTTTTGTAAATGATGCTAACTCCGACTAGAATATGCAGAGCTGGTATGTGACATCTTAAACATATTGGATCGGTTTGACTGTTTTCCTTCTCTGGTTAATTGGTATCTCATAAAATTTTCTTCTCTATTGGATATACTTGTAATTAGTTTTAGATTGTCTCTGCTTATGGTTGATCCGTTGCTTAGTATTCATTGATACATTAAAAGTTTTAAGTTCTTTTTTGTTTATAGTTTTCAATATTTTGTTTGTTCATTTTTTAACTATCTAGTATTATGTTTAGCATTTTGTAAAAACCTAGTTGTTACTAATAGTTCAGTTTTTAGACCATTTAATTTTAATTTGCTTGTGGTAGTTTGTACTTATGATTTTTCGCATCAATTTATTGCGGTGCCTATTTTGGGATTTAATAATGATTGTTGTTCCTTTTCTTAAGCCTTATTAGAGTCATTTAGGGACTTATTAGGCTTGCCTTCTATAGCTTCTATGGTGCATTATAGTGGAAGTGGTGGCTTTAACTATTAATGATAGAGTAAGGGCTAATCCTTCTGTGACTTTTGGATATAGGAGAAGAGAAGATGTTGATAAATTATGAATACTTTCTTGGGACACCTTTACAAGGAAATCTTTAGAATTAGTGGAGATTTTATAAGAATTTAAGATTCATATAGCGTGCATCCAGGAGACGGGTACTAAAGAGAAAGAGATTAATGGGTTCAACCTTTAGTCCTCAAGGTATCCAAGACAATAAACTGGGTAGGTATGTTCGTTGTCAAGGAACTTATACATCAAGTTATAGGGTATATAGGACTAATAATATGATTATGTCCTTAAATATTATGGTGAAATGTGTTGTATGCTTATGCATCTCAAATAAAGTTGGATGAATAGCTTAAAATTTAAGTATGGGAAGCTAGATGAGATGATTCAGTAGATCTCACCTGACAAGAGCTCTATTTTAGGAGGATATTTTAATGGTCATATAGGGGCATCTTAGATGGATAAGGTGATAGGAATGATAATGGGACTGCTTTATTGGATCTCGACGTATTGGTACTAGCCAACTCATTTTTCAAGAAAAAAAAGGAGAACCGGTGACTTTTAAGAGCATTAGTAACAAAAACTCAAACTAATTACTTCCTTGTAAGGTAAGTGATCGACTTAGTTGCAAGGATTGCAAGGTGCTACCTAATGCTTTCTTGTCAACTTATCATAGATTGTTAGTTTTGAATCTTATAATTAAGGGTTAGAGGAAGAAGAGAAGTCCTAAGAGGTATAGTAGGATCACATAGTGGAATCAGAAAGAGGATACGGTGGAACAACTTAAGGATAAAGTAATAAATGGAAAATTGAAGGAGATGTTAACCATAGAGATAGTAGTAACTCTTTTAAAGAACACAGATAAAGAGATGTTGGGTGTTTCTAAAAAGCCTAAGAGTAGTAAGATGAAGTCTTGGTAGTGGAATGAAGATGTACAAGAAAAAGGTTAAGATCAAGAAGGGGCCTATAAAGCTCTTTTAGATAGCAACACAAAGGTAGAGAGAGTAGTTAATAGAAAAAGTTACAAACTGAAAAAGAAAAAGGTGAAGAAGATAATTTTGGAAGCTAAAAGCAAAGGTACAAGAAATTATACGAATGATTGGAAACCAATGATGTAAAACAAGATTTTTTTTTAAAGTTAACTAAAGCTAGGGAACATAAAATAAAAGACCTAGATCAAGTTTGTTGTATAAAAGATGAAGCAAGGCGGGTACTTATGGCTAAAAATGAAATCAAAAGATCGAAAAGGTACTTCTATAGCCTTTTTAATGAAGGCATAGAGCACGTCTGAGAGGTATTGTAACTTTACTTGTTACCGATAGATTATAAGGGAAGAAATTAAAAGAGCTTTGAGGGAGAAAAAGAGTAGAAGTGCAGTATAACTTGATGAGATACCCATAATGGTGTGAAAGAGCCTAGGCAAATAGGGTTTTACTTAGCTAGTCAAGCCTTTTACTGTGATCTTAAAGTCCACCAAAATATCAGATGAGTGGAGACTTATTATGCTAATTCCTCTATACAAGAACAAAGGGGATATCCAAAGTTGTAACAACTATAGAAGTATCAAACTACTTAGTTACGCTATGAAGTTATGGAGAAGGTGATTGAGAAGAGAGTGAGAAAGGATGCTCTTAAAAGATTAATCGAATATTACAGGGAAAGGCAATGTAACCTACACATTTTTTTATTAATTTAGAAAAGGCATATGATAAGGCACGTAAGTAAATCATATGAAGTTGTTTAGAAGTTAAAGGGGCTCCTATAACTTATATACAAGTTATTAAGGACATGTATAAAGGTGTAAAGACTAGAGTAAGATGACAGGAGGAGACACAAAGCAGTTTTTTTATCGATATTGGACTACATCAAAGCCCCTCATTGAGCTCCTTTTTATTTACAATCGTAATTGATGAGTTCACCAAGAATATCAAAGGGGATTTGCTTTGGTATATGTTGTTTGTTTATGACATTATTTTAGTAGATGAGACAAAAAGGGTCAAGTTAGAACTTTGGAAGGACATGTTAGAGTCGAAAGGCTTTAAATTGAGAAGGATTAAGATTAAGTACTTAAAGTGTAACTTTTCAAGTCATAAGGTGGCTTCCAATGTGTAACATCCCATCACCGATGGGAAGATTATTTTGGTATATTGGGACGGGTTAGGATTTTACATTTATCATATTTCGAGTTGAGCATACTTTTGGCCTCTAATTAAAGATGAATGAGTTATTTTGCACATGCATTTATATGTATGTGCATTCATGGCATTTTCTGGCATTTTATTGTGAATATGATGCGTTTTATGAATTCTGAGATAATTGGGTTTGAATAGTTGAATTGGAACTATTTTAGAGGGATTGTCAGTCGATAGTGACCCTTAGAAATTTTTCTGTCAAATTGGGAGAAAATGTCCGGATCGAAAATTTTTCGAATAACGGACTGATTGACTTCATAGGACTGTCATAAATGTCCAATGGTAATGAGGAGAATAGATACTTGATTTTAGGACTGAAAATGTGGAACCTTTGAAATTTGAGGACAATTAGACTAGGAAATATATTGAAAAGAAAGTGAGCTTTAATATGTTGAGGAATGGATGAGTGGCAAATACCTAGTTTTGGTAGTCTTTGAACAACCTTTAAAATGCCTTAAGTTTAAAATTCTCTTTTGAAAACTTTGAAAACCTCTAAAATCTTTTCCTCCAACTTAGGCCTTTTTCTTTTCTTCTTCCGTTGGTGATTTCGATCCCCTTTTCAAGATTCTAGCTTGCTCCTTCTTTGTTGTTGAAGATCAACTAAAACCTTGAGAGAATGATGATTTGCGAGAGTTTAAAGGCTCACCGTGGGTGTTAGAGAAAAGTGATAGGGTTGGGGAGAATTTCGAAAGATTTGAAGATTTGAGAGCTTGATTGGTAAGTAAATTGGCTTTAATGTGGTTTTATTGTGGATGAAATGCATTTATGGGTTTAAATGTGTAAGATTGTGGTAGTTGAGAGTGAGTTACAGTTGATTTTAGAGAGATATTGGGAGAAAATCTGTCGGAGAAGTCGAGAGAAGCCCCGCACGTCGCGACGTCTACGAGGGCCTCGTCGCGACAAGCGGATAAGTACTAGCCGCAACGAGTGCGCTTGTCGCGACGAGCATGGTGAGACGTCGCGGCGAGCTCGAAATTTTACGCCGCGACGAGCCTTTTCGTGCATCGTGGCGAGCTACTCCCACGTCACAACGAGAGTTCTTTAGCCGCGGCGAGCCCCATTTTTCTGAAGTGAGGTATATTAGTTTTTGTGGCTTAACTGATGGCGTAGACCTCCAATTGAGGTGATTCTTGATTCTTTATGAACTAAAGAAAGAGGCTTACAATTGATATGAAGAATGAAAGTTCGAATTTAGATTTGTAGGATCGCTATTATTGAACGAAAGTTGAGTAAGGTTTCCTATTTCAACCTAAGGATAGTTTCTTGATAATTGGGGTATAATTGTGAGATTTCCGAATGTAAATTCAATGCTATTGGAGTCTTCAATAGGTGAATTTGATCTAGTTCAAAATGAATTTGGTTTTGAGGTTTTCTTGATATTAGTTTAGTGTATATGATCTGGCAAATGGAACTGAAAAGTAGAATTGAGACTTGTGGAATTCCAGGTCAGTATATTGAAAGCGAATGAGTTATTATTGATCATTTGAGTGAAAGGTTAGATTTTGACAAAAGATAGTGAAATTGGGATTATAGCGCCGGGAAGGTCATGAATATGCATCGTACATCTTTTCTTTAAGACATGTGCATCATTGAATCTTTCTGATTGAGCATCTACTAATGGGAAACTATTTGACTGTTATAGAGGCGTCATTGGATCGTCATTCCACGGATATTGCTAGAACTTCCAGGCAGTAGCTCGGAAGTTACAAGTGAGTAACCTAGTTGGTTCCTCAATTTTTGATTGTTAAATGCTTTGTAACTGTCTGTGATTGTGAATTGTATGAGCATGTGAATGATTAAGATTGACATGTCTGCTTTGGATAAATCAGACTCGACCGCCATGTGATTTTGAAGAATTGCGATAAATGGGTGTTAATGTCAATGTGACTGTGATTATATTGGACATGTTGCATTTCATACACAAATTCATAAACGGATAATAATAGTTGTGACCTGAGTCGCCACTGATACTGAAAAGAGCCTCGAGCTCGAGGGGAGTTAGTGCATATCCAGATGGCTCTCCTACTCCCTAGACGCGTCTACTGAATACTGTTCACTGTTTAAGCGCTCGGTCACAACACTGTAATAAAATAGGAAAGAGTCACATTTGCATTGCATATACATTGTGATGGATTGAATGCAGTGAATGGGAAATAGGCAAGAGTGCATGATACAATTGTGATAACTGATTTGCGAAATTTCTGAATTCTGTGATTGCATAAGAATCTATAAATTGCTATATGGTTTTCTGAATGTGTTATTGTGATATGCTGTACGCTATTTGCATAATGCATGAATTGAGTGAACTATCGATGATGGTTTCTCGTTGAGTTCACAAACTCACCCAAAATTGCATTATATTTTTCAGGATCGATAGAATAGACTCCTAGCTTTAGAGATAGACTTTTCCTGCCGTGTAGATCTAGTTGGAAAGAGAAGTTATGGCTCACAGGTCGATCAACTGGGATTGTTTTGGGGATGACCTAATTAGATTTTTGTATCAGTTTCCTTTTTGGAGTAATGTTTTTAGACAGTGGAAATCTGATGGACTTGTATATAATTTTGTTTGAAGATATGAAATGAAAAAGCATCTTGGTTTTTTTTTAAATATAGTGTTTTTTTATATTGCGGTTTTTATTACTGATGTCATGAGAGTACTGTAGTGACTGTCTGCTCGTAGCCTCCCTTATTGTAGGATATGTCTCAGGATGACCCACGGGCGTCCCGGTGCATACCCTACGGTAAGGGGGCGCCACATTTAGGTGGTATCAGAGCATGGTTTGGCATCTGTTGGGCATAGTGCATATTTAGGCTTGAATTACAATGAGAAAAGCAGAAATTGATCAGAATTCTTGTTTTATTATAGGTCATCCGTTCTTGGGGATCAGATAGATCAACCAGCTGACCAAGGATCAGTCGGAGCTAGTAGGGAGTCACCGATACATCGTTCTGAGGAGTTACCTCCCAGAGTTCCCGTAAGACGAGAGAGGAGGTACGATAGACTGCACAAGCAGGGGGCTGTTGACTTTTATGGCAGCACAGATCCCGCTGAGGCTGAGGGATGGCTGGAGAGGACTGAGAGAGTCTTCGATCAGATGGACTGCGACTCTGATGAGCGTTTTGATTATGCAGTCTCTCTCCTACAGGGTCCAGCATATCAGTGGTGGAAGACTGTTCCGGACAGTACCACCAAACGCTGTATTCTGACTTGGGAGGACTTCTTGAGGGCTTTCTGGGATAATTATATGCCCAAGATTTATTTGGAGATGAATATGCAGGAGTTTTTAGAGTTGAGACAGGGTCGGATGACAGTGGTAGAGTATAAGGTGAGGTTTAACGAACTTATGGGGTATGCTACTGCTCTGATTTCCACAGAGGCTGATCGATGCCGGAGGTTCGAGAATGGCCTCAATTTGGAGATTCGCACCAGATTGGCCAGATCAGACATGAGTACTTTTATTGAGTTGAGGGCTGCTACAGTGCAAGTAGAGCAGCTTATGAGACAGAGCCAAATTGAGATGGGTTTCAGAGGGAAGAGAGTGAGTGACAGTCGAGTAAGGATTCGCCGGGGGCTTGAGAAGCGCGAGTAGGACCTTTGGTCTCTTGGAGGATCTAGACAGTCTGGTTTTGAGCAGAGAGGAAGATTTGTACAGATTGGCAGTGGTAGTGGCAGAGGTTTAGGGCAGCTTCCTCCAGTGTGTGAGCATTGTGAGAGGAGACACAGTAGGGAGTGTCGGTGGCTGACTGGAGCCTGTCTTAGATGTGGCTCGATGGATCACCAGGTTAGGGATTGCCCCGCCACCTTGGGAGCTCAGTCCACTATGACTGGGCGATCTGGCAGCAACACCATAGTACAAAAGAGTCAGGGAGGTGGATCTGGACTGAGAGACCGAGGTAGAGGCCGTGGCAGAGTTGAGGGGTCCGTTGTGAGGACAGAGGGACAGAGTAGCAGACCGCAGTCCCAGGCTAGAGTCTATGCCATGACTCGGCAGGAGGCTCAGGATTCCCCAGATGTTGTTGTTGGTATGCTTCTGATTTATGGCTTTGAGGCATGTGCATTGTTGGATCCTGGATCCACGCATTCATTTATTGCACCGCATATGGCATGTAGACTGCATGAGGATAGGGAGAGGTTACGGTATGGGCAAGAGGTGAGTACACCTCTAGGTAGTAATACTGCTTTGGGAGAGATCTGCAAGGGGTGCCCGATTCAGATTGATCGAGCAGTATTGAGTGCAGATCTTATAGTATTACCTCTGAGAGAGATAGATGTGATTTTGGGATGGGTAACTATCGTACATAGGAAATTGTTATGGACTGCTACACCAAGGAGGTTATATTGGAGTCTCCTGGTTAGCCCAGAGCAGTGTTTCGAGGAGTTAGTCAGGCAATGCCAGCCCGTATGATTTCTTTTCTGAGTGCCCTGAGGTTGATGCAGGGAGGATGTGAGGCCTATCTGGCCCACGTTATTGATGCTAGAGTCGGGCAGAGGCAGCAAGATATTCCCGTGGTTAGGGAATTCCCAGATGTGTTCCCCGATGAGATATCGGGTTTGCCGCCGGATCGGGAGACGGAGTTCTCAATTGACCTCGTTCCAGGTACTGCTCCTATATCAATACCTCCATATAGGATGGCACCGGTGGAACTGAGGGAGCTTAAGACTCAGCTGCAAGAGCTTCTGGATAAGGGATTTATCAGGTCCAGTGTTTCGCCGTGGGGAGCTCCAGTTCTGTTTGTGAAGAAGAAGGATGGGACTTTAAGACTGTGCATCGACTATAGGCAGTTGAATCGGGTGGCAGTGAAGAACAAGTATCCACTGCCTAGGATCGATGATTTGTTTGATCAGTTGCAGGGGGCTCAGGTGTTCACTAAGTTGGATCTGTGATCTGGTTATTATCAGTTAAAGATAGCAGAGGCCGATGTGCCTAAGAGTGCTTTTAGGAGCAGGTACGGGCATTTCGAGTTCCTAGTGATGCTGTTTGGGTTAGCTAATACCCCGACAGCTTTTATAGCCTTGATGAATAAGGTCTTTCTGCCCTACCTGGATCAATTTATGATAGTATTCATTGATGACATCTTGGTGTATTCGAGGAGTAGATTGGAGCACGCTGAGCATTTGAGGATAGTTTTGCAGATCATGAGAGAGAAGCAGTTATATGCCAAATTCAGTAAATGTGAATTTTGGCTGGATAAGGTAGTTTTTCTAGGACACATTGTGACTGGCGAGGGTATTCTGGTGGATCCTCACAAGATTGAGGCAGTATTGAATTGGGAGGCTCCTAGGAATGTGTCTGAGGTTCGGAGTTTCCTAGGATTGGCCGGTTATTACCGGAGGTTTATCGAGGGGTTCTTGCTGATCTCAGCCCCTCTGACAAAACTTTTGAGGAAGAATGTACAGTTCAGATGGACTGAGGAGTGCCAGGAGAGCTTTGAGGAGCTGAAACATCGGTTGACTACTGCATCGGTGTTAAGTATTCCATCTGGGACTGGAGGCTGTGAGGTATATAGCGATGCTTTGCATCAGGGACTGGGGTGCATTCTGATGCAGCATGGTAGAGTGATAGCTTATGCCTCGAGACAGTTGAGATCTCATGAGGCAAATTATCCAGTGCATGATTTGGAGTTAGATGTAGTGGTGTTTTCCCAGAAGATTTGGAGACATTATTTATATGGCGAGACATTCCAGATTTATACTCATCACAAGAGTTTGAAGTATTTATTGAGTCAGAAAGAGTTGAATCTGAGACAGAGGAGATGGATAGAGCTGCTTAAGGACTATGATTGTACGATAGAGTACCACCCAGGGAAGGCTAATGTGGTGGCAGATGCGTTGAGCAGGAGAATTCACATCAGTACAACTCAGATTCAGATTGGGAGATTGCCTAGTTTGATTTAGTTGAGAGCTCTGAATGTGCAAATAGATTTGGGTCAGGATGGGGCTTTGATAGCTACTCTGAGGCTTAGGCCGATGTTGCATGACAGGATCAGGCGAGTTCAGGACAAGGATTCAGCCATGGTGAGACTGATTGAGAGAACGAGATCTGATCGGGATTCTGATTTTGAGTTGAGAGATGGGACTTTATGGATGGGTCAGAGACTATGTGTACCCGATGTGGATGATCTGAGGCGTGAGATTCTAGAGGAGGCGCATTTGGCCGCCTATGCTATACATCCTGATACTACCAAGATGTATAACACTCTTAAGCCACATTTATGGTGGCCTGGCATGAAGAGACAAGTGGTAGAGTTAGTTTCGCGTTGTTTGACGTGCCAGCAGGTTAAGGTTGAGCACCAAGCTCCAGTGGGGAAACTGCATTCGTTGCCCATTCAGGAGTGAAAATGGGAACAAATTATCATGGATTTTATCATGGAGTTGCCTAGGACGCCGAGGTAGCATGATGCTATCTGGGTCATAATGGACCGGTTGACTAAATCGACCCATTTCTTGCCAGTGAGGGAGAACAATACTCTCGATCAGTTGGCCCAGAAGTATGTGGCAGAGATTGTGCGACTGCATGTGGTCCCGATGTCTATAGTCTCAGACAGGGATCCTAGATTTACTTCGAGGTTTTGGAAGAGCCTGCAGACTGCTATAGGTACTAGGTTGAATTTCAGTATAGCTTTTCATCCTCAGACAGATGGGCAGAGTGAGAGGACAATTAAGACTGCTGAGGATATGCTTCAGGCTTGTGTATTGGAGTTCAGAGGAGCATGAGATCAGTATTTGGCTCTGATTGAGTTTACATACAACAATCATTATCACAGTAGTATTGGGATGGCACCGTATGAAGCTTTGTATGGGCAACAGTGTCGATCGCCACTGTATTGGGATGAAGAGGGTGTGAGGATGATTGAGGGTCCCGAGCTGATTCAGGATACTGTAGATAAGGTGAAACTGATTCGGAATCGCATCAAGGCGGCTCAGGATAGACAGAAGAGTTATGTGGATCAGTATCGGCTAGAGATGGAGTATAGTGTGGGAGACAGAGTGTTCCTCTGAGTGTCACCTTGGAGAGGAGTTTTAAGATTCGACAAGAAGGGCAAGTTGAGCCGTCGGTATATTGGTCCGTATGAGATTATCGAGAGGATAGGACCATTGGCTTATAGATTGGCATTGCCGAGTGAGATGTCCCAGTTGCACGATATTTTTCATGTGAGTATGCTCCGACGGTATCGATCAGATCCGATTCATGTGATTCCGACTCAGGAGATTGAGGTGGCCAGTAATCTGAGTTATGTTGAGGAGCCGGTACAGATTGTAGGATCTCGGGTCAAGCAGTTAAGGAACATGGTTATTCCACTAGTAAAAGTCCTTTGAAAGAACCACTCATCTGAGGAAGCAACTTGGGAGACTGAGGAGCATATGAGGAGACAGTATCCTCATCTATTTGATCAGATAGGTATGAAATTTCGAGGACGAAATTTTTATTAGGAGGGGAGAATTGTAACATCCCATCACCGATGGGAAGGTTATTTTGGTATATTGGGACAGGTTAGGATTTTACATGTTTCATATTTGGAGTTGAGCATACTTTTGGCCTCTAATTATAGAGGAATGAGTTATTTTGCACATGCATTTATATGTATATGCATTCATGGCATTTTTCGACATTTTATTGTGAATATGATGCATTTTATGAATTATGAGATAATTGGGTTTGAATAGTTGAATTGGAATTGTTTCAGAGGGATTGTCAGTCGATAGTGACCCTTAGAAATTTTTCTGTCAAATTGGGAGAAAATGTCCGAACTGGAAATTTTCCGGAGTAATGGACTGATTGACTTCATAGGGCTGTCATAAATGTCCAATGGTAATGAGGAGAATAGATACTTGATTTTAGGACTGAAATTGTGGAACCATTGGAATTTGAGGACAATTAGACTAGGAAAGATATTGAAAAGAAAGTGAGCTTTAATATGTTGAGGAATGGATGAGTGGCAAATACCTAGTTTTGGTAGTCTTTGAACAACCTTTAAAATGCCTTAAGTTTAAAATTCTCTTTTGAAAACTTTGAAAACCTCTTTGCAGTAAAATCTTTTCCTCCAACTTAGGCCTTTTTCTTCTCTTCTTTCGTTGGTGATTTCGATCCCCTCTTCAAGATTCTAGCTTGCTTTTTCTTTGTTGTTGAAGATCAACTAAAACCTTGAGAGAATGATGATTTGCGAGAGTTTAAAGGCTCACCGTGGGTGTTAGAGAAAGGTGATAGGGTTGGGGAGAATTTCGGAAGATTTGAAGATTTGAGAGCTTGATTGGTATCATAATTTTGATAAAGTCTAGTAGCTCATCATCTACATCAACCTCCACACATATTCTGATATGGTCAATCCTTTGGAGTTTTTTTTTGTATTTTTGTCAAAGCTAACAAACTTGCCAAGAACACTTACAACATCATTTATTCCTTCGTCAAACTAATATTCCAGTGTTACTCCATAAATATTGGCCCAAATAGGAATTTTTGTGAGGGATTCCCTATCTAATGTTATACTAGAAAATTATTTTGTAACAAAGAAAGGTTGATTGTATACATGTCATTGTCCCAATTCTTGTACTTTCTATACATTTTCCACTTAAAAAAATCTAACAATGAATAACTCATCTTCATTAGTCAAGACCTTTTAAAGGCTAAACCTTTTCCAATTGACTTATGCCCACTGCTTCATAATGGGGAATGCAAGTCTTTTCTCTAGAAAATAACTAACAAAAGCATAACTCCATTTAGTGGCACCTTGCTTTAGTACTTCAATGGATGGACTAACAAGAGCTCCTAGATTTGTTGGATTGACATACCTTAAAGATCCCAAACCTTCCGAGTCACCTACTACCTTACTCTATGTAACTCTCTGAGGAGTTACAACATTTTCTTTATTCATGTTAGTTACAGCAAAACCTTTAATAGGAGGTGGTTGAGAAATAAAAGGAAGGCCCAAATAGGTTTTTGATAACATGGAGAGAGAAGGAAAATCAAGGTTGGATGACAATGGTGGAGGAGTAAAGCTAGAATTAGGTCAGAGAGAGTCTGAAACTGGAAGATGGATAGAGGAATCTTCTCTTATAACAGTAAAAAATGGGATACGGGAAAGGAGAAAAAAGGCGAATTACTATAATTAAGAAAGTCAAACCGAGTTCAAGGGCACCAGAGACTAACCTAAAGTAGAGAGAGAGCAGAGTATTCTAATGAGAGAAGTGTCTTTTACTAATCCCAATTATCAATCTTAATCATAATAAGAAAAAATATTGATTAATTTTTAAAATTAATTTTTGAATTTTAAACTCTTTTATATTATTAATTAAAATAAATTAGTCTTAATTACAATTACCTTATTTTAGTTATGATTTTATTTATATTTAGGTTACAATAATCACTGTTACTAAACAAACCATGCAACTTTAGAATACTTTATTACAGTAACTAAACATATTTATTCCAACTCTAAAAGACCCTAAACTCATATCCAAACATCATTCTTCTTCATGTTTCCAGAACCTTGGTGACATTAACCCTAAAACAACACTACTACTGCCTCCCTCAACTTTTGTAAACATCTGTAATCGTTGTACTTTCTAGTCGTCTTCTAATTACACTTCCATAACGAGGCCCATTTCAAATGCTTCAAGCACGAGAAGTTACATAATCTTATTTGCTGTAGAAGTCCCATACTAAACAGCAAGATTGTTCCTACGTTTTATAGCCCTTGGACGAAGGGAAAACAACATATAAATTTGTAAATTTTTATTATTAAAATTTAATATATATATATAAGTCACGAAATACAAGAAATTAATTTCTAAAAATAAAAGAAATCAACATACTTAGGAGAAAATATAATTAATTATATTATAAGTTATTAATTATTCTTTGTTTGTCAAGCTAAATATTATCCTATTCTCGCATGTGTGCAAAAATGATTGAATATTAAGCAACTAGATAAATGTACCATATCATATTAACTATTTATGCTATTATTTAATTATCAAATAATTTCTATTATATTTTAAGTAATAAAAACTTTCTTTTATGGGAATTAACGTAATGGTAAATGTAGTATATCATATCAATTATTTACAAGATTATTTAATTGTCAAATAATTTTATTATATTTTATTAAAATTTAAGGTAGATTTAATATCATGTTAGTTTAAATAAATATAAAGAAAATAATGTGACTCTTAAATAATAATATAAAAATAATATAATAAATTTAGAGATTTATAATAAAAAATTGCTACAAGTAGATGAATCACAAGTCTTTAAATGAATTATGAATCTGATATTCAAATATTTAATAAGCTAAAAATAAAATAATCAAAGATTTTACCTTTAAATTATCACTCAAAATGTAAAATATAAAAATCGTGAAATTCTTTTCTTTGTTAATTTTTAGTTGAGTATTTTAGATTAAGACTAAACAAAAACTACATTAAGAGTATTTTTCAAGACAAGTTATACTCTTAATTTCAAATTATATGGTAGTTGTCTAACTCTCTTTTCTTTTTCTTTTTTATGTATATCTTGATTTATATATTAATAAATGAATATCAACATTTATCATACTAAACTTACTTATCTCGTAAAAATAAAAATAGTTAATTTAAATGTCTAAATTAAGACTAAACAAAAACTACATTAAGAGTGTGAAGAAATAATGTTTAAAGTTTACACAGGACATATATATGAACACATAATAAAAATTATAAAATGAAAAGTAAAACTATTATCATTTTATTTGTAATTAATTACAATCATTTTGTTAATGGTTATTCTTCTATTAATAAAATTTTAATTTTTGGGTTTAATTGATTTTTGCGTTAGCTCGATTAGAGTCTCAATCAATTTGAACCTATTTTGTTAACTTTGAATCAAACTTGGGACCAGCAGAGATTTTTTGCCACCCCTATTCCCAAGTAGAAGACATGATTTAATTACTTGTGCATTTTCAACAGAAATTATCGAGAAAGCCCTTTCCATTTGGGATGGAATCAATTTCTCTATGCAAACCCACCAACGATATCACACTCGTAGTTACATATCATACAACGTTTAATTGACTACCATGCTTTAAACTATCAAAAATTCAAAAGCTAATCATCATCGTCACGACGCCTCTTCCTCAATTTCGTAGTATCAGTCACATGCACTCTGCAAAGTGCAAAGATTAGAACTACTTAAAACCAAAAGAACCACTTTCGTTGCTGCTTAGCAGATGTTCTAATGGACTGTGGAGTTACAGTGATTCTTTCTGCATTAGCCGTAGCCCATTGACTAAAGTCGGGTGACGAAACGAGTTCTTGAACAACTTTTTAAGTGGAGTATTTGGTGAACTTCTCCCATTCACCCTTTGAGAATTTTCTCCTTTCAGGTGTTCTATGGACGACATAAGGGTAGACATCTAAATTCGCCAACTCACGAGATTGTTTCCTGCTAAAATCTGAACAAAGAAGAATGGTCGGTGTTAAAATGAGTGTGCTTACTGCACATGAGGCCGCATCTTAATTTATGCCGTGTTGTATAGGTCAGATTGGAAACTAGCAAACCTTGCATAAGAGAACTGCTTGAAGCAAGGGTGAATCTTTTAGGCCTAGTTCGAATGATTTTAGAGTCATCGGGACTCCTAAATCCATATTTATCAGGAGAACCTCCAAATGGTGATAAATCAGGAGCATCAGACGGCAAGTGGATGCTTTTCCCTAATTTTAACGACTTCTTGCATATTTATTCTAAAACATTTCAATCAAATTCTTCCTTGAATTTGATATAGAATAGGATATGGATCAAAATGAATATTCTGCTGCACACTAATGTAACGTTTGTAAGGACTTCATTGGTAAACAATTGGGGAAACTAAAAGATGATTCCCAACAAAACTTAAAAACTTGACAAAAAAATGGCTATAGCTACTTTTGAAATTCCAATTTCCACATAACACATTGCTGGAAAACCACACCAATTGCCATCAAATAAAATGGACTCTAGTTTAAATTGGTAATATGAACAAAACCCTATTAAGAAAATGCACACTTACTTGTATAGTCAACGTAAAAATTTCACCCTAAAAACTCTCCTTAATGTTGACGAGATGATAATTCCAGATACCAATGCCTCAGCTGCCAGCAGGGGATCCAAAGAACTCTAGAAATTGAATATCATATGACAGACTGAGCAGGGAGTAAACATAAAACATAACACACTTCTAACTGCAAATGGGAAAAAGTACCTGAAGTATCATGACAGCAGCAATGACTGCCATACTTAACAGAAGAATGCCAAAGATAAAAAAATATTACACAATACAAGAAAAGTTCTACAAGAAGAAAAGAAAGAATATATCAAGCCACCAGCATCAGAAGTCTGCTGAATTTGATAGACATGTAACAAGTAGCAATATACATATAATGGAAGAACTACTGAAAAGCAATCAAGAGGATACCTTCTTTGATGGATATTTCGACATTTTCTGAGGACGAACCAGCCATCCTTATATCTAACAGCTTTACATCCATGTTTGAGTAAGAACTTCGATTAGAGCTGGTCAATTCTAGAGAAAACCCATCAGAACCAAAAGATTAATTAGGGTTTTTACTGTGCTACGCAAATTACTGACCGAGAATTAACTTTGAATTCAGCAAACAACCCAAATGAAACCTGTAAGGTCGATAGAATGAAATATCACATGCACAAACAGCTTAAATATGAGAGATTATGAAAATTAGTGCAGACATACCCTAAAATCTCAGAGCACAAAACAATTTAATTATGGTGTGAGGGACGGTGGTCGGAGAAGTAACTCCGATCAGTTATAGCTCCAAAACGCGATAGAGATTGAAAGTAACTCCGATCAGTTATAGCTCCAAGACGTGGTAGAGATGGAAAAACATAGTCGAGATAAATAGAGGAGGAGAACAGTTCCCTTCAGTGACCGAAATCGACTACAAAGCTTCTCTCCATTTGGTCTACTCTCCTTCGTTGATGCGTGGGAGTGAACAAACGAAGCAGCAGATGCGTGAGGGTGAGACGGTGAGACAAACAGAGGCAAGGAAAGAAGACTGTGCAGAAAGAGGAATGAGGCGGTGAGCATGAGAGACAAAATTAATGAGGGCAAAATGGACATAAAAAAACATATATCAGCTTATCCACGCAAAACATTCCTCGGAGGAGCTTGTTTAAAAATAGCTGGTTGAGTTGAATCAGCCAATCCAACCAGCTAACATTCAACCCAACCAGCTAACAACCAAACAACTTTTTTAGTTTTTTCACTCGGTCAATCAGCTGATTTGAGTCAATCAGCTAAAAATTCTCAAATCAGCTAAAAATTAGCTGATCAGCTAACAACCAAACATGCCCTTTATCCACAGGATTGAGATAGGATCGCCCGTTCAGGCAGAACTCTAAGACGTTCAATTGGGCCTCTAATTGGCTTGGAGATATGGGTATCGACGGATCATCCTAGAAGTTGATTTTTTGGAGGTGATTAATATTCCCCTTCTTCTATTTTTCGTGATCTGATCAGTACTATTTGGTGGCAGGTATCCGGGAGTTATTGCGCCAACCCTGGGACATGCAACTTTAACACATGTATTGAGAAGGTAACTAGAGTGCAGATAGCCTGGCCTCCCTTGCAACCTTTGCTAGCTCGAGCCTCCACCTCCTCTAGGAGCCTCCGACGTCAGTCTAGGCCTATCTGTGCCGTGATCAACACGAATTTTTGTACCATAGATATTGCGATAGCTAGGACAGTTGTGTAATTTCATTTTCTTTTCCTTGTAATATATATATATATATATATATATATATTTAAAACAGGACTCTCTTACGGGCCCCTAGTGAAGGTGGCCTGGGAAGGTGCTTCGCGTGCCCTGTCGAGTTGAGTCTGCTACAAAATCGCCACCGCGTTTGCAGCTGCCACACGTAGTATTAATTACCCTCATAGGGGACTTCAACTGTTGCTTGCTGTCATAAACCTTGCTGGTGACCATCGCAGACAATAACAATTATAGCTTTCACCTAGTTTTTTGGTCAGCCATCAGTGGACAACCAACTCACAACTTCATCTCCACAGTCGCCAGTAGCACAACACCCACATTTCATCTCTATAAGTTATTAGTAACTAAGACTCATCCATCGTCTAAAGCCACCAATTTCCAACAACAAGCACCTCTTATTGCATTGACTTTAACAATATTCCACAATCATAGGCTCCCATTCATAGCCTCACGTATGTCATGACAAGTGCTATGGATTCATAAACACAAATGGTGGTTTTAAGATATAAGCATAGTTAATGGTTTTAGAGATAGTGGCATGGCTGACTTACTAAAGAAAAGGAGTCAAATATAATTTGTTCCTATAAAATTATGGTTTACAAAAGGGATGCTTGAAAATTCCAAATTTCATGAACATATTCAAATTAATTTTAATGAATTTCTATAAAGTTTGTTGACATTATTATAAATTTTTTAGAAATTAAGTTAAATCGATTCAACTTTAGGTTAGGTTTTTAAGATATTCAACTTTTACAATAATCAATTCCAAATTTTAATCATAAAACTAAATTTTTTAATCATAATTAAAATGACTCAATTATCAATAAAGACTTTTGAGGAGGCTTTAGGAAGAAATTAGATCAAATCTAATTAAGCCAATATATAAATAGAATTTTATATCTCTTACTAAAACCTTAATCCAGGAGTTGTAAGTTTTACCTTTATACATATTTCACTTTATTTTTATTAGCATAATTAACATAAAAAAGAATTAGATCATTTGTTTTTGTGTGTTTTACATTGATGCTAGGGCTATTTATACAAGAGAATGAATACAACCAAAGAAAGAATAATGATGATTGCTAAAATTATGCTAGACTAATTGCTATAATTGTTGCTATAGTTTCAACTAACACCCCCCTCAAACTCAAGATGGTAGTACAGATGCCAACTTAAGTTTGCTCAATAGATCCTGAAAGCGAGTAGGAAGATGTGGTTTGGTGAAAACATCAGCAGTTTGACTTGAGGAGGAGATAGAAACCAAAAATATTGTGCCATGAGTAACATGATGACGAACTAAATGACAATCAATTTCAATGTGTTTGGTATGCTCATGAAACACATCATTATGAGAAATTTGTATGGCACTCCGATTATCGCAATAAAGCTTGATGGCGGAAGAATGAACGACACCTAAGTCAGTTAATAACCAACGTAACCAAAGTAATTCAGATGTAGCATCAGCCAAAACACGATATTCAAATTCAGTGCTAGAACGAGCAACAACAGTTTGCTTTTTGCTACGTCAAGAAATGAGAGAATCACACAAAAAGAAATAATAATCTGTAGTAAAGTGACGATCGATTGAGTCACCAGCCCAACAAGCATCAGAATAGCCAGATAAGACGAGTGAGGAGGTAGCTGAAAAATGTAAACCATAAAGAGAGTCCTTTTGACATAACGAAGAATTCGAAGGACTGCAGAGAAATGAGTTGAGCGAGGAGCAGACATAAACTAGCTAACTAAATGAACAACATATGAAATATTAAGTCGAGTAATTGTGAGATAAACAAGACTCCCAATAAGTTGCCGATATAAAGTAGGATCTTCAAGAGGTGTCCCATCAAAAGGTGTAAGTTTGCAATTAACCTTTAGTGGCATTGAGACTGTTTTGCTATCAGTGATACCTGTTTTTGAAAGTAAATCTGATACATACTTGGCTTGAGAAAGATAATAACCGGTAGAATCATGAGAAACTTCAAGACCCCAAGTCTTTCATTTCAAAATTCTAGTTAAGATGTTATTGTAACTCAGAAATTCCAGTTGAGTCATCTCTTGTGATTATCATATCATCAACATATAATAATAAAATAACAATGCCCTTGTCAGTTCTACGAGTGAATAATGCAGAATCATGAGAACTTGAGAGAAAATCAAAATGAGCAAGAGTGAAACTAAATTTGGCAAACCAAGCTCGTAGAGCTTGTTTCAATCCATATAAGGCTGGATGAAGTTTGCACACCTTGTGAGGAGAATGATAACTAGAAGAAGGACGCATATAGACCTCCTTTGTCAAATCACCATGCAAAAAAGCATTTTTGACATCCATCTAAAATAGCTTCCAGTTACGAACAATAGCAATAGCCAAGAGACTGCGGACTGATGTTAAGTGAGCCACAGGAGAAAAGGTTTCCTTATAGTCAATACCATACTCTTGAGTGTACCCTTTGGCCACTAGACGTGCTTTATAGCATTCAACAGTTCCATCAGATCTGGTTTTAATTTTGTACATCCATTTACACCCAATAGGTGTCTTGTTAGGAGGAAGATCCACTAAATCCCAAGTCTAAGTTTTCTCTAAAGCCTTAAGTTCTTCATTCATAGCTTGCTGCCAAAGAGGGTCAGTACTAACCTCACGATAAGAGCGAGGCTCATGAAGGGTGGCAATAGCAAAGTAACAATGAAAATCAAAAATATATTGAGGAGTTTCTCTTACCCGAGTGGAACCACGAAGAGGAGATGTAGGTGCAGGAACAGGATCAACTGTTGGTGCAGATTCAACAAGGTCAGGTGGAGGTGGATCAGTATTGAGTGCATCAAAAACCCCTGTCTCAAAACTTGGAAATAACTCATGAGATGGATCAGTGAAGAATAGAGAATCAGTATTGAAAGAATGTTGAAATTTAGAAAGAGAGGAAAACATTGTATTTTCCCAGAAGGTAACATGACGAGAGATGCGTAATCTATTGGAAATAGGATGCCAACAAGGATATCATTTATGCTCAATGTCATAACTAAGAAAACAACATAGACGAGCACGGGGTTCTGATTTAGAATGTTCATGTGGTTGTAAGAGGACAAATGAAGCACACCCAAAAGGTTTAGGAATTGAATATTCAGGAGGCTTTCCAAATAACTTTTCAAACGGGGATAAGTTTTGAAGAACCAAGGTAGAAAGACAATTAATATTATAAAAAGCATGAAGAGCTGCTTCCCCCCAAAACTTTTCATGACATGACGCAGAAAGAAGAAGAGCATGGACAGAATCAAGAATATGACGATGCTTGTGTTCAACTCGCCCATTTTGTTGAGAGGTGTAAGGAAAAGAACGTTGAACAATTGTTCCTTGTTGATTTAAAAAATGAAGCAAAGAAGAATCTCGATATTCCATGGCATTATCTGTTCGAAGAATTTTAATATCACAAGAGAATTGAGTCTTAATCATTTTTGCAAAAGTGATGTAAATTTGTGTTATTTCATATCGATTTTTCAAAAAATATATCCAAGTAAAACGAAAAAAATCATCTATAAATAACACAAAATAACGAAAACCATTCACTGAAAAAATAGGAGAAGGATCCCAAATGTCTGAATGAATTAAACCAAAAGGAATGTATGAAGTAGAGTCACTTTGAGAAAAGGACAATGTAGGTTGTTTACCTAATTGACAATTTAAGCAACGAAAAGACTCAAACTTAGTGGTTCCTAATAAACCACGGGAAATTAAAGGCTGAATTTTACTAGCATAGGCATGACCTAGGCGAAGATGCCATTGGTGAGTAGAAGAGACAGGAGGTTTAGCTGCAGACACAAATCTCTAAGGAAGATAAAGAGATGCAAGTTCAAATAATCGTCCCACCCTGTGACCCATCCCAAAAATTTGTCCTGTTTGTGGATCTTGTACCTGAACACCAAGGGAAGAAAAATTAACATTAAGTCCTTTTTCACACAATTGACCAACAGAGATAAGATTGGGTGCCAAATTAGGAATATGATAAGTGTCAGGGAGACGGAGATTAGAGGTAGAAACATGACCAATGTCTGTAATGTTCATTTTGGAACCATTAGTTGTGTAGATTAGTGGTAAGGACGGTACAGATTTTGCAGAAGATAAGAGTTCATGATTAGCAGTCATATGATTACAACAAGCAGAGTCAAAGAGTCAATAAGAATTACCCAGAGTGACAGACATGGCAGCAGGAGAATTGGAAGAAATAACCTGTTTGAGTATGGCCTCAATATCACTCATGGTGATGACAGATGGACCTTCATTAGCAGCAATAGCAGTGATAGAAGAAGATTCAAGCTTGGAGATATTATTGACTTTAGAATGTCCTTCTTTTGGCTTTGGAGGACATGTGGGAGAATTTTGAATGATATGCCCATAACCATGGCAATATCTACATTCTACAGTAGGACAATAAGCAAAAGCATGGCCAGTTTGATTGCAATTCTTACAAATTTGATTACCAGATCTGGATTGTGAATAGCGAGTGGTGGCAAGGGCAATTCCAAATTGAGGAGTTTTATCCAAGCCTAGATGAGTCTCTTCAAAAATAATTTCTTGAATTGCAGTATCCAATGATGGAAACGGATTTCAATGCAATAGAGATGCTCGAACAGCCTCATATTCTAGTCGCAAAGCCATGAGAACTTGAATCAGATGAAGATGATCTTCTCTAATTTTGGCTAGAGAAAGTTGATGCTAGATTGGTTGAACCTTTGCAAGAAAATCATTCACAGATTGACCGGCTTCTTGTTTCAGATTATGAAGATTTGTCCATAACTGAAAATAGTGAGCAAGTCCAGTTGTCTGATATCGATTAGCCAAAAAATCCTAGATTTCTTTCGCTGAATCATAATCGGTAAATTGAATGTGAATTGAAGGAACTGAGGCATTACGAAACCAAGTGATGATCTGATGAGTTTTTACTATCCCAATCTCCTAAGCGATCAGCAAATTTGTCATCAGTTTCATCTTTCTGTTTTGTTGACAGAATTATATCACCAGTAACGATTTGCCAAAGCTTCCGACCTATTAAAAAGTTTTTCATTCCTTGAACCCAAAGAGAATATTTGGAACCATTCAAAACCGTTGTAATAGGTTTTGCAATGTCAGATTTTTCCATTGAAAAAAAGACAGAGATAAACAAAGCAGATGGGACAGAATAGGTTGCCAACATGGAAGTAGATCACAGAGATAGGAGAAAATAATGAGCACTACTGCTCTAATACTATATTAGCATAATGAACATAAGAAAGAATTAGAGAATTTGTTTTTGAGTGTTTTACAGTGATACTAGGGCTATTTATACTAGAGAATGAATACAAATAAAGAAAGAATAATGATGATTGCTAAAATTATGCTAGACTAATTGTTAAAATTATGCTAGACTAATTGCTATAATTTCGGCTAACAATTTTTATGTCTTTTTCCAATATGAGATTACTACGTCTGTAAATTTCTAACAATTATAAAAAGGAAAGCTATAAAATTAATGGGTAATATCCTATCTTTTATTTGATTTGTCAATTTTGCTTAAATTTTTACAATTTAAAAGTATGGTAAGAATTTTTTGTATCTTATGAAACTCTAGAATAAATTTTATATTATCTTTTCTTTTTAAATTTTAATAATATAATTATTTTAGGATAAATAGTGATGCCACATAAATAAAAGGACTAATATTATCAATAAAAATTCATAAATCAACCAAAAAATCTAATATTTGATCAAATTAATTTCTTTTTTTTCCACAACTGGTTTTTTCCTCTCATTTTCCCATTTTGTCTCTTCTGAGAGACTTATTCATACCACGTTAATATCTTATCAAATTTTTTTAAATAAAATTTTCTCAAAGCTTTGAAAACACAAAACTTTGATTGACAATAATGTATCTCAGTACAATATCTATTGTTCCTACCACATCCTTGGTATCTTCGAAATCTTACCAATCTTTTCTCATCGCAATCCATGTTTGATATGGTTTTTTTTTCAAAGCATATGATATTTGGTGCTGCCGGATTTTGGCTGAACTGTACGTTACCGTTCTTCTCCATAAGTCTGCTACTTTCTGTGATGAATCTGACATGAAGATACCTGCAAAACAAAGAAGGCTTACTGGGGGTTGTGTCCCGATTAGCCCCTCCGACGCTTAAGTCAGTCTTTTGGTGAAGGTGAGGTTGATCAATTCAGAGAAAACAACTAGGTTATGATTTCGTACCTCTGTTATGGGAGAATTATACCTTATATATGATTTTACAGCTAGGTTTATGTCTTTACGTATTTGCATGAGAGACTTCCTTCTGCGGATGGGCCAAGGAGGGCGTGGGCCTAGGCATAAAACTGATCTATGAAGAATGGACCGATCGGCCCACGGGTCGTTTTGACTGGATCCGGGCCCAACACGGTCGACCCGACCATAAGCCCCCTACTCCTCGAGTCTAAGCGAAGAGAAGGGTCGGAGGAGTATGTAGAGGTTTTATAGCTCGTACATAGAACGACTCGTGACTGGGGCGATCGGTTGAGCATTGAGATGCAGCTCGTCTGTAGGTCAGCTAAATGGAGTGGTCAATCGGTCGGGCATTGTTGTTGCAGCCCGATCATAGGACAGTCCGGGTAGTTCAGATCGGTCGGGTGCCGACTAGTTGAGGGTGACTGCTCGTACTGGGGTCAGTCGACTGAGTGTCCCAACTGGTCGACTTCGGCACTTATTGCGCGACAGCTCGTCCTAAAGCAGGTCGGGTGGTCATCATTAGCGAGTGCGTGGAGGTACTTGAAACATTTATTATTTGACGGCGCGTGTTATTTGTGACTTTTAGAATCAAACGATCGTCTTTTAATGCAGATTCACCGTATCCGTCGATCCTTTCAACTGTTCGCGCCCTTCCGGATTTCGATTAATCCTAATTTGTCTTCGCTCAGATCGTGCCATGTGTCCAGGAGTAGCTCGGATTTTCTCCACGCGTCGAGTTTTGGCTGGATTGCAATTCGAACGTTTTCCCTATAAATGTTCAGGGTCGACAGACGGTTTACTTTTCTTCACGCTCATTTCATTCTTGCTGTCCTCTTGCTTTCCTCTGCTCTTTCTTATTCTCAGTTCCCAGAAGTTTTTTTCGGCGTTGCTCAAATTTTCGATCTCTTACCACTAAATAGGTACGTCCCTTTCCCTCATTTTTCTCTTCTAAATTTCCTCTTAGTGAGCATGTCGTCTACCGGTTCTCAAAGTGGGGTTTTTCCAAGGGATTGTGTTGACGAGAGGTCGTCGGAAGTTATGGCTGAGGTGACGGCGATGTCAAGGTTGGGAGATGTTAAAGAGATTACGACAAGGGAGCGGAGAGATGGGCTGGTAGTAAAGGAATTGCCCAAAGGCAAATCGAAGATGTCTGCGGCGGAGTTGAGTAGGTCGATTGTTAGGAACGGTATCCCTCGGTCCTGGGAGCCTAGGCTGGCCTCGGGGGATGAAAGGATCGACAGCAGCACAAGTGGGTGGATTGTCATCTCTGAGTATTTCTTCTCGGTCGGGGGCTTGAGACTACCGTACGTGCCGATCGTGGATGAAGTGTGCCCTGACTATCAATTAAGGCTGAGTCAGATTCTTCCGAATGGGTGGAGGTTCATCAATGGACTTGTGCTGCTGTGCCACCAATTCGGCTGTCCGCCCTCGGTTAATATCTTGCACCACTTTTTAAGAATGAGCCAGAGTCTGAGCTCTAGGGTTGGGATCCCTTCCCTGATGTATAAGGATGCCCGGTATCGCCCAGCCGGGACGTCTGGCAAAATTACCGGCTGGCGAACGAAATATTTCTTCGTGAAGCCTCCGGGGTCTTCCTCCGAGTCCCACCCGTGGAGGTATGCCCTAGCCGAGCGATGGAATGACTTATCAAGTCTATTCCTTTCTAGGGAGGAGCGGGAGGTGTTCAGCCGTATAAAGGAGCTCGGCCAGTATAACTTTGCTCGGCTTATTTCGGAATACGACGGGGGGCCTCGGCCAGCTCTCTTCTGAGTGACCCCCCCGCTGCAAGTTGGCGGGCTAGGAGAGGGAACTTCCCCGCCTGGTTGACCCCTCATGGTTGATTTATTTTCCTTACTTGTAGGTTTTGGTTCGATTTCTAACCTGCTTTCTTTGTTTGTGCATCCATGGTCAAGGTTAATGCTTTCCCCGGCCCTCCCAAGTCCGCCAAGGGTAAGCGCCAGGTCGCAGGGCCTTCGGGAGTCAGAGGTCAGGGAGATAGGGGGAGGCCAGTTCGATTGTTGTTCGACCAATTGCTTTCGGGCAGCGGTGTGTTCCTCCCACCGTCTCCGAGCCGCTCGTGGCACCTACTGTGGTCGTCCCGCCTGGTGAGTAACTAGTTGTGATCGAGGAGGAGGAGGAGGAGGTTGAACGACCTCTGAAGAGGAGAAGGGGGCTCAGTTAGTCGACCGACCTCCTTGCCCCTTGGACCGAAGCAAGGGGAAAGAAAAACTGGGAGATCGTGCTGTTCCGTCTGCCCAGGGTAAAGAGAAGAAGCCGGCCGGGAGTGCTAATAATTGGGAGCCGGCGATTAGCCTCGAGAAGACTGCCTCGATCGTCGATGTCGAAGTGGCTCTTCATCTCGCTGAGAAGGTTATTCCTCCTTCAGACGAGGAGCGCTTTGACGCATTAAGTCTTGAGGAGCTGATGAGCCGCGCCATCCGCAATTACATGAGGGATGTGGCTCTCACTTTGTTCACGCATCAGCGAATCGAGCTGTTGAATTGGGAGGTCAATTCCCTCCTGGAGCAGGTGGACGGTTTGAAGACTGAGCTCTCGGAGGTCAGAGAGGAAGGAGACTTCTCCCGGGCTCAACTCTCTTCCTTGGAGGAGGACAAGAAACTCTGGGAGGAGGAGCGCGACGTCCTGAGAGCCCAGCTCGCTTCGGGAGAGGAGGAGAGGAGCTTCTTGAAGGCTCGGCTCACCGGGGAGGAGGTCGAAAGGGTAAGGGCAATGGTAGCTAGGAATAAGCTGTCCGAGGAATTTGCGGCGTTGCGAGGGCAGCTTGAGTCGGAGAGAGTGCTTAAGGAGAAATCCCTTCGGGACCAGGCCCAAACCGCGGATGCGTTGAGGAGGGTGCGAGCCTCCGTGAAGGAACAAAGGATCGAGGCGATCATGCGACGGCAGAGGCGGTTCTTACAGGAGGAGTGCTTGGAGTTCTCCTGTGACCTGGCCCTCATGATCTTGAAGAATTGCTATAACGCTTGCGTTCCTGAGGGGTCGGACGGTCCTTCGTTTGAGAGGTTTGCCGAGCCGTTGCTTCCTACCGCCCTTGGCCTTTCTCTGGAGGAAGTAACGGAGAGAGCCATGGAAGACCGGGGGCCAGTCCCGATTGAGGAGCTGGACCTTAGCTCTACTGAGGAGGACGAGCTTCCTCGTGAGGATACTTCTTTGGCCGCTTCCTTGGACCCTGCTCCCGCTTCGGCTTTTTCGCCCACTTAGAGTTCCCAGGTATCCGCCACTTCCCTCTCAGACTTTGAGGCTCACCTGGTCGGGCTTGTGACCAGGGCAAATTTATATTAATGAAACTTTACTTTTGCTTCGTTTTTTCTGATGTCTTTTTCCGTATTTATGCTCTTTACTTTCGATGTATGTTGAGTTTTGATTAAGTTGCTTATAGTCGATCGGCTTCGAGGTCGACTTATAGTAGAGTCCGAACCGAGGTTCCAAGGATCTCATCTTGGCGACCGACCGACCGCAGTCGATTGGTGTCGATGCCGAGCGAGTCTTGTCTTGGCGACCTGACCGAGCAATTGGCGAGGGTGATCAATGGTCCCGAGTATCTCATCTCGGCGACCTGGTCGATCGATAGTCGAGGTCGAGCGGTCCCAAAGATCTTGTCTTGGCGACCCGACCGACCGTATTCGGTTTATGGAGATGCCGAGCGATAGCGAGCGAGGTCCCAAGGATCTTGTCTTGGCGACCCGACCGACCGTAATCGGTCTATGGAGATGGCGAGCGATGGCGAGCGAGGTCCCAAGAATCTTGTCTTGACGACCCGACCGACCGTAGTCGGTCTATGGAGATGCCGGGCGATGGTTGATTTGATTTTTTACTCTTTGCCACACATAATGAAACTTTTTACTGCCAAGAAATCTGAAAACCCCTTTGTTGATGATAATGAGGGCGTGGGTCGTTAAAAAACCTGTCTGGCAGGGACAAAAAAAAGGTTCCCACACGTTGTATACAAAAACTATAATAAGTAAAGATTAATTAAAATATAGCTTATCTATTGGTAGAAAGACTTCAAATTCTGAGAGTTCCAAGGCCTTGGTAGAACCTTTCCTTTCGCATTGCATAGGATATAAGAACCATGCCCGACTTGCTTAATCACCCGATAAGGTCCTTCCCACGTCCGTCCGAGCTTTCCAGGATGCTTCCCGGCCGCCTCGGCCTTTCGCAGGACGTACCCGCCTATCTTTACATCGCTCGGCTTTACCCTTCTGTTGTAGAATTTGGTCGCTTTTTTCCTGATCGCTTTCGATCGAGCGGCTGCTCTTTCCCTGTCCTCACTGAGGAGAACGAGTTCCGCTCTGTGGGCTTCATCATTCCGCTCTTCTTCATAGCCCGACACCTTTGATTATGCAATGCCACTTCATCGAACCGGGGCTTCGTCCGAAGGTCATTACGAGCAGTGTTTCCCCTATGGCTCGTTCGTGTAATTCAGATGCCCAAAACACTTCGTCTAGTTCTTCCACCCGTGTCTTTCGGTCATCTAGCGCTTCGAGAGCATTCATTATCTTTTATTGGTGTTCTATTGAGACCGTTGCTTTGGGGATGGGCTACAAGTCACCGTAACTTGATCTTTAGTCGGTCGCAGAAATCTCTGAACTTGTCGTTGTCGAACTGCCGACCATTATCCGTAACCAACACCATGGGCATCCCGAAGCGGGTAAGTATATTCTTCGTCACAAAGTTCTCTACCTTCTGCTCAGAAATTGTAGCGACCGCTTCCGCTTCTGCCCATTTGGTGAAGTATTCCACCGCCACTATCAAGAACTTCTTCTGCCCAGGACCGAGAGGGAAGGGCCCCAGTATATCCATTCCTCATTGAGCGAACGGATAGGATGACTCACAATTTTTATCCTCTCGGTCGGCTGGTGAGACAGGCTGTTGTTTCTCTGGCAGGCCTCACATTGGTCGACTTTCTCCTGGCAGTCTCTTCTCATTGTCGGCCAGTAGTACCCCTGTCTAATCAGTCTGTGAGCCAACATTCTGCCTCCTACGTGGTTTCCGCACATCCCTTCATGGACTTCGGCCATTGCCTGCTCGGCTTCTTTTTCATTCAAGCATCGAAGCAGTGGCGATCAGAAGACCGCCAGATAGAGTGTCGTTAACGACCGTGTACTCTCCGCCTTTATTCTTAGTTTCTTGGCCTCGACGTGTCTTCAGGTTGTTTTCCCTCCAAAAGGTATTGTGTGATCGGTTTCGTCCAACTCGATCGACTGGTACTTACGTCGAGAGCTTCCTTGGCTTTTTGAATGCTAGGCCGGTCTAGTCGTTCGACCAGAACATTGTTCATGGCATCGCGGTCGGAAGCCATTTTGGAGAGCGCATCCGCTTTAGCGTTTTGAGCTCGTTCTATTCTGTTGATCGAGTACTATTCGAAATTACTCAACTCCTGCTTTACCAGCTCCAAGTACTTGATCATGTTGTTCCCCTTGGCTTCATACTGCCCGGTGACTTGGCCGACCACCACTTGACTATCACTATATATCTTTAGATGCCTTATCTCCATTTCCTTAGCCAGTTGGAGACCGGTTATCAGGGCCTCATATTCTGCTTCATTATTGGAGGCTTTGAACTCAAGCCGAAGGGCATATTCCACCTTTTCTTCATTGTGCGGGTTGATCAGCACTACTCCCGCTCCACATCCCTCGACATTGGACGACCCGTCAACAAACAAACTCCAGTGTGGAACCGCCGTCTTCGAGCTAGGTTGGCTCATCTTCGCGATGAAGTGCGCCAACACCGCGCTTTAATGGTCGTCGAGGCATCAGATCAGATGTCGAACTCTCCCAGCTCTACCGCCCACTTTATTAGCCGACCTGAAGTTTCGGGCTTTTGAAGGCACTGCCTGAGGGGTTGGTCGGTCCATACCTCAATTGTATGACTTTGGAAGTAGGGCCTTAGCTTCCGAGCCGCCATTATCAAGGAGAGGGCTAGTTTCTCTATAGGCGTGTATCGCGTTTCCGGTCCAGTCAATACTTTACTGACGTAATAGACAGGGTGTTGTTCGTTTCCCTCCGATCGAATAAGTACCGCGCTACCGGGCTTTGCAGGATAGGCGGGTTAGACAAGTATTGCTTTAAGTGTTGAAAAGCTTTCTCGCATTCGTCCGGCCATTGGAATTGGGTTACGTTCGTCTTCCTCAAGATTTTAAAAAATGGGAGGCACTTGTCTCCCAATTTGGAGATGAACCTGCTTAAAGAGACTATCCGACCGGTCAATACCTGCACTTCTTTTAAGCATTGAGGCGAGGGTATTTGGATGATGGATTCGATCTTCTCTGGATTAGCCTCAATCCCCCGTTGAGTGATCATAAACCCTAGGAATTTTTCGGATGCCACCCCAAAAACGCATTTTTTCGGGTTCAGCTTCATCTGAAATTTATTCAGGGTCTGGAAGACTTCCTTGAGATCTTCCACATGCTCCGTGACCGTCTTACTTTTGATAACCATATCATTCACATAAGCTTCCACCGACCGGCCGATCTGTTTCTCAAAGACTTCCATGACGAGTCGCTGATAGGTCGCCCCCGCGTTCTTCAAGCCAAAAGGCATTACTTGATAGCAATATGTGCCTTGATCGGTTATGAAGGCGGTCTTTTCTTCGTCTTCCAGACTCATTTGAATCTGGTGATAGCCCGAGAAAGCGTCTAGGAAGTTGAGGAGTTCATGCCCTGAGGTAGAGTCTACTAACTGGTCGATCTTGGGCAAGGGGAAACTGTCCTTTGGACATGCTTTGTTCAAATCGGTGAAATCTATGCACATTCTCCACTTCCCGTTCTTCTTTTTCACTAAAACCACATTGACGAGCCATTCAGGGTACTTGACTTCTTAGATGAACCCGGTCTCGAGTAATTTTTCTACTTCTTTCTCGATCACCCCCTGTCGCTCCTTGCTGTGCCATCGCTTCTTCTGTCTAATCGGATTGTAGTCATGCCGAATACCGAGGGAGTGCGACGCAACTGATCAAAAAATTTCAGGCACGTCGCTCGGCACCCAAGCAAAAACCGATCTATTTTTCACCAGACAATCTGTGATCTCTTTAACCAGGTCGCCCTGCAGCTCGGAGCCTAGGTTTGTGAATTTAGAAGGGCTGGCTTCGTCCAGTCCGACCCGCTGCGTTTCTTCCACTAGGTTCATCCTATCCATCTCCTCGTCGGCTCTCACATCAAGAGAGCTCGTCAGGACTATCGCCCCGTCTAATGTCTTCGTTTCCGCTAAGTAACATTCCCTAGCAATTCTCTGCTGACCCCTAACAACACCAACTCCGTGGGGTATCGGGAACTTCATAACTTAGTAGTAGGTGGAGACGACCGATCTGAGAGCATTTTGAGTAGCCCGCCCGATTATTGCATTGTACGCCCCTTGAAACTTTACGACTAGGAACTCAACGTCCCTTTCTATCTGACACGGCTTCTGCCCGAACTTCACTTTCAAGTTCACCCGGGCGAATGGATAGACTGACGCCCCAGTTACTCCTTTAATGGGGCCGTCTGTAGGTAGTAGTCGGTCTTCGGATACCTTCATCTGCTTGAAGGCCTCGTAATATAACAAGTCAACCGAGCTGCCCATATCAATCATCACCCGCTTCACCTCGTAACCATCCATGTTCAGATTTACCACGAGTGCGTCATCATGAGGGCAACTTACTCCATCGAGGTCGGACTCCACGAATGATATCATCCCGTCGTTCTACCTCGGCCTTTTGGTGGATGAGTCTCTGCCGATCTGTTTGGCATATCTTTTTCTCCCTTTAGTGGTGGATCCCCCTGCTGCATTTCCACCGAATATCATGTTAATGATTCCAGTCGGTCGGTCATCTTGTTGCCCGGTGTTTCCATCATTTCTTTCCCTCGATCGCCCTCTCTCTTCTCGTCGATTATCTGTATTCGCATTCGGCCTCCCTCCATCATTCTTGTCATTTCGCCTCCAGGGCGGTCGCCTATTGTCTGGCCGACTTGTCCTGCGCTGATTGTCTCGATCGACATTTCGTTCGTGCTTCACGAATCGGCCTAACCTTCCCCTTTGTATGAGGGGTTCAATTTCTTTCTTCAACTGCCAGCAATCTTCTGTATCATGACCGACCTCTTTGTGGAAACGACAATATAGATTCGGATTCCTATCCTTGTAAGGAGTCTTCATTTTATTGGGCTCTCGGATAGTTTCTCCATCCGCTCTCATGGCTGCCTGTACTTCCGCATATCGTTTGTTAAGTGGGGTGAAGTCTTGTTAATGCCACTGCCGACCGATCGGCTTTCTCAGTCGTGATCTCTCGTCTTTGTGAGACTCATCCGCCTACCACTCGCCCGCGATCATCTACCCGACGTTTGTATTCTTTAATACTTCTTCGAAATGAATGTACTTATCGCCCGATGTCCGATCTCTGAATAGATCGGGCCGATCGAGGGCTAACGATTTCTTAAACTCCTCGTCCCTCGTATTGCTCATAAGCGTGGCGATAGACGAAAGGGGTGAGGTCGGGGACCTCGACCAACCGTTATTGAACCGAGTGATGAACTCGCAGACTTTCATTCCTTCCTGGGTAAGTTGCATAACCTCCAAAGTCGCGCATACGTGGCCGTTCTTGGTGGCGAATTGGTTGAGGAAAAGTAGCTGAAATCCTCAAAGCGGTGTCTGACGGAGGTAGACTATTGAACCATCGTCGGGCTCCTCTTGAAAGCCCGCGAAAGCCTTACATTGGATGGCATCTCGCACACAGTGCAGATTCATCATCGACTGGAAGTGTTGTAAGTAATCCAGGGGGTCGGTCTTGCCAGTGTATTTTTCAGGCGTTGGTATTTTGGTTACAGGTGCCGGGAGGCTATCCAAAATTTCCGGAGTGAAGGGAGAGCTGTATTGTGATGTCGGGCGATCTGGACGGAAGCTTCATAACCGTTAATCCGATCGTCCACTATTTTTCTAGGTTTTCGATGCCGTGGCGATCGATCGTCATCTTTGATGCATTCTTGTGGCTTGCCACGCAGATGATCGTTGTCTTGGTGAGATTACAAAATCTGGCGGATCGATAGATCGCCCGCTTCCTCAATCTGCTGTGTCAAGGTGGTGTGCACAGCGGAAAGGATCGCATCCGATCGGTTCGGAGATTGGTGCATATTGAGTGCGGCGTTATCCTCTAAAGCGACACTCTGCTCTTCTTGTTCCAAGTTACGAGTTTGTGGTTGGTCGTTAGGATCCGAGGATTCCGCGAGAAACACGTGGTTTAAGCGACGAGTTCTTTGGTAGTACGCAAACCCACGTGTGTTGCATCGCCAGAGCCGCAACAATTGCTATATCGAGGTTCGTCGCCACCGACCGATTTGTGTGTTTCTAGACGTGGTGCCTGAAGTCGAGCCCGGTGGGGGCGATTAAGTCTTCGCCGGATTTTACCGAATCAGGCTATCGCTGCTCGCCCATAAGTCTCGCCGCTACGTGATGAATCCGACATGAAGATACACGCAAAACAAATAAGGCTCACGGGGTCAGGTCCCGATTAGCCCTCCGACGCCAAGTCGGTCTTTTAGTGAATGTGAGGTTGATCAATCCAGAGAAAACAACTAGTTATGATTTCGCATCTGTTATGGGAGAATTATACCTTATATATGATTTTACAATTGTAGGTTTATGTCTTTATGTGTTTGCGTGAGAGACTTCCTTACGTGGATGCCAAGGAGGCGTGGGCTCAGCGATAAAGCGATTATGAAGAATTAATCGATCGATCCGCGAGTCGTTTTAAGCTGGATCCGAACAATACTACCAATTCGACTAATATTAAAATCTTTAATTCACATCAGACGATTTTTTAAAAAATAGATATGATAAATTAGACTTATTCGACTCAAATTCTAAAACAATTAAGAAGTCTAATCGGTATGTTCAATCCTGTTCGTTAGAGTCCAGCCGAACTTGTTATTACATATTAAAAAGATTTTGGGCTAGACCTAAACCAGCCCATTGCCCTTCTACTTTTAAATAAAAGTATATTACATAGGAATGAGTATGACCATTATTACGTCGTCGTTTTAGTTGCTAACCTAACAGTTAACCCCAACCCTAAGTAGGATATGAATTATAAAATCGCAACAACCGTGCTCTCTGGTCTCTACTCGTTGTTTCAGCGTCCACATCCTTCACGTTACACTCTCGCTTCTTCTCCTCTATCTCTTTACAGTTGATCAGATCCAATGGTGAGCATAGTTCACAAGCTGAGGCCAAAGTTTGTATTTTCTCATCTTTTTGGGAGTAGCAGATTGATGGTTTTTGTTTGCTTTGATGATTTTAGGCACCAAAGAAGGACAAAGCTCCGCCGCCGTCGTCAAAGCCAGCGAAATCAGGAGGAGGGAAACAGAAAAAGAAGAAGTGGAGCAAAGGAAAGCAAAAGGAGAAGGTCAACAACATGGTTCTCTTCGATCAAGCCACATACGATAAGCTTCTCTCTGAGGCCCCCAAGTACAAGCTAATCACCCCATCTATTCTCTCAGATCGATTGAGGGTACTTTTACTGTTCCATCACCCTATCTGCACGCTACTAAAACCTTGCGCCTCACTGATGTTCTATCAAAATGATAAGCTTTCTTAGGGTTCTTAGTTGGTTGAGGTGAATTTGGTTCTAAACATTAACTTGATTAATAAGAATTTGGTCCTGGACTGATTGATATGCTTATGGGTTTGTGGTTTGCTGATTGTGAGATCTTGGGTTGGTTTATAGTTAATATTGTTAGAGGAAGTGCTGTTTATACTCGAGAATCTCAATTTTTTATATTTCTGGTTCGTTGATAAGGCTTTTGACTGCCGTGTTTTAGTTCTCAAGATTGATTCTTTAAAGTTTGTCTTGGTTTTTTTTTCCCTATTTGTTTCGGCCGTTTCTTCGAGATGTCGTAAATTGTGCGTTGTAATTCTTCATTACACTGTGATATTCTATGTTTCACTTTCATTCTTTTATGGCATTCCCAAATAATGATTATTATTTGTGTTAGTAAGATTTTACATATATTTTCTAGTCTATGGGTGCTACCTTATACATTCGTTGTTTATTAAGTGAGCTCCCTCACGGACCAGCATTCAAATGCATTTTACAGATTAGTGGGTCGCTTGCAAGGAGGGCTATCAGGGAGCTAATGGCTAGAGGTCTGATTAGGATGGTGTCTGCCCATGCTAGCCAGCAGATTTACACTAGGGCAACAAACACCTAGATGTTCTCTCTTTCCTTTGCTGTTTAGTGTAGCCATTATCTCTCCGAGTTGTGCTTCTATCACTTCATCTTCAAAACAATATCTTCTGGTCATGTTAGACAATCCTTTGTGATCTATGTTTGATGGAGATGTTAGTTTTTCTTTTCTTTTTCTTTTTTGTCTCCTTTGGGCATTTATGTCTGTTTACTACAATTGATGGATCGTTTCTTTCTGCTGAAGGATTGGACCATTATTAAACAAACGGAAGGACATCAATTAACCTAAAGATTGGGTAGTTTTTAATTTTCTGTAAGCTTAATTGAAGTTATGGTAATGTAATTTGTTCAATTGCAATCCACTAACTTGATGTCAATTCATTATGATGTCCATGTAAGTGTAATGAAGCTTGAAACGCTAGATGTCAAAAGATCCAATTGATCCAAGTTGATTTCTGTCATTATTTATGGTATTAATTTATTTTATATTATTTAATAAAAATTTATCGTTTAAAGAGTTATTTTGTCAATTGTTTATTAGTTGTACTTTTCTTTAAGAATAAATGATTTGTTAGTCAATGTTCAATGTGTCAACTTCATAGATGATTATTTATCATTTAAGAATTTACTTTATTTAAAAAAATAAAAATACATTTAGTTATCTAATCAAACCAAAAAAATATGATATTTGATAATCTTTTGACCTAATTTAACACACTTCGTTTTTAGTTGAATCCTAAATTGACCCCTAATTCGTATGTCCTCTTTCTTCCTGTGTCTTCGATTTCAATGCACCCTTGTTGACCGTCTAGCGGGGTGTTTGGAAACTTTCGAATTGAATTCATTAATGAATTAAATTCAATTACATTAATGAGATTGAATTGAATTCAAATTATACTGTTTGGAACAAACTTAATAATATTATAATTAAATTCAATTACACTGTTTGGAATACAATCAAAGTGAATTCAATTATTTCATACGATATTTTTATCCTTGATTAAAAATAATTTTATTAAATAATAAATTTTCATATTTATATAGAACAAGTTATAAACATCAATTTCATTATAAGTGATACAATAAAAAAGCTCATTATTAAAATGAAAAGAAAAGTTAATTGTAAATGACATTAGATTAGAGTTATGAAGATAATAAAAACTATTATAATTTGGAAGCTTAAAATGCATGAAGAAAGCAGTACCAAAAAATTTCATATATATACATATATGATAACCAAATCCTTTTCTTGTATATATACACATATGGGAATCGAGGAACCTTTATCCTATACACAAACACACATGACAATTAGACATTTTTTTATAATTTGGAAACTTAAAAATGCATGAACTAGCAGTACCAAAAATTTTCATATATATACATATATGATAACCAAATCCTTTTCTTGTATATATACGCATCTGGGAATCGAACCTTTATCCTATATACAAACACACATCGCAATCAGACATTTTTTCTCTATATATAAACATATAATCACAAAATTTTTTTGCAATATACGGACACATGCTAACGAAATTTTATTCCTATATATATACACACACATGTCGATAAATTTTTTTCTATAAGTATACTCGCATGGGCACTGAGTTTTTATCCTCTGTAAATACACACATAGCCATACATGATTACTGAGCTTTTATCTTGTTTATACACACACACATATGAGTACCAAGCTTTTATCTTATATACACACACGACTGTTATATATATGCGCAAACACACACCAAACGTCCGTTATATATATGCACACACACACACATGGCCACCAAACGTCAAACAGCAACAACCAAAATGACGCAGCACCAAAAACAGGAGAACAGTAGCAAAACGCGGAGTAGGAGAAGATTAGTAAAACTTAGAGGACAAAAAAGAAAACGACGTAGCAGCCAAAGCGCCAGAGGATAAAATAAAATGCACAGTAGCAGAAAAACAGAGAGTAGCGCTCTCCTCTCCAATAAAATGCAATGTAGAGAAAGAACAAAAGCTCAAACACAGCAGATAAGAAGAAGTAAAAACAACACAATAGCAGCTTGGGAGGAAGACCAAAACGTAGCCAAGAGAGGAAGAAGCGAAACGCAAACGCCAAGAACAACACCAAAGCCAAGAGATGGGAGAAGAGTGGCTGTAGTGGCATGGGTGCTTGCGTTAAAGAGTATTGCGTGGGTATTATTGGAAGACTCATTTTCAACGTTTAAAAATAAGAGTTAAAAGTCGTTTGTAATTCAATTCACAAGAGTTTGTAGGTGAATAGAATTTATACAAAGAAGTGAGTTTCAATTACATATGTGAATTAAATTCATGTTTGTTTTCCTGTTCCAAACAAGTGAATTAAATTCAATGTTATAATTAAATTCAATTCACTTGGTTCCAAACAGGGTGTAAATCTTTGAAACCACTTTCTTTTCTCGACATCAATTTCATTGAACCTTAAATGAGCCTTGCGCTTAATAAAGAGTTTGTGCTTTTGACCAATATTGGCAGCGTCTCAATAAGAGTATAAGAGCGTGAATGTGGCAAATGTGTGTTCTGGAAATGTGGCGACAGTATTGCTGCCAGCTTCAGTTTCCAACATCTCTGATTTTTTTTTTGTAAGGTTAGCCTTGTCAACATTGGCACGACATCTTCTTCCACGTGAACTTCATAAGTTGGTGGGTTCAGTGGGAGAAAAGAAAATTTTGTCATCACGCTGAAGTTACATTTTCCATTTATGCTATCACAGCATAGCAACGTGGTTAAACACAGGACCATAACAATAACAAAGACAAAGTAACCTCAATAACCTATAACAAAATTTAGGATACTATTCATTAAACTAATATTAAGACGATGGCTATTGTTAACATGGACAAACTTCTTAAATTAATTGGACAAACTTCTTAAATTATCACGCACGCCAATTAAAACAAGCAAAGCTATTGAGAAAGGTCAAAACAGTCCTACATATACTTCAAATAAGACCTTTATTTTAATTAGCTCTAATAGTACTTTTCCAAGATAATCATTTGATTTTTACTTCATCACATTGCATTTTGATGGTTCTTATGAGATCATTTTCTCCTTATAGTAGGCTACAAAACTAATAAGGAAAACTTAAAAAGCCACATACAGTAGGGTGGTTTACACACATTAAGTAGGGCTCCTTTTATGCAACCACCATTAGCTAAGATGCAATAACAAAATTTTACTAGGAACTAATGATCTTTAATTTCCCACATCCCATATAATCTTTTCATATTGTATTATTGATATGTGATTTTATTTATTTTTCAAAACACCAAATAAAACTAAAAAAAATCTCTAATGCAAGTGCACCTATCGTTTTCTATAATATAGTTTATGGAGTTCAAGCGTCGATCCCATAAGGACTATAACTACTAGTAATAATTATCTTTTTATTAATCTTCTAAAATGAATGATTTATTTTAAGGGAAATAATAAAAAAAACAATATAACATGTAAGAAATAACAAGTAAAGGAGATATATGTAAAACCCCGAACCTTTCCTTTTATTGAATATAAATTTTTATGTTCGGTGAATAATATTTTTGCGTGAAGAGTGATTTTTGGGGGATCCATTCTCAAAATATTGAAAAATATTCAAAATAAGTGTCAAAGTTTAATGATAATGAAAAGGATCGAAAATAAGTCCGATAGAATGGATTTTGGGAGTTCCAAAAACTTAGGACTAAAATGCCCTTTTTTAAAAGTAATGGGTATTAATGATTTTAAACCCATTCGAAAATTTTTAAAGACAATTGTGGAATATTTTTGGGAATTAATTGGATCAATTCGTTAATTAAATGCATTAAAGGACAATTTGGTCTTTTCGGTATTCATTAAAGGAAATTTTGGTCATTTTACATTGGTGGAAGGATGAGTCATTAGAACAAAACTAATAGGAAGGTGACATGTGGAATCCATTAAATGAGTATAAAAAAGCATAAAGTAAGACATTTAACTTCATTCTTTAACAGAATTGTGAGTGTTTGAGAGAGTAAGCGTGATAGATCAAAAACAAAAGTGAAAATAAGAGAAGCAAGAGGGAATGTCAGCCAAGGAGAGAGGGAGAAGAGAGCTTCCATTGTTGATAGATTTTGATATAGATTTGAAGAGATCTTGATCAAGTAAAGATGTTCAACAAATACCCAAAAGATTGGAGGAAAAAGTAGTAAGTTTTCCTAGCTTATTCCTAATTTTTGTGGGTTTTTAGCATGAGATGGATGTGTTCAAGATCAATGGTGCCTTGGTGTTATTCTGGTGTTTCTTTACATGGAATTTGTTAAATATGACAAGAGGGTAACGTGTACTAGAATTCTATCTTAGGTTTGTTTGAACTAATCCCATTGTTTTGGCTATAAATCGACCTACAAACCTCCAAATTGGGTGATTCCAACTAGAAATGAAACCTAAGACATAGTAAAAAAAAAAAATTCCTAGAGAAACCTTAACCTAATTTTGGATGAATCATATTAGTTTTTGATATTGAAAATGGTATTTTGATGCTACCTCTATATTGGAGCAGCTTGTGATGTTTAGGGCATGTTTCTTGATTTAGAACTTCAAATAGGCTGATTTCTGATGATATAGAAACTAAAGATATAGGGAAACATATTTTTAGAAGACCTCAAAACTAATGTGGACGTATACTATGTGAAAATTTAGGAATAAGTGAAGGTATGAATTCTAGATAGCGGTCATAACTGCGACTCATCATACATAATAGTAATATGGTGAATTAAATTAGGTGAGATAGTGTTTTGAAGAAATTGGTAAGTTAGAATGCGTAAAATATGGTATTTAAGTGACTTTCGAAGTTATATTTGGAAACGGAGAATAATAGGCTAGCTTACAGAAGTAAGAGGAAATACAATTAGTGTAGGTATTACGCGATTAAATACTAATCTCAAATTCAGTTAAACCGAATTTATAGTTTTAATGTCTTATTTCCGAATTTGAAAGTAAATGCCCATGAGAAATGCATTTTGTGTAGGTAAAAGAGAGGCACTGAACGTATTAGTGTGCTTGGTGATAAGTTTGCAAAACAGTTAGCGCTCTTTAAATTGATTTTATGAAAATGATTTATATTCTATCGTGAAGTGAATATTAATTATGAGTTTTATGTGAATATTGCTAGCATAAGTTTATGTTTTAGCAATATATGAGTTGAAGTTTGAAAGTTAAATCTTATATGATTTAAGTTTACATTGAGATGATGTTATTGGTTGATAAAAAGGAAATGGTTTCTAGCCTATGGTGTATTGATAGGTTTTATACATGTTATTATACCAGTGCATAACGGTTAATATAGTATGGGTAAACGATGTAGAGCCGGCTCTTTAACTAGTGGTTAATCAATTGTGGGTAAGCAATGTCGAACCAGCTTCGTAACTACTGGTATATAACGTTTAGCCTAATACGGGTAAGTGATGTAGAACTAACTCGTAACTAAGTTAACCCATTGTGAGTAGTGATGTAGAACCAACTCGTAACTAAGTTAACCCATTGTGAGTAGTGATGTAGAACCAGCTTCGTAATTATTGATGTATAACAATTATCCTAATGCGAGTAAGTGATATAGAACTTGTAACATCCCGTTACCTGCGGGGAGGCTAGAATAGTAAATAAGAGTGTTCAATGAGAGCATAAAATTTGCATTTTCATGCTCATGCATAAAATGGCATACACATACACATGAATAGTAAAATTGTTGCACATGGAAATAATTGTACATGCATTCATGAATAATTTCAGGCATATTGGGACTGAGTTATGATTTTGAGAATTTTGTAACATGGATTACAAGTGAAAAAAAGAAGAAGAATTGTCTCTGAGAGTATCACCTTGTCAAGGTGAGCTCGCATTGAGTACAAGATGTGCTCAGATTAGGAAAAATGATAAACTAAGCCTGATATGAATTGGTCTGTAAGAAATTATTATGAATTAGTGTTATTGATAAAAAGATGTTTCAGATCCATAATGTGTGATATGTGTGTATGCTAAGAAATATTAATATGATTTGACAAAAATGTATTGGCAGCACATGAAGTGAAAATGGTGAGTAATTTGAGATATATATATTGAGGAACTAGTTAATAAAGAAAATGATTAAATAAGTGATTGACATACCGATTAGGATAGGTTTTAATTTCAATCAAACAATTGAATCAAGTTATAAAATTAAAATTGACTCTAATACCACTATCAAGAAAAGATTCAATTTCAGTAGAATAAACAAACATTTAGAAATGTTAAATTGGTTTTCATTTATCTTTAATTATATGATTAAATAATTATCTTTAATTCTCTAATTAACTAATTTATTCATGTCTAGCAATATATTATAATCATCTAAATATTTAGAAATGTTAAAGTAATTTTGATTAACTGTTTTGCATATAATTTTCTATATTATTCAATCTTTTATTATATAATATTCCAATTAGACACGAGTATGAAATTAATTTCTACTCTATTTAAGTCTAATCATGTTAGTTCTCTACCATTAGTAATTAATTATATTAGTGACATTTGTAAACTATTTACAAAGAATCATTCCACCTTGATTAAGGATTTTTTGAGTCAATTCTAATAAGGAACAATAAAATATTTTCCTTAATTAGTTTAGGTGTTATATCCTATATTAATCATTCGATTACCTTCATATAGTTTATATTACATCCAATGACTACCGACTAAGCTACCCTTAATTAAAATATGTCATAGGCGGTATCATTATATAACAATCCTTATACAAGAGAATTATAAAGATCTCAAATCAAAGGATTATTTATGCAATCATCACAATGAAAATTTTTATAGACATACAAGTAATGTTTCAAATAAATTTCTCATATGAGGTCAATTTAATGAACTTTTTCCCTAATAAACACCCACTTATTTGTTTAAGCATCTCCATACTTTAGCTTGTGAGATCGATTACTTCATTTATAAGGAAAAACATAACATGTGTTTTTTAATATTATATTAATATTTAGTCTTAATAAAACAATAATAACAAATAATTTAGGGATAATATGTTAGACATGATAATAATCTATATAGATGTCTATTATAGAAAAACGAAAATGCGGAATGTTATTACATACCTCCTGCCATTGATGTTGAGAGATTTCAGACAAATATGAGAGGGCTCTTCTAAGTTTTTAACAAATGCAAATGATGGTGTATGCATAATATTGCTAAGCCTAGGGACCAAATTGTAGGAAAATCCCGGTGTGTGCATCACATGCACAGGGTGCGGAAAATAAAATTTTTTATTCCGGGACCTTCCCAAAAGTCAGGATCTATGTGTCTATATAACAAACTCAAACCATAACGGCCAAAGGAGACCGTCTCTAACGGTATCCACGCAGAGATCGGAGAATCTAACCGGGGCAAACCCTTTGATCCGGGAATAGCTAGAACAAATTAAAGACTGCTAGATCTTACCTTTGTTTTTGGAGAGCTATGGAAAAACGATGAAGGAGGAGAAGGTTGAAAGATGAGATGAAGGAGAGCTTGATCGATGATGAAGGAGAAACAAATTTCTCTCTTAGGTTTTCACAAAACCCTTCTTACTTTTTATCAAAACCAACGACCATACCCTTATATCCTTCATCTTGTCATCTTATGCCATTTGTCTTTAACTATTTGTCTTTAACTTTTTAAAGACTCATTAAATGCAAGGATGATGAAGCTTCCACGTTAGTCTCATATATATATATATATATATATATATATATATATATATATATATATAGTAAAGTGATAAGCTTCCTCTCCTCCTTCTTCCACGTTGCATATATATTAATTACTTAATTAATTAATAAGATATATATATATATATAAAAATTGAAGTGGTCCGATCACACCGGGGTTGGTCTCTACCTACTACCGGGTCCCGGTATGGATAAACCACCGAAAACTTTTTTCAGCAATATCGATGTCGCGATCTCATCGGGACATATCTCGATCTCATCGGGATCCATTTAATCCTATTGCTCTCCATTTATTGGATCTCTGTCCAAAACTATTTTACGAGTTCTTCGAGTCACTCTTATGCGTGTGACCCATTAGGTTCCCGGTTATGTTAGCCACTTAGATTAACACTTAATCTGAGCAAGTCATGAGCGGTATCTAGCAACACATCATGACCCCCAATTGACCGGAAAGTAATTGGTTTGACGAATGAACATATATTCATCACGAACCATATCACGAACCTTTCTATAGACAATTACTGTGCAATTCGTCCTTTCACCATGCTATACCCCACTTGGTTATGAGTATGGACAAAGTGTCAACTCTTACTAGACTGAGTACGTCAAATCTAGTCCAAGTGATATCAGTTCTCGTCCTGGGACTCATTACTTTATATGTCACTGAAGACACTCTTCATGACATATGTACTCCGGCCAGAGATTTCCAAGTAATGACCCTGACAAGAGGCCATGGGTATCATCTTCTGCTATCATAGAAGTGGTGAATCCTCTATTGGCTACTCAATTACCTTCGAATACCTCAAGTTGTACCCAAGCATCACCATACGAGCGACCTCTGTAAGACAACAAGGAATGGAGTCAAAGCACAGAATCAGTATCCAAGATATCCTTGAGTACCTCAAGTTTAAGGATACTTGCACCATTGCTATGATGAGATTATCACTGACATTAGAATAGGACATCCATGTGATGATCTCATAGCAGGTCATCCAATGTACTTACTACCTCTAGTAAGCATTCACATCTTAACCCTAAACATCTCATATTTACAGTTTCTGATATCCACTACTTGATCAAATCAAGGAGCTTGAAATGTGCTAGTCTCTCCGGATTACCGATGTCCAGTTCAGTAATCCTATGACTAGGGATAATTTAGATACTGACATAATTGCACATGATAGGAATCTCAGTAGTATGATCACATCATAATTTCCTTCATGCTATGTCATATATCATGGACTTCATTAATTTGCTTATAGATCAATATTCATTCATAAATAATGAACAGCAAAGTAATGAAATATGCCTTTCTTTATTAATTCATAAAATCTGTACACAACTTTGTACAAAACGCGCTAAAGGCGATTGCCTTTAGGGCACTACTCTAACAAAATCTCCCACTTGACCTAAAGCCAATCGCCTTGGTATCTAATACCATAAGCGAGTACATGAGAATCAAAATTCTTCCGTGATAATGGTTTTGTCAGCGGATCGACAATATTACGCTTTCCATTGGGAATTCTCTATCTGGACATCACCTCGACCAATGATCTCCCTAATCAGGTGATATCTGCGGAGTACGTGTTTGGATCGTTGATGAGACCTTGGTTCCTTCGCCTGCGTAATAGCCCCATTGTTGTCACAATACAACTGTATGGGCCCATCACAGCTAGGAACCACACCAAGTTCAGTAATGAACTTTCTGATCCAAACTGCTTCCTTTGCTGCGTCTGAAGCGGCAATGTACTCTGCCTCGGTTGTTGAATCGACAGTCGTCTCTTGTTTGAAACTCTTCCAACTGACTGCCCCGCCGTTCAGTGTGAATACGTAACCTGATTGGGATTTGGAATCATCCTTATCATATTGAAAACTAGCATCTGTATACCCGCTCACTTTGAGATCTCCATCTCCATATATCAAGAAAACATCCTTAGTCCTTCGCAAGTACTTGAGGATATTCTTGACTTCCACCCTATGACCCTCACCAGGATCCGATTGGTATCTGCTCGTAACACTTAGAGCATATGATACATCGGGTCTCGTACATAGCATAGCATACATGATAGATCCTACCGCAGATGCATACAGGATCATATTCATACGCATCCTCTCATCTTGTGTCTTAGGACACATAGATTTCGAGAGTGTTATCCCATGAGTCACGGGAAGGTACCCTCTCTTGGATTGTTCTATGCTAAACCTCTTTAGTATCTTGTCTATGTACGTTGATTGTGAAAGACCAAGCAATCTTTTTGATCTATCTCTATAGATCCTTATCCCAAGGATATAAGTTGCTTCACCAAGGTTTTTCATGGCAAATTGTTTGGACAACCAAATCTTCACAAATTGTAGCATAGAGACATCGTTTCCTAGTAATAATATGTCATCTACATATAGCACAAGGAATACGATTGCAGTCCCACTAACCTTCTTATACACACAGTGTTCATCCAGATTTTGTGAGAAACCAAACTCTTTGATTACCTCATCAAAACGGATATTCCAACTCCTGGATGCTTGCTTCAATCCATAGATAGATTTCTGAACCTTGCATACCTTTTCGCCATCATAGGAGATGAAGCCCTCAGGTTGTGTCATGTACACATCCTCAGTTAGATTTCCATTTAGGAAAGCTGTCTTCACATCCATTTGTCATATCTCATAATCATAATGAGTGGCAATGGCTAGGAGTATCCTAATGGATTTAAGCATTGTTACTGGGCTGAAGGTCTCGTCGTAGTCAACTCTTTGTCTTTGACGAAAGCCTTTAGCCACAAGTCTTGCTTTTTAGGTAATCACATTACCATCCATGTCGGTTTTCTTTTTGAAAACCCATTTACACCCTATGGGTTTTATTCCTTCGGGTGTCTCAACCAAAGTCCATACTTGGTTTTCATACATGGAATCCATTTCAGCTTTCATGGCTTGAAGCCATTTCTCAGACTCTGAACTCTTCAGAACCTCTTCATAGGTGATAGGCTCATTATCTTCTATGAGCAATACGTCATTCTGTTCATTCACGAGAAATCCATATCTCTCGAGAACAGAGCGTATCCTACGTGACCTACGAATTTCATGTGTTGTAGAAGGTTGAACTGTTACTTCTGTTAGTAGTGTGCCCTAGGCCAATGAACATTTGTGATTCATGTATTAACATTATGATTTGTTAATAATATATTATGAGGTATTCATTTTATATATGCATGTATTTCATTTATGTAATGTGATTTACATTCCATGAATGGTATTAAACTTATGTCATCAAGTATGTGACTTGATAGTAAAACCATAAGTGTTATAATACTATTCTAAATCGTCACTAGTCGATCATTATTGGTGGAACAATAATGAATTAAGACTAGTATGTGTTCGATTGATGATCACGTTTTACTGATCATGGATACGAGATATCAAATCAGAAACATAGATATATGTTAGAGAACATATATTGGACCGACCCAAAAGGAGAATACTACATGGTTTCATGTCATTAGTGATTCTCAATATGGTTTGACTTTAGTCCTTTGACTGAAGTCATCATGGTTCCCTACATGAGGAATTCGGTGTTTTGATATTAGACTAAGTTATTTTAACCTAATAACAAATAGTCTTATGTTGGACATCAAATGAATCGGGAGGGATGTGAATGACGTAGATGAGATTTGTACCTCTCTTAAATGAGAGAGATATCATTTGGGCCTTTTGACAAGTGTGGTGAAGAAATGCATGGCCGTGCTCAAATGAATTGATGAAGAGTCATCAATGTCATTTGTTATAATCATCAACTTGGGGATCAAGAAACTATGATTAATCAAAGGTTGACATGTACCATGCCTTGTGATTAATCTTGATATCGTGTTACAAAAGGTGAGCTTATAACCATAGTTCTGAGTTAAATCGGATTATCGATCCTCTTTTGATTTGGGTAGTCATAATGTCTTGCTAGAGGCCGCTTATGACTTATGGGCCTTGAAGTGTAATCAAACCCATTGCCAACATCAAATGAGCCTACAGGGTCGCACACAAAGAGTTATGTGATCTGGGCTTCTTCTCTTGAGCCTAATTTATTAGGTGTTGAATAAATATATTTAGATATATTTATTGGGCTAGATTTAATTATTTTGTCAGGCTTTATTATATATGATATAATGGGCCAAAACTTAATAGGGCCTGAATGAGATTAGGGTTTCTCTATAAATAGAGAAGCTTAGGTCTCATTAGGTTAACGACACAATTGTCAGGAAACCCTAGCCGCCATCCAAGAGAAAGATCGTGCGACGTTCAGTAAGGTTTTCAGGACGTGCTAGCACACTACAATCGTAGCCCGGATAGTGCACGCTCGTGTGGATACCGGTAGAGGACATTAGCGATTTGCAGTGTCTTGGAATCCGAAAAAGAAAAGAAGCAATCCACCCACGAAAATAAGGTATTTTTGTTAATCCTCGTGTTTTCGATTATACGTGATATTTTTGTATGGTCTTTTCCGCAGCGTATTGTGAATACTCGGACCGTACGCGATCCAACAATGGTATCAGAGCCAGGTTTAATCGTTAATCTTGAATTAGAGGCTTGATTATAATTGATGATTTGTTTTGATGCTTGTAAACGCAATATCCGTAGAAAAGGTCTCGCTTTTATGTATACCGTGTTTTTGGAAATTGTTTCCAAGCTATCCTCCACCGGAAATTGTTTCTTGTTTGTTTGTGTTCTTGAATGTATATGTTTTCTCTGGAAATCAATTTACAAATCGATGACTATACATGTTACGAAAAATCTAGGGTTTTATGAAATCCCTAATTTACGTAAATCCTTTCATATACTTTCAAACTCATAAATCCGTATACGTTTTGTGGGTTACGGGTATGTGCGTATTCTTTGGATTTTCGATATCCTTGGTATTCGACGCATGATTCAGCGATGTTTTGTTGTCCATCCGAAATAGTTTCCTCCATTGCCGCACTCCATGTTTTTCGATGATACATGATTTGTTTTAAACAAAAGCATGAAGGAGTTTATGCGATTATTCGAAGCCATATGTTTTAACATCCGAAATCTTGCAATTTTGAATGACTAGGGTTTTCTGAAATTTATCTAACCTAATTTGCGATCTTGGCTTCGGAATTACTTGTGTTTTGTTGAATCATATACTTGCGAGTTTTGTTGAATCATATACTTGCGATTGTTACGATATTGCATATGGAATTGTTTCGTAATTCTCTATTGCGTTTTCCTCCTCCATGGATCTGCGTTTTTTCTCCTCCTTGTGTTTTCGGAAAATCGATGGGTGAGTAACACCCATCGATCGGCGACGCAACACCATCACTAGATGATGGCGTCGCGGCATGAAATGGCGTCTCCGGTGACGCCATGGGTCTGCGGAAACCGTCGGTGGAGACCCACGATTGGAGGTTCGTTTTCCCTCGAGTTAAGCGGTTGTCAGCGTGCGGCGTGGGGTGCGTGGCGTGGTTGTGGAAAGAAGATCCATAAGAAAAATGAGGAAAACCAGAAGAAGGGGACGGCGTGTTGGAGAAGGCGACGGGCGCGTGTGGGACACGCGCGCGCGTCTCGCCAGGGGTGGCACGCTCACGCGTGCAGGTATTTGGCGATGCCTTTGCACGCGCATGACGCTACCCCTTCCTTTTATTTTTTTATATATGGTTTTAAAATTTTTTAAACCCAACTTGTCTTTTATTAATTTGATAGAGATTAAATTAATAAATACTCCTAATAAAATAAAAGGTGTTTTATTAAATTTGAAAATTGTTTTCAAAGGATTATTTATTAGGAAAGGGTTTTGGAATTTAACTTAATTTTAAACCCAACTTGTCTTTTATTAATTTAATAGAGATTAAATTAATAAATACTCCTAATAAAATAAAGGTGTTTATTAAATTTGAAAATTGTTTTCAAAGGATTATTTGTTAGAAAGGGTTTTGGAATTTAATTTAATTTTCAAGAGTTGAATTATTAAGTTAAATTTTTTCAAATCAACAATTAGAATCAAGCCAAGGTTGTAACAAGTGTTTTGTAATCTTCCATAATTCTTTATAAGGATTAATAACCTTCTAAGAACGACCCTCATCGTAATTTTAAGTTTATATGCCTTCCATAAATCTTTACCAATGTTTATTTCTAGCTCATCCTTATGTGGGTCATTGCCAAAGCAAGGCATGTGGGGATTATCTAGGGAAGACATTTGAATAATGGTGCTATTCATAGGTAAAGTATGGTTAAACTTAACTAAGCCTATCAAAGCGGTTTTGGGCTTAGGACATAAGATTGGGTTTTACATACATGCAAGACATAAGATGTATTTTAACATAAGCCCATCAAGAGTTACATGTGATGTAATTGAAAAGAGTTTTCTACCTAAATAACTAAGTTTTGAGTGTTAAGCCAAAGCTTTCTTAGGACTTAGTGAAATATGGATCTTGTTTTCTCCCATTTTTCAATAGAGGGTTATTTATTTGAGTGGGAGCTAATACCTCATAATAATAAGAATGTTGACCCTTATTGCATATTTTTGTAGATTATGGCTACTCCATCCACAAACCTGTCTATGCGATCTATCTTAGAGAAAGAAAAACTTAGTGGAACAAATTTCCTAGATTGGTATAGGAACTCGAGAATTGTTCTCAAGCAAGAAAGAAAGGCTTTCAAGAAGAAGGGCACAGCGAAGGGCAAAGGTAAAGTACCTAAGTCCAAGCCCAAGCCCAAAGCTAAGACTAAGGCACCCAAGGAGGGAGTTTGCTTCCATTGCAATGAACCTGGTCATTGGAAAAGGAACTGCAAACTCTATTTGGAAGAGCTGAAAGAGAAGAAGAATAGTGCGACTATTTCTTGGTATGTTTGTTATAGAAATCAATTTTACTCATTCGCATCTTGGGTATTAGATCGAGCTGCAACTCACATTTGTACTAATGTGCAAAGTCTAAGAAGGACTAGAAGGCGATGTCCGTGAGATCGACTGCTGCGTGGGAAATGGAGCAAGAGTTGCTGCTTTAGTCGTGGGACGTATGATCTTATTTTGCCCTCTTGGGCTCATTTTGGAACTCAAGAATTGTTATTATGTGCCTACTATGGTAGGAACATTATTTCTTTAACTTGTTTAGAGAATGATGGATTTAAATTTTCTATTGAGAATAGAAGTATTTCCATTTATAAGAATGACATTTTATATGGCATTCATGGCGTCAATGAAATGGCATTTATACTCTAGACACCGAGTTTGTTACAAATGAGCCCATCTATAACATAAATACCAAGAAGTTTAAATCTAACGATTTGAACCCAACCTATCTCTGGCATTGTCGCTTAGGCCATGTAAATGAGAAACGCATTTCAAAACTCCATCAAGATGGATTCATTGATTCTTTTGAATCTTTTGACACGTATGATTCTTGTTTACTGGGTAAGATGACAAAGGCCCCCTTCACAGGTAAAGGGGAAAGGGTCAATGAGCTATTGGGCCTTATACAAACCGATGTATGCGGTTCTTTTAGCATATCAGCGAGAGGAGGTTATTTGTATTTCATTACTTTTACAGATGACTTCAGTAGATATGGGTATGTCTATTTAATGAAGTATAAATCTGAATCTTTTGAAAAGTTCAAAGAGTATAAGAATGAAGTACAAAATCGAACTTGCAAGAATATTAAAATCCTTGATCGATCGAGGAGGTGAATATTTAAGCTAAGAGTTTGATGATTATCTTAAGGATTGTGGAATCGTTTCACAATTGACTCCTCCAGGAACTCCTCAATGGAATGGTGTTTCTGAAAGGAGAAATCGAACTCTATTAGATATGGTTCGATCAATGATGAGTCAAACTGATCTTTCAAAATACTTTTGGGGCTATGCTTTAGAAACCGCAGCATTCATATTGAACCGTATTCCTTCAAAGGCTGTAGAAAAGACACCTTATGAGATATGGAATGGGAAGCGTCCCAATTTATCTTTTCTAAAGATTTGGGGTTGTGAGGCTTATGTAGGCGTCCAATTGTTGACAAGTTGGCACCCAAATCGAAAAATGTTATTTTGTGGGATATCCTAAGGAAACTAAAGGATATTACTTTACATCCCATCGAGAAAACAAAGTGTTTGTTGCTCGAAATGGTTTCTTCTTAGAGAAGGAATTTGTTTCCAAAGGAAGCATGGGAGTAAAGTACAACTCGAAGAAATTCAAGTTTCACAAAATGACATTGAGCACGAAAAGGAGATTGAAGTGAGCTCACAATCTGTTGATGAGCGGTCTTCAACAACACAAGGCCTACGTAGATCGATAGGATTAATCATGAGCTCGAGAGATATGGATTTCACATCGATGATGATAATGTGATGCTCATCGATCATAATGAGCCCACAACCTATCAAGAAGCTATGGAAAGTCCGAATCGCTAAATGGTTAGAGGCCATGAAAGCAGAGATGCAATCCATGTATGACAATCAAGTTTGGACTTTGATTGATCCGTCTGATGGCTTGAAGACCATTGGATGCAAGTGGGTTTTCAAAAAGAAACTCGACATGGATGGAAATGTGCACACTTATAAAGTAAGACTTGTTGCTAAAGGTTATCGACAAGTTCATGGAATTGATTATGATGAGACATTTTCTCCAGTGGTCATGATCAAATCCATTAGAATTCTTATTGCCATAGCTGCATGCTACGATTATGAGATATGGCAAATGGATGTCAAAACGGCTTTCCTTAATGGAAACTTACTTGAGGATGTATATATGATACTGACTGAGGGTTTTGTCCATCCCGAGAATTCGGAAAGGTGTCAAGCTTCAAAGATCCATTTATGGATTGAAGCAAGCATCAAGAAGTGGAATCTTCGTTTTGATGAAGTTGTCAAAGAGTTTGGATTCATCAAGAATGAAGATGAACCTTGTGTTTACAAAAGGTTAGTGGGAGTCTTGTTGTCTTTTAGCTTTATATGTTGATGACATATTACTCATTGGAAGCGATATTCCGACCTTACAGAGTGTCAAGATTTGGTTAAGGAAACGCTTCTCAATGAAAGACTTAGGTGAGGCTGCCTATATTTTAGGCATTAAGATCTATAGAGATAGATCAAGAAAGCTTATAGGCCTAAGTCGAGTACATACATAGATAAGATCTTGAAAGGTTCAAGATGCAAGATTCCAAGAGAGGATTCTTGCTTATGTCACATGGAATCAAGCTTTCTAAGAAGGATTGTCCTACTTGGATAAAGAGCTTGGCGCATAAGCAAGATTCCATATGCATCGCAATTGGATCTATCATGTATGCCATGTTATGTACTCGACCGGATGTCTCATATGCTTTGAGCATAACAAGTAGATACCAATCTAATTATGGTGAGAGTCATGGATAGCGATTAAGAACATCCTTAAGTACTTGAGAAGAACTAAGGATATGTTCCTAGTCTATGGAGGACTTGAAGGAGAGCTAGTTGTAAATGGTTACACCGATCTGGTTTTCGATCGACATAGATGATTTCGATCGCAATCGGGTTTTGTGTTCTGTTTGAATGGAGGTGCGATGAGTGGAAAAGTTCAAAGCAAGACATCATTGTTGATTCTACAACTGAAGTCGAGTACATTGTCGCCTTCGGATGCGCTAAGGAAGCTATTTGGATCGGGAAGTTCATCACGAGCTTGGGGTTGTTCCTAGCATTGCAAATCCTATAGACCTTTATTGTGATAATAATGGAGCTATAGCATAGGCTAAGGAACCAAATTCGCATCATAGATCCAAACACATACTCAGACGCTTCCATCGATCGAGAGATCATTGCGAGAGGAGGCGTGAAGATATGCGAGTGGACACAGATGACAACATTGCCGATCCACTTACTAAGCCTCTTCCACACCCTAAATATGAGAGTCATACGAGGTCTATGGGTATTAGATATCGGTGATTGGGCTAGTGCAAGTGGGAGATTGTTAGTAGTGTGCCCTGGCCAATGAACATTTGTGATTCATGTATTAACATTATGATTTGTTAATAATATATTATGAGGTATTCATTTTATATATGCATGTATTTCATTTATGTAATGTGATTTACATTCCATGAATGGTATTAAACTTATGTCATCAAGTATGTGACTTGATAGTAAAACCATAAGTGTTATAATACTATTCTAAAGCGTCCTAGTCGATCATTATTGGTGGAACAATAATGAATTAAGACTAGTATGTGTTCTGATTGATGATCACGTTTTACTGATCATGGATACGAGATATCAAATCAGAAACATAGATATATGTTAGAGAACATATATTGGACCGACCCAAAAGGAGAATACTACATGGTTTCATATCATTAGTGATTCTCAATATGGTTTGACTTTAGTCCTTTGACCTGAAGTCATCATGGTTCCCTACATGAGGAATTCGGTGTTTTGATATTAGACTAAGTTATTTTTAACCGAATAACAAATAGTCTTATGTTGGACATCAAATGAATCATGCGGAGGGATGTGAATGACGTAGATGGGATTTGTACCTCTCTTAAATGAGAGAGATATCATTTGGGCCTCTTAACAAGTGTGACTGAAGAAATGCATGGCCGTGCTCAAATGAATTGATGAAGAGTCATCAATGTCATTTGTTATAATCAGTCAACTTGGGGATCAAGAAACTATGATTAATCAAAGGTTGACATGTACCATGCCTTGTGATTAATCTTGATATCGTGTTACAAAAGGACTGAGCTTATAACCATAGTTACAGGTTAAATCGGATTATCGATCCTCTTTTGATTTGGGTAGTCATAATGTCTTGCTAGAGGCCGCTTATGACTTATGGGCCTTGAAGTGTAATCAAACCCATTGCCAACATCAAATAAGCCTACAGGGTCGCACACAAAGAGTTATGTGATCTGGGCTTCTTCTCTTGAGCCTAATTTATTAGGTGTTGAATAAATATATTTAGATATATTTATTGGGCTAGATTTAATTATGTTGTCGGGCTTTATTATATATGATATAATGGGCCGAAACATAATAGGCCTGAATGAGATTAGGGTTTCTCATAAATAGAAGCTTAGGTCTCATTAGGTTAACGACACAATTGTCGAAACCCTAGCCGCCATCCAAGAGAAAGATCGTGCGGCGTTAGAAAGGTTTTCAGACGTGCTAGCACACTACTGTAAGTAGTCTTGGATAGTGCACGCCGTGTGGATACCGGTAGAGGACATTAGCGATTTGCGGTGTCTTGGAATCCAAAAAGAAAAGAAGCAATCCACCCACGAAAATAAGGTATTTTTGTTAATCCTCGTGTTTTCGATTATACGTGATATTTTTGTATGGTCTTTTCCGCAGCGTATTGTGAATACTCGGACCGTACGCGATCCAACAACTTCATCTGTATGAATCACAGTTTCAGGTTCAGGCAGTTGATCTATGTCTGTTCGAGCATCTTGAACTTCTTCAAGTTCAATTTTGCTCCCACTTCCTTCTTGTAAAAGAAACTCTTTCTCTAAAAAGACAGCATGCTTTGAAACAAACACCTTTTGTTCCTCAACAAGGTAGAATTGATATCTCATTGTTTCTTTAGGATATCCTACGAACAAACACTTGTCAGACTTTGCATCAAGTTTATCTGACTGTATTCGCTTCACATAAGCTGAACAACCCCAAACTTTCAAATGAGTAAGATAGGGTCTTTTGTTAGTCCACATCTCATATGGAGTAACATCAACTGTCTTTGATGGAACTCTGTTTAACAAATAAACAGCTGTCTCGAGTGCATACCCCCAAAAGGATTTTGGTAATTTTGCAAAGCCCATCATCGATCGTACCATGTCTAACGAGGCTCGATTTCTCCTTTCTGCCACACTATTATGCTGTGGTGTGTAAGGTGGAGTCCATTGAGATAAAATCCCATTATCTCTGAGATAATCCAAAAACTGTTGGTCTAAGTATTCCCTACCACGATCAGATCGTAATGTTTTGATACTTTTCTCAAGTTGGTTTTCTACTTCATTTCTGAATTGTTTGAACTTTTCAAATGCTTGATTTGTATCTCATCGAATCTGGTACCCATATCGAGAATAATCATCGATAAAGGTAATGAAGTAAAGACAACCACTTCTAGCATGGATGGACATCGGACCACATACATCTGAATGTATTAGGTCTAATACTCCAGTCTCTCGTTCACCCTTTCCCTTAAAGGGTAACTTAGTCATCTTGCCTAATAAACAAGATTTTCATGTGTCATATGATTTATAATCAAATGACCATAAACTACCATTCTTATGGAGCTTAGCTATGCGTCTCTCATTTATATGGCCAAGGCGACAATGCCATAAGTAAGTTGATTTTAAATTATCTCGTTTATGTCTTTTCGTGTCATTGACATTCATAATTGGATGTGACATATCTAATATGTAAATTCCATTGCATAATGTACCAGTACCATAAAGCATTCCATTCAAACTAATAGAACAACTATTGTTACTAAAAGTCAAATGGAAACCAGTTCTATTTAAACAAGGAACAAACATTATGTTCTTTGTTAAAACAGGTACAAAATAACATTCATCCAATTTAATTACAAGCCCACTGGGGAGTGACAAAAAATAAGTGCCTACGGCTAATGCAGCAACTCTTGCTCCATTTCCTACACTCAGGTCTATCTCTCCCTTCATGAGCTGTCTACTGTCCCCGAGGCTCTGCATATCATTGCATATGTGTGAGCCACAACCGGTATCTAATACCCATATATTATAGTCAGAAACAGTATTAACCTCAATGAAAAACATACCTGAAGGAGCTGAGGCATCTGTTGCCTTCTTCTGCTTCAATTCTTCCAGATAGACTTTACAGTTCCTCTTCCAGTGGCCAGTCTTGCCACAATGGAAGCAAGTTCCTTTTGGTGCAGTTTCTTTGGTTTTCTTCTTGGCTACACTTCCTTTCGGTTTCTTAGACCTTTTCTTCTTCAGTTTCTTTTTCTTGGAACCCGAAGAAGAGTCCACCATAAGCACTTGCTTGCTATCCTTCTTGATAGCTTGCTCTCATTTCTTCTTGCTTGATTGATCAACTCGAGGATTGTCGTGGATATTTGGTTCATTCGATAGTTTAACACAAACTGTGAATAACTATCAGACAATCCAACTAGAATTAAGTCAACACTTAATTCATAATCCATAAAAAAACCTAAGACAACCAACCTCTCAATATACTCATTCATCTTCAGTGCATACTGCACTGCAGATGAACCTGGAGTCATCTTAGTAGTGAAGAGTAGCCTCGAGGTCTCGAACCTTTCAGACCGAGCTTGCTCATCAAACAGCTCCTTAAGATGAAACACTATGGTATTAGCATCCATAGACTCATGCTGCTTCTGCAGCTCTGGTGACATAGATGCGAGCATAATGCAGGTAGCCATGTCACTGTCTTTGAGATGCTTACGATAAGCTTTCTGATCCTCATCAGAAGCATCAACAGTAGGTGGATCAGGAAGTGAAACATCGAGGACATAACTCAGTTCCTCAGATTTGAGAACAATTTTCAGATTTCTCAGCCAATCTAGAAAGTTGGATCCAGTTAATTTGTTGGAGTCCATGAGTGAGCGCAAGTTCACACTAGAAGTCATCTTCAATAACCTATAGGGAAAGAGAGAAAGAATGTTAGAATAGAATTACATGCATGATCATAAGGACTTACATGACATGCATATGGCTCCCACTAGTTTCAAAAAATCCATAACCCTCACTACGAATCCAAGAAACATTATGACAAAATGTCCTAGTGGGTCGATATCCGATATTACTAAAAATGACCTTGGATTTACCCAACAAGCCACCTTAGGTCAATCGGTAGGTATCAATCATACTAATTGCATCATAGATATCCGACATTACTAAAATGACATTGGGTTTATCCAACAAGCCACCTTAGATCAATCGGCAGGTATCGATCATACCAGTTACATCATAGGTGCAAGTGCTATCAACTCGTGATGTATGCACACACATTGGGTTATCAACTCTTGATGCGCGTACATCTGATGTACACTACCCAATTTCGCCTCTGTCTACGTTAACCTTGAGTTTACTCAACAAATCAACGCTTCTAGTAAAAACCGACCCATTAATCCGAAAATCTCATTTCTATAGTTCGAACATATCCGTATAGAGTGAGCTTGGGTTTACCTAACAACCCAAACTCTATAAGAACTCTGGTTCTTCCCATATTAATGGAAGGCGTTAGTTTTCATATTATGTATGAGGGATTTCAAGCTCTGGTCTCATCCAAGTTGTAGGATTATAGTCACCATGATTATATGGAATGATTTAGGGTATCAATCACATTGAATTTATACCTATAATCATCCATCATCCCACCTTTGCATGTATAAGTCGACTTATGCATGTGTAAGTCGACTTATGCTACTGTGCATGTATAAGTCGACTTATCGGAACATGCAAGTCGACTTATGCTACTGTGCGCATGCAAGTCGACTTATGCGTTTGTGCAAGTCGACTTATCTCACTATGCAAGTCGACTTATGCATGTGTAAGTCGACTTATGCTCAGAATTGCTCTCCTAATTGGCTAATTTCTCAATCCGTGCAGTTCCAATTCACAATACCAAGTGCAATATACTTTACTTTGATGTATCAATGAAACACTTTCATTGTATCATGCTTACCATACATATAATCATATTATACATGAAAAACTTGAAATTGATGAATACACTATTATTCACTTAGATTTCCAAATAATTTGAGAATATCAAACTATCACCCTAAGTATCTCTAGGTAGTCTACACTTTATCATGACTACTTCGACACTGGTCACAAAATTTGTGACGGCCAAAACAATCAAGACAACGAAATACACTAACGAGACGCTAATGTGACACATTTGACATCCGAAAATTTTTAGAAACCCAATTTCAAGAAAATAATTTTGGCAAGCATACAACATCAATGTAACACATTTTTAATCACATTAAAAATGATCCAAGGCATTGGAATTGGGAAATACACAATCATTCATTCCAAGCAAAACAGCTCCAGCAACTTTCTCAAAACTACCAAGCTCTGTCTTTTGCTTGAAAACCTCATTGAATCAATTTCAATAAATTATGAGAAAATTACAGAGGTTACAAAATGTTCATAAAATGCTCCATAAAGTTTTGTAGGATTTATTTCCAACAAAAACTCAACCAACCTCAGCAACAAAACCAATATAGAATCTGTGTTCCTCAATACAGTTATTCCCAGCAGCACACAATAAATTCTCAAATAAATAGTAAATCACCTCGAAAACATTTTTCCATCCTCATAGACATTCATAAATATCTTAGAGATATGTTGGTGAAAGAAAATCCGAAAAAATGTTTTCTATAATTTATTCTCGAATTTATAAGCATGCCTATTCAAGGAATGCGCACAAACACAGCAACCAGAACATTAGGGAATAAATTAGCAAAACCATATCAAATCACATTGATAAATTCTTTCCTTCCACAGACATATTCAACAACATCTTATGAGCATATCTGGTCAAGAAAATTTTGAAAACAAGTTTTCCATACTGATTTCGAAATTAACACAGTAAACATGCATCATCGTCACAAGCATTAGGCAGCTCCCACCTAGTTATGATTTCTTCGTTATATACGACACAAGTGTCTCTGATACCACTGTAGGAAAATCCCGGTGTGTGCATCACATGCACAGGGTGCGGAAAATAAAATTTTTTGTTCCGGGACCTTCCCAAAAGTCAGGATCCATGTGTTTATATAACAAACTCAAACCATAACGACCAAAGGAGACCGTCTCTAACGGTATCCACGCAGAGATCGGAGAACCTAACCGGGACAAACTCTTTGACCCAGGAATAGCTAGAACAAATTAAAGACTGTTAGATCTTACCTTTGTTCTTGGAGAGCTATGGAAAAACGATGAAGGAGGAGAAGGTTGAAAAATGAGATGAAGGAGAGCTTTATCGATGATGAAGGAGAAACAAATTTCTCTCTTAGGTTTTCACAAAACCCTTCTTACTTTTTATCAAAACCAACGACCATACCCTTATATCCTTCATCTTGTCATCTTATGCCATTTGTCTTTAACTTTTTAAAGACTCATTAAATGCAAAGATGATGAAGCTTCCACGTTAGTCTCATATATATATATATATATATATATATATATATATATATATATATATATATATATATATATATATAATAAAGTGATAAGCTTCCTCTCCTCCTTCTTCCACGTTGCATATATATATATATATATATATATATAAATGTTGAAGTGGTCCAACACATTTGGAATTGGTCTCTACCTACTCTACCGAGTCCCTTGTATGGATAAACCACCAAAAACTTTTTTCAGCAATATCGATGTCACGATCTCATCGGGACATATCTCGATCTCATCGGGATCCATTTAATCCTATTGCTCTCCATTTATTGGATCTCTGTCCAAAACTATTTTACGAGTTCTCCGAGTCACTCTTATGCGTGTGACCCATTAGGTTCCCGGTTATGTTGGCCACTTAGATTAACACTTAATAAAGCAAGTCATGAGCGGTATCTAGCAACACATCATGACCTCCAATTGACCGGAAAGTAATTGGTTTGACGAATGAACATATATTCATCACAAACCATATCACGAACCTTTCCATAGACAATTACTGTGCAATTCGTCCTTTCACCATGCTATACCCCACTTGGTTATGAGTATGGACAAAGTGTCAACTCTTACTAGATTGAGTAAGTCAAATCTAGTCCAAGTGATATCAGTTCTCGTCCTGGGACTCATTACTTTATATGTCACTGAAGACACTCTTCATGACATATGTACTCCGGCCAGAGATTTCCAAGTATTGACCCTGACAAGAGGCCATGGGTATCATCTTCTGCTATCACAGAAGTGGTGAATCCTCTATTGGCTACTCAATTACCTTCTAATACCTCAAGCTGTACCCAAGCATCACCCTACGAGCGACCTCTGTAAGGCAACAAGGAATGGAGTCAAAGCACAGAATCAGTATCCAAGATATCCTTGAGTACCTCAAGTTTAAGGATACTTGCACCATTGCTATGATGAGATTATCACTGACATTAGAATAGGACATCCATGTGATGATCTCATAGCAGGTCATCCAATGTACTTACTACCTCTAGTAAGCATTCACATCTCAACTCTAAACACCTCATATTTACAGTTTCTGATATCCACTACTTGATCAAATCAAGGAGCTTGAAATGTGCTAGTCTCTCCGGATTACCGATGTCCAGTTCAGTAATCCTATGACTAGGATAATTTAGATCTTGACATAATTGCACATGATAGGAATCTCGAGAGTATGATCACATCATAATTTCCTTCATGCTATGTCATATATCATGGACTTCATTAATTTGCTTATAGATCAATATTCATTCATAAATAATGAACAACAAAGTAATGAAATATGCCTTTCTTTATTAATTCATAAAGTCTGTACACAACTTTGTACAAAACGCGCTAAAGGCGATTGCCTTTAGAGCACTACTCTAACACAAATCTCCTTATATTCCTTGTTGTCTTCCATCAAAACAACGAAAGGACATGTCTGTTTAAGTGGAAGGACATGAAGTTTCAAAATGAACAAACACGACCCATCATAAAGGAAACCAACGGATAACAATCTCCCACTTAGGTCGTAAATGTAATCTTAAAGTCATAAAACCTCTACTTAATTAAAAAAACCAATTGCATGAATCATGACGATAAGTCCTCTAAATGTGAGTATTATCTTCCATGTATCACGATGTATCTTTATTTCTTATGCCACTATAACTAAATGAATAAACCTTTATGTTTATTCTAGGTCCATAGTTGTAATTCTCAAAATAAAATGTGTACATCAGAATGAGAAAAAACAACTAATTAATAAGAGTTTCATGAAAGTACATACATAAATCACATAATGGAACCAAGTCCCATTCTAGCAACATGATCCTTAAAACTATTTGGTGGCATGCCTTTTGTTAAAGAATCAGTAATCATTAATTCAGTGTGAATGTGTTGAATGATCACTTTATTCTCGTTGACACGTTCCCTAATGGCCAAATACTTAATGTCGATGTGTTTACTTCGACTACCATTCTTGTTGTTTTTGTTCAAAAAAACTGCAGTTGAATTGTCACAGTACATTCTTAATGGCTTAGAAATAAAATCCACAATTGTAAGCCCATATATAAAAATCTTCAACCATACACCATGTGATGTAGCCTTAAAATAAGAAACGAACTTAGCCTCCATGGTAGAAGTAGCAGTCAAATTTTGCTTTGAACTCCTCTAGGATATGGCTCCATTAGCAAACATAAATACATATCCAGATGTTGATTTTCGTGAATCAACACAACCAGAAAAATTTGAATTTGAGTAGCCAACTACTTCGAGATTTTTAGTTCATCTATACATAAGCATATAATCTTTTGTTCCTTGAAGGTACCTCATCACCTTTTTGGCAGCTCTCCAATGATCTATACTTGGGTTACTCTGATATCTTCCCAATATTCCAACAACAAATGCAATATCAAGTCTTGTACAAACCTGAGCATACATTAGGCTCCCTATTACAGAAGCATATGGAATTTTTTCATTTGCTCCCTTTTAACCTCATTTTTCGGGCACTAGTTCAAATTGAACCTATCACCCTTCATAATAGGTGTTATACTCGGTGAACAATCTTTTATCCGAAATATTTCTAAGACCTTATTGATATAGGTTTCTTGGGATAGACCTAAAATGTATTGAGATATGTCCCTATAGATCTTAATACGAATGAAATAAGATGCCTCTCCTATATCCTGCATATCAAAATTCTTAGAAAGGAATTGTTTCACCTTATATAGCAAACATTTGTCATTTGTGGCGAGTAAAATATCATCCACATATAGAACAAGGAAACAAATTTTACTCCCACTAACTTTTAGATATATGTATTGATCCATGATATTTTCTATAAAACCATATGAAGAGATGATATCATGGAATTTCAAATACCATTGACGGGAGGCTTATTTCAATCCATATATGGATTTCTTAAGCTTACACACCAAATGCTCACCATCACTAGGGTGGAATCCTTCTGGTTGTTTCATATAAACTTCTTCCTCTAAGTCTCTATTTAGGAACGCTGTTTTCATATCCATTTGATGTAGTTCCAAATCAAAATGGGCAACCAATGCCATAATCACTCATAAGGAATCCTTTTTAGATACAAGAGAAAAGGTTTCTGTGTAATCGATTCCTTCTTGTTGAGTATATCCTTTGGCAACAAGTCTAGCTTTATATCTTTCAACATTGCCTAATTAGTACTTTTTTGTCTTAAAGGCCCATTTACATCCAATAGCCTTTGCACCATTAGGCAAATCGACAAGATCCCATACTTTGTTAGATGTCATATAATTCATCTCATCTACCATAGCATTGTACCACAATTGAGATTCATTGCAACTCATAGCTTGTGAAAATGTTTCAGGGTCATTTTCGACTCCAAGATTATAGTCAGCTTTTTGTAAATACATAATGTAATCACTAGGTATTGTTGATTTACTATCTCTAGTTGATCTTCTTAATATTTTATTAGCGCTTGCACAACTTGTTGCTCAACAACCTGTGGTGATTGTTGAACAATTGGATATACTAGATTGTCATCAGCAGCTTATGGAACTTCAATGATTGGTTATTTACCTCTCATTTGACTTTGAGGGATACTATGAATGAAAATCAATCTATTACTTAGAGTAGAAGTTTGTATTTCATAATAATCCTTCTTAAGAACTAAGTCCTGACATTGATCACTCCTACTAATCAAGTCATTTTCAAGAAACTTTGCATTTTTTGATTCCACAAACCTGGTACTATGAGATGGACAACAAAATCTGTATCCTTTGAATCTTTCAGCATATTTAATGAAATACCCACTTGTGGATTATAAACTCTTACTTTAGAAGGGTATTCCTAAATGCGTATATGTCACAAACTTGATTTCCAACCTTTTTATAACTTAAATGGCATTTTCGAAACAACCTTGGTCAAGACTCGATTTAATATATACATTGTAGTTTTAAGAGCATCAGTCCACAAGGATTTAGGAAGTTTAGAGCTGCTAAGCATACTCCGCACCATGTCTAATAATGTTCGGTTTCTTCTTTCTACTACACCATTTTGGCCCGGATACCCAGACATAGAGTATTGAGCTATTATCCCATGCTCTTGAAGAAACTTCGCAAATGAACCAGGTGCTTATCGACCCTCATTGTATCTACCATAAAATTCTCCACCTCTATCTGATCTCACGATCTTTATTTACTTACCACATTGTTTCTCTACTTCCCTTTTAAATACCTTAAAGGCTTCTAATGCTTCTTGTTATGAAGAAAATAGAGATACACATATCGCTAGTAATTATCCATAAATGAGATGAAGTATTTCTGACCATACAAGTCCATTTCTGGACTACAAATGTTTGTATGTATGATCTCTAGTATGTTTGAACTCCTCTTAGCACCTTTCTTTTTCATGTTGGTCTACTTTCCTTTTAACACAAACATCAAAATCAGAAAAATCTATAATATTAAGTACTCCATTATTCACTAGTTTTTTTAAATTCTTTCAAGGGAAATATTCCCAATCTTCGGTGCCACAACATTGAGTATTGTTCATTCATAACACGTCTTTTAATACCAGCATTACTATAGACATGCATTGTACTGTGAAAAACATTTTCTTGCAAATTAATTCGAAAAAGACCATCAATCATTGTACCATTCCCAACAAAATTAGATTCATGATACAAACCAAATGATGTATTTGAAAAGTTAAAGGAATATCTCATAGGTACAAGTCTTGAAACTGAAATCAAATTTCTTGAGAAACTTGGAATATAAAATGTTCTTTCCAAATTCAAAACAAAACCAGAATTTAAAATTAATTTGCATGTCCCAACAGCTTCCACATGTGAACGCATCTTGTTGCCTGAATAGATGCATTGTTCACTTCCCACTGGCTTCCTGTGGTTTAGAAAACCCTGCAAGGTATTGAAAATATGGATTGTAGAACCAGAATCAATCCACCAAGTATTTTGACAAACATCAACCATATTAGATTCATAACAAACAAGTGAGATTGAAATACCTTTCTTTATAAGTCAAGCCTTAAATTTGGCACAATCCTTCTTTATGTGCCCTTTCTTGTGCAGAAGCAACACTTGGGATTGAAATCCTTTTTGATCTCAGTACGAATCGGTATTTTACCCTTTCCTTTTGGTTTGGCTTGCCTTCTATTCCTTCCTTAGGTTGCCATATGTGCACTTTCACTATTCCATTACTAACCTCACTTCCTTTTGAACACACATGGTCAGAAGTTCATTGATAGACCATTTATCCTTATGTGTGTTGTAAGAGATTTTAAAAGGTCCATATTGTGGTGTAAGAGAATTAAGTATGTAATGCACAAGGAAAGACTTGGACATTTCAACCTTAAGAGACCTCAGTTGAGCTGCAATATCCCTCATTCGCATGATGTGCTCACTCGCACCTTTAACACTTGTGAGCTTCATTGATGATAACTTAGTCATTAAGGTTGTAGCGCCCCCTCACCGTAGGGTACACATCGGGAAACCCGAAAGTCGCTCCGACACGTATCCCACGATAAAGGATTTACTACCAGAAAATTTCGCTAAAATCCATGGCATCGAAGTATTTTAAATCACAAAATAACAGTAATCAACAAATTGACATCCAAAGTAATAATTATCCGATCAATAATCCAATCCAGAATAGACAAGTCTATCGGTCTCTAACAAAACCAAAAAGAGACCGATACAAACATCTATCCTAAGTCATCCTCAAAACACTAATCCGGTGGACCGACCTATGTGCCATCACGACCCTCACCAAAGAATTTCGCACGGCGGAAAGAAAGATCTTGAGCTAGGAGTCTACTCTAATGATCTGAAAAATAGGTTGCAAATTTGGGTGAGTTTGCGAACTCGATGAGAAACCATCATCGATGGTTCACTCAAATCATGCATTACGCATTACGGCGTCTAAAGACATAATCTGATAATATTCACTTAACGGTATCATATAGCCATATACGATATTATAAAGCGATTTCTGATGATAAACCATTTACAATGTCATTTCACGATTCTGATAGCATGTAACAATTTGCAGCATCATATCGTAATACACAGTAAATCATGTCATCACGTAATCAGTCAATGTCACAAATCAATCAGTCATGTGTATACAATGCATATGTGACTCTTTTCCAGTTATTCAGTGTTGTGCCCAAGTGCTCAGTCAGTAAACAGTAGGGACGCGTCAGGGATTTCTCCCCTCGGGCTAAGCCCGTCGATGCGAGATTCGAGCACTAGGCTCTTTTCAGTGAAATTAGCAACTTGGGACACGTCCATTATCTGATCATGCATTTATGCATGCAATGCAGTGTTCAGTAAATTTAGTATTCAGTAGTTCAGTGTATGGCTATAAAAGCCCAGTATTCAGTCTCAGTATCATGTAGCAGTACAGTTCGGTTCAGTAAAGACATGCAATTCAATCCAATACATGCCAGTAATCATACAGTAGTCATACAATTCATCTTTGCATGTAATTCATGTAGAGCATGTAAGCAATCAGGAATTTGAGAAACCAACTAGGTTACTCACCTGTAACTTCCGAGCTACTGCCTGGAAGTCCCAGCAATGTCCGTGGAACGACGGTCCAACGGTGCCTCTATAACAATAAAGTACAACCCATCACTTATTGCCCAATAAACGATGCAAGAATGCATATGTCTCAGTGAAATAATGTACAATGCACGCTCACGATTCCCGGTGCTAAAAACCCAATTCTGACTCTTCATTGAGTTGATTGACAATAATTGATCCATTCCTAAAATCCAGTCAATTACCTCAATTAGGATCCCCAATAGCAATTTCCTATTCCTTGGGTGAACACATCCATAAAATTCCAATTTAAACTTCAAATCAAATCTAATCCTTAATCACCTCAATCGGTTAATTTCCTAAGTCCCAATGCCAAAAGCCTCAAACACTCTTCTTTGGACGACTAGGGCAAAGGTTGCGACCATGGGTGCGCTGGCGTTCACCCGCACGCCATGTGTCGACACGGGACGTGAGCCCTAGCCCGCGCTAAACCGCCGCTCATCGACTAGCTACGCAGACCGCCGCCCATCCTTGCTGCTTGCGCGTGAAGCGACTCCCTAAAGCTTCGTCGCTCGGTCGCTCGCGATAGCCGAACGATCGTGACTCGTCGATTCGGTCGCTCGGATGATCGATCGATCCGCAGCTCGTTCAGTATCTTCGGGCTACTCACGGCTCGTCCGCATGCCGAGCTACTCCATTTCGTCCGATGTCGAGCTCCTCACCGCCTTCGTCATGCCGAAGCTCCTCACCGCTTCGTCCGCATGCCGAAGCTACTCATCGCTTCGTCTGCATGCTGAAGCCTCACCGCTTCGTCCGCATGCCGAAGCTCCTCACCGCTTCGTCGCATGCCGAAGCTACTTCTTCGCTTCGTCCGCATGCGAACTCCTCACGGTATGCGGTCTCCAACCTAAATCCACTACGCATGCTCTCCTTCTTCCCAACACATAGCTTTTAAACACACGATCCAGATTTCCAGTTTCGATTCTCGCAACTCACCAATAACTCAATACACATAAATCAAGCAATATCATCATCGGCAACCTTAGCATATTCAATCATCCATATAACTCTATCCATTAACAAATCGATAATCTACCTCCACAAATCCACACTTCGACCCTATACACTCCTACGGTAATCATCAATAACAAAACCCATCCATAAACACTCCCAACTACCCGATCAAATATAATAAATGCCATAAATACAGTAAGAATCATCCATAACAACATCAAAGCTCTTAAAACTTACCAAATCACAGATCAAGCTACGGATTCCTCAAAATCCTCCGAAACCCTAAAATCCTTCAAGCTCAACGATTCACTAATCCCAAAGCCTCTAACCTTCACCAATAACGGTCAATCAGTTAACCTCATCTCAAGGGAAAGAATCCATAAAGAAAATCGAGGAATCCTTACCAATGGGAGGAAATCGCAAGTCACAAGATGGGGAAAGAAGAGAAGCGTGAAATTGCCTTAGGTGTTTTCCCAAATTCCTCAAACCTAGTATTTATAGACCTAAGTCTCCAAGTCACCCAAATTTGGTCTCTAAATCCCAATGGTTCCACATAATTATTTCCTATCGGTAAAATTCTAATTTTTCCATTGCCATTGGACGGTGCTTTCGATCTTGTAGGTCGATCGATCGATCACCCAAAACTTTCCGGTCGGGCATTATCTCTAATTTCACGAGAATTTCCTATAAGCCATTATAAATTACCAATCACTCATAAGCGATATCAAATCGGTCAATTGCACTCGATTACTCAAATTCTCAATTAACTCTCAATCCGATCGGTTTGATCAACTCGATCGGTTCTTACTTACAATTAAATACCGGAAATCATGAATGCATGTACCTAAGGATAAATGCATATGCATTAAACCTGTTCCTCTACAATTAGAGGCCAGTAACATGCTCATTCAATGAATGCAGTGAAACCTATCAGTATGACTCATAATAACCAAAATACCCTTAATGACAGTGACGGGATGTTACAAAGGTGATAGCTAAGGCCTTATCTGAAGGTTCAAATTGTTCATCAATAGCCTTTAATAGATCCCTAACATGATCACAGTCTCTAATAGAACCACAAATACTAGGGTAAATTTTGGTCTTTATATACATCATATTGAGGCGATTAGATCACTCCCAACGTTCATAAAGAGCAATTTCAGCTTGAGTGCTAGTTTCAGTAGGTACATATGGTTCATCTTTTCAGATAGCATAATTAATGTCCATACACCCGAATTGGAGGAGAATCATCTCTTTATATATTTTATAGTCATCACCATTTAATTCGGGAATATCACATTGAATATAAAAAAATTCACAGATTAATTAACTGCACAAAATTCAAAATACATACATGCTTATATCACTAAATTTGTTGAAGCAAAGAAACATGTGTCAGGTTTTATCAATGTTAAAACATGCAATCATATTTCATATATGAATCATATAATAATTAAAAGCGCACGTGGGCTAAGCTTTAATTAAAATATTTATACATATTTTTATGATAAAACTATTAATGATATTCTTTTCTTAATACCTATGGGTAATTAAGAAAAGACAATTTGTTATTCCATCCTAATTAATCATACAAATATAATAAATCTTCATGTAGGATAAAATTTGTTATATTTAAATATGATTACTTACTATTTGTGTTATTTTACTAGACGTGATCCATAATACATAATATATATCTTTAATTAATCAAAGATACGGTGGCTAATCTTCAACTAATTAAAATTACATTGATCACATGACAACTCATTTTATGCAAAACTTATGAATAGTAACAGTTTTACATAATCCTTTACAATTTATTAATAATGAATCAATATCATATATTTGCATAACATAAATATATACACATGAATTTCAAATCAAACAATTATTTAAATAATGTAATTTAATAAAATTGGGCTAATTTGTCAAGGCTGAAATATTTATAGGTTCTATATATAAATACCAAATAAATATGGACCATAATGTATATACAATATATTTTACACTGCCTTTATTCACTTCCATTTATGGTTGACCAAACAATTTAGTATTTCCAAATATAAACTTAAATTTTCAAATGAACAAAATATAAGCTTCATTTCATGTACAACTTCTCCATAAGTCATCTTGGTCAAGAATTCATACAACAATAAAAGCAAATGATGGGCCATTTGAAAAGTTTTTAAAGTTACAAAAAGTCATGTTAATGTTGTAAAACCAAAGCTTGCAATGATGGCCACGTAAACAAGATTTTTCCAACATTTACTCAAAATTTTCCAAGCAATGGCCCACGTTAAATGACGTTGATATTGTCAGAAGTTTGTATGGAAAGGCATAAAACAATTAAAGCAAAACACCTGTTAACAATTAACGCTTATAACTGTTGGTCTTCATGGCAAATTGATGGTGTTTTTGTGAACCAAAACAACAAGGAAGAAGACGGTAGAAAAAAAAATTGACACTTCATCATCGCCATCTCCACCAAGATGAAGTACCGAAGTTACATAATGTTTTGAGAAGGCCCATAACACGCGTAGCCTTTATCTTTATTCAACAAATAGTTTTTTCGATAAACAAAAAGAGTCATAGATAACTATCGTCCCAACTGTTAGACATGATAATAATCTATATACATATCTATTATGTTATTATGTACTTCCTGTCATTGATGTTGAGAGATTTCAGATAAATATAAGAAGGCTCTTCTAAACTTTTAATAAATACAAATGATGGTGTATGCATAATATTGCTAAGCCTAGGGATCCAATCTCCTTATATTGCTTGTTGTCTTCCACCAAAATAACGAAAGGATATGACTATTCAAGTGGAAGGACATGAGGTTTCAAAATAAACAAACATGACCCATCATACAGGAAACTAACGGATAACATAATACATAAATGTAATATTAATCTCATAATTATAATCTTATCATAATTTTATTTTCAATGTATATTTATATCCTATATACTTTATCATATATATCTAAGTATGTATAAGATGAAGAAAATTTTTAAATAATTGTCACTTAACTACAACAATCAATTAGTTGTAGGGCATAAACCAACATTATGGTAATTAGAGTGTTTTGTATTTAGCAAAGAATCCACTCTTTCATTTAAAAATCAAGCACACCTTCGAGTTTAGATTTACTTCTATCCATGAGAAAATGGAAGTAGGATCTACATAGACGCAAAAAGTTCATAATAAACATAATATAACATATTTTATGACAAAATAGTAAACACCAATGAGTTTCTTTGGCTTTAAACCATTTATAATTTGATAGAAATGTAAGCAACACAGCAATGGCAAAATATATAGAATGATATGAAGATTGATTGGTCTCCATTAAATTTCCAAATAGGAGACTGAAGTAAATAAATAAATAAAATTATATATTTGGGTGGTAATATATATATATAATGAGTTGTGGATAAAGGGAACAAGAATGTGGTGCAAATATATGTAGAATGACTTAATTAGATTTAGTAAAATGAATGATTATAATTAGTTTGGTCAAATTATAAATAATCACACAATTTCTTGTTTTAAACATCAAAATTCCCAAACATTTTAAAAGTTGAGAAACTTGCGAGAAATTTTATATTCCTATATTATTTATAATATATAATGAATGGCTAATAAAATAAAAAATTAGAGTGGTAAAACTTCTATCTCCTACTTTGTATCTTGTCCATTGTTCTAACTTTAACGAGTTACAATCTTATTTTATGGAACCTGATTTTTCTCAACACATAGCCTATATATACAGAAAACATGGATTCAACCATCGTATGATCTAGCTTCTTCATGTTGACCATCTTATATGTACGACATTAGATCTCAAGCATTGGCCAACATTTAGATACTGGACGCTTGATGAAACCAAAGAATTGGAGGGTTGGTGATTCCGAAGAACTATTCTGAACTGTGCCGGTTTGTACTCGGTTGTCTATTTTTGTGAAGTTCAAATGTTTCCCACTGCAAACATATATAAAAGATTAGAATGGATTCTGCAGCAGTTGAAAATGCAAATGTTGAGGAGAATTTTCTTGGATGGATAGATATGCTTCATAAGACTACAGGTTTGCTTCACTTTGATATGGAAATTAAGTAGTTGACTTTGCTACGTTGTACACTGAATGAACTAAAAATATCTGGGGATAGGCATACCGAGTCGTATGAAGAAATCGAGAGCGACATGTCGCACATGGGAGGCACCCCACTTGGGACACTTACCACGGCATTAATTCTGGTTGAAAGGAAATAAAAGCTGTTACCATAGGACAGGAGTACAAACAATGGGTGATGTGATGAGATGTGGTGTAGGGCGGAATCTCTCTGGATTTCTCCAAAGATAATGCAGTCAATTCAAAACACACCATTGTATGACAAACCACCTGATGTGCTTCAGGTTTCTTGTGGCCCTCTCAACTTACGCAAGGCCATCGCATTTTGAAAACACCATGATTTTTGCTTAAATTAACAAAAAAAGCTTCCACCATGTAATGTCAAATGCCCTTTGCCTTTTACTAAATACAGGCATACTGTACCCAGGGTTTTGAAACTCGGACCGGACCGGACCGGTCGGTGGTTCGGTCCGGTCCATGCTCCAAAACCGGTCTCCAATTGAATGGGTGTGAACCAAGTCAAAATCGGTCCAATTAACGGTTTTGACGGTTTGACTGGTCCGGTTGGATAGGATTCGATAATTTTTATTTTTTATTTTTTATTTTTATTTATTTTTTATTTTTAAATATTTTAATATTATATATAATTAAATATAATTATTGATAATTATTACGTCACACCTGGATTCGATAGGTAGTTGAATCGGTCGAACCCAGAATCAGTAGAGTAAAACCTGTAGGTTCGATGGCCGATCAGCTTTGAACATTGACTGTACCTCATATTTGCGCGTCCTTTTAATTGATAAAAATTTATATTTTCATCATTGAAATATATATTAAATAAATCATTCGACCTATTTAAAAATTAACAACTTAAAATCAAATAATGCTTATAATTGTGTTATATTTGTTAATTTTCGGTTTTATAAAAATACAAACGATCCCTTCTTTGGTTGTAAAATTGACTCTTCTGACATTGATCCGTAGCCAACTTTGACAATCTCTTGTTCTTCAATTGAGTTAGGTTGCTGTATCTGTCGGCTCTTTTGACGTGTGAGCATATCAAAGGAGACGTCTTCCACAAGATGAAGCGTGCAATATTTGGTCGAGAAAGCAACATCTGAAAGTGCAGTTTTTACTCTTCAATATTTGGTCGAGAAAGCAATATCTGAAAGTGCAGTTTTTACTCTATCTGTACTCTCCTACGCATAAATACCAGAAAAGTGGTGGAGAGTCGACACTTCAACTTGAGAATGCATATATCAGAATCCACTCCCTGAAATTAAAAAACAAAGCAACAAATCTTTCTGTGCTTCAACTTGCCATTGGAGCCAATGCAAGCAGGAAACGTGGAATACTTCTACCAGTAGTCTAGGAAGGCTAGGTTCTTTGAACATGTGGATGCCAATATTGTCAAGAAACTACTAGCAATAACATTAATATTATGTGTTCAGAGTCTGGCAGACAGGAAGGGAATGCACAAACACTTATTCAATGTAAAAAGTTGGCCCTGTAATGTGGAGGATGGACCCTTTTCAATCTTTATCCGTTTGATTTCGGTACCGTATAATGTATGGAATATAAATGCTTGATTCAACTTTTCCTAGCTTATTAGCTGTAACTGATTGAAGATTCAGGTGGGAAGTAGCAGTTAGATCGCAAGTTGCATTCGATACTTCGTACCACAAAAGACCATGCTTAATCGTCTGTTATTCTTTACATGCCTTGATGTGGTTATCCAATAAATATATAGTTGGGAAGTACAAGGGAACAGCTGGTCATATGGCTCGCAAAGTTTACGTGCGCAGTGTTTGGTCCGTGTTCTTATGAGTGTGCCACGACTAACTTATAGTGTAGAAGCTAGAAAAGTAAAGAAAAGGAGGGCTTCTGTTCATGTCAGGATTGGGATAGGTGGTGAGGAGACATGTTCGACCCTTTTCCATCCATCGACTAAGGATCATGAATCTAAGCCAAAACTCGCCGTTATCTCAACTTTTATTAACGTTATTGTAATTAGCTGGCTAATCTCTTGCATTATAATAAGATGGATTCAAAATGGCAAGTGCATTTTTATCCAAGCATACACTTGGGGGATGCTTGCGGATCTCATGATGGTGGAAGAAGAAGAACTGGTAAGCTAAAGTCATTCCAGATATCATCCAATACGCAAATGCATTTTAATATCTTTGGAGCATAAAGTTTTCCCCTTATTTTCTATGTTTTCATGATGGGCTTGTGCATTTTCTTCCCAAGTCGGTAAATCCTTGGCCAATTAAAGTAAAGATTCTTTATAGTAATTGGCACTATAATTAACATGAGCCATTTCCATAATTATATGTTAATGGGGTAGTGGGGTTTACCTAGCTAGGACTTTGACAATTGCCTGATGACGACCCTATAATGAGACTTTTAATAAAATGCTGATACTGATTCTTGGGTTTTTTTTTTCCCTTTCTTTTCAGCCTCTACCACTCCTTTGGCAGATTAATCGGGTATGCTTTGTGGATATGGCTTTCTAATTCTGACTAATGACGCCAACTTATAGTGGACCTGAAAAGTGATACAATACCAATTGGGTTACATAAATTCCTTTCAAATTCAATGAAACTAAATCTGATAGTTCCAATGAAAATTTCATGTTAATATCATATTTGTTAATTATTAATTACTTCTTGTTACCTATTTTTCAAAAAAAAGAAAAGACTATTGCCTTCTGAATCAAGCATCTCCTTTTTTAGGTTGGTGTCTTGATATAAGTTCAAGAGTTATTGCAGCGATAATCGAGCTTGCGACTGAGGACTTTTGAAGTTGGAGATTCAACCTTTAATTGGAACAAGAGTTATTGCAGCGGAGACTCGAAAATGGAAGAAGTAAACATGAGATAGGCATAGGCTTATCCAATGCAATTCACTAAAAGTGATGCATTTCTCGTCCATTAATATTTTTGTCCAATAAGACACGGCCGATTCATCTTATATCATAATTTTCTCTTTGGATAGAAGATGGTCTACAGGCTTTGCATCAAGTCAAAAGCGTATTTATAAATCATGTTTCACGATGACGAATTAATAACATCCGCTGAACGAGCATTTGGCTCTGGGAGAGGCACGTAACCAAAGCACTTAAACAATAAAAAACGACCTTTACAAGTCTGATTGGACCATTTTGGAATAATTGCAAACTACTAAAATTGAACCAAAACTGCAAGTGAAATAGTGACTAGATCTGCCTTAAGCCATTAGTTCATGGCTTAGGCTTACACGTTTCATGTTTGGAAGCAGATAAACCCGAACTTAAAATTCATGCATGTAAGGCACATGCACAATTTTAGCTCACCATTTTTAATTTTTTTTTAAAAAAATTAGGCCCAAAACATGACAAGCTTGTCTCCAATGGCAAGCGCTCTCTTTGAAGTGCAACATAAAGCCTAAATATTCAACTAAGCTTATGAGTTTTGAAGAATCGACCTGTAATTTACTCTCTCTTTAAGCCATTTACTACAAATAAAATGAATTGGCCAATGGATCTCATAAAATCAAAAGGATACCGTCCAATTTGCCCATTATTGGTAAATACAATAAGCTAGGGTTTAAAATTAGAAAGTGTGACTTCAAATTCAATTGCTTTATATACAGTTTCTAATGTGGGAAGTGTCTTTTGTAACAGTTGAGACAAGCAATGGGATTTTCATTTTCCCTGCTCATGTAATTATGCCGTCAACAGTGTTGAAAAGACAGGATTTTGTTTATATAAAAAGGTTACTTGCCTCGACATACTCTACACTTCCCTTGAACACAAGTCCACGTTATTTAATACATGGATAGCTCTGTGGCTCCGATTATGGTTGAGGATGGGTATGGAGGCAAAACTAAGGTCTCCACCCCAACTTCAAGAAAGTCATCTACCAGTGGATGGAATGCTGCCATCTTCATTATATGTAAGTAAACATCATGGTCTATCGATTTATTTATGCATGTCGATGATGTTTTCTCATCATCTTTCTGCTTGCAGTTGTGGAGGTGGCAGAGAGATTTGCTTTCTATGGCTTGGCTGGTAATCTCATTACATACCTCACAAATGATCTGCAAGAGGCTACTGCAACAGCTGTCAAGAATGTGAATACATGGGTTGGTGTGTCCTCAATCTTCCCGATTCTTGGAGCATTTATCGCAGATTCCTTCCTGGGTCGTTTTAAGACCATCCTTCTGTCTTCAGTCATATATTTAGCAGTGAGTTCAATTCAAAGGCAATGTCTACATTTTTAGTATTGGATGTTGTTCCATAAATAATTAACTCTATTGTCTTGACAGGGGATGCTTCTGTTGACCTTGTCGGTGTCTCTAATTCCTATGCATTACCGGAAAGCTGTGTTCTATTTGGCCCTCTATGTACTTGCAGTTGGTGAAGGTGGGCACAAGCCGTGTGTGCAGACATTTGCGGCAGATCAGTTTGACGAAGAACAACCAGAGGACAAGGCAGCCAAGAGCTCATTCTTCAACTGGTGGTACTTGGGAATTGTGGTTGGTGCATCTTCAGCCATTCTGGTGGTCATTTACATCCAGGTAAATCAAAACTTTTCTTTTCAGAAACAGGTATAACTGTTAATTATGTCTTACAACTTTGCGGATATACAGGATAATGTGGGATGGACAACAGGTTTTGGAATTTTGGCAGGAGCAGTAGCAGTGGCCTTGTTTGTGTTTCTGCTTGGAATTAAGAAATACAGGAAGGAAGCTCCGCTTGGTAGCCCATTTACCAGAGTCGCACAAGTATTTGTGGCCGCCGCGAGGAAGTGGCGCGTGGTAAGGACCAACATTTGTTACGAAGAAGGAGACGTAGGTTGCCAAGAGAACGAAAGTCAACCTGGTGGCCGGACTTTAGTTCGCACTAATCAATTCAGGTCAGCTCCAAAAAATTCATATCGAAACCAAGGCAAAGGATGATTATGTTTTTTTTTTTTAATACCAAAATATATTTACGGGAATTAAATTAAATGATTGCTTACTCTACAGCGTGCAAGCAAGTTGCAGCTTGCACAGTGTACAAGTAATCAATTATTGCCAACGGGTCTCCAGTTTAGAGAAGTTGTTTTAAGTTCTTGTGCAAGGCACATAAGATATTGTGGAAATTGTGGAATAAATTATATACACGGCGCAGGTTCTTGGACAAAGCCATGATTCCTGACAGATTGGATGCTTCTAGCAAAACAAGAAATCCCTGGAGACTGTGCTCTTTAAACCAAGTTGAAGAAGTGAAACTGGTCCTCAGACTCATTCCCATATGGTTAACTTGCTTGACATTTGCAGCAACCGTAGTACAAACCCACACATTTTACACCAAACAAGGCAGTACAATGGTGAGGTCAGTCGGACCACACTTTCACCTCCCTCCTGCATCCCTTCAAAGCCTAGTAGGCCTCACAATCCTCTTAACTGTCCCCATTTATGACCGAGTTTTGGTTCCAGCAGCCAGAAGAATTACCAGGCATCCTTCTGGTATAACCATGTTACAAAGGATTGGAATTGGCCTAATTGTGTCAACTATTGGAATGGTTGTAGCAGCTCTGGTAGAGGGGAAAAGGCTTGGCATAGCAAGAGAACATGGCCTAGCAGAAACTCCTAAAGCAACGGTCCCAATGAGTGTGTGCTGGCTACTCCCGCAGTACATGATCAGTGGGATAGCAGATGTGTTTACAATTGTTGGATTACAGGAACTGTTCTATGATCAAATGCCTGTGGCTCTCAGAAGTATAGGAGCAGCTGCCTATATTAGTGTAGTTGGTTTTGGGAGCTTCATGAATAGTGGGATTATAACAGTGGTGCAGACAATAACATCGAGGAGAGGTAGCGTTTGGATTGGTGACAATCTTAATCGATCGCACATTGACTACTTCTATTGGGTATTAGCTGCCCTGAGTGCCTTCAATTTCTGTGCCTATGTTTGGGTTGCTAACAGGTTTGTGTACAAAAAAGTGGAGGATGAGGAGGTCAAGAACCTTGATGACAAGATATGATAAAATTATAATTTCGATAATGTAAGATACCCTAAAATCGAGTCCATCCTTTAAACTCGAATTTCACGTTTGTGGTTGATTAGAAAATGGTGTTGCAAGGAATATGTACTTTTGTTTTTCTTCTCAAACAACATGCCAATTTAATAATTGCTAAACTTTGACTAAGGATTCCAATTACTTTCGTTTGGCGTTATAAATGTATAGAAGGCCAGTTTATCATCCCGTATAAATTTGTTCTCAAGTAAGTTGGTACTTTAAAGAAATAAAAAAATAATAGCCGTGGCTTACCATTTCATCCATCGAAATCGCACTTAAGTAGCAATCATATTAAAGGAACTCACTCCGTGGGGGTGAGACCTGAGACTTTCTAAGTTGAGTACTAGAAAAGCCATAGTGACGTTTGCAATCTCTCCTCGAAAGCTCTTTGACTACTGCTTTCTAGCGTTTATTGAATCCTGCACTACTGTATGTGAAAAAGAAACAAGGAACTTTTCTTTTGAAAAATGAAATATGAATATTACTATACCTGAAACTAATACTGAAGTTACAATGAGTTCAATACTAATAATCCCATCTACATGTTACAAAAATAGTGTGTCAGGTAATAAGTCAAATGAGACGGAATACGTTAAAAATGCCATTGATGTTGCATGTCGAATGATAAAGTGTGCCACTATTGTTTGACAAAGATGTGTTCATGGATCAAGTTAACTATCCGATCAGTGAGTGGATATTTATCTACCTTCATATTAGTGAACCATTAGCTATTTCGCTCCTTACAAATTATGTAAATGGTGAGTGTGAAGGCTGCTTTATAGAGGGAAGCATTAGTTTTCTAGGCTTAAGAGTTATGGATGATCCAATTACTTAATTCTGCTCCCAGTTATATCGACAATTACTTAAAGGTAATAGCTGAAGAATTTGGCTCCAAATTGCTTTGGTATAGCTATATAAGAAGAATATAGAGTCCATGTCTTCAACGGCCTCGTTACAAAGAACACATGTAGTATCCGCTACGTTACCATACCACTGGCTTATGGTTTGGACTTTGGAGCCTATTCTTAATTGTGAGCCATGTGATGAAAGAGGCCTTGGGGCTAACTGTGTTTCTCCATAATAAATTTGACCATTGGACTGTCAGGTATGTGCTATACATTACGATTTAGCAACCATATAAAAGTGTCTCCACTGTCCACTACATCGAGAGGGTTGAAAAACCTCTGAACTCACGTTGTTCACCATTTATAATCAGTGAGGCGACCTTACGATTAATTGGCAATCGATTGGAAAGCAATCATGAAACTTGAGTTTATGTGTTGTAATGGGTACACAAGATAGCTAAAAGTTGTAGATATGCTTTGAAAACTAGTTAACCTCATAATGTCGCCCATGATCTACACATCTGCCAATATACATATACTGCTTTTAATTGAATTATGCTGCAAAATAGACCATTAGGAGAACAACTCAAAAGCATTCATCATAAGTCGAATATAATAAAGATCAGTAGCACACAGCAGGATCAAATTATCGACATATATTAAATGTGTGATGTTAACCTCCCTGCGTTTGTGATGGAACTTGAAACCACTATTGCATGATATAAGCTTGTTTAGTAACCTAAAAAAACTCTCCATAACAAGTATGAATAGATAAGGAGACAAGCGGTCTCTTTGTCGACCGATTTTGAAAGGTTTAAAAGGTTGATCTTTAACTAACACACTCAAGGAACGAGATTGAATACAAGTTGGTTGGGTCGGTCGTGTTAGGCCCGAACTCAATCATAACGACCCATGGACCTATTGGTCCATCTCCCAAGGACTAGTCTCACACCTATTGGTTATACCAGGCCCAGTCCACGAATCCATGACCCATTCACAAGTGGAAGTCTTCCAAGCATACGTAAAAACTAAAACCTAGCATATGCTCCATATATAAGGTATAACTCTACCATAATAGAGGTACGTACGATCATAACCCTAGTTCTCTCTGCTTTCAGCGACCATACCTTCACCAAAAGACTGACTTGAGCGTCGGAGGGGCTTATTGGGAAACAACCCCCGACGTGCCTTCTTTGTTTTGCAAGAACCTTCAAGTCAAAATTCTCGTGTTCGTGAAGAGACTCCATAGATCTAGCAACAGCGTCTGACCTCGCAGCTGTAAGCAAAATTTGAACCAATTGGCGCCCACCGTGGGGCCCGACATCAGGGTACCACGTCCAGAAACATGCACTACTCGGTCGGCAAAGAATTAACCTGATATAATCATTGTCGCGGCTCGGCGTTATAACGGATGGGTTTGCGATTTACAACCCTCGCCACGGCACATCATGTTTCAAAGACGCGATCTTCGGACCCGAATGATTAACCGCAACCTCAAAACTTGGAACAAGAAGAACAGAGCGTAGCTTTGGAAGATAACGCTGGAATCAACATGCCCCCGATCTCCAGCACCAATCACATGCAGATCCTCTTGTGCCTGTGCACACCTCCCTCACCCGAAAACAGATTGAGGAAGCGGCTGATCTGTTGATTCGCCAGATTTTACAGTCTCAGCCGGCACAACAGCATCCGTCTGCACGGTAGACCAGTATGACGACCGATCGCCACCCTACCGAAGCTCTAGAAAAAATCGTAAACGATCGGATCAATGCAGCCATGAGCTTCCACCCGGATCGCCCAACAGCTCAATATGGCTCTCCCTTCACTCCGACAATCTTGGATAGCCTCCCGACGCCCGGCACCAAAATACCGACGCCCGAGAAATATACTGAAAAGACCGATCCCTTGGACTTCCTACAGCACTTCCAGTCGATGATGAATCTACACTGCGTTCTAGACGCCATTCAGTGTAAGGCTTTCTGTACGGCCTTTCAAGAGGGAGCTCGACGATGATTCAATAGGTTACCTCCGAGCTGTATCACATGCTTTGAGGACTTTAGGTCGTTATTCCTCAACCAATTCGCCACAAGTAAGCGGCCGCAGAAGACGGCCTTGGAAGTGATGCAGTTGACACAACGGAGGAACGAGAGCCTACGGGAATTCTTTACTCGGTTCAATAATGAAGCAGTTGAAGTCCCCGACCTCACTTGCTCCTCCATGTTGACAGCACTGATGAACAACACAAGGGATGAGGAGTTCAAAAAGTCATTGGCCCTCGATCAGCCCCGATCTATTCAGGAGATAAGAAATCGGGCGGATAAGTACATCCAGCTCGAAGAAGTATTGAAAAACACAAAACGCAGAGCAGACAATCGCGGGCCGAGCGGCAGAGCGGATGAGTCCCATAAGAGACAGAAGGATCAGTCGACTTGGAGAAAGCCGATCGATCGACAGGGACATCGACGAGAGTTCACCCCGCTCAACAGACGGTATGTAGAAGTACTGGCGGCCATGAGAGCGGATGGGGAGCCTATCTGAGAACCCAATAAGATGAAGACTCCCTCCAAGGATAGGGACCCGGATCTATATTGTCGTTTCCACAAAGACATCGGTCATGACACGGAAGATTACTGTCAGTTGAAAAAAGATATCGAATTCCTCATCTAAAGGAGAAGGCTAGATCAATTTGTGAAGCGTGAACGAAATGTCGATCGAGATAACGAGCATAAGACCGGTCAGCCCGACAACAGGCGACAGTATTGGAGGCGAAATGATAGGAATGATGGGGGGAGGCAGAATGCGAATATTGACGATCGACGCGAAGTGAGGGGACGATCCAGAGCAAGAGACGACGGGAACACTGGGCAACAAGTTGACCAACCGGTGAGGGTCATTAACATGATATTTGGTGAAAATGCAGCAGGGGGATCCACTGCTAAAGGAAGAAAGAGGTATGCCAGGAAGGTCGGCGAGGACTTGTCGACCAAAAGAAAGAAGCAGAACGATGGGATGATATCGTTCGACGAGTCTGACCTTGACAGTGTAAGTTACCCTCATGACGACGCGCTCGTTGTAAATCTGAACATGGATGGCAACGAGGTGAAGCGGGTAATGATTGATACGGGCAGCTCGGTCGACCTGTTGTATTATGATGCCTTGGCGGATGGAGGTACGGAGGATTGACTACGCTTTATAGAAGGACCTATCAAAAGAGTAACTGGAGCATCAGCCTACCCGTTTGCCCGGGTCTATTTGAAAGTGAAGTTCGGGTAATAGCCGCGTCAAATAGAGAAGGACGTTGAGTTCTTAGTTATGAAGTTTCAAGGGGCGTACAATGCGATAATTGGACGAGTCACTCAAAACACCCTTAGAGAGGTCGTATCCACCTACTACCAAGCGATAAAATTTCCAACACCCCATGGAATCGGTATTGTCAGGGGTCAGCAGAGAATCGCTAGGGAGTGTTACCTAGCGGAAACAAAATACTAGACGGGGCGGTAGTCTTGACGAACTCTCTTAACGTGAGAGCCGATGAGGAGACGGAGAGAATGAACCCAGTGGAGGAAACGCAACGGGTCATACTGGATGAAGCCGACCGTTCCAAGTTCACAAATTTAGGTTCCGAGCTCCAGAAAGACCTAGTTAAAGAAATCACGGACTGCTTGGTAAAAAATAGATCGGTCTTCGCTTGGGTATCGAGCGACATGCCTGAAATATCCCGATCAGTCGCATTGCACTCTCTCGGTATCCGAAAAGATTGCAAGCTGGTTAGACAAAAGAAGTGATGGCACGACAAGGAGCGACATGAGGTAATCGAGAAAGAAATAGATAAATTACTCGAAGCCGGGTTCATCCGAGAAGTCAAGTACCCCGAATGGCTCGTCAATGTGGTGTTAGTAAAGAAGAAAAACGGAAAGTGAAGAATGTGTATTGATTTCACCGACCTGAACAAAGCATGTCCAAAGGACAGTTTCCCCTTGCCCAAGATCGACCAGTTAGTAGACTCCACCTCTGGGCATGAACTTCTCAATTTCTTGGATGCTTTCTCGGGCTACCATCAAATTCAAATGAGCCTCGAAGACGAAGAGAAGACCGCTTTTATAACCGACCAGGGCACGTACTGCTACCAAGTAATGCCTTTCGGCTTGAAGAATGCGGAGGCCACCTACCAGTGGCTCGTCATGGAAATTTTTAAGAAACAGATCGATCGATCAGTCGAGGCCTATGTGGATGATATGGTGGTCAAGAGTAAGATGGCCGCCGAGCACGTGGGAGATCTAAAAGAAGTCTTCCAGACCCTTGACAAATTTCAGATGAAGCTGAACCTGGAGAAATGCGTCTTCGGTGTGGCATCCGGAAAATTCCTGAGGTTTATGATTACTCAGCGGAGAATTGAAGCTAATCCAGAAAAGATTGAAGCTATCGTCCAAATGTCTTCGCCACGATGTTTGAAAGATGTTCAGATATTAACTGGACGTATAGTTTCTTTAAGTAGATTTGTATCCAGAATTGGGGACAAGTGTCTCCCATTTTTCAAAGTCTTGAGGAAAGCAAATATGACTAAGTTCCAATGGCCGGAGGAGTGTGAAAGATCCTTCCAACACCTGAAGCAGTATCTAACAAGCCCACCGATTTTGCAGAGCTCCGTTGAAGGGGAAATTCTGATTATCTATTTGGCGGTCACAGAGGAGACAGTCAGCTCGGTTCTGGTTCGATCGAATGGCAAGGAGCAATTTCCGATCTACTACGTCAGCAAAGTACTGAGCGGGCCAGAAATGCAGTATGCGCCCATAGAAAAGTTAGCTCTTTCCTTGATAACTGTGGCGCAGAAACTCAGGCCATATTTTTAAAGTAATACCATTGAGGTGTGGACCGACCAGCCTGTCAGGCAATGCTTCCAAAAGCTCGAGACCTCCGGACGATTAATAAAATGGGCGGTAGAGCTGGGGGAGTTCGATATACATTATAAACCTCAGACTACGATCAAGGCTCAAGTGTTGGCAAACTTTGTTGAAGAAATGAGTCGACCCAACAAGCCAGACGAGCAACACCCTGCCTGAAGCTTATTTATTGACGGGTCGTCTAACGCCGAGAGATGCGGAGCAGGAGTGGTATTGATTAGCCCGCATATGGAAGAGAAGGTGGAATACGCTCTTCGGCTAGAATTTAAGGCCTCCAATAACGAAGCAGAATACGAGGCTCTGATAGCCGGCCTCCAATTGGCTAAGGAGATAGAGGTAAAACATCTGAAGGTATATAGCGATAGCCAAGTAGTGGTCGGTCAAGTCACTAGACAGTATGAAGCCAAGGGGAGCAACATGATCAAGTACCTGGAACTGGTAAAGCAGGAGTTAAGTAATTTCGAGCAGTACTCGATCAGTAGGATAGAGCGAGCTCAAAATGCTAAGGCAGATGCGCTTTCCAAAATGGCTTCCGATTGAGACGCCAAAAATAACGTTCTGATCGAACGACTGGGTTGCCCTAGCATTTAGAAAGCCAATGAAGTGCTTGACGTAAATACTGGTTGATCAAGCTGGATGGAACCAATCAAACGATACCTCCTGGAGGGAACACAACCGGAAGAAACGTTGGAGGCCAAGAAACTAAGAACAAAGGCGGCTGAATATGCGGTCATTAATAGCACCTATACAAGCGATCTTATGATTGGCCACTACTGCGATGCTTGAGCGAAGAAAAGGCAGAACAAGCAATGGCCGAAGTCCAAGAAGGAATGTGTGGAAACCACGTAGGAGGCAGAATGTTGGCTCACAGACTGATTAGACAAGGGTATTACTGGCCAACAATGAGAAAGAGCTGCCAAGAAAAGGTCGACCGATGTGAGGCTTGCCAGAAAAACGATAGCCTGTCTCACCAACCGACCGAGACGATTAAAATCGTGAGTCATCCTATCCCTTTTGCTCAATGGGGAATGGATATACTGGGGCCCTTCCCTCTCGGTCCTGGACAGAAGAAGTTCCTAATAATGGCAGTGGAATACTTCACCAAATGGGTAGAAACGGAAGCGGTCGCTACAATTATCGAGCAGAAGGTGGAGAATTTCGTAAGGAAAAATATATTAAGCCGTTTTGGGATGCCTATGGTGTTGGTTACAGACAAAGGTCGACAGTTCAACAACGATAAGTTCAAAGATTTCTGCGACCGATTAAAGATAAGGCTATAGTTGACCTCAGTAGCTCACCCCCAAAGTAACGGTCTCGCAGAAAACACCAACAAAAAGATAATGAGTGCTCTCAAGAAGCGTTTAGACGGACGAAAGACTTGGGTAGAAGAGCTGAGGCAAGTATTGTGGGCATCTGTAATCACACCAAAGGAGCCCAGGGAAGCGTCGTTCAGATGACTTTGAGGCGTAAGCTCTAGTCGGTAGAAGTGGTGTTGCACAATCAGAGAGTGTCGAGCTATGAAGAGGAGCGGAATAATGGAGCCCGCCGAGCAGAACTCGTGCTTCTCAGTGAAGACAGGGATAGGGAGGTCGCTCGTTCAGAAGCCGTCAGGCAAAAAACAACGAAGTTTTACAACAGAAGAGTAAAGCCGAGCGACGTAAAGGTCGAGGGGTACGTCCTGCAAAAAGTCAAGGCGGCTGGGAAACACCCTGGAAAGCTCGGAAAGGTGTGGGAAGTGCCTTATCAGGTGATCAAGCAAGCCGGACATAGTTCCTACATCCTACGCGATGCGAACGGGAAGATTCTATCGAGATCCTGGAACTCTCGAAACTTGAAGGCGTTCTATCAGTAGATAAGTTTTATTTTAATTAATATTTGTTTATTACTGTTTTGTACACAACCCGTGGGTACCTTTTTCCTGGCCCTGCCAGTCAGGTTTTTTAACGACCCACACCCTCATTATCATCAATAAAGGAGTTCTCAGTTTTCTCGGCAAGAAGGAATCTTATTAAACTTGGCAAATAGTAGAAAATCCTAACGACATCGCTCGGTGGGTCGCCAAGACAAGATCCTTGGGACCACAGCTCAGCCTCGACTATAGATCGACCAGGTTGCCAAGACGAGATCCTTGGAACCATCGATCGACTTCGACATCGCTCGGTCGGGTCGCCAAGATAAGATTCTTGGGATCACAGCTCGGCCTCGACTATAGATCGATCAGGTTGCCAAGACGAGATCCTTGGAACCATCGATCGACTTCGACATCGCTCGGCTGAGTCGCCAAGACAAGATCCTTGGGACCACAACTCGACCTCGACTATAGATCGACCAGGTTGTCAAGACGAGATCCTTGGAACCATCGATCAATTTCGACATCGCTCGGTCGGGTCGCCAAGACAAGATCCTTAGGACTACAGCTCGGCCACGACTATAGATCAACCTCAACGTCGTTCGACCATGAGCGACTTTACCAAATCCTACTATCGATCGAAAATAAAGAAAACAAGCGCGAGCGACTTGAAAATAATCCGAGCTCTCGTGGCCAGGAAGAAGGATGTTCTCGGGGCTCGGCTCTCTTCTTTGGAAGAGAGAGGAAGTTTTAGGAGGAGAGAAGTGTTTCAAAGCTCGACTTCGCTTCTGGGGAGGAGGAGAAAGCGCTTTGGAAGCTCGACTCGTTGCGGAGGAGGAGGAGAAAAGCAGGCGATTGCGTGAAGGGTGAGGTGGCCAGAGTCGAGATCTTTCATGGGAAGTGGAGTGGAGAGAGCTTAAGAAAGTACCTCTAGGGTATCATGCGGCGGTGGAGGGTAAATCTGGGGCCGAGGATATCTTGAGGAGTTCGATGCTCCCTCGAAGCGAAGTCGGCGATAAAGCGGTGAAAAGGCGGTTCTGAGCGGAGTATTTAGAGTTCGCTGCGACTTGGCCCTTTGGTCCTAAGAGGTGTCATGAGGTTCATGTTCTGACGGTGGAGTGCCCGCCGTTCGAGGATTCGTTGAGTGTTGCTCCCATTGCTCTCGGCCTTTCTTTGGGCGAGATGAGAGAGTGGGCGAGGAAGCGGACTATAATCCGGATGAGAAGCTGGACCTTAGCTCGGAAAAGTCGGACGGGCTTCCTCACGAAGATATTCCTCGATTGCTCCCTCGGCCCTGCTCGACCGATTATTCCGTTCCTTACGAGGTTTCTCCTGTGCATCCACCGACCTCAGGGCTCCTCCTGCTCCCTCGGTTGTTCATACCTCGTCCACTGGCTATTCATAGCTCTCCTTACTGCGATTTTTAAAGCTCACCTGGTCGGGCTTGTGACCAGGATGGATTCAAAGAAATGAGATTCTTATTTTTGTCCTTCATTATTTTGAAGTCGTTTTCCGCGTTTGTTTTCTTTATTTTCGATTGATAGTAGGATTTGGTAAAGTCGCTCATGGTCGAACGACGTTGAGGTTGATCTATAGTCGTGGCATTTGTAGTCTAAGGATCTTGTCTTGGCGACCCGACCGGCGATGTGAAATTGATCGATGGTTCAAGGATCTCGTCTTGACAACTGGTCGATCTATAGTCGAGTCGAGTTGTGGTCCCGAGGATCTTGTCTTGGCGACTCGGTAGGCGATGTCGTCGTCGATGGTTCAAGGATCTCGTCTTGCAACTGATCGATCTATAGTCGAGGCGATTTGTGATCCCAAGAATCTTATCTTGGCGACCGACCGGCGATGTCGAAGTCGATCGATGGTTCAGGATCTCGTCTTGGCAACTGGTCGATCTATAGTCGGTCGTGTGGTCTGAAGGATCTTGTCTTGGCGACCCGGTCGAGCGATGTCGTTAGGATTTTCTACTATTTGCCAAGTTTAATAAGATTCCTTCTTGCCGAGAAAATTGAGAACTCCTTTATTGATGATAATGAGGGTGTGGGCCGTTAAAAAACCTGACTGGCAGGGCCAGGAAAAAGGTACCCACGGGTTGTGTACAAAACAGTAATAAACAAATATTAATTAAAATAAAACTTATCTACGTCGAGCTATGAAGAGGAGCGGAATAATGGAGCCCGCCGAGCAGAACTCGTGCTTCTTAGTGAAGACAGGGATAGGGAGGTCGCTCGTTCAGAAGCCGTCAGGCAAAAAACAACGAAGTTTTACAACAGAAGAGTAAAGTCGAGCGACGTAAAGGTCGAGGGGTACGTCCTGCAAAAAGTCAAGGTAATTTGAAACACCACCGAAAGCTCGGAAGGTGTGGGAAGTGCCTTATCAGGTGATCAAGCAAGCCGGACATAGTTCCTACATCCTACGTGATGCGAACGGGAAGATTCTATCGAGATCCTGGAACTCTCGAAACTTGAAGGCGTTCTATCAGTAGATAAGTTTTATTTTAATTAATATTTGTTTATTACTGTTTTGTACACAACCCGTGGGTACCTTTTTCCTGGCCCTGCCAGTCAGGTTTTTTAACGACCCACACCCTCATTATCATCAATAAAGGAGTTCTCAGTTTTCTCGGCAAGAAGGAATCTTATTAAACTTGGCAAATAGTAGAAAATCCTAACGACATCGCTCGGCCGGGTCGCCAAGACAAGATCCTTGGGACCACAAATACCTCGACTATAGATCGACCAGTTGCCAAGACGAGATCCTTGGAACCATCGATCGACTTCGACATCGCTTATCGGTCGCCAAGATAAGATTCTTGGGATCACAAATACCGACTATAGATCGATCAGGTTGCCAAGACGAGATCCTTGGAACCATCGATCGACTTCGACATCGCTCGGCTGAGTCGCCAAGACAAGATCCTTGGGACCACAACTCGACCTCGACTATAGATCGACCAGGTTGTCAAGACGAGATCCTTGGAACCATCGATCAATTTCGACATCGCTCGGTCGGGTCGCCAAGACAAGATCCTTAGGACTACAGCTCGGCCACGACTATAGATCAATCTCAACGTCGTTCGACCATGAGCGACTTTACCAAATCCTACTATCGATCGAAAATAAAGAAAACAAACGCGGAAAACGACTTCAAAATAATGAAGGACAAAAATAAGAATCTCATTTCTTTGAATCCATCCTGGTCACAAGCCCGACCAGGTGAGCTTTAAAAATCAGCAGAAGGAGAGCTATGAATAGCCAGGGACGAGGTATGAACAACCGAGGGAGCAGGAGGAGCCTCGGAGGTCGGTGGATGCGCAGGAGAAACCTCAGAAGTGAACGGAATGATCGGGTCAGGAGCAGGGCCTGAGGGAGCAATCGGAGGAATATCTTCGTGAGGAAGCCCGTCCGACTCTTCTGAGCTAAGGTCCAGCTTCTCATCCGGGATTATAGTCCGCTCTCCCTCGGCCCACTCTCTCATCTGCTCCAAAGAAAGGCCGAGAGCAGCGGGGAGCAGCGACTCGACGTAATCCTCGAACGAAGGGCACTCCACCCTGTCAGGAACATGAACCTCATGACACTTCTTTAGGACCGAAGGGCCAAGTCGCAGGCGAACTCTAAATACTCTCCGTTCAGAAACCGCCTCTTTCACCGCTTTATCGCCTCGACTCTCTGCTTCTTGAGGGAGCATCGCAACTCCCTCAGTATATCCTCGGTCCTGCATTTACCCTCCACCGCTGCATGACAGTCCTAGAGGTACTTTTCTTTAAGCTCTCTCTCCGACTCCACTTCCCCATGAAAGATCTCGCACTCCTTGGCCAGCTCACCCTTCGCTGCAATCGCCCTGTTTTTCTCCTCCTCCTCCGCAACGAGTCGAGCTTCCAAAGCGTTTCTCTCCTCCTCCCCTGTAGCGAGTTGAGCTTTGAAAACACTTCTCTCCTCCTCCTAAAACTTCCTCTCCTCTTCCAAAGAAGAGAGCTGAACCCCGAGAACATCCTTCTCTTCCTTGGCCACAGAGAGCTCGGCCCTTAAAGTGTTCACCTGCTCAAAGAGGTCATGCACCTCCCGATCCAACGACTGAACAGTCCCGTCGAGCATTTCGATACGTCGATGCATCGAAGAGACGAAAGCCAACTCCCTAGCACAGGTACGGACGGCACGGGCCGATAGCTCCTGATGGGACAGCGAGTCAATGCGCTCCTCGTCCACAGGGGGAACGATCTTCTCGGTAAGATGAAGAGCCACATCGAGATCGTGAGCGATGCGATCTTATCGGCATCGATCGCCGGCTCCCATTTATCGGGCCGCCGCTTCGCCCCTTGCCTTATCCGAACCGCCGACCAAGGCTCGCTAACATGATCGGCAATGGCGCCGACATGACAGGATGGTCCTCAATGGACGGAGGGGCCAGCAACACCGTATGGCCTGGCTCCACTGGCAGAGCGACACCTTCACCGGTCTTCGCCTCCTTCCTCTTTTTCTTCCTTTCGGCCTGCCTCTTGGATTTAGGGGGAAGGGAGGACCCGGGAAAATCTTCTATCCTCACCATAGCTGCACAACAATAAAATAGGTCAGAAAACGAAACCAATACTAAAAAATATAGCAAATAATTGAACCACGAAAGGTTAACCAGGCGGGGCAGTTTCCTCTCCTAGCCCGCTAATTTGTAGCGGGGGGTCGATTAGGAAGGAATCGACCGAGGCCCCCGGGATATCCTAAAATGAGCCTAGTGAAGTCATATCGGTCGAGCCCTTTTATACGACCGACCACCTCCCACTCCTCTCTGCTAAGAGATATGCTCGACGTGTCATTCCACCGCTCAGTTAAAGGATACCTCCACTGCTGGGGTTCGAAGGAGGATCCTGGGGACTTCACAAAAAAATACTTCGTTCACCAAGCGGAGATTTTCGAAGCTGCTCCAGCCGGGTGATATCTGACATCTCTGTACAGCAGAGAAGGGATCCCGGCTCCAGAGCTCGGACTCTGATTCATTCTCAAAAAGTGATGCAGGATGCCAATCGAAAGAGGGCAGCCGAACTGATGGCAAAGCAAACCCAAACCATTGATAAACCTCCAGTTGTTCGGAAGAATTTGGCTAGGCATCAGCTGATAGGCGGCGCACACCTCGTCAACAATCGGGGCGTAAGGGAGCCTCATACCGCCTACCGAGAAAAAACTATCAGAGATAGCAAAATACCCACTCAGGTTGCTGTGGATTCGTTCGTGATTGAGGGCCAGCCTGGGTCCCCAGGACAAAGGGATGTTGTTCCTAATAACTGACCGATTTAACTCCCCCACAGTCATCGTCGAAGCATTTCTCGGTGGCTCCTCCACAACCAACCCATCTTTCCGCTCTCTCGTCGAGATTTCTTCAATATTTCCTACCATACTTCTAGAACTGGCCGTCGACATGCTCACTAAGAAGAAACCTTTGAAAAAACTTTAGAGGACGAGACGAGGGAAGATGACGTACCTATTTAGTGATTTGAAGTTGGAAAATCGGACGACGGTTGAAAGAAATTTTCAGAAACTGAAAGCAGAATGAGAGCAAGGTAACGAAGCAAACGTGAAAAAAAACCCATAGTCTGTTGATCTCGAGTACTTATAGAAGACCAGTCGAACGAGCGTTCCAACCAACGCCGGACGCGTGGTGAAAATCCAGGCCGAACTCAGACACGTGGCTGCATCTGAGCGGAGGTAAATTAGGGTTCTTAGAAACCCGGAGCGGTGCAACAGTTGAAAGGACGTACGTGACAGCTGCACAACGGTTACAAATTCTGACTCTGTCAGAAGGCACGCGCCGTCAGTATTAATTACTCCGAGTACCTTCACGCGCTCACTAATGATGACCACCCGGTCTACTTTGGCGCGAGCTATCATGCGATAAGTACCAATGCCAACTGATCGGGACACTTAACTGACCAATCCCGATACGAGCAGTCACGCACTACGCGTCGATATCCGACCAATCGAGTTTATTACGAGCTGTCCCGTAGACGAGCTACAACGCCAATATCTGACCGATCGGGCTTATTATGAGTTGTCCCGTAGACGAGTTACAACGTCAATATCCGACCAATTGGGCCTACCCCGAGCTGTCCCACGGACGAGCTACAAGACCCTTATATACTCCTTCGACCCTTCTCCTTGCTCAGACTTGAGGAGTAGGGGGGCTTATGGTTGGGTCGGTCGTGCTAGGCCTGAACCCAATCATAACGACCCATAGGCCTATTGGTCCATCTCCCAAGGACTAGTCTCATACCTATTGGCTATATCAGGCCCAGTCCACGAATCCATGACCCATTCACAAGTGGAAGTCTCCCATGCATACGTAAAGACTAAAACCTAGCATATGCTTCATATATAAGGTATAACTCTGCCGTAATAGAGGTACGTACGATCATAACCCCAGTTCTCTCTGCTTTCAGCGACCCTACCTTCACCAAAAGACTGACTTGAGCGTCGGAGGGGCTTATCGGGAAACAACCCCCGACGTGTCTTCTTTGTTTTGCAGGAACCTTCAAGCCGGAATTCTCGTATTCAGTAGTAGACTCCATGGATCTAAACGGCAACGTGCAGCCTCGCCAGAACCAGGCTGAACCACAAGTCATAATCCATTGAATAAATTTTGGAGGAAGTTGTAGTGCCTCAAGACATATCTGGATGAATTTCTAGTTGATGGTATCAAAGGCCTTGAAGAAATCTATCTTAATGCAGCAATTATTGATTTTTTTTCAGAATGTGTAATCCTTAAGTAGCTCTTGTGTCAACAAAATATTGTCATTGATGTTTTGGTTTGGTATAAAAGCCCCTTGTTTATTGTTAACAATACCTGATAGTACCAACTTGAGATGTTCAACTAGTTGCTTGGATATAACCTTATAAACGATGTTGCTGCAGGAAATATTTCTGAAATCAAACAAGGAACGAGGCTGATGTTTTTTTTTGGTATAAGGTATAAATGAGTATGATTTATTTCTTAAAGAAACTTGGACGATTCAAAACACTCAAGGACAACTGCGGTGAATATCTCACTAGTGATAGACCATGTCTTCTTGAAGAATAAGGATGTAAAAATGTTCGGACCATGTGATTTTGAGAGATGTAGGTTGAATAGAATTTGGTTTATATATAACATGTTGTTCAATGCTACATTCAAAAAGTTGTAAAATATTGAGACCTAGAGAAACAACAGAGTCAATACCCATGAGACTTAAGAAATGATCTCTGACTAATTGAAGTAAATGATGTTGCTCTACGTATTCCCTGATAAGCTCTTCACCTCATATTAAATGAAGTACTAATCACAAATCCAGGATCCAAGGAACTTTCAATATTACGCAAGAATGACAAAAAACAACTCAGAAGGTATTTCCGCCACACCCACAGAATTTAGGAAGGATTGGGGGTGATAAGGAATGAGTTTGATCTTCACAAGAACTTGCTTGAATGAAAACCAAGTCTTTAAAAACCACCAAGGAAGGATTTCTCTAAATTAATGCAAAAGAACAATAAATTTGTTTTCTTAATATTGAATTAATGAAGTATGCCTACAAGACATGAAATAAAGAGTATTTATACTAACCCTAATGACTTGGACAACTTTCATAAGGGTAGGAATTGGGTTTTGGCCCATTCTAGTATAAAAGAACAAACTTCCTAACAAATAAGCTTAAAACAAGTTGATTAGGCCCAAACAAACCCAAAAATGTAACTAGGCTTATTTAAGCCTATAATCCACTTATTTAAGTCCTAAATAGCATAAATAAAATTTTTAAATAAAAAAAATCAAAAACCCAAGCAATTGCGCCAAAGATGCTCAAAACAACCTAATTGTAACAAATGAGTTGTTTCAAGTTGTGCATCAGGTCTAACCTTCTTCAACAAGTCCAACACATTGCTCCAAGCCTTTAATCATCATTATAAACCTTAGTGACGTGTTCCTACGTGTTTTAGTGTAACATCCTGTCACTTGAATTAGGATTAAAATGGTGATTATTAGAGATTAATGAGAAATTAGAAAGCATAACTCATGCTTATGCATAATGTGGCATACACATACACAATATTATTGATCTTGCACATTACAATTATTTGTACATGCATTCATTGACATTTTCTGGGTATTATTAATTGTTAAAAATGCAATTAAAATGTGAATCGTGAATAATTTGAGCTGAAAATGTATTTGGAAAACATTTAGATAATTTCATATTTTTCGTGAATTTTAAAGAAATTTTGATTTATGGACCAATTATATAATGACACATGGCTATATATATATGACAAATGGCTAATTTGTATTGTGGCAAATGGTTTGTAACTATGGTGAAATGTGGTTGATTGGTTTGAGTGACACGTGAAATTGCATGCAAATAGCCACACAGTCAATTTTGAGTAAGGAAATATTTACTATAATTTTTGTTTATTTTCACTGTGAAGAACACCCAACACCGAAATTCTCTTCTAAGTTCTTCATTTACAAATATTGAATTCTTTTGTGTGATTGAATTATCCTTACCGTTAGGAAGTGTAGCTAAACCAAGTAAGTAGCTCTGATGAGGTTTCAAGGTGTAAATATAAACATGCATGCATAAGTTTAAGAAGTGAGGTTACGGTGATATATGAACTAGATGATGGATTTGAGAATTAGGAATTGTTCAAAAACTGTATGAAATAGATTCTGGATTGAGGTATATGAAAATTTAAGTAAGTTGATGAAGAAATATATGTCCCCTGTTCTGGTTTTAAGAAATATGTATATAGTTATTAGTTGATATACTATTCATGCCTAAAAATATATGAAGTGTTAACAGAGATGAATTTGAATGAGTTTAGAATTAAAGGAAAATTTTAAGTGATGTAGAGCTATGGGAAAAGCACTAAAATGCAAAGTTTATGATGGAATAAAGTTCTTGATGAAAATGAGAAATGCATAAAAAAATGAAAGTGCAGTAAAGTTGATGAACATGCTCTGTTTTTGTTATATATGCATAAGTGTTTGGGTAATGTTAGAGATGGATTTATGTGAGGTTAGAATTAAAGAGAACATAAAGCATAGTGAGGTGTTGTGTTTTAAGGAGTAAGATGATAGAAAACATGGATTGAGGAGGGAAGGAAAAAATGGAAAAGTGCAGAAGTTAGAAATACGTAGTAGAGAGAGAGAGGAGGTATATGAAGTTTCAGATTTTTGACGTTGAAGTGTAAATTTGAGTCTAACTTGTTTAAAGATTTTACTAGATATGGAAATATAAAATGGATGGTTTATAAGTGATAAGATTAAAAAAAGAAGAAGAAAGAAATAAGAAGAGAAGAAGTGCAGCTGGAGAGAGAAAAGGTGGTGGTTGCTTGTCTGAGTTTATGAACTAGAGTATTTCATTGAACAACTCTAAGTCTTTTGCCTATAAGTTTTTCATCTGAGCTCCAAATGACCTGAAACTTAAATCAATGGATTCCTAAGACATTTTTCTTTCTCTCCATAAAAATTTAGAGCTATTTGAATTAATTTGAAAGTGATTGATAGGATGAAAGTGTGAAAGTATGCTGGAATGTTATGAACTGGAGAATTTTCATGAACATGCTTCGGTTTTTTTATTATAACTTTTTTTGTAGATCTCTAAATGAGTTGATTCTTAATTAAGATTAAACTAGAGACATATATCTACAACTTTCTTGAAGAAGTCAAATTTCAATTCTATCTATAAGGCTATCAAAATTGGCATGAAATTGAGTCTTGGCTTATGTTGTAGCACTACTAGGGACAGAAATCATGTCATGTTGTTGTTAAATAAACCATATTTATTAGACCGAATTAGGCTAAGGTTTCTACACCAAAGTTGTATATTATTCTCTTACCTTTAAATTAGTATAAAGTTTGTAATTTTTGGATATTAGAATTGAGAGATATGGGTTGTATAACTTGAATGCATGATCATACATTAACCAAAATGTTAAATGTACACAGTCTGTGGTATTTTGAGCATAACTCATAGAATAATGAACCAAATTAAACGATCTTAGTATCAATAGAGACTTAAGACATAGAAGAATAATATGTTAGAAGGAAGTGTTACCAAATTCCTTCACTTTCCTAATGAAATTAATTGTGCAAAATGGACTCGAAAGTATACCTTTAAACAAATATGAGTTAATCAATTGAATGTGGATATCTAAGTGATTATTGTGACAAGATTAATGATAAGAAACCCGAAATTGTCATGAACATGCATTGTACATATTTAGTATACATGAATGCGCATTAATGAATACATAATTGTGAAATATTTTCATACATGAATGTATTGTCTGTATAAAGGAGCGTATTGAACGACATCATCTAGACATTGTCGAGACTTCAAGGCAATAGCTGCTTGGAGCATACTGTGAGTAACCTAAGATGGTCTCATCTTATTATTTTGTACATTATTGAACTGTATTGCGATCTTATTGAATTGTACTGAATTGTGTTGATTGTGTACTGGACTCTGGGCAATATTTTTCCGAGGCATTTTGATGCATGAGAATGATATTGGAAGTGTTAATTAAATATGAATGCGTATGCTTAAATGATTTTTTGATTCTTAACTGAAAAGTTGAATGCTGAACCTAGTTCGATGACTACTGCTACTGTGATTGTTACTGTAATTGATACTGTGACTGATATACTGTTATATTACATGCAAATGAAAATGATTGAATTTGATGACTGAATTGTGGCATGCACTTCATTCTAATGCTTGTAATATAAAGGAGTTGTGACTAATGCTGCTACTGATACTGTTACTGATAAGATCTTTAAGCTCTCACATATGTGGTTCGAGCCTATGGCTCACTGTGATTAATGAGTCATAGACTGACTAACTGGGCTCGATAATTAGGGATACTGTAAAAGCACACAGTCACAATAATATAAAAAAGAATGTGAGTCCCATACATATTAGATCCTCATATAATTTAAATTCATTGAATGATTTGCAAAGTTGTGTGAATGTTGTTATATGTTTGAACTGTTTAACTGAGAAATGATTTATATGTGATAGTATTTGATACTTGTTAAGTGGATTTGAACTGTATGATTACATACTATAATTGATCTTGTTTTATGACATGAGTGAACCATCGAGGATGGTTACTTTGTTAAGTTCACAAAACTCATTAAAATTGCACCGTTGCTTTTCAGGTTCGAGAGTGAGACGATCTAGCTTCTAAGACTCCGAAGAAACATATTGGTAACCTATTATTGATTTGAAGTCTTTTATTATGTTGGCAAGATTTGCACATACTGCATAGATCCTTATTCTTAATTTCCTACCAAAGTTAGTTGTAGGTTGTCCCGGACATATTTGATTTTTTAATGGATATTATTATATGAGCAATAATGTCCTCATTTGAGGTCAATATAGCATTTTAGAGGAAACTATCTTGTCTAATCCATAACTTGAAACACAGTGAATATGAATATGTGAGATATAGAGAGGAGCCATCAATAAAGCCTATTAGAACATAACCATAAAAAAAACGAGTGATGATTTATGCTCTATGAAGTATGTACATGTGATATTGAGTTTTAAAGAAATTTAGAGGGCAATATTAGCATTATCAAGAAATTGATTTGGTTATTGTTTTCTTCTAGTTGAATAATTGTATTTCCTGATTGAGTATTCGAAGATTTTGATATGATGCAATTGATTTAGTGAATTATTGTTGTGCACCGATTCTGGAACCCAAATCTTGCTTTGATACTATTAGTCCCTGAAATTTTCAGAGCCCAACATTCGGAGTCATAAAACGTGAGCATACTATCTTATAGGGTCATTTCAAAGAACCCTCACTAGCCATCATCCCACAAAGGTAGCGTGTCTACAATAGTTGAACATAAAAAACAAACTCATTTCTCCTATTTCAGGACAAATTTTGGAAAACCTCAAATAGGAATTACAATTTGACTTCTTCAGAACATTTGTTCCCCATTGTCTTAAGTTTTTAATGACACCAAACTCATTTAATTTGGTTCAAAAATCTAAAAGTTATACTCCAAATATTTTTGGGCTCTTATTAAACTGAAATAGTAAACTATACTCAATTTCCATCCAAAACTTGAAAGTCTTAGATACTTAATTAAAATTCAATTTCTTCAGAGGATTTGAAAAGCTATGTCTCTAGTCATTCTGAAATAAGAACCAACTCATTCGAAGCTGTACAGATCAAGATATCATCAAAATACTAAAGTATGTTTAGTAACATATCCAATTCATACTCTTCCAACTGATACATTTACTTTGATTAAATGTGTTAGGAGTCCATTGGTTCAAAAATCAGGTCATTTGGAGGTCGGATGACAAAGTTATGATCGAAAGAATCAAACATAATTTTGTCCTCATTCATATTAAACCTATTTTGGGACATTTGACATAACTTTCACTAGAGACATTGGATTTAGGTCATCTTTAGACAATTTTTAAGAAGACTTCTAGATCTACAACTTTGATGAAGACCTTGAAGGGAGATTTGGCCATTTAGAGGGTCAAAGGTGAATCAAACGAAAGCTTGGTCATTGGTCAAAGATGGATCAGATGTAGGCTTAGTCAATGATGAATCAGATGAAGGCTTCGTCAAAGATGCATCAGACGAAGGCTTGGTCAATGATGAATCAGACGATGGCTAGGTCAAAGATGCATCAGACAATGGCTTGGTCAAAGATGCATCAGACGATGGGGTTCTACAAGGTCTTCCTCGCATCACCAAAAGTTCTAAATCACTAACTACACTCTCCAGAGTATCTTCACTTATAAAGATCATAACTTTCAACCTCGATGTTCAATAATTTCATACTATATATCGTTGGAAAGCTAGAAAGATTAGCTACAACTTTCTAAAAGACTAATTTGTCTAATTTATCCTAGATTAACACATATTTTCCCTTGAAGTCAAAACACGAATTTTACTCCTATGGAAGACTTGAAATTTGCACTGTACAAACTTGGAATGTCCTGAGCATAACTATTCAACTACCGATATTATTTCATTAAACTCTCTAATCTATACTTATGTGACTCATCACTTACAAAAATCCTATCTTTCTTTTCCATAATATCTCACTAATAAGTATAACAATAATTCATGTTCAAGATTCATCATCTCAAGTTGATAACTTCAAGTATACCTAATTTCAACTCAACATCATCCATGCGCAATTCATATTTCATTAACAACAAAAATAGGAGTTTACAAAGCTTTAATAACATTCCAAGCCACATTACATTATCAGTACCAAAATCCAAAATCCAAAAGATACAAAACCCAATAATTCTCGAAATGCATCTAAAGTCTTGCTTTTACAAAATCTAACTTAATTTATAAAAACATTGCAAAAGTAGTATGATGCATCAACCCTTAGTTACTCGATCTCATTTTCTTCACCTGAAGATGGGACGAAAAGGGGGGTGAGTTTGAAAGCTCGTGAGTAACAAGTTTATAACAGAAAATAAGCAAAATCGTTGAAAAGTTCATTTGTCTTATAAAAGTCATAATGGATTCATAAAACACTTCGTTTTCAAATTCTCAGTCAAATTCACAATTCCAGCTCAAAACTCATAGTTAAAATATCATCACATCAACATAGTATATACATTTAACCATCAATGTAGAACATTCAAATTATGCAACATACTTGACAATTCAAAGATACAATGCATAAACAAATGACTCGAGGATTCCATGGAACAAAATGGTGAAACCGAAGTTTACACCATAAACAAAATGAGTCCTTTTTCTTCGGATCTCATATGCCACAAGTGGGCAACCGGGAGAAGGCTCTTGTCATTGTACACGTGACGAATGAAATGGTTCCACTCTTGCCTAAACAAAAGCACATATTCATGCTCAAATCATTTCATCATACTTTTATGCTTTTTCTTCTTTTCCGAATATACAAAATGTCATGAAATTTTTCAAGGCATAACATAAAAATGTTTCAATGTATTTTCATCTTTATTTCGAAATTCATTAACAAAATTCATATACCAACACATAAAGATTTCTCAAATCATTCAAATAGCAATCATGCAACATTTATTAAAATAATTGAAATCATTTAATTCTCTTGATTCAAAAGAAAACATTAATGGTTCACACTCTATTATAAACATGGAAGCCATTTTGAATTCCTTACTTAAGAGATTGGCTTAAGGACGTCTTTCCTCTTGCTCCTCTTGCTTTTCTTGATCCCCTTCTACAATAACAAAAACTCCACTCAATAAGGTTTTTAATTGAAAATCTCACAAAGCACAATCACTAAAATTGATTCTAGAATACCTAAACCTATGCATTTGCTAAGCTTCGTGAACCAAAATCTTTCCAAAAATCCAAAAGATTAACAATGATCTTACCTTGAATCTTCACCAAATGAAATGATTATTGACTCAAATGGAAGCTCTTCTCTTTCTCTTCCTTTTTTCCTTCTTGAACAACCTCAAAATCTCTCTTGAAGGCAAAGAAAATTGAAACCCTAACTTATTTTCTCTTCTTTCTCTCCTTTTCTCCTTCTCTTCATATTTCTCTCTCTTATTCACGACAATATCTCCTTTCTCTTCAATTTTCGTTCTTCTCTCTTCTTAAAATGCAAGATCGCAATTTCTTCTTCCAAACCTACCCTTAATGAGTGTGAAATGCCCAATTTGCCATTCCTTCCATGCCTTATGTCTTTTATGTTTAAGTGTCTTGCCAAAAATACCCTTGAACATTCTTATAACCTTAACATTTTAATTCCGTTAACCTATGCAAGAAATCCAACTAACTTTGACATAATTCAATAATTCCAAAATGATTAATCTATCAAAACCTCAAAAATTATTTAAATCATGCACAATATAAAAAAATTTTAGGGCCAACAATTATACACTTTGGAGCTTTTGAGACGCTAATACAACAAAAGATTTATTAAATAATAGAAGAAATTGATTTTATTTATGATTCAACAATTATGTGTGTGTGTGTGTAACATTGATATATGTATTTTTGTAGAAAGTTAAGTTATAATGAAGTTAATAAATAAATGAGAATATGTTGATGTGATGAGCTATGCGATATTGAAATAGACACTTCACCATGGTGGCTTTGCAGATGTGTTCACTGTGGTTGGTTTATAGGACTTTTCTATGATCAAGTGCCAGGATTAAGGAGGCCACGAGAAGCATCGAAGCTGCAACTTACTTGTGCTTGGTGGGATTTAGAAGCTTTATCAATTATTGTTGTGCTGCAGACAATTATATTTAAGGCATGAGAGTGTTTGGCTTGGTAATAATATTAACTAGACTATATAGATCACTTCTATTGTGTGTTGGCTTTGAATGTGTGTGTTTATGTTTGGGTTGCCAATAGTTTTGTGTACAAGAAGGTTGAAGTTGAGAATGTAATTAATGCGACTATAGTTTATTTGAAGCTTATCCTAAGCAGTTTCAACTTCATTCTCTATTTATATTGTCTACTCCATTATTACAATTCACTATTTGGATTGGTTTGAGGACCAGCCTTGAAACAACCAATAAGGTTAATTTTTTGTGACTAAAAAATCACAAGCTTGAACCACAAAAATAGCCTCTTTGTAGAATACAAAGGAAAGGTTGTGTACATTTTTCACAAAGCGAGTGCATTGCGGTTGTTATTATTGTGTTAAAATTGACCAGCCTAGCCTATTAAAACTCCATTACATATATTATATTTCCTCCCAATAGTTGTTAGTAATAATTTTATGTTTTTTACCACATTACTGTATGTCTTCTAATCTGATTTTTTTAAGAAAGATTCTTGAAACTACTAAAAATATTGAACAAAAATTATAAAAGGATACAAACTATTTCTACAAAACTTTCCAAAAGGAAATAAAAAGAATTATAAGTTCCTCAGACAAATTAAAAATTAGAAAAAGAAAATGACTAAAAATAGTTAGAAATATATATATATATTTAAATTCTGCTTTGTGTGATAAAAAATAATTAACTAATTAATACGAACATATACAGCAGGCAATTCCTCTCTTTGTATTGTCTTTCTTTTCTTGATAGGTAATTGTATAGAAAGCACAAAAAGACAAATAGAAGGAGACGAACGTGTAATTTGTTAACATGCTTTTGTTTTGAGGGTGTGGGGTATGGGGTAACAAGCAGACGCCCAAAATTGTCCCTAAAAAATCTAGTGGACTTATTTCTGGTGCCACTTCGTTCTCTTTTTAGATTGAAGCCCAAAGAACAATTGCCAGAAAACAAAAGCTAATAGTTATTACGTTTTGCCATATCATTCTTCCGATCGCAACCATATTCTGTTGAATCTTTGGTTTTTGTTGCTCCTTTTCCAAAATTTTAATGTCTGATGCTTCATGGCATGTTTCCTGTTGATTTCTTCTGTATTTCATTCATTGCTGGAACAATTCAATCAAGGCAAGGCCATCAAAGACCAACTTTTTCCAATTTTGTAAGAACCATTTTGTCTTTTTTTTCGTGTTTATAAATGATGCAATGTTTAGCATCAGTGTAACTTCTGATATTTCATTTGATTCAAGACGTCGTTTCTGATGCGGGGAACCAACTGATCAGTACCCATTTCCCTTCACATTCTTTTCAACGTATGAGAGCCTCTTTTCCTTCTCGTTTTTTCTTTTTTCTTGGAATGAGATTTTTTGGTGAAGTTTATGCTTCTGGTTTGCTTCTTTACAACTCCTCCTCCTTTCTAATACAGAGGAGTAATAATACAATTTTAAAGTATGGTAGCTGGTGTCCTATAACTTGGAGCGACAAAATATCAAAATGGCGGAAATGTCTGCTCGACAGGAGAACGGTACGGTAAATGATTTGTGCATTATGAACAAAATACGTGGGTTTAAAGTAAATAACGGAAAATGACTTGATTGCCTTCCAACCTGGAGAGATATGTTCGGCTTCAGTTGGTGAGTGAACATGTTGAAACATGAAATGCCTTTTCTTGAGATGATTTTTTGATGGAAAACACCATGCATTATAGGACTTCTTTCTGTTCTGATTATTGTTTAATCTCTTTATGTTATCTACGGACTACGGCTTCAAGTTTTAAATCATTTTTAATCGATTCTCACAACGTCAGAATTGCAAAATTATTACAGATTAATGACATGATTTCTGGGTTTACATTCCTTCATTCGGTGATTGATGCGCTTCCTGGAATTTTATCGTCAGTTTTTAAGAGAAAAACAATTTACTTTTATGAAAAATGCTACTGTTGCCAGTTAACCTGCATCCAGAAAATTCGTTGCATTTGTAGGCTCAGGGACTTGCCTACAGGATCTGTTGCAGATAGAGAGTCATATTTACTGCAGCAAGGAAAGACTAAGACTTTCTGGTATGTGCCTACAGGATCTATTGCATACATAAGTACGAAATGGCCTGTTTCTGGAGATTCTTCATAACTTCTTTACATCATGAACCAGGTCCACAGAGAAAACTGGAGAAATTGCTGTGTCAATCGGGCAACAAGCATTGTGCAGATTGTGAAGCTCCAAATCCTAAATGGGTGTAAGTTTTTATTGACTGAGTAAGAAGCTTTTCAATCTTTTAGCATTCTTTGTCCTGAAATGAACTATTTTTGCAGTCAAATTTTGAGACGAGTGACAAAAATTTAACTGCAGGTGGTGATACATCAATATGATATCAATGAGATGCTTGAAAAAACTGCTATCTGAAATTTGAGGATGTAGTTTGATTGTTGGTGTGATGTTCATCAAATCATTGGATTGTTTCTTTTAGTTATCTTTTTCATGATAAATAAGCACAGTACTCACATTTTAATGGCTTCTAATTCGACATACTGCCTTCTTACCCAAATCGTTTGATGGATTATCAGGTCAACAAATCTCGGAGTATTTATTTGTATCAAGTGCTCTGGTGTTCACAGAAGCCTTGGAGTACACATATCAAAGGTTTGTGTTTATTCTTCAATCTATTATATTTGAAGCACTTAATTACTTTTCTTCTCACTTCATACAAAGTAAACCAAAGGAGGTATTATTTTTCATTTGCTAGAATGGGATTTCAGATTTTAAAGTTTCTTCTTCTTCTTCTTTCAGTTTAACTAAGTTTCTTGCAGAGCACAAAGGACTGTCGTTGATGGTGTGAGCTTCTTCTTTACTGAAATTTGGTCTAATTATCCCAGGTTCTATCAGCTAAGCTAGATGATTGGACAGATGAACAAGTCAACAGCTTGATAGATTTGGGTGGCAATACTGCAGCAAACAAGAAGTATGAAGCTTGCATTCCGATTAATTATAGAAAACCAAAACCAAATGCCTCTACAGATGAGCGTGCTGATTTTATTAGGTACGGCCAAAACTTTTAACAGCCCTTTACACAAGAGATAGAGATCCGTATCATTCTAATTCCTTATCTCTTTCTGGACATGTAGAAAGAAGTATGAGCAGCTACAGTTTACGAAACTTGATGAACCAATGGCCTGCGTTTATCCAGCAAGTAGAAATTCATCATCATTCCAAAGTAGTTCTTCACGCCATAATTTTTGCCAAGATAAGAAACAGCCTACCAGACATCATCCAGGGAATGCATTTCGTAACAGCTGGGGAAGAAAAGAGTCAGAGAACAAGCACATGAAAAAAAGCAATTCTTTGGTAATAATGTCCTGCTTCTTTACCGCTTACCTTGGGGATTGTATTATGCTCATTTTCCACTTTATGCTGCGGTATCACCAGAAGATAATTACTCATAAACTTCACTTTCCAACAATGTTTAGGCAATTGCAGGCATGTATAGAAAGATAGGTAATATGTAGCACAATGCCAAATTGAACTTATAAATGCAAGTTTACTCGAGTCAATTAAACCTTATATCTGAAACAACTTGACATGTATCTTCTTGAAAAGCAGTCATAAAAGGGCAAATTTTGGAATTCATGAATGGAAGATACATGCCTATCCTTTTGCATGTATGGTTAAGTTATATACATGAAATGATGTTATTCAAACAAGTGTATAGATTACTCGTCCTACAGGCTATAACATAGCAATTAATAAATACAATGTTAGTTCCAGGTTTACATACATATCATATGATCAAATAATTCATGATTCTAGATCGAGGAAGGAAACGCTAGAGTACCTATAATTATCTTTTCAGCGCCATTTACTGAATCTTGCTGCCTGGCATATGCTGATTATAGGCAGGCATGGTTGAATTTGTTGGATTAATAAAGGTTAATGTGGTCAAAGGAACCAATCTAGCTATTCGGGATATGATGAGCAGTGACCCTTATGTCATCCTTGCTTTGGGTCAGCAAGTAAGACTTTCCCTCTCTCAGTTTTCAAAGGAACAAGTTAGTTTTGCTCAATTGCAATGATATATATATATATATATATATATATATATATCTAGACACACTGTTCTCTTTAACAGTTCTCGATCAAATATTGTTGCAGTCAGTCAAGACACATGTCATAAAGAACAACTTGAATCCTATTTGGAATGAAAGCCTGATGTTGTCGATTCCTCAGCACGTTCCTCCTCTCAAAGTGGTAAGCAGGTCCTTTACTAAGTTATTTGGTTTGTGACCAAGGATAAACTGACCATTGAGATGGACAACGTTGTTGACATCAAGTCCTTCCATTCATTTGGGAGCTTTTTATTTTTCTTTTCATATGTTTATGTGGCTGAGGATGATGAAAGATGCATTGAAAAAGTGAGCATGCTTGGATAAACATTTGAAGCTTTTACAGGTTGTATTGGTTTAAGTCATAAAAGTAATGATCTTCAACTATAAACATGCTAATTGTAGTCTGGTCAATGTGAGCTATATGGTTAAAAAAGTGAACCTTAGTGGGAAAGCTTTTGCTTAGTTGAATTATCTCAACTACGAATCATTTTCACTGATAGACAGTTAGACCCACCCTTTTTGTAGCTGTTTACGAGTTTAATATTCAACACAAAAGAACCTGAGTATTCTAAATTCTGCAAATAATATGTTTGGTTGCGAGATCATTTCTTTTGGAATTTTAACGTCTATATTTAATTGCCTTTTGGTAATTTTATGCAGCTTGTTTATGATAAGGACAGATTCTCAACAGATGACTTTATGGGCGAAGCTGAAATTGACATTCAACCTTTGCTTTCTGCCGCCAAAGCCTACGAAAATTCCTCAATTGCTGAGCCACCCCAGCTTGGCAAGTGGGAAGCAAGCGAAGATAATACTCTTGTAGATCACGGTATGATCACCATAGAAGATGGAGTGGTAAAACAAGAAATCAGCCTCAGGCTACAGAAGGTCGAAAGAGGGGTGCTAGAGATTGAACTTGAATGTGTTCCTCTTACTCAATAGCTAGCATAGAGGTGTTTGTAGAACTCAAATTACCCTTGTGATTCAATTGTGGGTGGAAAAGCAAATATTTAGCCCAGCCCTGCTATTGTTGTCCAATACCGTAAGGTGTCATACAGGACGGATCCAGAAATTTTTTTAAGTGGGGGTAAAATTTAAATAGGAACAAAATTTTATTTTTAGTGGGGGCAAAGTTTTAATGGAAGCAAAATTTTATTTTTTTTATAACATCAAAAACTTAAGATAACAAATTTTTTATATAAAACTTTTTGGAGCAGTGGGGCACTTGCCCCCATTGTGGCTCCGTCCTTAGTGCCATATGAGGATTCCCATTGATGATCTTGTGAATACTTGTATTTGCGAGCATCTCTAGTTTGAAACTTAACGTTCAATGTTGTACTTGCTATGATTATTTTCATCTCTTGACAAAAGTTATGATATAGCATTCTCCCAATATCTATTATATTTGTGTCCCAATAAGCTCTCCTAATTCCTAAAGCTATCACTTTGAAATAGGAGAAAATTCTTTGAACTCAGTAGAGGAAATTTTGATATGTTGTTTTGATTGAATATAGGGCTACCTCTTATTGTATAATAGGGATGACAATTTTTTTTCCAAGAGTCTAAATTTAGTTATTTTCTCAAGTACAGACTCAAATTAACTCGAAACTTAATTATTCTAAACAAAACAATATCATTTTATTTAAAATAAGTTGACTTTCTATTAAAACTCAGACTCAAATTAACTCGAAACTTAATTATTCTAAACAAAACAATATCATTTTATTTAAAATAAGTTGACTTTCTATTAAAACTCATATTGGATAGTCTAAACTCAAATTTAATAAAATAAATTATTCTATATTCTTAATTTAAAAATATTCCGCAAAATGATATCACTATTTGTTAAGATACAATGCCTTCGAATCGGATACCGGTTGAATTTAATAGTCCGAAAAATAGTAACGAAAATAAAGATAGACAAAATACAAAGATTTACGTGGTTCGGTCAATGTGACCTACGTTCGCGGCCGGAGGGTGAACAATTTTACTAATACGTGGAGAATGTATACAAGTACAAAGGTTGGAATTAAAAAAGCTTTCAAAACTCATAAGTATACAAAAAAGAGGATGAGAGGATAGGAAGATTTGTAAGAAGGAAATGGTGCGATCTTTTATAAGCCTGCAACCATCTCTGATATTTATAACTGAAGTCCCTACAATCTGTGCGCAATCGTCGCTCACCAAATTCACGCTTGAAGATCTTGAAGATTTTAGCCTAACATGGCTACAAATACAAAGTCTAAAGGTGCATCTTTTTTTAAAAAAATTATAACATGCAGTCAATAGCCAACCATTCTTGATCCTTGAGGGGCCAAGTCATCTATGCAATAAATCTCCACCTTGACTTGGTCCCGAATAATTAGTGATCTGCTCCACCTTCTCCGACAATGTCCTAAAAAAAGGCTATATCACCAACTATAAACGTCAATCAAGTCCAAGTATTGCTTGAACTTGTAAACAGGAAGAACCTTTGTAAACATATCAGCAGAATTATCCTTAGTGTTAATCTTCTGAATAAGAACCTTTTTCTTTGCAATAGTATCCCGAATGAAATGATACTTCACATCAATGTGCTTCGTTCTTTCATGATACATCTGATCTTTCGTCAAATAAATAGCACTCTGACTATCACAATAAACAGCAGTAACCCCTTGATGAATGGACATCAAGTTGTTCTAATTTCAAATCAAATATGGCAATCAACGCAAGTAATACACGAATAGAGTTATGCTTCACCACTGGTGAGAAAACATCATTAAAATCAACACCTTGTACCTGACTGTAGCCCTTTGCAACTAAACGTGCCTTATACCTTGCATTTTCAATACCTGAAGTACCTTCTTTTCTTTTGAAGACCCACTTGTAGCCTACAATTTTCTTACCCTTTGACAACTTTACTAGAACCCAAGTATTATTCTTGTGCAACGATTCCATTTCTTCATTCATGGCCACCACCCACTTATCAGCATCAACATTTGAAACTGTCTCCGTATATGTGGACGGTTCATTGTCTCCACCTGTTTCCTGTGCCACTGATAAAGCATATGCAACTAAATTTACATACCTCTGTGGTGGTCGAATCTCTCGTCTTAGTCTGTCTCTGGCTATGGAATGTTCTTCTTCTACTGATTCATTTTGAACATGATCAGGATCTAGTTCATTAGCTTTATCTGTCTGATATGTAGAAGATGTTTGTAAAGGACCTGAACTATCAATCTCTAACTCCACCTGTTTTTGTGTACTATCTTCTTTTTCTAAATTACAAGGATTACAAGACTCTTTTCTATGATACAAGATAGAGGGCTCATCAAATGTAATATCCCTACTAATTACAAATTTAGATGACTTAGGATCAGGACACCACAAATGATATCCTTTCACCCCTGAAGCATAACCAAGGAAAATACATTTCTTAGTCCTAGGCTCTAACTTTCCCTCATTTACATGCATCCCAAATATTCTTAAAGTAGAGTAATCAACAGGAGTACCTGACCAAACTTCCTCTGAAGTCTTGAAATTAAGAGGAACACAAGGAGAGCTGTTGACAATGTAGCAAGTTGTTGCATTGGCTTATGTCCAAAAATCAAGTGTCAACCCTGCATTAGAGATCATACACCGAGCTCTTTCCAAAAGAGTCCGGTTCATGCGCTCGACAACTCCACTTTGTTGCGAAATCATTCTAACAGTATGATGCCTAGCAATTCCTTCATTCTTGCAAAATTCATTGAATTTACCTCCACAAAATTCCAAACCATTATCTATCCATAGCCGCTTAACATGTTTTCCTGTTTGCTTTTCAATCAAAACTTTCCATTGCTTAAAGGTTAAGAAAACATCATTTTTGTGTTTCAAGAAATACACCCAAACCTTCCTTGAATAATCATCAATAAAAGTCAACATATACCGGGCACCACCTTTAGATGGAACATGAGAGGGCCCCCAAAGATCATAATGAATATAATCCTAAGTACCTTCAATTTTGTGAATAGCTGGAGAATTGAGACTGACTCGTTTCTACTTCCCAAAGATAGAATGCTCACAAAAGTCCATCTTATCAGTACTTTGACCACAATGATTTTGAAAATGAGCATTTAAAGAAGAGGTGGCTAATAGATTCATTGTCCAAGGAGCAGAGTGAACAATGGTTAGGGACAAAGGTATAAAGTAGCTGATCTCTTATTTGTAGCTTATTAAGGAATGCTAACCACAAGATAAAGGCATGCCTTGGGTTTGTATCTTGATGCCATACCAATTCATACCAAGGTACTTTCAGATAAGGAGGTGTCATCAAAGTGTATGCTTAATTATTGGTGTAAGTTTTTATGGGGCTGGCAATCCATTCTTGCCTATCCGGTTGAGACCCATCAGGTTGATATGTTAATGGCTCTAACATACAAATGGCCTCAACTGTAGCATCTTGCTAGTTCCATACATTGTCACTGATAACATTGTCTACTTTTGCATTCATTGGAAATTCTGAACCATTGATAATTCCTGGAGTTAAGAGATCCTTTAGTATTCTTTTAGGATGCCACGGGTCTTGCCATAAGAAAGTTGAAACACCATTCCCTATCCTAAATCTGAAGTGGTTCCTAATAAAATTCCTAACCTGAATAAGTTTCCTCCAACTCCAAGCTATTGTTTGTTGGTTGGGCATTCTAGAAGTTATTTCTTCTAAGAATAATGGTGTGAACCCACTTAACCCACAAAGTTTCCCTATCATTAAAAGGGACCCATATCTTTTTACCTAACAAAACATTATTTCAAGTAGTTAAATGTTTAATCCCCAGACCACCCTTCTTTTTTGGTTTAAAAAGATTAGACCACTTTATCTTGGAATGAGTTTTAGACACAACCTTTCCAGATCGCAAGAAGTTCCTGAGTTTAGACTTTATTTCTTTAATGATAGAAGCAGGAAGAATGAAATGGCTAGCTCAATATACCTGAAAGGTAGACAGAACAGAAGTTACCAATTGGAGCCTACCAGTATAGGACAAAGCCTTATGAGTCCATTTGTTAGCTCTGGAATCATTTTTTTCCGACAAAGGGATATAGTCTCTCCTAGACAATCTTCCTATTAAGAGAGGTACATCTAGATATTTCATAAGGAATTGACCTCTTTTAGGACCTGAAAGGGTTTCCAATCAAATGGCCCAATGATTCATATTAAGAGATAAGAAGAATTGACTATTGTTAATATTCATTTCCAAACTATAGAAAATAGAGAAACTATTCAAACAAGTAAGCAAAGTAATCATTGAGGTCAGATCAGCATGACAAAACATAACATGTCATCAACAAACAAAAGATGGAAAAGTTAGAGAGCTTTGCATCTCCCGTGGAATTTAAAAGTAGGATTTCCTGCTATCGAATCATTCAGACTCCTAGAAAAGACCTCCATATAGAGAATAAACAGGTACAGAGAGAGAGGATCGACTTGTCTTAATCCTGATTTCCAAAAAAAAATTGTAGGAGTCTCATTAATGAGAATAGGGTATGAAGGAAAAGTTAGACACTTTTTAATCCATTTAATAAACATAGGAGGGAGTCCTACAGCTATGAGCGCCTTGAGGAGAAAATCCCACTGGATAGAATCATAAGCTTTTTCCAAGTCTATTTTAAAAGCACATCTCTTATGGCTATTAGAAAGATGATAGTTCTTGAAAATTTCTTGAGCTAAGAGAATGTTGTCCCCTATATGACGATTTTTAATAAAAGTACTTTAGTTTGAGCTAATAATGAGGGGCAAAACCTGTCTAAGTCTATTAGACATGATTTTCGTGATCATCTTGTAAAGCATGTTATAACAAGAAATAAGTTTATAATCCAACACAGTGAAAGGTTGGTTCTTTTTAGGAATAAAAGAAATAAAGGTTGAATTAAGCTATTTGAGAAGCTTCCCATGTTGGAAAAAGTCTTGGATTATCCTAGTGATCTCGTTATCAATAATTTGCCAAGTATGTTTAAAGAAAAATCTATTGAACTCATCTGGACCAGGGGCCTTATTCGAATTGAAAGAAAAGAATACTTCCCTAATCGCCTGAGATATAACATCAGTTAGGGAATTGGGTGGGGAAAAAGAGGTGTCACATATTCCTTATTTATATACATTTCTTGAAAGGAATATTTTATTTTCAGTTAAATTTCTAACTTATATTTTAGTCTATTCTTTGTCTGATTAATGAATATATTCGTAAGTTTTTTATCATCCAAATGAAAGCAAAAATAAGAGGACGGGACAAAGGAAGTTTAATAAGGAAAATAGATTTAACTTGTTACATTGTTATTAGACACTATAGTCTTTACATAAGAATTTGATGTCAAGGTGTTTTTCACTCGGATAAATGACAAAACAATCCTTGTACAACACCATAAGTCTCATTCACTTAGTTCAATAAAATTTTTTAATCAAACAACTTGCTTGCACTCCATTTAGTAATCTTGAAGACATAAAAGTAAGGAATTTGAACACTTAGTGAAGCTAAACAAAAGAGTACAACTAAATCGTGTGCCGACTATAACTCCTCTCTTTCCCAATATAGTGATCATATTATATAAATAATTATGCTCAGACGCAAATGCAGCTGAAAGTTACAAAAGTTTTAAAACAAGAACAATACGACATTTACATTCCAACTGCTTTAAAATAATTTCAAACAAGGGAAACTTACATTATTTTCCTTATCCAAGTTTGCAAATGTGGCTTCATTTCTACATGAAAATTTTCGTAAAACCAATTCAACTTTTAGTCTACAAAGGACACAAGTTAGTTTTACCGACTTATCAGTCATTCAATTTAAAGTTTTTTTTAATATATAAATGATGCATAGTTCATTCACGAATTTAAAGCTGACGTTCATTTTCCTGCCCAAGCCATTAATGTCAATTACTACCATAAATTAAGGGTGCCTCAGGGGTCTAACACCTGATCTCTTTTTTTTCCCTCTGTTTTTACTAAAGTAGAAAAAGTAATTGCATTTAATCATATGCAAATGAAAAGTGCTGTGTGACGGAAACCTTGTAGTTTATGAAGCCTATTACGATTGGACTTTTTCAATCATTTGATAATTTTCATGCACAAACAGACGGTAGTAGATTCCAAACGAACGAATACTTCCTAGGTTATATTTAATTAGATAATAAAATAGTTTATGTTATAAAACCGAAACTAAAATGTAAGAATATTTGGGAGAGGAGAATTCTTCTTATGAAAAAAATGGTGTATCTTACATCAAGTTAACCCTTCTATTTATAGTACATTTTAACCACCTAATACACATGTGACCACCTACTCCATATATGTTATTATGTTAGGTAAAACCTAACCAATAACCATCTACCTCATTCTTTTGTTAGGTAAAACATAATCAATAACCATCTACCTCATTCTTGTGTTAGGTAAAATCTAACCAATAACCACCTACTTCATTCTTGTGTTAGGTAAAACCAGACCAATCTATATGTACACTAACTATTAAGTGGTGCATCTACAATTAGTGGTATACCATATTATTTCTATCTTTTATAACACTCCCCCTTGGTGTGCCATATAATTGTCTCTTCTCTGGCCTTTAAACGCATTTGGTGTTGCCTCGTTAAAAACCTTATCAGGAAAAACCCAGTGGGATAAAAACCATGATAAGGAAAAAGAGTGAATCGTAAGCTCCCCTCATTTAACACAATGAGCTCTTCCTTATAAATTTCTTAGATGTCGATTCTAATCTCGTGGACATGCTTTCGAAAGGTATAGTAGGAAGTGCCTTTGTGAAAAGATCCATGACATTGTTGCTTGATTGAATATCTTGGATGTTGATTTCTTTGCTCTTGTCGAGATCTTGGGTGAATTGGAAAAATTTCGGAGGGATATGTTTGGTTCTATCACTTTTGATATAACCCTCCTTTATTTGAGCGATACATGCTGCATTGTCTTCAAATATGATTGTTGGTTCTTTGTTAGTCGATAAGCCACAAGTTGTTAAAATGTGGTGCGTCATTGACCTTAACCATACACATTCTCGGCTTGCTTCATGAAGTGCAATGATTTCAGCATGATTTGAAGAAGTAGCAACAAGTGTTTGTTTCTGTGAACGCCAAGAAATTGCAGTGCCTCCATACGTAAATACATAACCAGTTTGGGATCTGACTTTATGCGGATCTGATAAGTAACCTGCATCTGCATAACCAACTAAAACTTGTTTTGCATTTTTAGTGTAAAATAATCCCAAATCAATTGTACCTCGAAGATAACGGAATAGATGTTTAATTCCATTCCAACGCCTTTTCGTAGGAGATGAACTAAATCTTGCTAGTAGATTAACAGCAAAAACTATATCAGGTCTAGTACAGTTAGCAAGATACATGAGAGCTTCTATCGCACTTAGATATGGCGTTTCAGAATTAAGAACTTCTTCGTTTTCTTCGCAAGGGCGAAATGGATCCTTCTCAACATTAAGCGATCTACCAACCATTGGTGTACTTAATGGAGTTGCTTTATCCATATTAAAACTCCTCAATACCTTTTCTGTATATGTCGATTGATGCACAAAGATTCCGCTTGGTCTATGTTCAATTTGCAGACCAAGACAATAATTAGTTTTTCCAAGATCTTTCATTTCAAATTCCTTCTTTAAATACACCACTGTTTCTTGGATTTCTTTAGCAGTACCAATGATATTCAAATCGTCAACATAGACAACGATAATCACATATCCAGATGTTGTTTTCTTTATAAAAACGCAAGGGCAAATAGGACTATTTACATATCCTTTCTTTAATAGATACTCGCTTAGACGATTGTACCACATGCGTCCAGATTGCTTTAGTCCATATAAGGATCTTTGCAATTTGATCGAATACATTTCCTTTGGTTGTGATTTTAATGTCAGAGGCATTTGAATCCTTCAGGATTTTCATGTAAATATCACTATCAAGTGATTCGCATGTAAGTGGTAATAACATCCATAAGACGCATTTCCGGTTCAAGAACTGTAAGTCGATTAAATATCTAAACGTAATTGTATCCATAACAGGAGAGTATGTTTGTTCATAGTCAATTCCGAGTCTTTGAGAAAAACCTTGTGCAACAAGTCGAGCTTTGTATCTCACAATCTCATTTTTCTCATTTCGTTTTCGAACAAAACCCATTTGTAACCCATGTGCTTTACACTTTGGGGTGTAAGGACAATAGGTCCAAACACATTACGCTTGTTAAGAGAATTTAATTTAGCTTCAATAGCATCTTTCCATTGAACCCAATCATGTCTATTTTGACATTCAATGATAGATCTTGATTCGGGATCTTCATTTTCATTGAGGATATCACATGCTATAGCATAAGAAAATATTTCATCAATCTCTTTCATATCATTCCGGTTCCATAATTCTTTTGTGTGAATATAATTAATTGCGATTTCTTGATTAATGTCAGTTTGTGTCTCTTCTGGGACACTATCCTCATCTTGTGTTTCTAGAGAAACACTTTTATCTATCTTGGGGTCATTAATTACATTAGCTCCTTTTCTTTTTTGAGGATTTTTATCTTTGGAACCGATTGGTCTACCACGCTTCATGCGTGTCGTAGATTCATGAGTGACCATGTTCTCGATTGTCCTTTGGGATTTCAATCCGAAAGGAGCATTTACAATTGGTATAAATGATTTAGTCACTCTTTTGTATCGTGAAAGCATCCGTAATTGATTTGCAATTCTTTGAAAATGCACAATTCTTTTCACTTCATTTCGCATTGTTTTGTCGTTGATCAAGATACAATAATGATGGTTCGCACTATGTAATTTCTTTCATCACCGTTTATTATCTCCCCAATGTCGGAAAGTATTTTCATCAAATGACAATCAACAAAACGTGCTGTAAACATATCACCCGTTTGAGGTTCAAGATATCTAATAATAGATTTATTTTCATAGCCGACATATATCCCCAATCTTCTTTGAGGTCCCATTTTACTACGTTGTGGTGGTGCAATAGGCACATATCGCACTAACCAAAATTCTCAAATAGGAGATATTTGGCTCTTGACCAAATGCAAGTTGTAGTGGGGAGTATGTATGATATGCACTTGGTCGGATGCAAATTAATGCCTCAGCATGTAAAATTGCATGACCCTATATGAAAATTGGAAGCTTTGTTCTCATCATCAATGGTCTAGCAATAAGCTGAAGGCGTTTAATTAAAGATTCAGCTAAACCATTTTGAGTATGCACATGAGCAACAGGATGCTCGACCCTAATCCCAGTTGACATACAATAGTCAGTGAAAGTTTGGGATGTGAATTCACCAGCATTATCAAGTCTGACTTTCTTTATTGTATAGTCAGGAAATTGTGCTCGTAATTTAATAATTTGTGCAAGAAATCTTGGAAATGCCATATTACGAGTTGATAGTAGACAAACGTGAGACCATCTGCTAGAGGCATCTATCAATACCATAAAATATCGAAATGGTCCACATGGTGGATGAATTAGTCCACATATATCACCTTGAATACGTTCAAGAAAAACAGGTGATTCCAATTTTATTTTAGCTGGTGTTGGCCTTATGATCAGTTTTCCAAGAGAACAAGATGTACATGGACTCTTATTTATTTGAGTAATCATTTTATTACTCAATGGATGTCCATGTGTATTCTCAATTATTTTTCACATCATTGTTGATCCTAGATGACCCAGACGATCATGTCAAATAGATATCATTGAAGGATCAATGTGTTTTGCTTTCACTACCATATTAGATTCCATCACATTTATATATGTATAATGCAATCCAGTAGGGAGCATTGGTAGTTTTTCCAATATGTTAATCTTTCCTGATTTACAGGTTGTAAGATACATATATTTCATATTTCCTCGATTCTGATCGAGTATCATATTGATGAGAATATATATCATTAAAACTCAACAAATTTCTTTTAGACTTTAGGCAAATAAGGCATCATGTATTGTGAACTTTGTGCCATTTGGTAATGTGAAATTTGCCTTGCCAATTCCTTCAATCAAGTCATAGGACGATATTGTGTTCACAATTGTTTTGTTGGTTTTAATTACGAAAAGAATCTCTTATCTTCGAGGATAGTGTGCGTTGTGCCACTATCTGGTATGCATAAATTATCATTATTTTCCGCTCCTCTTACAGAACGATCCATATCAAAACTTCGCATAAAAATAAATAATCTAATGAGAAAATTGCGCAAGAATAAAGAGAAAAAGATGTTATGTTAACTTAAAAACAATACTGTAATTGAAACTAGTAACATAACAAGCAATTGAAACTGAGTGACATAATAAGCATAATAATACTTAACACAAAGATAAGTACGTTATTTTAATTTCCATTGCTACTGCCACCAACAATGTCCTGATCCACAAAATCATCAGTAAAATCCAAAACATTCAAATATGTAGAGTCATCTGAAGGATTATGATTCTCAATGAAATCAAAATCAAAAGTACCAAAGTCAGTTGAATCACCTAAAGGGTGTTGTTCAGTAAAATTTCCTTCCTTTTCTTTCCCTTTTAAGGATGCTTTGTATAACTGACATATATGTTCAGGAACTCGACAAACTTTAGCCCAATGTCCTTTTGTACCACATCTAAGGCAAGAATATCCTGAAGTCCTATAAGAACTTCCATGAACATCATTAATATGGTGCTTGTTATTGTGGTGGCTCGTATTTCTTTGAAGAGAGTTATATGAATAACTTCCTCGGCCACGTCCACGACCACGGTCATGAATGTAGTTACGACCATGGCCACGACCACGGCCACGACCGCGACCACGACTAGGCCCATGATGATTTTTTCTTTCATTTCGAATTGAAATATTTGCTTCTGGAAATGTTGTCGCGTCAGTAGGGCAGGATTGATGATTTTTCATCAAAAGTTCATTATTCTTCTCGGCTACAAGAAGGCATGAAATCAGGTCAGAGTATTTTTTAAATCCGCGCACTCGATATTGTTGTTGCAAGGTTACATTCGATGCGTGAAAGGTGGAGTATGTTTTTTCTAACATATCTTCCTCAGTGATTGTTTGCCCACAAAATTTTAGTTGTGAGACAATTCTAAACATAGCTGAGTTATACTCATTGACCTTTTTAAAATCTTGGAAACGTAAAGCGCTCCATTCATCACGAGAAGCCGGAAGTAAAACTTCCTTTTGATGGTCATATCTTTCTTGTAAATTTTTCCACAAATGACTTGGATCTTTAATTGTGAGATATTCTCTTTTTAATCCCTCATCAAGATGACGACGAATGAAGATCATCGCTTTGGCTTTATTTTGTTTTGATGTTGTATTATTTTCTTTAATGGTATCTAAAAGATCCATTGATTCAAGATGCATTTCAACATCAATCATCCACACATATAATTATAGCCCGCAACATCAAGAAGCGCGAACTCAATTTTGGCAAGATTGGACATGTTGGCAACTATATAGAGAGAAATAATTAATACATGTATTCAAATCGATATTACATTAAATAAATTACATGCCATGCTCAAATGCTATGCCAATAAGCAACAAAGGGATCATACAAAATGCTATTACTAAGAGAAAAAAATTGCGATCTGAATCATTTAGCTCTACACTAAGAATGAAACAAAGATATATAATGATGATAATGATACAAAAAAATGAAATAGCGGACAACATTTGAAAATTTTTTGTAAGAAATTTGAGGTAAGAAAAAGTGTGTAGGGATGAAGTAAATTATGAAGGAGTGGTATCTATTTATAGAAAAAAAAAAATTTTACCGTTACCTAGCCGTTATAAATTTACCGTTATATATATATATATTACCGTTATATATATATACCGTTATACATTTATTATTATTATTATTATTTAAACATCGATGACGTATACTATACAATAAATTACGATTTAGAGGTGGTAATAACTTTTCATTATTTAAAGAAGGTAAAAAAATGAGTCGCCTATAATTTTTTAATCATATCATAAGTAGAATTAATATAGATAAAAGAAGAACTTTATTTTAACAACATCGTAACTAGGGTAAATAAACGGAAGAACTTACGTTTGTTTGATGTACGTAAACCGAATAACGTTTGTACGATGTAGGTAAACGGAAGAACCTTACGATTGCTTGATGTTGATAAGCCGAATTTTAGAAATGAGAGCTTCGTGCTGATAACGTGTTATAAAACCGAAACTAAAATGTAAGAATATTTGGGAGAGGAGAATTCTTCTTATGAAAAAAATGGTGCATCTTACATCAAGTTAACCATTCTATTTATAGTACATTTTAACCACCTAATATACATGTGACCACCTACTCCATATATGTTATTATGTTAGGTAAAACCTAATCAATAACCATCTACCTCATTCTTTTGTTAGGTAAAACCTAATCAATAACCATCTACCTCATTCTTGTGTTAGGTAAAACCTAACCAATAACCACCTACTTCATTCTTGTGTTAGGTAAAACCAGACCAATCTATATGTACACTAACTATTAAGTGGTGCATCTACAATTAGTGGTATACCATATTATTTATATCTTTTATAACAGTTTATATAATTATAATAGAATGAAATATAAATAAATACAATATTAAAAATTATTATTTTAAAAGGTAAAAAATATATAATATAATATATTGAAATATTATTAAGAAAAAGAATTTATAATATAACATAACGAGAAGTTATTTATCATTTTATATTTTATCCTAAACCTTTCAAATTAAAAATTGCTTATTTTTACTGTTTATAATAAAATAAGATGTAATATGAAACCCCGATCTTCCATCTTATTCTATTTTATCGCATTATAAACCCTCCTTCAAAACAGTAGAATAATATTACATTCTGTTCCATTCCATTCTATTAATAAATCCCCCAATTAAACGTAGCCTTAAACCTTAATCATATTGTAACTGTTTGCTTGATAACCATGACTACGTTGATTAACAATGGATCAGGATAAATGACTAAAATTAGGATATAATCTTGATTGAATATCTTCATTCTAACCTACTCAAATGAAACCCACCACCCTCCTCAACCTCCACCACGAAGCACCCACTTGACAATCACTGTTCTAGTCGAAGGCTTAATTCAAGAAAGAACTGACTGAGAAATTGAGATTCGAATCATAACTGGATACGCAGACAAGAATAAATACTAAGATAGGCATCCATCTAAAGTTACAGATACCAGAGTTGGCAGCTTGGAGGCACAGAACTCATCCCATTCATGTATCTAATCCCACATGAGCAAAGAGAGTTTGCTTTCCATATTTCCCAAAAGTTTCATGAACAAAAGACCCACAGGACTACTAGAAGAAGCCATTGCCAATCTACTGCCAGCTGTGGATGTACTCTAGACTCAAAAGAAGTGAATGAAAGCCATCATTGCTCTTTCCATATACGACCAGTCACCCTAAGCTTCAATTCTTTCCGGTCACCACCAGAGAAGAAAAGAGCCATATTGCGCTGGATAATAAGTCCGTCAAAACTATCACGAACCTTCCGATGGCTGTCTCTTATGCTCCTCGGCACTCCCTGCCATATCATCTTCCTCCCATTTCCACCAACCTCAAGACTGTAGCTATAGTTCTTTGCCTCGTTGTCATCACCCATGAACCGCAAGAATGCTATGTATACTGGTGCCATTCCAAGTTGAAAAGCTTCAAAATGCAGGCAAAAGTATTGACCAAAGCAGCTAAATACCTAAAAATCAGAAGAAAGATGCATTAACAAATCCACTTGACAACCCTTAAAGAAAGAATCTTATGGTAAAGGCTTTTCAAAAAACAGTAAGCAATGTCAAAGTGGAAAGGCGTTAGCATGACTTAATCCCTTCACATCTAAATGTGGGCTATAATGAAATCTTAAAGTTTTCTAGTTTATTAAAGGCAAGGAGCAATATATCATTGAATCTATTGATACTAAAAAGAAGAATTCCCATTAAATAAAATCTCCACAAAAATGAAGATTAATTAGCGTTCTTCTAGTAAGATAAAGTGAAACCGACAGGACAACTGAAGATAAATTTTGAGAATCAGAAGAATACCGTCAGCATCCATGTAGCATTCTCAACTTCATGAGGATTTGATTTGACATATCGGTGGTTGAAAGTGCTGCCATTGTGCATGTCAACTTTGTGATCATCTTTCAAATGAGCAACCAAAAAAGGTATATCACCAATAACTGTGCATTCTGATCCAGCATATGGGCAATTATATGGTGCATAGGCACAATGCGATTCATGCTTTAGTTTGCTGTAGTAAGGGTATATGCCGAGGCACCCAAAAGTCTGATATTTACATGGAAGTTCAAGAGACGCAGCAACTTTCTCCAAAGCAAGACATCTAATATTACCAAGCTCATGCCTGCAAGTGGGACAGCGGTTATGGACCCTGGGTTTGCAGCCAGAACACAATGTGTGACCATTTGAACACTGAAACAAGTGAGAAAACCAAGAAGCGAGCATTTAAGTCAAGCTCTAAGAGATAATTTAACTCGCAAACTTTTGTGAGGAGAGAATGAATCGAAAATATTACACAGGCATCCTAGTCAAGCTCTAAGAGATAATTTAACTCGCAAACTTTTGTGAGGAGAGAATGAATCGAAAATATTACACAGGCATCCTATGCTAATCAATCCAAAACTATTTCACAACGAACCTGATGAATTGGAGGATACATAGCATTTAAGCATACAGGGCACTCCAATAATTCACGAACACTACTTGAAACAACAACATTAGGTTTGGAAGCCATCTGACTGGGCTCATTCACATTTCCATCAATTTCCACGACGTCTTCACTCTGCGGAGGATCGATAACCTCTGGTTTGCTCCGCAAGTCATCGAAAAAGGGTTTGCCGGATGCCATGCTAGAAGAGCCACTCTATGAGCAAAAACAATAAAATGAAAAAAGTAAATTACGAAGAAACTAAGCTAGTATAGAGAATCTATGAAGTCAATTTGACTTGTGTCAAAAAGAATGTATTGAGATGGAATGAACAACATGCCCTAAACACTTGTATCAAGCAGATCATAACCAAAACCAAAAGAGAAGGGATAACCCTAATTAATACAACATATAAATCGAATACAACAAGAGATCTAGAATACTCATTTCAAAAGGAAACTTAATTAACCCAAGAACAACAGAACAGAGCTGGAAGAACTAACATAACTAAGAAAAAGAAGGTGTACCTTGGCGCAGGGAGATTTGGAGTTCTTGGAATTGCCAATAAATAAACCAGAAAAGAATATTAGAGAGGAGTGGCCGTCAATTGAATTGAATGCGAAAAACAACCAAATGCGCGTAAATTGAGAGAGAGAGAGAGGATTTCAAATTAAAGAGAGAGAGAGATTTCTCGAGAAAATACAAAAAGGAAAGTTTTATAAGTTGTAGTGGGGCCGAACGCCGGGTCTTGTCTTTGTCTCTCTTTCCCTAGTCGTCGTTTTCTTTTCTGTATAAAAATTTTCTTAACGGCTTTCTGAAATTTTTTGCGATATTCCTTAACCTGATCTGTAACTGTAAACTTCCAAACTTACAAAGTTTGCGCTCGTCGGAGAATTGGGATGGAGTGGTTACTGGGAACTATTTCGGCCTTAGGCCCAAAATCATTAGGGTTTAATCGAATGGCACAAACAGAAAATCTTTATCCAAAGGCTGAAAAAGCATCATTAACATCAAAACCCAAACTCAGAAGAGCTTACAGGCCCACTAACATCTCTCATCATCATCGTCTTGCACCTTCAGCGCTTCTTTAGCCTTTTCTTTTCCTGCCTATTGCCTTTGCCTCCGCTGTTATTGATCGATTCAGCTTCTCTTTCCAATTCTGTTTTTAAGGTTTTGCAAGATGGCTTTTCTTTTCTTTTTTTTCCCCCCATTGTAGCGTAATTGAGTGGAGACATGAGGAAGGAAGAAAATGAATTACAAGTTCAAGAAGCCAACTTTCGCATGTTCTTTCAGAAACTAAACAACAGGAAGGAGTGTTAGAGAGTGACTGTAAACTGCACCATGCCCGACGTACAACCTCTTGTCAGTGATCTTCTAAAAACGCTTGAAAACGGTGAGTTCAAATTTTTCTTTTTAATGGAAATTCTTCATGTTCCATCTGTTTAAAGATAAATTTGAGCTTACTTTGGATTGTTTTCTTTGGTCTTGGGGTACATGGTGGAAGACAAGTTGAGGGCTGGCAGGCCACCGCAAAGCGTACAGCGGAATTGCTACGCTCAGTGATCCCGCAGGAGCGAATAATTGACTATTGTTCCTTGCGATCGTGTTGGGTATTGGCTTCATGTTTTTATTTGAGAATTTGGAAAACGAGTTTAACTAAATGTTCTCAATTGCTCACTAACAAACGTTGTTCAGACCAATGTTATGAATGTCAGCCTCGGTACCGGATTGAGCTCTGGAACGGAATTGTATCGGTATCGGTTAGTATCGGGTACCGTTTCGAAATATTTTTTAAATTTATAAAATAATCCCTAAACTTTTAAAAATTACAAAATAGTTTATATTAATATATATTATATAAATTGCATTGTATAATATTAACCAATAAATATAATTAATTTTAAAATATATAAATTTTGATTTAATAATTGAAAATGTATAAAATAAATATTAGTTTAAAATAATAATTTTAAAATTATTTATTTTGAAAATTAAATATTTTTATTAATACTTTAGTAATAAATATTATATAAAATATTAAAATAAATTTAAATAAAATAATTTATTAGTAATTAAAATTAAAATATTTTATTTTTAAGTTTTATTTAATTTATAATTATTATTAGTAATAAAATATTTATTATTATTTTAAAAGTTTGAAAAAAGGAGGAATGAGAGGGAGGAAGAGATTTTGAAAATTTTAAAATTTTGCAAAAAACCTCCAAATTTTTAAAATTTTGATGTCAAATAGTATTTTGAATACCAAAGTAAGTCTTGGCCAAGATAACCTAAATCGGTAAGATCAAGGCGGTATTTAAATCCGTAGACCAAAACTTGAAATCCGATCTAGAATTTGGACCAGAAGCAGTGCGTCTTAAGGCATTTGCAGACGGAATTCAATACATTGATTAAGACTCATTTTGAAGCTTGGCTTAACCAGAAACTCACACTAAATAATTTCAGAATATTTGGATGTATTGTATATGCCTTTGTTTCCCCACAAGACAGAGACAAGTGTTAGAATCTATTTTCTGGGCTACAATCAATTGTAATTTGTTTTATTAAAAACAGGCTAATGATATGATCCCTATTAAGATGCCTATGGTCCACTATTATTGTGATCCCTATTGGACTTAAGCCTTTTATATAGTTAGTGTGATTAATGGTGTAGGCCTAACCCTAAGGCCCATGATGGGCAAGCCTTGGGTTAATATTAATGGCTAACTCCCCACAGCATTTCCTATATATATACATATAATCTCTTTACGGTTTGTCCCATTGGTAACTGTAATAACAAAGGAGAAAGGAGAATTGCTGTAGAAGCCTTAGCCATCACCGAACGCTTGAGCGGTGTCTTCATAATTCATTAACAATATCTTCAACACGTAAGTATCGGTGTTCTTTATCATGTATGATAATCTTGATTCTGGTTTTCTTACATGTGGTATCAGAGCACTGGGACGTATGTGATAAAGAATCTGATGCTTATTCTGGTTTATCGGTATTCCCCTGTTTCAAATTTTTACTTACCGTCGACGGTTCAAACAATGTTTGCGGCAACTCATTCTGTGAAAATTGTCTGCAAACAATGGGTCACGTTGATAAATATACTGGAAAATATAATTACCTAATTTTAGATATGTTTATAGTAGTCACTCTCTCTTAATCATATCTAATACATTTTATTAAATTGCATGTATGATATTGCGGATCATGTGGATCCTAAATCTTATCAGGAGGCGATGTCATGTGCTAATTCTTATATGTGGGTAGATGCCATGAAAGAAGAAATGCAATCTATGGCCAATAATGAAGTGTGGGAACTTATTGACTTACCTAAAAATTGCAAGGCGATTGGTTGCAAATGGATTTTTAAAATCAAGAAGGACTCGAAAGGTCAAGTTGAGAGATATAAAGCTAGACTAGTAGTGAAAGGTTTCACACAAAGAGAGGGCATTGACTTTTCCCCTGTGTCCAGTAAAGATTCATTTAAAGTTGTTATGGCTCTTGTAGCACATTTTGATATGGAATTGCATCAAATGGATGTCAAAACAGCGTTTTTTGAATGGTGATCTCCTCGAGGAAGTATACATGCAACAACCTGAAGGTTTTCAGTTAGATGGTAATGAGCATTTAGTGTGCAAATTGAAGAAATCTATTTATGGTCTGAAACAAGCTTCTAGACAGTGGTACCTGAAATTTGATGAAGTCGTTACCTCCTTGGGTTTTGAAGAAAATAAAGTTGATCAGTGTATATACCTAAAGGTCAGTGGGAGTAAGTTCATTTTTCTCGTTTTATACGTTGATGATATTCTACTTGCTAGCAGTGATCTTGGCTTGCTGAATGAAACTAAACAGATGCTGACAAAGCATTTTGAGATGAAAGATCTTGGTGAGGCAAGTTTCGTGCTAGGAATTGAAATTCACAGGGATAGATCTAGTAACTTACTTGGCTTGTCTCAAAGGGCTTATATTAATAAAGTGCTGGAGAGATTTGACATGCAAAATTGTAAACCTGGTGATGTACCAGTTGTTAAGGGTGACAAATTCAATAAAAACCAGTGTCCTCAGAATGATATTGAAAAGGCAGAGATGAAGAACAAACCATTTGATAGTGCGTTGGGGAGTTTGATGTATGCTCAGGTTTGCACTAGGCCTGATATTGCTTATATAGTTAGCGTTTTGGGTAGGTACCAGTCTAATCCTGGTAATGCTCATTGGGTAACTGCTAAGAAAGTGATGAGATACTTGCAGAAAACCAAGGAGTATATGCTTGTGTATAGAAGAGCTGACAACTTAGAGATAATAGGGTATAGTGACTCAGATCTAGCTGGGTGCCCTGATGATATGAAATCGACTTCTGGTTACATCTTTATGTTGGCTGGGGGTGCAATATCTTGGAAGAGCAAGAAGCAGACTATGGTTGCGTCTTCTACTATGCATGCTGAATTTATTGCTTGTTATGCAGCTGCTACTCATGCTATTTGGTTGAGAAACTTGGTGACTGGACTTCGCATTGTGGATTCCATTACTAGACCTCTTAGAATCTATTGCGATAATAGTGCAGCAGTGTTGTACACTAAAAATAACAAGACTTCAAGTGGTTCTAAGCACATGAAATTAAAGTATCTGACTGTCAGAGACCTAGTGAAGAATAAAGAAATAGTCATCGAGCATATAGTTACAGAGTCCATGCTAGCTGATCCCTTAACCAAGGGTCTTCGACCTATAGTGTTCCAGAAGCACGTTACAAATATGGGGCTTTTGAGCTCTTTTAATATGCTTGACTAGTGGGAGTTTTGCAATGTATGTGATTTACATTGTCTTGTTAAACTTTTATTGTTACATACTTGAATGTTCTTTTCGCATGGATTATGTTATTTTAATGCAATTGATTGGAATATTCGCTTATTACTATTTCTTCTACAAATCAATTGCTATTTTCAAACTCGGTGTCCTTTTATATCATATGTCTCGTGATTGACACCATATTCGAGTGAGAGACCTGTTACAAAAGTTTGGGCTTGGTGTTCTGTTCGATCAAAATGTCTCTTGATTAACACCATATTTGAGTCTGCAGACACTATTATAGAACTCGATGTTGTTTTACTCATCGTGCCGGTGGTTAACGCCACATTGGAGTTCAAGGAATTATAGTTCATAACGAACTATACAATTTCCCTTGCTTTAAGCCTATTTTAAGAGAAATTGTAAGGACTGACGTTGAAAGTAGACCTTACATTACTTATTGGATCACTTTTATGTGCTATACTTTCAAGCTACACTACACACTAATGACTGGTCGACAAGATTGATGACATATGTAATTATGGATCGATGTTATATTAATAAAGGTTGTAACGGGTGCCATAGTTCAATGTCATTTGATTTTGCTCGGACTTAGTCATATTGAAGTGCTGCATCTTGGATCATATATATGTATGTGGCCACATTGCACAAATTTGAGTTTATTAGCCTGAGAGTCGTTTTCAAAGTTTTGAACAACAAAAATAAATTTCAACAATTAATTTTGCCCAAGTGGGAGAATGTTAGAATCTATTTTCTGGGCTACAATCAATTGTAATTTGTTTTATTAAAAAGAGGCTAATGATATGATCCCTATTAAGATGCCTATGGTCCACTATTATTGTGATCCCTATTGGACTTAAGCCTTTTATATAGTTAGTGTGATTAATGGTGTAAGCCTAACCCTAAGGCCCATGATGGGCAAGTCTTGGGTTAATATTAATGGCTAAGTCCCCACAGCATTTCCTATATATATATATACATATAATCTCTTTACGGTTTGTCCCATTGGTAACTGTAATAACAAAGGAGAAAGGAGAATTGCTGTGGAAGCCTTAGCCATCACCGAACGCTTGAGCGGTGTCTTCATAATTCATTGACAATGTCTTCAAATCGTAAGTATCGGTGTTCTTTATCATGTATGATAATCTTGATTCTGGTTTTCTTACAACAAGTTCAAAGAGAAAGGAAAGAATCCAATAATCTTTTGTTTTTTCTTATGTCCTTTCCTATATATCTTGTGCTTTCAAGATATGTGGTAATTGATGAAGAATGTGTATGGAAATGGGAGATAGTAACCTTAAGTCCTTCCATGTCTCATGATTTCCTCAATTTGGTAGTTACCCTACCATAAGCGAAGCTTTAGAAAATAGTGGTACAACTCAACAAGTTGAAAATACTCAATGAGGTGATGATGATCTTGATACAAGAACTCTGCCAAGAAGTTAACAAAATCTAAGTCAAATATATGAATCATATCTATAGATTTTCTTTACTGTGGCACCATAAGATTTTGAAAATGTTACAAAAGAAGAAGTTTGGATCAATCATCGCATCTTGCATGGACCATTGCCTTACTCTGACAAGTACTTTTTTTTTTGATTAAATGGAAACAGAATACATAGGTTACAAGACAAGTTTGGGGAAACAGATTCCCGACAGATCCTCTAACAAGATACATTGGCACCCGATAAGTGTAGTAGCAAAATATGTGATACCAATGTCAGAGTGTTCAACCTGGGTAGCAAGTCAGTCAGCGCATCTGGCACTCTCTCGATAGACGTGTTGATGAACAACATACCAATTATTGGTGAACAGTTCATGGATACCCGTAACTATAAGGTTGAAAGTCTGGGAGCGGTTGTCCGATGAAGAGATGATCCTATGCACCGCGAGCAAATCCACTTCTTGCTCTATCATGTGGAAACCCAATCTCAAGGCTTGCAAGAGGTTGGTAAAGACTCCCTAGAGTTCTGTTGACAAATACTTTCTTGTACAAATAGTTTATTGCTTTGTCTAACTATAAGATTATGTATCCACCACTATATCCCTTGTATATGCTATGAGATTCGTTGTTAAGAAGCTAGGTTAGAACAATCTTTTTCAAGCCTAGGGTATATAGGAGTTTCTCCCTAATATCACATATTGGAGATGACAAAACCTTATTTTTGGTGTGTGCAGTATTATGAAAGTGTCTATTATTTCTCTCTCACCAAATCTCTTTGATTGAGGAGGTGAAAGATATGATGTATATCTGTTTGTTGTAGCTAAGAACCTGATTCAGCTTCAGAAGCCAATTAAAAGTATCCATGAAGGTATTCCCTGCATTAGAAACAATGTACATATCTTGGATCTTTTCCCATATGTACTAGGAAAAAGGACATAAGAAAAAACAAAAGATTATTGGATTCTTTTTCCTTCTCATAGAGGGTATAGGTAGAGTTGGTAGGTATATGGTGTAGTCTGTCCAATGTGTTCAATTTATTTAGCACTGAAGTCACAAAAAAATGAAGTAGCTAGGCATGAGAGACTTGTGCCAAATAATAGGAAAATAGGCCATCCTTGAATTATCCTGATTTTGCCAATTTTTGAATTTCACAATACTGAAGATGTTTAATGGTAGATTAATACATTGAACAGGTATCTTATCTACCCACATCAGGTTGGTAATTATGAGTAAGATGTAGCAAATCTGAGGGGATATTCCATTTGCCCTTAAGGATGATTAAATTGGCTTTAGAGTTGGTACGAGGTCCATTCCAAGATTGAAAAGCTTGTGGAATTTTAATTAGAGGGTCATTACCAGTTCAATTATCAAACCACAAAAAAGGCCTTGTCTCCATTTCCAACCTTACAAAAAATCGATGGTTCTAAAATAAGGCTTAATTTTACAAGTTGAATCAAGAACCAAGAAAAGGAAGATTTTATTGAAATAGACAGACCAACGACTAGATTTTTTAAAGATATAACCATAGAACTGTCTGATCCATAAATTTTTAATCAAGGCTAATCTATTAAAGGTTCTAATACAGGTCAATTCCAAACCTCCCTCTTCTTTTCTTTTACACACCTCCAACCATTTAACCTTCACAAAGTTACTTTTCGAGTTTAACTCAAAATGACCTATTAGACTCAATACAAACTTTGTGATTTTTTTTTCCCTTTTCCGTTGATTTTTGATCCTTTATAATAATACAAAAATTCAATAAAATGTTAACATATTTATATTTATTATTAAAGACGGCATTTGAAGATTATATTGATAGTTGTGAATTTTTTTGCATCGAAGAGCAAGTCTTTCCTTGTTACATTAGGAGATTATCACACCTTGATGTCGCTTTAAATCAATAGAACTTGTAGAATCAAAAGTCACCTTACCAAAGACCCAGAAAAAAAAAAAGAAGGAAAAAGTTGGAAACAGAGTGCCTTTGGAGCACTTTAATAGTCGTCTACATTTGATAATCAATATTTCAGCCACCAAGGAAGCAACCAAAGACGTAAAATAAATCAAATTCCAACATAATAGGAAGGTCATCTATGCTACGACCCTTGCGCACCAGGACCATGTAAAAGGAGGAAGCATTGTCTTATTGCTCATGCCCCAGGATTTCAACTTGTATTACACTGGAAACACTAGCTCAGCCATATTCCACAATACTAAAGATGTAAGAAATCCTACTCTCTTCAAAGCGAAAATAAGTACCAAAACTCATGCGGCAATGTAGGCATGACCCAAATCCACTAAACCAGTCACAATGAGGAAGCATCAGAGGGAAAACACTTGAATAGATGCACAAAGAAATTAACATTTAGAAGAGTTTGAGTATCCTTTATGTGAAAATAAAGGACGTGAGAGTCCAGTTTTAAGGAAAATATCCAAGTACATTTCAAGTAAAAGCATACCAAAAAGGTCCAGATGATCAAGTTCATGGAAACATCATGGTCAAGAAGATCAAAAACACAGTAGAAAACAATAGCCTTGCATAAAATTGAAGGAGAGAAAGGCCAAGTTAATCAACTGGCAAGTGGATGGTTATGAATGTACTCAATAGCAAGATTACAGGAGTCAATCTTATCAGCTTCCTTGTCAGGGATTTCGAGCTTGAATTCCTCTTCAAGAGCCATGACAATCTCGACACTGTCCAAGCTATCTAGGCCCAGGTCCTTTTGAAAATGTACATCAGGAGTGACCTACAGAGAAATGCCGGAAAGCTATAGCATTTAACACGTGAGGCTGGGGACGTATTGGTGGAGCGAGCAAGCAAGCAAGCACAATAGGAACTGAATCTAACATGGTATTATTATTATTATATAGAAAATAAGAACGATCGATATGAACAAAAACCCTAATTAATAAATCAAGTAGAAGAAAGAAGTAGGAATTAGAAATGAAGTGAAAGTTATAGGGGGAATGTAATAGGGTAAATAGAAGAAACCTTAGAAGGATCGACTTTAGGGAAGGACTTGACAACATCCAGGACTCTATGAATAACTTCTTCCTTGGTCAAATGATCATCATGGCCAGATGACATAAAGCGGGCGACCGAGCCCAGAGGATCCCAATTAGATCGACTGAGGGCAACAGGAACCCGCAGGTGGCAAAGCAACGCACCTCTCAAAGCCGAAGCCATGTTGGATAGATAGAAGTCGCGCTGGTGATGAAGAAGAAGAAGCAGCAACAGCAGAAGAAACTGAATATTAATATTGTACGAGGACCGGACTGGACTGAACTGGCTTGGGCTGGACCGAGATGTGTGATATTAAAGTAAGGAAGAGGGCCGTGGTGAATGGATATAACCTCCACCACCAACCCCCAATTTAATTAAAAGAGCCGGAGCCGGAGCCGGAGGAGAGATCCAGATCCCTTCTCTGATTTCTTCACATTCGACCGGAGATCCCAAATTTCTTCATTCTTCTTCTTCCTCTTCTTCTTCTTCTTAATAATAATAATTAATATTAATATCAGTATCAGTTATAATAATTAGATTAGATGGCTCCTGTATCAGCACTTGCAAAGTACAAGTTGGTGTTCTTGGGAGATCAATCTGTTGGCAAGACCAGCATCATCACTCGCTTCATGTACGATAAGTTCGATAATACCTATCAGGTTCTCTCTTTCACTCCGACCTGTACTCCTGGATCTCTTTTTTCCTATTTCCTTTGCATCTTTGCTTCCTTTCATTCCCTAATCTGTGTATCTACCAGGCCACCATTGGTATTGATTTCCTATCCAAGACCATGTATCTCGAAGATCGAACTGTTAGATTGCAGCTTTGGTATGTGCCTTCTTTTGACCCTTTGCTTTGGTATATCATTATACTGTCAAGCTGATGTGCTTACTATTTCAATTTGACTTACAGGGACACTGCAGGACAGGAAAGGTTCAGGAGTCTCATTCCTAGCTATATTCGCGATTCCTCCGTAGCTGTCATTGTTTATGATGTGGCTAGTATGTCCTTTCTTCTCTCTTCTTAAATTCTTCTTTAGCTCGTCATATGTCGCGCTGCTTCTTATTGCTTGCTACCCACATCTAGGTAGACAGTCTTTCCTCAACACAGCTAAGTGGATCGAAGAGGTTCGCACCGAGCGTGGAAGCGATGTCATCATAGTGCTGGTTGGAAATAAGACTGATCTTGTTGAAAAAAGGTCATTTTTCCCATTTTCTTTTACATTTTGCTGCTTCACTGCCTTTCTTTTTCATGCATGTTTTTATCAATTTAAAATGCGGGAATGATTGTGCGCAGATCTAGAGAGCCATTTTATTTCAATAGTTGCATGTATGCGAGATAGATACTTATCTGATCCCTTGGGATCTTGGACATGATTTTACAGGCAGGTGTCAATAGAGGAAGGAGAAGCTAAAGCACGGGACTTGAATGTTATGTTTATTGAAACTAGTGCAAAGGCTGGCTTCAATATAAAGGTAAGCTTCCATCCTGTTTCTAGGAAGCAAAATGTTAATTTAACAGATAAATGATGCAATATAACTTGTAACCGGCTAGCAAAATGTTTAACATGGTAGAAAATTGATGTTATAGAACTCATCCTAGGTTTCCTCTTTTCAACTCCCGTTTCAGGCACTATTCCGTAAAATTGCAGCAGCATTGCCAGGAATGGAAACACTTTCTTCTACAAAGCAGGAAGACATGGTTGATGTGAACCTCAAGTCTTCCAACACAAACGCATCACAGTCACAACAGCAATCGGGAGGATGTGCCTGTTGATTACAAAATTGAGATATAAGCTTTCTTTACATCATTCCCTTTCATGTTTTTATGTTCACCCACGTGTCTGTAAAGTTTGTGGATGATCCTGTTATTTAGTATTTGGCTTTCTGTCTCTGGTTCAGTTTTAAATTCTTGAACTTGAAATGAGGTGGTGTTTCTGGTACATAGTCTAGTCCTAGCCTGTCTAATACATACGTGTTGAGGTCAAGAGATACGAATATGCAGCATAATTTTTCATTAGCTTTATGCAATCCTTCTCGGCTTTTGTTATTGGAAGTAGTTATGCCAAAATAAATGGATAAATTGCTGGTATGTGGTATTTATCACTTCCTGACCTTGGTATGTGGTACATCTGTGCTATTAGCAACTTTGGATTTATCACCATGCGAAGCAATTTGACAGTGGTGCTATGAAATCAGCTCTTTTCTTTGAAGAGTTTCTCACTAATGTCTTCTTTTTTCTGTCAAGAGTTTGTCTCACTAATGCCTTCTTTTTCTTTCAAGAACTCGTCTCCCTGATGCTTTCTGGAGTTCACAATTGCATTTTCTTCAATTGGGAGATTTTTCTTAATAGAAACATTTGTAGAATCTTACAACTGAGCTCTTAGATTACTTGGCTTCTTCTAGACTTGACACCTTGAATTGATGGGGTTGTAGGTTTGACTTGAATTTAATAAAGATAATTTGGTTAGAATAGTGCTTTAGGGACTCGAGCTCGATAAAACTTGTATTTGACTCTAAATTTAATTGGGCTTGATCTTTTCAGGTCGGGTTAAAATATGACCTGGTTCAGTCTTCAATTTGGGTTTGCTAATCAAAGCTTGTCAACACTGAAGCTTGTGCCTATAAAAATTGATATGGTCAAATGGGCTTATACTCAATCAAAATTTGGGCTTTGCTTGGGTTTATAAAAAAATTGTATGGATAATGGGCTAAACAAGCTTATTGTCAAGCCTACAAAAAGCCTTCAATTGTCTGTGATTGGTATTTTACTATAACTTGATCAAAATCATTTTCGTATGTGTTGAATCTTTAGTAGAGTTAAAAGATAGTATAGAAGATCACAATTTAGAAAAGAAGTTCGAACAAGAAATCTAATTTCTTTTCTTGGTGCAACAGTTATATGAAAATTATTGTTAGAATATCTCAAGCTTACGAAAGATAATTTCTAGATGTATGTGACAACAGTTATATGAATGTGTATTTTTTAGATTGGGCCAAATCGCGATTTGGCTCAGACTCAAACATAAGCCTACTAGTTAAATTTTAATCGAGATTGGATCTTGGCTTGGCTTGTTAAAAATCATATGGTTTAATGGGTCTAAGCTCGATCGAAATTTCGATTTGATTTGAGCTTATAAAATTTCACATGGCTTAAGGCTAGCCAAACTAATTTCTAAGCTGCAAAACATGCTTAAATGTTTGTGATTGGGGTTTCAATGTAACTTAATCAAAATTATTTTCATTTATGTTAAATCCTTTTTAGAGTTGCAAAGTGATATAGATAATCACAATTCACAAAAAAGGAATTGTTATACAAGCCTGGACAAGAGAAATTGTTTTTATGATGTGTTCATTTGTTGATTATTGTATGATTTGATAAGATTTTTTTGGCAACATTAGGTAAGTGGGGTTTTTTTTTTCCTAATTGGTGTATTCTTCAATGTCTAATTATGCTTTAATGCATACTTTCTTCTCTTGTTAGTATTGTTTGTGTATTTCAACTTTATTTTGTTTGCTATTTCATATATATGGAGAATTTCTTAAACTCATTTGCATCTTCAAACAATATGCCTATTTCAAACTTTAATTTTTTTGTAGGTTTACATCCATGGAATCTTGTTCTTCTCTTGACAGCGTCATTTTATCTTCACTGTCCAATTATCACAACTCATATAAGCATCAATTTAAAATAATATATGAAATTCTCATCATGTTCAACATCCTTCAACATTCTTAGACCATATTTAATTTCAATTTCTATGATATGCTCTTGGGTAGGATTCCCTTGGTTTCCTAAAACAACCAAGGTTTCAATCAAAACAGCATTCCAATAAAATTCATAAACTTCAAAAATTACAAAAATTGCAATACACACAAATTAAGCTCAAATCCAACCTACCTATAGTATATCTAAGTTATAAAACTTAAAACTTAGTTTAGAGACCCTAAAATCAATTGGATTCTTCTAATTCATCTTCTTCCAACACAAACCTTTCATTCTCTACACAAACCCCTTTCTCTCTCTAACTCCTTCATCCCCAACACAATCCATTTCTTTAATAAAACAAGAAGAAAAGATAGTTAACCTATCTTAACAAACTTGATTTCTCTTCTTTTCTTCTTTCACCGAAACCTCTCTTGTTTTCGTTTTTCACTCTTCTCTCCCTTCATATCACGTTTTTCTCTTCTTAACAAGCAAGACAACATATTCTTTTTCCATTTCTACCCTTGATGAGTCCAAAAAGTCTATTTTATCTTTCCTTATAAGCTTACGTTCTTTTATGCTTAAATAATCTCCCAAAAATATCCTTGAACATCCTTATCACATTAATACTTTAATTTCACTTACTCATTCAATAAATCTTACTAACTTTGACATAATCATAACTTTAAAAATAAAATCTATCAAAACCTCAAAATTATTTTAAATCATGCTTAATTTAAAGAAAAAAAATTTAGACTCCAACATATGCAATTAGCTAATGTCTTCACCAAACCTTTAGCTCGTTCTCAATTCGAGTTTCTAAGGTACAAGCTCGACATTTTTCATGCTCCCCTGCCTAGCTTGAGGGGGAGTGATAAAGAGACTCAACAACAAGTAATCTTCTTTAAGTAATCTTCTCAATACAATCTTCTCTACGTAATCATCTTTGTGTAATCGTTGTTGTGATATATATAACTAACTTTAGATAGCTTATATAGGTTATCTATGTTTAGATGTAAATTCAGAGAGTTGAATCCAAACTCTCATTTGTAACAAACTTTGGCTTTATTAATACAGCAGTAGAACTTGTACAAGGTGTGCAGGAACAGAATATTTTACACCCTACTTCTGACTTGGTGCGACGATGACGATGTCATTAATTATAACGGTTAGCAAAGTAGTTGATGGCTATGAGAAAGTAACACCTACTGCCAGGTATCTGGTGCTTCTATTTCCCCCCCGAAGGTTGACAAAGCAGATAAATTGTCACTCATTTTCAAACTCTGATCAACAGCACAGTTATCTTTTCAATTCTAGTTGGGATTAAACGAAAACAACTCAACTAAAGCAATGACATCAGTCCTTAGAGAACGACTGGAGAAAAAACAGTTTGATCTTTAATATCAACACTGCGTGTGATGCGATAGTGCGCGTTTGTCAAAATTATCAGTTGAGCAATCATAATTAAGATACCTGATTACGTCCTTCATAATCTGTCCTCCTTTAGACGGCGACGCGCACCAACTGCTTCATAGATTTTTTATTTGACATTATTTCTCATCTTGCTGCTAGCTATTGGATTAAGATTCAAGTCTTGACAACCTTAGACGTTTGGTGTACCGTTCCTGCAAATTCTAAAGAGAGCACTTAATTGGATAATGTTTACTTTGAATTGCTATTAAATTAATTTCAACTTTGGTTAGTTTAGTAATTTGAAACAAATTTGTATCATTATCGTCGTCATCATCATTATCACCCAGTCTGAAATTCCGTAATAAAGCAGAATTTGAGAAGGTCCGATAGTACGTAGTCTTATCCCGCGATGAAACAATTTTGTATTAATAGAAGAAAAAAAACTAATTAACCAAATTTGTTTCGAGTATAAACAAGAAAAAGACTCTGCATATGCATTTACTGCGTCGCCACAATTATCTGTGGCGAATTACTGACTTGTCCAAATATTATTGAGTGAAGCAAACGTTGGAGATTTGAAGGGTACGATTCCAACAAACGTACAAGTCCCAGAACTGCTAAATTAGTTAATGTCTTCTCTGAAGCGGCATCTTTGATTAGACACGTATAAAAAACAAGGGAAGGTGCTTATCTTTCTAGTAATAATCAGGAAAGATCAAGCAAAATGGACTTGGTGACCAAGATAGCCGAGTCTGTTTCTACGGCCACCAGCATTAGCAGCTACAAGAACACAATCCTTATCACTTTCATCGTTTGCTCCATTCGTGTATGCACAAAGCTTTTATGGCCCAGTAATGATCGCCTTCACTCTTTCACCTTCAGACCAAAACATGGAAAGATTATTGAGGATTATGCCCCCTACTGCACGGTTTGCCTTCAGGAGGCTGTAGATGGCGAAAAGCTGAGGAAACTCCCCAGATGCAACCATTGCTTCCATGTCGGGTGCATTGACCAGTGGTTCCAAACTCATTCCACTTGTCCTCTATGCAGAAACCAGGTTTTCGCTCTTCATCAACGACATGTACATGGACAAGGTAGGGGGTTCTTTTTCTGTTCTCTTGTACTTGCACAGCTTGTACTTAGGAAATTGGGTACTTCTGTTAACTTTGGAGTTTCCTTGTCTATTGGTGAAAACTCAAGGTCCTTTTTGTAGTGCTTGATTATGATTTCCAATGGTCCCGGCGACGGCGAAAAGATAAAGATTGTAGAAGCTCAGCTTTTGGTACTTAATTAATTTCCATTTCATATAGTAGCTGGCTTAATTATTATCTAATTATTTTTACCATGTATGAGCTTAGCTTTCCTTTTCTTCTTAACGTCTTGCTTCTTGCTCAAAAGTGGGCAGAACCAAAAAAAAATCTGTTTAAGCAAATGGAACCAGGATTCCCTCTGTGCACTTAACCAGACCAACAATGTTTCTACTTTTTAAGCTGAAGCAATCCGGTGCATGTAAAATTTTCTTCAATTTTTCGGTGTGGAGAACTATAATTGATCTCCTTAGTTTATCTGTTTAATTCATGCACTCATCCGTTGATTGAACACTTAAATCTGCAACTACTCTGTCCCTTTTGTTGATTTAAGAGATTTTTATTTTCTCATCGAGTAGCCAAAATTTGAAACTGATGGCAACCCAAGTCGAGAAATGCGCAGGAAACTAATAAATAAACCGATGATTCAGCGAAAAACATGTAGTCTGGTATAAAATAAGACCCAGATCCCCAAGTAAGGATTTGAAATGAAGGGAAAAGAAACATAAACCAAAACATTGAAATGAACAAGGCAACAGTTTCCTTTCAAATTACCAACTAGTTTTTGTCCCTTTGTCACAACAAAACAAACAACAGGAATTGTTTAAAGGCACGAAAGAACTAAGTTGGTTAACAATTGAAAGCGACGCTGAAATGAAAACATATTCTTCCAACAAAGAGACATCATTTTCTGGATGTCCAACGCTGATTTGTCTCAGAAACAAGAAACAGATAGACAGAGAGGTAAAGGTAGAGAAATTCAGATCTTAAAAATTCGAATAGCCAAGAGAAACTTTTGAGTTGGAGACAAATTTTGGGTTCTTAAAGCCTTTTCTCCCGTTCTGTTCTTCCAGTACTGTAAATAAATAAAGGCACTGCATGAGAGATTGAAAGATGAAAGCTTGCTTTTTCTAATGCTAGTGAGAGCAACAGGTCCAACAAGAAATGCGCTTCAACATAAAATCCATTCTAGAGAGATGTATATATTTATTTATACATTAATATGTATGAAGAAGGAAGCTAGAACGCGCAGAAGAAATCTGAGAAAGTAACTTATTCTATTCTGTTGTAAAGAATGGAGAATGGTAGGTTCATATGCCATATTTAATATAGAAAAATAAAAAAAAATCCAAATTGAATTTTTTTTACAAGAGATTGGTAGAAAGTTATTACGGGATTGATGATGTCTCTTTTTGGGAACCAATGTAATAAAATTTTTGTTAAGCTCCATTAGTAAGGTTTTATTCCTAAAGAACTCCTGTACAACATCTATAGCAGTACCTCTCATAATGCTCCAATTCTTAGAAAAGAATAAAATATTAAAACCATCTGGACCCAAGGCTTTTCATTTTGCTAGATACTTAATTTCCAATTCAATCTCACAAGGAGTAACTGTGAATCATAAAAATTCAGCATCACTTGAGGATATCTTTTGTTGAATAATTTGATCAAGGAGTTTGCTAGAAAAGGAGGCTCAAGATCGAGAGCCTAGCAATTTTGAGTTGAGTATCATTAGACATCAAAGATACAATTTTGTTGGTTGATTTATTTGCTTTGACAGATCCATGAAAGAAAGTTAAATTTCTATCAATTTCTGCTAGCCATCTGTTTCTAAAACTTTGTTTACACGATGAATAATTAAATTTAACTACTCTAATATAATTAGAAGAGGCATGTACTTCAAATTGTTGTAATAAGGGATTGGTAAGGTCCAACTTTAGCTCATTTTGTGCCCTATCTAGGGCTTCTCTAGCAATGTTTAATAAGTGGTGAATACTGCCAATGTTCTCTTTATGGAAGACTTTAGTTTCCTCTCTGATGTTGTTGAGTTTTTTGGCACACTGATATTGCTTAGATCCTGAGTAGAAAGAGCTCATTTCTTTTGTGAGAGCATCTTTGAAACCTTCAATACTTATCAAGAAATTGTTCAATCTGAATGGATGTTTGATAGTTGGCTCTGAAGAATATGAGAAAATTAGCACAGGTTAATGATCAATTATCATTGAAACAGGAAAGAAAGCATAAGAATTATGAAAATTTTGTGTCCATTTCAAATTAGGCATGCCCTATCCAGCTTTTTCCTTAGGAAAGTAAAGTCTTTATATTTGTTACTCCATATAAAATCGTTTCCACCTCTTGGCAGATCACTGACATCAATTGCATCAACCTAATATTTCAAGTCTTCACGTAAAGGTCTGTTTGAGAAATTTCCATCAGCTTCATCAATATGTATAGTAACATTGAAGTCTCCAGGTAGAATCCAAGAGAATTGATCCTTTGATGGAAAATTTTAAGCTTATTCCAGAGTTGAGTTTTCTAATAAGCATGATTAAAAGCATAAATCACTGAGATATCCAATAGTAAGCTACTCTGAGAGTTCTGATTTCTAGATGTATGGACTGATCATAGGTAAAGGAATTCAGAAGCTTAGCACAAGAGGATACAATTATAGGTACTACAAGAGTATCAGAGGTAAGGCCTAAGTTGGCATGAGGAATTTCGCTTCCAAGAACTAGGGATTCTGGAATTGAATTTGTAGACACTTGTTTAGAAACATCCTTTGAGCTTAGTTCACAGGTTTCCATTACAGGTAAGGTGTTGGATGATGTTAGAATTTTAAGAAAGTTCTCTCCTTTGATGGATTCGTGCTCAGTGAATCAGCAGGGACAATAAGGGTATTTTGTAAGATTTCAATGTTTAAATCCTCAAAAGCTTGGAGATATGAACTCAAATCTACTTTCTCCTGCATTAATTCAAAATAACTTTTAGTGTCAAACACCTTTCCTATAGGCTTCCATACTTTTTTTTTTTTGTTTTTAGATGGTTTTTAGGCATAGGTGACCCTTCAGTTGCGTTTAGTTAGCGTCTCTAATAGTTGGAGACGGAATAGTAATGTAAATATGGAGCGTAAGCTAATGTAAATTAGAGACAGTGAAATTTGTTTGGTTTATAATTGATGAGAATAGAGAATCTTATCTCCGTCTCTAGGACAGATGTGTTTGGTTGTAGGGGACAAAGACAGAAAATAGTGCAAATGACAAATATGCCCCTAGTCTTTAATATGATTAGGAAGATGTAATTCAATGGTATTTTTATTATGAATGGTTTGTAATTCAATATTTTGTATTATTATTATCATTATGTCTAATTAATATTATTATCATTATATAATTTGTATTTATTATTATTCAAATATATTATTATTAATATTATTATATAATTTGTAATAATAATTATTCAAATTTATTATTATTATTATTATGTCTAATTATTATTATTATTATTATTATTATTATTATTATTATTATTATTATTATTATTATTATTATTATTATTATTATTATTATATGATTTGTAATTATTATTATTCAATATTTATTATTATTATTATTATTATTATTATTATTATTATTATTATTCAAATTTATTATTACAATCTACTCAAATTTTTATAATTATGTCTAATTATTATTATTATTATTATTATTATATGTATTTATTATTATTCAAATTTATTATTATTATGATATTATTCATAATAATAATAATAATAATAATAATAATAATAATTGTTTGTATTTAAAATTATTCTTTAATTGTTTGTATACATTTTATATAAAAATTAAATTATTTTTAAATATAAATCAGATAGAATAAAATATAAAATAATGATTATAAAATAATAATAAGAAATTTATTATAAAATAATAATAATAAGATAATAAGATAATAATAAGATAATAATAATAAGATAATAATTTCATATAATATAATTAATTAATTAATTAATAATAAAATAAATAATAATAATAATAATAATAAGATAATTAATTTTGTATAATAAAATTAATAAAAATAATATTATTAATAATAAGATTAATAAGAATAATAATAAGTAGAAAATTTATAAAATATTTAATAATAATAATAATAAATTATTATTATTAATGATAAGATAATAATTTCATATAATAAAATTATATAATAATAATAAATTAATAATAATAATAATAAGATAATAATTTCATATAATAAAATTTAATAATAATAATAATAATAATTTTATATAATATAATATAATTAATTAATGAATAATAAAATAAATAATAATAATAATAATAAAATAATTAATTTCAGTATAATAAAATTAATAAAATAATAATATTAATAATAAGAATAATAATAATTAGAAAATTTATAAAATATTTAATAATAATAATAATAATAATAATAATAATAATAATAATGAGTTTAATAATATAATTAAGAATAAAAAAATTAGTCATGTAAAAGAAGGGGTATTCCTGAAAATTGCTTGTGTTTTGTTTTGGAGACGGAAACGATAAATTTCTGTACCATAGTCATAGGAGGTACACAAATTTTATGTCCCTATACTTCAGAGATGGGACAAAACTAAGTGGAGATAGTAAACAAACGCCTCGGAGATGGGACTTTTGTGTCTCCGTCTACTGTCCCCACCCATAGGGACAGTAACCAAACACTACGTTATTTCATCTTCTACAACCTGCAGATTTTCATTGTATCTCATAATGGGAGTAAATTTAGGCCAATGAGGGTGTCGACAGTCGTACAAACTCTTGCAAAATTGATTCTCTTTGTTTTGGCAGTGGCTTCCTTATAAATCTGGCAAGATGACTCCAAACTTTAACTGTCCAATATTCTAAAGGTGTTTCATAAATACATATCCACAATGGAATATTGGTTGATTTAATACCATCAAAGTTGACTCCAGGTCTTCATAGCTAAATAAGGAAGGGTTTGTTATAAATGTTCCAAGGTCTAGTTTTAATCAACTCATTCTCTGAATCAATGGCATTCAATTTGAAGAAAAAGATTTCTTCATTATTCAGAATAATATCGATCAGGCCAAATTGTTTGTTTTCAATTACCCCAACTCCAAGCATAGGTTTTCAAAGCTGTAAAGGATACCCTCTTAACAAGAAAAAATCCAACCATAACGGATTGTCACTTCTATAATCAGTAAAACATCTATAAATGAATATTCTTGAGGCCTGAAAAATTATTATCTTATACGAATTTATTAATTTATCGATAAATAAATATTTTATTAATTTATCGATAAATTAATATTTATTAATTATAATATTTTATTAATTTATCGATAAATTAATATTTATTAATTTATAGAATAATTTTATTTTGTACATTATATTTTAAATTAAACAATTAATTCTTTTTTCGTAACTAAGAAAAGAAAATAAATAAACAATTAATTAATGATGGTGCATTGTATCTAAGTTTATTAATCTTGTCAAAAATAAGTTTATTAATCTTAGGTTAGCGTGATTCAAAATAGAGTACATGTAGGTACATTAGAAGAAGAAACTGATGATGTTGAAGGCAATCAAAGATTAGAGGAAATTATTTGTAATTTACATTATAAAAGTGCCATGAATGTAGAGCGGATTCTGAATTATCCTAGTGAAAATAAAGCTTTAATGGAATCACCTACGGACAAAGAAATTATTCAAGGAGTAATGGGTACAGAAGATGATGATAATCAAGATCTAGATGATACTAACGCTATACCACATATTTCTCTAAAAGAAGCTTTTCTTGTCGTAAAGACTTTGAAAAGCTACTTGCTTCAAAATGAGAAGAATGTGTCGAATGTAGTTTATATCCTCCAAAAAGTTAAAGATGAAATTGAATTCAGTTCGCATAAAAAGAAGAATCAATTGACTATAGATACATATTTTAGGAAAGCATAAAATTTGAAATAAAAATTATTTAGGAAGTGTTTTACTTTGTGAATTATATATATAATTTTCATATTTATTTAATGAATTATTATTTTATATTTTCAATGGACTTCAAGGAATTTTTTTAAAATTATTATCTCATGCATTTAGCAAGGTTATTATTTTATCTCATTGGTCGAAGTCGAGACCGAAAAAAATTAGTATTTAATCAAAATTACTAATTTATCGAATATTCATTTATCAAAATTTTACTAGCCTGAAGAATTGACGGAGGATGAGATATAATAAAACACATGTCTAGTGACTCCAGGAAAACATGTTGAAGTATTGCCCTTGAATCCTTTTTTTTTTTTGGTAGTTATTCACCGGTCAAAGTTCCAAGTAATTGGGGTTTGAGGTGACTTGATAATTGTCAAGTATGGACCCTAAACTCCGGTCCAAATCTCCAAATTACGAAGTGTACCACTACTTTGCCTGACAGCAAACATGTAACAACCCATATAGATCGGTGGGAGTTGGCCGCAAATATTCATGCTTAGTTCTTATAATTCAGGGTATATGACAGTTGTAAGTTGGCTAAGACAATGACTACGCTTCTGGTTCAAATGATGTTTTGCTTCGAGGATTCGCCAACAAAAGGCTTTTGTTTGGTACAAGGTAAAACCAGTTTTGCTGCCACAAATCTTTGATTCTCTTTTACATCATGAAAAATCCTTCATAGCCACAGCAATAAAAGACATGTAGAAATTAGGATATATTTAGAAGTCAAATTTGTCTGCCGACCTGATGCTACTTGTCACTACTGTCTTTACAAATAATGTGAAATGGGTCAATGGCCCATTTAAGTATTTTTAATTCTATCAATTATTGATTTTGATTTTATTCATTTTGCATCTACAAACCTCTGGAGCATATAATTAAAACAAATGTTGCGGGTGGGGTTCTTTTGATCCAATTTGTCTGATAAGACCAGCCAATTACTTTGCTCGAAAATGGAAATATCTTAACCCCATGACTTTAGTACAGTGTTAGTCTAGTTGATTAAGGTGAACATAACACCAAAACCCATCCCAGAGTAGTTATTATTTATTTTACTATAAATAGTGGTTCTGCCGGATTCTGGCCGAACGGTGCGTTTCCATTGAAATCCATCGTCTTCTACCTTCTGTGATGAATGCGACGTGAATATACCTGCAAAATAAGGAAGGCTCGTCGGGGGTGACAACCCAATTAGCCTCTCCGACGCTCAAGTAAGCTTTTGGTGTAGGAATGATTGATGAATTCAGAGAAAACGAATTAGGTTATGATCGACACCAATTATGGGAGAATAATACCTTATATACTGTAGTAATCGTGTTTAGGTCTTATTACGTATCTGCATGGGAGATCTCCTTCTGCTAATGGGCCGGGGAGTAAAGTGGGCTTTGGCTTTAGAGCTGATCTTCGATGAACGGGCCGATCGGCCCACGGGTTGTCTTGATTGGGTCCGAGCCCGGGATGGCCGACCCGACCATAAGCCCCCCTACTCCTCGAGTTTGAGCGAAGAGAAGGGTCGAGGGAGTATGTAGAGGTTTTGTAGCCCGGTCATTAGACGACTCGGGGTTAGGTCGATCGGTCGAGCCTTGTGATATAGCCCGTCTGTCGATCGGCTAAGTGGAATAAGCGGTGGGTCGGGCGATGTTGTGATAGCCCGGTCATGGAATAGCCCGGGTAGTTTTAATTGGTCGGATGACGACTGACTGTCTCCATTAGTGGGCGCGTGAAAGCATTTGAGGCATTTATGATTTGACGATGCACGCCGTCTGACAGCTTTCAGAATTAGAAACGTATCGTCTTTGTAGCCGTTACCCAGCTGTCCCGAATGTCTTTTCGACTGTTCGCGCCCCTCCGGATTTCGAGTAACCCTGATTTGCCTCCGTTTAGATCGTGCCGCGTATCCGGGGATAGCTCAGATGTGTTCCACGTTTCGGGCTTCGGTTGGATCGTAGTTCGAACGTAGCCTCTATAAGTATCAGAGTCGACAGACGGTTTGCTTTTTCTTCACGCTTATTTCATTCTTGCCGTCTTCTTGCTTTCCTTTGCTTTCTCCCTGTTCTTGCTTATTCTTATTTCCAGAAGTTGTTTCAGGCGTTGCTCGAGTTTCCGATTCCCTACCATTGAATAGGTACGTCCCCTCCCTTCATTCTCATCTTCTAAATTCCTCTTAGAAAACATGTCGTCTAGCGGTTCTCGGAGTGAGGTTTCGCTAATGGTTCTCGCCGACGGAGGTCGTCGTCGGAAGTTATGGCCGAGGCGGCACGGTGTCAAGGCGAGGATGTTGAAGAAATTACAACAAGGGAGCGGAAGGACGGGCTGATAGTAAAGGAGCCGCCCAAAGGTAAATCGAGGATGTCTGCGGCGGATTTGCGCCGATCCGTCCTAGGAATAGTATCCGTCGATCGGGAGCCAGTTGGCTTCGAGAATGAGGGAATTGGAAGCAACCGAGGCGGGTGGATGGCCGTCTCGAATATTTCTTCACGGTCGGAGGCTTGAGACCGTCATACGTGCTTGATCGTGGATGAAGTGTGTCTTGATTTCCAATTGCGGCCTAGTCAGATCCCTCCGAACGGGTGGCGTTTCATAAATGGACTTGTGCTGTTGTGCCACCAATTTGGTTATCCGCCCTCCGTGAACATCCTGCGCCATTTTCTAAGGATGAGTCAAAGTCCGAGCTCTGGGGGAGGCATCCCTTCCCTGATGTATAAGGATGCCCGGTATCGTCCAGCCGGGACGTCCGGTAAAATTCCCGGCTGGCGGACGAAATACTTCTTTGTGAAGCCTCCGGGGTCTTCTTCCGTGTCCCAGCCGTGGAGGTATCCTCAAGCCGAGCTGTGGAATGACTCGACAAGCCTATCGCTTTCTAGGGAAGAGCGAGAAGTAGTGAGCCGTATAAAGGAGCTCGGCCCGTATAACTTTGCTAGGGTCATCTCGGGGTATGGCGGGGGGGCCTCTGCTAACTCTCTTCTGATTGACCCCCCGCCGCTAGTTGGTGGGCTAGGAGAGGGAACTGCCCCGCCTGATTGACCTCTCGTGGTTGATTTATCTTCGTTGTTCGTAGGTTTTGGATTCAGTTTCTAACCTGTTTCTCTTGTTTGTGCAAATATGGTCGGGGTTAACACATTTCCGGCCGCCCAAGTCCATCAAGTAGCGTCAGTCGCAGGCCTTCGGAGGCCGAGGTCGGGCGACAGACGAGAGGCGATTCGATGGTCGCCGACCAATCGCTCACCGGACATGGCGTATTTCTTTGGCCGTCTTGAACCATTGGCGGGGCTCTTGTAGTCGCCTACCGAGGAGGAGGAGGAGGTCGAACGGCCTCGAAGAGGAGGAGGGCCGCCGAGTCGTGACCAATCTCCCAGTTCCGGTGGCCGATCGATCTCTTTGCCCTTTGGCGGCTAATCGTCCCGGTGGTCGACCAATCTCCCGCCCTTCAAGCCAACTCAAAGGAAAGGAGATGAGGGTGACGTCGGGTTGTGGGAGTCTCGATCAAGTCGCCAGGATTCCACAACTACTGATATCGGCGTTGTCCGTCACATCTTGGAAAGGATTACTCCTCCTGTGGACGGGGAGAAGTTTGACCAGAGGGGCAATAAGGAAATGGGGTCCCTACTCCTGCGTACTTGCCTGAGGAGCTCGATGATGTCATTCGAGACGGTGCAGCGTTTGGACGTTCTGGACCGTGAGGTTCAGGACTTTCAGGAGCAGATGCAGGCCTTGAAGGACGAGCTTTCAAAGGTAGAAGAGGAGAGGGACCTTCTCAAAGCTCAAAATTCTTCTTTGGAGGAGGAGAAGAAGATTCGGGAGGAGGCGGCAAGCGTTTTGAAGGCCCAAGTTGAAACGGGGGAGGAAGAGATGCACGCCTTGCGAGCTCAGCTCACAAAGGAGGAGCTCAAAGGGTAAAGCGATGGCGGAGAGGACCAAGCTATCTCGAGGAGTATCTGATTTCTTGGAGCCTGGGAGTCGGAGAGTGCTAAAGGAGAAAGCCCTCCGAGATCATGCCAAGGCCCTCCAAGATCATGCCTGCACCGAGGATACGCTAAGGAGGTACAAGCCTCGGTGAAGGAACAAAAGGGTCGAGGCGATCCTGCGATGGCAGAGGCGGTTCTTGCAGGACGAGTGCTTGGAGTATTCCTGCGACCTGGCCCTCATGATCTTGAAGAATTTTTATGACACCTGCATTCCTGAGGGGTCGGACGGTCCTTCGTTTGATGCGTTCGCCGAGCCGTTGCTTCCTGCCGTTCTTGACCTTTCTTTGGAGGAAGTGAAGGAGAGGGTCGCGAAGACCGGGGACCGCCCCGATTGAGAAGTGGACTTAGCTCGGTCGAGGAGGACGAGCTTCCTCATGATGATGCTTCTGTCCCCGCTTCGACTCTTCCGCCTGATTCCAGGGCTTCCTCCGTGTATTCCCCCGGTTATTCTCCTTCTCCTCCTCCTGTTCATAGCCCCCCTTCTCTCCAATGTAGAGCTCACTGGTCGGGCTTGTGACTGTGGCAAAGAGAAATCAATGAACTTTACCTTTGCTTCATTCGTTGTCTTTTTTCCATGTTTATGCTCTTTACTTTCTATGTATGTTGAGTTTTGGTGGAGTAGTTCATAGTCGACCGGTTTCGAACCGATCGACCGCAGTCGATTTGTATCGATGCCGAGCGAGGGTCCCAAGGCACTAGACTTGGCGACCCAAACCGATCGTAGTTGATCAATGTAAAATGCCGGGCAATGGCGATGGCGAGGGTCCCGAGGATCTTGTCTCGGCGACCCGACCGACCGTAGTCGATCTATGTAAAATGCCGGGCGATGGCGATGGCGATGGCGAGGGTCCCGAGGATCTTGTCTCGGCGACCCGACCGACCGTAGTCGATCTATATAAAATGCCGGGCGATGGCGATGGCGAGGGTCCCGAGGATCTTGTCTCGGCGATCCGACCGACCGTAGTCGATCTATGTAAAATGCGGGCGATGGCGATGGCGAGGTCCCAGGATCTTGTCTCGGTGACCAACCAACCGTAATCGATCTATGTAAAATGCCGGGCGATGGCGATGGCGAGGTCCCGAGGATCTTGTCTCGTGACCCGACCAATCGTAGTCGATCTATGTAAAATGTCAGGCGATGGCGATGGCAATGGCGAGGTCCCGAGGATCTTGTCTCGGCGAACCGGCCAATCGTAGTCGATCTATGTAAAATGCCAGGCGATTGATTGGACTTTCTACTCTGCGATATAACTCTTTGTTGCCAAGAAATCAGAACCCTTTATTAATGATAACAAGTGGTAATTAAAAAACCCGTCTGGCGAGGGGACGGGAAAAGGTACCCACATGTATACAAAAGGAATAATAAGGAAGAATTGACAAAATTTAACTTATCTATTGGTAGAAAGCCTTCAAATTCGGGAGTTCCAAGGCCTCGGTAGAATCTTCCTTTCATCGCTAGGATGTAGGAACCGTGTCGACTTGTTTAACCACTCGATAGGTCCTTCCCACATCGCCCGAAGTTTTCAGATATTTTTCAGCCGCCTCGGCTTTTAGTAGGACGATCCACCTACCTTTACATTGCTCGGTTTGACCTTACATTATAGAACTCGGTCGCCTTTTACCGATGGCCTCTCGAACGAAGCGGCCGCCATTTCTCTATCCTCGCTAAGGAGAACGAGCTCGCTCATGGGCTTCATCATTCCGCTCTTCTTCGAGTAGGCCGACACCCTCTCGATTGTGCAATGTCGCTTCTATCGAACCAGGCTTCCGCCAAGGTCATTCTGAATGGAGTTTCCCGTGGCTCCGTTCGGTGTGGTTCTATATGCCCACAAACTTCATCTACTTCTTCCACCTGTGTCTTTCGGCCATCCAGCGCTTCTTCGTATGTTCATTATTTTTATTGGTGTTCTCCAGACCGTTGCTTTATGGATGGGCTAATGAGGTCGATTGTAAGCTGATCTTGATCGGTCATGAAGTCTCGAACTTGGCGTTGTCAAACCGCCACCATTATCTCAGAACCAATACCATGGGCATCCCGGCGACAAAGTATATTTTTCTTCACAAAGTTTTCAACCTTCCCTCGGTGATTGTAACAGATTTCGCCCACCCACTTAGTAAAATATTCTATCGCTACTATCAAAATTTCTTTTGTCCGGACCGAGAGGAAAGGCCTCAGATATCCATTCCCCATTAGGCGAAAGGATAGGGTGACTTACAATTTTCATCCTCTCTATCGGGTGGTGAGACAGATTGCTATTTTTCCGGCAGCTTCGATCGGTCGACCTCTCTCGTGATCTCTTCTCATCGTCGGCCAAGAGTAGCCTTGTTCGATCAACCGGTGAGCCAAAGATTTCGCCTCTACGTGATTTCCGCACATCCTTCGTGGACTTCGCCATTGCTCGCTTCGGCTTCTTCTTCATTCAGACATCGAAGGAGCGCGGTCGAAGACCGCTATATAGAAAGTCATTGACAACCCGTATTCACCGCTTTATCCTTAACTTCTTGGTCGCTAATTCGTCTTCCGGTTGTCTTCCTTCCAAAGGTACCGCATGATCGGCTCTGTCGGCCGGTTGATCGTAATTTACTTTGAGAACTTCCTCGGTCTTCGAATGCTAGGCCGATCCGATCGTTCGACTGTAATATTATTTTGGCATCACGGTGGAAGCCATTTTGGAGAGCGATCGCCTTGGCATTCGAGCTCGTTCTATTCATTGATCGAATCATCGTCCAAATTGCTCGGCCTCTGCTTGACTAACTCAGGTATTTGATCATGTGGTTCCCTTGGCCTCGTAATGCCGGTAATTCGACCGACTACCACCGGCTATCACTATATATCTTTAGGTGCTTCACTTCCATCTCCTTGGCGAGTTGGAGGCGGCTTATCAAGGCCTCATATTCCACCTCGTTATTAGAGGCTTTGAATTCTAGTCGGAGGGCGATTTACTTTTTCTTCCATGTTCGGCCGATCAAGATAACTCCCGCCCGCATCCCTCAGATTGGACGAGCCATCGACAAACAAGCTCCAAAGGGAATTGCTCGTCCTCCGAGCTTGGTTGGCTCATCTCGCGATGAAGTCTGCTAGTATCTGTGCTTAATAGTTGTGCGGGGCTTGTATTGTATGTCAAATTCACCCAGTTCTCGCCACTTAATCACCACCCGAGGTTTTGAACTTTGAAGGTATCTTGCTGAGGGTTGGGTCGGTCCATACCTCGATGGTGTGACTTTGGAAATAAGGCCTCGACTTCCGAGTACTTTGTTATCAAGAGAGGGCCATCTTCTCTATAGCGCGTATCGTGTTTCCGGTCCGTTAACACTTTGCTAACGTAGTAGATAGGTGTTGTTCATTTCCTCCGACGAATTAGCACTGCTACCGATCGATCCCCAGAACCGCCATGTATAACACTAGGTTCTCTCCGCTCACCGGGCTTTGTAGGATTGGCGGGCTAGACAAGTCTCGCTTTAAGTCTTGGAAAGCTTGTTCGCACTCGTCGCCATCGAATTGAGTCACATTCGCTTCCTCAAAGACTTTGAAAATGGGAGGCACTTATCCCCCAACTGAAATGAACTCTTTCAATGAGATTATCCGACCGCTAATATCTAAACATCCTTCAAGCATGTGGAGAAGGCATCGATGATGGCCTCGATCTTTCCGGATTAGCTTCGATTCTCACCGAGTGATCATAAACCCCGTGAATTTTCCGGATGCCACCCCAACACACATTTTCCGGGTTTAGCTTCATCGAAATTTATTCGTGGTCCGGAAGACTTCCTTGAGATCTTCCACATGCTCTTCTACCGTCGATTTTGACCACCATATCATCTACGTATGCTTCGATCGATCGACCGATCTGCTTTTTAAAGACCTCCATGACGAGCCGTTGGTAGGTCGCCCGCGTTCTTCAATGAAGGGCATTACTCGTAGCAGATGTGCCCTTGGTTATGAAGGCGGTCTTTTCTTCGCTTTCTAGACTCATCGGATCGATGATAGCCCGAGAAGCGCCCAGAAACCGAGCGATTCAGGCCTCGAGGTAGAATCTACTAACTAGTCGATCTTGAGAATGGAAGTCGTCTTTTGACATGCTTTATTCAGATCAGTGAAGTCTATACACATCCTCCATTTCCCGTTCTTCTTTTTTACTAAGACCACGTTAGCGAGCCATTCGGGGTATTTGACTTCTCTTATGAACCCCGCTTCAAGCAACTTTTGTACTTCCTTCTCGATCACCCCCTGGCGCTCCTTACTATGCCATCGCTTCTTCTGTCTGATCGGCTTGCAGTCATGCCGAATGCCGAGGGAGTGACATGCAACTGTCCGAGAAATGCCGGGCATGTCGCTCGGTACCCAAACAAAAACCGATCTGTTTTCCACCAAACAATCGGTGATTTCTCTAGCTAGGTTCTTCAGAGCTCTAACCTAGATTTGTGAACTGAGGGTCGGCTTCATCCAGTACGACCCGTTGCGTCTCTTCCACTGGATTCATCCTGTCCGTCTCTTCGTCGGCTCTCACGTCAAGAGAGCTCGTCAGCACTACCGCCCCTTCTAGGGTCTTGGTTTCTGCCAAGTAACATTCCCGGGCGATTTTCTGCTGACCCCTGACGACTCCAGTTCCATGGGCGTCGGAACTTCATAGCTCGGTAGTATGTGGAGATGACCGACCGAGGCGTTTGAGTAGCTCTCCCAATTATTGCATTGTATGCCCCCTGGAACTTTACGACCAGGAACTCCACGTCCCTTTCTATCTGGCATGGCCTCTGCCCAAACTTCACATTCAGATAGACCCGGACGAACGGGTATGCTGACGCCCCGATTATTCCTTTGATGGGGTCGTCCGTAGGTAATAGCCGCTCTTTGGGTACCCCCATTTGCTTAAAGGCTTCATAGTATAGCAAGTCGACCGAACTGCCCGTGTCAATCATCACCCGCTTCACCTCGTAACCGTCCATGTTGAGATTTACGACGAGGGCGTCATCGTGTGGGCAATGTACTCCATTTAGGTCTGACTCATTGAAAGAGATCATTAAAATCGTTCTCCTTCGGTTTTTGATGGGAGTGTCGTCGCCAATTGCTTGGCGTGTCGTTTCACGCTTTTAACGGTGGATCCCCGCCGCATTTCCACCAAATATCGTGTTAATAACTCCGGTCGGTCGGTCATTTTCATTGTTCGCATTTCCATCGTTCCTTTCCTCGACCGCCCTCGTTTTCTCGGCGATTATCTCAGATTCGTGCTCGCCTACCCCATCATTCCTATCGCTCGTCTCGAGGGTGAAGCTCAGAGTCCGACCGCCCGGTCCTGCGATCGGCGTTTGCTCGTGTTTCACGAATCGCCTAACCTCCCTTTTGAATGAGGAGCTCAATCTCTTTTTCAACCGCCGGTAGATTTTCCGTATCATGACCGACCTCTCTGTGGAAACGGCAGATAAATTGGGGTTCTGTCTCAGACAGGTCTTCATTCTTCGGGCTCTTTGATAGTTTCCCGTCGCTCTAACGGCCGCTAGTACTTCAAAGATACGAATTGCTTAGCGGGGTGAACTTGGCGATATCCTTGTCGATCGGTCGGCCTTTTCGATTCGACTGGCTTTTTTGCTTATGCGGGTTGCCCCCCTATCGTTCGTGAGCGATCTTCCGTCGACGTCTCGTGTTTTTCAAAGACTTCTTCGTTGAATATACCTATCCGCCTTGACTTCTTATTTCTGAACCGAAGCGAGGTTGATCGAGGGCTAACGAATTCTTGAACTCCTCGTCCTCGTATTGCTTTCATAAGTCGCGCTAGATAGACGAGTAGGTGAGATCGGTACTCGACCGCCTCATTGTTGAACCGAGTGATGAATTCCGTAAACTCTCATTCCTTCCTTGGGTGAGTTGCATCACCTCAAAGCCGTCTTTTGCGATCGCTTACTAGTGGCGAATCGATTCGTGAAAGGCGACCAAGTCCTCGAAACATGTGATCTGACCAGGGGTAGGTTGTTGAATCATCGCCGAGCTCCCTCTTCGAAAGCCGTCGAAGGCCTTACATGAATAGCATCCGGACAGATGTAGGCTCATCACGGATCGGAAGTCCGCATGTAGTCCAAAGGGTTGGTCTTTCGGTGTATTTCTCGTGGTCGGTATCTTTCGTCGGTCTTTGGGAGGCTATCCAAAATGTCCGGAATGAAGGAGAGTTGTATTGCACCGTCAGGCGATCGGGACGGAAGCTCGTGGCGCGTGAGTCCGATCATCCGCAATTTTTTCTAGGTTTCATCGCGGCGGTGATCGGTTGTTGTCAATTGAATTGTCGGTCCGGTGTTGACGGACGGGCCAGGCCATCTTTGAATTCGATCGCAGATTCGCGAATCACCAACTCACCGCCTCTTCTATCTGCTTCCGCTCGGACGGCGTGTGTGGACGGAGGAGGATCCGCACCTAATCGGTCTTTGGAGATTGAGGTTGCATGGTGCGCAACGTTATCCTCCACGCCACGCTCTGTTCTTCGCTTCGAGGCTTGAGGCCGATTGATCGTTAGGATTGGAAGACTCGTGGGGAGATGTGTAGTGCGGCGGCAGAGTGCAGTGTAATCGCAAACCGACACGTTGCATCGCTGAGCCGCAACCGCAGACTATGTCGGGATTCATCGCCGCCGCTTTGGCTTATCTGCGTGGTTCAGACGTGGTGCCCTAAGTCGGACCCTACGGTGGGCGCCAATTGGTTCTGTCGGATTCGGCCGAAGCAGTGCGTTTCCATTGAAATCCATCGCCTTCACCTTCCATGATGAACGCGACGTGAATATACCGCAAAACAAGGAAGGCTCGTCGGGGTGTCAACCCGATTAGCTCTCCGACGCCAAGTAAGCTTTTGGTGTAGGAAGGATTGATGAATTCGGAGAAAGCGAATTAGGTTATGATTGCAGACACCAATTATGGGAGAATAATACCTTATATCTGAAGTAATAATCGGTTTAGGCTCATTACGATCTGCATGGGAGATCTCCTTCTACTAATGGTAGGGGAGTAAAAGCTGCTTTACCAGCCGACGATCTTCGATGAACGGACCGATCGATCCACGGGTTGTTTTGATTGAATCCGAGCTCGGGATGGCCGACCCGACCAAATAGAAAAAACGAAATTCTCATCTCAAGAACTGCGATGAAAATAAAGCCGACTTTTATAACTTTTCCCTTTCCGTCTAAGTCTCAACCCTACGACACATCGTGTTGAAGCAAACGGCTCTCTTTACTTTAGGGTTCTGTATCACTTTCGGTATAGCTTCCGTGATAAAGCAACAATAGATGAAACACTCGTAAGTATATAATAAATACAGAGCTCAAGTCAGGTCAGGAGAATACGTGAGAAAAAAAAAAAAACTTGGGAGAAAATTTAGAAGAGTTCTAATTAGAAAATATTTTTATAAGAGATAAAATTTTAACCCAAATTTTAAATAATTACATACATAAAGATAGTTTAAATATGTAGCTTCGTTTAAAATTTAAAAATTTTAACATGCTAACTGAACGCGTTTTCTGTTTGTCTGGACTCAGGACTCAGCAGTCCTTTTGTACTATTAAGTCCATCTCGGTAACGGAATTATATTTGACTCGCCAATAATAAATAACAAAATTTAAAGATATTTATCTTTCTATGTGCTGTCTTCGCTTCGCCCGTAGTCAGCAGAATACTACGTGCCATAAACCCGGTGGGCAGTCTCTCAGCTCCTCCTCAAAATCCGTGCCTCGTATTTAACCTAGCTACACCTTGATAACATCTCCAAAACTCTACGCAAGCTCGTTCGATTCCCTTAATGACGACGGAGTCTCTTAGCTTCTTTTTATTCTCTCTGTCCTCACCTGCATCCCTTTACAGCCTTCATCTGACAACACCGTAAATCCAAATCGGTTTGGCTTTTGATTGATTGATAGGCCTAAAGCCTGAACCATCCCCTGAATCAGTTTTTTTTCCTTATTTTTTTACTTGAAAGAGAAGGGTGATTTTGAGTTTCTGACATTAATGGAGGAGAGACATGTTCTGTTTGGAAAGTATGAGATGGGAAGGCTACTGGGGAAGGGGACTTTTGCGAAAGTTTATTACGGAAAACACTTAGTGAGTGGAGATGGCGTAGCGATCAAAGTGATCAACAAGGACCAAGTGAAAAAAGAAGGCATGATGGAGCAGATCAAGCGAGAAATATCGGTCATGAGACTTGTTCGCCACCCAAACGTCGTCGAGCTCCATGAAGTCATGGCCACCAAGACCAAGATCTTTTTTGTCATGGAGTACGTTCGTGGAGGTGAGCTCTTTGCTAAGGTCGCCAAAGGCAAGCTCAAAGAAGATGTTGCTCGCAAATACTTTCAGCAATTAATCAGCGCAGTCGATTTCTGCCATAGTAGAGGTGTATCTCACCGAGACTTGAAGCCTGAGAACTTATTGTTAGACGAAAACGGAGATCTTAAAATCTCTGATTTTGGTTTGTCTGCTTTGCCGGAGCAGCTACGAAACGATGGTCTTCTACATACGCAGTGTGGGACTCCGGCGTATGTCGCTCCGGAGGTTTTGAGAAAGAAGGGTTACGATGGATCCGTAGCTGATATATGGTCGTGTGGGGTGATTCTCTATGTGCTTCTTGCTGGTTTTTTGCCGTTTCAAGATGAGAATGTTATGAAGATGTACAGAAAAATTTTCAGAGCTGAATTTGAATGCCCACAGTGGTTTACTTCAGAAGCTAAGCGATTGATTTCAAAGCTGTTAGTGGCAGACCCGCAAAGAAGAATCAGCATACCGGCCATCACTCGAGTGCCTTGGTTTCGCAAGGGACTTTCAAAGCCGGTGGCTTTTTCCCTGGAAGAATCAAACATGGACAACAAAACAGAGGATGCTGACAATTGTTCTCCAGTTGTCAATCTCAAAGTATCATCTCCAAAATTCTTCAACGCGTTCGAGTTCATATCTTCGATGTCTTCAGGGTTTGATCTGTCGAGTTTGTTTGAAACCAAGAGAAAAACTGCGTCCATCTTCACTTCAAAGTGCTCGGCACGTGCCATCATAAGCAAGATTGAGAGTGTCGCAAAAGGTCTCAACTTTAAGGTGGCCAAGGCCAAAGACTTCAAAGTATGGCTTCAAGGCCCTACCGAAGGGAGAAAAGGGCGGTTATCTGTGATGGCAGAGGTGTTCGAGGTAGCGCCGGAGGTTGCCGTAGTTGAGTTCTCCAAGTCGGCCGGTGACACATTGGAATACGCAAAATTCTGTGAAGAAGATGTTAGGCCTGCTCTTAAGGATATAGTTTGGAGTTGGCAAGGTGACAACAACGTCTGCAACGGTAGCAGTCGAAGTAAATATTGTGAAAATCAATCGTTACAGGGAGAGGCTAATTAATCATAAACAGTAGTAGGACTTTTTTCTTTTTCTTTTGTTTATCTTCTTGTTTCTGATCTCGTATCTACTCAGAAAGGTTTTTGTTTGTATATAGATTGTGAGTAATTGTCAAAATTTGTATGGACTTGGAAGAGACTTTTTCTGACTGGGTAACCCCTGTGTAGATATAAAGATTGTTTCTTTACGCTGGAGGGGCCGTTTCGAGCGTTAGAATTAGATAAAGATTCTGCAGTTGATTCAATAGTATAGAAATTACGCATCGATATTATAGGTAAACCGACAGGTAGATACGATGTGCGATTCCCAGCGAATGAAACAGAGCCAGGCAAAAAAAGTGAAGGTCTAAGGTTTGAAGCTTTCCATATCCGGTGGTTGAGAAAAATGCGGTAGAAGACGGCAAGGGTGGTTAGGTTACAGCGTCGTTATCATTGCTGTATCCAACTCCGTCCTGGACTTGCGACACGCGTCCCGCAAAACATAATTCCTTATACAGTACTCCACGATTTCTAAACCGTTAATTGACGTCGCCTCAGGACGGTACAACTTTCATTTCGTTCCGGAGGAGACAAGATCGTAGAGACATTAATCAAAAGTAAAGGTGACGTTACAAGTATTGCAACTAAACAAGGCAATTGAATGAAAACCAAATTGCGACGTAAAGGAGGATAATTGAAATGGTTTAAAAGTGAAAACCAAATTGCGACGTAAAGGAGGATAATTGAAATGATTTAAAAGTGTTTCTCGTAATTAAAATCCGCCTAAGACATTGGACGAAAAAAGAAAAAAAAGAGACAATTGGAAAATAAAAGACGCTCTTCCTTAAAACACAAAACAAGGCATGTAAAGTATATATATATATATAGAGAGAAGAATAGAGGAAAACTTGTTATTTTATTGAACAGACGTTGGCCATATATATACAGTCTCTCATAACAGAACGCAAACTGAACTACTAGATTTTAGGAAACAAACTGGAACTAAATCAAAACAGAAAACGTGATATCCCTATAGTATAGGGATTTATTGACGACTGAAACTAACAATTCCTCCCTTAAACTAAATACTGGAAGAATTTAGTTTATATCAGACAAAGAACAGACACCTAGTAGCTTTCTTATTTTCAGGAACGCATCCAACTTAAGGGGTTTAGTCATCACATCAACGACTTGCTCTTGTGTAGTACAATGCACCAGCTCTAAGTACCAGCTTTTACTAGCTCTCGAAGAAAATGAAAACGCACATCTATGTGCTTGCTACAACCATGCATGACTGGATTTTTGAAAAGTTTGATTGCAGAACTACTGTCACAATAAATAACAGCAGTCTTATCTTAGTTTGGGTCAATTTTCTTCAACACCCTTTTCAGCCAAACTGCCTGACACGCACATGAAGCTGCAGCAATGAACTCTGCTTCTGTCGTCGATAGACTGACCACTGGTTGCTTTTTTGATGACCATGATATAGCTCCTGAACTAAATAAAAAAGTATATCCTGAAGTGCTCTTCCTATCCTCCACATCTCCAGCATAATCACTGTCTGTGTAGGCAACAAGATCATCATTTCCATTCCTTTTATAAAAAATCCCAAAATCGGTTGTTCCTTTCAAGTATCGCAGCACCCTTTTTGCTACCTGCAAGTGAAGCTTAGTGGGATTCTCCATATATCTACTAATAAGACTCACCACAAACATCATATCTGGTCGTGTTGCCGTGAGATACATAAGGCTGCCCACAATTTGCTTGAAGTGAGTTTTGTCAACTTTGTCTCCTTCGGTATCCTTCATGAGCTTAAATCCAGGGACAATCGGATTGTGAACAAAATTGCATTTATCCATCCCAAATTTTTCAAGTACCTCCAAGGCATACTTCCGTTGGCCAATGAAGATTCCATCTGCTCTTTGTTGGACTTCCAAACCAAGGAAATATCTCATCTTACCTAGGTCTGTCATGTCAAACTCGTTCTTCATGGAATTTATGAATCCTATTATCATAGACTCGTCATTTCCAGTGAAGATGAGATCATCAACATACAAACTAACGATCAATACTTTCCCATCTGTTTTTGTCTTGATGAACAAGGTATGTTCATAGTCACACTTCTCAAATCGATGCGGCTGTACCAAGCTCGCGGTGCTTGCTTAAGTCCGTAGAGTGCCTTCTTTAACTTGTAGACTTTTTGTTCTGCTCCCTTTCGTACATAACCACTAGGCTGATCCACAAAGACGTTTTCGTGCAATTCTCCATGTAAGAATCTCGACTTTCGTCCGGTGGTGTATTGTCCATCCTCTTTGAGTTGAAATGCTATTACCAAACGGATTGTCTCCATCGTGCCACGAGAGCAAATATCGTATAATCTACTCCATATTGTTGTGCATACCCCTTTACCACAAGCCTAGCCTTGTACTTGTTTATGGTGCCATTTTCATCAAGTTTAGTCTTGTATACCCATTTGACACCAATTTTCTTTCCTCCAGGAGGCAGATCCACCAATTCCCACGTGCCATTCTTTTCTATTGCCTCTATTTCTGCATTCATGGCTTGTCTCCAATTTGCACTTTTTACAGCCTCCTCAAAGTGAGTAGGATCAGTACCAATGGCTGCAAACATGACCACGTTAACCTCCTCTTCTGAAAGTCCTTCCCCTGTTTCGTAATCTTGCATCCAAGCTGATGGCACCCTAGTCCTCCCTTGCGTATGAGTGCTGTTGTTGATTGATGATGATAAATTTCCATATGAGACTGTTTCTTCATCAGCTGCATCAGATTCATGCCTTCCTTCAATCTCTGCCTCCTCATCACCCCATTCTAAGTCACACACAATGTTGCTGTCGTACCTCTTGTCCCAATCCCAACTCTGGTCTTCTTCGAACACGACATCTCTGCTCACATAAATCTTTTGCAGTACTGGATCATAAAGTCGATAAGCTTTTGATTCCTCGCTGACCCCCAAAAGAATACATCTCAAACTCTTGTCATCAAGTTTTGAACGAGTACTATCTGGTACATGAACATGAGAAATACAACCAAAAACTCGAAAATACTCAACTGATGGTTTGATTCCACTTCATGCTTCCTCCGGTGTCATGTTTTTTACTGCCAAAGTGGGACTTCGATTCAACACATGTGCTGTCCAATTGGCTGCTTCAGGCCAAAAAGTGTTTGGAATTTTCTTCTCTGAAAGCATGCTTCGAACTATATTCATGATGGTTCTATTTTTCCTCTTCGCTACCCCGTTCTGCTGTGGTAAGTATGCAACTGTCAATTGTCTCTTTATACCATGTACAACACAAAAATTGTTGAATTCTTGTGATGTAAACTCCCCACCACGATCTGTACGTAAGCTTTTAATAAAGGTAGTTGTCTCTTTTTCAACAAGAATTTTAAATCGTTGAAAAATGTTAAATGCTTCTGACTTTTCTATTAAGAAATATACCTATAATTTTCTGCTAAAGTCATCAATAAAAGTGAGCAAATACCTCTTTTTGCTGTTTGAAATAGGTTTAATTGGTCCACAGATGTCAGCGTGAACCAATTCTAGAGGTTGAGAAGCACTCCAATTACTCTTCTTTGGAAGCGAATCCCGTTCTTTCGCTTTCTACCAAAGCAGTCCTGTATAGCTTTAATGGAGCTGAATCATGGCAAGCCATGCACCATCTTCTTCTGTTGAAGAGTTTTCAAGCCTTTGAAACTTAGATGCCCATATCGACAATGCCAGAGCTGCATCATGTCTTCAGTTATGGTGTTGAAACACGCAGTTGCTATAGGGCGTGATACAACATGTAAAATGAACATACGATTAGCAGTGATTGTCGTGGTCATGATCAAGCCCCTCTCAGGATGATACACTTTGCATTTGTCACCTTGAAACAAAATAGCGAGTCCCTTTTGCTGCAGCTGCCCAATACTTAACAAGTTATTTTTAAGTTCTGGTACATAAAACACACATGTGATAATCTGTGTCATCCCATTTATTTGCAGCCTCACGTTTCCTTTGCCTGCTACAAACAAGCTTGAATTATTGCCCAGCTTCACTGATTCTCTAAAGCTTTCGTCAAGATCAAAGAAATACTCCTTGGTCCCACACATATGATTGATACATCCTGAGTCAAGAAACCATGTATCTGTTTGATCACCAATTTTTATTTCTTCAAATACCATCAGCAGCATCTCTTCCTTGGTCTCGACGTAGTTTGCTTCCTGTTTTGCAGTACATTCCCATTGGAAATGTCCAAGTCTGTGGCAATTATAGCATTCCACCGTAGCTTTGTCAAAAAACTGTCTGCCTCTTCCACGACCTCCTCTTCCTCTACCTCGACCACCTTCCTTGGATTGGTCCCCATGAGTAATCTTTAAAGCGTGTTCCTCCTCCACGTGATAACTCATGCGTTGTTCGTGGACAAGTAGGCTGTTTTGTAGTTCATCTATGGATAGCGTGCTTGTATCCTTAGATTCTTCAATGGAACACACAACCTAATCAAACTTGGAAGTCATGGATCTCAGAATCTTTTCAACAACGACAGCATCTCCTTTGTCTTCACCATTTGCTTTCATCTTGTTAGCAATAGTAAGAGTGCGAGCAAAATACTCATTTACTGTCTCTCCTGATTTCATGTGAAGCACTTCAAATTCCTTGCGAAGAGACTGCAATTGTGCACGCTTAACTCTTGTTGTGCCCTGATATTTTTGCTTCATTGAGTCCCATATATTTTTTGCTGTATCCTTGTTAAGAATCGTTTCCAGAATTGTTCGATCCAGTGCCTGGAATAGATAATTCTTTGCTTTCAAATCCTTGACCGATCGTCAATGATCTTCTTACGCCCATCATCGAGTTACACCTTCATCTTGTAGAATCCCATTCTCCACCAGACCCCAATATTCTTTTGATCTCAAAAATTTTTCCATGAGCATCGCCCAATGATCATAATGTCCATCAAACTTCGGTACTGCTAGTTGCACAAAAGAACTTTCTGCTGACATGATGATAAGAAACACGTAGAAGACTGCTGCTTCTTTTTGCTACTAACCTTCTTGAGGAGGCTCTGATACCAAATGTAAAGTATATATATATAGAGAGAAGAACAGAGGAAAACTTGTTATTTTATTGAACAGACGTTGGCCATATATATACAGCCTCTCATAACAGAACGCAAACTGAACTACTAGATTTTAGGAAACAAACTGGAACTAAATCAAAACAGAAAACGTGATATCCCTATAGTATAGGGATTTATTGACGACTGAAACTAACAAGGCAAATGCTGAAAAGGATGTAGCATGGAACGATAGCCACTGAAGAGCACAAAAAGTGATGGCGTTTTGATGAGGATGAGGCCGTGTCGTATAGGACTAGGATTCAGCATTTAAGAACTCACTTCTGGACATTTTTGTTTCAGCAATTGAATACCAACTTGTTTTTTCTCCTTATTTTTCTTTTTCGTGGATAACTAAGTAAAAGATAACCAAATCTTTTACTTTTTCATTTCAATATCTAATTTTTAACTGAATCCTATGCTTACTGTCTAAATGCATAGTATATACCTAAACCCAAAAATGACTTAAATTTTATTTTCTTGTTGAACTTGCTTTCTTTCATATGCCTACATATATAAGCCATTCACATCGAGAAATACCATAAATAAAATACCCTACTAAACAACTGGACTTATGTAATGCTTCAAATCGCCCATCGCCCATCGCCCATCGCCCATCGCCCATCGCCAAACGTTAAAATTTTCTCAATCTTTTTCAGATCTAAGGGCAAATCTCCCTGAACAGTACAGATCTATGCCATCGAGGGTCTTCTGAGTAGCTCCAAAATTTTGCTATACCTTTCCGATCATATAAATCTCTGGCTCAGTCACGTTTTCTACTGCTATTCCAATTGTGAATCCATTAGTTGGGTGTTGTAAATCTGGTTGTGTAGAGAAGGACATGGCGACTTGTAGTTTTGGGATCCAAGAAGACTTTTCCTAAGTTGCTATACGGCAATCCTTGGTTATATCAACACTTTTTGTCTGGTTGTGTTATGTAGAATGAATAGAGAATATTTCCGGTATGGTATGCTCTTTTGCATTTTGTTCTCCATAATGGTCATCTGAAAATCCTAGCCTTTGGATTTTTCTTCTATCCGGTCTCTGTTTATTTTCTTCTATCTACATTTTTCTGGGTCTAAGTCTCATGGAGCGAGCATTGGCAACCTTAACCATTGATGAGGAGGAGGATTTCGTGTTGAATGTAGGGGCAGCGGTGCAGGTAAAGGTACCCTAGTATCAATACTGTATGGTGGGTATGTTTCTTACGCTAGCACCTATCAATTTTCAGCCCATGAGAATACTCTTGCCGATGTTTGGCACCCGATAAGAGGTGTCAATATATCAGAGCTTGGTGCTAAGCGATATTTGTTTCGATTCTATAATGACATTGATCTGAATAGGGTTATTGAGGGGGCATCTTGGCATTTTAAGAGGCACTTGATATTATGGAGTAGGGTTGCTACCGGTATGGATCCTCTTGAAATTCCCCTGACTCATAGTAACATCTGGATTCAAGTCTATAATCTTCCCCCTGGTTTTACTAATGAAGTGATGGCCATGGCGCTCGAGAATTTTGTTGGAAGTTTTCTGGAGTATGATGCAAGAATGATACGCAGGGTATCCGAGCCTACATATATGAGGGTCAAAGTGACATTGGATGTGTAGAAACCGCTGAAAAGAAGGAAGATGATAGTTGATGATAAGGGTGAGATACATGTTGTCCATTTCAAGTACGAGAAAATAAGTGTCTTCTGTTTTCTGTGTGGGAAGTTATGTAACATCCCGTTACTATTAGCAAGGGTATTATGGTAATATTGGGACTGACTGATCGGTTTTACTGTATTTACTGACTGAGTATGCTACTGGTCTCTAATTATAGAGGAACTGGTTTACTGCATATGCATATATTCATAGGTACATGCATTCATGATTTTCCGGTATTTAATTGTAAATTGAAATTGATTGAAGTATTTGGTTTGAACCGATCGAATCGACCGAATATGATTAATTGAGAAATTTGAGTTTTTGGGTTCAAATGATTGATTTAATATTGGTTACGAGTGACTGGTAATTGATAGTGGATTATAGGAAATTTCTAGGAAATTTAGGAGAAAATGCCCGGACCGGAAATATTTAAGAGACTGACCGATTGACTGTATAGTACTGAAAGAATGGTCCGATGGCAATGAAAAAATTTAGAGTTATACTGATAGGAAACAAATATGTTAAGTCATTGAAATTTAGAGACTGAAATTGGGACTGATTGGAGACTGTGTATATATATATATATATATATATATATATGTGTGTGTGTGTGTGTGTTAAGTGGAATTGGAGAAGGACCTAAGGCGATATCGTTTCTCTTCTCCTCCTCCATCAGTGCGTCGATTTCCTCTCGTTGGTGAGGATTTCTTGACCTTTCTTTATGGGTTCCATCCATTGTGTTAAGGCTAACTTGTTTACTGTCATTGATGAAGGTTAGAAGCTTTGATATTGGTTGATCGATTGGTTTGGAGGATTTTAGGGTTTACGGTGGAATCATAGATTTGAGCTTGATTGGTAAGTTTTTAATGGCATTAATGTTGTTTTTAATGGATTCTACTGCATTTATGGTAGTTATTAGAGTTGATTTGAGTAGCTGAAGTGTGTTAATGGAGGATTTCATGAGGAAAATGATCGGAGATGTCGAAGAGGATCGTCGCACGCCGCGACCTGCACGCGAGGCCCGACGGCAACGAATTTATATTCGTTCGCCGCGGCGAGCTTGCGTGGGACGCCGCGGCGAGCGTTATATATATTATGATGTCGCGACGAGCTACCTACCCTCATGGCATCAAGACGCGTCGTTACGCATGGCGAGCGAGCTTTTCTGCCATGACAAGAGACGCGATCTTGGCGAGAGAGACTGTTCCATTGGATTAAAATTGATTTGTTGGGCATAACTTTTGGTGTAGACCTCCGATTGAGGTGATTTCAGATTTGTTATGAACTAGGAAAAGAGGTCTACAATTGAGGATAATTATAGGAGTTCAAATTGATATAAATGGAAAGAGCGTTATAAGGAATTGGGTCGATTATGGTGCATAGTATGACCTAAATGTCAAATTGAGACTATTGGAGTTTTAATTGGAATTTGCAATAGAAGTTTCGACCCGATAAATAGGGACTTGCTATAGGGTATTCAAATGGAGGTAAATTGACTGGATTTTAAGAATGGATCAAATAATTGTCGACCCATTGAACAAAGAGATAGGATTGAGCTTAAAGTACCGAAATTGGGATTTAGCACCGGAAAATCGTGAACATGCATTGTAACATCCCACCCCCTACTGGAAGGGTAAAATAGGAAATGGAGTAGTGTCCAGGTATACTGGTACTGTGATTAGTGAATTTGTGCACACGAACTGTTTGGTCATGCATTCATGACATTCCGAGAATTGGGTCTAATGGCGTTTTATTGTGATTAACGTGGTTATGGAATTTGAAAAAATTATTCGAGTCGCCTTAAATTGTTTTCTATTTCTTTCGAATTATAGGAATTTTTCGAATTTTAGGAGAAAATTTGACCCAAAAAATCGCGGTGGTCGCCTAAACATGTTTTGGGGTAGAAAAGGTGATTTTCGTGATTGAAAAATTATTTGGAGTGCATCGCTATGTGCTTTACAATTTTAGGAATTTCATTAATTCTCGAAAACTAATTAGGGAAAATTTCAGAAATTTTGGATCGGAAAAAAATCGCCAAGTGGCGAACCGATCGACTTTCAGAACCGCAATTTGCTGATTTCATGGGCTTGGACTATTGGGTTTAATATTTTGGAATATTCCATGGGACCCTTTGATAATGCATTAATGATGTCATTACTAGAATTTATTAATGAAGTTCATTAAAGTAATGAACTTTGACTTTTCTTCTTTACTCTCATATCGCCACCTAGCCCTCACTAATTAATGCCTACTTATCCTCTCTCGGTTATTGCCTTAGAAAAGAAGGAAAGGAGGAATTTTATTGTTTATATTACTCATCCACCGAAAACCTACTCTCATTTCTCTTCTCCATCGATTTTCTTCTCTTTAAGAAATCCTTCCTCCAAATCTTACCAAGCCACTTCCTTTCCTTGATAAACCTACACATGTTTGGGGTTAGAAGTGAGTGGAGAAGTGGTTGTGGTAGGTAGCAAAGAAAGAATTGAAAGGAATTAAAGATTGGAAGCTTTATAGGAGGTAAGTGTTAATTGAAGGTTTTAAGCTTTAATTAAGTTGTACATGTTGGTTTAATGATGAATTGAATGCCATGGTAGTTAGGAGTCATAAATGGAGCATTTATTATGCTTAGGGATGCATTAAATTGATGACTTATATGGATGGAATTAATGGGTATAAGGTTAGGTTGAATTATGAATTGAAAATAGTGGTTAGAAGTGGTTATGGCTTGATTTTGAGTTGAGTATGGATGATTATTTGAGTATATGAATTGAGGAATTTAATGCTGCCAATTTTCAGTATTAGCCCTAGTATATTTATGACTGTAGGAATATTTAATTTGTATTTATTTGGATGTTTAGTGATGTGAAAAGGCATTGGAAATGTTAGAACTAAGATTAACCTTAAATCTGGAAAATTAGAGTTGAAATTGATGTTACTGTTTTATTCATAATTTATTGTGTAGAAATGCAAATGAGGTAAGGTTAGTGGCCACTGAAACTTTGGAATGTTGGTTTCAATTTAGTGTGAAATAGGTGTTGTTGAATTTCAATGATAGAAGGGTGAATTTTTGCATGGAAAGTTACTGTTCCATTGCCTGTGAACAGTAACCGAGACCACAACATATGAACTTTGCTGATTTTTATGAATTAATTGAGATGGAATTAGGAGAAATGGTCTTTATGGAAGTTGTAGCATATTGAATTATCTTTCCATTGCTACTGATATTGCTATTTTTAGAATTGTATATTGGGAGATATGAAATGATTACTAAGGACTGGTTTTGAGCATTTTGGATGAAACCTAGCTTAAGTGTGATTTTGTGAGTTTACTGATTGGAGGCAATTTTAACATTTTATGTGAACTGAATTGGTGTGAGTGAACTTCTGAAAAGTTGTAGAGGAAGAGATTACCTTGAAAATGATATATGGTGTGTAATTTTTAGAAGTCAGAATTGGGAGTTATGATTTTGCAAAGATTGACCCTACATTAGGTTATGAATGACTGATCGTAACAGTATCTTCCATAATAGTTTTGAAATTGTTAGAGATCGAATTGGATGATGAGTGCTGCATGAAAATTGAAGTTTGAGATGTTATCTTTACAGGGATATAAAGTTCTGATTTTACTGACTTGTGTACAGGGAGATATGCTTGTTGTAAGGTTACTGCCCAAATTGAAGGATTGCAGGGGCAGTAACATTAAATGAATTAATTGACTTGCTTAGAAATAGAATCTGATTTTGGATTGTTCATGAAAGTTGTTGAGGACAATGTGAACTTATTGACCATATTTTTGTGGTAATTTATTATTGAAGAATCAGTGAGTTATGAAATTGTCAATGTGCTGCCCTGTGTTAATGGGAATTGTGTAGGCAGAAGGTTTGATGGGATATTTGACACCCTTAGGGTTGGAATTGATTTTTATGGTCTCTTGAGAATTGTAGAGTTTTTCATAAGCTTTCCAATAAAGTATAGTTTGCATTTTTTAGAAAAGTGTAGGAAGAGTTATGGGTGTTGGAAATTTGGTTAGAAATCAGAAAATAAAGGGGGAAATAAGGGTTATATATAAAAATATAAATTGTTGAGTTTTGGTTTCCTTCGTGAATAACTTTCCCGTCCGACGTCCGATTGACCCGGTTCTTGAGGCATCGGATTCGTTGAATGTTTAATTTCATTTTAAGAGAAAATCGAATTTTAGACTGAATTTGACGTAGCCCTATTGATGTAATGTGAATCTTTGTTTTATTTAATTGGGACCTATAGAGTCCGAATTATGCATCGTCCGCTTAATGGATTTCTAATTTTGATAGAATTTTTATAATGGGAAAAAAGGATTAGGGCCGGAAATTCATGAACATGCATATCTCATCAACATGAGCACAAATTTCATATTTAGTGACTCGTATTTTTTCGATTCATATAGAGGCTCAATTGGAGCGCCGATCGACCGACGTCACGAGACTTCCGGCATTAGCTCGGAGTAATAGGTGAGTAACCTAGTTGGTTTCTCAAATTTTGGTTGCTTATATGTTCTACGTGAATTACATGCAATGATGAACTGTATGATTTCTGGCGTGTATAAGAGTGGACTATTGTATGTTTATCGCTTTTCTTGTCATGAATGACACTTTGAATATCGCTATATCGGGCTTTATAGCCATATCATTGATTTATCGATACACGGGCTTTATAGCCAAACACCGTGACGTTATCGAATATCGCACTACATGCATAATTGCATGATCGATAATGAACGTGCCCTAAGTTCATTTTTATTGAAAAGAGCTTGAGCTCTCACATCAGATCGACCGCCTCGAGCCCGAGGGGAGAAATCTCGACGCGCGTCCCCATCGAACACCGACCGAGCACTTGGGCTGTCATCAATAACTGGAAAGAGTCACATATGCATTGCATTCGCACAAATAACTCGCATTCGTGATAAGTCGCCTCGTGATGGTACGTGTTATCGTGAATGGTTTTCGTTCCTAGACATTGTTATTAATCGCCATCGGTAATTGATTATTACCGGACTATCAGACGCCATGGGCGTAATGCATGATTTGAGTGAACCATCGATGATGGTTTTCACCGAGTTCGCAAAACTCACCCAAAATTTGCATCGATTTTCAGTCTGAAGAATACCCGGTTGACACGGAGTATGTCTCTGTAGACGAGTAAAGGTTAGAGATCGGGATCGGTTAGCGTCTGCATTAGTGTCTTAGTAAATTGTGTTCCGCAATCATTGTATAACAAGGCTTTGTATTTTCTTGAGCCCATTGTGGTTTTGATGTTTTATGCGATTGGTGATTGTAAATTATTTTGGATGACCGTAATAATCAAACCGTTTTTATTGAACACGGATTTTAATTACTTACCGTGTTTGCCGATAACGTGGAATCAATGGCTTGAAAAAAATGTATACCGAGTTTTAAATCGATCGATGTAAGACGCCACTCTCGCGGGCACGGACTCGGATATCACCAACGATATCGGGTTCGGGTCTTACGGAGTGGGGTGTTATGCATCGTACATCATTTCACCGAGACATATGCATTTTGAACCGCTTAATCGGGCAATTAGTAATGGTTTATATTTTATCGTTATAGAGGCAATTGGACCGTCGTTTCACGGATATTCTTTGGGACTTCGAGCGATAGCTTCGGAAGTTACGGTGAGTAACCTAGTTGGTTTCTCAAATTCGATTGTTTATATGCTCGTATGAATTACTTGCAAGGTGAATGTATGATTCCGACGTGATTAGGATCGAATTGCATGCTACTACTTGAATTGGATCGACTATTTCATGATTATTGAAATTTATTCGATTGAATTGCATGCTTTATCAGAATCGAATGGATCTTCGCATGATACCGAATCGATATCTTGGGCTTTATAGCCATATATTGTAAATTGACCAATCATGAATCTTGAATTATCGAACATCGCATCGCATGCATAAATGCATGATCAGATAATAGACGTGTCCCAAGTTGCTATTATCACTTAAAAGAGCCTCGAGCTCAACATCGCATCGTCGGGCTTAGCTGTAGGGAGAAATCACGGCGCGCCCCCATCGAACACCGATCGAGCACTTGGGCGCAATCATCAATAATTGGAAAGAGTCTCATATGCATTATATACATGATGATTGAATCGCTAAATTGTGCGATGATTATCGAATCGTGTGATGCCATGATTTATCAGATATTGTGATGTGATATCGTGAATCGCCAAGCCATCGTAATATTGTTACCGACATCGCATAATCGATATGACTCATCGTATAATCGTTATATAATACCGTTAATTGATATTATCGTGTCGTCGCGTCAGCATTTAATTTGCGTAATGCATGATTTGAGTGAACCATCGATGATGGTTTCTCACTAAGTTCGCAAACTCACCCAAAATTGCAACCTATTTTTCAGATCGAGAGTAGTAGACTCAGCTCAAGATCTTCTTCTCCCGCCGCTCAAGTCTTTGGCGAGAGGCGCGATGGCACACGGGAATTGGTCATTTGGGTTAGCTTTTGAGGATGACTTAGGATAGACGCCAGATCGTTTCCTTTTGGTCTTGTTAGAGACCGATAGACTTGTCTATTCATTAGCGGATGACTGTATGCGGATCATTATTTTGGATTCAAATTCTCGATTTCGCTATTGTGATATTTTATGGTTTTACTTATTGCGATGCCATGTGGATATTATTCGATAATGTTCGGTAGTGCACCCTATATCAGGATACGTGTCGGAGCGACCTTGGGTTCCGATATGTACCACTACTGTGGGGCGCTACATTTAGTGGTATCGAGCATGGTTTGGCATCTTTTGGAATTAGTGAAATTTAAGTGGAATTTCGGAAAGGATAGTGAACCGATCGAATTTCTTATGCATTTTAGGTCATCCGTATTGGGAGATCGAGTTGAGTTACCGGTGACTGAAATCGGTAGGAGCTAATAGGAGTCTCTCGTGCCTCATTCGGAGGAGTTGCCTCCTCGAGTTCTCGCGAGACGGAACGAGATATGATCTATCGCGAAAACAAGGGCGGTTGACTTATGGTAGTACCGACCTGCGGAGGCCGAGGATGGCTAGAGAGGACCGAGAGAGTCCTCGATCGATGGACCGTGAATCGGATGAGCGTTCGACCACGCGGTTTCTTCATTCTGAGGTTCGCATATCGATGGTGGAAGATCGTCCCGGCAGTACCACCAGACCTTGCACACTAACATGGACTGACTTTCTGAGGGCGTTCAAGGACAATTTCATGCCCAAGATTTATCTGGACATGAAGTTACAAGAGTTCCTAGAGCTGAGACAGGAGCAGTTGACCGTGGCCGACTATGAGGTGCGGTTCAATGAGTTGTTAGTTTACGCTTCTTCACTGGTGGCTTCTGAGGCTAACAAGTGTCGGCGTTTTGAGGGCGGACTCAATCTGGAGATCCGTACCCTCTTGGTCAGGTCTGATATGGGCAATTTCATTGGTGAGGGTCGCAAAGATGAGGATAAAGCATTCTTTGAGACATCGTATGACTGAGACTGGTCAGGGGACCCATCATAAGAGATCTAGTGATAGCTGTGGAAATCTTGGCGAGAGTATATAGAAGCGTCGAGTAGGCCCTTCAGTCCACAGGAGGGCTAGATGAGACATTTAAAGGGCGGAGAGATAGCTTTGCACAGATTGGTAGTGACAGAGGCGGTGTTAGAGGTTCAAGGCAGTCTACTCCTCTATGTGAGCATTGTGGCAAGAGGCACAGTGGAGAGTGTCGATGGTTATCTGGAGCTTGCTTGAGGTGTGGTTCGATGGACCACCTAGTGAGGAATTGCCCCGAGACTGTGGGAGCCCAGTCTGCCATGACTGGAAGATCTGGTAGCAATACCCCGGCAAAGCAGAGCCGTGGAAGTGGATCCAGATGGAGAGGCCGAGGTCGGCGAGAGGATCAAGATTGAGTCGGAAGACTGGCGGCAATAGCGATCTCGGGCCGTGGTCTATGCCATGACTCGGCAGGAGACCCAGGATTCCCCGGATGCTGTCGTGGGTATGCTTCTAATTTCTGGTTTGAAGCATATGCATTGTTGGATCTTGGATCCACTTATTCTTTTCATTGTACTGCATTGCATCGCATTCAGCATGTAGACTGCATGTGGATAGAGAAAGGTTACAGTTAGTGTTTGAGGTGAGTACACCTCTGGGTAGTATGACGGTATAGGAAGATAGATGTGATTTTGTGGATGGACTGATTGATTGTGCACATAGTGCCCTGAGGTCGTAGTGGATACCGGATTTGATCGGATGATGATAACTGAAGAATTTAGCAGCGAAAGGTTAAACTGGAAATAAATTGAAGGGAATAAAAGTCGTTATCGGGAAGTGAATAAAAGTCGTTATTGGGAGACCTGATTCTAGTGGAACTCAAGTGTGAGAGGTAGACTCTGTTACTGAGGAAATGTGCATTGTGTTGACGTAAGGAATTCGACTGTGTAATAGGTTTACTGAACTGAAAAGGAAAATTAGAGTAAAGGGACATGGGTCAGAATGTGTTATGATGAAACTGAGAAAGTTATGAGAACAATGTTTCTCATTGGAGACAATCGATCTTTAGAGAGTTATAAAAATTAACTATGGGTATAAGGAATATATGTGTTCGGAATTTAGAGTTATTGAGAATTTACCGAGTGCTGGATCCATCCAGAAATTTTCAAAGATTTCCTGGCCTTAGCTTTGACAAAATGTTCGAGGAAAATGTGTAAAAAAAAAAAGTATGACTGATAATTGTGAAAGAGATATTTGGAGAACTGCACTGCTTCATTATTAATCACAATGTTTTAAATTAGAGATTTGGCAATATTTAGTGGAATGTCCCCGTAAAGGTTATGAGGAATTAGTTGATATAGTGCAATGTGATTTAACGTATCTGAGGACAAGTATAATGTCGTAGACTGTACTGTGATTGATTATCCGAAATTGTGGTGTCATCAAAAGCGTGGGACCATTAATTATATAAAATGTTATGGATATGTCCATGGATATGAAAATCAATGATGATCGAGATATTTTGGGAATTTGAATGATCGCGAAAGAGATTAAAGGATTGAGTAGTCGCAAAGTTAAGATAAGCATGAAATTAAATGGATTGAGCAGAAAATTCAATAGCGTATAAGAGTGTTATTCTTGATTGATAATTGTCAATTTGTATAGGGCAAAAAGAAAGTAGTATGAGTTATAGGAATTCCAAATTAATTGTGTATAAAAAGGACTGGCAAAACAAATTGGCGATTCAGAAAATTGCAAACCGTATTGGGAAATTTAAATGGAAGTCAAATTTTGAGAAAATGATATTTATGACTCTCTTGTGAAATGTGTATTTTGCCGCCAAAAGAGACTGTTAGAGAAATCTCTAAGATCCATCGAAACGTTGTGTTCCAACAAGAATGTACCGAAAGAGTAATAAAAGGTTGAGAGTGTGAAATCGAACAGTTAAGTGTGGGGATAATTATAGATGTGACTGTTGAGACAAATGTGAGACTGATGTCCTTAGAGTCCGTTGAAATTGCCTAAACATAGGCGAAGACTATGATTGACTTGAGTTAAGGATGATAAGTGAATTGAATCTGAAAAAGGGATTGAACGATCCCAGTTCATGTCAATGAGTCGAATCGATAAGGAACTAAATTTGTTATTAGATAGCCTCTATGTGACCGTCGTGAAAAATAGATTGGTAAAGTGGTTCTATGGACTGAATTAAGAAACAGTGGTAAGATATGAGTGAGAATCAGGATAGAAAAGAGCGGATAAATTCTCCTGTCCTCTTGATTCACTGTATATGAAATTTCGAGGACGAAATTTTATTAGGAGGGGAGAATTGTAACATCCCGTTACTGTTAGCAAGGGTATTATGGTAATATTGGGACTGACTGATCGATTTTACTGTATTTACTGACTGAGTATGCTACTGGTCTCTAATTATAGAGGAACTGGTTTACTGCATATGCATATATTCATAGGTACATGCATTCATGATTTTTCGGTATTTAATTGTAAATTGAAATTGATTGAAGTGACTGGTTTGTGAACTGACTGAACTGATTGGAATATGATTAATTGAGAAATTTGAGTTTTTGGGTTCAAATGATTGATTTAATATTGGTTACGAGTGACTGGTAATTGATAGTGGATTATAGGAAATTTCTGGAAAATTTAGGAGAAAATGCCCGGACCGAAAATATTTAAGAGACTGACCGATTGACTGTATAGTACTGGAAGAATGGTCCGATGGCAATGAAAAAATTTAGAGTTATACTGATAGGAAACAAATATGTTGAGTCATTGAAATTTAGAGACTGAAATTGGGACTGATTGGAGACTGTGTATATATATATATATATGTGTGTGTGTGTTAAGTGGAATTGGAGAAGGACCTAAGGCGATATCGTTTCTCTTCTCCTCCTCCATCAGTGCGTCGATTTCCTCTCGTTGGTGAGGATTTTTTGATCTTTCTTTATGGGTTCCTTCCATTGTGTTAAGGCTAACTTGTTTACTGTCATTGATGAAGGTTAGAAGCTTTGATATTAGTTGATCGATTGGTTTGGAGGATTTTAGGGTTTACGGTGGAATCATAGATTTGAGCTTGATTGGTAAGTTTTTAATGGCATTAATGTTGTTTTTAATGGATTCTACTGCATTTATGGTATTTATTAGAGTTGATTTGAGTAGCTGAAGTGTGTTAATGGAGGATTTCATGAGGAAAACGATCGGAGATGTCGAAGAGGATCGTCGCACGCCGCGACCTGCACGCGAGCCCCGACGGCGACGAATTTATATTCGTTCTCCGCGGCGAGCTTGCGTGGGACGCCGCGGCGAGCGTTATATATATTATGACGCCGCGACGTGTTACCCTCGCCTCGCGGCGCGCCAAGGACGCGTCGTTCGCCACGGCGAGCGATGCTCACGCCGTGGCGAGCGAGCTTTCAAGGCCATGGAGAGACGCGATGCCGCGGCGAGAGGGACTGTTCCATTGGATTAAAATTGATTTATTGGGCATAACTTTTGGTGTAGACCTCCGATTGAGGCGATTTCAGATTTGTTATGAACTAGGGAAAGAGATCTACAATTGAGGATAATTATAGGAGTTCAAATTGATATAAATGGAATTGAATTATAAGGAATTGGGTCGATTATGGTGCATAGTATGACCTAAATGTCAAATTAAGACTATTGGAGTTTTAATTGGAATTTGCAATAGAAGTTTCAACCCGATAAATAGGGACTTGCTATAGGGTATTCAAATGGAGGTAAATTGACTGGATTTTAAGAATGGATCAAATAATTGTCGACCCATTGAACAAAGAGATAGGATTGAGCTTAAAGTACCGAAATTGGGATTTAGCCCCGGAAAATCGTGAATATGCATCGTACATCATTTCACTGAGACATATGCATTTCTGAACTGTTTAATTGGGCAATTAGTAATGGTTTATATTTTACTGTTATAGAGGCACCGTTGGACCGTCGCTCCACGGATATTCTTTGGGACTTCAGCAAGAGTTCGGAAGTTAAAGTGAGTAACCTAGTTGGTTTCTCAAATTTCGATTGTTTATATGATCCGTATGAATTACTTGCAAAGGTGAATCAGTATGATTCTCGACGTGATTAGGATCGAATTGCATGCTACTACCGAATTGGACCGACTATTTCATGATTATGAAATTTATTGGATTGAATTGCATGCTTTATCAGAATCGAATCGATCATCGCATGATATCGAATCGATATCTCGGGCTTTATAGCCATATATTGTAAATTGACCAATCATCAATATCAATTATCGAACATCGCATCGCATGCATAAATGCATGATCGATAATGGACGTGTCCCAAGTTGCTATTATCATCGAAAAGAGCCTCGAGCTCAACATCGCATCGGGCTTAGCCCAGGGAGAAATCTCGACGCGCCCCCATCAACACCGATCGAGCACTTGGGCACAATCTATCAATAATTGGAAAGAGTCTCATATGCATTATATACATGACCGATTGATCGCTAAATTGTGTGATGATTATGAATCGTGTGATGCCATGATTTATCAGATATTGTGATGTGATATCGTGAATCGTACTCAAGCTCTTCGTAATATTGTTATCGACATCGCACATCGATATAGACTCATCGTACACCGATATAGACATCGTATAATCGTTATATACTACCGTTAATTGATATTATCGTGTCGTCGTCTTTGCATTTAATTTGCGTAATGCATGATTTGAGTGAACCATCGATGATGGTTTCTCATCGAGTTCGCAAACTCACCCAAAATTGCAACCTATCTTTCAGGACTGATAGAGTAGACTCCTAGCTCAAGATTTTCTTCTCCTGCCGCCGAATTTCTTTGGCGAGAGGCGCGATGGCACATGTGCCTGGTCGGTCGGTGGGTTAGCTTTTGAGGATGACTTAGATAGATGTCAGATCGGTTTCCTTTTTGTCTTGTTAGGAGACTGATAGACTTGTCTATTCTGTTAGCGGATGACTGTACCAGATCATTATTTTGGATTCAAATTTACTGATTTCTGCTATTGTGATATTTTATGGTTTTACTTATTGCGATGCCATGTGGATATTATTGGATAATGTTCTGGTAGTGCACCCTTATTATGGGATACGTGTCGGAGCGACCTTCGGGTTTCCCGATATGTACCACTACGGTGAGGGGGCGCTACAAGTTAGACCACTCTGAAGCATTCTGTGAATTACGTTTGAGTCTGCAACCCGAAGCAGTGGTGTTTGGATGGGATGCTAGCTTACGGGCTCCGGCGAGGAGGAAGACATCGGCGGTTAGTCCATGGATAAGGGATGAGGTGAATGATTTTGGGGGGAACCAACGGAAGGATAATCTGAACCCGAGATTCGTGGGAATGCAATATTTCAAATTCAAGGAATTTAGAGCTTCCTTCTTGGGCACGACATCGGGCGGGAAACAGATTCTACCAGGTGACGATCAGCCAACTAGAATGGAGCTAGATAGAGATAGTTTGGAATCTGGGGGTGGGTCTAGCTCTCTTCGAGAAGAGGAACCTATGCCAAAGGTTGATGATGTTAAGAAAAGACCACGACATATCATAAACCAATCTTCTTCAGTTTCTAATCATGGTGATTCAGTTGAGGGTACAATGACACTTCAAGCGGCTGGTCCGGGGAGCCAGGACAGCAGACTACAATGAAGGCACTTTGTTGGAACTGCCAGGGAATGGGTAATCCTCGGGCAGTTCGAGCGTTGCGGGAGTTGGTGTTGAGGTATCAGCCGTGGTGTGTTTTTCTCATTGAAACGCAGGTGCAAAGTTCGAGAATGAATGAAGTTAGAGTTCAGTTGGGGTTTACGAATTGTTTTAATGTTAATAGCTTAGGCAGAAGTGGGGGTCTTAGTGTTTTGTGGAATGATTCGGTACAACTGCAAGTAGTGGAGTTTGGTAATGACTTTATAGACACTCATATTTTTGTAATGGATACGTGGGTGCGGGTTACTTGCTTCTATGGTAATCCGAATAGGAGTCGGAGACATATTTTGTGAAATTTGCTTCGAGCATTGGCTAGACAAGATGATAAAGAGTGGGTATGTATTGGTGATTTTAACGAGTTGCTAAGTCAAGAAGAGAAATGGGGAATTCATGATCATCCACATTATTTAATTTGAAATTTTAGAGATGTGTTATCATATTGTGATTTGCATGATATCAGGTATACGGGTAGTTTGTTTACGTGGTATATGAAGAGAAATAGCCAGGTGGTTGCGAAGCAGCGGTTAGATCACGCAGTTGGTAATGGTAGATGGTTTCTGCAGTTTTCGGAATGTTCAGTTCAATCTCTGGTGGCTCCGGTTTTCGATCATGATCCGTTGCTACTGGATACCAGCCCAGGCTCTCAGCATACGGTTTATCGTAGGTTTCGTTTCGATAATGCATGGCTCCTGGATGCAAATTTGGAAGCAGTAGTGGTGGGGGTTGGAGGTGTGAGGGTGAGGTTGATTTTTTGCATAAGAAAGATAATTGTGTAGCAGAATTACAGCTATGGGGAAGACGCTGAAATAGTGATCGAAATATGAAACGAGCACTGGTACAGAAACTTTTACAGGAGCGTAGGGTTGGAATTGATGGGGGTGACTTGGATCGCCTACGGGCATAATGGAATCTTTTGCTTGAGGAAGATGAGGTGAGACGTCGACAGCAAGCCAAATTATTTTGGGCTCAATATAGGGATATGAACTCCAAATATTTTCACGCACACATTAAAGAGAGGCGGAAAAATAATTTAATAACAGGGTTGAAGAATGCTACTGGAGGGTGGTGTCGAGACCGGGATGATATGCATGGCTTAGTTTTTGAGTATTTGTAGGAGTTATTTCAAACAAGTGGTAATCGTCCTAATACCGTTTCGCAGTTAATACAAGCCAAGGTTAGTGCAGAGGATAATAGGATGCTATTAGAACCATTTACGAAAGAAGAATTCCGTGAGGCCGTTTTCCATATGCACCCGGATAAGGCACCAGGACCAGATGGTCTTAACTCGAGTTTCTTTCAAAGATTTTGGCACATTCTGGGAGATGATGTAGTGGCGGGTTGTGGCTCTTGGTTAGAACGAGGTATGTTTCTTCCAACTCTCTTTGATACGCTTGTAATCTTAATTTCGAAGATTCACCGTCCTGAATGGGTGAAAGACTATAGGCCTATTGCTCTATGTAATGTGTTGTATCGGATCATTGCTAAAGTGCTTGCCAATCGGCTTAAAAAAATTCTCCCACATGTTATTTCCCCTAGTCAATCGACTTTTGTTCCATGAAGGTTGATAACAGACAATATCTTGGTTGCCTTTGAAACTATTCATAGTATGAAGAATTTTACATGGGGTAATGTTGGGTCGGTGGCTCTAAAAATTGATATTAGCAAGGCCTATGATCTAGTGGAGTGGAGCTATCTCGAGCAGATGCTGAGACAGTTGGGGTTTCATGATAAATGGGTACATTGGTTAATGATGTGTGTTACCGGTGTCAAGTACTCTATACTGGTGAATGGTGAGACAGTGAGCCCTATTTTGCCTAGTCAGGGGCTTAGACAAGGGGACCCTTTGTCTCCGTATTTATTTATAATATGTGCTGAAGGTCTTTCTATGTTATTTAATTGGGCGGAAAGGCAAGGTTTGCTTCATAGGCATAGAGCGGGGTTTAGATGCCCTCGAGTTTCTCATCTTCTATTTGTAGATGACTCGATCTTTTTCTTTAAAGCCACAGAACAGGAAACGAGAGAGGTGAAAAGCATCTTAGAGGAGTATGAAGGAGCCTCAGGTCAAATGGTCAACTTCCAAAAATTAGGTATTTTCTATAGTCCTAAAGTCTCACAGGCTAGTAGAAATACTATTGGTAGTATTCTCAATGTCAGTTTACCACTCGGGGGAGGTAAGTATTTGGTTCTTCCATCACTTACTGGAAGAAATAAGAAACAAATCTTTCAGTTTATCAAAGATAGGATGTGGAAGAAGGTACATGACTGGAAGAATAAGATGCTTTCTAAAGCAGGGAAGGAGACTCTGATAAAATTTGTTGCTCAGGCCTTACCGGCTTATTGTATGAATGTGTTTCAATTGCCTTTATCGTTATATGATGAACTTCAGAAGATAATGAATAGCTATTGGTGAAGAAATTCGAGAGAGGGTTCTAAAGGTGTTCATTGGTATGCATGGGACAAGATGTGTCAGCCCAAAAGGAATGGAGGTATGGGGTTTCGTGATTTACATTGCTTTAATATAAGTTTGCTTGGCAAATAGGGGTGGCGACTTTTATGTGGTCCTAACACTCGTCTATTTAGGATTCTCAAATCTAAATACTTCCCTCAAAGAGATTTTTTAGACGCCGGGATTGGACATAATCCCAGCTATGCATGGAGAAGTGTGTGGTTTGCTAAGGATATTTTGAGGAAAGGCGTAAGGTAGCGAGTGGGTAATGGGGAGACAATTAGGATAGGTGTGGACCTATGGATACCTAGAGATGGGGAGTTTTGGGTGGAGGATGGCACAACTTCTGTGAGTTCTACATTAACAGTGTGTGAGTTATTTAGGGGAGATGAAAGGATGTGAGAAGCGAAAAAGGTGATGGGCATGTTTAGTCATAGAGATAGTAGGGATACCTTGCAATTCCACTTCGGTGGGGAGAGTGTGAGAATAGTTGGGTTTGGCATTTCGATAAAAAAGGGAGGTATACAGTGAAGTCTTGTTATTATGTAGCTTTGAAAACATTGGGGAGAGGTGGTAAGGTAGAAGAGGATGATTTTTTGGGCAAATTATGGCATATTGCTTCTTCTCCAAAAGTTAAGGTTTTTATGTGGAGATCTCTAAAAGGCATTCTACCTACTAGGGTATAACTAGCTCGTAGAAGAGTGCAGGTGGATGATAAATGTTACTGTGGGGAGGTGGAGGATGTCAATCATTGCTCGGTGGGGTGTGAGAGGGCGAGGAGGTAGGGGATTTTTTTATTCCCAACCCAGCTCCTTCTTTTAGGGAGTTTTTCTTGCAGGTACTGAATGCCAACAATGGAGCACACATCTCAAAATTTACAACCATAGCATGGAAGATATAGGAGGGAAGAAACAAAGGCTTATGGCAAGCTCAATTCCCTACAGTGAGGGGAACTTGGCAACTTGCAATAGATTACCTACATCAATGGATTTTGGTGCAAGAACGAACGCGGCAGCAACAGCTTTTGTCCTCCAGCAGCAATAAAGGCCCAGCCGCCAATCGTTTCATAGCTGCTGGGAGAAGACAAAGTGCAGCAGATAGCTTAGATGAATGGCATATTTTCGTCGACGGGGCAAGATTTCAGAGTATGGGTAAATCGGGGTTTGGTTTTATCATTGAGAGCCTTGAAGGCCTTTTTCAACTTGCAATTTCTGGATGGTTTGATGGTCTACATTCAGCGTTAGTGATAGAGGCCTTAGCGGTTCGACAGGCTCTTCTATGGACGGTTCACAACATGCAACATATGGAGAGTATCTTTACTGATTCTCAACTTGTAGTGCTAGCCATTAAACCACACCATGAGGATCATTCAGAGTTTGGAGGAATTATTAAGGATTGCCAACTCATATTGGGAAGTAATTCTAATATTTCTGTTGTTTGGATTAATCGACGAGGAAATGTGGGCGTTCATGAACTTGCTAGAGTGTCTTGTAATTTCTCTCGTTGGAAAGTATGAGTGTCTATTCCACCTTGTCTAACTCATTTATATGGTTAATGGAGCTTTTGCTTTACCTTAAAAAAAAAAACCCTATTAAACTATTAGAATTATCTAAACCACGATTATCGTTTTATGAAACCAAACCTTTTAAAGAAAATTCTGTATTAAGATCACAATCTATAAGATTAGAAAGACCTATTAGATTTACTAAACCCAATATAAGTTTAGAAAAATCTAGTCAAATAACTGAACCAAAATAATAAAAAAGGAAGAACTTGATCTAAATAAAGAAATAGTTACTATTAAATCTCAACTAAGAGAATTAACAGAAGATCTTAAAAATACTTTATGAGTATTACTAAACAATTATCTGAATTATTCGATAGACAAACAAATATAGAAATTCAATTAAAAGAGATAATTACTATGACACAAATAGAAAACAATTAAAAGTATATGTCATTACAAAAATTAATGACTTTAGCAAGATCCAAAACAAATAAATAAGAATTATGAACAATTATTCAAAATATTATATCCAATAAATGAAAACTAGATAAAATATTAAAATTAATATAAGCAAAATCGAGTCAAAAATATCAAAAGAGTTAGCACAAAATTGATATTAAAGCCACCAACTACACTTACTTTAGTAAAACCATGGAGAATATAGAAAAAGATATCAAAAATCAATTATATGAACAAACACAATTAGTTAACAAATTAACATTAGAAAATAATAATAATAAATCTTTAAAAGGTGAAGTCATAAACCCTATTACTGATCAAGATGAAATTATTTACGGATATGAATCAAATCAAAAAATCTATGTAGATCAACAAAAGAATGAAGATCAACTGGAAACAAGTCAAAGTGGAGAAAAACGAAAAAGAGGCGGTCAACCAAACCATTATTGGAATTATAAACCTATTGAAACAGAAGAACTTAATCGTTTTGGATATTATCGAAAAGATAATAAAATAAGAAAATTTCCTACAAAATATACACCAAAACATATAACATTAGGACCAGATGGAATTCTTAATTTAGGTTGTGTACTATCACCAAAAAAATTAATACTCGAATGGTATAATAGATTAGCATTAGTTATATAATTAGAAAAACTTTTGAAGGATTAACTAATATAAGTACTTTATGGAATTTTAATACCTACAAAACTATTGGTATTGTATTAAATATTTTATTAGATAATGAAACACGAATAAAAATACTACTTAATTTCTTAATGTAATTGAACCCGTAAAAGTTTTTCATATAATTACTAATGAAATTTATAAAGAATTTATTGGGAAAGATATAACTTCTTATAAACAAGAAATTGAAAACGAAGAAAGAAAAAAAAGCGCCTATGGCATTTAAATAATATACGATATGTAATATATGTTATCTCAAGAATATATTTGTGAATTTAAAAATATTACCATAAATTAACTCATACAAAATAAAAATGTATATACAAATATTTATCCAAAAATACCTTATCCAATTAACAAAATAGTAGAATAATTATTTTAATTAAATAAAATGCTAATTTAGTAGCTTATAATTTAGGTGGTGCTATTTCAATAACAAAAGAAGTATTATCACAAAATGTTTAGAAGCAAAATTATATAAAAATTACGACATAGAGATATTCAATTATGTTGTTCAAAATATTGAAGTTCATCAACAATATGGATGTGAATTTTCTACCTATCATAAACAAAGAAAAAAATATAATAAATATAAATGGCAAAATATCCCAAAACACATAAAAAATTTCCATTCAAACCTTATAAAAGGGATTTTTTTAAAAAAAGGCTTATAGACAAAATATATGGATGTGAATTTTCTACCTATCATAAACAAAGAAAACAAACAAAATATAATAAATATAAATGGCTAAAATATCCCAAAAGCACATAAAATTTTTTCATTTAAACCTTATAAAGGTTTTTTAAGGCTTATAGATAATATAAACCAAAAACAATTATAATGCTAAAGATATACTGATTATAAAAACATATGCAAGTATTGATACAAGGGTTGGTTGTCTTCAGCACAACCACCCAATTCAAGGTATCTTTTATGTAAATATATCAATGAGACCTTTAATCTCACCGAAAGGAAATATCCAATTCATAAAAAGAAATACTTGCATGTTTTAAAATATTAAGAAAATGGAAAGCTGATTTGAATTTTATATTCAAACATATTCTAAATATTTAAGTGGATTCACCATATACAATATTAAAACTAATTATAATCAAGGAAGATTAATTCGATGGCAACTCGAATTAAATCAATATACTTTTCACATTAATTATATAAAATCATGTACTAATAGTGTTGCAGATATATTAACAAGAGAATGGAAGCAACCATCCTCAGCCTGAAGGTTTCACTCATTAAAAAAGAAAATGAGTTAACAAAGCTTCAACAACAAGTGGGTATAATAACCAAAAAAATCGGGGGTAATCTTTAAACATTGCTGATAAACCCCTTCCAGGCATTATAAATTAAACTGATTAATGAGATCCTAGTTGAATTCATACTTTTATTGTTCGTCAATAGGTAGATGCATACTATTACTAATAACCACTTGTACATACACTATTCTACATAGTTGTATGTCTAAATTTGGTAAATTGTCTACCTTTTAAAGATTGGATAACTGCTAAAAACTTTGATGAAGATTTCTCTTTCTTTTGCAAATCTTTCTTTGTAATTTTTAGTTGTAAAGTAAGCTTATTAAGGAGAAAGAATTGTAATTTATTTAATTTTTCAGTTATTAGTTGTAAAGTTTTATAATAAGTTGTCGATAAATAGGAATTTTAAGAATTATAGATTTTTTATTTAAAGATAATTTTAAGAATTATAGATTTTTATTTAAAGATTTTTTTATTGGTGTTTTTAAAGTTATGTAATGTAGATATTGACAAAATGATTGCATAATTTAAGAAAATTATTTTCTAAAATTAATGACAATCCTAATTCTGTTGATAAATTGATGGTATTATAAAAGTATAATTTTCAATTGATGATATTGATACGAATATGCCCATTACATTGGTCTATATTGATTGGTGTTTCACTTAATTATCTTTTCATAATAAATTATATTTTTACTATTTATTAGATTTTTAAAGAGATGATGATTAATATCTTGTCCGACTTTAAGATTTAGTTGTGCTTTAGCAATTTGTTTTGTTTTTGTTTGATAATAATGTATTAAAGTGAAAAATTCCAGTAGATTAAGTTAATTCTAAATTATCTACATCTAATATCGTCCAAAGGTTAAAACCAAAAAAGCAGAAAAATCTAGACAGATGGCCTGTTTACATTATTGTATTTACATTATTTAGAGCTTACATCATTCTTCAGTAATTACATCCACAGAAGAGCTGTCATCTTTGCCTTTTGAGGTGGAAGGACATTTATGCCAATTGTAGAGCTATTCATTTATTAATATTTCAAGAACATTATCAAACACATGTATGACTTTTTGTATTATCTATAATTACTTACATACAGAAATTATGTATTTTAAAAGCCTAGTATCTCAATATAAAATAGAAAAGAACATTATGAAGAACGATATAATTATTTACAATTTTCATTAGTAATAATGGATTATTACCTATAAAAGAAAAACTTGAAAATGCTACACATCTATATCATTCATATAAACAAGACTTACAAAACACACATAATAGCTTAGCAAATCATAAAAGATTAATTCATTAGCATGACATAAATCACGATAGACAATATATTAGATGTAGATAATTTAAAATTAACTAAATCTAATAGAAATTTTCATATTAATACATTATTATCAAACGAAAAACAAAAGCAAATTGCTAAAACACAACTAAATCTTAAAGTTAGACAAGATATTAATCATCATCTCTTTAAAATCTAATAAATCGTAAAAATATAATTTGTTATGGAAAGATAATTCATGAAGCACCAATCGAATAGACCAATGTAATGGACATATTCGTATCAATCTAATTGATCAAAACAAATTTATAAACAATTATAAAAATTCGGAAGATAAGAAACATAAAATAGGATATGTACATTTATCTACTATTCAAATCTTATTAAAATCTATTTTCCAAGAAGGAATAAATTCTCCAATAAGAATGTCTAGTATTGATGAATGCATGAATAATTTAAATGATCGATAATAGGAATAATTAATGGAAATATAGCTTATGAAAAATAAAATTTAATACTCGCTTAAAATTAGGAATTCTCCTATAATCACATAATTTAGATGAAACTATTACTATTGCTTATAAATTTTGTAGAGAAAATTTAAAACTATAGGATAATATTCGCTTTCAATTAATTATCGATTAGCTATGTTTTAACTAATTCACATCATAGTATTGAATTTAAAAATACAGATAGAATCTACATTGATCAATTGTTTAATGACGTAGCAAAAGTAGGTATGAATTTATAAAACATAAAATAAAGCTCTAAAATGACCAAAGAAATACAAAAAGCTGAAGAAGAATTATAAAACAATGATGTTCAGGAAACAGCAGGAAAACATAAGTGAGGAGATGAAGAACTAGGAGTATAAAAAGGTGGACGAGGAGATGAAGAACTACTGAGGTGTTTAGTTGACTGGAAGCATTCCTTATCTATTCTTGAAAAAAGGTTATTTCTTTATTTGGTTGAAGAAAATATACATAATATATAATCCAAAGTTTACTTATTCCTTGAATTTGGGGAATAAGTAAACTCATTCTCTCCTTATTTTATCTATCCAAATAGGTTGAGAATAAAAATGAGAACTTGTTGCAAAAACATATCTTTACGAAATTCACATAATTCTTTAATTATAAAAATATAATAATAAAAATAAGACGAAGGATAATAATAAGAATAAGAAAATTAATAATAATAATAATAATAATAATAATAATAATAATAATAATAATAATAATAATAATAATAATAATAATAATAATAATAATAATAATAATAATAATAATAATAATAATAATAATAATAATAATAATAATAATATACTTTATTATAATTGATAATTTTTTTTGAATTTAAAGAAAACTTTCTTGGTACATCAAACTACTTTAAGAAGCTTTTGAAATAGTTTTGAAATAACTTAAAAAGTTTTTAAAAAGTATTGGTGTTTGGGAGACCTATGGTATTGTTTCAAAAACTATATATATGCATCAAATCTACTATTTTAGTGTTTTTCATCAATAGATAAATCACTCAATCATTCGATGAAGGAAAAGGATTAAAGCACGAGGAACCCTCTTCTGCTATCTATTTCATAATTTGCATTAAGGTACTCTCGAGGATAATTGACAAGAATATTAGAGAAAAGAGTAGTTTCAATTGTCAATATAAATGCAAAAAGATGAAGATTAATTGGCTTTCTTTTGCTAATGGTCTTACCTTATTGTTTTTGTCAATAGAGAAATCACTCAATCATTCAAGGAAGGAAAGGATTAAGGTAGGGGAAAACCCACTTCCCCTGTCTTTTTCATAATTTGCATTAAGGTACTCTTGAGGAGAAAGTGGTAATTTCAATTGCTTATAAGGGGAGAACTTTAGAGCTTTAAACAGATCTAGAAAGTTCCTGTTAATAAGAAATCCTCATAGGTTAAGTAAATACACACCCATTACTTACATTAAGAAAACTTTGGAGATTCAAACCTCAAGTAAATACCTCATGGACTTTAATTCAAAAGTTAAAATTGAGATATATCACAAACCAAAACATCAAAAGCATTATTGAAAATGAAAAGGACACCCTTTTCTGGTTTGGTAATTGGCACAACTATAGCCCCTCATACAAATTTCCGTGCTTCCAATTGATAGATGTAGTTTATAATATGTTTTGATAGGTATTTTAGTATGTTTATTGGTGTGTATTAGATTATTATTGCATGTACAAGCTTAGAATTATGTTAATCTGAGTGTTTATTTATATTCTAAGTATTTCATGATTTCAATCTTAATTTTCTTATGGTGTTTGATGTGTTTATTAGTGTTAAAGATAAGATAATTAAAGAACAAATGTGTTAGCAGTGCATGAAACTGCATGGGCGAGGTTACAATCGTGACTCCCATGTTACAATCATGATAGAGTTGCTTTAGACACATTTCATCCCCTCAAACTCTTATCGTATGTGAACTCTCCTCTCTAAGCTCATTGTTGATCTCTATGCTACTAACTTATATTCATTTTATTCCCTCTCAACCTCTTCATCACCTCATATTCAACTATGTACCTTATATTCAACTATGTACCTGGTTGTGAATTTGGTCTTAATTTTCCCATTAGTTTGCTTTGACTTCTACGTGTTGTTTCCATTTTAATTTTTATATTTTGGATGGAATTTTCCTTCATGACTATTTTGACAATTATTTACCACTTCAGGTAAAGGAATTTATACAACAATAGGAAGTGATCCTAATCTTATACCCCCATCCCTCAACTTTAACACAACTTTTCTTCCACTCCATCATATTCTTAGGTTCTTGTTATCATTTGATCATTCTGTCCAAAATCTAGATTAGAAGATATCATTAGAAAGTCACTTTACCACTATAAATGGCAATAAGTAGGGCTAGGCCTGAGTCAATGCTTGACCAGGCCAAAGGCGACTCGAACTCAAACTTAGCTCAACCAATTTAGATTATTAGCACCTGAAATAATATGAACCTTTTTTATACCGGTAGGCTTTAACATTTTGTCTCAATTTTTAATAATATTTAAATCTATTGGTACTTGCATCTAATGCTTCCTAGGAATCTTACCAAAATAGTAAATAAAATAATCAAGGATTTATATAGTTAGGTGTGGCATCTAATAAATCTGAAGCTACATTTAAATAGACAAAAATTTGCACCCAAAAAGAGGAGGGATATCTTGGCATAACATTCTCCTAGTAAAGAGGATATGGAGATTTTTTAATGATAAACACACTTTAGGTCCAATGGATACATACATACTTCTTAAAGGAATATTCTTTTGAAAAGTAAATTTTAACATTAAGGGAAAAATTGAATCTACAAATGAAAACACTATAGAAAATGGGCTTCACACCTAGTTTTGGTATGACAACTAGAGTCACTGTGGCCGCTTTATCTAGTACAAGACATGTAAAGGTTAAAAAATCATATGAAAAATCAATTAAAAGTTAAGAAAATTATTTTAGGTAACTAATTGCACTATAACATAAAAGGATTTGACTCTTTAATAGCTAATCTTCCCCTTATAATCCAAATTCAAGTTCTAAAGACACCACCATATGGTTAAAGCATAATTCCAAGAAATTTATCAATAATTAATGCCTTCAGATGTTTAGAAAATCTACCTACTTTTTGATACAAGTAAACTTGGTTCAATTCTGATATACCTAACGCCTCCTTTATTCTTTAGCTAGTTATAAAGAATAGGCTAAGAACTTTGGACATGATCAATACTCAAATAAGTAACCTCAACTACAATTTTTCAATCATGACATTGATAATAACTTATTTTTCAAATGCTCACTCTTCGCAAGTATTTTGTCTAAAATCCATTCTTTGTACAATATTAACTATTTAGAAATGGAATGGATGAGAATAATTAGCTACTTGAGCAAGTTTAACTTCCACAATAAAAGTAATTACTCTTTATATAAGATGTTATGTCTATTCAATTTAGATAGAAACAAACATAACAACTTCTTAAAATATGAAACATAGGGGCCCATATAGGCCTATAATACACTACATCTTATAAGGAAAATTGTTATAGTAAAAGGTATCAATAATAGCATCAATAGAGACCTAGTTATAATATGGAAACTACCAATCAATTAACTTGTATTACTAGTTATAATAAATGTAACATTCAAGCGAACAAAGATAGTTAGGATTCTAACTCATTGAGTATATTATTTCTAACTCATAGGGGATCAATATGACTAGGAGGAGTTGGGCATATTCTAACTTACTATGCTTATTATGACATAGCTTGCTATCAAGTCCTATCCAATGAATTTTAATTAAAGCTTCTATCAGTGCTAAATATCCCTGATGATTATAGCTTAAAGGAGATTATCTTAGACAAAGACAACACTAAGATAAGCACTTTTACAAGTTGCTAGAAGATCACCACTCTAATACATAATGTTGAAGTTTGCCTTTCCAAGACTTAAATTCTCTTTGGTCTAGTTTAGCTTTCATAAGTTAGCCACTAATTAAGATTGTTTAGTGTCTTAGTATTAGATTTTAGCCTTTGTGTCTAGTAATAAATTCTTTTAATTAGAAAAATACTAAGTTAAGAGATATAATTATTTGGAAGGTATTAAAATGAGTCAGCTAGCTTTAAGTTATAAAAGAACATGAAAAATCAAATTGGAATAGCTTATGTTCAGTCGACTAATTGTATAACAGTGGGTTCAGATGACTAATGGTTGACCAAACTCAATTCCAAAAGTTATAAAAGCTTAACGAACTTTGTAACTTGGGAAGAAATATGTAAAATGTCAAGCAAAAAGACCACATCCATAAAAAATAATGGAAAATATGAAAACACAATATTTAAGTAAAAATTTTGAAAACCAACTTTATTATAGTTATTAACCAATTTCATAACTTATTCATATGAAACAACATAATTTAATCAATGAAAAGTCGTAAATTTGATTAACAACCTACTTTGGTATAATTATAACTAACCTTGTGACTGAGTCACAAATAGCAACAAATTAAAATCTAGGTTTTCATGCAAATAAAAATAGGAAAATTTCAAAACCATACAATCTTCAATATAAATTTTTCTAATTCAAATACTAGTGATTATAAGATCATTCAATAGCTTTCTATATATCTTAATAATTGATACATTAATAATAAAATGATATTTAAGAATATCTAAATTAGAAGACATGACTTTTGTTCTTAAATCTTGTAGAATCACCTTTGTGCAATGCTTATAAAATAGATAAAACAGTCTATACTCTTATCTCGCCTCTTTCACCGGTTTAAGTTAGATATAGAATAATCTTATAAGTTGATTATATATATGATTATGAGATGACAAGAAAACCTAGACTAATTAGTCATAAGTTTGGGTTTTTTCATCAAGGTAACCTTATAGCCTCCCTGTACAATAATCACACCATACCCAACAATCCTATCGAAAAGACTAAGCCCCTAAAAACGATAAATCTCTGCTTAATTTAAGTATAAAATAAAAGAAAATCTTACATGATGTAAATTAGTTGTAACCTTTAACTCAATTCACTCACATAACAACTTTTTGTCTTTTTTTTTTCAGTTTCTTTTAATAAGTATTAGGCCCATGTTTATTACTAGGATTTTTTTTGTTCTTTATTTCTAGTTTAAGTTGCTTAACCCAAAAAAAAGTAGTATAGTTCAATTTCTGTACTCGTAAATGTGTTACCATCTAAGCTTTACTTTAATGAACCAAATTTCAGATTCTTCTAACATTTTTCCTCCGTTATATGAGCTAAATTGTCCTTATGTGTACTTGATTTGATTATAAATTATATGAACTAAATTGTCCTTAGTTGAAGCATGGCTAAGAAGAAAAGTGGGTTGTCTAAAATATGCAGACATTAATGGTTGAGATTTGAGAACAGACCCCTAAGTGGTATTTTTTAATTATTATTGATTCAAAATGTCTGTTCAAATCAGTAAATTAAATTTCTGACATGACATATTTTTACAAATTACTTAATCTAAAATTTTCAGATATAGATCAAGTTACACATTTATTTTTTTATTTTGGTTGCTTACAAAATGTCTTAGAAGGATCTCAACTATAGAAAGACAACTTTAAATTATCGACGTCCAAACCAGATTATTATTATTAGAGCATGTCCAAAGACATACAGTATTGCCCTCTATGGACGCTATAGATGATTTGGCATTCTGCGTGCACATGAAAAATTGTCATGTCTTATGGAAAAGATTCGACTGTGCAGAAATAATAATGGAGCTTACAGATATTAATATTATTAGTATTACTAAGACGTTGTCATTAATATGACAAGTTTAACTATTTATCGTTGACTTGATTCTCATTATGATCGACCGTATTGTTAAAAGGAACAACATACCATATCCCGCTACAAAATTCAGTAACTAACTAGTGTTGGCAATGGAATTTTATTCGAATTGATTTTATTTTTTATTTTTAAAAACATCATTTTATCAAAAAGTGCTAGGCTGAATAATTCTGATTTGAACTTGAACCACCTGCACTTCAAACCTTGACTTTTTTCTTCAACTCCAAAGCACAGATCAGTCTCAAGTTTTCCATACAGGTTGAAAGGGCTCTTCCTCATCCAATGCATGCTAGACAGAAGGGAATCGAATATGAAGTAGGGTGTCCACTAAGTATGGAACTGGAACCTCATTCGTTATGATCCAAACAGCAACAACGTTTTTCAATGCCAACAATGTTAATTAGCATTCTATTTACAAAACTAAACTCAACAAAGTTTGCCAATTGCTTAATATTCATCTTCACACAGTTACGTGAACAGCCCATATTCATTTTCACATACTTCCCTCTTTATGCCTCACCTAACCCTTAATCTCTTACCTCATCCTAACTCTAAACTATTCCCAACTCCAACTCTCCTTTTTCGTTTCTTTTCTTTTCTTTTTCTTGGAAGGTCATTTTGCTTTCCATACATCGGTAACTCAGCAAATGCAAGGGATTCAAAGCCGACACAAAACATTTTCTCAACATTGCAATGGTTGATAAGTGTGGCCACAAATCCTGGATTAAACAAACGAACCAGCAAGAGCATACAAACTCAAAAAAATAAGCAGTTTACCGACACAGTTAAGCAACAAATAGAGTCAAGAAACCAAAACAGTCACTAATTCCCATTAAACGTCGAACACTTGCACTTGTAAGAAATATATATTGGTCATTAAAAAATTGTTTTGTCCAAGACCATGTCCAATTCAACAAAAAATAGATGTCACAAAGAGTTTCTTCCGCAGGAACTAATCAACAAAACTTACAACCTGAGAAGCTCACATTCCTGTGAATGCCTTCTTCCCACCACCAGAAGAACCAGCGGGAATCACTTTCAACGCATTAAATCTCACAGTCTTAGACAAAGGCCTGTGGGAAGTAAGAAACAAATGCTATAAGCAAACTATTTTTGTATGAATATATTCTTCCACGAAAATGATCAGATATGATTGCAGATAAGAGTTTAACCTGCACTGGCCAACAATAACATGATCACCCTCTTTCACACGGAAGCAAGGGGATATATGGGCTGCTATGTTAGAATGCCTCTTCTCATACCTAATGGTACCAGGGACGTCAGTATTTTAGTGTCCTGTCAATTGCAATACATAGAAATGGCATAAAAGTGGTCAGTGAATCACTTGCCTTTGGTACTTTTTCACATAATGGAGGTAATTGCGTCGAACAATGATAGTCCTCATCATCTTTGCACTGTGGCAAGTACCAGCAAGTATACGGCCTCTGATGGAAACATTGCCGGTAAATGGGCACTTCTTATCAATATATGTCCCTACAAAATACAATGAAATCCTTTCAACATAACATACATTTCCTATCTAAAAGTTTTAATTGATAATGATACCTGCCTAAATTGCATTCTTCATTTGTAAATAATTTGAGCAAAATGATGATAAACACTTTGCTTATACAGAATGAGCTATGATAGACAATCCCTCACACAGCAACGTCAAGAAATCATTACACGTCAAATCAGAAAGCAGATTAAAAAGGCAGTTATATGTGATATTGAAATGAGAAGGCATGTTACAAATTGATGGGAAATGAATGTCGATACCCCAACCACCCCTCATATGCCGTCTAGCTTATTACCATCAGACATTAACAGAATAACCTTGGCTTTGGTAAAGATAGATAAATAAATCCAACAGAATGGGACTACTTATTTGACCAAACAATAAGGAACTTCATCGCAAATTACAGGTTTAACATAATGAAGTTAATAAACAATATCTAAGTAGTCAAACTCCAAATCGGATTAACATATCAACAATGTCTGGTATATAGAAAAGACCTGACCTACGTCTCTGATAAAATCAAAATCCAAACGAGCACATAACCAAGAGTTAAACTCTCTAGTAAATTTAGGCATACAATTACCATACTCGAACCAACGCAAACAAAGAACAAAAACAGGATCAAAAGCAACAATACATCAACACAAGTAAAACGATAAGTAAGGAACATTATGATTTCGAAAAATGAGAAAACCTTCAATTGCCTCCCTGGGTGTCTTAAACCCCAGCCCAACACTCTTCCAATAGCGGTTGCCCCCTTTTCCTGGCCTATTTCCCTTTCCTGCCTTCTTCGAGCTGCAAAAGGGCGAAACACTCATCAACGAAGAGGTCAATCCTCCGAACAAAACTTATTATTTCTTGAATCGGAGAATAAATCATAATAACACCGAACACCATAGCTTCCAACATTTTCTAAACATCCAAACAGGCGAATGGCACGTGTAGCTAATACTCACCAAAGGAACACCTTGGGCTGCTTCAGAAACGCCTTCTCAGTCTACAACCAAACACAACAGACCATCAGTAAATGCCCAATCAGAATCCTCAGCAAAAAACAACTCAACGAAGTGAAGGATAAGAACCTGCTCAGCCATGGCTAAACCCAAGCGTCAAAGGCGGCTGAGAACACAAAAAGCCAAGCTGTTTGCCTGGATGTTCGATACAATTGCAGCCCTAACGCTTTCAATGTCGAAAACACCCTTTACCCGATTCCTATCTTATTCTAAAAAATTTAAATCACAAATTTGTTTCTTGGAGTTTGATTTGCAATCCTAATTTCGTATTTAATTAATGATATCATTCAAAGGATTTTCTTTTTCAAAGAATTCCTAGTTCGATATTTTTTTTATCGGAGGACTCTGTTTTATACTACATATTTCTTTTTCACTATATATGCATGTAAATTTGATTAAAAAAATCAAGTAATTTGAGATCGACTCCTTAGTTATAGAGAATTAAGGGATGATCCATAAAGGATTCGAAAGTTTTCAGTTAGTTCAATAAAAATAAGATTGAGAAGTAATTACCTCAAAAGTCAAAATCTACTATTAATAATAAAAGAAAAGACATGTATAGGATTTATAATAAGTATTTATGAGCAATAACACTAAATAAATTACTAAAGTCGATTATATTGAAAAATAATACAAAAATGTTGTTTAAAATTAAGCCTAACTGCTCAATCAAATACTTACGAGTGTTCGCAAATTCCAATCCACATGTAATTAACAAATATTCAACCTTTTTAAATGTCCAATAAGCTTCCCAAACTTAACTTACACAATCCCCTAACTTAATAAAAGTATTCAACTCTTAAGCTAGGTAAATTCTCACTCTCCCTTATTGTCACTGTTGGTTTATGCCCTATGGTAATCGATTGGTTGTAGTTTAGTGACACAATAATTTAAAGACTTTTTTTTATCTTGTTCATATTTAGATGTATATGATAAAGTTCATGGGATAATTATCGTTGTAAATAAAATTATAATGAGATTATTATGAGATTCATATTACATTTATGTATTATTTCTCAATTGTTCACGATTATTGTTCTATTAAGACTGGAAATTAGTTGAACACAAAAAGACTAACACATATTATGCTTTTCCTTATGAAAGAAATAGTCGATCTCATAAGTTATAAAGATACTTAAACAAACATATGGATGCTTATTGGAAAATAAATTCACTTAACTGACCTAATATGAAAAATCTATTTAGAACATTACTTGTATATTTATGTAAATTCTCATTGTGATGATTTCATTAGTGATCATTTGACTTAATATCTCCAAAGTTATCTTGCATAGGGATTGTTATGTTTTGATACTACTCATTACTTATTTTAATCATAAGTCGTTCAGCTGGTAGTCATTGGATGTAGCATGAACTATATGGAGGTAGTTGAATTAGGATTCATCACCCTAAAGAAATTAGGGAGAATGTTACATTATTCTCTATTAGTATTGATTTAGGAAATACTTGACTAAGGTGGAATAACATTTTGTAAATAGTTTACAAATGTCATTAATTAAATCAATAACTAATGACAGAGAATTAATATGATTGGAATCAAAATATAGTAGACATTTATTTCACACTCTATGTCTAATTGGAACATTGTATGATGAAATGATTAAATTATATTGAAAATGATATACAAAAAGGTTAATCAAAACTACTTTGACATTCTTAAATATTTGGATGGTTATGATATATTGTTAGATGTCAATCTTGATTTATGTTTATAAATTGTTTAATTAGAGAATTAAAGATAAATTAACAAGATTTTTAATTTATCTAATTCTAATTATGAATTAGAAATATAACTTATAATCATTACTAACATATTTAGGAACCTAATAGGTCTCACATAAAGAATGGTTAAAGAGAGCAGAGATATTTTAATCAAGTTGGACTTGATTGTAAAGTTTGAGAAACCTTATTATTAAATATGATATATGTAATGAATAAGGATCAATATGAGATATTAGATCTTATTTAATTAAAGTCTAATTGAAATTATAATTTAATTTTATTAAATTACTAAAATATTCGAAACTTATTATAAATAGGTTTAAGCTCTAATAGAGTAGCACTTTTTGCTTAATCCTCTGTGTAAGAGTTACAAAGTTCTCTCAACTTATTCTGTGAATACAATTAGACATCGGACATTTGTGTGGCTATGGTAGTTGAGATGGACCAGTTTTGGAATTAATTTATAGGATACGACAAGAAAATGATCAAGCTTCATAATAAGATACAAATTATGATTCATGCTTTATTATGATTTATGTGTTAATCATTTTATAAAACTAAAGTGATCTTGGTTTTTAAGAAATCAAAATATAAAAAAATTTCGTAATTATTCTGTTGCGATTGAGATCATATCTCGTCCAGATTTCTTAACAGTGGTATCAAAGCTGACTTTTAATTCTATAATTTGATTAAATTGGCTTAATTGTTACTGATTTGATAAAATTAGGGTTTATATTTTAAATTAATTTGGAAACAATGTTTTGAAAATATTATACCGTGTCTCATTATGCTTGCTTATGGAAATTTGTTCTGGAAATATTAATTTCCCTAAAGAAAAACAGAATGCATGTCCCCTTATATTTTTATTCACATTATTGTTTTGTTTTGAATGTGAATTCTGAAAGGAGTTTATTGTTTGTTATCTCTTAAGGTGTGAATAAGAGATGTTATTAGATTTTGATTGTTATGGTATAATTGTCGGGGAAGTGGTGAGTGTCACCTAGCAATGGAGCCAGTGGTGATTGTCACCACTAGCAAAGAAAATATTCACCTACAAATAACAACTAGCAATAGTGGCTCCATACTGTAGCAGTGGTGACTTGTGGCAACGTGATGGACACTACCACTAGTCGGAGTAGGTACGAGGCGTATGAAAACCAAGCGATGAAGGTGGTGACAAACCCTAAATTTGGAAAATGATGGGGCACAGGTAATACACGAGCCCCATATTGGGACAGAGCTTTTGGGGAAGATGTTATTGGCGTATGCATGGCCCAGGTTGATTATGGTGCGTGCATTAATCTTCTAGCGCATGCACTCCTCACCTTTTATAATTTGACTTTTTATATGTTTATAAGCCTTAGTTTTAATTAAATTAGTTTAATTCAAATTAAATTAGTTTAAATTCCTAATAAATTTGAAAAGTGTTTTCTAATTGTTTAAAAATGTTTTCAAAGGGTAACTTTATGAGGAATTCTTTAGAATTTGATTCAACTTTTCAAGGTGTTGAATTATTAAATTAAATTAATTATCAAATCAATAACTAGAATCAAGCAAATATTTAAAAGAGTTATTTTCATAATTAGATTATATTAGATAATTAATATAATGAGATTATATTAACTAAGATGAGATCTTAGTTTTCTTTGGTAAATAGATGAGATCTTAGTTTTCATATTAAAGTAATTATGTTTCTTAATACGGTTACGATTAATAATTTATTGATTCCTAGTTTAATTTCTTGATACAATTACAAGCTGTAGGGTTGGATGAGATCCCTATAGAGGTATGGAAGCTACTAGGAGCTGTAGGTATTGAATGATTAGTTCATCTCTTTAATGTGATCCTTGAGTTAGCCAAGATATCGAATGAATGGAGATTAAGTAGGTTAATTCCCTTATACAAGGCCAAAAGAAACATCCAACAATGTCACAATTATCGAGGCATCAAATTATTAAGTCATACCATGAAATTGTGAGAGAAGGTAATTGAAAAGACAACCAATTCAGATTTATACCTGGTAAGTCCACGACAGAAGCAATACATTTACTTCAGAGATTGATGGAATGCTACAGGGAACGAAAACAAGATTTGCATATAGTTTTTTGTAGATTTGGAGAAGGCGTATGACAGGTTCCTAGAGAACTCATATGGAGGTGTTTGAAGGCAAAGGACATTCCTAAGACTTATATCAGAGTGATTAGGGATATGTATGAAGCAGCATTGACTAGTGTAAGGATGATAGGAGGCAACATAGAAGCATTCTCTATTGGTGTTGGACTACACCAAGGCTCGACTTTAAGCCTTTTTTTGTTCACATTAATGTTAGATGAACTTACCAAATATATTCAAGGAGAGGTATCTTGGTATATGTTATTTGTGGATGATATTGTCATGGTGGATGAGACGAAAGAGAGGGTTAATGTCAAGTTAGAATGTTGGAGAGAAGAGTTAGAATCGAAAGGTTTTAGAATGAACAGGTCCAAGATAGAGTATTTAGAATACAACTTTTCGGGTAGCCAAATGGTACAAGAAGTGGCGGTAGCAATTGGTATTAACATCATACCACAAAAATCAAGTTTTAAATACCTCGGATTCATCATTCAGAGAGATGGTAGTATCGATAACGATATAGTATATCGTATTAGATTTGAGTGGGTCAAATGGCGTAGTGCATAAGGTATTTTATGTGATAAAAAGGTCCATTCAAAACTCAAAGGGAAGTTCTATAGAATGGTGACTCAACCAACTATGTTATATGGTGCAAAGTGCTAGCCTATTAAACGTAGATATACGCGATAGTTGTTGGTAGCAAATATGCGTATGTTTAGGTGGATGTGTTACATTATCAAAAGAGATAGGGTATGGAATAAGGTAGTAAGAGACAAGCTACAGGTAGCTAATATTGTTGACAAGTTGAGAGAAAAAAAGCTTAGGTGGTTTGGTCATGTGAGCAGGATGCCCTTTCTTTGATGCTCCCGTACAACGTTGTGAGAAAATAAACCTTAGTGGCTACAAGAGGAGAAAAGGGAGATCTTACAAGAACTAGAAGAAGGTGATCAAGAAAGATATGTCAGAGTTGGCCCTCACTGAGGCGGTGACTAAAATTAGGAAATTCTGGTGTGATAGAATAAGAGTAAATGATACACCTTAAAACCCTCACGCCTCATCATTACCATATAGGAAGTCCAACCTAATTTCCTTTATGCATTTGCAGGGTCTTTTTTTTGTTTTTTTTGCAGGTGTAGGTAGGAAAGATTCCCACGATGGACGTATAAAACCGTAAGATTGTCGTATTCTTAAGGTTGCTCAGTGAAAACTCATAGTGCAACTAACAATGAGAAAAGCCGGTCTTTGCAGGGGTGTAAGGTAATAGCAGATTATAGTCACCATCATGTATATACTATTATTCTATCATATTTGGATGTGAGTTTACCGAAAATAGCCTCTCTAATATGTAGGGGTAAGGTTACGTATTATCAAACCTTCCAGACTCTGTTTCACCGCAGGACTTTGAGGTATGATAATGATGATAACTTTTGGGGTACATTGCATAGCTGCACTTAAAGAAAGAATATACCTTAGAGAATCGTTGTCTAGCTACATTCTTGGGCACCACTTGGATAAAAGCATTGGCTTGCCTCTCCCATGTTAGGGACCTAAGTCCAAATTTTGGTTTTAAAGAGAAAGTAGTCCTCTTTAATGATTATCAGTTGCTCTAATCAATGCTTGATCCTTATAGCTTCAATTCAAGTTTTAATAGAGAGAAAGGGGGTGCCTATCTAAAAAGTAGCCTCTTATTGCGGCGTTCTATTTGGCAGAACCTGCTATTAGAATTTCAGTCGGGGGAGAGATTAAGAAAGGAAAAGATTTATTTAACTGAAGGAATAAGTTTGAGCTGGATAGTAGGTTAAGTTTGAGCTAGATAGTAGGTTCATTATCTCCCACCACCTAGTTCTAAGCTTTGGGTGGGAATGTGGTTAACAGTAGATTAGTTTGAGTTAGAGAAGGGAGGGGATATGTGGTAGTGCATTGGAGAAAGGAGACTGAGATGTTAAAAAACTGAGAGGGTTCAACTAAAGGGGAGATTATAGGTTTGGAGGTGACGATAGGGGAATGAATACGGAGAAAAGAGTAAGGGAACTAGATTATGGAGGCTTGGATAGTAGGTGGACTTCCTGATGCATTAAGGGACTTTGAAAATGAAGGAAGACGGAGTAGATCATGGCCTTGGGAGGCAGAGGAGGGTGGGAGTATGAGTGAATTGCCAGTGACTGTTGAGAGCCTATCCCTATCCCAAGAATGGTAGTGGAACAACTGATTGGTGGTGGCCAAAAGTTGGAAAACAAAGGAAAGTAATTTTAATTATAGTAAAAAAAAAATTGTGTTACTAAAAATATTAATCCATTGATATTAGAGCATGCCTTTTCCTAATCTTGATTTGCATTGTCGATCTGATGAGATATGAGTGAGAAAAAATTAGGAAAAGAGAGAAAGAGTCCCCACATAAAGCTTAGAAAGAAGAATAGATTTAGATTACCCATATTAAGCATCTTTTCAATCATAAATCTAAACCTTATAACTATAGTTAGTATCATACATTGGCTTAATTTACAAAGTCTTACGTAGTGAAAATGGAAGGTAGCAACTTTGATCTCCTACCCTTGATAGGACATTTTGTATCAGGAAAGTTGGCATCCCCATCAACAACAATACCATTTTCAGTAACGTTGACAGGGTAGTTCACTAGGTGCACATTTTCCATGTCCACAACTTCCTCTTTACTGTAAATCCTCCACATCTCTTCCCCTATTGATCTCATTCTCTGTACGCAATCTAAACTTTGGGCCTCCAGGAATGTGTCTTCCGCTAGTCCTGTATGCTCATACCACAATGACATTCGGTATGCACGTATATCACTCTGACTTGTGTTGCTTCTCGTTTGGTAGCAGCCCATTGCAATCTCCGTGTCTCGTTGCCCGTCCATTGACCGTTGGTTCACATTGGCAGATCCTATCAGTAAGTATGCATCATCCACTGAACAATTTTACAAGAAATCCAGTTAGTGTCCATACCCTTTACTTAATTAGAATCTAATTTTTGGTAAGCTAAGAGAAAAGAATATACATAACTTTCAGAATAGAAAGAATATACAGTGAGCTGTAGTAGTTTAATTAGGTTTATTCCTGTCTTTGACTAGCCTGAGTAGATGATTGTTTTAAATGTGTCCAAGTTAGTTTAGCCCTAGGATATTGGAATTCAGATACCTATCATGAGCTTGGAATGCACATACACCATGAACCTCCTGTGCTTTTGTGCTTTCCAATATTGTGAGGACTGATGTGGTGAATATGGAGGAAGAAACTCTCCCTTTCTCTCCTCTTCCCTATTTGCCAGGCAGAAGAAGTTCAGGAAATCTCTTGGATGACCCGGTTCACTGGTTTCTTGCAATGCTTCACCTATCAGTCTGTACATCATTATCATTGTTTCTCTGGTCCAATGCAGTATGTCCTGTACAGGCTCGCTCTCTGGCACACCTTCAGGCCACATTGGAATCAGTATGTACACTGCAAACCTCTCTTTTGCTTTAATCTTCTCAGCTACTTTAAGTGCAATCTCTATAGGTATCAAGTTTCTGCATCCGCAGTGACTATCCTTCTCCCAAAGATGGCACCCTCCAATAAAGTATTGGTTCTCTATGTATATAAACTTCTCGGCACGCCTAATTGCTTCTACATAGGCTTCATGGATACTTCGCTCCACGGTTATATTTCTAGCCATTTGGACTGCTGATACATGGTCTATGGACCTGAACACTTGTACTTTCCAATTTCTGTCACTGGAAACGCTTGAAGAAAGAGGCTGAGAAAGCTGATGCACAAGATTTGGTATAGAGTTTGTAGAGACTAACAGAGAAGGATTACATTGTTTACTCCACCTTTGCTCAAAGTTGGATAGTACATCCCAAGCTGCTTCTCCAACTATGCGAGCATGAACATCGTGCCAGGGCTCTCTTGGCCCTCCTTTGTGGAGGCTTGCACCAGCAATATTTGTCTGATAGAAATCGTAGCAATGTGATTCTGTATTGAGAGTCCGAAACAAAGAGTGTTGCTCTGTGTCATAGCGACCATCACAAAGATCTAATCCACCTATGAAACTCATAATTTCTCTGTCATTTGTTAAATCCTTTGCTCGGGTATCTACTGTTATAGTCTTCTGATGATGCGCAAAAAGGGTAGGGAACTTATGATGAAGTCGTGGGCATAATTTGCATATCACTTTTGTGTGCTTGAAATAATCAAAAGCATCTTCGTCATGAGTTTTCATAACACCTTTGTTCTTGATCATAGGCAAGGAAGTTTCGTCATCCCACAGCATCATTCTCACTGCTACGCCTTCCTCAGCTTTTCGCTTAAGAAGTTCGCCAAGCTTTACCCCCCTTGCATGTGGTATGGTTGTTTCGGGATCTCTAACCTGTCAAGTTGCGTATTATTAGATAACAACAAGAAAGATGATACAGATTTGATGTCTTGTTATGGAATTTCACTCACTAGAACCATCTTAGGATTGAAAGACCATCCGGCAATGTAAATCAAGTGTTTTGCACCCTCCATAGCCCTATACAAATCCTCCCATAGCTTCTTTGGAGGTGCACAAATAGCAGGAGGCTGAAATGTGGCCCGATGATGAGCATCTTGATAAAGTACAACATGGCAATTGGATCTTTGAGGAAACGTAGCATTTCTCAGTCCCTGGAATCCATTATTGTTGAGTATCTTGGACCAACTTGGTTCAAGTTCTGCTGGTTTAAACCATAACATGAACCTGAGCTTGAGTTCCGGATTTGGCTTTCCATTTTCCATTGTCAGTGGGAAGAAACCATTGATCAAGCTTGCTTCAGAAATTATCTTATGCGCCTGGATTTGGAATTCTCCCAGAATAGAGCATTTTGTTTTAAGAGTAATGGTAAAGATTGAGTCGAGCTGATGTGCACACAGCACTTGAAAGGTCTGGTTCCACACGCGATCACGCTCAGGGCTTGTTTTTGCAACCTTCTTCTTGTCTATCTTGATGGTCACGTAAGCAGGCTTTCCACCTCCAAACACACACTAAAAGCAGAATTTTGGAACAAATATTCGTTAGGTAATATGTATATGAATTCTGAACGCGAACAAAGGATAGTAATGAATCAGTGACGCACATAGTTTCTACATCGATATTACAACCTTGTTACTGTTTTTTTACTCAGAATGGTACTTACGTTGAAGGGAAATGCCGGTGTATAAGGTGTAGCATGGAAGATGGTAACTTCAAGCGTCCCGTGGAGGAACTTAGGACTTACTTCCATTGCTGCAGTGTTTGAAAAACGGTTTTGAGGTATTAAGATAACAAGGATGAGATGCTGGTCCTGTATCAGCTTTGATTTGGCATAAGACGGGGATCGATGAGTGGTAAGCCATATCCAAATTGTTTAGTTATATAAAGGTAGGTAAGTCTGGTGTTTCAACTGAAGAAGCAACCAGAAACTTAAATTGCAAATCTGCAATTCACGGTGGTGATAGCTTGGAAAAACTTGTGAAATTTCTTGTCTTGCTAGTCTAAGGGGCAACCTTCAAGCATATCATTGACAAAATTTTACTTCAAGTTGAAGTTTCTTAAGCTCCAATCTGCCATTTACAAAATAAAATTTGAATAGGTAGACCGAAACTTGCTGATGTTTTCAGGTTGACTAGAGATGTCGAATAGAACAAAGCAGTGACAGGACATCTAGAGCAAGCTGGACAAAACCAAATAGAGTTTTCCATGTCTTAAGGTGCCACTTGCGTAGTCTTTTCCAAAACCCACCTCCCGTAACTATGGACCTAATGGAAGACCAAAAATGAAACATGAGATACGAAGCCTCGTTACTATTCCTAAATCCCTGTTTCTACTTCTTCATCATTTCCTTTTTTCTCTTTTCTCGTTGTTGTTGCCAGAGATACAAATGCCATGAAATTTCTGACCATGGCTGAACCGGTGAACATTGAATTGCAAGTTTATGGTTTTCGTGTACACAAGTATATACATTAACTTTGCCTTGGTTACTTTCATAATAATTAAAACTTCCAGCATATTCCCCTAAATTGATGGATATGCAACCTTTTATTTATTTCAGCATTGCGGCACACCTTGACCTGATCAATACAAACGCATAAATGGGTTTGCGTAGATGGTACATGCCTTCGTCGCTTAACCAAGTAAGAGGAGGTTCGATCCTCACCCTTGAGAATACAGCAAATTCCTGAACTAGCCATAGCCTTCAAGTGTTTGAGATATTCCCGCAATCAAGAAATTAATAACTGGATCCGCCGGTAGATAGCTTGGGAAACTAAAAGGAAAACAAAAAACAAACGTGTATTAGGTAATGGTCATGGAACCATCATCCCATCCAACTCCACATATTATCAAAAACCATGCAATTTAAGTTTCAGTTTCATCTAGCCCACATCAACTTGTTCTCGTTCTCGACCAAATATGCAACGGATCCTTAAGTAGAAACTTTCTCTTACGCACAACAATGCCTCAAGCGTTGGGGCTTAGACATTTTGGTTTTGTGATCCAACTTGTTAGAAACTTAGTAAACTCACCATTATAAATCAAACAACAATATATTCATAATAAATTGGCATTACACTCTTCAATAGCTACTGCTATATGAGCTTCTGCTCAATGTCTAATTTTTCTCATGCATACATTACAAGTACAAGGGCCGGGTCTTTTTACAGGCTTTGAAAGTCGGTTTACTTATCAACTTTGACAGCTAACAAACAGCTACAATCCTACCAACAAACAACTACAATTTTGACAGCTTATAGATAGTTAAGAGTTGTGTTTTTTCGTTAGAAGAATCAAGAAAAGTCCAAAGGATTTGACTTTTACCACACCCCTTCAAACATGACTTTGCATGCTAAGCTTTTCTTTGAGTTTTTTAAATGCATCGTTTTTCAAAGACTTTGTGAAAATATCCTAAAATTGATCTTCAATTTTACAGTGAATGAGTTCTATAGTTTTGTCTTTCACTTGATTTCGAATAGAATCATATTTTGTATTTATATGTTTGCTTCAACTATGTGACACTGAATTTTTTACGAGTAATATAGCAAATTTATTGTCAGTGTATATAGTAATTGAACCTTCTCGTGTGTGACGTAACTCACTTAATATATTCTTTAACCATATTGCTTGACATGTACAACTGCTGCAACGATATACTCAACTTCACACGTCAAGAGAGCAACTATTTGTTACTTTTTTTATGACCACAAAAATATTGCTAATTCAATATAAAATGCATATCCAAAGTTGCTCTTTCGATTATCTAAGTCTCCACCATAATCACTACCTGAATAACTAATCAAATTTAAATCTTGAGAATTTGTATAGAGTAGACTATGATTTATTAGACCTTTAACATATCTTAAAATTATTTTTGCTACAATGAAGTGATCTTGTTTTGACTTCTTCATATATCTACTGACCAATCTAACTGCGTACATAATATCTGGGCATGTGAAAGTTAAGTATCTCAAAAATTCGACTAGACTCTTAAAGAGACACCAACTCTCTATTTGCATATATTCTCAATTTTATGCCTATTTCTGTTAGCATAGCCATCGGCTTGCAATCATTCATTCTAAACTCGTTTAAGATTTTTTTCACATAATTCTTCTACAACATAAATATTTTGTCTCTCATTTGTTTTATCCCAATTCCAAGAAAGTATGTCATTTCACCAATGTCTACCATGTTGAATTCTTTAGTTATAGCTTTCTTAAAATCACTTAACAAAATCATAGCATTTCACATGAAGATGATAATGTCACCGTCTTGATTTTTCTTCGTGTACAAGGCATACTCATGTGGGCTTTTTGCAAAATCATTCTTTTAGAAATACTCATCTATTCTCATGCTCCAAGCCCGTAAAGCTTGCTTTAATCCTTAGAAAGTTTTCTTTAGACAATACACTTTGTCTTCCTATCCTTTTTTAATATATACAGGCTGCTCAATGTAGACTTCTTCTGGATATCCTTTTAAAAAAGCTAATTTCATGTCCATATAATAAATCTTCCATTTATTTTGTATTGTCAGTGCTGTAAGAAGTCTAATAGTATCAATTTTTATAACCAGAGCAAACACTTTTTTATAGTCAATTCCTTTTCTCTGCTTATAGCTTTTAGCAACTAATCTTGCTCTCTTTTTTTTTTCAACATTTCCTTTTTTATTAGTTTTTGTCTTGTACACCTACTTAACTCCTATTGCCTTACGTACTTTAGAAAATTAGTTAGTCTCATGTGTCGTTTCTATTGATCGCAACAATTTTTTCATTCATGAATTTTTTTCACTTCTCATCTTTAATAACCTCTTTGTATGTTAATAGATCGTCTGCTATGAAACAAAACAATAAATAATCAAATGTTTTCCGCACCTGTTCTGTGGCATCATAGATATAATTTAGACTCCATATTTTTATAGATGTTTCTCCTTAATCGCTACTTTATTGCTGCTATATGATGAAGATGACGGTGTTGGAACCACTTGTTGAAAACATAGTAGACTCACTATTATAAATCAAACAATGATATATTGATAATAAATTGGCATCACACTCTTCAATAGCTATTGCTCTATTAGCATCTGCTCAATCTCTCTATTTTTTTCTCATGCATGCATTACAAATACAAGAGTCTTTTATAGGCTTCGGAAGTTGGTTTACTTACCGATTTTGACAGCTAATAAACAGCTACAATCTTACTAACAAACAGCTACAATTTTGACAACTAACACATAACTAAGGTTCGTGTCTTTTCACTAATAGGATCAAAAAATGTCCCCACAGGTTTGACTTCTAACACAACTTGGGTTTAATGTTGCTAATTTGATGCCGATACATGTGTCGCACAGTTTTAATGTTACATCTTTTTTTTTTTTGAGGGAATAATGTTACATCTTTTATAAATCAAAGATTCACACAAGATAATATAACATTCCATGTTTTCTTTGATGGTATGTTAATACTTACTCCGTATCATTGCCAATTTTTCCCTAAATATGATTTGGCAATTCCTTCTCTGGCGTCCCTCCAATGTGAAACCATGCAACTCTTTCATTTACAGAAACCATACCTTTCCTCTTCATTACTACCGCAGAAAAGTGTACGATGTGGACATAAAACTCCTACTCCAAGATCAAAACAACAGTCTAGTCTTACAACCGCAAATGAATGGCGTGGCCAGAGATGATTGGGCCCTGCCACGTGCTTTATAATGTTGCGAGAGGGGTTAGCAGCTCAACTTTCTCGAAAATCAATCAATGCCACGTGGCCAACTGACGGGTCTCGGTGGTACCTTGCCGTTTCTTTATCATTGCCGTGCCGTCCCTACCACGTTGAGTGTGGTATGGTCCAAGTCATGATTTGATTGTCTTTTGGGGGTCTCCTATCAGCATTATCTATCTTAGACCAACACAACCGCCATAATTTAACCATCAGGCTTTAAACGACTTACCCTATTAAAGTTCCCATCGACTTGAACGAACTCCAACCGTTGGATGCAGAGTCTGGCAGTCATCCATCCAATGGTTCATGTTATGTTACTACAATTCCCTGCTTTTCCCTGGTGCTTCTTACTACATACAGTTGTTTAAGAAAAGGAGGTAAGCATTCAGGAATAGCTGTACTATAATTAAATGCTTTGCTTTGGATTTTCATTTCTCCAGTATTCAAGCTTAATGGCTATCATTGATTGATAAAGATGAACCATTTAGATAGTATAATAGTAATGCATGTTTGTACCAAGAAAGAGCTTATGATCAAGACATTGTGAGTGCACATTCGTCCAAGTTATTTCAATTGTGTCGGTTTCAATAGAGTTAAGTATTAGTGAAGAAGACTGAGAATACATCCTAAATACAAGATAATGCGCATTCTTATTAAATATATCTTCAGCTAGAATGTCAAAACCAACATCCATTTAACCAATGTTTTTGTTGGACAATTTTGTCCTTTCAAATTGGACAAGTATTCATTACATTTTTTAATTTTTAACTAACTGATAGGTTAAGTTACATAATTTGATCAAGACAAAGATAATAAAGTGACACAATAAATGATCTAAATCAATAAAAAATGGATCTCAATTAGTGTGAACCGAACTCATATCAGACCTGTGATGAGAAAACCTGATATGAAAGCCATATATAAAGGTTAAGATCTTCGGCAGTTGCTCATATCAATCGTAAGCATGAGAATTTTTCGACTCGTTAAGAAAGCTTACATTTTGAAAAAATGTATAAAGATCTTACATGTGTCTCGGAGAGCATTTTCTGTTAAGATGGCAGTGGATTTGCACTCGTTTCAGTTTTGAAAAGCCCGTTTGAAGTTATGAAAATTGAAATAAGATATTTTCCGCATTTCTTCATTTCTTGCCATTTTACGTTTGATCCCGAGATACGTAACTAAGGTTTCGTTACTATCACACGTGGCATCAGAGTAGTGATGTGATCGAGTAGTTAAAAATAAAGATTTTTTTGTTTTCTCTCCATAAGATTTTCGGAGATTTAATTTATGTTTCTAGGTTTTTTTCTTGCTTTTAATTGTATGAAAATAGTATACATGTGTTTAGTCTTGAAAAACAAGGTGAAAACAAGCCCGAGAATGCAAAAAACTAGCTCAAAACTAGTACGGTTGATAGCCTGATGTATGCTTAACTATGTACTATGTGAGACATTGCATTGACTGCTTAACTATTTGGTCAATATCTGGTTAATCCAAATGTAGACCATTGGAATGCAGTTTAGTGAATGTTGAGATACATAAGAGAACTAAGAATTATACGTTGACATATAACATAGTCAACAGACTAAACCTCGTAGGAAATTCAGGTTCAAATTTTAGCCATATGTCCAGATGATCGAAAGTCTATTTAAGATTACAGTTTTAAGTTTGTAGATGGTACAATATCGTAGTAGTCAAGTAGACAATGGTAACTTTCTCGGCTATACATGCAGAGTGTATGCTATAGGGATGCTTCACAGATGATTTAGCTCAAAAATTTGATTTCTGAGTTGTTTGTGGTTGATTTAGTGGCAAAACCCAATTGGTTGTATTATGGTAATCTTCTTGTTATGTTGTTTAATAACAACAAAGAATATCACAGGGTCTTAGCATTTAAAGATCAATTATTTGGTCATAAAGGTGTTGATATGAAAAGTTGACATTAAGATTTGGAGCATTTAAGTACTGAGGAAATGATAGTCAATCATTTAACTAAAGGACTTCTCCCACTTGTGTTTGTGACACAAGTATACCGTATGGGTGTTTTGATGTCCTTAGACACTGTTAGTTAGGGGATCGTTATGCTTGCTCTATGTATATTTATACATTTGATGTGTTATGACGATGTGATGGTTCATCAATAAAGATGATCATCGTTTATCCTTGATAATACGTGTTATCATACATTGTCATAATACATATAAAATTCTTAATATTTGTGTCGATCTTAAGTATTTAAAGGTCATTGGGCACATATATATATTGGCCTTGCGCTTATGTCATTTAAATGCATACAATTTTATACAGATATTCTTTAAGTTTGACATGACATGACATAGGAGGATATAAGTTTTTTTAATCCCATAAAGGTTCTTTAATGCAGTTTAACATTCAGCTGAAGAACATAAAGGTTTTCTTTAATACAGTTTAGCATTTGGTGAGAGGAAACAAATTTTCTGTAGTGATGTTTAGCATTCAGTGAGAGAAAATAGGATTTCTCTAATGTAGTTTAGCATATACGGTTTAGCATAAAGTTGGAGAAATTGAAACCTACAAACGAAGATGATATAATTTAGATAAAAAAAGGTATCATCTTAGTTTACCACACTCTAGTTTTCCATTCATGTTAGTGAGGTATTAGGCATACGGAATTGTATTGGATCTGTGTTGCACATAACACATATATTTGATACTTTTCGATATCGAAAGCCTTACGGGACAGAATGATAGACTTTCATTATTTTTGGATCAAATGTTCTGTTTTTAAACTTTATCGACTAATTCAGTAGCGTGACTTAACCGAGTTTTTAAACCGTTGTTAAACTAGAGTCAAAACTGCAATTAATGCTTGTCAAAGGAGGAAAATGTTGAACAATTTTGTCCTTTCTCATAAAGTTAGGCAACTATTCATTGCATTTTTCAGTTTTTAAACAACTTATCGATTAAGTTACATAATTTGATCCAGACAAAGATAATAAAGTAACCCAATAAATGATCTAAATCAATAGGTCGAAGTCTATGTAAAAAATAGATCCCAATCAGTATGGACCGGACTCATATCGGGCCTATGATGAGGAAGCCCGATATGAATGTTATATATAAAAATTAAAGTTTCCTGCAGTTGTTCATATCAATGGTAAGCATAAGGATTCTCTGACTCATTAAGAGAGCTTACGCTTTGAGAGAAACTGTAGAAAACCTTACCCACGTTCCTAAGAACAGTTCCCGTGAAGGCAACGGTAGATTCACACTCGTTTCGACTTCAGAAAGCTCGTTTGAAGTTATGGAGATTGAAATCAGGTATTTTCATATTTCTTCGTTTCTTGCTCTTTTATGTTTGATTCAGTATATGTAACTAAGGTTCTGTTATATATCGTAGTTTTAACTAACATTGCATTTCCTTTAGTCATCCTTATCTACTTATTGGATTTTGTGTGTTTATAAAACATAGATGGGATACTTATAAAAGGTTTACTTATTATTGGAATTTCCAAATGAAAGCCACATAGTCATTATCTCCGGCCTAAACTTGTTCCCCGTTAGTGTTTGAACATGAAACTCCCAATCCTTAACTAAAAATTAGCTAGAATCATCTCAAACATGGATATTCATATAATAAGCCCTGTTTGATCTTTGAATCAATCAATAGATAGTAAACAATTCCAGGATTATAATGTATTATATGGTTGATCAAATCTAATCACTTTTGTCACCCCATTTGCATTATGTGAAACCAAACCTCTCACATGCACTTTATGAGTGTAGTTTTCAATAGTTTAGACTTTGGACCTACCCATTGAATCTATCCCTTTGTCTATCTTTACACCCTCTCATAAGGAAAAACCAAAACAAAAAAACAAAAAAAATCATCCGAAGGTCAAACCTTTACAGCCAAACTCGGAAACCCACATCACCGTAGCTACCTCTGATTTACGCCGTAGCCCATCGGAGAAAGATGACAACGTACGGAACAATCCCAACCTCGTCGTCTCCGGGAGTGTCAGCGAACCTAGAGTACATATCTAGAGCCAAAGAACGAATTAAAGCTGGTTTAGGAGCTCGCAGACCATGGAAATTGATGTTTGACATTCACTCCCTGAGGTTTCCTGCAAATTTTCAAGAAGCACTAACTCGAGTAAGGACCAACGTAGCTTACTTTCGCATGAACTTGTTACGATCCTCACAATCACAATTGAAGACACCAGACCCACACAAGACCCAGTCAAACTGCTGCTTAGATATGCTTAGATATTCCAGAGATTCTCGCTGGGTTGCTGCTGATCTACTCCTATTATTATGTGATTTCCTTCCAGTTATCTACTCCTACTTTGGTGGAGGATTTATTCAGAATAATGTCTAGCAATTCACGTTATTTTTGTTTCACTTCGATTGTAATCACTATAAATGCCATCGCATGATACATGAAATAAAGGAGGATAAAACATTTTGATAACTTTTCCTTCCTCTGCCGTTTCTTCTTCTATTCTATTTTCTGATCTTTGAAAAATTACTCATCAATTTGGTATCAGAGCCAGGTTACACTCCAGATGAATACTAGAACTCAGAGTAATGCCGAGTTTCGCAACGAAGTGCATGAGGTGTTGGGTCGCCATGAATCCAGTATAGACCAAGTTCACCAAACCCTGCAAACAATACTCACAGAAATACAGTCCATGAAAGTTACCCAAGAATCTCAACACCGCCAATTACAAGCCATCTCCAATTCCCAAGAAGAAACCAATCCCTTTGCCCCACTAGAACCCAACTCTTCTCAACATCCCCCGCAGACCAGCCTACAACGCAACACCACAAACAACACCCCATTCCTTACAGGATCTAATAACCATCACCTTAAACTTAATTTTCCCAAGTTTGATGGCGACGATCCACAGGGTTGGATATACAAGGCGAGCAAGATTTTGACTTTAAAGAAATAATGAAGGCCGTGAGTACAACTTGCTTCTTTTCACTTGAAGGCATTGCTCTGCGGTGGCATCGTTGGCTCAAGAATTCAAAGGACCAATGACTTGGGATGAATTTACCAAGGCAATTCTTCAACGATTCGGGCCCACCGATTATGAAGATCCGTCAGAAGCATTAACAAGATTAAAACAAACTACCACTGTGGCAGCATATCAAGAAGAATTTGAAAAATTATCACATAGAGTTGACGATTTACCAGAATCTTTTCTTGTGGGCTGTTTTGTTGCAGGTTTGAAGGATGAGGTGAGGTTGGATGTCAAAATCAAGCAACCAAGGACCTTGGCCACTGCCATTGGAGTCGCTCGCCTGATCGAAGAGCGAAACACATTACAAAGGAAGACACTACCTACACCCAAAACTAGCTGGACGACGAAAGGAAGTAACACTGCTGGGGTACTTGGAGCTGCACCAACTTCCAAAACCAACACTACAGATGCTACACCAGCAATGCCAGCACGTAAGATTTCACCTCAAGAAGCTAAAGAGAGGCGTGATAAAGGGTTATGTTATTATTGTGATGAGAGGTTTGCTCCTGGTCATCGATGTCGTCGTCCTCAATTGTTTATGATTGAAGATGTCGGGGAGGAGGATATGGATTTGGATGATGACTTACCAAGAGAAAAAGGGGACACCACAGCTCCAGAAATTTCCTTTCACGCTATTTCTGGCGTTGAACATCCTCAAACACTGCGATTACATGGGAGAATAAAAGGGCGAGCAGTTGCGATTTTGGTTGATGGTGGAAGCACCCACAATTTCATTGACCAGTCCCTAGCCAAGAAGCTCGGGTTACAGGTGACGATGGATAAACCATTCCATGTTGTGGTTGCTAACAAAGAACAAATTGAATGTGCAGGGAAATGCAATGCAATCACTTTGGATATACAGGGATTCAAAACTCTTGTCGACTTTTACATTCTTCCTGTGACAGCTTGTGCCATTGTCCTCGGTGTACAATGGTTATCAACGCTTAGCCCCGTGGAGACGGACTACCATAGATTAACAATGTCCATTAATTGAGATGGGAAGAAAATCACCTTTCAAGGCATAAGGCAAGGAGAAGTAGCGACTCTTAGGAAAAAAATCTCGCCTCATTCATGATAATAGCCTCTTTCTTCATCTCACAACTGCACCATCGATCAAAAGTCCCCAACAATGCCGCTTAGTGATCTCACTACCCTCCTAACAGAATTTGAGGATATTTTGCAACCACCACAAAGGTCTTTGCCGCCAAGAGGGAGCACGACCACCAAATTCCACTCCTACCACAAACTGGACCCATCAACGTCCGTCCATACCGGTATCCATATTACCAAAAACTCAAATAGAGAAGTTAGTGCGGGAGCTATTACAACTGGATTAATTCGTCCCGATCAAGTCCCTTCTCATCTCCGGTACTCTTGGTCAAAAGGCGATGGAAGTTGGAGATTCGTGTGGACTACCGAGCTTTGAACGAAGTCACCATTAAAGATAAGTTTCCGATACCAGTGATTGATGAACTTCTTGACGAGTTGCATGGTTCCAAATATTTTTCCAAATTAGATTTACGCTCAGGATATCATCAGATAAGAGTCGTGAAGAAGACATTTTCAAAACAAGCGTTAGAACACACGAAGGCCATTATGAATTTTGGTTATGCCATTTGGGCTTACCAACGCCCAAAGAACTTTTCAAAGCCTGATGAATGATATTTTTCGCCCATACTTGCGTAAGTTCATATTAGTTTTTTTTGACGATATACTAGTTTATAGTAAATCATGGCAGGAGCATTTATCTCACGTGCGAACCGTGTTGGAAGTTTTGAGAAACAATCACTTATATGCAAAAAAATCAAAATGTCATTTCGGAGATTCACAAGTAAGGTATCTTGGGCACCTTATTTCAGAAAAGGGGGTTGAAGTAGATCCAACGAAAATCCATGCAATTCTAGAATGGCCCACGCCAACTTCTGCAAAACAAGTTAGAGGATTTCTTGGGTTAGCTGGTTACTATAGGAAGTTCATCAGTAAGTTTGGTCAAATTGCAGCACCTTTAACCCAACTATTGACTAAAGAAGGTTTCCAGTGGAACTTACAGGCTGAAGAAGCTTTCAAGTCCCTTAAAAAAGCTTTATCTTCACCTCCAGTTCTTCAATTACCAGATTTCTCACAATCCTTTGTAGTTGAATGTGATGCTTGTGGCACAGGAATCGGAGCAATACTCATGCAAAATGGGCGTCCTATATCTTTTTTTAGTGAAGCCTTAAAAGGATCTACCTTGCTCTTATCCACCTACGAAAAAGAGATGCTGGCCATAGTAAAGGCAGTAAGGAAGTGGAGGCCCTATTTACTGGGGAAACCTTTCGTGGTGAGGACTGATCAAAAGAGTTTGAAGTTTCTGATGGAGCAAAGAATCACAACCCCAACTCAAGCACGATGGCTGCCAAAACTAATGGGTTATGATTATATTATTGAATATAAACAAGGAAGAGATAACTCAGGTGCTGATGCTTTAAGTAGAAGAGGAGAGATTTTCTTGGCGTTGTCACTACGAAGCAATTGGAGGGCAAACTTACAAGTTGAAGTGGCCCAGGATCAGTTTTATGAAAACTTACAACATAAGGAGACTTTCAGCGGTCAACTAATAAAAAGGGATGGTATTTGGTTTAAAGCAGGTCATGTTTATTTAAGCCCTACCTCAAAATTAATTCCTGTCATTTTGCAAGAAGCTCACGCCAAAGTTGGTGGACATTTCGCTACACCAAAACTCTTAGTCGAATAAAACGATCCTTTGAATGGCGGTATGCGTTATACATTAAAAATTTCTCCAGAATGCTCGACTTGTCGAGGTTCAAGACGGACACTATGGCTCATTTGGCTTACTTGACCTCTTCCTATTCCCACTACCATCCGGCTGAGATTTCCATGGACTTCATTGAAGGTTTGCCACATTCAAAAGGGTATCCGCCATCTTAGTAGTTGTGGATCGCTTGTCCAAATACGACCACTTCATCCCAATTAAGCATCCATTCACTGCTTTTGATGTCGCAAAGGTATTTGTCTCTAATATTGTCAAATTACATGGCTTTCCTAAATCTATTGTCAGTGACAGGGATCGAGTTTTTATGAGCAACTTTTGGAGATCCCTATTTAAGTTGCATGGGACAGCTCTCAATATGAGTTCTAGTTATCATCCTCAGTCAGATGGTCAAACTGAAGTCATAAACCGAATTTTGGAACAATACCTTCGATGCTTTGCAGGAGATCAACCTCGTACTTGGGTTGAATGGGTACCTTGGGCCGAATATAGTTACAACACTAGTGAACATTCTGCAACCAAAATTACACCCTTTGAAGCCGTATATGGTATTCCTCCTCCTGCCCTACTTCCATATGTTCCAGGTACTTCGATGGTGCAGTTGTTGACACACTTACGAGCGTCTTCGCTATACTACGTGACTTGCAACATAATCTGGTGGCTCGACATCGTATGAAATTGCATGCAGACGAAGCGAGAGATGTAAGTTTTGATTGGTGACTTTGTTTATTTAAAGCTGCACCAGTATCGTCCGACTTAGTAGCTTTTGAAGCTCCTTAAAATTGGCCCTCGATTTTTGGACCATACAAAATCATTGAAAAGATTGGTCCCAGAGCTCACCGATTGGAGTTACCTTGGGTTCCAAAATTCATGACGTATTTCATGTTAGTCTCTTGCGTCGGTCCACCGGGCTCCTCTCTGTTGTATTTCCTACTCTTCCTCCTGTGTCCGAAAGTGCCACCATTATGCCACAACCAGAACGCGTCCTGGATAGGCGAGTTATAACAAAAGGGAAGTATCGTCCCAAAACGGAAGTGCTCATACAATGGAAAGGCACTAAACTTGAAGATGCTACATGGGAAAATTTATGGCGCTTTGCAAAACGGTATCCTGATTTCATCCTTGCGGACAAGGATGCTGTTAGTGGGGGGACCTGTTACGATCCTCACAATCACAATTGAAGACACCAGACCCACACAAGACCCAGTCAAACTGCTGCTTAGATATGCTTAGATATTCCAGAGATTCTCGCTGGGTTGCTGCTGATCTACTCCTATTATTATGTGATTTCCTTCCAGTTATCTACTCCTACTTTGGTGGAGGATTTATTCAGAATAATGTCTAGCAATTCACGTTATTTTCTGTTTCACTTCCTGATTGTAATCAGCTATAAATGCCACTGCAGTACATGAAATAAAGGAGGATAAAACATTTTGATAACTTTTCCTTCCTCTGCCGTTTCTTCTTCTATTCTGTTTTCTGATCTTTGAAAAATTACTCATCAGAACTATGCGATCATAGTGCTTTTAATAATTTTCCTGAGTCTTCTATGGCACCCCATATCGTTGATAGTGTTCATCGCGATGATGGCTGCGTGGCTTTTTCTCTACTTTCTACGTGATGAGCCGTTGGTGGTTTTTAGCCGCACGATTAACGACCGTATTGTGCTGATCGTGTTGTCGGTGTTGACCATAGTGTTCTTGTTATTGACTCGTGTGACCTTGAATGTGTTGGTCGCCCTTTTGATTGGTGTGGTTATTATCTTGGTTCATGGGTTAATAAGGAAGGCTGACAATCTGTTCTTGGATGAAGAGTCTTCTGGTTTGATGACCGCTGGTGGTCCATCTTCTTCCTCTTCTTGATTACGAGATCTTGTTGATGGTTGATTCTGAATTTTCATTTCATTTTGTGAGTGGGTTATGTTGCTTTAGTTCTATTGAAGTTATTGGTATTAGTTGTTTTAGCTCTAATTTCCTAATTCCCTTTGTTATTGTTATATTATTTACTCCGAAGTCGTAGAATTTTGAGGATCTGGTCTCCCTTGGTAAGTTGCTCGGAATGGTGGGTGAAGAAACAACCAAAAAGTAACTTGTTTTTGTTGATTTCGGTTGGATGGGTATGAATGATTGCTTCAATGGACTCGGTGAATTCCCATTAGCTCCGCTTCAAAAGGGGTTTGCTCTCGAGGGCTAAGGATGCCATGTCGCCTTTTTTTTTTTCTATAAAGAACAATTTGTAAAGGGATTGTTAAAGGTCAACTAAAATAAGACTTAACAGCTAAGATAGAATATTATCGCCTCGTATCAAACTATAAGTAACAGATATAGCAACGGAAGATAATACACTTGTAGCAAGAACGAGGAATTAAGAAGGCTATGCTACTAAAAGCACAAGCTTCCATCATAATGCTTTCAATCAATAATAGCTTCATAATTGGCATTTCATTCATCCTTGATATTGAGAGCTTTTGACAATGAATTCATTAACATTCTATGATAGGTTTCCAACTAATAACAAATCACCCAAGCAATAAAAATGACCGAAAGACAACAAACGCAAAATTTTAACGTGAAAATTTCGTCGATATAAAGGTGAAAATAATGGGACAAACTGATAATAAATATTACTAAAATCAAATAGTAGGGTTTAAATGATAAAGGTTTTAATCTATCTCACTCAAGAATGTCTCACAAGCTCTCAACTAATCTTAGAGACCAAACTTCAATAAAACTGCAATCGATGAATACTTTTGGACTCTAAAACTCTTCTTTTATTGTGTTTTTTTTTTAATCTGATGTAATTTCTATCTCTCATAATTATTTTTCTTTTGCAATAGCTAAAGTTTTGTATACCACACTGTCGCCTACACGAGTGTGCGTGGTGACTGTCTTTGATCCTTAAGTTTCAAAACTCGATGTCACAGAGATATATGGTTATAATGAGTTATAAGACTAGTAGACAAGATCGTGCCTATCATTGACATGGGTGTATCTAACCCCATAAGGGCATATGTGATCTTGAAGCATCACCTTTCAACTTACAAACGGTTATGCACACATCCGTGTCCTAAAACAATTTCCAATCATCAAATTTTGCCTTAAATAAACTTGAGCTTCATTTCTTTTAATTTATAAAGACAACTAAAACCTCTAGAGTTCATATTAGTGGGTTTTAAACAAATGAATGTCCATAGAATAGAGGTTGGGCCTTTAATAATCTTCCCATGTATTCTATTTCAGAGGAGAAATCAATCACCTCATCGATCATTTGAAATTCATCCAAGTGAGCTTGTTACAAAGCTCAAGCTTACTCTAGGAAACCACCTTTATTAATATGTCAACATCATTCTTGTCCGTATTAATCTTCTTTAATTTTATTATTTTCTCCTTAACCATTGATAACAATCAAGATACTTGATAACAATGTACTTATTGCAAGAATGATACATGAAATTTTTGATCAAATCTATAAGACTTTGAATGTTATAAAAATCATGTAATATTTTTGTTTCACATCCAATTCTAAAAAATATCACTTTAATCAACACATTTGCTTTTCAGCTTCTAAGGCTGCAACATATTTTACCTCAGTGGTAGACAAATCTATATGCTTCTACAACTTAGATTGCCAAGAAATAGCTCTCCTTGTAAATTTGAACAAATAGCCTAATGTATCTTTCCTAAATTAGATAAAAGTTTACTCATTAATCCAATAGTGTATGCAATATTTGGTCTAATGTACACCATGGTACACTTCAAAAGCTAACAATGGAGGAATATGGAATTAAGGACATAGTCTCTTTCCTTTCGGAGGCAAGACTAGCTCTCTTGCTCAACTTAAAATGAGTTGCTAATGGTGTATGCACTAGCTTGGCATTCCTTATATTGAACCTCTCAAGCACCCATTCAATATATTTATCTTATGACAACCACAACTTTTAGTCTTTCCTATCATAAATGATCTTTATGACCAAATGTTGTTTTGTAGGCCCAAATCTTTTATGTCAAAGGACTTGGACAAGCCTTTCTTTAACGAACAAATCATATCAGTTCTTCTTCTATTATCAACATATCATCCACATATAAGAGAAGTATGATAAAGTTACCACCAGGAAATTTTTTTAAATACACACAAGGATCAACTATGTTTTGCTTATACTCATTGCTAGTCATAAATAAATCAAACTTTTTGCACCACTACCTTGGTGTTTGTTTGAGCTTATAAAGACTCTTCTTCAACTTCCATTAAAAGTCCTTGTTTTATTTGACTTTGAACCCTTCTAGCTACTCTATATAAATTTCTTCTTACAACTATCTATGTAAGAAAGAAGTCATCACATCAAGTTACTTAAGTTTAAGATCTAAAATAGTAATTAGTCCTAAAACCATGTATATCAATGTCATCTTGACTATTAGTAAAAAATTTCTTCAAAATTGATACCTTTCTTTTGATTGTATCCCTTCATCATTAGTCTCACCTTGTTCTCCACTTATCTGTCACCGTCTTTCTTAATCTTGACAACCATATATTCTTCAAAGCCTTTTTTCTTTGGGAAGCTTCATTAACTTATAGGTCTCATTCTTTTTCAATGAGTTCATCTCCTCTTACATTTCTTTGAGCTAAGAGTCTTTGTCTTCAAGTGACTTCACTTCCTAAAAACTCCCTAGCTCCCCCTTGACAGTGACTAGGAGATATTCCAAAATAGTATATCTTATGAAAGGTCCCTTCACTCTAGTTGACCTTAGAAGTTGGGCATCTTCCAACACTTGAGCAGGTTGCTCCCTTATTCATAATGCTCATAGACTTCTTTTACATTATTCATGATATATGTCTTATGTGACTCAACACCATCAAATTATCCCTGATTATTATCATCTTATGCTAACTCATGTTTTCCTTCTTCAATTGTAGGCTGATCAAAGGAACTAGGAATAAACTTAGTATCTTCATTGTCAAAAGATAAAATACTAGTAGTATTCTTATCTTCTTTTATAAGATCTGCACCCATCTCATGCTTATAGAAGACTATGTCTTTACTTCTAACAACCTTTCATTTTTTGGGTCATAGAGCTTATAGTTAGACTCCACGGCACCATATCTAGTGAATATATGAGTAATTTTTTAATCCAAATTTGATCATTGTTTTTTTTGGCACATGTTTAAAATCCTTGTATCGGAACACCCTTAGATGTGTATAAGCTAGATTCTTCTCTTTCCACACTCTTTTAGGAATATCAAGATCCAAAGGGACTAATGGAGCTCTATTGATAAAATATACAATAGTTTGGACTACCTCACCCTAAAAGAACTTTAGTAGTTGGCCATTCGGAGCATACACTGAACCTTTTCTACAACGGTTCTATTCATCTTCTTGGTAACACCATTATATTATGGGGTGACAAGTTTTGTCTTCCTATGTCTTGTCTTGCATAATAATTTTTAAACTCGTTGGAGGTGTACTTACCTCTATTGTCAGTTTAAAGACACTTTAGCTTTCTCTCCATCTCACTTTCCATCATAACATCTAAATGGACTCATACACCTGGTTTTTTGTTTTCAAAATGAAGATCCAAGTCTTACTTATATCATTAGCAATAAATGTAATAAAATACTTGTTACTAATAGGTGTAGATTACAATATATTTTTTTAGGTGTTTAAGTGTTTTTTTTAATATTTCTTAGATGATTATCATGTGTATAGACTTCGAATTGTATTATTATTAGTGTTTGTATGTGTTCTAAGTGTTTATTTGGTTTAGAGCATGAATTTGATCTTAATTTTATGTTTCAAAAGGTTTTTAATATGTTTATGAGTGTTTGGAAATAGGAAATTAAAAAATGGAGAAGATTAGGGATGCATATAGCTAAGGATCGTGAATGTTGCATTGCTCTCTGTCACGATCATGCCCCATGCACGATCGTGACAGGATATGTTTTTAAATTTTAAAAGTTTAGGACTATTTTTGGAATTGAATTAAGTGGGGAAATCATATACACAACCATAAAACCCTCAAGCACTATAAAAGAACATGAAAGAACACCAAAAAAAGGCAATAACCACTACATGAAAGCAAATTAAAGAGGAAGGATTAAAGAGAGCTTTAGTGAAACTCCAACATTCCAGATCAAGACTTCAATCAATTTTTACTGTTTTCCTTTTATTTCTTTCATTATCTTAAATGTATATTTGGAATTCTAAGATGTTTAGCATGATTATGGATTTCTAAATCTATATTTAGGGATTATTCTAGAATTATTTTGTGAACCTTAATTCTTATTGAATTCAATAAATTGATGAATGTTTGTGATAATTTTCGTGCCTATACTTTGTAACACATCGAGAGAGTGAATCAAGTCATTAGTGTTAAGGTGTGCAATGAGAGTTAGTAACTTAATAGGCCAACAATTATCAAATTAATGAAAAATTAAAGAGAGATGCTAATTGTGAAATTAATTATCTACAGGATTGCTTTAGATCTAATTGAATAAATTATGATTAGTTTTATGAATCGAAGATTACAACTCTGTAAATATCAAATTCAATTAGGTTTCCTTGATTAAATCTTGAGAAGGAGTGACCAAAACTTTAGAATATATATGATCAAACATAAATTGAATCAATAAGATAAAGGAAAAAATAAGAATAGAATAGTTATTAAGTCTTCAAACTTGATCAATCTTAATTTCATTGGCGGTTTAATTGCTTAATTTTGTTAATTATTTTAATTTAAGTTATTTATTTTAAGTCACATAAATTCTTAGTAACTTAGACAAAGTTCTTTTCAAGTTGTTTAGGTATGTAATAATCCTCGTGGGAATGATATCCTTGATATTATAAAATATGATCCTTATACTTATGATATTAAAAGTCTTATTATCATGTAAAACTTGCTTAACAAGTTTTTAGCATCATTGTTGAGGAACTAATTAGCATTATGATGATTTGAATTCATTTTATTTAAGGAATTTCTACCTTTCTTATGTGATTGTGATTGCATGAGCCAAGAATCACTAGGAGTTCAAGCAAGGTAAAAGAAACTTCAACTCTCGTCATCACAAGGCAAGAAGGAGAGATTCGAGAAGCTAAACATCAAGAAATGATAGAGAGAACAACGACGAAGAAATTAAATCAAGGAGAGCAGCAAAGAACCCTTATGGAATTCATAAGGCCAAGGTTCAATATGGTACAACAAGGCATCACTCAACCACCAATGCAAGCGAATACATGTTGCAAACTAACATGCAATTTTATAGTTGGCCAATAAGGATCTCAATGCTCATCTAGTCAGTTTATCATAGATTTATGAGACATTTTAGTTTAATAGGTTGTCAAGTGTAAATGCAATAAAGATGAGGCTCTTCTCCTCCACACTCAAGGATAGAGCCAAGGCATGGTTTTATTCACTCAACCCACTAAACAACACAACATAGGAGCAGTTGGTGCAAGCATTTTTGGCTTAGTGCTTCCCTTTAACAAAGAAAACAAGGTTCATAAAGGAATTTTCAAATTTCTAACAAAATGAAGGGGAATCATCATAAGAAGCATGGGAGCAAGTTAAGGAGTTACAAAGGAGTTATCATCATCACAACTCGCCAAAGGATTCTTGTTGTAAATTTTTTATAACAGAGTCAATCCACCCACATAGGGCATCATTGATGCAATTGTTGAAGGATTGTTGATGTAGAAAATAGTTGAGGAGGTAGAAGACTTGCTAGAGAAGATGGTGAATAATAGCTGTCTTTGGATGTCAGACGAAAGTAGATAGCAATCAACCTTCTGGGATCAAAAGGGAATGACTATTATAGATTCAATGATAGTTTTATAGGCTAAAATCGTCAGCTTAACCAAGAAACTAAACAACCTAAAAGTCATCTCTTTCACTCCATTTAAAACAATTTAACACTAATGCGAGCTATACAAACAAAAGACTAAAAGAGTCATATCACAGTTGAATATTTCTTAGTGCAAAATAACAATATGAAGCAACGCAACTATATGGGAGCACAATTTGGTCGAGGACGACTCAGTTGAGAAATCAAGGTCCTCCGGCATATCAACAAGACAATTCACCAAGTTCACCAGTATAGAAGAGGCCTAGAAGAGGATAGAAAGGCAATTCACGTAAGTAGCTGAGAACCATGCATATTCTATTCAAAACCTGGAGGTTCACATGGGCCATTTTTATCTAATATAATCCACTAAAAATTTGACGAAAGTTTGTTCTCTATCATATCTCTAATTAGTCTATGCTTCTTTGCCACTCTCAGGCTCAAAATTTTATCAAAACTCCCACTTTAACTCTCTAACTTCACCTCCCCTTAATTGCTCTTCTTAATTACCTTTTATAATTCAAAATTAGGGTTTTAAAATTGGACATGGTCAACCATATCGTAGTATGTATGATTGTGTCCTTTAAAAACTCCTAAAAGCTTCAAATTTGTGGTAAAACACGTTCCTAAAAGCTTATATAGACAGTGGACACAATTGTACGCATCACCTACATGGGTTTGTTTGACCTCTACATAAGTGAAAAAAAATATTTGAAGTTGTACACACTTATAGGGACACACGTGGTCCCTCATATGATTATGTATGTGACTTACACAGGGTATGTCCTTTATTAGCATGGGCATGTCCCTAAAAAATAACTTCAATTCTCTACCTCAATTTTCCTTGACCTCTCATTTCAATCTATTAATGCAAATAAGACCTACAAACATATAACCAAATAAGTAACAAAAACAACATAAAACTCTCAAAGAAACAATTAAAACACACTAAACATAGGAATTAAAAAATATAGTCTATTAAACATCTATTGAATAGAATATTTCTTATGGGTGATGGAAACATGTAGCATGACTATATCTCCAAGTTACGGATCTAACGATTTCCTTGAATATGAATGCATAGCTTTTAGCACTATTATGTGTTTTAACTATGAATTTCAATATTTTCCATCAAACTTATATTGGTCTCAAACATAACCATAGCTCAGGCTATGCCACTTATTGCGTTTGATCCTTCTAAGTCATAGGTTAGGATATAGGCATAGGTCATACCATGTTCCTCTAAGAATTATGAAGTTCTCCATGCTTTTACTTAAGAGTTTCCTTCAATTTTTGAATAATATCACCTTAACATCCAATTTAAATAATTAATTGAAAAGATAAGAAAAACTAAGTAAAACAAGGTAATAAAGCATTCGAATTAAACAAAATACTTTTAAAAAATATATATTCATGCACATCACTCTTAGATGTAGAGATGAATGAGAGCTCATTTTTAGATATAAGGGAGGGCGTATAATGCTCTACTTATATGACCATGATGCCTAGTATATGAATTGGAAAATGGCATCCTTCTTCGATAAAATATATCTTAAGATGAATAAGAGCTTACATCATACATTTTCCTTATAATAAGACTCATAATGAATATGAGCTTGTTTTGTGCTACTTCGATAATTAAGAGAGTGAAAGACCTATATGAATAAAGGAAATGTTGCATGCACTTCTAGTGTGGCTTTTCATAAAAAATTAGGCTTATTTTTGTCTTGAATATTAGGTCCTCTAAGTTTAGAATGTAAACCTAATACACTCATAATTTATTATTAGTCAAGCCTAATTTATTTATCACGACTTATTATCCTTCTTCAGCTACATGGGTTTTAGATTTGTGTAAAAAGGCTCAATGGTTTAAAAATGGTAACTTCGATCAAGATAGGATTCATCCACATAAGTAGAGTCTTAATAAAAAACCAACTAAGCTACCAGCAGGAGTTGGATCCATCTCTACTAAAGATGTTTAGAATCCATCTACACTCCTCAAAGGTTGATATAAAAGAGAGACATCCTAAGGTTAGTTCATATAACCACTATTATTAAGCCCAATTACAGATTCCCATGCATTTTTAAGATCCCTCTTCTTTCACTAAATTAAGTGTTAGAGTATCCTTACTAGGATCACCTTTACCTTTGAGTAGCTTCTTTTATAGGCCTATAATCTTTAGACTAACCTAACAGGCCTACCATAAATTTAGTCTACATCAAAACCATACATAAATATATAAAATTTTCCTTTATGTGGAACATAGAGGATGATGTATGAGCATTTAAATTTTCATATCTAGATTTAGATGTTATATATTCATATAGGCAATGACTTGTCATCCTGCATATTCATTCCATTTATAAAAATAGTGTTCCCATCAAATAGTTGATTTCCATAAATGTAACTAATTTTAGACATAAAATCAATAGCTTAGTTTTGACTGCAAAGGATAGAGAAAAGTTACACCAATTTCTAATCCTCTTTTGCACCTTTTCAATCAAAAGTTGAAAATTAGCTTGAGTTAACCTTTTATAAGTGATAAGGTTTCCTAAATAGATAACTAGAGGTTTTCACTAGTGGATAGAACTAAAATGCTCTTATTCATGTTCATAAACAGCTCTGAGATATCTTTGAATAATATTAAGGGCTATTATTAAAGCTTTAATAGAGCAAGAATTAGCCTTTAAGAAAAAAAAATGGATCATCAACAAAATTTGCATTCATAATACCCAATTTCTTGCATTTAGAGAGGTATTTGAAATTCTTTTCTTATGAAATAACAAATTTTATGATTTTGTTCAAAACCTCCATTTATAATGAATAAGTATAGGGAAAAAGGGTCCTTTCTCACTCCTTTTGCACTCTTGATGACATTGATTAGCTCACCATTGATAAGCACACAATAGGAAACTATTAATATACATTGATGAATCCAACTCACATAAGTAGTTGGAAAGCCAAAGGCTTTAAGTGTGCTTAAAATAAAACTCCACTCTATAGTATCAAAAGCTTTACAAAAAATTATTTTCAAGGCACAATCTCTCTTATGACTCTTCTTATTGTAATTATTAAATAATTTTTAGGCTAAAAGTATATTGTCCCAATTTTCCTCCCCCTTAGAAAAGCTTTGTGAAAGGAATCAATATATTTTGAAAGAACAACTTTGAGACTATTAACTTGGAAATGATTTTGTAAAAGGTGTTACAATAGGAAATAAGCCTAAAATCCTTCAAGGAGTTAGGAGAAGGTACCTTAAGTATTAGGCAAATGAAGGTCTTGTTGAGCTCTTTTAAAAAACTTTCTAAGATTAAAGAACTCTAGAATAACCTTAGTCATTAAGTATTTAAGTACTAGCCAAAATTTTTGAAAGAAATTTGCATTCAATATATCTGGCTTGGCACTTTATTAGGATACGACTCAAAAAGTGCCTCCTCCACGTCCTGATTGGCAAAAGTTTCCAATTTCTAAGGAGTAATTTGCTCCTTTATAACATCCTGCAAGAAGATTAGGGAAGATGAAGTTGTGTCTGTATAAGCATAGGATGTAAAGAAACAGTTGTAAGCTTGCTCATATATTTCTTCTTGGTTATTAGTCTTTTTACCATTAGCCCTAATTATGGAAAGTATTTTATTGAAGTTTTTCTTAGTCAAGACTCCCTTAAAATAAAAAATTGGACCATCTTTTCTCCTATTTGAGCCACAAAACTCTTGATCCCCATTTTAGGAGTGAATAATTGATTTGGATGCTTGATTGTAAGACTTCAAAGTCCTAGTTTCTAGTGCCTTGATTCCTTAATCCCCTCCAACTAGAATAATGCAGGCCTTGCATACTTAATAACTCCTTCCTAGCTTCCAATGCAACTTTTAAAGAAACCGAATGCGTACATTTTGCGTCTTTAAATTACACCTTCAAGTCGAGCTCAAATAGTCTCCTCAAATCTTCCACTCTCCACTAGATGATTGTTGAATGTAAATCTAATTGATGGTAAGATTAGCAAAAAGAAACTAAAGCTAATTATGATACTTGCTATCCAAATGTAATCCAATTGATAGTCTATTACTTGAAAATAATTTAATTTATCTTATTTTTCTTTTTAAAGATGTAAGAACAAAATTTTCCGATCATATTTGACACGAAAGTTTCTAATTACACTTGATTATTTGATGTTACAATTTGAATCAACATATAAAGTTGAGTAAATTGACACTCCTTCCCTAAAACTTTCTCGAATACAAATTCCTACACGAGTCATCCAATTGACAAAAATCATGAGTCATATTTTCTTTGCTTTTTAACATATAAAAAAGAAATTAATACCATTTGCATGCTGGGACTTGGAATGATAATGTTTTCTTCGCTGAAGACTAAAATTGAAATACATGTTTTATTTTCTATACAGAGTACCAAAGCAGTAACACGAGTCATGCTTTCTTTGCTTTTTAACATATAAATAAGAAATTAAAACCATTTGCATATTGCTGAGGCTTGGAATGACAATGTTTCTTCGCGGAGGACCAAAATTGAAATACATATTTTATTTTCTATACAGAGCACCAAACCAGCATACTCGGCCTCCTCTCTCTTCACTACCACACCGCCGTTGTCACTGTTGCCGTTACCGTTATGGCACATCTTAATCAACAATACGACCCATATTACCAACTAACCCAGATACAACAACCGTTTATGCCGCCACCGCCAGTTCAACTATCGGCAGAATCGAACTCGATAAACACGTTGTTCGTGTCAGGGCTGCCGGACGACGTGAAGGCGCGGGAAATTCACAACCTTTTTCGCCGGAGGGCCGGTTTCGTATCCTGTCAGCTCAAGTATACGGGTCGTGGCAACCAGGTTCACTCAGTAACGAGTTCTTTAAAGAGAAAGCATTAGTCTTTAATTAATGTTTGTTCGTGTGTTTGAACTCTTTCAGTGAGTCATCTTTGGATTGTTTTTTGTTCGAACTCTTCTGTAACATTTGTCTTAAAGGGTTTATTCTTATATGATTGATTATGTTAGATTCTGGTTGGTTTTGAACCTAAAAACATTTTCTTAGCCATCGTTTGTAAGCTGTGATTCGGTTTTCTTGCCTCAGGTGGTTGCATTTGCTACTTTTTCGAATCACCAATCAGCAATTGCTGCAATGAATTCTCTGAATGTGAGAATTCAACGTTTCTGTTGGAATTTCTGTTAGACCAAAGTATTTTGAAGCTTTTTGGGGTAATTTAGCTTCATATTGGCATTCTCATTTTATTGATCATGTATAGGGAATAAAGTTTGATCCTCAAACTGGATCTATTTTGCATATAGAACTTGCGAGATCAAACTCAAGAAAGCGTAAAGCAGGTGCATTTTCTGACGTTATGCTGATTAAGATGCTTGATTTGTGGTGTAATTGTGAGATTCTGCTGTTAATACTCTCTCTTGTGCAGGTACTGGAGCCTATGTTGTTATTGACAAACGACCTAATCGAGGATCTAATGAACAAAAAGTATCAATTGATGATGGTAATTAATCTTTTAACAATGTAGTTATTCTGATGTACCAATAAATTATCTATGTACAAGCTCTAATGTTGAACCAAAAAAAAAGAGTCAAACTTGGGAATTACCTGGAGAGGAGTTGGGGGCAGGAACAAAGAGTAGCAAGAATTAACAGGACTTCGACTGTTTACTCGTTGCTCCAATTTTCTACTCCTCTTCATGATTTCATAGATGGAATTAACAGGATCACTTCTCCGATCTTATTCCATGATTTGATGAAATACTGAACCATTTTTAACATGCAGTAGAGAGTGACTTTGACTCTGATGCTGAAGAACCTGAGACAGATAATGTTGATTGCAGCCAGGATAATTCTGTCATCATAAAGAGGTTGAATCATTGTAAAGTGAATGTAACATGTGTAAACTTTGGTTATTTCTTGCATGGAGATCTGAATATATTACTTGAAATCCTTGCATTGTTCTATCGTATCTGATTGTTCTTTCTATCTGCTATTTTCAGTGAGACCACAGGTGATCCTGACAATTCTATGTTAACTGTAAATGTGAGTGGAAAGCACATAATTTGATGTTTAGGCTGGGATGAGGGGGTTGTAGAGGAAAATGCAGAAATGTTGGAATATAGGATTATAACCATCTTCAAATTTGTTAGCCTTGTTTCCGTGGGGCTTTCATGTGGTTCTATGTAAGGTTTTCTTATTCTTCTATTAAATGGTTTGCTGCAGGAGCATTCGGAAAAGCCTATGGAAGGAGGTGTTCAGCCTTGCTCTACTTTATTTATTGCAAATTTAGGTCCAAACTGCACGGAAGATGAGCTAAAGCAAGTTCTATCACAGTAAGTTTCTAAGCTTTCGTGCCCTTACTAGATTTATTAATCATTTTTTTAATCAAGATTGGACGTTTATTTTTCTGTTCTGTGAAGCATTGCCATCTGGTCTGTGACCAAGTAGGTAATTGATGATTTTAATTATTTTGGTTGCAGATATCCAGGATTCAATGTACTCAAGTTGCGAGCTAAAGGTGGAATGCCAGTTGCCTTTGCTGATTTTGAGGTTTGACTCCAGGAAATGTAAAATTTGATTTCGTATCTGTCTAGTTTAGGAGCCTATTTGCTTCCAATACTTTAACTAAGTTCATAGGACCGCTGAAACCGTTTGGTTCCATAAGAAAACCTTTTGACGCTATGTGATCAATAACTCATTATTTCATGTATATTTCTCCCTGGCCTTATTCAACTTGCTTCAGCTAGTCTGTATCATTTGTAGCTTTGCCTGTTGGTGGATACTTCAAATCTTCTTGACCTGAAGATCAGTAGCGAAGAACTCATTGCTACGAATGCCTAGTGATTGTTACACTGTTAACCCGCTTGCATTATTTGCTCCTTTATACCAGGAAACTCAACAAGCTACTAATGTTCGGGACATTCTCCAGGGTACATTTTTACCATCATCCGACAGGGGTGGCATGCACATAGAGTATTCAGTTCTCAACTCTTATTGTACCGTTAACATGGTCACCTTCCATTTTGACTATAACAGCGTAACTAATATCCATCTCTCTATTATCTGCAGGTATGCTAGGTCCAAAATGAGGAAGCATAAGCATGAAAGGTAGTGGAAGTGGCAAGTCTTTTGTATCTCGTGGACGACAGTTCTGTTACATTCCACTTCATAATGTGCAGAGGAGACTTCTTGATTGCCCGAGACTTTTCTTGATGAACGAGTAAAAAATACAAGTTCAGGTCCGCAGTGCTGTGAGATATAAGCCTCCCCTCCATTGTAGTTTGACCAATGTTATGAATACCTTATCGGATTCGATGCAAATTGAGTTCAGAGCGGAACTATGCAGAATGCTGTTCAAATTTTTTAAATTTATAAAATAGTCCATAAAATTTTTAAAAATTGCAAAATAGTCCATATTGGTATATTATGCAGTTATACTGTACACTTTACTAGTTTACTGTTTACATCAACCATGTTTTCAAAATCTTAATAATAAATAATAATGACAATTAATATGAAATAACAATAATTTTTTTAATATTTCACATATAAATAATAACCAAAATTAATATAAAAGGATAATCATCATCATTCAAATATAAAATTAAGAATAAATAAAGTATTAAAATATTATAATAATATAATTTTATTATTTTAATAAATAATATTACATCAAAAGATTCAAAACATCCAATAAAAAGAATAATAAATATTACAAAAAGAGTTGATGACGAAGAAACAATCAAGTAGCAGTTAAACTTGAAACAAAAACATTACAATTACATTACATATATAGAATTTAACATAAGCATAAAATGCAATTAAAATTCAAAGAAGAGGAAAAATAAAAACTTGTAATTCAATCATCAATGGGAGGAAATCCACTAAAACTGCACTCACCCCAGTGATTCATCATCATTATCATTCAAATTTAATGCACCAAATGACATGTCAATGCTTTCCCATCTAAGATTATCTTCCAAATTCAAATCATTCACATCAACTAAATTGAGTTCTTCATAAACCCAATCCGCCAACTATAAAAATCTTTTAAGTATAAAAGTTATATGTTTGTTGATGAAAGGGGTAAAAGTAATCCTAACATTTATAGTTAAATACAAGTTAAATTTTAACATTTCACTATATTTAAATTAAATTCTAACATTTTACAAATCTTTAAATTTAACCCATATAAATGAAAATTTTAACATAAACTTTACACTTTCATCATAAAAATATAACATTTTACCTTTAAAATGAGCCCACAGTGGCACATATGCTCCACGTGGCATTGTAAGACATAATCATAAATTTTAAAAACTTAAAATATTACAATAATCATTTTATTATCTTAATTAATAAAATATTTTCTTAATTATTTTTTAAATTAACTAAATATTATAACCAATTAAATTTTTTTCGTAACAAAATCGTTAACCATAATTTTATAATCCCCAAAATTCACCACTAGGCACTAGCCCTAATTTACTCTTTATTATCCTCTCTTATTAGCTATTGCTGTTTTCCACTGTCTTTTCATCTTCTTTGATTGCACCGACTGTGACTTCTTCACCTCTTTTATTTTCTTCAATGACATTCTTCTTTTTTTCATTTTTCTTTTGGCGTGGATGAACGACGGAGCTTCGATTGAAGGGAGAACGACCAAGGAGGAAGAAGACCTCGAAGAGTAGAAGAGCAAAGGAGGCGAGCGTGGAGGAGAAGACGACCACGGTGGAAAGAGCAGAGGCGGCGGTAGCGGCGGCGAGGAGGAGGTGGCGGCGGCAACAGCGGCGAGGAGAGGTGGCGGTGGCGGCGAGGAGATGACATATGAGAGAAGACGAAGAGGAAGAGGGGCGATGAAGGTGAAAGTCGGGGGTTAGGCATTTTTAGTTTAATAATTTTTTAATTTTGCAATTAGGTCCTTAGGTTTTTAAATTTTTACGGTATCGACCGGTACCGATTGGAACTACCGGTATCGGCCGGTACTGACCGGAAACCACCGATACCGGCCGGTATTTTTGGCCGGTACTGATGGTTATATGTACTGTTCGACAATACTTAAGATGCAGTACCTTCAAACTGTCTTAAGCCGGGAGCGATGCGATATCTGTATCATTGAGTTTGATTCCTCGAAGCAGTGTTGTAAATACCAGATTGGACCTGGTATCAGTATGGTTTCGAATTAATATTAAATATTGTTTCAAATAATTTTAAAAAAATCAATTTCGTGACTAGAAGCAATGGAAAGAGAAAATGAAAATTAAAATTAAAATATTTATAAATTGTATATTTATATTACATATATAAGTTTTAAAACTTATATCCGCTTAAATTATATTGGCCTTAATTTTATTAGTACAAAGTTCTTATTATTAAGGATAGTTTTACCATCACCATCATCCAAGTTTAATACATTAAATGATATGTTAATATCTTCTTATTCATCATCGTCTTTCAAGTTGCTTTCATTTATAAAATTTATGATCAAGATAAATTTGATCAAAAGAATTATTTGTTCTATTAAGACTATAAAACAAAAAATATTAAACTTAGTAATGACAATAACATAACTTTCTTCAAGCTTTAGGTTGTATTGAACAAATATTAAATCTTTCAATTTCTTGTGTTCTAATTTATTTATTTTTTGGAGTGAATAAATTCAAATATGTTTCCTTTCTTTTATAACTATTGTACTCACATGTTGGCTAAGAATTCAAATTGTAAACTTTGCAATTCTTAAATACTAATTCAAATTGTTCTCATTATGTAATTGTAAGATAATTAAAATAATCTCATAAATAAAATAAAGGGATAATCATTTTAAACTAGTAACCTAAGTAAAGAAATGTACATCTATATTAAGGTTATCTCTTTGGCGTATTGCAATAAATATTATGAAATCACCACACATATTCTTATATGCCTCCGTTTGTGAGTTAAGAAGATCTTACATCATGTCATATGGAATAATTATTGTGATGGTTAAAAGCATTCATATATTACCTTTAGCATTTTTTGGGAAACCTAGTCTAAAATAAACAGTTGGATTTAGGAATGCCTTAATAGTAAATAACGAAGAGTAAAGTTATTTTTCTCATCTTTCATTAATAAGTGTAAGATAAGGTATGTACAAGGAAATTCTACTTTTCATATTAGTCTTGATTGTTTTCTTTACACTCTTTATAGCATCATAATAGTAACTCATTATTGACTTTTCATTATTATCATTAAATAAAGTACTCTTACCAAAGGCTCACAAACTAACACTAGGAACAAAATTTAGGATCTTCAAGAATCTTATAAATGTTCATTCCAACATTAGACATAGCTTATTGAGATATAATTTACTTATCACTGGTAAACATTTATCTCAACTCCTCCTTCATTTGAACAAGGCACTTGATAAGAAAATAGTTTCAAATCTTTTAATAGAGGTATAATACAAATTCCTACTATTTATGCAATTTTTTCATCAAATTCAGAATTTTTGCAAAATTATAAATGAATTTAGTTATTTTTTCTTGCCTTCTACACAGTTTTATCAATAACAAGGAAGTGCATATTATCTCCTATAAGTCAATATAATGTAAGCACAAAGAGTTCAATATAAAGAAGTAAACCTTCTTTGTAATCTCTTTCTAGCTAATTTGTCAGCAACATTATAGTTAGTGATGAATTGTACAAGATTTTTATATCCAACTTCATTTACAACTTCAGAACAAGACTAAACTTCTTTGCATAGCTTATGATATAATTCTTTTTCAAAATTTTGATCACAAGTAACAACTATTAATCAAATGAAAAACTAACTATTGTTCCTCTTCTCATTTTTATAGTGAATCTTCAAAGATATGAGATTTTGAGCCAACCAAACATTGAACCCACAACTACTCAATCAAGTAATGAAGTGCATTGTTACTATTATCATATAGTTCTTATCATTTCTCCTAAATTTTGAATTAAACCAAGGTTACATATCTTTTTGAAATTACATAATATCATGTAGAATTAACACTATTTAGATATAAATGAATTTAACCAAGTTTGCCCATTATTTGGTGCAAGAAAAGTATATCAAGATGATTAAAAAATCATTTTTTAATTATTTGGTGCGAGAAAAGTATATCAGGATGATTAAAAAATCATTTTTATTTAATGTTTCTTAACTCCTATAAATATAATCAGCAAGAAACAAAGTACAATGACCTCCAAAACAAGAGATCATTATATTCGGACAAAGACATTATAAAGTACAAACAAAATGAATTAGTTCATAATGTCTATAGCCTAGAGCTTAACTAATTTACATAGGAATAACTCTTCGTAAATGTTGTTTCAACTTTTAGCTTTCAACTTTAAACTTCTAACACTTTATCCAAACAATGTTGAGCCGAAGAAGAGACACAGATAAAAGGCGTAGAGATGAGGAGGCAAGAGTATATTGAGTTCAAGAGGAGGTGCAAAGAGTAAGTAAGAGGCAACAATGACAAGGAGGCATAGAACAAATTGATCTTAAGAGAAGTGACGATGATGACCAATTAAAAGATGCAGAGTGCAACAAAGTGAGGGTTGAGATTGACTTTTGAGACTTGAGAGAGTTGAAATTGAGATTGAGATTCAGCAAAGAAATAGAGTTAAGATTAGGAGAGCATGGGGCACCATATGTAGTGTGACGAGAGAAAACCCTAATTTAGGGTTTATTTAACATAAAAAAAAACTAATCTAGTACACTTTTCCCTCTATCTCTCTTAAATGTATGTACTAGATATTCTGGCATAAGATTGGCATAGATCATCTGGCACAAAGGATTAGGTGCTTACTCTAAGGGGAGAGATCTTCTGTTCCAGATGCTCTGTGTTAAGTGAACCAAATGTTCTGGTATAAGGTTAGCACAGAGGGTTAGATGCCTACTCTAAAGGGGGGAGATCTTCTATTCTAGATGCTATGTGTCAACCCTATGCTAGAGTATCTGGTCTGCACATTTCTCTCTATCTCTCTTAAATTTTAGGGGGGGGGGGGATTTTCTATGCACAAAGCATCTAGTCCACACATTTCTCTCTATCTTCCTTAAATGTGTGGACTAGATACTCTGACACAGGGTTAGCACAAAGGATCAGGTGTCTACTCTAAAAGGGGAGATCTTTTGTTCCAGATGCTCTCTGAATGTGTAGACCAGATGCTCTAATACAAGGTTGGCATGGAGTATCTAGAACAGGGTTGGTACATGGCATCTCTCTAAATGTGTGGACCAGATGCTCTGACACAGGGTTAGCACAAAGCATCTGGAACATAAGATCTCCCCCTTTTAGTGCTTTGGCACAGAGTTGGCACAGAGGATCATGTGTCTACTCTAAGGGGGTAGATCTTCTGTTTCAGATGCTCTATGTCAACCTTGTACCAGAACATATATGCACAGAGCATCTGGCACAAAGGATTAGGTGCTTAATCTAAGAGGGAGATCTTCTGTTTTAGATGCTATATGCCAACTATATGCCAGAGCACCTGATCCACACATTTTTCTCTGCCTCTCTTAAATGCATGGACCAGATGCTCTGTGAGATGCTCTGATACGGGGTTGTCACAGAGCATCTGGCATTGAGGATCATGTGCCCACTCTAAAGGGGAGATCTTCTATTCTAGATGATCTATACTATCCTTATGCCAGAGTATCTAGTCCACACATTTTAGAGAAATGTGTCGACCAAATACTCTGACACAGAGTTGGCATAAAGCATCTAACACAGAGAATCAGGTGCCTGCTCAAAAGGGGAGATCTTTTGTTCCAGATACTCTGTACCAAACTTATGTTAGAACATTTGATTCATACATTTCTCTCTATCTCTTTTAAATATATGGACTAGATGCTTTGACACAAGATTAGCACAAATCATCTGGCATAAAGGATCAGGTGTTTACTCTAAAGAGGGAGATCTTCTGTTCCAAATGTTTTATGCCAACCTTGTGTCAGAGTATCTGGTCCATACATTTAGAGACAAATGTGTGGACTGGATGCTCTGACACAAGGTTGACACATAACATCTGACACAAAAGATCAGGTACCTACTCTAAAGGGGGAGATATTCTGTTATAGATGTTCTGTGCCAACCCTGTGCTAGAGCATCTGGTCCACACATTTCTCTTTATCTCTCTTAAATGTGTGGACTAGATGCACTGGCACAAGGTTGACACAAAGGATTAGGTGCCTCCTCTAAGGGTTGAGATCTTTTATTCCATACGCTTTTGTGTCAACCCTATGCCAGAGTATCTAGTTCACACATTTGTCTCTTAGGCACAGATGATCAAATGCCTACTTTAAAAGAGAGATCTTCTATTCCAAATGTTCTATGTCAACCTTGTACCACAGGATCCAATCCACATATTTCTTTTTATCTCTCTTAAATGTGTGTAACAGATGATCTAATACAGGGTTGACACAGAGTATATGGCGCAGAGGATTAAGTGCCTACTCTAAGGGGAAGATCTTTTGTTCCAGATACTTTATGACAAAGCATCTAGTCCACACAATTCTTTCTATCTCTCTTAAATGTATAAACCAGATACTCTGGCACAGGATTGACACAGAGCATCTGACATAGAGGATTAGGAGTCTACTATAAAAGCGGAGATCTGATGCTTTGTGTCAATTTTGTGCTAGAGCATCTGGTTCATACATTTAGAGAGATCCTCTGTGCCAACCCTATGTCAGAGCGTCTGGTCCACACAATAGACGCTCTGACACAGGGTTGGCACAGGGCATCTCTCTAAATGTGTGAACCAGATGCTCTAGCACAAGATTGACACAGAGCATCTAGAATAGAAGATCTCCCCCTTTAGAGACGCTCTAACACAGGGTTGACACAGAGCATCTCTCTAAATGTATGAACCAGATGCTCTAGCACAAGATTGACACGGAGCATCTAGAACAAAAGATCTCCCCCTTTAGAGTGCTTTGGCACAGGATTGACAAAGAGGATCAGGTGTCTACTGTAAAGGGAGAGATCTTCTGTTTCAGATGCTCTGTGTCAACCCTTTTCTAGAGCATATATGCACAGAGCATCTGGCATAGAGGATCAGGTGCCTACTCTAAGGGGGAGATTTTCTGTTTCAAATATTCTTTGTTAACCCTGTATTAGAAAATGTGGTCCACATATTTATCTCTGTCACTCTTCAATGTGTGGACCAGATGCTCTAATATAGGTTTGGCACAGAGGATCAAGTGTCTACTCTAAAGGAGAGATCTTCTATTCCAGATGCTTTATGCTAAACTTGTGCCATAGTATTTGGTCCACACATTTATAAAATGTGTAGACCAAATACTCTAACACAGGATTGGCACAGAGAATCTAGCACAAAGAATCAGGTGTCTACTCAAAAGGGGAAATCTTGTGTTCCAATTGCTCTGTACTAACCTTATGTTAGAATATCTGGTCTACACATTTCTCTCTATCTCTCTTAAAAGTATAGACCAGATGCTTTGACACAGGGTTAGCACAAACATCTAACATAGAGGATCAGGTGCCTACTCTAAAAGAGGAGATCTTCTGTTCCAAATGTTCTGTGCCAACCCTGTGCTAGAGCATTTGGTCTATACATTTAGAGAAAAATGTGTGGACTAAATGCTTTAACACAGGGTTGACATAGAGCATCTCTCTAAATGTATAGACCTGATGCTCCAGCATAGAATTGGCACATACCATCTGGAATAGAAGATCTCCACCTTTAGAGTACTCTAGCACAGGATTGACACAGAGGATCAGTTGTCTACTCTAATGGGAAGATCTTTTGTTTCAGATGTTCTATGTCAACCCTGTGCTAGAGCATATATATACAGAGCATCTGGCACAGAGGATCAAGTATCTACTATAAGGGGGAGATCTTCTGTTTCAGATGCTCTGTGCCAACCCTGTGCTAGAGCATATATGCATAAAGCATCTGGCACAGAGGATCAGGTGCCTACGTTAAGGGGGAGATCTTCTGTTTCAGATGCTCTATGCTAACCCTATGTCAGGGCATATGGTTCACACATTTCTCTCTGCCTCTCTTAAATGTGCGGACCAGATGCTCTGATGCAGGGTTATCATAGAGCATTTGGCTTAAAGGATCATGTGCCCACTTTAAAAAATGTGTGGACCAAATACCTTGTTAAAGGGTTGGCACAAAGCATTTAACACAGAGAATCAGGTGCCTGCTCTAAAAGGGACATCTTCTGTTCCAGATGCTTTGTACAAACCTTATATTAGATCATTTGGTTCACACATTTCTCTCTATCTCTCTTAAATGTGTGAATCAGATGCTTTGACACTAGGTTAGCACAGAGCATCTGACATAGAAGATCAGGTGCCTACTCTAAAGGGGGAGATCTTCTGTTCCAAATGTTCTATGCCAACCCTGTGCCAAAGCATCTGGTTCATACATTTAGAGACAAATGTGTGGACCAGATGCTCTGACACAAGGTTGACACAGAGCATCTCTCTAAATTTATAGACCTGATGCTCTGGCACAAGATTGGCACATAGCTCTGGAACAAAAAATCTCCCCCTTTAGAATGCTCTAGCACAGGATTGACACAGAGGATAAGGTGTCTACTTTAATGGAGAGATCTTCTGTTTCAAATGCTCTGTGTCAACCCTGTGCTAGAGCATCTGACACAGAGGATCAGATGCCTACTTTAAGGGGGTGATCTTATGTTTCAGATGCTCTATGCCAACCATGTGCTAGAGCATATATGCACAGAGGATCAGGTGCCTACGCTAATGGGTAGATCTTCTATTTCAAATGCTCCATGTCAACCTTATGTCAGAGTATATGGTCCACACATTTCTCTCTGCCTCTCTTAAATGTGTTGATCAGATGCTCTGATACAGGATTGTCAAAGAGCATTTGGCATAGAGGATCATGTGCCCACTCTAAAGTGGAGATCTTCTATTCCTGATCCTCTACACTAACCTTACGCCAGAGTATCTGGTCCACATATTTTAGATAAATGTGTAGACCAAATACTCTGGTACAGGGTTGGCACAGAGCATCTAGCACAGGGAATCAGGTGTCTGCTTTAAAGGGGAGATCTTCTGTCATCATAACATCTGGTTCACACATTTCTCTCTATGTCTCTTAAATGTATGGACCAGATGCTTTGACACTGGGTTAGCACAGAGCATCTGACATAGAGGATCAGGTGTCTACTCTAAAGGGGGAGATCTTATGTTCTAAATGTTCTGTGTCAACTCTGTGTCAAAGCATCTGGTCCATGCGTTTAGAGACAAATGTGTGGACCAGATGCTTTGACACAAGGTTGGCACAAAGCATCTCTATAAATTTATAGACCTAATGCTCTGGCACAAGATTAGCACATAGCATCTGGAAGAGAGGATCTCCCCATTTAGAGTGCTTTAGTATAGGATTGACACAGAGGATCAGGTGTCTACTCTAATGGGGAGATCTTCTTTTTCAAATGATCTGTGTCAACCCTGTGCTATAGCATATATATACAGAGCATCTGACACAGAGGATCAGGTGCCTACTCTAAGAGGAAGATCTTCTATTTCAGATACTCTATGCCAACCTTGTTGTAGCGTTCCCTTACCGTAGGGTACGCACTGGGACGCTCGTGGGTCGTTCCAACGCATATCCCACAACAAGGAAGTGCTACTATCGAAAACAATCACTATCCACTCGTATGGCATCAATATAATTAAACCGCATTGAACAAATCACTAAAATTTAAAACCACAATAATAATCTTTCATTCATATCGTCAATCCAAAATATAGACAAGTCTATCAGTTCCCTACAGTCTAACAAATATCTCAAAAAGGAAACTGATACAAAAGTCTATACTAAGTCATCCCCAAAAATCATCCCAGCTGACCAACCTGTGTGCCATCGCTTCACTTGTCCAAGCACTCGCACTGCAGGAAAACTCTAACACGGGAGCTAAGAATCTACTAACGCTATCCTGAAAAAATATTAGCAATGTTGGGTGAGTTTGCGAACTCAATGAGAAACCATCATTGATGGTTCACCCAACTCATGCATATACATACGATATATCACATAGTCACATAATAGACATTTGTAACACTGTAAATCAATTTACACATGTTCACCATCACATAAATCACACATATCACTACACAATCGTCACTTAATACACACATTGTCACTTTACACAATACAGTCAGATGCATAATGCATGCCAATTCTCATTTTATGTCAGTGTTGTGACTGAGCATCAATATTGTCCTGATTTGGCACATTTCATAATAATCGCATTTTTGGCAAGTAGGAGAGCCCTCAGAGTATGCACTACTGCCCGCTCACATTAGGGATAGGAGAGCTCTCTGGGTATGCACTATTCCCTTTTTGGCCTTAGGCCCTTTTCACTGAGAATCGAGCTTAAAGCTCTGATCACTAATGGCTCCAGTCACAACTGTTAATTTACCGCTTTTAATCATGCCTAGCATGCACTCACATTTGCACAATCAATAACACAATTCAATCGATTCGGAACACTTACTCATAATTCTATACACTGATTCACAATCACAAGGATTTACATTGTCAAATAATTTACACAATCACTGCACATTTAACACACAAAGATTGAGGAACCAACTAGGTTTCTCACCTGTAACTTCCGAGCTACTGCCTGGAAGTCCCATCAATATCCGTGGACTGACGATCCAACGACGCCTCTATAAAAATTCAAACGAATTCTCATCACTATATGCTCAATCAAATAAATTCGATAATGCACATGTCTTAATTCAAAAATTGTACGATGTATGATTATGATTTTCCAGCGCTCTAATCCCATTCCGCTATCTCTCGCTTCACAACCAAAATTTACTATTCACTAGGTCAAATTCCTTCACTAAGTCCCCAAAGATAACTCCAATTGTCAAGACCTAACTCTTAGGTTATACTAGGAACTGTAATTGACTCTCTCTCGATAATTTCGATCCCACTAAATTAAAATTCGAGCTCTCAATCTTTACCACAATTGTAGACCTCCTTCTCTAGTTCATAACGAATCCGAAATCACCTTAATTGGAGGTCTATACCATAAGATACACCCCAAAACCAACTTATTTCACTTCAGAAATTGCCCCTCGTCGCGACGTGGAAAGGGACGCTCGTCGCGGCGTGGAAACACGCTCGTCGAGACGAATATCCACACGCTCGTCGCGGCGACTCGGCCCGCTCGTCGCGTTGAACACGCACTGGCTCGTCAGTGGCGAGGCCGATTCTGAGACGTCATGACGCGCGAGCGATCTTCGTCTTCTCCGATTGATTTTCATTCTTTCTCTCTCTAAAAACCATCATTAACTCACTCCAACTACCCAAACTAACACATTAAACACCATAAATGATACAAACCATAATAAATAACAACATTAAAAAAAATAAACTTACCAAATCGAAGAATTGAACGGTAACCCTAAAACTCCGAAAACTCTCTCAACTTCTAACACCAACGATGATTCTCCAAAGCCAAGCAAAACATCAACTTTCCCTAGGCTTCTAGCAGCTCATCAACCACAATGAAGGGGAAGAACTCCAAGGGAAGAAGATCACGATCGTCGAAGGGAAGAGGAAGGAAGAAAAGGGAAGTTTGGCATTTCTACCAAATTTCAAACCCTAAAGCTATATAAAGGGTGGATTTAAACCTATAGATCATAGTCCTCACATTCATTCAATTTCCAGTCTCTAAATCTCAATGACTCATCACAATAATTCCTAAACTCACAAATCTAAATTTTCCAAGCCATTTACCACTCACTTTCGGAACCGGAAACTAAATCATCAGTCTCTAGATCATTTTCTCGGTCCGGATACATAACTCTAAAAATTCCAGAAAATTTTTCATAATTCCTAAAAAATGTAGAACACTCGATCCCAAACTCAATTTTCAATTTCCAATTCCCTAAAATTCAATTCTCACTCTAATTCAACTATTCCACTCAATTATTCTTAAATTCTCAATCAAGTCACAATCTAACCTAATTATCTCAAGATTCACAATTCAACTCATAATCACAATTCAAATGCTGCAACAATTCAATTCAACTCATAGTCACTATGTATGCATGTGTAAAATGATCTATCTCTTTAAAATCAGAGGTCACAAAGTACTCGATCACAATTATGCAATAACAGAACTACCCGTACCAATATGCTCATCGCATCGGTAACGGGATGTTACAATTCTCCCCTCCTAAATAAAAATTTCGTCCCGAAATTTCATACTGACCGGTCGAATGATGAGGTCTTGCGCTCCTCATGTGCTCCTCAGTCTCCCAAGTTGCTTCCTCTGATGAGTGGTTATTCCATAGGACTTTTACCAATGGAATCACCATGCTCCTCAATTGCTTGACCCGAGATCTGATAATCTGTACCGGCTCCTCAACATAACTCAAATCACTAGCTATCTCAATCTCTTGAGCCGGAATCATATGAGTCGGGTCTGATCGATATCTCTGGAGCATACTCACGTGAAACACATCATGCAACTGGGACATCTCACTAGGCAAAGCCAATCTATAGGCCAACGGTCCAATCCTCTCAATAATCTCATACGGACCGACATACCGAGGACTCAACTTGCCCTTACGACCAAATCTCAGCACTCCTCTCCAAGGTGACACTCGGAGGAATACTCTATCGCACACACTGTACTCCATCTCACGCCGATGCTGATCTACATAACTCTTACATCTATCCCGAGCCGCCTTGATCGACGACTGAATCAATCTCACTTTATCCATTTGTATCTGGATCAGCTCGGGACCCTCAAGCATCCTCACACCTCTTCATCCCAAGTAAAGAGGTGATCTACGGTCTCCCATATAAGGCCTCATGGGGCCATCCAATCTTGCCTGTATGCGATTATTGTATGCAAACTCAACGAGAGCCAAACATCGATCCCAAGCACCTCGAACTCCAATACACAAGCTCTCGACATATCCTCAGCAGTCTTGATCGTCCTCTCACTCGCCATCTGTACATGCGAGGATGAAATGTTGTACTAAAGTTCAACCTCGAACCCAAAGTTGACTGCAGGCTCCTCCAGAACCTCGAAGTAAATCTGGGATCCCTATCTGACACTATCGATACTAGGACCCCATGTAGTTGCACAATCTCTGCCACATACTTCTGGGCCAACTGATCGAGAGTATTATTCTCTCGCACTGGCAAGAAGTGAGCCGATTTGGTCAACTGGTCCACTATGACCCAGATCGCATCATGCTGCCTCGGCGTCCTAGGCAACCCCATAATAAAATCCATAGTAATCCGCTCCCATTTCCACTCCGGAATGGGCAACGAATGTAATCTCCCAACTGGGGCCTAGTGCTCAGCCTTAACCTGCTGGCACGTCAAACACCGAGAAACGAACTCTGCCACTTGCCTCTTCATACCTGGCCACCAGAAATGCAACTTAAGGGTATTATATATCTTGGTAACGCCAGGATGCATCGCATAAGTGGCCACATGCGCTTCCTCCAAAATCTCTCGTCTCAAATCATCGACATCTGGCACACACAGTCTCTGTCCCAACCATAGAGTCCCATCTCTCAACTCAAAATCCGAACCCTGACCAGCTCTAACTCTATCAATAAATCTCACTAACACTGGATCCCGATCCTGGACTCTCCTGATCCGATCATGCAGCATCGGCCTAAGCCTCAAAGTAGCAATCAAAGCTCCATCCTGAGCCAAATCCATCTCGCATTAAGAGCTCTCAATCAATCAAACCAGTAATCTCCCAATCGAATCGATTTGCACTAACATGAGATCTCCTACTCGGCGATACGCCACCACATTGGCATTTCCTGGATGATACTCAATCGTGCAGTCATAGTTCTTCAGAAGCTCAATCCATCTCCTCTGCCTCATATTCAGCTCTCGCTGACTCAACAGATATCTCAGACTCTTATGATCAGTGAAGATCTGGAACGTCTCCCCATACAAATAATGTCTCCAGATCTTCAAAGCAAACACCACTGCAGCCAACTCCAAATCATGCAATGGATAATTAACCTCGTGAGACCTCAACTGTCTCGAGGCATACGCTATAACTCTCTCATGTTGCATCAGAACACTGCCTAATCCTTGCTGCGAAGCATCACCAAATAACTCGAAACCTCCGGACCCTAACGACAAAGCTAACACTGGCGCAGTAGTCAATCAATGTCTAAGCTCCTCAAAACTCCTCTGAAACTCATCAGTCGATCTAAAAGCCACATTCTTCCACAGAAGTTTTGTCAAAGGGGCTGAGATCACTGAAAACCCCTCGACAAACCTTCGGTAATAACCTGCCATTATGAGGAAACTCCTCAACTCTGACATATTCCTCGGAATTTTCCAACTCCTCACTACCTCAATCTTGTGAGGATCCACCCGGATACCCTCACCAGACACAATGTGGCCTAAGAACACCACCTCATCCAGCCAAAATTCACATTTTGTGAATTTGGCATACAACTGTCTCTCCCTCATGATCTGCAATACAATCATCAGATGCTCCGCATGCTCCTGTCTACTCCTCGAGTACACCAGAATATCATCAATAAACACAATCACAAACTGATCCAGGTAGGGCTGAAAGACCTTATTCATCAAGGCCATGAAGGCTGCCGGAGTATTGGTCAACCCGAATGGCATCACTAAGAACTCGAAATGCCCATACCTGCTCCTGAAAGCACTTTTAGGCACATCGGCCTCTGCAATCCTCAACTGATAATACCCTGACCTCAGGTCCAACTTAGTAAACACCTGAGCTCCCTGCAATTGGTCAAATAGATCATCGATCCTAGGCAGCGGATACTTATTCTTCACTGTCACTCGATTCAGCTGCCTATAATCGATGCACAACCTCAAAGTCCCATCCTTCTTCTTCCTGAAACAACCTTTGGAGCTCCCACGCCGAAACACTGGGTCTAATGAATCCCTTATCCAACAACTCCTGCAACTGAGCCTTAAGCTCCCTCAGTTCCACCGGTGCCATCCTATATAGAGGTATAGATATAGGAGCGGTACCTGAAACGAGGTCAATCTCAAACTCCGTCTCCCGATCCGGCGGCAAACCCGGTAACTCATCGGGGAACACATCCAGAAATTCCCTAATCACGGGAATATCCTGCAACCTCTGCTCAATCCTGGGGTCCACCACATGAGCCAAATACGCCTCACAACCTCCCTGCATCAACCTCAGGGCACTCATAAACGAGATCATCCTAGCTGGCACTGCCTGACTAACACCTCGAAAAATAGCTCTAGGCTGACCAGGAGATTCTAACACGACCTCCTTGGTATAACAATCCATCACGACCTATCGCGATAAGCGGTCCATCCCAGAATCGATCAATCTCTCAAAGACAAAACTATCAGTCCGCACTCAACTCACCGATCAATCACTATCGGACACCCTGCAGACCTCCCCAAGCGTCGTACTACTGAGGTGTACTCACCTCTAACCCACACCGCAATCTCTCCCTATCACAATGCGGTCTACATGCCACATGCGGTGCAATGAAAGAATGAGTGGATCCGGGATCCATCAATGCATAAACCTCAAAGCGTAAATCAAAGCATACCATGACAACATCCGGAGACTCACGAGCCTCCTGTAGAAGTCATGGCATAGACTCTAGCCTGGGACTGTTGTCTGCTGCTCTGACCCTCAGTCCTCACTGCAGCTCGGCCCCTGAAACCCGATCCACCTCCACGGCTTTCTTTGCGTGGTATGATCGTCGACCTACCGGTCATGCAGATGGGCCTCCACAGTAAAAGGACACTCTCGGAGCTGATGGTCCATAGAGCCACACTTAAGACACGCTCCGGTAAACCTCCAGCACTCCCCACTGTGCCTCCTCTCACAATACTCACATAGCGGGATCATCTGGCCTGAACCTCTAGCACCGCTACGGCCACTACTAGACTGAGCAAATCTGACCTTCTGCCCAAATCTGGACTGTCTACCTCCTCCAGATGATTTGAAGGATCTGGTCTGGCGCTTACTGAATCCTCTACCCTCACTACCCTGACTGCCACTCGGTCTCTTGCCACTGGGCCCCGACCGGACTCGACTTGCTCTGTCTCGAAGCCGCTCGATCCTCGTGCGCAACGCCTCAACTCAACGAAGGTGCCCATATCGCACCAGGGCTAACACAGTGCAGATCTCCAGATTGAGCCCTCCCTCGAATCTCCGGCACCTATCAGATTCTGAAGCAATCAAAGCAGAGGCATATCCCATCAACTCATTGAACCGAACCTCATACTCAGCCACTGACATCTGACCCTGTCTCAACTCAAGAAACTCCTGCATCTTCATCTCTAAATACACCTTGGGCATGAAGTTATCTCTGAATGCCCTCAAAAAATCATCCCATGTTAACATACAGGGCCTGGTGGAACTGCCCGGGACAGTCTTCCACCACTGAAAAGCCGAACCCTGAAGCAAAGACACTGCATAGTCAAAGCACTCCTCAGAATCGCAGTCCATCTGATCGAGGACTCTCTCTGTCCTCTCCAACCATCCCTCAACCTCCGCAGGGTCGGTGCTGCCATAGAAGTCAACAGCTCCCTGCTTGCGTAGTCTATCATACCTCCTCTCCCGTCTCACGGGAACTCTGGGAGGCAACTCATCAGAATGAGGCACAGGGGACTCTCTACTAGCTCCCACGGATCCTAGGTCAGCTGGTTGATTCACTTGATCTCCAAGGACGGATGACCTAAAACAAACAAGAACCTAATCAATTTTTGCTTTTTCTCACTAAAATTCAAGCCTAAAATATACTATGCCCAAAAGATGCCAAACCATACTCTGATACCACCTAATGTAGCGCCCCCTTATCGTAGGGTACGCACCGGGACACCTGTAGGTCGTTCCGACGCATATCCCACAACAAGAAAGTGCTACTATCGAAAACAATCACTATCCACTCGCATGGCATCAATATAATTAAACCGCATTGAGCAAATCACTAAAATTTAAAACCACAATAATAATCTGTCATTCATATCGTCAATCCAAAATATAGACAAGTCTATCAGTTTCCTACAGTCTAACACAATATCCTAAAAAGCAAACTGATACAAAAGTCTATATTAAGTCATCCCCAAAAATCGTCCCAGCTGGCCGACCTGTGTGCCATCGCTTCACTTGTCCAAGCACTCGCACTGCAGGAAAACTCTAATACGGGAGCTAAGAATCTACTCACGATGTCCTGAAAAAATATTAGCAATGTTGGGTGAGTTTGCGAACTCAATGAGAAACCATCATCGATGGTTCACCCAACTCATGCATATACATACGATATATCACATAGTCACATAGTAGACATTTGAAACACTGTAAATCAATTTAAACATGTTCACCATCACATAAATGACACATATCACTACGCAATCGTCACTTAATACACACATTGTCACTTTACACAATACAGTCAGATGCATAATGCATGCCAATTCTCATTTTATGTCAGTGTTGTGACTGAGCATCAATATTGTCCCGATTTGGCACATTTCACAATAATCGCATTTTTGACAAGTAGGAGAGCCCTCAGGGTATGCACTACTGCCCGCTCACATTAGGGATATGAGAGCCCTCTGGGTATGTACTATTTCCTTTTTGGCCTTAGGCCCTTTTCACTGAGAATCGAGCTTAAAGCTCTGATCACTAATGGCTCGATCCTGTTGTTAATTTCTAGCTTTTAATCATGCCTAGCATGCACTCACATTTGCACAATCAATAATACAATTCAATCGATTCGGAACACTTACTCATAATTCTATACACTGATTCACAATCACAAGGATTTACATTGTCAAACAATTTACACAATCACTGCACATTTAACACACAAAAATTGAGGAACCAACTAGGTTTCTCACCTGTAACTTCCGAGCTACTGCCTGGAAGTCCCAGCAACATCCGTGAACTGACGATCCAACGGCGCCTCTATAACAATTCAAACGAATTCTCATCATTATATGCTCAATCAAACGAATTCTCATCAAGACCTAACTCTTAGGTTATACTAGGAACTGTAATTGACTCTCTCTCGATAATTTCGATCCCACTAAATTAAAATTCGAGCTCTCAATCTTTACCACAATTGTATACCTCCTTCTCTAGTTCATAACGAATTCAGAATCACCTCAATTGGAGGTCTATACCATAAGATACACCCCAAAATCAACTTATTTCACTTCAGAAATTGCCCCTCGTCGTGACCAAGAGTCCCTCGTCGCGACGTGGGAAGGGACGCTCGTCGCGGCGTGGAAACACGCTCGTCGTGACGAATATCCACACGCTCGTCGCGGCGACTCGGCCCGCTCGTCGCGTCGAACACACAATGGCTCGTCGCGACGAGGCCAGTTGCAGACGTCGCGACGTGCGAACGATCTTCGTCTTCTCCGATCGATTTTCATTCTTTCTCTCTCTAAAAACCATCATTAACTCACTCCAACTACCCAAACTAACACATTAAACACCATAAATGCTACAAACCTTAATAAATAACAACATTAAACACAATAAACTTACCAAATCGAAGAATCGAACGGTAACCCTAAAACTCCGAAAACTCTCTCAACTTCTAACACCAACGATGATTCTCCAAAGCCAAGCAAAACATCAACTTTCCATAGGCTTCTAGCAGCTCATCAACCACAATGAAGGGGAAGAACTCCAAGGGAAGAAGATCACGATCGTCGAAGGGAAGAGGAAGGAAGAAAAGGGAAGTTTGGCATTTCTACCAAATTTCAAACCCTAAAGCTATATAAAGGGTGGATTTAAACCTATAGATCATAGTCCTCACATTCATTCAACTTCCAATCTCTAAATCTCAATGGCTCATCACAATAATTCCTAAACTCACAAATCTAAATTTTCCAAGCCATTTACCATTTACTTTCAGAACCGGAAACTAAATCATCAGTCTCTAGATCATTTTCTCGGTCCGGACACATGACTTTAAAAATTCCAGAAAAATTCTCATAATTCCTCAAAAATATAGAACACTCGATCCCAAACTCAATTTTCAATTTTCAATTCCCTAAAATTATATTCTCACTCTAATTCAACTATTCCACTCAATTATTCTTAAATTCTCAATCAAGTCACAATCTAACCTAATTATCTCAAGATTCACAATTCAACTCATAATCACAATTCAAATGCTGGAACAATCATGAATGCATGTCACTATGTATGCATGTGTAAAATGATCTATCTCTTTAAAATCAGAGGCCACAAAGCACTCGATCACAATTATGCAATAACAGAACTACCCGTACCAATATGCTCATCGCATCGGTAACGGGATGTTACACTTGTGCTAGAGCAAATATGCATAGAGCATCTGACACAGAGGATTACTTGCCTACGCTAAGGGAGAGATCTTTTGTTTCAGATGCTCTATGCCAACTCAATGTTAGAGCATATGGTTCACACATTTCTCTCTGCCTCTCCCAAATTTGTGGACCAGATGCTCTGATACAAGATTGTCACAGAGCATTTGGTATAGAAGACTATGTGCCCATTCTAAAAGGGAGATCTTATGTTCCAAATGCACTACACTAACCCTATGCTAGAGTATCTGGTCCATACATTTTAGAGAAATGTGTGGACCAAATACTCTAGTACAGGGTTAGCACAAAGCATCTAGCACAGAGAATCAAATGCCTACTCTAATGGGAATATCTTCTGTTCCAGATGCTCTGTAACAACCTTATGTTAGAACATGTGATTAACATATTTCTCTATATCTCTCTTAAATGTATGGACTAGATTCTTTTACACAGGGTTAGCACAGAGCATCTGACATAGAGGATTAAGTGCCTACTCTAAAGGGGGGATCTTCTGTTTCAAATGTTTTGTGTCAATCCTGTGCCAGAGCATTTGGTCCATACAATTAAAGACAAATGTGTGGACCAGATGCTTCCTTTAGAGTAGGTAGATAAATGTATAGACCAGATGCTTTGACACAGGGTTGGCACAGAGCATCTTTTTAAATTTATACCTGATGCTCTGGCACAAGATTGGCACACAACATCTGGAACAAAAGATCTCCCCCTTTAGAGTGCTCTAGCACAGGATTGACATAGAGGATTAAGTGTCTACTCTAATGGGGAGATCTTCTGTTTCAAATGTTCTGTGTCAACTCTGTGCCAGATCATATATATACAAAGCATCTAACACAGAGGATCAGGTGCCTACTCTGTTAGAGTAGTGCCCTAAAGGCAATCGCCTTTAGCGCATTTTGTACAAATTTGTGTACAGTCTTTATAAATAAATAAAGAAAGGCATATTTCATTAATTTGTTGTTCATTATTTATGAACTGATATAGATCTGTAATCAAATTAATGAAGTCCATGATATATGACATAGCATGAAGGAAATTATGATGTGATCACACCTCTTGAGATTCCTATCATGTGCAATTATGTCATTATCTAAATTATCCTAGTCATAGGATTCTTGAGGCTGGACATGGTAATCCGGAAATACTAGCACATCTCATGCTCCTTGATTTGATCAGCGGTGGATCTCGAAGCTGTAAATATGAGACATTTAGGGTTGAGATGTGGATGCTTACTAGAGGTAGTAAGTACATTGGATGACCCGCCATGAGATCATCACATGGATGTCCTATTCTAATGTCGTTGATAATCTCATCATAGCAATGATGCAAGTATTCTTAGACTTGAGGTGCTCGAGGATATCTTGAATCTTGATTACGTGCTTTGACTCCATTCCTTGTTGCGCTTACGAGGTCGCTCATAGGGTGGTGCTTGGGTACAATTTGAGGTATTGAAGGTAATTGAGTAGCCAATAGAGGATTCACCACTTACGTGATAGCGAAGATGATACCATGGCCTCTTGTCGGGGTCATTACTTAGAAATCTCTGGTAGGAGTATGTATGTCGTGAAGAGTGTCTTGATGACATATAAAGTAATGAGTCCCAGACAAGAAGCTGAAATCACTTGGACTAGATTTGGCGTAGTCGATCTAGTGAGAGTTGACACATTGCCCATACTCATAACCAAGTGGGGTATAGGATGGTGAAAGGACGAATTGCGCGGTAATTGTCTATGGAAGGGTTAGTGATATGGTCCATGATGAATATATATTCATTAAATCAAACCAATTACTTTCCGGTCGATTGGGGTCATGATGTGTTGCTAGATACCGCTCATGACTTGCTTAGATTAAGTGTTAATCTAAGTGGCCAACATAACCGGGAACCTAATGGGTCACACGCATAAGAGTGTCTCGGAGAACTTGTAAAATAGTTTTGGACAGAGTTCCAATAAATGGAGAGCAACAGGATTAAATGGATCCCGATGAGATCGCGACATTGATATTGCTGAAAAAGGTTTTCGGGGGTTTATCCCATACCGGGACCCGGTAGGCCGGTAGGACCGACCCCAGTGTGACTGGACCGCCTCAGCATTAATATACATATATATATGTTATTAATTAATTAAATAATTATATATATATATATATATATATATATATATGGCTAGCACGTGGATGGAGGAGGAAGGTTTAAGCTTTAAGCTTTAACTTTATATATATATATATATATATAAAAGTGGCTAACGTGGAAAGGGAGAAGAAGCTTCTCCTTATGCTTAGTCATTAGTTAAATTAAATGAGAAAAGGTATAAAGATGAAAGAAGAAGAGAATGCACCGTTGGCTTTGGTGAGAATGAAATGAGAAAGGCTTTGAAAGAGTTTAAAAGCTTCCTCTCAAGTTTCCTCTCCAACGATTCTTCTCCAAGTTTTTGTCATTTCCTTCATCATTTTCTAAGCTCTCCATAGAACAAAGGTAAGATCTAGCAGTCTTTAATTTGTTCTAGCTATTCCCGGGTCAAAGAGTTTGTCCCGGTTAGGTTCTCCGATCTCTACGTGGATACCATTAGAGACGGTCTCCTTTGGTCGTTCGGTTTGAGTTTGTTATATATACACTTGGATCCTGGCTTTCGGGAAGGTCCCGGAACAAAAAAAATTTTGTTTTCCACACCGTGGGCATGTGATGCTCACACCAGGATTTTCCTACAGTGGTATCAGAGACACTTGTGTCGTATATAACAACGAAACCATGACTAGGTCGGAGTTGCTATAGCTTGTGATGATGATGCATGTTGTATGTGTTGAATTTCGAATTCAGTATGAGATATAGTTTTCGAAATTTTCTTGCCCAGATATGTTCACAGGATGTTGTAGTATATGTCTGTGGAAGCCCGGAATTTATCGATGTGATTTGATATGGTTTTGCTAATTTATTCCCTAATGTGCTGGGTGCTGTCTTTGTGCACATTCACTGAACAGGCATGCCTATAAATTCGAGAATAAATTGTAGAAAAATGGTTTTTCGGATTTTCTTTCACCTACATGTCCCTAAGATGTTTATGAATGTCTATGTGGATGGAAAAATATTTTCGAGGTGATTTACTATTTATTTGAGAATTTATTGTGTGCTGCTGGGAATAGCTGTGTTGAGGAACACAGATTTTTCATTGGCTTTGTTGCTGAGGTTGAATAAGTTTTTGATGGAAATAAATCCTGGAAAAATTCATGGAGCATGTTGGGAACATGTGGTGTCCTCTGTAAGTTTCTCAGAATTTATTGAAATTGTTTCAATGTGGTTTTCAAGCAAAACATAGAGCTTGACAGTTTTGAGAAAGTTGCTAGAGCTGTTTTGTTTGGAATGAGAAATTGTGTAATTTTCAGTTCCAATGCCTTGGATCATTTTTAATGTGATTAAAAATGTTTTACATTGATGTTGTATGCTTGCCTAAATGAATTCTTTGAAATTAGGTTTCCAAATAATTTTCGGATGTCAAATGTGTCTCATTAGCGTCTCGATAGTATATTCCCTTATCTTGATTGTTTTGGCCGTCACAAATTTTGTGACCAGTGTCGAAGCAGTCTTGATAAAGTGTAGACTACCTAGAGATACTTAGGTTGATAATTTGATATTCTTGAATTATTTGGAAATCCAAGTGAATAACAGTATATTCACCGATTTCAAATTCTTCATGTATAGTTTTGACTATATATGGTAAGCAACAATGAAAGTGTTTCATTGGTACATCATAATAATGTGTATTAGACTTGGTGTTGTGAATATGAACTACACGGATTGAGAAATTAGCGATTAAATAGCAATTTAAGCTTGGATAAGTCGACTTACACAATGTACAAAGTCGACATGCATGCTTGTTTGTGAGCAGCGTAAGTCGACTTGCACGATGGAACAAGCCGACTTGTTAGGTGCGGTTTGCACAAGTCGACTTATTACAGAGGCATAAGTGGACTTATACATACACAAGTCGACTTATAACATGCAAAGGAGGGATGATGGATGATTTTAGGTATAAACTCAATGTGATTGATCATATGCCCTAAATCATTCCATATAGTCATAGTGACTATAATCCTACCGCTTGGAGAAGAAGAAGATGAGACACGAAAACCCTCAAATCATATGAAAACTAACGCCTTCCATTAATATGGGAGAACGAGTTCTTATAGAGTTGGGTTGTTGGTAAACCCAAGCTCACTCTATCTGAATATGTTGAACCATGAAAATAAGATTTTGGATTAATGGGTGGTTTTCACTAGAAGCGTTGATTTGTTGAGTAAACTCAAGGTCAGCGTGGACGAGGCGAAATTGGGTAGTGTACATCAGATGTACACGCATCGAAGTTGATAACCCAATGTGTGTGCATACATCAAAGTTGATAGCACTAGTCGATAGTTGCACCTAAGATGGAAATGGTATGATTGATACTGCCGATTGAACTAAGATGGCTTGTTGGGCAAACCCAAGGTCATTTTAGGAATGTCGGATATCTATCTATGATGCAATTGGTATGACCGATACCTACCGATTGAACTAAGGTGGCTTGTTGGGCAAACCCAAGATCATTTTAGGAATGTGGGATATCGACCCCTTAGGACATTTGTCATAATGTTTCTTGGATTACGTCTTGAGGATAATGGATTCTATGAAACTAGTGGGAGCCATATGCATATCATGCAAGTCCTTATGATTATGCATCTATTCTATTCTAACATTCTTTCTCTCTTTCCTTTAGGTTATTGAAGAAGACTTGAAGTGTGAACTTGCGCCGCTTATGGAATCCAACAAGTTAAGCTGGACCAAATTTTCTAGATTGGCCGAGAAATCGAAATTGTTCTCAGTGCGAGGGCGGGATATATCTAGATGTTCCACTTCGATCCACCCTTTTGATGCTTGATGAGGATCGAAAGCATATCAAGCATCTTAAAGGCGGTGACATGGCTACCGCATCATGCTTGCCTCGATGTCACACGAGTGCGAAGCGGCATGAGTCTATGGATGCTCATACCATAGTGTTTCATCTTAGGGAGCTGTTTGATGAGCAAGGTCGATGCGAAAGGTTCGAGACCTCGAGGCTACTCTTCACTACTAAGATGACTCGAGTTCATCTGCGGTGCGGTATGCGAAGATGAATGTGTATATTGAGAGATTGGCCGTCTTAGGTTTTGTCATGGATTATGAATTAAGTATTGACTTAATTACGGTTGGATGTCGATAGTTATTCACGGTTTGTGTTAAACTATCGGATGAACCAATATCCACAACAATCCTTAGTTGATCAATCGCTTTCGAGGCAATGACAAGCAAGCTATCAAGAAGGATAGCAAGCAAGTGTTGATGGTGGACTCTTCTTACGGTTCAAAGAAAAAGCGAGAAGAAGAAAAGGTCTAAGAAACCGAAAGGAAGTATAGCGAAGAAAACCAAAGAGCGCTCCAAAGGGACTTGCTTCCATTGTGGCAAGACCGGTCCTTTGAAGCGGGCTATAAAGTCTATCTGGAGGCCGAAGCGAGAAGAAGGCATCGGATGCCTCGACTTCTTCGGTATGTTTGTCATTGAGGTTATCTTTTTTCGATCATAACATATGGGTATTAGATACGGTTGTGGCTCACATATGCAATGATATCTGGGCCTCGGGGACGATGAGCGACTCGTGAAGGGAGAGGTGAACTGCGTGTGGGAAATGGAGCAAGAGTTCTTTGCATTAGCGTAAAGCACATACTTTTGTCACTCCCCACTGGGCTTGTAATTAAATTGGATGATTGTTATTTTGTACTGTATTAACAAAGAACATATTATGCATTTTTTGTTTAAATAAATTTGGTTTTCATTTGACTTTTAGTAACAATGGTTGTTCTATTAGTTTGAATGAAATGCTTTATAGTCTTGGTACTTTATGCAATGGAATTTACATATTAGATATGTCACATCCAATTATGAATGTCAATGACACGTAAAAGACATAAGCGAGATAATTTAAAATCAACTTACTTATGACATTGTCGCTTGGCCATATAAATGAGAGGCATAGCTAAGCTCCATAAGAGTGGTAGTTTATGGTCATTTGATTATGAATCATATGACACATGCGAATCTTGTTTGTTAGGCAAGATGACTAAGTTACCCTTTAAGGAAAGGGTGAGCGAGCATTGGAGTATTAGACCTAATACATTCGGATGTATGTGGTCGATGTCCATCCATGCTAGAAGTGGTTATCTTTACTTCATTACCTTTATCGATGACTATTCTCGATATGGGTACTTGTATCTGATGAGATACAAATCTGAAGCATTTGAAAAGTTCAAACAATTCAGAAATGAAGTAGAAAACCAACTTGGGAAAAGTATCAAGTCATTACGATCTGATCGTGGTGGGGAATATTTAGACCAAGAGTTTTTAGATTATCTCAGAGATAATGAGATTTTATCTCAATGGACTCCTCCTTACACACCGCAACATAATGGTGTGGCAGAAAGGAGAAATCGAACCTTGTTAGACATGGTACGATCAATGATGGGCTTTGCAAAGTTACCAAAATCCTTTTGGGGGTATGCAATCGAGACAGCTGTTTACTTGCTAAACAGAGTTCCATCAAAGACAGTTGATGTTACTCCATTTGAGATGTGGACTAACAAAAGACCCTATCTTACTCATTTGAAAGTTTGGGGCTGTCACCTTATGTAAGCGGACTCGGTCAGATAAACTTGATGCAAAGTCTGACAAGTGTTTGTTCGTAGGATATCCTAAAGAAACAATGGAATATCAATTCTACCTTGTTGAGGAACAAAAGGTGTTTGTTTCAAAGCATGCTGTCTTTTTAGAAAAAGAGTTTACAAGAAGACAGTGGGAGCAAAATTGAACTTGAAGAAGTTCAAGAAGCGTAACGACGCAGATCAATCACTGAACACGGCGTAACTCATACAGATGAAGTAACAGTTCAACCTTCTACAACACACGAAGTTCGTAGGTCACATAGAATACGCTCTGTTCCCGAGAGATATGGATTTCTTGTGAATGAACAGAATGACGTATTGCACCTATGAAGAGGTTCTGAAGAGTTCAGAGTCTCAGAAATGGCTTCATGCCATGCAAGCCGAAATGGATTCCATGTATAAAAACCAAGTATGGACTTTGGTTGATGCACCCGAATGAATAAAACCCATAGGGTGCAAATGGGTTTTCAAAAAGAAAACCGACATGGATGGTAATGTAATTACCTATAAAGCAAGGATTGTGGCTAAAGGTTTTCGTCAAAGACAAGGAGTTGACTACGACGAGACCTTCAGCCCAGTAGCAATGCTTAAATCCATTAGGATACTCCTAGCCATTGCCACTCATTATGATTATGAGATATGACAAATGGATGTGAAGACAGTTTTCCTAAATGGAAATCTAGCTGAGGATGTATATATGACACAACCTGAGGGCTTCACCTCCTATGATGGCGAAAAGGTATGTAAGCTTCAGAAATCCATCTATGGATTGAAGCAAGCATCCAGGAGTTGGAATATCCGTTTTGATGAGGTAATCAAAGAGTTTGGTTTCTCACAAAATCCGGATGAATACTGTGTGTATAAGAAGGTCAATGGGACTGCAATCGTATTCCTTGTGCTATATGTGGATGACATATTATTACTAGGAAACGATGTCTCTATGCTGCAAGCATTCAAGATTTGGTTGTCCAAACAATTTGTCATGAAAGACCTTGGTGAAGCAACTTATATCCTTGGGATAAGGATCTATAGAGATAGATAAAAAAGGTTACTTGGTCTTTCACAATCAACGTACATAGACAAGATGCTAAAGAGGTTTAGCATGGAGCAATCAAGAGAGGTACCTTCCGTGACTCATGGGATAACACTCGAAATCTATGTGTCTAAGACACAAGATGAGAGGATCGCATGAATATGATCCCGTATGCATCGCGGTAGGATCTATCATGTATGCTATGCTATGTACGAGACCCGATGTATCATATGCTCTAAGTGTTACAGTAGATACCAATCGGATCTGGTGAGGGTCCTTTGGGTGGTATCGAGAATATCCTTAAGTACTTGCGAAGAACTAAGGATGTTTTCTTGATATATGGGGATGGAGATCTCAAGTGGCGGGTATCTGAGATGCGATTTTCAATCGATAAGGATGATTCCAAATCCCAATCGGGTTATGTATTCACTGCTGAGCGGCAGGCGGTCGGTTGGAAGAGTTCAAACAAGAGGCGATGGCGATTCAACGATCGAGGCGGAGTACATTGCCGCTTCGATAAAGCAAAGAAGCGGTTTGGATCAAGAAGTTCATTCTTGAACTTGGTGTGGTTCCTAGCGATGATGGGCCCATCTGATTGTATTGTGACAACAATGGGGCTATTCTTGTGACGAAGGAACCAAGGTCTCATCAACGATCCAAACACGTACTCATGCAGATATCATTTGATAAGGAGATCATAGGGCGTGGTGATGTCGGATCGAGAGAGTTCCCACCGAGAAGAATATTCTTGATCCGTTGCGAAGCCATTGTCACAAAAGAGTTTTGATTCTCATGTACTCGCCTATGGTATTAGATATCAAGGCGATTGGCTTTAGGTCAAGTGGGAGATTGTTAGAGTAGTGCGCTAAAGGCGAAGAGTAGTGCCCTAAAGGCAATCGCCTTTTAGCGCATTTTATACAAATTTATGTACAGTCTTTATAAATAAATAAAGAAAGGCATATTTCATTAATTTGTTGTTCATTATTTATGAAGCTGATATAGATCTGTAATCAAATTAATGAAGTCCATGATATATGACATAGCATGAAGGAAATTATGATGTGATCACACCTTTGAGATTCTATCATGTGCAATTATGTCATTATCTAAATTATCCTAGTCATAGGATTACGTCTTGGATATCGGTAATCCGGAAGACTAGCACATCTCATGCTCCTTGATTTGATCGGCGGTGGATCTCGAAGCTGTAAATATGGGATATTCTTTGTTGAGATGTGGATGCTTACTAGAGGTAGTAAGTACATTGGATGACTGCCATGAGATCATCACATGGATGTCTATTCAATGTCGGTGATAATCTCATCATATGATGGTGCAAGTATCCTTAGACTTGAGGTGCTCGAGGATATCTTGAATCTTGATTACGTGCTTTGACTCCATTCCTTGTTGCCTAGAGAGGTCGCTCATAGGGTGGTGCTTGGAGTGCAGTTTGAGGTATTGAAGGTAATTGAGTAGCCAATAGAGGATTCACCTTACGTGATAGCGAAGATGATACCCATAGCCTCTTGTCGGGGTCATTACTTAGAAATCTCGGCGTAGTATGTATGTCGTGAAGAGTGTCTTGATGACATATAAAGTAATGAGTCCCAGGACAAAACTGAAATCACTTGGACTAGATTTGGCGTAGTCGATCTAGTGAGTTGACACATTGCCCATACTCATAACCAAGTGGGGTATAGGATGGTGAAAGGGCGAATTGCGGTAATTGTCTATGGAAGGGTTAGTGATATGGTCCATGATGAATATATATTCATTCGTCAAACCAATTACTTTCCGGTCAATTGGGGTCATGATGTGTTGCTAGATACCGCTCATGACTTGCTTAGATTAAGTGTTAATCTAAGTAGCCAACATAACCGGAACCTAATGGGTCACAGCATAAGAGTGTCTCGGAGAACTTGTAAAATAGTTTTGGACGAGTTCGATAAATGGAAACAACGAGATTAAATGGATCCCGATGAGATCGAGATATGTCCCGATGAGATCGCGACATTGATATTCTTTGAAAAAGGTTTTGGGGTTTATCCCATACGGGACCCGGTGGTAGTAGGACCGACCCAGTGTGTTGGACCGCCAAGCATTAATATATATATATATATATGTTATTAATTAATTAAAGAATTAATATATATATATGGCTAGCACGTGGATGGAGGAGGAAGGTTTAAGCTTTAAGCTTTAACTTTATATATATATATATATATATAAGTGGCTAACGTGGAAAGGGAGAAGAAGCTTCTCCTTATGCTTAGTCATTAGTTAAATTAAATGACAAAAGGTATAAAGATGAAAGAAGAAGAGAATGCATCGTTGGCTTTGGTGAGAATGAAATGAGAAAGGCTTTGAAAGAGTTTAAAAGCTTCCTCTCAAGTTTCCTCTCCAACGATTCTTCTCCAAGTTTTTGTCATTTCCTTCATCATTTTCCAAACTCTCCATAGAACAAAGGTAAGATCTAGCAGTCTTTAATTTGTTCTAGCTATTCCCGGGTCAAAGGGTTTGTCCCGGTTAGGTTCTCCGATCTCTGCGTGGATACCGTTAGAGACGGTCTCCTTTGGTCGTTCGGTTTGAGTTTGTTATATATACACTTGGATCCTGGCTTTCGGGAAGGTCCCGGAATAAAAAAATTTTTGTTTTCCGCACCGTGGGCATGTTATGCTCACACCGGGATTTTCCTACATACTCTAAGGGGGAGATCTTCTGTTTCAGATGCTCTATGCCAACCCTATGCTAGAGCATATATGCACAGAGCATCTGGCACAGAGGATCAGGTGCCTACGCTAAGGGGGAGATCTTTTGTTTCAGATGCTCTATGCCAACCCTATGTCAGAGCATATGGTCCACACTTTTCTCTCTGTCTCTCTTAAATGTGTGGACCAAAAGCTCAGATATAGGGTTATTACAGAGCATCCGACATAGAGGATCAGGTGCCCACTCTAAAAGGGAGATCTTCTGTTCTTGATGCTCTATACTAACCCTATGCTAGAGTATCTGGCACAGGGTTGGCACAGAGTATCTAGCACAGAGAATCAAGTGCCTGCTCTAAAAGGGAAATCTTCTGCTCCAGATGCTCTGTACCAACCTTATATAAGAACATCTGGTTCATACATTTCTCTTTATCTCTCTTAAATGTATAGACCAAATGCTTTGACACCGGGTTAGCACAGAGCATCTGACATAGAGAATCAGGTGCCTACTCTAAAGGAGGAGAACTTCTGTTTCAAATGTTCTGTGCCAACCCTTTGCCAAAGCATCTGGTCTATACATTTGAAGACAAATGTGTGGGTCAGATGCTCTAACATAAGGTTGGCACAGAGCATCTCTCTAAATTTATAGACCTGATGCTCTGGCACAAGATTGGCACATAACTCCTGGAACAGAAGATCTCCCCCTTTAGAGTGCTCTAGCACAGGATTGACACAGAGGATCAGGTGTCTACTCTAATGGGGAGATCTTTTGTTTCAAATGCTCTGTGTCAACCATGTGCCTGAACATATATATACAGAGCATCTGACACAGAGGATCAGGTGCCTACTCTAAGGGGGAGATCTTCTGTTTCAGATACTTTATGCCAACCTTGTAGTAGAGCATATATGCATAGAGCATCTGGTACAGAGGATTAGGTGCCTACGCTAAGGGAGAGATCTTCTATTTTAGATGCTTTATGCCAACCCTATGTCAGAGCGTATAGTCCACACATTTCTCTCTGCCTGTCTTAAATGTGTGGACCAGATGCTCTGATACAGGGTTGTCACAAAGCTTCTGGCATAAAGGATCATGTGCCCACACTAAACGGGAGATCTTCTGTTCCTGATGCTCTATACTAACCCTATGCTAGAGTATCTGGTCCACACATTTTAGAGAAATGTGTGGAGCAAATACTCTAGCATAGGGTTGGCACAGAGCACCTAAAACAGAGAATCCGGTGCCTACTCTAATGTGGAGATCTTCTGTTCCAGATGCTTTATACCAACCTTATGTTAGAACATTTGATTCACATATTTCTCTTTATCTCTTTTAAATGTATGGACTAGATGCTTTGACATAAGGTTAGTATAGAGCATCTGTCGTAGAGGATCAGGTGCCTAATTTAAAGGGGGAGATCTTCTGTTTCAAATGTTTTGTGCCAACCCTATGCCAGAGAATCTGGTCCATACAAGTAGAGACAAATGTGAGCACCAAATGCTTTGACACAGGGTTGGCACAGAGCATTTGACAGAGAAGATCAGGTGCCTACTCTAAAAGGGGAGGTATTTTGTTATAGATGTTCTGTGCCAACCCTGTGCTAGAGCATCTGATTCACACATTTCTCTTTATCTCTCTTAAATGTGTGGACTAGATGCATCGGCATAGGGTTAGCACAGAAGATTAGGTGCCTACTATAAGGGGGAGATCTTTTGCGTCAACCCTGTGTGAGAGCATCTGGTTCATACATTTCTCTCTATCTCTCTTAAATGTGTGAATCAAATGCTCTGGCATAGAGGATCAAATGAGGCTCTAAAGGGGGAGATCTTCTATTTTAGATGATCTGTGTCAACCCTATGCCATAACATATAGTCCATACATTTCTCTCTACCCCATGCCACAGCATCTAGTCTATACATTTCTCTCAATCTCTCTTAAACGTGTGGACCAGCTGATCTGTCACAGTGTTGACACAAAATATCTGGCACAGAGGATTAGGTACCTACTCTAAGGAGAAGATCTTTTATTCTAGATACTTTGTGCCAAAGCATATAGTCCACACATTTCTCTCTATCTCTCTTAAATGTGTGCATCAGATACTCTGGCATAGGGTTGGCACTGAGCATCTGACATAGAGGATCAGGTACCTACTATAAAGGGTGGATCTTTTGTTCCAGATGCTCTGTGCTAACCTTGTGTCAAAGCATTTAGTCCACACATTTCTGGCACAGGGTTGGCATAGAGCATATCTCTAAATGTATGAACCTGGTTCTCTGGCATAGGATTGGCACAAACTATCTAGAATAGAAGATCTCCCCCATTAGAGTGCTCTGACATAGGATTGACAAGGAGGATCAAGTGTCTACTCTAAGAGGAGAGATCTTTTGTTTCAGATGCTCTGTGTCAACCTGTGTTAGAGCATATATGCATAGAGCATCTAACAAAGAGGATCAGGTACCTACTCCAAGGGAGAGATCTTCTGTTTCAGATGCTTTTTGTCAACTCTGTGTTAGAACATCTGGTCCACACATTTCATTCTGTCTCTCTTAAATGTGTAGACCAGATGCTCTGATACAGGGTTGGCACAAAGCATCTGGCATAAAGGATCAGGTGCCAACTCTAAAGAGGAGATCTTCTATTCCAGATGCTCTATTGGCACAGAGCATCTAGCATAGAGAATCAGGTGTCTACTCTAAAGGGGAGATTTTTTGTTCTAGATGTGCTGTACCAACCTTATGTCAGAACATCTAGTCCACACATTTCTCTCTATTCCTCGTAGATGTATGGACCAAATGCTTTGATACAGGGTTAGCACAAAGCATCTAGCATAGAGGATCAGGTGCCTACTCTAAAAGGAGAGATCTTCTGTTCTAAATGCTCTGTGCCAACCCTGTGTCAGAGCATCTGGTCCATACATGTAGAGAGAAATGTGTGGACCAAATGCTCTAACACAAGGTTGGCACAGAGCATCTGACACTGAGGATCAAGTGCCTACTTTAAAGGGGAAGATATTCTATTCTAGATGTTCTACACCATCCCTAGGCCAAAGCATCTGGTCCATACATTTCTCTTTATCTCTCTTAAATATGTGGACTAGATGCACTGGCATAGGATTAGCGTATAGAATCAGGTGCCTACTCTAAAAGGAGATCTTTTATTCCAGATGCTTTTTTATCACCCTATGCTAGAGCATCTGGTTCACAAATTTCTCTCTATCTCTCTTAAATGTGTGAATCAGATGCTCTAACACAGAGTACCAAATGCTTACTCTAAGGGAGGAGATCTTCTATTCCAGATGCTTTGTGTCAGCCCTGTGCCAAAGCATCTGGTCCACACATTTCTCTCTATCTCTCTTAAATAAGTGAATCAAATGCTCTGGTACAGGGTTGACACAGAGTATCTGGCACAGAGGATTAGGCTCCTACTCTAAAGGGAAGATCTTTTGTACCAGATACTATGTGCTAGAGCATCTAGTCCACACATTTCTCTCTATCTCACTTAAATGTGTAGACTAGATATTCTGGCACAGGGCTGGCACAAAGCATCTGGCATAGGGGATCAGGTGCCTACTATAAAAGGGAAGATCTTCTGTTCTAGATGCTATTTGCCAACCCTGTGCCAAAGTATGTAAATGTGTGGACTAAATGCTCTGACACAAGGTTAGCACAGAACATCTCTCCAAATGTATAGACCAGATGCTCTGGCGTAGGATTGGCACAGAGTATCTAGAATAGAAGATCTCCCCCTTTAGAGTGATCTGGCACAGGATTGACACAGAGGGTCACGTGTCAACTCTAAAGGGGAAGATCTTTTGTTTCAGATGCTCTGTGTCAATCCTATGCTAGAGCATATATGCATAAAATATCTGACACAGAGGATCAAGTGATTACTCTGAGGAGGAGATCTTTTGTTTCATATGCTTTATTACAACCCTATGCTAGAGCATCTGGTCCACACATTTCTCTCAGTCTCTTTTAAATGTGTGTACCAGATGCTCTGATACAGGGTTATCATATAACATCTGGCATAGAGGATCAGGTGCTTACTCTAAAGGGGAGATCTTATGTTCCAAATGCTCTATGCTAACCCTATGTTAGAGTATCCAGTCCACACATGTTAGAGTATCCAGTCCACACATGTTAGAGAAATATATGGATCAAATACTCTGGCACATGATTACCACAGAACTTCTAGCGTAGAGAATCAAGTGCCTAATATAAAGGGGAGATCTTCTATTCTAGGTGCTTTGTACCAACATTATGTCAGAACATCTGGTCCACACATTTCTCTCTATCTCTCTTAAATGTATGGACCTGATGCTTTGACACAGGATTAGCACAGAGCATCTGGCATAGAGGATCAAGTGCCTACTCTAAAAGGGGAGAGATTCTGTTCCAAATGTTCTGTGTCAACCTTGTGCTAGAGCATCTGGTCCATAAATTTGGAGAGAAATGTGACGATCAGATGCTCTAGGTCAGGTGTCTACTCTAAAGGGGAAGATATTATGTTCTAGATGATCTGTGTCAATCCTGTGCCAAAACATCTGGTCCACACATTTTGGACTAGATGCATTAGTATAGGGTTGGCACAGAGGATCAGGTGCCTACTCTAAGGGAGGAGATCATTTGTTCTAGATGCTTTTGTATCAACCCTGTACCAGAGCATCTAGTTCACACATTTCTCTCTATCTCTCTTAAATGTGTGAATCAGTTGCTATGGCACAAAGGATCAAATGCCTACTCTAAAGGAGGAGATCTTCCATTCCAGATGCTTTATGTCAACCCTGTGCTAAAGCATCTGGTCCACCCATTTCTCTCTATCTCTCTTAAATGTGTGGACCAAATGTTCTGGCACAGGGTTGACACTGAGCATCTGGCACAGAAGGTTAGGCGCCTACTTTAAGGGAAGATGTTTTGTTCCATATACTCTATGCCAGAGCATCTAGTTCATACATTTCTCTTTTTCTCACTTAAATGTGTGAATCAGCTATTCTGTCATAGGGTTGGCATAGATCATCTGGCATAGAGGATCAGGTGTCTACTGTAAAAGGGGAGATTTTATATTTTAGATGCTCTGTGCCAACCCTGTTTCAAAGGATCTGGTCCACACATTTTTCTCTAAATGTGTGGACTAGATACTCTGACACAGGGTTGGCGTAGAGCATCTCTTTAAATGTATAGACTAAATGCTCTAGCACAGGATTAGCATAAAGCATGTAGAACAGAAGATCTCCCTCTTTAGAGTGCTCTGGCACATGATTGATACAAAGGATCAGGTGTTTACTTTAAAAGGGGAGATCTTTTGTTTCAGATGCTCTGTCAACCTTCTTCCAAAGCATATATGTACAGAGCATCTGGCACAGAGGATTAGGTGTCTGCTCTAAAGGAGAGATCTTTTGTTTCAGATGCTCTGTGTTAACTTTATGCCAAGGCATCTAGTCCACACATTTATCTCTATCTCACTTAAATGTGTGGATTAGATATTCTAACACAGAGTTAACACAAAGCATCTGGCATAAAGGATCAGGTGCCTATTATAAAGGGGAAGATCTTCTGTTCCAGATGTTATGTGCTAACCCTTTGTCAAAGCATCTGGTCCGCATAGTTTTTTTCTAAATGTGTGGACCAAATGCTCTAGCATAGGGTTAGCACAGAGCATCTCTCTAAATGTATGGACCAGATGCTCTTGTACATGATTGGCACAGAGCATCTGAAACAGAAGATCTCCCTCTTTATAGTAGGCACCTGATCCTCTATACCAGATGCTCTGTGTCAATCTCGTGTCAGAATATCTAGTCCACACATTTAAGTGAGATAGAGATAAATGTGTGGACTAGATGCTCTAACATAAGATTGGCACAAAGCATCTCTCTAACTGTATGGACCAGATGCTATGATACAGGGTTGGCACAGAGCATCTGACATAAAGGATCAGGTGCCTACTCTAAAAGGAAAATCTTTTGTTCCCGATGCTCTGTGCTAACCCTATGCTAGAGTATCTAATCCACACATTACGAGTTTCCAACATGAATTTTCATTTAGTGAAATAGTTTTCTTTGTTGTGTTTTGATCAGTATTTTCTTTGAAGTAGAACTAGTTTCTATTACCTGCTAGAAATTAACTAGACGTACTGAAACAAGATTAACAGAAAATAGAAAGTCAAACAAGAAAATGTACCCAACTCAGAAACTGCGTTTTACCAAAAGCTCATATAAATGCCAGTGGTAAGACTAAAAAGTTCATATACTTGAAAACATCCATGACATTGGGGCCAAGGCTGCAAGTGATCCTGCTTACTACCCACAAGTAGTCAAAGTCAAACTGAGAACTAATTTTTAGGACTACCTCTCTTAAAACCATCTCCTAAATCCAGGTTGTGGATAAGACAAGCACAGAAACCAACTTGCTTATGTAGATAACAAAAGGGAGACAGTAGAGTAGTTTTGATTCTCTATGCTACAGGAGTACAATTTACCTTAGTCTGAGTCTCTCAGGCATGTCATTATCGAATTCAATGTTTGGAATCATTGGATTCGTTTTTACACATTTGAAATTGAAAATGTTAAAACCAAGAAGATTTCATGTTGTCTATTTCAACCCCCTCTAGGTCGCTTATTGCTTGTGATTTCCTGCTTGCTTCTCGGGTAAGACAAGAATCCGGATTACTTGTCCGGTCTTTGCCTCATCTGTATCCTATCAAACAACATGATTTAAGCAATGTTTTAAAAATCAGACCAGACATTAAATATGTCGAAGGAAAGGTTTAAGGTTTAGAGGTTCAACCGGTAGTTAACCGCTATAAAACCGGTATATAATAAATAAGAAGTAAAAATAAAATATATTATTGAAATAAAAATACATCAATGCCTATTATAATATAATGAATTAATAATAAATAAATATAAGTCTAATATAAATATTAAAATAACAATAAAAATTAAAATTATATTTCTGAAGAAGGTTATGTCTCATCATCATCAAAAGCTCCAGATTTTCCAACTTTATTTAAAGATTCGTAAACTACGCTTTCATCTAAAGTATTTACATCAACTTCTTCTACTGCATTAAAATAAATTACAAATTAGTAATGTATGAAATTATTCTCAATTGTAAACTTGTAATACAGTATAATTTTAACACATATCAATATGATATCAAACCTAAAGATCTTTAAAAGCAAAGGAGCCCCAATTTGAATGTCTTGGACGACATGTAAAGAATAAGAAACTCACGCACCTCCAAAAGCATAGTTGTTTCTTTTAGGGCAATTATGTCCTAACAAAACATATACTACGTAATAACACCTAAAACATGGTCTAAAATAAAATTACAATGAATTAAGAAGGTACCCACGAGTAAAGATCAAAAACTATAAATCTATAAAGAAAGAAGTAAACCGGAAACCAAAATTAATTCCAAAAATCTCAGCTTGTACTCCATCAAGTCGATAGTTTCTTCAGTTGACCAGCCTCAAGCTCCACACTTATAATGATGCAATAACGCTAAGACAAACGAAAACAAAAAAGATCCACATTTTTTGAGATTCACCGTCACTTCGTTAAAATTTCAACTAACCCACACAAAGAAACAAGAAGGAAGCATGCGTTAAGATGCGAGAGACTAACATGGATCGCATTGCGAGTAGAAACGATCGACCTCTAACAGAACCTAAAAAAGAAAACGTCATTAATAGAAAACTAGAGGATGGCATAGAAATACATATATAGGCAAAAGTAACACAAGCAAAGAAATTAGGGTTTTGAGGACACCGACCAGAAGTGAGAGCGCGAACGAGGCCAGAGCGTCGAGCGCTATAGTCCTTGAAGATGTTATCAAACTTGTAATACAGTATATTCAAATCGAACCGGACCGGACCGTCCGGTCTAACTGAAAAAGGTTAAACCGGCCGATTTTTATACCGAAGTTAGTAGGTGAAACCAAACCAGACCATGATTGGTTAAGACTTTTTTCGGTCGGACCGGACGGTCTGAACTGGTTTTTAAAACATTGGATTTAAGAAACAAATATTCACAAATATTTCAGCAACAGAAATACATGTACATATATATACGCAGAGAGAAAGGGATAGCACAACATAGAGGGCTTCATTGATTTAAAGAAGACGTATTTGCTAAATTCGTTCAGTTACTATCATTTACCAGAGACTGACAAAACACTCTTTCTCTTCGTCTATATAGCGCAAAATCTAGATGGCATTGAACAAAAATACTAAGGCAAAATATATATATATATGGAATATAAAATGAAAAGGAGAAAATTTGCTGCACCCAGAGTACATAATGGGTTAAGCTCTTCACACATGGTCTTCACATGAAATCTTCCTATACTTATCCCTCTCCCAGAACGCAGCTCTTGGTATTTCAAGAGAGAGCATTGAACTGAACCCTTCCAATGCCTCGTTAGAGGGGACTGCCATAGTGTAGCTGCTGCTGCTCCATCGGCCACTTCGATTCCTCACATCACAACCAGGTGCTGACATCTAGTAGTTATCCATGAGCATGTCACCTTCAAGCATGCGAAGAACCTACTCCAAAATCAGAAACCAACATCTAGTCAAATTTTCAAACTTCAGTATAAATGACATTCATAGCCATTTCCAATTAGAAATTTAAGGTAACGCCTTCAACGGTGGGTCTCCTCACAATTTTGAAACCTTATCATGCTTGTCCAAGTCCATAATCTAATCCACCACCACCATATTTCTATTAACTTCACTGTAACTACTATGTATGAGACAATATTGTGCTGCCAGATCAACTATTACTGAAATTTTACTTTAGATTGTTGTGAAGAGCTAGTACATTGGGTTTATTCTAAGAAGTACCGTTATCCTTGATCATGCAACTAAAGATGTGTGGATATGTTTTGAATAAGTTCAAAACTACTAACTTATAGTTGAAAATTTATTTACCTGTGACATACGAGGCCTATAGAGGGGATCTCCTCGTATACACAACGATGCAGCATGTAGCATGCAATAAACCTCCCGTTCAGAATAGTGATTCTCCAACCTTGGATCAATGAGATCATCTATTGCATATTCTTCAAGTAGAGGACGTGCCTGTCCCAGATCAAAAATCATTAGAATTAAAAGAGGTCCTGCAGAAGAAGCCTTAACCTAGAAGAGACAGGCTATTTGCCATGTATATCAATTGACATATCTTTCCACAGATTTCTAGTTCTTCCCTCGGCCTTACAGCATGGAATCATTAGATATAAAAGAAACCCTTGGTCATTAGAAAACTCGTTTGTGAAATATACCCATTCAGTCAGAAACTGTTGACCCTTGGGGCGGGTAAGATCTACTGCTTTTCTTCCTGTGACAAGTTCAACCAAGACAACTCCAAAGGAATAAACATCAGCCTTTTCTGTAATTTGACCAATTTGAGCATACTCTGGAGCCAAATACCTACAGCACATCAGAATGTCATATTGAATTCTATTATTGGACAAGGAAAGAGCACACAGAAAGCAAAAGCCGCCATTAAAGTTACCCAAATGTTCCAATCACTCTTGTTTCAACTCCAATATCTCCATCAGGCTGCCATCTTGCCAACCCAAAATCCCCTACCTAGCAAAATAAAGCCTAACTGAGATCAAAATCCCAGAGGTCAACAAAAATTTCTATTTCATGTAGTATCAAAAGCCAATAATAACAGTCAAATAGGTTTTCAGGATTTTTGGTGGGATATGAAAGCCTTCTCAAGCTTACAATTGTAAGCACATGGACACACAAGTGCAAAATATCAAACAATAACAAAACAATCTAAACTGACCATTTGGCATCAAGAATCTGAAAAACATGAACTCGTTTGATTGGAAGCAAAACTAAATGAGAATGTGACTTATTTTAGCAACAAACCCTGAATAGGATGCAGCATCAAAAGAAACAAAGAAACTATCTCACAAGTGGCTCAAAATCGTGGGTAATGAGAATGTTGTTGGGCCGCATGTCACGGTGAACAATACAACCCACTCTGCATTCTTCATGAAGATATCGCAATCCTCTAGCAGCTCCAACAGCAATCTTCTGCCGTGCAGACCACTCTAATGGCTTCGGATAATGCCCTAAAACATAAAAAATGTTTTAGTAAACTATGCATCATACAAGTTGAACTTCTATTAGATATACATGAAGCAAGTAGATAAACCACTGATTTCGTTCATTACATTAATGCCCCTGAAATCATCCACAGAGAAGGTTACAAAAACAATTACCTTTACTTCTTATTTTAAAGAGAAACTAAATTATGTTATGAGGAGGCTACAGAGAAAATCCTAATTTCTTCAACAACTAATATTTATTATATGCAATCATAGAAATAATTTTATGCAACTTCTCAGTTCCTTAGGAAGGACAACAACGAAATTACCATAGAGATAAGAATCTAAAGATCCATTGCATATATATTCATATACCAATAGCCTTCTTTTGTCCTCAATACAGAACCCAATGAGCATAACAACATTTCGATGTTGGGCACAACTCAGAACTTCCACCTCAGAGCAAAATTCAAGATCCCCCTGGGAGCTAGCCAATTTGTGCTGCTTAACAGCAACTGCCTGGCCATCTGACAGTAAACCCCTATGAACAGATCCAAACCCTCCCTCTGCCAAGAAATTAGCTTGAGAAAATCCACCTGTAGCAAGCTCCAACTCAGCATAACTGAACCATCTTGGAGGTTTTCCAAAGATTGGTGTCTTATGTTGACATATTGAACACAAAGGAGGGGGGCCAGGTGGCACATTTTTGGATACAGATATTGCTTCTCTCACATTTCCGCCCAAATCCAAATTCCTGCAATTAGATATTTTGTCTCCAGTTTGCATATCAAGTTTAGAGAACTTCTCTAACAAAGCCTTGGCAGCTAATGATTGAGCCATACTGTTACTTCTCTGGGATCCTTGTTCCTCTTGGTGTGAGAACTGCATCTGGGAACTAAGAAATTCTCCTATCCATGGTTCAAACCTTAAACTTCCTGAAGCTGAAGGCAAATCTTCATTTTCCGTGTCTGAACTACATTCGCCAAGAATCCTACTTTCCTTGTTTACAAATGATTCCTCTTTCTTGATTCCTCCATTTGTTTCTGAAATGAAAAAAGGTGAGGTTCCCGGATCGCTCGAAACTGATGAAGTCCCTGCTTCAGTGATAGTAAATGGTGTCCTTAGTTCTGGACTGCTTGTTGGAGTAACAACTGGTCCTCGTATGGCTTCTAAAGAATCATTCTTATCCTCCAAATCTTTATCAGAAGTGTCATTGAGCTGAGAAGGCAACTGCCCAGCCATGTCTGCTTCCCTGGAATTTCCAACCAAATTCAACCGGACAATTTTTGGCTGAGAGCGCTTCGTAACCACTATATTGCAATGTAGCTCATCCAGGCAGTGATTTTCCTCATGCTTCAATTGTCTGTAAAACAATAATGAAAAAAGAACTGTTTATAAATCAGAAGCATGAAAATAACTCACAGAACAACAAGGACCACCTCTGTTAAAGGAAGTAAAGAAACAACATAAAATATAAAATCTCAGAGGTACTTCCTTTGGTAAGTATAAATTGATCAGAGAGAGATTTACTTGTCTAATATAACCCAATTTGCTTGAACTTTCTTTGCCTCAGTTGCTACTGCCCCAGAAGGCGATCCAGAAACAATCTTTATCTTCACATTGATCTGCCCATGAGAATTTGAAACATTAACTAGCCTTAGCATATAAAACCATTCAGCATCCAAGTGCACACATTGAAACACTCACCTTGTTTGGGTCATAAACATCATGCAGCTGGAAGATCATCTGGGAGCAGGAATCAGTGATATCACACTTCTGCTCTGAGCTAGCTCCTGAATGAGATCTTCGGTGACCACTGGCACAATCCCCAGCAAATCTTGGGAAACCCCATAACCTTCGGCCTGAAGAAGTGACCGAAATAAGCCACTGTTAGCATGTTGTCCAGAAACGAATAATTTATGCCAAAAGAACATAAGAATAAGGGAGGGTTTGTAGCCAAAAAAAAAAAAGAACAATCTTTTCTCAACTATTCCTCCAAAAACTTGATTCCAAATCTTTGTTGTCCTGACAAATATATAATTGTTAACCAAACAACATTGAGTGAAATCTTAAAATTTCTGCAAGTAAGAAACAAGAACAGAAACAGTTTAATCAGCAATATTATACTTTTCAAGTGGTTGATACAGCAAGGCAGAAGCCACAAACGTAGAATCAATGACAGTTTCGAGCTGACAGTATCTAAGCCAGTATTCACGATTTAAATTTTAACAAGCTGTGTAGCAAAGTCAAACGAATAAGAAGTTACCTGAACTCTGTGAAGGGACAACCACGAGCAGAGTAATACAGTCACCAGGTTGCACAACATGAGTCAAAGCCCACACCAAAGCAGTCTTAGGTATTTCCTTGGAGGCCTTAACTGCAACAACCACCTTCTCGGCGACATGAGAGCTGTTTTTCTCTAGCTTCCCTCGCTTCTGTTCTCTACTCATCACTTTACCCAATGTAGCAGATCAAAATTGTTCTTGACTTCTTACAACAAATGAACTGCTAAAAGCCCGTCAAGTCACTACAGTAACAGAAGAAAAAACATATCCATACGACACCTAATATCGCAGATGAGATCCTCTGCTCATATAACCCAATTCTAACCATGTTCACGACTACGTGGAACTCACATCAATGTGGATGAAAATAAATAGAATAAGGTTGAAGTTGGGTAAATGGACAGAAGATCTGTTCCCATGATATCGACCATTGACGTGGCCCCACCATGTTAGAATCAAAGACCTTATTAATCGACGGAGATTCAAAGACAAGACCTTTTTCACCACTTAGCAACATTCTCAACTATCAATCGCAGAAAACACTCATTCCACGAGTTGCCTTCATTTTTTTGGTAATAGTACCAAATATATTCAAATTCCATGACACCATTTTGGCTGAAAAAGCTAGAAACTGATTCCACTGGCACAAACTTATGTAAAGTTACGAAACTTTACACTGTTTAGCGAATGCGAAAAAGAGACAACGACCAATATCTATGTCTCACAATCCGTGAACCATCATGTCAGCTTCTCTCAGCCTTCAAATCAAAGAATCAAAGTGGTGAAAGGAACAACTTCAAAAGGTTAAACTGATGAATAAGGCCTCTATTCAGATTCTCTACTCCTCGTGCTCAATCAAATCCAACCCACGAGAGAGTGTACAAACGTACATAACCTGCTTCTGAGACGAAAGGATTTGACCACAGAATCTTTACTGATGCTCGCAAACACAAAATTGGCACGCAAATAAGCTATTCCAAGTCTTAAAATCCACTCAGATTAGAATGCCAACATATTAACTCATTCTTCAAAAATCAGAGATAAAAAGTGCAAATTTAAGAAAATATTTACGTCAGAAAAGTCTGAAGAAAACAAAGAAAAAATAAAGCTTTCCCCGTTTGGTTTCCAGGAAAATTCAGAAGAAAATCTCAACACAAAACAGCTCAATTCACAGGGGAAGAAAAGACTAAAATACAAATAAACTTACGGTACTAAAACAAAATTTTGAATTAAAAAAAAATCTGACGAAGAACAGAAAACTGGCCAGTTTTTATTATTAACCGGTTTTTAAACCGGACAGTTTTTACCGGTTTATTAATTAACTGACTGCTTTTTATTTAAAAAGATTATAAATATAAATTGGACCGATCTATATTTATTCCGGTCGAACCATTAAATGCCATTAAATGCCAAATTATAGATACTGCTATTATTAGAATATTATAGATTCTACCCGAATATGCCCTTGGATATTGAAGAAAACTTCGACGATGCCACTATTGACGTTGCCTGTCCTTGTAGTTTAAGGATTTACAAACGTTGTCGTTTTGCGGGGCTTTGAGTGTGGGAAGGCGCGAGCTTAGCTTTTATTCTCTGTTCCAAACAAGAAAAAAAGGGTAGTCTGGCATTTTTGATTTGTGTTTTGATATTCAAGTGACTAACTGAGAGATTTCTGTTAGATTGTTTATCGTTTTGATTATAGTTTTGAAGGCTTCTATTAAGGATCAGCTGTGTGCGACTGTAGATATATAGGGTTATGTGGTCACAACAGATCAATGTTGGTTCGATGTCCTGTGGGACCAGCCAGACCAGATCAGATTTGCCCTGTTTTACTTAAAGTCAACGGTGATAGAGGAATCTTCGATGAGAAGTTTAATCAGGATAGTTTAAGTTGGCTAGCTTTTTGAAATTATACTTGAAATTATAAATTAAATTATTCCATTTTTATGTAAAAATCATAAAAACAAAATCTGAATGATTTAAAGGCCCATTTGGCAATCAATTGATTGCATTACTGTTTGCTGATTCTATAAGCTGATAGTTGATTCTAAAAGTTAATTTGACCAGCGGGTTGTATTAACTATTTGTTAGAGATGTTTGATAAAATTAGATATTTAAGTTAATTGTTTATGTATAAAATAACTTATAAGGACATAATTTTTTTAATAAAGGTATGAATATTATATATCTTAATATTTTGTTAAATATTTTATAAAATTTAGCTTTTAAAGAAGTCATGTTTACCTGTATTATTTCATGATCTATGAAAATTTATGCAACTCTTTCTACTTTATTTTTATTTAAAGGCAACATTTTATTTCTAATCTATAATTACATAAAGTGTACAATAGACCTTTAATAGTTAAAATTTTAGCTTATTGATAAAAACGTTCCTACAGATGAGCGTTTTATATTTGGTTGTTTACATTAAATCAGCTGTTCAAAACGTTAATTACTAAATAATTTTTATAATTGTTTGAAAAGTCAAATAGCTAAGATAACTAATCAGTTATAGCTGATTGGTTGTCTACTGAACGAAGCCAAAATCTTTGGTTATCTACCAAACGAAGCCAAAATCTTACTCTTAACTATCAAAAAAGTCGTTACCTTTATAAAGATAAAACGAAACAAATAGGACATTTTTTTATCTTGTATAATTTAGGATAAGTTTCATTATTTAAATTGGTATCATTAAGAGGACTTAAGTTGAACTTCTAATCTCAAATTGATATCATTATCTATACCTTCATATTGTATTCTATTTTTTAAAATAGTACTAATAATACCATAAATTATGAGATGGCATCAACCTAATATTTTTTAGTAATTGTATGCCAATTTAACTTATTCAGTATCATAACTGGATAATGTAAATTCACTAAACACTGCTGTGATTTGAAAAAATATAGACATTGATTAAAGGTGGAAATAATACTTTAAATTTTTAATTAAATTTTATTGCTATTGTTAATTATTTTACCTTATTCAAAATATAAAATTTATAAATTTAACTCTAACATTTACATTAAAATATAGGTCAAATTGTAATATTTTAAATTATTAAAAAGAATGTTAATGCTTTATAATCGAGCAATTAAATCCTAAGCTGATGTAACCCTTAATCTACTAATTAAGTGTCACATCAGTTACTTTTATTATTTATATAGATCCAATAATGTAATATTTACTTTAATTAAACATAAATAATTGTTAAACCAAATATCTTTATTGGAACTAATTTTAATAAATCTTAATTAATTCCATGGAAAAATTTATTTTTTCTTTAACGCCATCATCGTTGCCAGAAACTGCACAATCATCGAAGTTGCGAACTTATGCCAACTTGAAACTGGAACGATGATATTGTTGGCAGCGTGTAGGTGACGACGTGGTTGATGAGCGATGACTGTGTGGTTTTCAAGGGGCCAAATCATCTATTCCAGTTAATTAATTTTAATGTTGTGCCAGTTAATCTCATTCATACATTGAAAACGGAACATTTTTGTCCGCTTTCAATGGGTGTAGGTAGCTAATGTTTTTTTCCCCTCTGTCCTAACTTTGTCCTACTCTATCTAAATCATCTCTTTTTATCCTATCCTAACTTTGTCCTACTCTATCTAAACATCTATTTATATGGGGAGAAGATAAATATAAATAGCACAAAGATCATATCCCGGTTTTTTTTTTAACGCTGACTAGAGCTTTTATGTGATGAAGACAAAGGTAGTTTAGACTTTTCGACTTTTCACATTCCTTTATTCTATTCAAACTCCAAATCATCCTAACAAGAATTATTTTCTAGTTTTAGTACATTAAACAAAAATTGATGACTTACAGCAATAAAATTCTTAGTCCTTAAAAGAGATACAACAGACAATACTTCTAATATATAACTTTAAGATAAAAATTTTGAGTAAAAGTTGAAAAGAAAAGAGTTAATTACAAAAAAGTCCTAAATTTTAATCAATTTTATAATTATAGTCCGAACTTAAAAAGTAGTAATTAATTACTTAAATTTTAATTTTTCAAATATATTTGACGTTAATATTTTGTTCACATTACTTATATAGCTTGTCATACAAGATGTAAATCCTAAATACTTATACACATCATATATAATTAAGTTTAACTAAACAACATTGTTTTGATATTGAAAATTCTAAATCAAATTCTATCATATCAATGCGGAGAACAACAACATAGTTTCTCACAATTAGAATGAAAATTTTCAATTTTTCACCCTAAGCTCTCTTTCTTTTTTTGCAAGAATCAACTCATGTAGAGTTTTAATTTCAACAATTTAAGTAACGAGTTTGATTTATGAATTTTAACCCCAAATCGGTGTGGTTTAGTTAAATATAATTAATTAAACTTAAGTAAGTTTGATACGTATAAATATTTAAGATTTGTCTTATGTGACAAGTCATATCAACATCGTTAGTAAAAATATTAGCTATAATTAAAAAAGTAAATTTTAAGTATTTAATTATCACATTTTAAGAAAATTTAATAAATAATTAACTCAACCAAAAAAAAAAAAGAAAACTTGTGCATGCTTTGTTCTTCTGCATCATGTTGGAACATTTTTGGTGTTAATTTATTAACCACGAGTAATTGGTAATGACACATGAGAAGATGAAATATTTCGTAGCAGATTATTACAGTATTCTTATTATATTCTATTAAGTCTTATCACGTATTTATGTAAAGTCAACTAAAGACGTAGATGATATTTAATAAATCACGTCGAACGAGGGACTGAACAATCCAAGGGTCCTACCGAATAAGCAAGAAGGGTTGTTCTAGTCTGTCCCCATCAACTGCTTGAAACGTTAACCACAACCACAACTCCACATGGTGGCGCCTACTCACCGTTATACGTCTCAACTGTCCCTTTCACTTGGGAAGCCTCACCCAATACCCCTTCATTTAAAATAATTTATCAGCAAAAAAGATGGTAAATAAACCATAATTTTATTTTTGTTATAAAACCGAAACAAAAATTTAAGAATATTTGAGAGAGGAGAATTCTTCTTATAAATTGGTGTCACTTATATCAAGTTAACCCTTCTATTTATAGTACAAAATTTCTAATAAAATACTATCATAATAATAGAAGTGGTACACTAATTATTAAGCGGTGTATTTAGTGCACTAACAATTAAATGGTGCATTTGGTGCATTAACAATTAAGTTGTGTATTAACAATTAGTGGCACTCCATATTATTTCTATCTTTTATAACACTCCCCCTTAGTGTGCCATATAATTATTTTTTATCTGGCCTTGATACGCATTTGGTGTTGCCTCGTTAAAAACCTTATCAGGAAAAACCTAGTAGGATAAAAACCATGATAAGGAAAAAAGAGTGCAACTGCGTAAGCTCCCCCTCATTTAACACAATGAGCTCTTCCTCATAAATTTCTTAGATGTCGCATTCCAATCTCGTGGACATGCTTCCTGAAAGATGTAGTAGGAAGTGCCTTTGTGAAAAGATCCGCAGTATTTTCGCTTGATTGAATATATTGGATGTTGATTTCTTTGCTCTTTTTGAGATCTTGGGTGAATTAAAAAAATTTCGGAGGGATATGTTTGGTTCTACCACTTTTGATACAACCCTCCTTTATTTGAGCGATACATGTTGCATTGTCTTCATATATGATTGTTGGTTCTTTGTTAGTCGATAAACCACAAGTTGTTAAAATGTGGTGCGTTATTGACCTTAACCATACACATTCTCGGCTTGCTTTATGAAGTGCAATGATTTCAACATGATTTGAAGAAGTAGCAACAAGTGTTTGTTTCTGTGAACGCCAAGAAATTGCAGTGCCTCCATACGTAAATACATAACCAGTTTGGGATCTGGCTTTATGCGGATCTGATAAGTAACTCAGATCTCGCATAACCAACCAAAGCTTGTTTTGCATTTTAGCGTAAAATAATCCCAAATCAATTGTACCTCAAGATAACAAAATAGATATTTAATTCCATTCCAAATGCCTTTTTAGTAGGAGATGAGTTAAATCTTGCTAGTAGATTAACAAAAAAGCTATATCAGTCTAAGACAATTAGCAAGATACATGAGAGCCCTATCGCACTCGATATGGCGTTCGTAATCAAGAACTTCTTCGCTTTTTTCTTCGTAGGTAAATGGATCCTTCTCAACATTAAGCGATCTACCAACCATTGGTGTACTTAACGGAGTTGCTTTATCCATATTGAAATGCCTCAATACCTTTTTCAGATATGTCGATTGATGCATTAAATATTCCGCTTGGTCTATGCTCAATTTGCAGACCAAGACAATATGTAATTTTTCCAAGATCTTTCATTTCAACTTCCTTCTTTAAGTATACCACTGTTTCTTGGATTTCTTTAGCAGTACCAATGATATTCAAATCGTTAACACAGACAGCGATAATCACATATCCGGATGTTGTTTTCTTTATAAAAACGCAAAGGCAAATATGACTATTTACATATCATTTCTTTGATAGATACTCGCTTAGACGATTGTACCACATGTGTCCAGATTGTTTTAGTCCATATAAGGATCTTTGCAATTTGATCGAATACTTTTCCTTTGGTTGTGATTTTAATGCTGCAGGCATTTTGAATCCTTCAGGATTTTCGTAAATATCACTATCAAGTGATCCGTCATGTAAGTAAGTCAGTAATAACATCCATAAGACGCATTTCCAGTTTCAAGAACTGTTGTCGATTAAATATCTAAACGTAATTGTATCCATAACAGAGAGTATGTTTGTTCATAGTCAATTCCGGTCTTTGAGAAAACCTTGGCAACAAGTCGAGCCAGATCTCACAATCTCATTTTTCTCATTTCGTTTTCGAACAAAAACCCATTTGTAACCTATAGGCTTTACACTTTGGGGTGTAAGGACAATAGGTCCAAACACATTATGCTTGTTAAGAGAATTTAATTCAGCTTCAATAACATCTTTCCATTGAACCCAATCATGTCTATTTTGACATTCAATGATAGATCTTGGTTTGGGATCTTCATTTTCATTGATGATATCACATGCTATATCATAAGAAAATATTTCATCAATCTCTTTCATATCATTTTGGTTCCATAATTTTTTTGTGTGAATATAATTAATTGTGATTTCTTGATTAATTTCAGTTTGTGTCTCTTCTAGGACACTATCCTCATCTTGTGTTTCTAAAGGAAACTTTTATCTATCTTGGGGTTATTAATCACATTTGCTCCTTTTCTTTTTTGAGGATTTTTATCTTTGGAACCGATTGTTCTACCATGCTTATTACGTGTCGTAGATTCATGAGTGACCATGTTCTCAGATTGTCCTTTTGGGATTTCAATCCGAACAGGAGTATTTACAGCTAGTATAAATGATTTAGTCACTCTTTTTGTATCTGTAAAAGCATCTGGTAATTGATTTGCAATTCTTTGCAAATGCACAATTCTTTGCACTTCTGTTTCACATTGTTTTGTGCGTTGATCAAGACACAATAATTGTTGGGACCCGATCCGGGAACCGGATCCCAATCGAAAAACGGAACGAAAAGACGGAAAATTAAAAAGCGAGAAATCGCTAATCGGAATACAAATCGCATCATCAGAGCGAAACGAATACTCAAAAAATTGTGCATCAGAAATACGAATAACAAAGCGGAGAAACTCGAAGGCGTAATTCAATCGAATGCGAATCAAATAATCAAACTGAAACAAACACCGACATTCGCTTCAAACATGAAGCATAGCAAACTCATCGCGTTGGAAACCTTACGACATTTCAAATCCGTATAAATTTTTTTCCTCTTATTCATTCCTTTTTCTTTAATCAATCTCATTCAAATCATAACCATTCCATACAATTCCCTTTTTGGAAACTCATCCTCATCAATTTCAATTCACTTAATTCATCTTAATCATTTCTTATACAATCATATAAATCCTCAAACTCATTTCTTTAAACCCATTTTACCAAAATTTTATCAAAATTTCGGCAGCATAACGGCTGTATTTTGACAGCCCAAAAAATTTAAAAACCAAAGAAACACACTTCTAATACACATAATCCAATAGCACAAGGCAACATCGGACCTCCCGTCCGGCATCCAAACACCAGCAGAAATACAATCTTAGTTCTAAACACTTCATCATTCCAATCCATAATACATCTCAACTTAATTATCCACAATTCAATCACAAGCCATTCATATACATTCCAATTGCCATTTATATCCATCTCAATTCAAATTTATGTACAAAATCTATTCCACAATCATACATAACTCATAACTAAAATACATCATAAATTTACATAATGACTTTTCAAGCCATAAACAAAAGCAATACATAATCCATAAACCTTTTCACAACTTCAAAACTAAACTCCAACATTACACATAAAACAAAGCATACAAAACTATCGGGTTGACATCATACTCGTCTTCCATCCGATCTCCTGCGTGAAAACACGGAGATGGAGATGAAAGGGGTGAGCTCTAAGCTCGTGGATAATATATTTATAAACCTGAACAATAAGCGAAAAAATCTTTTATTTTCAAACTTTTCAAACATTTCCCATTTAAGAATTTCTCCAAAACTCATTTTCAAACTTTTCAATTTCATCAACACTTTCTAAGATTTTCTCAAAATTTTCATTTGTTTCAAAACATTTATATCCAGCCAGAATTTCACGCTTGAAAATTTTACTTTCTCGCTTCTCAAAATCTCAAACCTTTTTCAAAACATGCACAGTCTTAAACATGAATGCATCATATCATGGTGTATCACATCATAATCAAATTAAAAACACATAAAATATCAGAATTGGTTTGGTTCGGTCCAAAATAGACGTATCGCACATTTCGCATAATGGTTCTCATGCTGTTGTGAATGAGGGAGTCCGAGATCGAACTCCTATGCCACTAGCGGGCAGCCGGAGAAGGCTATAACAAGTAGAGACATGCAATGACTTACAAAGGACCTTACCAAACCCATATAGCACATAAGCAAAACATAATTTCAGATGGCCCGAAGGCACTTTTCAAACATCTTGCTTTTCACATTTTTCATCCCATAACATCAAATTGTGTCATAAATGACACAAGCATATATTTACATGAATTCACACAATCAATCTAATGAAATGCACATCACCAAATTAATCACATAATAATCACATTCATGACCAAACATGCACTAATTTCTTTAAATCTTTTAAATCATAAATCACATAATTTGAAAACCATGAAATTCATAAGTCTTGTATTTTCTAAAACTCATTTTACTCCTTTGAAATCATAATTTCAAACATTTACATCTTTTTTTTAACATTTTATCCATAATAATTTATCAAAATAAAATTTTGCTTTCTTTAATTTTCAAAATTTCACATTTAGCTTATAATTCAATAAATAAATATACTACCCACCTCATATCCATGCTAGCATCTTGTCCAATGCTTCAATTTGACCTTTTCTCATTTCTTCCTTCCAATTGAAAATTCCCTAAATCAATTTCATCAAAATTTAATCTCATAAATAACTTAATCATTCAATTTGATGTATAAGTCATCAATTCTTACTAATTCCAAGATAGTTACATCACTAATTTCAAAAACCCCCAAATTACAAATTGAACCTAAATCAATCCAATCAAATTCAATATCATAATTAACTTAATTTCTCAAATTGAACTTAGGAAATATCAATTCCTCTCATATTCAAGCTATTTTAATCTCCAATTTTGAAAATCCCCAATTTTCAAAATTGGCCTAAACCAATTTACACAAATTCAATACCATAAATCACAATTTCTTCAAAATTGATTTCATATTTCACCAATTCCTACTATTATTGATGATTCTACACCATTAATTCACAAAATCCCCAAATTTCTAAATTTGGCCTAAACCCCCAATTTTCAATTTTTCAAATTAAACTTCACCTAAAGCATAAACATCAAAATTAACTCAGGATATCTCAAATTCATCACTAATTCAAGCTATCTAAATCATCAATTTCAAAAACCCCCAAATTTTACTATTCATCATCTTCTTCACTAAGCTTTCTCTCTCTAGAATCTTCCATAACCAAAATTAAACATAACCTAAGGCATATATATCAAAATCAACTTCATAAATCACAAACCCAAGTCCTTTTCCATGTTTCTAAACCAAAAATTCATCAAAAACTCAAAGGTGAAAAATTTCTCTTACCTCTTTCTCCTTCTATTTTCGGATTCCTTGGTTCCCAAAGCTAGCTTTCTTCATTTTCCATCTTTTTCCTTCATGTATCTACTCCAAACTCATGCTAAAAGCCCTCAAAATTTCGAAAATTTGCTTTCTCTTTCATCTTCCTCCACAACCGAAGCTTCCACTCTTTTCTTCTTCTTATTTTCTTCTTTTCTTCTCCAACCATCATGCTTCCCTTGAATAAAACGACAACTCCTTGTTGTTTTAAAGCCATTTCATTTAAATGGTGTCTAAAAGACCAAATTGCCCTTATACTTTGCTTTATAACATGCTCACTTATGGGTTTGATTCGCACTATTAAGTTGAAGGAAAACTTCCTTCTCGAGAAATGTTCCTCTCAATCATACGAATCCAACGCCACCGACCGCGCTCAATTCGGATCAGTACACCAAAAGTTATGTGCAAAACAGTTCGGGTATATCCATATTCTAACACATTTTTCATGTACGATTATTTCCTTCCAAAAATTTACATTCTTAATCCTAGATTTGAAACTCGATGTCTTCATAAAAATTGTAGCCTTATGTCTCTAGTTTAATTCAAATTAAGAGTCGCCTCATTTCGATTCCCAGATCAAAAGTTATGCTCAAAATACTCTCAGGTGTTCGTAATCCAACAATTACACTCTAATCCGAACTTACATTCATAATTCGAAGGTCTTAGGGGCAAAATTGACATTTTATTTCTTCATATGATTTGTATCCCCTTGTCTTATCTTTATTTCTTCTCAAGAATCACTTCAATCGGATCTCTGTAGATCCCGAATTTCTCAAAATATTGAACTAGATTTGGAAAATTTCCCGACTCACTTTGATTAAATTAATCACCATTAATTTAATCTCAAAAATTCATAATTTTCCATGAGGATGTAGATAATTGTCTTAGGAATCCAACGCCGCAAGAATCAACTCAATCGGATGTCGAACGGAAAAGATATAAGCAAAGTAGTGAGCAAAGGTTGGATTTGAAAAAGGAAAGTCAAGAAAATCAAAAGAGCAAAACGGCGTCGTGCGGGCGAGATCGCCCTGGCGACGCTTCGCCCTGGTGATGCGGGCGGAACTCCAGCCGTCGCGAGGGCGATGCGTCGCCCTAGCGATGCGAGCTGATCGCTCGCCATCGCTAGGGCGATGAGTCGCCCTAGCGACTGGGATACTTCATTATTCTTTTTTTTTCACATAAAAATCCAAAACTTTCAAAATTCATAACTCTTACTTCCGAACTCCAATTTTGACAAACTTAGTCTCTATAGAAAGCTTGAAGGAAGCTATACATCTTCCATGAAGGACATAAAAATCAATTCGACTCCTAAGGGAGTCCATTTTTCGGTCAAAGATACTATCCTCTAATAATCATGCTAAAACCACAATATAAACTTATAAAAATCATAACTTATTATTCCGAGATCAAAAAATTGCATACTTTATATCGAAATAAAGATCAAATCAAATCCTTCAACTTTCATGAAGAACATCAAAGCTCAATTAACCTCTAACTAGGTTAATTTCTCAGTCAAAGTTTCAGCAATAATAAAAGTCAAACATTTCAAACATAAACTTTGACTGATCATAACTTCCACTCCTGATATCGAAAAATTGCAAACTTTATGGCTACAGAAAGCTCTTAACGTACTCTACAAGTTTCCAGAAGACTATTTTCTCAAATTATGCCTAAATCAAAAGTCAACTTTCAAATGTCAAAAAGTCAACTATTTCACAATTTTTCATATTTTCACACTTTCTCTTTTTATTTCTTGATTTTCAACTTAATTTCAATCAACTCATCCACTTAATTTCATAAACCATACCAATTCACTCAAAACCCCAAAGATATCAAAATCAAATCATTTCTTTTCTTCTCAATATTCTTTAAATTTTAAGCCATCCATTATAAAATACATTCACCAAGCACTCCTTAAATTTTATTTTCATAATTCAAATTTCACTCAAAGATCGGGGTCCAATAATAATGATGGCTCGCACCATGTAATTTATTTCATAAGTTGTTTATTATCTCCCTCTAATGTCGGGAAAGTATTTTCATCAAAATAACAATCAGCAAAACGTGCTGTAAACACATCACCTGTTTGTGGTGGTGCAATATGCACATATACTGCACAACCAAAAATTCTCAAATGGGAGATATTTAGTTCTTGACCAAATGCAAGTTGTAGTGGGGAGTAGTTATGATATGCACTTGGTCGGATGCGAATTAATGCCTCAGCATGTAAAATTGCATGACCCCATACGAAAATTGGAAGCTTTGTTCTCATCATTAATGGTCTAGCAATAAGCTGAAGGCGTTTAATTAAAGATTCAGTTTTACCTTCTCTTTAAATAATGAAAAGGTAATATCACCTCTAAATACTTAATTTATTGTATAGTATACATCGCAATTAGAAAATAAATAAATAAAATATATTCATAATTTTACTACATATATATTATTATCAATTATGTGTTTTAAATAAATAATTAAATAATATATATTATAACGACTATAAATATAACGGCTAGTTAACGGTAAAAAGAATAATAATAATGAAAATGATTCATTTTTCTATAAATAGATACCACTTCTACATAATTTACTTTATCCCTACACATTATTTCTTACCTCAAAATTTAAGTCAAATGTTGTCTGCTACATTATTTTTTTGTATAATTATTGTCATTATGTATCTTTGTTTTATTCTTAGTGTAGAGCTAAATGATTCAGATCGCAATTTTTTTCTCTTAATAATAGCATTTTGTATGATCCCTTTGTTGCTTATTGGCATAGCATTTGAGCATGGTATGTAATTTATTTAATGTAATATCTATTTGAATAACTGTATTAATTATTTCTCTCTATTGTATAATAGTTGCCAACATGTCCAATCTTGCCAAAATTGAGTTCGCTGCTCTTGATGTTGCGGGCAATAATTATATACCGTGGATGATTGATATTGAAATGCATCTTGAATCAATGGATCTTTTAGATACCATTAAAGAAAATAATACAACATCAAAACAAAATAAAGCCAAAGCGATGATCTTCATTCGTCGTCATCTTGATGAGGGATTAAAAATAGAATACCTCACAATTAAAGATCCAAGTCATTTGTGGAAAAATTTACAAGAAAGATATGACCATCAAAAGAAAGTTTTACTTCCGGCTTCTCGTGATGAATGGAGCGCTTTACGCTTCCAAGATTTTAAAAAGGTCAATGAGTATAACTCAACTATGTTTAGAATTGTCTCACAACTAAAATTTTGTGGGCAAACAATCATTGAGGAAGATATGTTAGAAAAAACATACTCCACCTTCCACGCAGCAAATGTAACATTGCAACAACAATATCGAGTGCGTGGATTTAAAAATACTCGACCGATTTCATGCCTCCTTCAGCGAGAAGAATAATGAACTTTGATGAAAATCATCAATCCGCGCCTCTTGGCGCCAGAAAGATTTCGAAGTGAATATTGCAATTGAAATGACAATGAAAGAAAACATCATCACGGGCCTAATCGTGGTCACGGTTATGGTCGTGGCCACGGTCAGAATTACATTCGTGGTCGTGGTCGTGGACGTATCGAGGAAGTTATCCATATAACTCCTTTCAAAGAAATACGAGCCACCACAATAACAAGTACCATATTAATGATGTTCATGGAAGTTCTTATAGGACATCAGGAGATTCTTGCCTTAGATGTGGTACAAAAGGACATTGGGTTAAAGTTTGTCGAATTCCTGAACATCTATGTCAGTTATATAAAGCATCCTTAAAAAGGAAAGAAAAGGAAGTGAATTTTACTGAACAACGCCCTTTAGGTGATTCAACTGACCTTGGTGCTTTTGATTTTGATTTCATTGAGAATCATAATCTTTCAGATGACTCTACATATCTGAATGCTTCAGATTTTACTGATGATTTTGTGGATCAGGACATTGTTGGTGGTAATAGCAATGGAAATTAAAATAATGTACGTATGCTTGTGTTATGTATTCTTATGTTTGTTGTGGTACTCAGTTTCAAGTAAAGTATTGTAACATTTTTTTAGTTAAAATAACATCTTTTTCTCTTTATTAAAGTTCCTGGGTAATTTTCTCATTAGATTATTTATTTTTATGTGAAGTTTTGATATGGATCGTTCTGAAAGAGGAGTGGAAAATAATGATAATTTATGCATACCAGATAGTGGCACAACGCACAATATCCTGAAAGATAAGAGGTTCTTTTCAGAATTAAAACCAACAAAAACAATTGTGAACACAATATCAGGTCCTGCAGACTTGATTGAAGGAGTTGGCTAGGCAAATTTCACATTACCAAATGGCACAAAGTTCTCAATACATGATGCCTTATTTGCACCAAAGTCTAAAAGAAATTTGTTGAGTTTTAATGATATATATTCTCATAAATATGATACTCAGTCTGCAACTGAGGGAAATATGAAATATATTTATCTTACAACCTGTAAATCAGGAAAGATAAACATATTGAAAAAACTACCAATGCTCCCTACTGGATTGCATTATACATATATAAATGTGATGGAATCTAATATAGTAGTGAAAGCAAAACACATTGATCCTTCAATGATATCTATTTGGCATGATCGTCTGGGTCATCCAGGATCAACAATGATGCAAAAAATAATTGAGAATACACATGGACATCCATTGAGTAACAAAATGATTACTCAAATAAATAAGAGTCAATGTACATCTTGTTCTCTTGGAAAACTGATCATAAGGCCATCATCAGCTAAAATAAAATTGGAATCACTTGCTTTTCTTGAACGTATTCAAGGTGATATATGTGGGTCAATTCATCCACCATGTAGACCATTTCTATATTTTATGGTATTGATAGATGCCTCCAGCAGATGGTCTCACGTTTGTCTACTATCAACTTGTAATATGACATTTTCAAGATTTCTTACACAAATTATTAAATTACGAGCACAATTTTCTGACTATACAATAAAGAAAGTCAGACTCGATAATGCTGGTGAATTCACATCCCAAACTTTCAATGACTATTGTATGTCAACTGGGATTATGGTCGAGCATCCTGTTGCTCATGTGCATACTCAATAGAGAGTCGTCTATAAATTTTTTTTAATAATATCATAAGTAGAATTAATGTAGATAAATGAAAAAATAAATGGAAGAACTTACGTTTGTTTGATGTACGTAAACGGAAGAACCTTATGATTGCTTGAAGTTGATAAGCCGAATTTTAGACATTAGAGCTTCGTGCTGATAATGTGTTATAAAATCGAAACTAAAATTTAAGAATATTTGGGAGAGGAGAATTCTTCTTATAAATTGGTGTCATTTACATCAAGTTAACCCTTCTATTTATAGTACAAAATTTCTAATAAAATACTATCATGATAATAGAAGTGGTACACTAACTATTAAGTGGTGCATTTGGTGCACTAACAATTAATTGGTGCATTTGGTGCATTAACAATTAAGTGGTGTATTAACAATTAGTGGCACACCATATTATTTCTATCTTTTATAACAATTTTAATTAATATAACTTTTATTTTCAAAAACCATTTACAGGTATAGAGAATCTTTCATGTTTCGTCCGCTACAAATTTTTGTAGTCTCCTTGCTCTGTGATTCAGGGTGGGTGGTCTTCTTCAAATCTGATGAGCTTAATATATATATATACAATAGGCTTCCATGCACATCCAAAGATTGATTTGGTTCTCAACTTTTTAAGGGGACAAAGAGCCTCGATTTTCATAAGATCAAAGATCATTAATTGTTAATACCAAATATAAAGATCATTTTATTAATTCAAATAATTACATTAATCATACAACGTAAACAAAAAAAGGGCATAATTGGGTTTTTACTCTAAAATTAGCATCACACTTGTGGCTATGGGACCACTATGAGAAAATGATCTTAGAAATTAGGAATCGAAAACAATACCTCTTGATTTGGTGAAGATTTGGGCCAAGTGGAGACTTTTGCTCTTGATATCTACATATACATTTAATTGCTTACTGAATTAACACTTATCCCAATAAGTGTTGTTTTTATTGAGATTATGACATTAATAGTTTGAAACCAACCATGGGAATGTGAATAATTTAATATATCAATTAGTAAAAGTAGCCATATCTTCTTCATCTCTTTATTTTTAATTTTTATGATGTTTAAAAATGATTTTACAAATTTGTTAAATTTTAAAGTATTAGGTTAGCTCATATATTATATTGTAATTATCCGTTTTGAATTGTTTAGTCAGATGTATTTCCTTTATTTCATAAACGATTTGACAAAAGCCAGCAGAGTTCTTGAAATAATCATGAAGCAATTTAGGACATGATGGTGGGCTGATTCAAATCTACATTAGAGAAAAAGGAAGCCTTTTGATTTACTTTGGACCAAGACTCAAGACTCAAGAATCAAGAGAACACCAACAACCATGTATGAAGTAGTAAATGATCTGATCCCTCTACAAAAATTGAAACCATGCATATTTTGTAAGTAGGACTTCTTTTGTCATTTTTTGTTTGCTGAATTTCTTCATTTGCCCAACATAATTGTCATTGTTACGTAATTTACACTAAAGGCCAAAGAAAAGATGTAGACATGAGGACAAGCACTACAACAAGATAACCCTTTCGCAACAATTTTAAATTCTTAGCTAAAAGTAAGCATTTGACAACGACTTTTGAAATCATTGTCAAACGCTTGTCATTTAGCAACAATTTTCTAAATAACATTGTTGTCAAATGGTAAGCCTTTGCCAATGCTTTTTCAAAATCGTCGCAAAAGGCATATCCTTTTGCAACGGTTTTGCTTTATGAATGACCGGACACTTACTCTCTTATTTATAATAATGAACTCACTGACTTTGTCTTATCATTTTGTGACTAAACATCATATTGACAAAAATCAAATTTAACATTATTGATAGTTATTCTATGTTTAAAAATAAATTTAGTTAACAACAATATCAAATCATTTCAATAATTTCTGAAACTATAAACTCAAAATTAATTAATGTTAGATAGATTCATACTTTTATTTTCTCTTTTAAATTATATGATTTGATAATTTTATATGGTGTCACAAAATTTTAAATAGTTTTAACATGAAGTTTGTAATATAATAATATATGATTCTTATAGAAAACAATAAATAATGATATATGATAAGTAATATAATATAATGATATATGGTAAGTAATACAAGATTTTAATTAGAACTTTAATAATTCTTACAAACAAAACAATAAAAGAGAAAGATAATAAATTTCATGTCTATTCCATCGAAGAGAAAAAGATATAATTATTTTGCTGAATTTCAAGTGACACGAGACTTGGTAAATAAAGTAAAGGAGTCCCTTATGTTTAGTGCCCATCAGTTTGAGGATGAAATATTGTACTAAAATCTAGTTTAGTGCCACATGGCTCCTATAATTTGCTCCAAACTTGAGATGTGAATTGTAATCCTCAGTCAGAAACTGTTGATACTAGCACCCCACAAAGGCGCACTATCTAATTGCTAAACACTTGGGTTCACTTAGACACTGAGTGTGTGTTTTGTACAGGTAAAAAATGGGTTGACTTCATCAACCTATCTATAATCACTTAAATTGAATCACACCAAATCTTTGTATAAGGTAAGCCAACCATGAAATCAATTATGATATTTTTCCATTTCCATTAAGGAATTGGCAATGATTATAGCTTACTTGAGGTTTTATGATGCTCAACTTTCACTTTTTGGCAAGTCAAGCACTTAGAGACATGTTCAACCACATCCTTTTTCATACCATCTCACTAATACATGTCTCTAATCTTATGATACATCTTGGTAGAACCCGAATGTACATTATATGCCGCATAATGTGCTTCCTCTAAAATCTCCTCCAAGTTCTCTACATTTGGAACACATAATCTCTCATTCATTCTAAGTATAGCTCCCACATTGATATTGAAATCCATGCAACATCCTTCTCGTACTTTATATATAAGCTTTTAAAGCTTATGGTCTTAGCCTTTATCAACCTTGATTTTGTCCAACAATACCGAATGTACTCTAATGCTCACCAATAGTTCTCTTGAATTTGAAATTTGAAATTTGAAATTGAATACCATGATCCATCAAATCATGTATCTCCCTAGTCAAAGCTCTCCTCTCTACTATGATATGTGCCAAACTACTTGAGAACTTCCTCCTTAGTGCATTTGTTACACCATTTGCCTTTTCAGAATGATACTAAAATGTGTAGTCATAATCTTTTAGTAGTTCTATCCACCTTTTTTACCTCATATTTAAGTCCTTCTATTGAAATATATATTTTAGACTCTTATCATACGTTTCACCATACAGATAATGTCTCCAAATTTTTAATTACCGCCACCTTTAAATGATGAGTAGGGTAGTTTTGTTTATGATTTATCAATAACTTGAAGCATAAGCAATCACCATATCATTTTGCATTAATATGCAAACTAGGCGAACTTTTTGAAATCCTCTACCTTTAGTTGGTAGTTACAGGACTGAAGTTGTAGTTAAACACTCTTTCAACTTTTGAAAGCTCTCCTCATAGGCATCAAACCAAATGAGTTGTTTTATTTGTGTCAAACATGTCAATGGGGTTGCTATCTTGGAAAAGTCTTGGACAAATCTTGGAAAAGTCTTGGACAAACATGTCAGTGGTTTTTCCTAGTTCATTACAACTTCCACCTTCTTTAATTCCACTTATTGTAGGAAAATCTCGGTGTGAGCATCACATGCCCACGGTGCGGAAAACAAAAATTTTTGTTCCGGGACCTTCCCGAAAGCCAGGATCCATGTGTATATATATAACAAACTCGAACCGAACGACCATAGGAGACCGTCTCTAACGGTATCCACGCAGAGATCGGAGAACCTAACCGGGACAAACCCTTTGACCCGGGAATAGCTAGAACAAATTAAAGACTGCTAGATCTTACCTTTGTTCTATGGAGAGCTTGGATCAAAGATGGAGAAATAGCTTGGAGAAGAAGAGCTCGTTGGTTTCTTATGAAAGAAAGCTTGAAAACCTTTTTCAATTCACCTCACTTTTTATTCCAACGATCATTCTCATCATCTTATACATAAGCCATGTGTCTTTTACTTTTAAAAGACTCATTAAATGCTAAAGAAGGTGGACCATCCACGTATAGCCTTATATATATATATATATAAAGTTAAAATGATGATAAGGCCTCCTTCTCCATCTTCCACGTACATAACATATATATATATATATATATATTAATTATTTAATTAATTAATCATATATATATATATGTATATATATTACTGAAGTGGTCCAGTCACACTGGGGTCGGTCCTACCGGCCTACCCGGTCCCGATATGGGAAAAACCCCCGGAAACCTTTTTTAGCAATATCGATGTCGCGATCTCATCGGGATCTAATTAATCCTGTTGCTCTCCATATATTGGAACTCTGTCCAAAACTATTTTACGAGTTCTCCGAGACACTCTTATGCGTGTGACCCATTAGGTTCCCGGTTATGTTGGCCACTTAGATTAACATTTAATCTAAGCAAGTCATGAGCGGTATCTAGCAACACATCATGACCCCCAATTGACCGAAAAGTAATTGGTTTGACGAATGAATATATATTCATCATGGACCATATCACGAACCCTTCCATAGACAATTACCGTGCAATTCGTCCTTTCACCATCCTATACCCCACTTGGTTATGAGTATGGGCAATGTGTCAACTCTCACTAGACTGACTACGTCAAATCTAGTCCAAGTGATTTCAGTTCTTGTCCTGGGTCTCATTACTTTATATGTCACTGAAGACACTCTTCACGACATACATACTCCGGCCAGAGATTTCTAAGTAATGACCCTGACAAGAGGCCATGGGTATCATCTTCTGCTATCACAGAAGTGGTGAATCCTCTATTGGCTACTCAATTACCTTCGAATACCTCAAACTGTACCCAAGCATCACCCTATGAGCGACCTCTGTAAGGCAACAAGGAATGGAGTCAAAGCACAGAATCAGTACCCAAGATATCCTTGAGCACCTCAAGTCTAAGGATACTTGCACCATTGCTATGATGAGATTATCACTGACATTAGAATAGGACATTCATGTGATGATCTCATGGCAGGTCATCCAATGTACTTACTACCTCTAGTAAGCATCCACATCTCAACCCTAAATATCTCATATTTACGCTTCGAGATCCTTGTTTGATCAAATCAAGGAGCATGAGATGTGCTAGTCTTTTCGGATTACCGATGTCCGGCCTCAAGTAATCCTATGACTAGGATAATTTAGATAATGACATAATTGCACATGATAGGAATCTCAGTAGTGTGATCACATCATAATTTCCTTCATGCTATGTCATATATCATGGACTTCATTAATTTGATTACAGATCTATATCAGTTCATAAATAATGAACAACAAATTAATGAAATATGCCTTTCTTTATTTATTTATAAAGACTGTACACAAATTTGTACAAAATGCGCTAAAGGCGATTGCCTTTAGGGCACTACTCTAACAATCTCCCACTTGACCAAAAGCCAATCGCCTTGATATCTAATACCATAGGCGAGCACATGAGAATCAAAACTCTTTTGTGACAATGGCTTCGTCAACGAATCAACAATATTCTGCTCGGTGGAAACTCTCTCGATCTGGACATCACCACGTCCTATGATCTCCCTTATCAAGTGATATCTGCGGAGTACGTGTTTGGATCGTTGATGAGACCTTGGTTCCTTCGCTGCAAGAATAGCCCCATTGTTGTCACAATACAATCAGATGGGCCCATCAACGCTAGGAACCACACCAAGTTGAGAATGAACTTCTTGATCCAAACCGCTTCTTTCACGCTTCAAGCGACAATGTACTTTGCTTCGGTTGTTGAATCGGCGATGCGTCTCTTGTTTGGAACTCTTCCAACCGATCGCCTCACCGCTCGATGTGAATACATAACCCGATTGGGATTTGGAATCATCCTTATCGATTGAAAAGCGGCATATGTATACCCGCCACTTGAGATCTCCATCCCATATATCAAGAAAACATCCTTAGTTCTTCGTAAATACTTAAGGATATTCTTGACACCACCCGATGATCCTCACCAGATCCGATTGGTATCTCGCCAGTAACACTTAGAGCATATGATACATCGGGTCTCGTACATAGCATAGCATACATGATAGATCCTACCGCTGATGCATACGGGATCATATTCATGCGCATCCTCTCATCTTGTGTTTTAGGACACATAGATTTCGAGAGTGTTATCCCATGAGTCACGGGAAAGTACCCTCTCTTGGATTGCTCCATGCTAAACCTCTTTAGCATCTTGTCTATGTACGTTGATTGTGAAAGACCAAGCAACCTTTTTGATCTATCTCTATAGATCCTTATCCCAAGGATATAAGTTGCTTCACCAAGGTCTTTCATGGCAAATTGTTTGGACAACCAAATCTTGATCGCTTGCAAAGATAGAGACATCGCTTCCTAGTAATAATATGTCATCCACATATAGCACAAGGAATACGTTTGCAGTCCCATTAACCTTCTTATACACAAGATTCATCCGAATTTTGTGAGAAACCAAACTCTTTGATTACCTCATCAAAACGGATATTCCAACTCCTGGATGCTTGCTTTAATCCATAGATGGATTTCTGAAGCTTGCATATCTTTTCGCCGTCATAGGAGGTGAAGCCCTCAGGTTGTGTCATATACACATCCTCAGCTAGATTTCCATTTAGGAAAGCTGTCTTCACATCCATTTGCCATATCTCATAATCATAATGAGTGGCAATGGCTAGAGTATTCTAATGGATTTAAGCATTGCTATTGGGTGAAGGTCGTCGTAGTCAACTCCTTGTCTTTCGACGAAACCTTTAGCCACAAGCCTTGCTTTATAGGTAATTACATTACCATCTATGTCGGTTTTCCTTTTGAAAACCCATTTACACCCTATGGGTTTTATTCCTTCGGGTGCATCAACCAAAGTCCATACTTGATTTTCATACATGGAATCCATTTCGTCCTGCATGGCATGAAGCCATTTCGAGACTCGAACTCTTGAACCTCTTCATAGGTAGTAGGCTCATCATCTTCTATGAGCAATACGTCATCCTGCTCATTCACGAAATCCATATCTCTCGAGAGCAGAGCGTATTCTACGTGACCCACGAACTTCGTGTGTTGTAGAAGGTTGAATCTGTTACTTCATCCGTATGAGTTACTAGATTTGAGTTCAGCAGATTGATCTGCGTCTGTTAGCGCAAGATCTTGAACTTCTTCAAGTTCAATTTTGCTCCCCTTGTTTTCTTGTAAAAGAAACTCTTTCTCTAAAAGACAGCATGTTTTGAAACAAACACCTTTTGTTCCTTAGCAAGTAGAATTGATATCCCATTTTTCTTTAGGATATGCTACTTAACAAACACTTGTCGGACTTTGCATCAAGTTTATCTCGACCGTGTCCGCTTCACATAAGCAGGACAGCCCCAAACTTTCAAATGAGTAAGATAGGGTCTTTTGTTAGTCCACATCTCATATGGAGTAACATCAATGCTTTGATGGAACTCGCTTAACAAGTAAGCAATTTGTCTCGATTGCATACCCCAAAAGGATTTTGGTAACTTTGCAAAGCCCATCATTGATCGTACCATGTCTAACAAGGTTCGATTTCTCCTTTCTCGCCACACCATTATCTTTGTGGTGTGTAAGGAGGAGTCCATTGAGATAAAATCCCATTATCTACGAGATAATCCAAAAACTCTTGGTCTAAGTATTCCCCACCACGATCAGATCGTAATGTCTTGATACTTTTCCCAAGTTGGTTTTCTACTTCATTTCTGAATTGTTTGAACTTTTCAAATGCTTTAGATTTGTATCTCATCAGATACAAGTACCCATATCGAGAATAGTCATCGATAAAGGTAATGAAGTAAAGATAACCACTTCTAGCATGGATGGACATCGGACCACATACATCTGAATGTATTAGGTCTAATACTCCGATCGCTTCGCTCACCCTTTCCTTAAAGGGTAACTTAGTCATCTTGCCTAATAAACAAGATTCGCATGTGTCATATGATTCATAATCAAATGACCCCAAACTACCACTCTTATGGAGCTTAGCTATGCGTCTCTCATTTATATGGCCAAGGCGACAATGCCATAAGAAAGTTGATTTTAAATTATCTCGTTTATGTCTTTTCGTGTCATTGACATTCATAATTGGATGTGACATATCTAATATGTAAATTCCATTGCATAAAGTACCAAGACCATAAAGCATTCCATTCAAACTAATAGAACAACCATTGTTACTAAAAGTCAAATGGAAACCACTCTATTTAAACAAGAAATGCATAATATGTTCTTTGTTAATACAGTACAAAATAACAATCATCAAATTTAATTACAAGCCCACTCGGGAGTGACACAAAGTAAGTGCCTACGGCTAATGCAACAACTCTTGCTCCATTTCTCACACGCAGGTCTACCTCTCCCTTCATGAGTCGCTCATCGTCCTCGAGGCCCTGCGATATCATTGCATATGTGTGAGCCACAACCGTATCTAATACCCATATGTTATGATCGAAACAAGATAACCTCAATGACAAACATACCTGAAGAAGTCGAGGCATCTGATGCCTTCTTCTGCTTCAGTTCCTCCAGATAGACTTTACAGTCCCGCTTCCAGTGACCAGTCTTGCCACAATGGAAGCAAGTCCCTTTTGGAGCAGTCTCTTTGGTTTTCTTCTTGACTATACTTCCTTTTAGTTTTTAGACCTTTTCTTCTTCTTTCTTTTCTTTGAACCGAAGAAGAGTCCATCATCGACTTGCTTGCTATCCTTCTTGATAGCTTGCTTCTCATTGTCTCGAAAGCAGATTGATCAACTCAGGGATTGTTGTGGATACTTGGTTCATCCGATAGTTTAACACAAACTGTGAATAACTATCAAACAATCCAACCAGAATTAAGTCAATACTTAATTCATAATCCATGACAAAACCTAAGACGACCAATCTCTCAATATACCCATTCATCTTGGTGCATCTTGACCGCAGATGAACTCGAGTCATCTTAGTAGTGAAGAGTAGCCTCGAGGTCTCGAACCTTTCGCATCGAGCTTGCTCATCAAACAGCTCCCTAAGATGAAACACTATGGTATGAGCATCCATAGACTCATGCTGCTTCTGCAGCTCTGGTGACATCGAGGCAAGCATAATGCAGGTAGCCATGTCACTGTCTTTAAGATGCTTTCGATATGCTTTCTGATCCTCATCAGAAGCATCAGCAATAGGTGGATCAGGAAGTGGAACATCTAGGATATATCCCAGTTCCTCAGACCTGAGAACAATTCTCAGATTTCTCAGCCAATCTAGAAAATTTGGTCCAGTTAACTTGTTGGATTCCATAAGCGAGCGCAAGTTCACACTTGAAGTCATCTTCAATCAACCTAAAGGGATAGAGAGAGAGAATGTTAGAATAGAATAGATTCATAATCATAAGGACTTGCATGATATGCATATGGCTCCCACTAGTTTCATAGAATCCATAACCCTCAGTACGAATCCAAGAAACATTATGACAAAATGTCCTAGTGGGTCGATATCCGACATTCCTAAAAATGACCTTGGGTTTGCCCAATAAGCCACCTTAGTTCAATCGGTAGGTATCGGTCATACCAATTGCATCATAGATAGATATCCGACATTCCTAAAATGACCTTGGGTTTGCCCAACAAGCCACCTTAGTTCAATCGGCAGGTATCAATCATACCATTTCCATCTTAGGTGCAACTATCGACTAGTGCTATCAACTTTTGATGTATGCACACACATTGGGTTATCAACTCTTGATGCGTGTACATCGATGTACACTACCCAATTCGCCTCATCACGTTGACCTTGAGTTTGCTCAACAAATCAACGCTTATAGTGAAAACCGACCCATTAATCCGAAAATCTCATTTTCCATGGTTCGAACATATCCGTATAGAGTGAGCTTGGATTTGCCCAACAACCCAACTCTATAAGAACTCTGGTTCTCCCCATATTAATGGAAGGCGTTAGCTTTCATATAATTTGAGGGTTTTCAGGTCTCATCTTCTTCTTCTCCAAGCCGTAGGATTATAGTCACAATGACTATATGGAATGATTTAGGGCATATGATCAATCACATTGAGTTTATACCTAAAATCATCCATCATCCCTCCTTTGCATGTTGTAAGTCGACTTGTGCATGTATAAGTCGACTTATGCCTCTGTGTAAGTCGACTTATGCATGTGTAAGTCGACTTATGCAGCTGTACACGAACAAGTCGACTTGTACCATTGTGCAAGTCGACTTATGCGTCTACAGTGCAACAAACAAGTCGAGTTATGAACGTATAAGTCGACTTGTGCAGTTGGAATTGCTATCTTAATTGACTAATTTCTCAATTCGTATAGTTCAAATTCACAATACCAAGTCTAATACACTTTACCTTGATGTACCAATGAAACACTTTCATTGTTGCTTACCATATATAGTCAAACTATATATGAAGAATTTGAAATTCGGTGAATATACTGTTATTCACTTGGATTTCCAAATAATTCGAGAATATCAAATTATCAACCTAAGTATCTCTAGGTAGTCTACACTTTATCAAGACTACTTCGGCACTGGTCACAAAATTTGTGACGGCCAAAACAATCAAGATAAGGGAATATACTAACGAGACGCTAATGAGACACATTTGACATCCGAAAATTATTTGGAAACCTAATTTAAAAAAAAAATCATTTATGAAAGCATACAACATCAATGTAACACATTTTTAATCACATTAAAAATGATCCAAGGCATTGGAACTGAAATCTACACAATTTCTTAGTTCAAACAAAACAACTCCAGCAATTTTCTCAAAACTGCCAATTTCAATGTTTTGCTTGAAAAACTCATTGAAATAATTTCAATAAATTCTGAGAAAATTACAGAGGTCACTACATGTTTCCAACATGCTTCATGAATTTTTTCAGGATTTATTTCCATCAAAAACTCATTCAACCTCAGCAACAAAGCCAATGCAAAATCTGTGTTCCTTAACACAGCTATTCCCAGCAGCACACAATAAATTCTAAAATAAATAGTAAATCACCTAGAAAACATTTTTTCATCTACATAGACATTCATAAACATCTTAGGGACATGTAGGTGAAATAAAATCCGAAAAACCATTTTTCTAAAATTTATTCTCGAATTTATAGGCATGCCTGTTCAGTGAATGTGCACAAAGACAGCACTCAGCACATTAGGGAATAAATTAGCAAAACCATATCAAATCACATTGATAAATTCCGGGCTTCTACAGACATATGCAACAACATCTTGTGAACATATCTGGGCAAGAAAATTTCGAAAACTATATCTCATACTGAATTCGAAATTCAACACATACAACATGCATCATCATCACAAGCTATAGCAACTCCGACCTAGTCATGGTTTCGTTGTTATATACGACACAAGTGGCTCTGATACCACTGTAGGATAATCCCGGTGTGAGCATCACATGCCCATGGTGCGGAAAACAAAAGTTTTTATTCCGGGACCTTCCCGAAAGCCAGGATCCATGTGTATATATATAACAAACTCGAACCGAACGACCAAAGGAGACCGTCTCTAACGGTATCCACGCAGAGATCGGAGAACCTAACCGGGACAAACCCTTTGACCCGGGAATAGCTAGAACAAATTAAAGACTACTAGATCTTACCTTTGTTCTATGGAGAGCTTGGATCAAAGATGGAGAAATAGCTTGGAGAAGAAGAGCTCGTTGGTTTCTTACGAAAGAAAGCTTGAAAACCTTTTTCAATTCACCTCACTTTTTATTCCAACGATCATTCTCATCATCTTATACATAAGTCATGTGTCTTTTACTTTTAAAAGACTCATTAAATGCTAAAGAAGGTGGACCATCCACGTATAGCCTTATATATATATATATATATAAAGTTAAAATGATGATAAGGCCTCCTTCTCCATCTTCCACGTACATAACATATATATATATATATATATATAAATTATTTAATTAATTAATCATATATATATATATGTATATATATTACTGAAGTGGTCCAGTCACACTGGGGTCGGTCCTACCGGCCTACCCGGTCCCGATATGGGAAAAACCCCCGGAAACCTTTTTCAGCAATATCGATGTCGCGATCTCATCGGGACATATCTCGATCTCATCGGGATCTAATTAATCCTGTTGCTCTCCATATATTGGAACTCTGTCCAAAACTATTTTACGAGTTCTCCGAGACACTCTTATGCGTGTGACCCATTAGGTTCCCGGTTATGTTGGCCACTTAGATTAACACTTAATCTAAGTAAGTCATGAGCGGTATCTAGCAACACATCATGACCCCCAATTGACCGAAAAGTAATTGGTTTGACGAATGAATATATATTCATCGTGGACCATATCACGAACCCTTCCATAGATAATTACCGTGCAATTCGTCCTTTCACCATCCTATACCCCACTTGGTTATGAGTATGGGCAATGTGTCAACTCTCACTAGACTGATTACGTTAAATCTAGTCCAAGTGATTTCAGTTCTTGTCCTGGGACTCATTACTTTATATGTCACTGAAGACACTCTTCACGAAATACATACTCCGGCCAGAGATTTCTAAGTAATGACCCTGACAAGAGGCCATGGGTATCATCTTCTGCTATCACAGAAGTGGTGAATCCTCTATTGGCTACTCAATTACCTTCGAATACCTCAAACTGTACCCAAGCACCACCCTATAAGCGACCTCTCGAAGGCAACAAGGAATGGAGTCAAAGCACGTAATCAAGACTCAAGATATCCTCGAGCACCTCAAGTCTAAGGATACTTGCACCATTGCTATGATGAGATTATCACCGACATTAGAATAGGACATCCATGTGATGATCTCATGGCGGGTCATCCAATGTACTTACTACCTCTAGTAAGCATCCACATCTCAACCCTAAATATCTCATATTTACGGTTTCGAGATCCACCGCTTGATCAAATCAAGGAGCATGAGATGTGCTAGTCTTTCCGGACATCGATGTCCAGTCTCAAGAATCCTATGACTAGGATAATTTAGATAATGACATAATTGCACATGATAGGAATCTCGATGAGTGTGATCACATCATAATTTCCTTCATGCTATGTCATATATCATGGACTTCATTAATTTGATTACAGATCTATATCAGTTCATAAATAATGAACAACAAATTATTAAAATATGCCTTTCTTTATTTATTTATAAAGACTGTACACAAATTTGTACAAAATGCGCTAAAGGCGATTGCTTTTAGGGCACTACTCTAATAATTATATCCCCTCCTGAGATACCAAGTGTCCTAAGAATGTGACACTCTCACGAAAAAATTCACAATTTGAGAAGTTGGCATATAAATGATAGTGTCTACATCATTACTCTCAAATATTAGTTGTGCTCTTTATTTTTTTGTTGAATACACCAAAATGTCATTGATAAAGATGATCACGAATATATCTAATAACTGTTTGCACACTTTATTCATTATATCTATGAAAGCCAATAGAGCATTGGTAAGGCCAAATGACATTATTAAAAATTCATAATGGTTGTATCAAGTCCTAAAGGCAGTTTTAGTTATATCGTCTCCTCTGATCCTCAGTTAAAGATATCCATACCTTAAGTGAATCTTAGAAAAATACCTAGCACCTTGAATGTGATCAAACATATCGCCGATTTGGGGTAATGCATACTTATTATAGATGGTCACCTTATTTAACAACCTGTAATCAACAAAAAATTAGAAAGTATCATCTTTTTTCTTTACAAATAATATTGGCCCATCTCGCATTGATGTGTTAGGCTTGATGAAACCATTACCTAATAAATTTATAATTTTTTTAAAATTCCTTTAACTCTACAGGTGCGATTCTAGATAACGGTATAAAAATCGGAGTTGTACTAATATTAGATTAATGTATGACTCGATATCTCTCTTTGGAAGTAACCTAGGTAACTCTTCAAGAAATACATATGTAGACTTTCAAACTTGCCCTTGCTAGGCACCAAAACTATAGTCCCCCTTATGACTATAAAAATGGAGGTTGCACCACATTAGAAGAGGTCTATTAATATCTCATTGCTGGACAATCCCTAATTAGATGCCTGTATTGGCCATATCTGTAACAACTTCCTCGTAATATATGACATAGGCCTTAGTGTGTCTTATCACATTGTCAGCAAATGGAGGATGCCAAGCCTTAATTGCTATGTCTAGAGCTCCATCTACTTTAGGCACAAACCTAAATCCTCCCAAATGTCTATGACTAGATCTTGCCTTGTTATGTGCTCGAATAACCTCTATTAAGAGCTCCCACTCTGATTGTACTTAGGTAAGAAGTTTAATTATCATTGTTGCCATTGCTGAAAACTGGAGGGTCTTATTAAATGCCTCCTACTTTGCTCTCTAATAAACAAACATCCTTTTATAAGAATCCTATTTAAGTGATTGGCCATATCCACAAGAGTAGAGAATTTCTCTTGATAACTCATAATCATGCTAATAAAAGAGGGTACTAACTTGAGTATATGTTGGTTATTCTTCCTTAGCTTATCTGAGACAATCTCTGGGGAATATAAACTCAATTGAATGAATTCAGTGGTATACTAATACACTATCCTATCTCTCCATCGTAGATTCTAAAACTCTATATTGAGTTCTCTCGAGCTACAAAGGAGAGGAAACAATCCATAAATATCTTCTTAAACTGTGACCATATCACTGCACCTAATTATGGAAGGATGTGGCCTCGATACTAATCCTTGGCCACTTTGTGAAAAGACATCTCCACTAGACCCACTTGCTGGATGTCAAAATAATTTAGTCTCTTGCTTCGTATCTCCACCTCATCGAGAAAATTAATGGCCTCTTTGGATATGCTCTTATCAAACTCTAAGCAACAAAATCTCAAATATACCATTGGCAACTGCATATTTGACCTCTCTTGCTTCGGGGCTACAACCGATGGTGGGGTTTGTTATTGTTGTTACTACATCATCCTCATCGAATCTCAAAACATGGAATTAATAACTTATATTCATGATAGAAATGCTTGCGTGTCAAATGTAAGCACCTACGAATCTCCTTGTGACTACTTTGACTCTTTTACAGATGCCTCTTAAGTCCTAATCATCCTGTGCCTATCATGCCTTCCAGTTGAGGTAGTAAGGGCAAGCATCTTTCTTATGCCAAGGCCTTATTGTAGGCCTTTTAGTTAAGTTAGGCAAGAAATTACACATGTTTATTGATGCTGATAAAGGAAGAAAATGAATGATCAATACCATGAATTATAACAGATGAGTATTCTTAGTAAGGAAGTTATTTTAAGGAGGGAATAAAATTCTTATATGTCTGCATGTAAAATGACCCTGTAAACCTTAAGTCTTTTAATATCCTAGTCTCTTATAATAACTTTTTCATAACCCGAATGGGCATGTAAAACCCAAAAACCAATGCCCTCAAATCTCTTGTAAGTCTAACTACTAGTGACAAATAAATGAAAAACTAAAAAAAATAAAGAACAATAATGGTATATGTAAGTATAAGCACAATAATGTATAATAATGTTAGTGTGCATTAAAGGAAAAAATTTCAACATATTAAATCATATTGCTGTAGATGCTAAAGTACAAATACAGGTGAAAACAATTGAATAACATACGTAAAAGTAGATATATTGTAGTTGACGCTCTCGGAGTCATTGTTACAAAGTTGGTGGTAGTTAACTTGAAAAATAGAATTTAAGGGGAGTTAGACTCTGTTGAGTAAGTTTATATCGCCCCACGACATTCAATGACATACTCACACAATATACATTTTATATTAGTATAAACACATATATATGAGGCATGTAAAGTCATATGCAATACATAATAAATTGTAGAGAAGGAATATCTGTAAGAATGTAGTCTGTAAGGGTAAATCCTCACAATACTACACCTCGAGTAGCTGCAGGGAGCGAAGCATCACTAATGGATTAACCCTTGCTCAATACGTATAAAGTCACATTCATATTGATAATATACACATCAAATAAGGACTGGACTGAGAACTAAACATCAACCAGGATCGGTCTGAATCATATCTCAATATGATATCACAATTATCTCTTATAATTAAACTAGTAAGCACTGGTCTTGATGCATACCCATTAGTTGACATGTCCTACATTTTTTTTAATCTTTATAATCATAATCAAAGACATCCACACATAATCTAAATATTAATTGTTGGACCCTGAACTTTCGGTGGAAATTAGAAATATTAAATGAATTCAATTAGTGTTTTCGGATATGAATTTTGTTATAGATGTTATTGTGCTTAAAGGAGATTGATGAGAAATGAAGTGATTGATTTTGATGACTTTAAAATTTGAGTAGAGTTGTATGAGTTATGAAAGTCAAAATGAACTAGTTGATTGAAATGGAAGTTGAAAAGCAAGAAATAATTAGTGAAAGTGTTATATTTTGAAGAAATTAAGAAAGTTGATTTTTGAAGATCAAAAGTTTGACTTGAGAGTTGAATTTTTGATTTATGCACATTTTGAGAAAATGATCTTAATGAAAATTTGTAGCTTATGTTGAGAGCTTTTCGTAGCCATAAAGCATGTTATTTTTTGATATCGGGATTGAAAGTTATGATCTTTGAAAGTTAAGTGTATTTTGCTTTGGTTTTGGATAATGCTCTAAGTGTAGGATTGTATATATTGTGGTTTGAATTGGATCAAATGACATTCTTAAATGTTATAGAGGACCTCCATAGTTTCCCAATGATGTATAATGTGCTATTTTTGGATGTGGAGGTTGGGAGATGTGAGTTATTGAAGTTGAGTGCAGATGCTGCAAATTTTTGAATTGATGTGTTCATAGGGAAGTTTTGTGTATGCTGTGATCAATGCAAATTCGGGACTGATATGTATGGAATGGGATCAAGTAGCCTTCTTGAGAGTTGTAGAGCTTGTTTTTATCTTTACATTGATATAAAGTACGAAAATATTGGACAAGGGAGTAGAAAGTTATGATTTTTAGAAGTTCTGATGTTGTTTAGTATGAAGCTGATCGACCAGTCACATTGTGTGGAGTTATTGACCAATTTAGAGGTCGATTTGATTTTTAAGGCCTTCATAAAAGTTGTAGAGGGTTCTTTTACCTTTCTATAGACACCGAGTTTATCAAATTTGGAGTTCTAAGTCAAAAGTTATGCGTCTTATAAGTTGAGACATTCTGGAGAAAAAATGAGGCAATCGCTCATCGTCTCGGTTTGACCGTCTCGCCATCGCTCATCGCCCTCGCCATTGTTCATAGAAATGAGACGGCACTGTTCATCGTCTCAGTTTGACTTTTTGCGTCTCGGTTTGACCGTCGCCATTACTATTCATCGTCTCGATTCGTTTCATAGAAATGAGACGGCAATCGCTCATCGTCTCGGTTTGACTTTGCGTCTCGGTTTGACCGTCTCGCCATCGTTCATCGTCTCGCCATCTGTTCATAGAAATGAGACAACTGTTCATCGTCTCAGTTTGACTTTTTGCGTCTCGGTTTGACCGTCTCGCCATTCATCGCCATCGCCATTCTTTTCATAGAAATGAGGCAATCATTCATCGCCCTCGGTTTGACTTTTTGCGTCTCGGTTTGACCGTCTCGCCACTGTTCATCGTCTCAGTTACTATTCATAGAAATGAGGCGAATACTGCTTATCGTCTCACCATCATTCATCGTCTCGGTTTGACTTTTTGCGTCTCGGTTTGACCGTCTCGCCATTATATATTATTACCTTCTGATCCATTTTCCACCCTAAAAACGTTGGAATTGGCCTTTGAGGTCTGCATAAGAGTTTTAGCTCTTGACATTATCTTTCCATCCATATAAATAAATCCTTAATCCGATATCCGTAGGGAAAGTTATAGCAATTTTCCCAATCTGTATCGTCTGATGATGTCATCATCGTCTTAAAATGACGTCATCATCGTCTGCTTTTGTTTTTGACCCCACATATGAAAGATTTAGCCTTTGAGACCTTCATGAAAGTTGTAGCTCTTCATGTCCTCTTTCGAACCATTCAAATAACACCTCAATCAGACATTTCTACAGAAAGTTATAGCTGTTTCCCCGAAACAGGTTCAGTACGATTGAGGTCATAAACATGGTTGTTTTTTTTTGACCATAACTTCTTCTCTAGACCTCCGAATGACTTGATTCTTGAACCATTGGATTCATAAGACCTTCCTCTTCATCTCCACCAAATCGAAGCTATCTGAAATGAAGTGAGAAAGATTAAGTGGAAAAGGTGGGACGGGTGCAGTGAGTGTGTTCTGAGAGGATTTGAGCTGGTGTTTCCCGCTGAACATATTTCAGTATTTTGATATTTTCTGAATCAGTAGAGGTCTAAATGAGGTGATCTCTATTTCAAATGAAACTAGAGACATAGATCTACAAGTTATATGAAGGAGCCAATCAACAATTTAGCCTCTAAGATGTTCAACTTCTGGAGTGAAGTTACGTGTAGTGTTTAGTATCGGTTTTGTAATGGCCGAACAGATTTCAGTATTTTGAAGATATCTTGAGCTATAGAGCTCCGATCGATTCGATTTTTAAAGCGATGGAATCGTAAGACATAGAGGGACATTTTCCAAAAAGAAATTCTTGTCAAATGTGTTGGGCCCGGGCCCCGTACGTCCAAATCCCCGAGGGAGGGCCCCTCGGGTCGCCCCGGCGTCGGGCGCTCCATATACCGTCGGACCCGATCCCAACATCCATACAAAGACATATTCGATTCACACATACATAAACATATACTCATACATACCATCGCATGCATTCTCAACATGCATTTCCATATCTCAAATTCATAAAACATATGTCATTCTCATTCGAAGAAATGCAACAGTATTCTCAAATGCAACGTAATACAAAGTAAAATGAAATTTCAAAATACAAAAGATGCTCCATGATAAAATGCTCGGAGGGCCAATCCAAATTACTAACTTAAGGCAAAGCTCCTAATTAGCTGGAAGTTTCCGATGCCTCGCCAAGTCAACTATCGTCTCGATCTGCACCTGAGGAGGGGAGAGTAATGGGGTGAGTTGCGAAGCTCAGTGGCATATACGTTTATAGCCATTGGCAACGAGCCACACAATCAAGCAATATATATATATATAATATACATATCACTAGCAAATCATAATTCATCAATTCAATTCACATTCAATCAGTATATGTCAAGCAATTTCTATTTCTTATCACATCAATCATTATGCAACAAATCTATCAAATCCATCATATCTTATGCTCATCAAATCAATCGTGTATGCACAAACAACTGGCTCGAGAGTTCCGTAATCCATCCGGATAACCCGAAGGTAAATCCGTAATCCATCCGAGTCCGATTTCTCAAGGATCTCGTTGCCACAAGCGGGCAGCCGGGAGAAGGCTTTCAAAAATGTCAACGTGCACGTGACTCCATCCGTAACTCTCTTGCCCAAACAAAGCACATAATCCATTCGATTCATGCTCAAAGCATATCATAATTTCCATTCTTTCCATTGCCATAAAGGCCCATTAATCCATGCATAATTATGATCAAAGCATATTCAGCATCTCTCATGCAATTCAATACAAATAATGTCATATAACGCAAGCAAGCACACATCATGCAATTGCCCATACACACAATAACGATAAACATATTACCCACCTAGTATCGTTGAGTATCAGACTTCCTGTTGTCCTTCCTCTCGCGATTGGGTCAAATCAGCTTGGTTCCCTATAATAAACCAAGTTTCCACACAATTAATATCTATAGCAATTATTTAATAAAGCTCGAAAAGCAAAAAGTAAAGCGTTAAAAGTCTCCATCCGATTCCCATAGAAATTCCCGAACTTTCTGAAACAATTCCCGAATTTCCCTTCTTCATACAACTTGTAGACCTTAATTTCTAGATCACAACGAATCCAAGATCACCTCATTCGGATATCTACACCAAAAGATATCCCTAACAAAATAAACATCTCAATTTCGGAAACAAGGGGCCTCGCCGCAACGAAGGGACGCTCGTCGCGACGAAGGACCCGCTGCGAACCAAACGTCGCACGTCGCGACGTCTACAGCATTTCATATGCCGCGACGAATAATCGTAAAATTATTTACACGTCGCGACGTGGCTCCCTTCTTCGTTCGCCGCGGCGTGTTCATACGCACGTCGCGACGTCTGGGTCGAGGAACTCGACTCCGAACCCAAATTTCTGCAGATTTCAACTGCTAATTCCTCCATTTACCACACTCAACACTTCTAAAACAATATAACAGGTCTTAAAAGGCATTCCTAAGTCATTCTCAACTCCCAAACACATCAATCTAACGATTTAACCATATTTTTCGCCCAAAACCCTAAAACATCGTCGATTCTCACATAATCCACAATCTCAATGTTTAAACCCAATCAAAACAAGTTAAGAAGGAAGTAAACTTACCGAGTGAAGCTCTAAATCTGTCGAAACCTTCCGAAATCGCGACTCTCTTCTCTTCCTCTTCACCTCTCTATCGACGACGCTTCTTTCTCTTCTTTTCTTTTTTCTTCTTCTTCGTTTCTCCTTCCCTTGTTCTTCTTTTATACTTGCTTTTATTTTAACCTAGAGCAAGATCACCTTAATAAGCCTAATTCCTTTTTCTTCTTAAGTAACTGTCCAAAATGCCCTCACATAATTAATCCGCTAATACCTTATTTAATCTCAATTAACCGTCATTATCCATAATTCTCTCAATTAATCCGAATTAAGGCACAAATCACATAATAATATCATAAAAATATTCGGGGCCTAACAAAATGGCTTCATTTACTTGATCAAAATAATCAGACAAGATGTTAGTTTTAAAGACCAAGGAAGGGGCAATTTGGAAGTTTACTTAAAGGGTTAAGTTTATAAGCTTAAATGGAGGGGCATATGGGTCATTCCTCATTCATTAAATGACATGACACTATAAAAGCAAGAGGGCTGTCATTGTTTGAAGGAGAAGCCCGAAACTTATAATCAAAGGAAAGAAATAATAAGAGAATAAGAGAGAAGAGAGAAGGGAGAGCAAGCTTCGGTAGAGAAAAAGGGGAGAAAGCTAGGGCTCAATTTTTCTACCACTTGATGAGAGGTTTTGATGTCATCCCAAGAGAGAAAAAGGTGGAGGATGAAGAGAGCTTCAGCTTGAACCAAGAAAATCTGAAAATGGAGGAGAAATGAGGTAAGAGCAATTTTTAAGATTTGAGTTTCTCTGGAAGATTGTTAGTTTAGAATCATGGAAAATGGTATGGGTTTGTGGAGTATGAAGTCAATTTTGATTATTGCTAAGTACTATGGGTTTAATTTTGGATGGAAATTAATTAGGGTTATGTCCAATTTTATGAATTGGGGTTTTTGAAAATTGTTGATTTAGATGACTTGATTATGTGTGGAATTAGTGTTTTCTAAGTTCAATTTTAAGGACTATGTTATTTATGAGATTGAATTTGTGGAAAATTGGTGTAGGGAAGTTTCTATTGGAAGAAAGAGAGACGCAATGGTCAAATTGAAGCTAAGGACAAGCTTCTAGCATCAATTTGAGGTGGGTACCTGTTTATAATAGATTTATAAGCCACTAATGCTTTCCTTAAACAAAGAGATTTGCTGATTTCAATTGCATCATAAATGTTGCATCATTGTATGAATGATTTGAAAAATCATTATTGATTCAATACATGAACTTTTGATGAATTGCAAAATACCTTTGTGTTATGCCTCGAAAGATTTCATGGCATTTCGTATATTCGAAAAAGATCATTCGATAAATTGAGTTGAGCATGATATGTGCTTTTGTGTGGGCAAGAGAGAACCTGTTTCGTTAGTCTCGTGCACGATGACCCTTAAGCCTTCTCCCGGCTGCCCGTTAGAGGCTTACGAGATCCAAAAAATGGACTCGTCGTGTTTACAGTAAAACTTTAGTTTTTCGTCGTGTTTATGAAACTTTCGAGCCGTTATGTGTGCATTTGCATTGTGAAGTGTTATGATTGATGCATTCATGTTTTAAAAATTGTGATTTCAACCACTGCGAGAAAAGAAAATTTGAAAATGTGCATTATGGGTTTCAAACAAGGTTTCTGCAAGAAAAGAAAAGAAAGGCATTTTTTTAAAGGTTTTGCTTATTTATTTGTTATAAACTGTTACCCACGAGCTATCAGCTCACCCCCTTTCATCCCCATCTCCAGGTATTTGAGCAGGAGATCGGATGAAAGACGATCAAGATGTCAGATCGACTTTTTGCATGTTTTCGTAATTTGTATAAGTTAGATTTTGAGTAATTTGGATTTTAGTGTTGATATTTATATGGCTTTAGATAAATTTGGATAAATGTATTTGTGTATGAAATTGGGTATGGTGTATGTGATTTTGGTAACGGTGAAATTCATGAATGATTGGATTGAGAATTATTAAAGCGTTTATGGTGTATGAATTTTGGATATATAGTTATGTGTATTAAGTGTCTATTGACAAAAGAAAGGATTAGTAAGATTTTGTGTAATTGACGGTCATGATTTAAATAGGATCAAATAGATTGAGATATTGGTTGAGGATGGATTTGTTTAAATGAGGAATTGAAGTGCTTTGTATGGGAATGATGAAAGGAATGAATAAGAAAGAAAGAAAAAAAAAAATTATACGAGTTTTGAGAATTGTCTTAAGGTTTCCAACGAGATAAGTTTCCTATGCTGTGTGTTTTCAACGGATGTCGAAATTTATTTCAGTTCGATGGATTCAATCGTTTCTCTTTTTGCATTCGCTTCCGATTTGTGATTCGATTCGCATCCGATTCGATTTCTCTTTATGTTTCGTTTCGTTGCTTTGATTCGATTCATATTGATTCGTATATGATTTTACTTCCGCCATGTGTTCCTTTCTTTCGATTTCGCTTTCGTTCGTTCCATTTTTCGGTTGGGGTCCGGTCTCGGGATCGGGTCCTAACATTAATAACATAATTTCACAAAACAAGCACTTAATCATATAGGAACTATCATAAATGTATATAGTATGCCATAGGTATCCATACTCGTATACATATACTTAGATATCACATTATTATTTGTAGAATCATTATAACGACCACAAAAATTACATATGTACATGTATATATTTGTAGGCACTTATATATAATATCATATCATATCCAGTTTGACATCTACCTTGGTATAAAATGTCATTGATCATATCAATCTAAAACCATAATCAATAGAGGGTATGGATTCGATATTAGTAGATAGATATGGACATACCTGATTAATGTACTTTTCAGTTTGAAGGTTGCAATGTGGGTTTCATTCCTAATATACCTATAAAATAGGAAAAGAAATATACCAGTCAGTGTCATTTAGGATTCAGTGGGTTCAATTAACAACATAGGACTTATTATGTTTGCTAGGATGGTCCAATTATGCAATGCAACCCTTAATCCTATTCTTGCCTAAATTTTCATGATTTTTAATTCACAAACTATTAATAATTTAACTATGATTATTAAAGGAAAAATTATTAGCATAATTTATAAAATTTTTAAAAAATTCCTAAAGAAGTCATTAGAATAGTATCGTGGACGATCATAATATTCTTCTTATGTCAAGAAAAATTTTTAGTCTTAGAATTTAATAATCTTTATATCAAATGAAATCTCTTGATGGGTATAACAACTTTTATAACTATAAGAAGCTCAAATTATCAATTAATCTTCATGAATTGAAGAAAAAAATATTTCAGAGCCCTAACCTCTATTTTTGTTAATTGGCGATAATACAGGCGGTGATCAATGATAAGACCATAGGGAATTTGTTCCTAATATTGAAGGGAGTCCAGTGGTAATGGTGGTGGTTGGGAACACTCATCCAAGGTGATGAATCAAAGATTTGAGTTTTTCTTCTCAATTTTGTGATGTTTTTAGTGTTATTGTGAGGTAAAATATGTATGGTTGTGACGAGCTCGAAGAGAGAAGTTGATTGTTATATATGGTTGGCTTATTAGAGTTACTAGTGGTGAAGAATAGAGGAAGAGGATATTTTGGTAAATAGTAACTTTAGGGGGTGAGAATGAAAAAAAAGAAAGATGAGGGTGAAAGACATATATATATATATATATATAAACACATACACACATATATAAATGGGGGGGGGGGGGGGTGTATTACATCTTTAGGCAAATATTTCCTTTGGCTTTTGAATGTTTGAGAGTGGTACAAAAATCTTATAGAAATAATGAAGGGTATCCATAGAAGAATGTAGCATCTTTAACTTATCCTAAAGAGAAATCTTTGAAAAGCAAGATTAAAGACATGCATAAAGGTTAATCGGATTCTAATTTTCACTTGAAGCAAATTTATTGAGAGATTAATGAGTTGATTTGTAATTAGATAATGAGAAACTTAACTCTATCTAAATCATAGGCAATAACTACCCTTCCACAATTTTAAGCTTGGTGGTTAGCAACAAAGTGTCAATGTTTTCCTTAAAAACAAGCTCTTTACGCTTGTCATTATTGAGTTTCCTCCAAATATCCTATTATCATATGTTTTATTTCATTGAGATAGTCCTTAAGTACACATGCTTCTTAGAGCTATCAAGCCCCTTTTTAAATATATATAAAATGGAGAAAAGCAAGGCCTAAACAATGGCCTTTGGGGTAAAGACCCCGTATATATCCTCTAAAAGGATAGTAAGACATCTCGAAGGAGGAGACTGTAAATAAGTAACTCCGAAACCAAAATGTGTCACATGAGAAGCTAACCAATCATTGCAACGATTTCCTTCTTGGGACACGTGGTGGAAGTGAACCGTCCAAGGTTGATCGAAAAGAGCCCGAATAGCTTGTACTAGTGACATGTTATTGGACGTCCTCGAGCTTGAAGATGAAAGAATATTAATGACTTCTAAACAATCGACCTCTAATTCAATCCTCTGATAACCCGTATCCCATGCCATCGTTAAGCCCAAATAAACCCCCCATAACTCAGCATCCAGGGGGAGCACAATCCAATAAGATGGATGAATCCTCCTAACCAAATTCCTAAGCTGTCTCGAAGGAGCCCCCTAGCGGAAGCATACCTATTAGCCCTTCGTTGCGCCCCATCCGTGTTTAATCTGATCCAACCCTCTCCTGGTTTCTCCCAACTAACACTCCTAATGCTACTAATAGCTGGACCGATTGCAGCTCTGGACAGAACATTGCCTGCTTGCACGACTCTGATTGCACATTCTATAAAAATATCCTTACTAGTAACTGGCCAGGAGAAATTAGTCTCAAATAAACTTTTGTTCCTCTAAAACCACAGGAACCACCAAGAAACCCCCATATAATGGACCACCATAGGCCACTGACCTCTACTTGCCTTGAACGATTCGAAATAAGCCACGCCGAAGTGTTAAGACTACAGAAATGCTCCATGTCGATATCCGATGAAAACTGTGACCAAAATTGGAGCACTCTAGGATAGTCTCTAATAGCATGTATACAAGATTCAAGATTACCACAATAAGCACACTTATCACCAGTGGCAAGACATCGATAAGTACGTTATTGATTAGTCAATAGTTTTCCCTTGTCAAGCAATCATAAAAAGGATCGGACATGTTGTGAGCCATGCCATTTCCATATCAAAATCCACAATTTGTTATCACCAGCATCACCTATATTATTAATTAACTCGTACGCAGATAATGTTGAGAGGGACCCATTGTGGGCACCACACGATCTTCATCAAATTCAGGTTTCGGAGCCATAATGCTGCCGATTTTCATGCACACTGAGGATGGGAGGAGGTTCTGAAACTTCTCCCAGCACCAATTCCCTTCAGTGCTCATAAACTCGCTCACCTTCGTATATAACATACCGTCAGGGATATGATTAACAACTAAAAGAGCTAGGGGCTCTCCATCATCAACCTAATTGCTATCCAGAATCGTACATAGTTGCCATTCCCTACGTGCCATCTAATGTTGACAAGAACAAATTTCCATGTGGTAGAGATGCCTCTCCAAACCAAAGAAGCTTCTCTTCTCTCTAGCACTCAGGAAGATGTAAAGGATCAAAATGATATTTGGCTCAAAGTATATGTACCCATCGGTCCGAAGGATTAAAGATTAACCCCTAGCCAAGTTTAGTACGCAAAGCATCATTAATAGAGCGCATACTCCGAATACTAAGGCCTCCGAACTTTTTAGGTGTACACACCTCTTCCCAATTTACAAGATTAACCTTCCTTTGACCTTCCTTCAATCCCCATATGAAATCACGCAGAAGGTGCTCTAGATCATCATAAAGTTTCCTGGCAGTCACACTATTTGCACGGTATAAATTGGTAAGGATGCGAGCACCGATTGTGTTAGGGTGACCCGACCTGCAAGGGAAAGAAATCGAGCACTCCAGCCAGCTAGTTTGTGTTGAGCTTTATCCAGGATGTATTGATACGTTTGCCTTGTTGATTGTTCATGAATTAATGATACTCCTAGGTACTTTCCAAGGTTTGTAGTGAGCGGGAAGCCCAACTGCTTACTAAGAGTGCGAGCTCGCAGTCGAGGAATATTCTGTGAAAAATACACTCTAGACTTGGCCTTTCTGATTTTCTGGCCTGAAGCCATACAAAATGTTTGGAGAACTCGGGATAGTAGATCTACCTGGTCCATGGAATCCTCTACAAATAGGATGAGATCATTGACAAAGAACATATGAGAGATAGCAGGACCGCCCCTACTTAACCTAATCGGTTTCCAAGATCCCTGTGAAACTTCTGACTGAATAAGATGTCCTAACCTCTCCATTCATAGTACAAATAGGTAAGGGGATAAAGGATCTCCTTGCCTGATGCCTCTAGTTGGATTGAAAGTTTCAGATAATTCGCCATTCTAATAGACTTTCATTGATACTGAGGTAACACACTTCATAATCAGACCGATCAGATCCATTAGTAGACCAATATTGATTAAAGTATCCAGTATGAAATCCCACCGTAGGTGATTGTAAGCTTTCTCCAAATCTGCTTTGATAGCAATAATCCCAGATTTCCCATTCTTCTTCCTCACGAAGTGGATAACCTCCTGTGCAATAATAATATTCTCTGTAATTACACGACCTAGAACGAAGCTGCACTGATGAGGAGCTACTAGACAATTTAGGAAGGGTTTTAATCGATTCAGGACAACCTTAGTGATAGTCTTATATAGTACTGTACAGAGGTTAATCGGTTGAAATTGTGTGAGCGACACTGGAGATTGAACTTTCGGGAGCAAAACAAGAATAGCGCGATTCAGTTTCGAGTCCCATTATTCATGCTTAAAAACTTGTTGAACATAGGTAGAAACTGATTGTCTCACTATTTTCCACTGTTTTTGGAAAAAATAGTGCATTGAAATCATCAATGTTGGGAGCCTTATTGGCATCCATATCAACTATCAAGCCCTTTAATACTCTATAAAAGGATTATCAATAGGAGAGAGTTCGAGCCTTAGAGCTTTTTTCTCTAATTTTCCTACTTGATCTTCTCCCACTTATCACTTTGAAATCATTCCCTTTGACTTCAAACTTTATTTGATCCAATTACAGGGACAGAATTCCATTTAACACACATAGGGGTAAGGTTTTATTAGAATTGATGATGAGTTAATCGAGTGGATCTTCTTGAATATGTAAAAGGGGTCCCCTGGTATATCATATATATCTCTTTCTCCTTTTTTTTAAATAAAGTTATTGATTCATTTTTCTCATATAGTTCATTTAAGTTCTGATCATTTGTTCTTCCCTTATCATCTTCACAATCATTAGGTATCTCTAATCTTATAAGTTCATAGTAGTCTCCTCTTTGAAAAAGTCTTGTATGATGGCCTCCATTGCTTCTCGTGGTGTCTTAAAAATAGTCTCTATTGATAGTACCTTGACCGTGTCTTCAAGGTATTGTGTCATTATCATCTAGTCTCATTATAGGGATAGACTCAGGTAGCTCTATATGCATATCTACAATCACGTACAGCCTGATGGAACCTATTTTTTTTATTGAAGCCATGGTTCATCCATATATATTAACTTGTCAATGTAGCTTGCTAAATGTTTCAAACCTTTAATTGACCAATACTCTAATAGAATATTGTATACATTAAGCCACAGAAAAACTTGTTTTTGTTTAAGATTCTTCATATGGATATTAGGTCTCTAGTGTTGAGAAAAACTAGGAACGTTAAAGATATGCCATGGACCAACTTTGATAGATCTTTGAGCATTTGATTTTGAATTAAACTTAAATAAGAACATGTTCTCTTTATTCGTAAACACCTCTCATAGGCCTAGTACTTATGTGTGGCCCATGATTGCATAAGAGAAAATGTTGGACATTTTCCTAAGAACCCAACTAATGTCGATTTCTATGTGTATGTATCCTCTCTAAGTAAGTAGGCATTTTTCTAAGAAACCAACTGATGTTAATTTCTATATGTATGCACTCCCTTTAAGCACTTCCATAGGGGGTGCAACAATGTAACTCTCGTCAACTTATGATGCAGAGAAAAATTGAAGCTTTTCTAAAGAAAGGAGTCTCTAATAACTTAGCGCCAACTTAGTTTGGAGGAAATAGCGCCAACTTAGTTAGGAGGAAATGGAGTTGAAGAGCATGGTTGCCATAGGTGGGAAAGAGGCTTGAGGAAGTTGATGTTGTTGTAGCAGTTGAGGTAAGATTAGAAGAGTTGGTGTAGTAGGCTTAAAGATTGAATGTAATGAAGTCTAGGGAAGAACAAGGTTAACTGGAAATGCAAAAGAATATAAGAGGGAGGCTTAATGCTTGAAGAAGGAATCATGGATAAAGCATGGTTAGTCAGTGCAAAAGAGATGTCAGCGGAGTTAAGAACTACAAAGAAGTGGACATGATGTCAAAAGAGGTCAAGAAATAAATCAGACCACTAAAATCTAGAAAATAGTTCCTAAAATGGCATGGTGCAAAAGGCGAGAGCAATTCAGGGAAAAGCAGAAGAAGCAGGATGGAGATTTGAAGAAAGTTCCACCTGAACGCCAAAGAGAGACCAAGAACACATTGGTAGAAGTGTTAAGGCAGTTGTACTAGCAAAGTGAACTTAAGTAATACCTGAAAAACTGGAACCTAGAAGCAGTTTGAAAAGGATCAACCAACAGGGAAAGTAGAGAGGACAAAAGTAGAAGAGGGGAGAAGCAAAGAAGACCAAACAAGCGAGAAGAAAGCAACAAGAACTAAACAACAGGGAAAAGAAGCGAGACAACCAACAGAGTAAGCTTGGGATGGTTGCTAGGATGGAAGGCAGCTTCTTTCTGATAGAGTTTGAGATTTTGTTTAATTTTCTAGTATTTAAACTATAATTCAACGCCGTTGCATCCCTGTCACAAAAGGCTCTTATAAGAAAACAAAGAAACAAAAAGATGATCCAGAAAAAAAAGGGATTCTGATTTCTCAAGTCTAAACTAGTTCAGTATAATAGATAATGATTGTAAAACTAAAGAACGAAAGCACGGTTGTAATTGGGAAAAGGGTGTATGCATTGCACTGCACTTTGAAGATGAGAAAAATTTGAAAAGCTGAAGTAGTTCTATTTAAAAGTTAAGTTTATTTAAATCAAAATTAGAACAAAATAAAGATTAAAATTCAATGATGAAGAGAGAGTACAGACAAGAAGTTTTTTGAACCGTAGAATGAAAACAAATAAAAAATTCAAGGCTTTTAAGAATAAAATTCCTCCTCTTGTCCAGGACCAGGAGCAGAAAATGTTCCAACTTCAATGTCGAAGAATATGTACTATAATGTCCATATCAGCTGCGCTTAATTCTCAAGAACTGCATAGAGGGCGAGGTCTTAGGTTACAGACTCAACTAGTAAAACTGCCTTTCTTTTTTCACATCAGAAGGATCATGAACTGTGCCTTTTGTCAGGCAACATATATTACTTGTTCTTGGATGGTGACTCAATTACTTGGAAGCCTCCTTACTGGTGGCTTACAGAATAATTTTCTACGTGACTCAGAACCTTCCATAGAATATTATTTTCACTTTCTATTCATGGTCACCAGTCTGGACCCTTCCCACAATGATCATTAGCTGCAACATTATCCTCGTCTGTTCTAAGATGTTCATAATGGGGCACATGGTAGTGAATTATATTCCAAATTCTGCTAGCAAGGATTAGCCTTCTTTGAAATTTCTGAATGTGAAACAAAATCCAAGGAAACGAGGTCATACGGTGACCGTCATTAGTAAAGATTGACAGACTCAAGGCTGTGTCTAGAGAGGCCTTATTTTCATGTTCTGGAATTCTTCAAGGTCATACCAAGTCTTTACTTCTGAAGGTTTGATGGTGCTATGCTCCTCAAATGAGCCTAGGACAAGTTCAAGTAAACCCGTATATTTTCTCTTGTATTATTAAATTGAGGATTTACAAGCTTTTCTCTCAATAAACACAAAAATACACATAAAGAGGAAAAAGAAACTTGCAATGCTTCACACTGTAAATCAGAAGTGTGAGGATTAATAGATTAGTGAGAGCTAGCATTTTGCATGCAAGTTCACAAAGTTGCTAACACTGCAATTGTACTATTTTTGGCTTTGAAATATAATTAGTGACGAATTGAAAGAGCTTTTGGGAGGGCTTCATATGAAGCAGCAGATATTGTCTCCAGTTTGCAGTCAGCTTTAAACAACTTGCCGTTTGATTCCTCCATAGAAATTGAGCTAATGAGTTGTAGAAGAACATGTTCAAGCTCTTCCCCATCAGTCCATTCGTGAATTTCAGCTTTGACGAGTAAAGGGTTTCTGGTAATTAACTCCCACACTGGGAAATTTTTCCTTGGCATCATGTAATCTGACCCTGTAAGTTTCAAACTTGGACAATAATCGCCACTGCCATCACCAAGGTAGATAATCCTTTTGTTCCCTTCATTCGAAAGGGAAGCTTGAATCCTTTCAACAATAATACCCTGAAACCATAAGTTGGAAAAAGATCACAACTTTAGTCTCCAGATTAAGATATAGAGGCAAAGAAACTCAGTATTTACTGGTTTTGTCATTACCAATTAACTTTTAATGCAATTAGACAACCAAGTCCGCCCTTAAGTCGAGGCTCGGGAGCTTGTGATTATTACTAATGTTGGGGTCAATCAAAAAGCAAAGAAAATCAACTTGTCAAAATCAGAAGCTAAAGAAGGAACCGTGTTCCGTAGATTGTGGGATCGACAGATAAACCCCACAAAACTTTTAATGGGAACATAAGAGCAGTCGAAAAAAAATTCTCTAATAACAGGCCATCTACACTTTGGAGAAACTCTGCATGTTGTTCAATTTCAATTCCCTTCCCTAGTTGATTAAAAAGAAAAAAGCATCATGAAATGAGAATAAAGTTTTAAAACCAGAAGGGAGACGACATGCAATACCTTGCACATGTTTGGAGGACACAGACCACAACTATGAGAAGATACGGTGAAATCATGGTAAGGGGAGATCCTCAGTCTCCCTTCTTCATCAACAAATCCTGGGTTGGTGTTAATTTCTGAGAAGTAATCCCTTAACCCAAGATGTTTCAGGATTGTCTCAATGAAGAACACGTTTGCGTCGCTCACAATCCTTAATTCACACCTGAGAAGAACACGTAATTGACAGAACAAATTTACTTGCTATAATCATAACCAGTCAAATATGCTACAAAAGTAGGCTTGGAAGTTGGAAGGTGCCTCAAACGAAACTCAATGAAGAAACATACGCAAAAAAGTTATGCTTACCCCATAGCATGTGCCGATTTGATAGCAGGAACAACCCTGGGATGAATAGGAATACGTTTCAGAACCTCTTCAACGTCCTCAATGGTCTTTCCCTGTGTATGAATTTCCCTCATCAGCCTGTCCTGCAAAAGTTTTAGCGTTGAAAATATATAAGCAATCCCGACAAGAATTGGAAACGCACGACTGTGCATTCAAACAACTATTCGATCACGTAAGTAGCGAACAAAACCTTCGAAACATATGAAGTTGCTGGTTCAAAAACAGGAAAAACAAACCCAAAAAAAGAAAAAAGAAAAACATAAGCAACATGTTAAATTAATTAAGGTACTAACCATTAGAGTATTCCAAGGCATGGTGTTGAGAAGTTGACAGAACAAGTCCGTAAAACCCAGTCCATCAACTACCCAGTTATCACTATCAACGTCGACAATGGTCTTATCGAAGTCGAAAATCACGACAATTCCTGCCATAGCTAATAGCTAAAACAGCCACAAGCAGGTAATTGTTTTTGGTATGAGAGTTGATGTGAAGAGGATTCAATTTATATAAGAGCAAAGGATGTGTTGAAGAGGGTGGTTGTGCGTGAATTTTAAATAAGTTGACATACAGAAGCCAACGGAATATTACTTGACCTTGGAATATTGTTTTTAAATCACCATAGAAAACTAAAACAGACCAATTGTCAATTGGAGTTTGGTAAAAGTTATCGGAATATTAAGAAGCAGATAAAGAACGTGGCGAGGCATAGGGGAATATGCCAAAGGTAACTAAGTTCAAGTTGGCCACCTTTGAAACGCATTAGGATATTCCAAGTACCCTTCAGTGATTCTTGCGAACCGCTTTTTGTGGCTGCCGAGTTTGATTACAAATCAATCACCTTAACCTCACCACATTCACATGCTCTTTTATTTTCCGATTTTTGGTCCAAGCTCTCTCCCTCCTTCAAAATTAAGATGAGACAACTTGAATTGAACCAACTCTATACAGCCACAAATGCGATTCGTTTCAAGTTCATTCCAAGCAATCGATTGTAATATTCTAACTTCTAGTAATATTCTAAATCATGTACGCATGTCATCTAATTCTTTATTCCATAGAAGTGCTAGTGACAGTGTTCCCAAATCCATATTCGGTTGTCTTGTTCCTTTTCCTGCCCGAAACCAACTACAAAAGATTGGGAACCGACCCACTAAAACATCTTTGTATTACCTCCTAACAAGCATCCACCACCTGTTATATATCAATCGTTTACATTTAACACGCATGCTTCCTCTATCTTTGGGTTATAATTATGCATGAGTGAGGTAACGTGTGGCTTTTTCCTGTGTCTAATTGATTTCTGATGAATGACATGTCCACTGTAGCCATTGGCCATTAGCCAGTGTATACTATTATCAGCTCCCATACACCACCATCATTATCCATTGTGCCCATTATAGCTATTGGATGCTATAGCCTTTTAGTCCGAAAACTTGCGTTCTTCCTCATCACCAATAGGTATCATTCGTATGGTAGGGTAATGTGAGGTGTTGTAATATGACAATTATGCAACTTCAAAGGAGTGTTCCCATTACTTAATATGATTTTTATAGTGATGCTCCTTTTGTACACTGGATGTTCATGCACTAGCGAGTTCTGTAGTTGGACGAATGAAAGAGAAGAGTTATTATATATCATCACCACTAAGACAAATAATTAAGTTAGGTGAGCTATATTAGATTTCAACTAAAGATATATATTAATTTCAATTCATCTTGTGTTCTCCTTCAAGTTGTACAACTCTGGTGTATGCGCAACAAACCTTGGACTTTCAAAGGATTGGCCAAAATGAACATCCCTAGTAGGGTACTCCATTACAAGAAGCAAGACAAATATACCTTCCATTAATATAGAATAGGTGTTGACATTTAAACAGCAGTGTCTGCTAGGTGTAGAACGCTATGCTGCTACGTGCTGAACACTATGTGTACATGAACCAAGACCAGCTTGACACATGTCGTGTCCAAAGTTCACGAGGATCTGCAAAACATAGGTTCACCTTTATGTTGAACGTGAATTCTAGTCGAAAAGTGAGCATGGACCTGCGCATTCATGTGAAGTTGGTTAGGTTAGGCTACGGACCTATTCTTCTGTACTCAATAACTCTGTTCCTCCTATGTCCCTTGCATCCAAGGGAATAGAGTTATTGGGGATGGCTTGGATGCAAGAGGTATAGAGAGAACAGGGTTGTTAGATACAGAGGATCTCAAGGGTTAGGCTACATAGCTTAAGGCAAACGCAGTCTTTTGTTCTTTTTCCCTCAGATTTCTGACCGAAGTCCAATTATAGTCGATGGTGCTGCTTACTTTTATGTGTCTTTCTTAATATTAACTAAGACCATGAATTGGCCAATTTCACCATTTTTATCGATTAATTTACACGTAATTGAGCTTTTAGGAGTGTTGGTGCGGCCTTATTTCTCACGTCTAACAACTCTTTTAGTTTCATTGCTCCTTATGAGATAAAAAGGCGGGTAATGATGCAAAGAAAGGTTTCTTATAATAACTTTTAGGAACAAGACAGTTGCATCTTTCATATTTTTTGCGGACTACATTGTTATTCCACGTTCAAAATAATTTTCAAATAATTAAAATATCAAATAAAGATCTTTCTTGACAGTAGTAATACTACAGTAAAGTAGCCTTTTGGATATTATTTTTTAGCTACAATTTCCAAAATAATCCCCATTTGGCTACGATTTTGGATAAAAAGGCTGATGCCCAAGTTTTTAAAATTTATTGGCAACGTTTCGGATAGGCTAAGTTTTATTTTCGTAGCTAATAAGGCGTTACAAGTTTAAGTCATAAAAATAATCTCTTTGTAAAAATATAAAAAGAAGGTGACGTGTATCATAACTTTCTCCAAACTCCTATATAGTAGAGAGCTTTATTCATCGTATAAGTTTGATTTTTTTTTAATTTCGTGGCTAAAATTTTTTGGCGATGTTTTTTTTTTAACTTAGGACTTATTTTCATAGCAAATTATTAGCTATGAAAATAGATTTCGTAACTAAAACATATTTTCGTAACTGAAAGACAAATTCCATCATTTTAACTATGAAAATAGATTTCATAATTAAAACATTTGGCTAAAAAATATATTCATATAGTCAAATGTTTTATTTCGTAACTAAAAGTCACAGATTCCATAATACATTTGGCTACTAAATATATTTCTTACCAAATGTTTTCATTGTCTTTATTCTTCTTGTTTAGCTATGAATATTGTTTTGTAGCTAAATATTTTAGCTATAAAATAATTTTCTCAAATAAAAGACATATTTTATAATTTCTATGAAAATAAATTTTGTAGTTAAAACATATATTTTCATAGCCAAATGCTTTCATTGTCTTTTGTTCTTCTCATTTTGGCTACGAATATATTATCGTAGCCAAATGTTTTTAGCTACGAAATAATTTTCATAACTAAAACTCACAGATTTGATAACATTTGGCTATGAAATTATATTTGCATCCAAAAGAAGAAGGAGAAAAAGATACGAAAACGATGCCGTTTTGTCCACTAAAATGATTTTATTTACTAATTAAGAAGCAACCTTGGTTTGATTAACTTATCTTCGTCTTTGTCCTCGAGTTCTAGCAGTTGCAATGGTCATTCATCTTCGTCTTCGTGCACACATCTGTCTTCGTCTTCAATTTAGTAGCTGGAGTGAGTCTAGACACACCGGTTTACTTGGACCTTTCTTTTCGCTATTGTTGACCATTAAAGAAAGAGGAATAATAATAATGTTGTTGTTTTAATATAACCAGGGCATAGAGAGTGGAATGATTTTTGATGGAACTACTGTGCAAACGATGATATTGGCCATCATTATTATAAGATGCGATTGGGAAAAGGAGTTAGTTTTTAATGTAGTATGATTTTAAATTAAAACTGATTAGATGTAGAAGATACTATACCCTGACAATTCTTATTGTTGCATTTGTAGGTTAAAGATACTCTCCATTGAGTGCAGAGATAGTCAAATGCAAAGACCACATGATCAACCTGAAGCATAAACCCCCTAGTACTGAACTTGCTAATATTTTTATAGTCTAAGCATTTATAATTTGTAAAATGTTCTCTTTATTTATTGCTTTGTCTATAAGAATTATTGAAGTTATCATTAATTGCCTATATAGGAAGATTAATCTCTTTATTGGTATAATTTAATGATATTTATATAAATTTACTTTTTATATGCAATGCTTGATATTTTAATTAATAATATATTTATACAGTTTATATGTATTATAAATCCATAATAAAAATATATTGATACATTATATACAAAAATATTGTTCAATAATATGGATAATGAATATAACAAATAACATATCACAACATTATATAACATTTGATTACATTTTTAAAAAATATAGCTAAAAACGTTTAGCTATAATTATGAAAACGTAGCTATTAGTATTTGGCTACAAAAAGAAAAATCTAGCCAAAAACTATTTGCTACAATTTCTAAAAACATCACATGTAGTTTCAACTACGAGGATTTGGTGACATTTGATGCCAAGAAACAAGAACATAGCTAAAAACTATAGGTGACGCCTTTTAGATATTTAGCTACTTTTTAGTGTAGCTAAATATCAACTTTGTTGTGGTATAAGATTGGAGAATTTGTGTAACATGTTGTGTTTCTTTTCTAACTGAGAGATTAATTAGAAAGAGAATTGTACATTATTAATCTATATGTAAATAAATACAAGAGAACTATATATAGAGAGTTATAAATTCAATAATAAAAGGTGCGGTAGTAATTATACAAAATATTCTGCATAATCTACATTTAATATTCTGCATAATATTTTGATTTTCACATTATCATTGATTAATATTACGCAGAATATTATAGTTGACTCATACCCCCTTCTCTAACAAATTGGTTTTTGAAATATCTCTAGCAAATTGGCTTCCTTACCTTTAACTCCCATTCTAAGTTATTGTTTTTGGTAAACTCCACTGAGCTTCAATTGATCTCTCTAAAAAGTTGGCTTCTTTATCTTTAACTCCCTTTCTAAGTTACTAATTTTGGTAAAAACTCCAACAACCTTTTGCTGAGTTTTTTTTTTCCCCCATTATGGGATCTTTCCTCATGGAAGTTACCTTGGAGGGTAGCACTAACTCTTCCTTCGAGAAAAAATAGGTTCATCTTAAGGTCTCCTATTTATTGAATGCTTCCTTACAAAAGGTTGTTAAGTAAGAGAATGTGAGCTCATTAACTAAAGAAGAATTTCCTTCAAAACGGAAATATTTAATAAAGAAGAAACCTAGTCCCAACTTGTAAGATCAGGGTAATGTACATAACAGAGTCACATGGAAGGTAACATTAGGAAGGGTTCCCCTAATAGATCATAGAGTAATTTAGTGATCGTAGCTCCCACCAATAATAAACTGAGGCTTTTTTAAGCGCCTATAATAGATGGGGTAGTTACACCACCAATGAAAATGTTGTAAACTCATGTATCCATGTGGTCTTCCACATTAATATAATACTTAGTTGAAAAAAGACTAGGAATCATATAAGTCCAAATATGAGCTGCGGCTAGTGAAAAAAAAAGGTTAGAAAAAAAACTCTATTAACTAAGAGACATTTATCTTCAAATTTACAAAAGATGCTAACCTAACTGAAATTTTGGAATTGGGGCCTTAGCACACAGGTAGTTAACCTATGTTTTTTTTTTTAAATAAGGACTAGTGATAAAGTTGGATAAGTCCAAAATTAAAGCTCTCCCTCTATGGATAAATTTATGTAACGTGCTTTTAGAGTATTGGAATTTAGAAGGGTTGATTCATTGCTAGCTCCATAGGGAAAACAAATTTGCTTTGATACTCTTAATGCCATAATTGATAGAATTTGTTATTCTAGGATTTGTATTAAATTTAAAATAAATGAGGTGCTATTAGAAGTTTTATCTATCTTAAGTTTGACAAAAGTGGTGATAGGAAGATTATTCCCTTTGTTGGTATAATCTAATGATATTTATATAATTTTACTTTTTATGTGCAATCCTTAATATTTTGAATTAATAGTATATTTATACAGTTTATTTGTATAATAAATCAACAATAAAAATATATTGATACATTATATACAAAATATATTGTTTAATAATATGGATAATAAATGTAACAAATAACATATCACGACATTATATAACATTTGACTACATTTTTTAAAAATTTAGGTAAAAACGTTTAACTACAATTATGAAAATGTAGCTAATAGTATTTAGCTACGAAAAGAAGAATCTAGCCAAAAAGTATTTGCTACAATTTCTAAAAACATCACATATAGTTTTTGGCTACAAGGATTTGGTGACATTTTATGCCAGGAAACAAAAACATAGCAAAAAACTATAGGTGACGTCATTTAGATATATAGCTACTTTTTTGTGTAGCCACATATAAACCTTGTTGTAGTATAAGATTGGAGAGTTGTGTAACATGTTGTGTTTCCTTTCTAATTGAGAGATTAATTAGAAAGAGAATTGTACATTATTAATCTATATGTAAATATATACAAGAGAACTACAAATAGAGAGTTATAAATTCAAAAATAAAAGGTGTACATAGTAAATCTACAATAACATTTTGCATAATCTACATTTAATATTCTGCATAATATTTTGATTTTGAGATTATCATTGATTAATATTATGCATAATATTATAGTTGACTCATACCTCCCTTCTCTAACATTTTTTTTTTGAATTATGTCTAGCAAATTGACTTCTTTACCTTTAATTCCCATTCTAAGTTGTTGTTTGTGGTAAAAACTCCACTGAGCTTCTATTGATCTCTCTAGAAAATTGGCTTCTTTACCTTTAAATCCCTTTCCAAGTTATTGATTTTGGTAAAAACTTCAACAACCTTTTGTTGAGTGTTTTTTTTTTTTTTCATTTTGGGGTCTTTCCTTATGGAAGTTACCTTTAAGGGTAGCACTAACTCTTCCCTTGAGAAAGAATAGGTTCATCTTAAGATCTCCTATTTATTGAATGCTTCCCTACAAAAGGTTGTTAAGTAGGAGAAAGTGAGCTCATCAACTAAAGAAGAATTTCCTTCAAAACGGAAATCTTTAATAAAGAAGAAATCTGGTCCCAACTTGTAAGATCAGGGGAATGTAGATAACAGAGCCACATGGAAGGTAACATTAGCTTGAGGAAGGGTTCCCCTAGTAGATCATAGAGTAATTTAGTGACCGTATCCTACCTATGACAAACTGAGGCTTTTTTAAGTGCCTATAATAGATGGGTAGTTACACTACCAATGAAAATGTGGTAAACTCATGTATCCGCCTAGTCTTCCACATTAATATAATACTTTATTGGAAAAAGACTAGAATTCACATAAGTTCAAATATGGGCTGTGGCCAGTGAGGAAAGAAAGGTTAGAAAAAAAAACTCCGTTAATTGTGAAGAGACTTTTATCTTCAAATTTACAAAAGATGCTAAACTAACTGAAATTTTGGAAACGGGACCTTAACACATAGGTAGTTGACCTATGTTTTTTTTTTTTGAAAAAATAGAGACTAGTGATAGAGTTGGATATGTCCAAAATTAAAGCTCTCCCTCTATGGATAAATTTATGTAATGTGCTTTTAGAGTATTGGACTTTAGAAGGGTTGATTCATTGCTAGCTCCATAGGGAAAACCAATTTGCTTTGATACTCCTAATGCCATAAATGATAGAATTTGTTATTCTAGGATTTGTTTTAAAGTTAAAATAAAATGAGGTGCTCCTAGAAGTTTTATCTATCTTAAAGCTTGATGAAAGTGGTGATAGGAAGATTATTCCTTTGTTGGTATAATTTAATGATATTTATAAAATTTTACATTTTATATGCAATGCTTGATATTTTGAATTAATAATATATTTATACAGTTTACTTTTATAATAAATCCACAATAAAATATATTGATACATTATATACAAAATATATTGTTCAATAATATGGATAATAAATGTAACAAATAACATATCACAACATTATATAACATTTGACTATATTTTAAAAAAATGTAGCTACAATTATGAAAACGTAGCTAATCAGTATTTAGCTACGAAAAGAAAAATCTAGCTAAAACTATTTGCTACAATTTATGAAAATATCACTTATAGTTTTCAGCTACGAGGATTTGGTGACATTTTATGCAAAGAAACAAGAACATAGATAAAAACTATAGGTGACATCTTTTAGATATTTAGTTACTTTTTTATGTAGCCAAATATCAACTTTATTGTAGTATAAGATTGGAGAGTCTATGTAACATATTGTGTTTCTTTTCTAGAAAAGGATTGTACATTATTAATCTATATGTAAATATATACAAGAGAACAATATATAGAGAGTTATAAATTCAAAAATAAAAGGTGTACATAGTAAATCTACAATAATATTCTGCATAATCTACATTTAATATTCTACATAATATTTTGATTTGTTGATTATCATCGATTAATATTATGCAGATTATTATAGTTGACTCAAACCTCTCTTCTCTAACAAATTGTTTTCTAAATTATCTCTAACAAATTGACTTCTTTACCTTTAACTCTCATTCTAAGTTATTGTTTTTGGTAAAAACTCCACTGAGCTTCTATTGATCTCTCTAGAATATTGGTTTCTTTAACTTTAACTCCCATTCTAAGTTATTGATTTTAGTAAAAACTCCAACAAGCTTTTATTGAGTTTTTTTTTTCCATTATGGGGTTTTTCCTCATGGAAGTTACCTTTGAGGGTAGCACTAACTCATCCTTTGAGCAAGAATAGGTTCATCTTAAGGTCTCCTATTTGTTGAATGCTTCCCTGCAAAAGGTTGTTAAGTAGGAGAATGTGAGCTCATTAACTAAAGAAGAATTTCCTTCAAATTGGAAATCTTTAATAAAGAAGAAATCTGGTCCCAACTTATAAGATCAAGGTAATGTAGATAACATAGCCACATGGAAGGTAACATTAGCTTGAGGATGGAGTAATTTAGTGACCGTAGCTCCCACCAATGACAAATTGAGGCTTTTTTAAGCACCTATAATAGATGGGGTAGTTACACCACCAATGAAAATGTTGTAAACTCGTGTTTCCGCCTAGTCTTCCACATTAATATAATACTTTATAGGAAGAAGACTAGGATTCACATGGGTCCAGCTGTAGGCTATGGCCAGTGAGGAAAGAAAAGTTAGAAAACAAACTTCGTTAATTGAGAAGAGACATTTATCCTCAAATTTACAAAAGATGCTAACATAACTGAAATTTTGGAATTAGGGCCTTAACACATAGGTAGTTGTCCTATATATTTTTTTAAATAGGGACTAGTGATAGAGTTGGATAAGTACAAAATTAAAGCTCTCCCTCTATGGATAAATTTTCGTAATGTGCTTTTAGAGTATTGGACTTTAGAAGGGTTATTCATTGCTAGGTCCATAGGGAAAACCAATTTACTTTGATATTCCTAATGCCATAATTGATAGAATTTGTTATTCTAGGATTTGTGTTAAAGGTAAAATAAAATGAGGTGCTATTAGAAGTTTTATCTATCTTAAAGCTTGATGAAAGTGGTGATAGGAAGATTATTCCCTTTGTTGGTATAATTTAATGATATTTATATAATTTTACTTTTTATATGCAATGCTTGATATTTTGAATTAATAATATATTTATACAGTTTATTTGTATAATAAATCCACAATACAAATTCTATCAATTATGGCATTAAAAATATGTTTAGCTATAATTATAAAAAACGTATCTAATAGTATTTAGCTACGAAAAGAAAAATCTAGCCAAAAACTATTTGCTACAATTTCTGAAAACATCACATATAGTTTTTGGCTACGAGGATTTGGTGACTTTTTATGCAAAGAAACAAGAGCATAACTAAAAACTATAGGTGAAGTTTTTTAGACATTTAGCTACTTTTTTGTGTAGCAAATTATCAACTTTGTTGTAGTATAAGATTGGAGAGTGTATGTAATATGTTGTGTTTCTTTTCTAATTGAGAGATTAATTAGAAAGAGAATTTGTACATTATTAATCTTTATGTAAATATATATACAAGAGAACTGTATATAGAGAGTTATAAATTCAAAAATAGAAGGTGTACATAGTAAATCCACCATAATATTCTGCATAATCTGCATTTAATATTCTTCATAATATTTTGATTTTGAGATTATCATTGATTAATATTATGCATAATATTATAGTTGACTCATACCTCCCTTCTCTAACAAATTGTTTTCTGAATTATCTCTAGCAAATTGGCTTCTTTACCCTTAACTCGCTTTCCAAGTTATTGATTTTGGTAAAAACTCCAACAAGCTTTTGCTAAGCTTTTTTCCATTTTGGGGTCTTTCTTCATAGAAGTTACCTTGGAGGGTAGCACTAACTCATCCCTTGAGCAAGAATAGGTTCATCTTAAGGTCTCCTATTTGTTGAATGCTTTCCTGTAAAACGATGTTGAGTTGGAGAATGTGAGCTCATAAACTAAAGAAGAATTTCCTTCAAAATATAATGTTTTAATAAAGAAGAAATCTGGTCCCAACTTGTAAGATTAGGGTAATGTAAATAATAGAGTCACATGGAAGGTAACATTAGCTTGAGGAAGGGTTCCCATAGTAGATCATGGAGTAATTAAGTGACCGTCGCCCACCAATGACAAACTGAGCCTTTTTTAAGCACTTATAATAGATGGGATAGTTACACCACCAATGAAAATGTTGTAAATGTAAGCGATCTAGAAGGGGGAGTTGAATAGATCTTTAAGCTTTTTGTAATTCTCTACAATAAAATCAGAAGTTAATTCACGCAAAAATAATTTAATCAAATCTAAATGTAAAGAGTAGGGAAGAAGAGCAAACACTGTTTTTATAGAGGTTCGGTGCTAAGACCTACGTCCTCCCACTTAGGATTTGGCAAACCATTTTACTACACACTTTTTAGTTTAGTGTGAACTCTTACAACACCACTTGATTTCCGGCTCAAGCTACCTTTACAACCGATTTGTTTTCCGGCACAAATCCTACCAAAATCACTTGATTTCCGGCTCAAGCTACCTTTACACTTGATTTGTCTTCCAGCACAAATCCTACCTCACAAGTGACCTTTTCACTCGTCACTCAAATGTAAGAGAAAATGAGATATAGATGAAAGAACAAGTGCTCAATACAGTTGTATAACAAGATAAGAACAATAATGAGCAATTTTGGAGCAATAGAATAGTATTTTCTCTTGCAGAACTTCCGTAGTATTTTTCCTTGATCATCCACTCTTATATTAAAGGAAAATAGTTGTTGGAACCCATTCTAGCCGTTGCATGATTGTTATGACCGTTCCTTAACATCCCCCTTTCCATTTGTGACTAATTGACTTGTTGGAATTAATTCGTTGTACCCATAAGTTGACTTGTCGTCATGTATAAGTCGACTTGTGACAACATTTTTCGTAAAATTTTATCTCCGCTCTTCTATAAGTCGACTTATGTTATGTAAGTCGACTTGTGTCCTTCGATAAGTCGACTTATGTACTATTAGTCGACTTGTGTTGACATATCTTCATATGTTAGTCGACTTATGATGTCCTAGTCGACTTATGTTGTTCGGATCTTGATATATAAGTCGACTTATGATGTGCTAGTCGACTTATGTAGACTTCAACGGTAATTTCCAATCAAATCTTCTATAATCTTCATTATTAATGTCTCTTGCACTTATAAGGAAGCTTCCATCTTAATTCCTCAATGATTAATCACTTGTCCATCTTGATTTGCACATAATCCCAAAATACCTGAAATAATTTCTTAGCTAATTCTATATATTTTATTATTATCAAAACATAAAGGGATTTAATTTGTTAACCACCATTGGTCCAACAATCTTCTCCTTTTTGATAATGACAAAATATTTAGAAATTGAAAAACAAGAAACTTGATCAAGGTTTTTAATCCCTTGTCTCGATGGTTAGTTTATCTTCCCCTTAATTAATAAACCAATGAATTTAATAGAAATCAAGATAGTCTCAAATCAAACACACTCCCCCTCAATCAAATGAATGTGACTAAAGGATACCAAATATCAATTTTCAATATTACTCCCCCTTTTTGTCATAATCAAAAATATGAAAAATGGTCTCAAAGGCAGTTCGTAAACAAACAAAACATCAAACACAAATAAGAGCAATAGTCATTACAGAACATAACAATCCAACAAACTTGAAATACAAATATCAGAAAGTCATAAGAAGCACCACACACTTGAAATAGCATAAAAAGAAATGTTGGTCGAGGCAAAAGCAATACACATCATGATGAAGAATCATCATGCCTACAACCTAACTTCTTAAAAGTCTTCTTGAGCATGCGGTGTTGTGCATCAACTTTCTTCGCCAACCCATGATGTAATACCCCACTCCCGCAAGACCCGAACCCGACATCGACGGTGATATCCAGGTCCGTGCCCCGCGAGAGTGGCGTACTACATCAGTCAGTCGGTTAAAACTCAGTATATATATTTTTTTTTTCGAACCATTCATTCCACGTAAAAAGGAAATAGTTTCAATCAACGCAATCACGCGGAATAAGCAGTAAACAGTAGAAAACATTTGCAGTAGATACAATCATTTAATAATATTTTACAGGAATCATAAAGTACAATTACAAATCAGTTTACAACAATTGCGGATTACAAAATTAGGAAACACTAATGCAGACGCGAACTGATCCCGACCTCTATCTCAACTTGCACCCAGACCTACTCTCATGTCAAACGGGGTACTCTTCTAGTCCTGAAAAATAGATTGCAATTTTGGATGAGTTTGCGAACTCAATGAGAAACCATCATCGATGGTTCTCCCAATTCATGCATCATATAAAACCTTACAGTAATAAGACAGTCTTAATAATAATAATAATACAGTTAATATTCACAATCAACGATTACACCGTCGATATTCACAGTCAATGATTACACAGTCAAATTTCACAGCCAATATTCAGCCACAGAAAAAAATAAGACAGTCACACAGTCATTTCAGGCATCCAGTACAATATGCAATGCACATATGACTCTTTTTTTTTCAGTTTTATTTCAGTGTTGTGACCGAGCGCATAAACAAGAAGCGATGGGACGCTTAGCGTCAGAGGTAGAACTCCCTTCGAGCTCGAAGCTCTTTTTCAATGTCGATCGATGGACGCTTGGTGTCAGGAGTAGGACTCCTTCTAGCTCAAGCTCGCAGTCGATGATCGGTGGCGACTCGATTCACAATTTTTCCTTTATCAGTTTATGCATCGGTGTATGAATGCATATGCCCAATTGAAGTCAATAACTAGTCCTATTTCACAGTCCATAATTCCTAATTCACAGTCCATAATTCCTAATTCACAGTCCATAATTTACCAATCACAGTCTATAATTCACAAGCACAGTAATCCCCGTAGGGCAATCAAGTCACATTAACCACATAGATTGAGATAACCACCTAGGTTACTCACCTGTACTTTCGAGCTAATATCTGGAAGTCTCAGTGACATCGGTGAACCGACGCTCCAAATGTACCTCTAAAATAGTTACAGTATATAAACATTACCAACTACTCAATCAGAACTATTTAATAATGCACATGTAGCAGTTTGCAGGTGCACAATGCATGTTCATGATATTCTCGGCCTTAATCCCATTTTTTTTCCATCAGAAAAATCTGTTTAAAATTAAAAATCCAATGGCGCTAACGACGCTCAATTTGGACCCCTATAGGTCCCCAATTAAATAAAACAGTGAGTAAAGGATACGTTACCCGAGCCCACGTCAATTTTCCGTCCACAAATCCTCAATTTCTCAAAAAAAATGAAATTAAATAATCAATGAATCCGATGCCTCAAGAATCAGGTCAATCGGACGCCAGACGGACAAGTTATAAGCAAAAGAATGGAAAAAGGTCAGTACAAGTCGACTTACATGAGAAAACAAGTCGACTTCTGCTACTGTGTATGCATAAGTCGAGTTATCTGAGGATACAAGTCGACTTACACTACTCCCATGACAGATCTGCAAAATGTTCTCCGACATACCAACTTCCATAGGTCGTAACTCCTTACTCCGAACTCCATATTGGGTAAAACTTAATGTCTATTTCATAGAGAAAAGAAAGATCTACAATGTTCATGAAGAACACAAAAGTCAAATTCACCTCTAAGGGTGTCAAAAATCCAGTCAAAAGTTTCTGTCCAGTCAATGAGTTCCTAACCAGTGCAGTAGAGTTCATAACCAGTGCAGTATTTTGTAAATTCAATAACTTCCCATTTCCTTAGTCAAAAATTACACAATAAATGTGTTCAGTAAGATCACAATGTGATCTACAACTTTCATGAACAGTCTAAATTCAAATTCAATGGCTAACTAGGTCAAATCATTCAGTGAAGGCTGCTGCCCTTGAAAGTACTCAAATTGGACAGTAATTTTTCAAACAGTATAACTCCTTGTACAAATGTCGAAAAATTGCATACTTTATACCCATGAAAAGATGAAACACAGTACTACACTTCTCATGAAGGGCTTATAATCAATTTCTATCATTAACCAATTTAAAACAGTCCTACAAATTACTACCCTGTTCAACAGTCCCTGACCTAACTTCAGTCCAATCTTTGAAACATCATAAGTCCCAATTCTGTTATCTAAAAATATCATGCTATATACCATTTTCAAGATAATCACTTCTTCTGCAATTTTTCAGAAGATCACACAAACCAATTCAATTCACATAAATTTCTAAAATTACTTCTAATCAGGATGTTCACAAAACCTACACTGATGGCTAGGTTTCACCAATTGCTCAAAATCAGTCAATATTTCACAATGCATATCTCCAAATATACAGATCGAAAAATTGCAAAATTATTGGAAATGGAAAGATAATTTAATAGGATTCAACTTTCATTTAGACCATTTTCTCTAAATCCTTCTCAATTAATTTAGAAAAATCATCAAAACTCATAGGTCAACAATCCGGATACTGTTCACATAAGTTCCAGCAGTAACTTTTCAAGCCAAATTTCAACCCCTTAAGGTTAAAATTAAACAATACCTATTTCACACAAAAATGTAGCCAACAAACCAAAGTTTATTTGGGCACAAACCTTGCCTCATTTTCATAACCACACAATGAGTTATGCTCAAAACAGACTGAGAGGTCAAATATCAATTTTCCAGCTTTACTTCTCTATTTACTTCCTTTCATTCCAACACCCTTCCTACATCCATAAGCATCTCAATTGGACACAAAATCAGTCCCTATATCATGCCTACATTCACTAGGAATAACCACCATAATTTGGCAGCACTTACCTCTTACATTTCATGCTAGTTTAGTCATCAATATACAATCCAAAATCAAGCTAAAAACACTTCAATCATACAACTTTCAAGTCATACATAAACCTAGCCTTATACCCACCAATTCAAACAATACTTGTCATCAAGTTAATGCATCAATAAGCTTAATAATTACACCAAAATTCCCATTAAATGCATCTTATAACCATGATTCAATAACTACATAATCAAAGTATAATTAAAACCTTACCTAATAAAAGCTTCCAACTCCAACTCTTACTTCTTCACCTAGCATCAACCTCTCGTCTTCACTCCACATATACAATCACCAACATAATAAAGAAGTAGGAGGTTTAAACTTGTAAAGAAAACACTTAAGTTGGAGGATTGTCGAAAAATTTATGAATAGGAAGAAGAGGAAGGGTTTCGGTGGAGGAGAAACATAAGCAAGCTATCAACTTTCAACTTTTTATTCCTTCCTTAAGAAGTTGCCGTATTCAATGGGTTAAAAGGGTGAGAATAAAACAAAATTATTAAAGGGTAGGACACTTGGCAAGGACACTTGGCATGTTGAAGAAAAGACAAATTAGGAAAAAGACAAAATAACATTTCATAAGATTAAACCCTAATGAAATTCGACCCAATCAAGTTCAATGGCCCTCATTTTAATCCCAAAATAATATACCCAATACTGTAGTGCCATTGGATAGCAATTTTCGCTACCGCAAATCAACCGGTTTGCCACTTGACGATATGTCCGGTCTGGAAATTTTCTCCGGAAAAGTCCAGAAAAATTCCCAAAAATCTCTTAAAATATAAAACATACAATGGATCACTTCAATAAATTTTTGAAGCACAATTTCCACATTATTCACTATAAAAGTCCATTTAGACCCAATACCGGGAAATAATCATGAATGCATGTACGGTTATTTCATGTGCACTATTTTCACTGAGCACCAATACCAGTATGCATAACAATGTCAAAGCAGTCCTAATCACTCTTACCCCTAGCCAATTTACTATTTTACCCTTCCAGTAGGGGGTGAGATGTTACAATCTCCCCTCTTTATAAAAATTTCGTCCGCGAAATTCTCATTCAACGGTTCACTATGACAGTTATCAAATGTCCCTACATATCCCATACACTTTTCCACTCAATGATTCATTTTCTGAAAGGTCACAGTAACCACATTCAGTCAGTTGTTCCGTCACTTATTTGGCTAACTCATCATCACTCATCACAGTAGATGGATTCAACAAGGTTGTCAGCTAGCAATCTCGTTATCTTAACTATCTCATTTGCCATTTTCAGAGTAGCCACTACCTTTAGTTCCGATACTATGACTCAGTTCATTTATTCCGAACCTGTTCACTTATCATATTATATCAATCCAATACCTTTTTCGCCAGTAACATGTAGACTAATTCGTGTTCCATTGATACCCCTTTTTATCACTTCTGAGTACATCTTGTCAAGGTGATACTTACCATAACCTCCTTTATCTCGTCCCTGACGACTCACTTTCCTTTGGTACCAATACAGTGACATTTAGATCCATTTCGCTATAACCAGTGATAATGTACCTAATGCAGTCATTCTTTATAATCCATTGACTTTCTGTTCAAATTCAACTCTCTTTAGACAATTCACTGTTCTATAGTGTTAACGCACTTAACTCAGATATGTACTTTACTCTAGTTCATTTGTCCAATCCGGTTCCACCTCCACTAACCCGTTCAGCTTTCCTGAGTCACTTTCTTTTGTTTCTCTCATCATAATCTCAAATCTATTAGGGTCTTTGACTCGTTAGTAATCGTCTTGATGTAGCGGTATATTCCTCAAAGAATTCGTAACTCTATAACATGATCATAATCAAGCATTTTTCCTGTTGAACATTCAAACCTATAAGCACTTGAATCAATAATCACTTCATTCTATACCCACAGTTATTCAATTCACTTTTCACATATGATTACTAGAATGTCTAGCTTCGACTGTTCACTTTCTTGTTCTAGCACTTTTAATCGGGTTCCCATACTTCTTCTTTGAATCATTCAATATTGTTTTTTTTTTCGATTTCACTGACATATTTAGACTCATCATAAGACTCACCACTTTAACTCCTGCACTCTTAACCTTTCTTACCTTTATCTAGTATCTCAATTTTCCATAAACACTTCACAATTACCCATAATCTACTTGACATTCTTTGGAAATCCCTATATCTGTAATTGGTCTGTTCCTTGCAACATTATCTGTTCACTATTTGAATTTAGTAGGCAGAATTGTCTGTTCATTTCAAAATTAGTTGTATAGTAGTCATTTATGCCCGTCTTTTTCCTCGAATTAACACAATGTATTCTTATAGGAATCTAAAGTCTCCAAGGCTTGAAACAATCTCACTCATAGCACTGATACCATTTATAAAAAACAATTCAGTTCTTCGTATACCGTTCTAACAACTTAACATGTCATCCCACACTGCTCAATTTCCAAAGGAATGCTTCTTACCAGTGTCAGGTTCTTCCATTATTCATATAACTCTTTTACTTTGAAACATTTGCAAACACATAGTCATCAGTTGATACCATTTATTTACCTCATATCAATTTCTAAACATTGCTCATTGTTGTTTTTAACAGACATCAGTCAAACTTTTCATTGAATCCAAGGTAACACTACATCACGCCAGTTTCAGTTTCCCTTAATGACTTCCTATTGCTATGAACTTTCTCTTATCAATTGCTTTCCTGTCATTCTCATCGACATATGCCAATGCCTAGTCATCCATACTTGGACCTCCTTAAATTCCACTTACATAGTTGGATACTTTACATTTCCGTATACACAATGAAGATAACCTCAGTCGTATATTTCACTTGTTATGTCTAAATCTCCTCTTAAGATATGACTCAATTTCACTTTTGTTTTCGTCCGTACTTTTTTTCGTTTGACCATTAGTCTTGATACCATCTTTATACTGTTCACGAAAGTCTCGTCAGCCAATTAGTGTCCCTAATTGCTTGTCAATCATTCTTAACTCTACGCACTATCTCAGTCAGAACAATTTTATGCCATAATTTAAAGATCAGAACATTCCTTGCACTAAGGTTCCGTGTGACAGTCACCTAAACACTTTTTTTAACACTTATTCCGTAATCTACACCTCACTAGAACTTATTTCATCTTATCCGGAAGCCAATTAGTAACCTATAAAATTCTGACTTCCATAAAACTCCTTTCCGTTTATGCTAATCCTCAAATAGAGGACTGATGCCATAATATATACTTTTTTTTAAATTTCCTCTCATAAAGGTACATTCGGTCATCTTATGTCTTACTTTAACCCATTAGGAACTTTACACTTATAGCCACTCTAATCATTCACCGATCATCTCCTCTATGATTTCCATGTATCTTTCACTTACGTTTCATTAATCATGATCAACTTTACTGTCCAATAGATACTCCCAACGGTAAATCGACTTAAATGTGACAACTCTTTTCATATCATATATCACTATCATTGTCTCATTTTCCACGTATCATTGAACTATATGTCTCATCATTTTATTTCCATATTCGTCACGTGCAAGCTTGACCTTGTGAGGTCATAACAGCTTGACTTATACACTGTCATCTCCTTATTACTACGTCTCTCTTTATTTTCCTCAAACAGTTTATGATAAGGTATTCACAGTCCCCAATACACGACAAGATCGTTGATACAACTCCACTGTATCTCCATCCATTTTTCATTTCTGTGTCCAAATCCACATATTCCACCAATCCAAAATTTCCCGATGTACAATCAGTAGAAATTATCAATCTATCTTTTTCCCTTACGATCTTATTATGCTGATTTCCAAACTCTTAACACAATATTCGCATAACCATTTCAGTCTCATGCTTATGCGTTCAAGATCATTCCCGTTTCACGAGTTCATTTCAGTTTATCTGTACACTTTTGTCTCACCATTTCCACTTACCCTACTAGGAACTAGGCACTAGGCACCTTACTCGTTCAGTTCTTTCAGTTATTTTAGTTCTAGGTAGACCGTTACGGCACACTATTGATCTTATCACAATCTCGCTATCATCATTCATCTATGATATCTACTGATATCTCACACAAATGCAGTGAATCAATATCTACCTGATCGGACTATCTACGTTTTACTCAGTTCCAATGTTTCCAATTTCATCGCATATCTGAATGAGCTCTAATTACTTCGTCATCCCGGACTTTTAATCACACTTAGGCATGCTTCTCATATCTCCAGTGGACCTCTCCAAGTTCTAGATATATTCGTTTTTCTGTCACCACAAATCTTGCCATTTTAATCTGGGAATTCATTGTGATATCACTTCTTTCCTTACTCAGTCTAGGCCAACATAGTCATACTACTATCACAGATGAGGGTTTCTAACCACAGTACAATATCAATCTCCTTATCCCTTTTTTTTTCTTTCCTAATTACTTATACACTTTCAGGGATTTACACTCTAATACAGTCTCACTTTTCTCTCACTTAGTCACTTGACACATATGCACACGTAGGATTTCTACTCGTGTAACTCAGACTAGGGATCAGTTGCCACGTTCTGCAACGACACGACTCAATTGCATGCAACCTATGTTCTAGACTGTGCCCAGATACATTACGTACTGCTGGGCTTTGATACCACCTAAATGTAACACCCCACTCTCGCAAGACCCGAACCAGACATCGACGGTGATATCCAGGTCCGTGCCCCGTGAGGGTGGCGTACTACATCAGTCGGTCGGTTAAAACTCAGTATATATTTTATTTTTTTTGAACCATTCATTCCACGTAAAAAAGAAATAGTTTCAATCAACGCAATCACGCGGAATAAGCAGTAAACAGTAGAAAACATTTGCAGTAGATACAATCATTTAATAATATTTTACAGGAACCATAAAGTACAATTACAAATCAGTTTACAACAATTGCGGATTACAAAATTAGGAAACACTAATGCAGACGCGAACTGATCCCGACCTCTATCTCAACTTGCACCCAGACCTACTCCCGTATCAAACGGGGTACTCTTCTAGTCCTGAAAAATAGATTACAATTTTGGATGAGTTTGCGAACTCAATGAGAAACCATCATCGATGGTTCTCCCAATTCATGCATCATATAACAACTTACAGTAATAAGACAGTCTTAATAATAATAATAAGACAGTTAATATTCACAGTCAACGATTAAACCGTCGATATTCACAGTCAATGATTACACAGTCAAATTTCACAGCCAATATTCAGCCACAGAAAAAAAATAAGACAGTCACACAGTCATTTCAGGCATCCAGTACAGTATGCAATGCACATGTGACTTTTTTTTTTCAGTTTTATTTCAGTGTTGTGACCGAGCGCATAAACGATAAGCGATGGGACGCTTAGCGTCAGGAGGTAGAACTCCTTCGAGCTCAAGCTCTTTTTCAAGTCGATCGATGGACACTTGGCGTCTAGGAGTAGGACTCCCTCGAGCTCAAGCTCGCAGATGTCGATGTCGATGGCGACTTCGGTTCACAATTTTCCTTTATCAGTTTATGCATCGGTGTATGAATGCATATGCCCAATTGAAGTCAATAACCAGTCCTATTTCACAGTCCATAATTCCTAATTCACAGTCCATAATTCCTAATTCACAGTCCATAATTTACAAGTCACAGTCTATAATTCACAAGCACAGTAATCCCCGTAGGGCAATCAAGTCACATTAACCACATAGATTGAGATAACCACCTAAGTTACTCACCTGTACTTCCGAGCTAATATCTGGAAGTCTCGGTGACATCGGTGAACCGACGCTCCAAATGTACCTCTAAAAGCGATTCTGATATAAACATTACCAACTACTCAATCGAACTATTTAATAATGCACATGTAGCAGTTTGCAGTGCGATGCATGTTCATGATATTCCGGCCTTAATCCCATTTTTTTCCATCGAAAAATCTGTTTAAAATTAAAATCCAATGGCGCTTAATCTAGCTCAATTTGGACCCCTATAGGTCCCCAATTAAATAAAACAGTGAGTAAAGGCTCCGTTATCCGGGCCTACGTCAATTTTCCGTCCACAAATCCTCAATTTCTCAAAAAAAATGAAATTAAATAATCAATGAATCCGATGCCTCAAGAATCAGGTCAATCGGACGCCGGACGGACAAGTTATAAGCAAAAGAATGGAAAAAGGTCAGTACAAGTCGACTTACATGAGAAAACAAGTCGACTTCTGCTACTGTGTATGCATAAGTCGAGTTATCTGAGGATACAAGTCGATTTACACTACTCCCATGACAGATCTGCAAAATGTTCTCCGACATACCAACTTCCATAGGTCGTAACTCCTTACTCCGAACTCCATATTGGGTAAAACTTAATGTCTATTTCATAGAGAAAAGAAAGATCTACAATGTTCATGCAGAACACATAAGCCAAATTCACCTCTAAGGGTGTCAAAAATCCAGTCAAAGTTTCTGTCCAGTCAATGAGTTCCTAACCAGTGCAGTAGAGTTCCTAACCAGTGCAGTATTTTGTAAATTCAATAACTTCCCATTTCCTTAGTCAAAAATTACACAATAAATGTGTTCAGTAACATCACAATGTGATCTACAACTTTCATGAACAGTCTAAATTCAAATTCAATGGCTAACTAGGTCAAACAATTCAGTGAAGGCTGCTGCCCTTGAAAGTACTCAAATTGGATAGTAATTTTTCAAACAGTATAACTCCTTGTACAAATGTCAAAAAATTGCATACTTTATACCCATGAAAAGATGAAACACAGTAATACACTTCTCATGAAGGGCTTATAATCAATTTCTATCATTAACCAATTTAAAACAGTCCTGCAAGTTACTGCCCTGTTCAACAGTCCCTGACCTAACTTCAGTCCAATCTTTGAAAAATCATAACTCCCAATTCTGTTATCTAAAAATAGCATGCTATATACCATTTTCAAGATAATCACTTCTTCTGAAATTTTTCAGAAGATCACACAAACCAATTCAATTCACATAAATTGCTAAAATTACTTCTAATCAGGATGTTCACAAAACCTACACTGATGGCTAGGTTTCACCAGTTGCTCAAAATCAGTCAATATTTCACAATGCATATCTCCAAATATACAGATCGAAAAATTGCAAAATTATTGGAAATGGAAAGATCATTTAATAGGCTTCAACTTTCATTTAGACCATTTTCTCTAACTCCTTCTCAATTAATTTAGAAAAATCATCAAAACTCATAGGTCAACAATCCGGATACTGTTCACATAAGTTCCAGCAGTAACTTTCCAAGCCAAATTTCAACCCCTTAAGGTTAAAATTAAACAATACCTATTTCACACAAAAATGTAGCCAACAAACCAATGTTTATTTGGGCATAAACCTTGCCTCATTTTCATAACCACACAATGAGTTATGCTCAAAACAGTACAGTAGGTCAAATATCAATTTTCCAGCTTTACTTCTCTATTTACTTCCTTTCATTCCAACACCCTTCCTACATCCATAAGCATCTCAATTGGACACAAAATCAGTCCCTATATCATGCCTACATTCACTAGGAATAACCACCATAATTTGGCAGCACTTACCTTTTACATTTCATGCTAGTTTAGTCATCAATATACAATCCAAAATCAAGCTAAAAACACTTCAATCATACAACTTTCAAGTCATACATAAACCTAACCTTATACCCACCAATTCAAAAAATACTTGTCATCAAGTTAATGCATCAATAAGCTTAATAATTACACCAAAATTCCCATTAAATGCATCTTACAACCATGATTCAATAACTACATAATCAAAGTATAATTAAAACCTTACCTAATAAAAGCTTCCAACTCCAACTCTTACTTCTTCACCTAGCATCAACCTCTCGTCTTCACTCCACATATACAATCACCAACATAATAAAGAAGTAGGAGGTTTAAACTTGTAAAGAAAACACTTAAGTTGGAGGATTGTCGAAAACTTTATGAATAGGAAGAAGAGGAAGGGTTTCGGTGGAGGAGAAACATAAGCAAGCTATCAACTTTCAACTTTTTATTCCTTCCTTAAGAAGTTGCCGTATTCAATGGGTTAAAAGGGTGAGAATAAAACAAAATTATTAAAGGGTAGGACACTTGGCAAGGACACTTGGCATGTTGAAGAAAAGATAAATTAGAAAAAAGACAAAATAACATTTCATAAGATTAAACCCTAATGAAATTCGACCCAATCAAGTCCAATGGCCCTCATTTTAATCCCAAAATAATATACCCAATATTGTAGTGCCATTGGATAGCAATTTTCGCTACCTAAAATCAACCGGTTCGTCACTTAACGATATATCCGGTCCGAAAATTTTCTCCGAAAAAGTCCAGAAAAATTTCCAAAAATCTCTTAAAATGTAAAACACACAATGGATGACTCCAATAAATTTTTCAAGCACAATTTCCACATTATTCACTATAAAAGTCCATTTAGACCCAATACTGGGAAATAATCATGAATGCATGTACGGTTATTTCATGTGCACTATTTTCACTGAGCACCAGTACCAGTATGCATAACAATGTCAAAGCAGTCCTAATCACTCTTACCCCTAGCCAATTTACTATTTTACCCTTCCAGTAGGGGGTGGGATGTTACACATGAAACACACTCTATATGTTATCAACATGATCATGTAAATCATCCAAGTGATCGCGAATGTTAGCAAGTTCCTCATGAGAGACCTCACTCCTTCTTACATTACTTGGCCGAGAGCTACTCAGACGATCATCTGCTCGCTTAGAACGCTGTCGTGGAGGCACTTGCTCACCCTCCAAGGTCAAACCTAACTTCTCTACATGATAAGAGTAGACCCATCCTTTTTTAACGGTTTTCACCAGTTTCATGCTTCTCAAATTATAAGGAGTGAATCTCCAACTCTGAGGATAAGGAAAATGAGCATAGTTGTTCAGATCACACCTTTGGAACTGAGAGAGAGAGGTTATCAAAGTAGCATAAGGCATTCCTTTATGCCGGACTGGTTTCCCTTTAAGCTGACCACGTAAAAGACTAGCCTTTTTCCTCATCATCTGGATAATCAAGATGGGGTAATTAATCCTTCTCCCTTCTTCCATATGCCACAAAATTTCTTTATCCAATGAAGTAATTTGATTTTTACTTGCCTTCTTTGAGTAAACAACCCTGTTAATAGCATAATGTAGCAAACGATAATTTAAAGGGAAGTCCATTGCTTCAAAGGGAGGGGAGTGATCAGAACATAACCGACTAAGCAGGTCAGCACCTTTCTCTTCAGTATAGCCGAAATTTTCATCGGCTTCCTCATCGGTATCACCATCCTCATTTCTCAAAATATCAAAATCAATAAAATATGCTCTAGGCCTTACTCCTCCTCTAGGCAAATGAAATATTGTACACAAATTTGATTCACACAAAAACATTTCTTTCCCGTTAATTTTGGATTGCAGATTAACTCCATCCTCAACATTACTACCAGTCACAGTGAGATTCGCATAGAACTCCCTAACTACATCTTCATAAATCTCATTCTGATAACCCAAAAAATCTCGCAGTCCAAGATTAGCAATTTCAAAAAATACATCTGTAAACTCACTATTATCTAGTTCACTCCAATCAAATCTCATTGAAGGAATCAATATCTCGTTTTGGAGTACCTTGTAATATAGAGTTTGTGCGTCCCTTGACACAAACCTAGGTTCAACCACATCATCCTCTCTGGAAGCATCTCCTCTCGAAGAAGACCCACGAACTCGTGGTCCATAATGAACACGGGGACCTTGTGGAGGAGCGGGTTATTTGTTTTTCCTTGTAGATTTTCGTAGAGCCATGGATTTTTAGAGAGAAGTTGAGAAAATCGCAGGTTAGGGTTTGAGAAAGATGAGAGAGGGGTTTTCAAAAAAAGGAAGTTGATGTGAAGAGATAATGAGTGGGTGTTGTGATAATGGAGGTTGAAAGATGATGAGCAAAGAAGATTTGAAGAGATTGGAAGAAATAAGTCGACTTGGAGAAGAAATTTCAGAGGTTTAGAGAGAAATAGGTTTTTCGGAGAATGAGAAGAAGAAAAGGTTTTAAAGAATCCGTGTAGACATAAGTCGACTTGTTATCTTCATAAGTCGACTTATCGACCTTCATAAGTCGACTTGTCAATCTTTATAAGTCGACTTATCCTGACATTTCTTCATTCCCAAAGGTTGTGTAAATCATAGGTCGACTTGTTCCTATATAAGTCGACTTGTTATCGGACATGTCACCAATTAGTCGACTTAGGCACCCATTAGTCGACTAGAATATATCAGAACTCCAAATCAATCACATTTCAGCCCAAGTGTAAATCATAATGATGCATTCTCAAATGGAATTGCAGATTTTCCTAATATCTTGACCATTTTGCTGTGCTAGAGTATGCAAAAAAATTACAATCAACCAATAGAATTCAAATCACACATGCCAAGTCTCAATTTAATGTTCACAAACACTTTTCATTAAAAGAACTATCATCATGTAAATCAACAATATATTTATTTCCATGTTTCAAACCAATGAAAGCGACATTTTCATCTTTCTTAACCATACAATGAGATGATTCAAAAGTCACATTAAGATTCATATCACTTAATTGAGAAACACTTAACAAATTATCTTTCAAGCCATCAACAAGCAATACATTGTCAATGGTAGGCAAAGGTTCCTTACCCACTTTACCAACACCAATGACTTTACCTTTGTTGTTGTCTCCACATGTGACATATCCTTGATTTTTTGGTTTGATTTCTGCAAATAAGTTCTTGTCTCCACTCATATGCCTGAACATCCACTATCAATGTACCATGTGCTTGGTGGATTTTCATTCCTTGCTTGTACCTATAACTGAAACATTCTTTCTTCTCATTGGTACCCAAGCCATTTTGGGTCCATTTTGGTTAGTCATATAAACCACATTAGGAGGTGTTGTACCTTTTACCACCCAGATTTTCTTCACATTAATACATCTTTTAATACTTTTACAAGAAATTTCTATATGACCATCTTTCAAGCATTTACCACATTTTGCAACTTTTTCATCTTTAGTAAATTTAGAAATTAAAGAACAATCTCTATCAAATGGATCATATCCTAAACCATGTTTAGAAATTGAATATCTTTGTAAGGATAACATCTTTTCAAACTTTTCATTCCCACCGACAAATTTTTCAACCACATAAGAAAATTCCTTTCTAAGTCTATTAAGCTCACAAGTAAGATTTTCTTTTTCAGCAAGGCATGTAGAGTGATCTTCCTTAGAACAATCTAAATCATCAATAGTCTCATGTAAAGCACTATTTTCAGCAACTAATTCTCTTATTTTCTTTCTCAATTTTTTATTGATCTCAATAGCTTCTTCAAAATCAATTTGTAAAGCATTAAAAGAATCTATAAGATCTTGATCAATGATAGTTACCTCATCTTTATCATCACTTGTTGAGGAGCTATTTGCCATAAGCGCTAAGTTGTTTTCATCATTACTAAGGTATGCTTCATCATCATCACTCCAAGTAGTTACTAGGCTAGCTTTCTTTTTCCCTTTGTCATATTTGTCATTTCTTCCACCACGTAATTCTCTCTTCCTATTTTTGAGTAGTCCCTTGAATTTTCTCAAGTTTCTAGCATACATTGCTAGCTCTTCATCTTCTTCCTCCTAATCTAATTTTTTATCATTTTCGTCCACAGAAGAAGTGTTAGCTTTAAAAGCAAATGATTTTCGTGACTTACCTCTTCCTCCTCTTGATTTGAGGATAATCTCATAATTTATGAGTGATCCCACCAATGCATTGAATTCCAAGCTATTAAGATCTTTAGACTCCATAATTGCTGTGACTTGTGAGTCCCATTCTTTTGGCAGTGATCGAAGGATCTTTTTCACCTTCTCGCTATCCGTCATATGCTTTCCAAGATTTCCTAAACTATTTATAATTTCTGCAAAACGATCAAGCATAGTAGAAATATACTCACCTTCCTTCATGACAAACATTTCGTAATCATGGAGAAGCATGTTGATTTTTGTCTCTCGAACTTGATTGGTTCCTTTATGAGTGATGTGTAGTCTCTCCCACAATTCTTTAGCACTAGTACACGAGTTCACTCGATTTCTCTCCTCAATCGTGAGAGCACAATATATCAATTTCATAGCTTTAGCATTGATGTAGGCTTGCTTCCAATCATTGTCATCATATTCCAGCTCCGTTTTCATCTCGCCATTTTCTTTTAATGGAACATGTGGACCGAAGATGATAATCTTCCAATACTCCACTCCCTCGCTTATAATGTGATACTTCATAGGATTTTTCCAAGAAGAATAGTTAGTACCATTAAACAAAGGAGGGCGATTATTAGTATTACCTTCTTCCGCTAGATTGTTGTGTGTTATCCCTGGATACTTCTGCTTTGATATCAATTGTAAGCGATCTAGAAGGGGGTTGAATAGATCTTTAAGCTTTTTGTAATTCTTTACAATAAAATCAGAAGTTAATTCACACAAAAATAATTTAATCAAATCTAAATGTAAAGAGTAGGGAAGAAGAGCAAACACTTGTTTTTATAGAGGTTCGGTGCTAAGACCTCGTCCTCTACCTAAGCTCCCACTTAGGATTTGACAAACCACTTTACTACACACTTTTTAGTTTAGTGTGAACTCTTACAACACCACTTGATTTCCGGCTCAAGCTACCTTTACAACCTATTTGTTTTCCGGCACAAATCTTACCAACACCACTTGATTTCTGACTCAAGCTACCTTTACACTTTATTTGTCTTCCGACACAAATCCTACCTCACAAGTGACCTTTTCACTCGTCACTCAAATGTAAGAGAAAATGAGATATAGATGAAAGAACAAGTGCTCAATACAATTGTATAACAAGATAAGAACAATAATGAGCAATTTTGGAGCAATAGAAGAGTATTTTCGCTTACAGAACTTCCATAGTATTTTTCCTTGATCATCCACTCTTATACTTAAAGGAAAATAGCTATTGGAACCCATTCTAGCTGTTGCATGATTATTATGACCGTTCCTTAACATCCTCCTTTCCATTTGTGACTAATTGACTTGTTGGAATTAATTCGTTGTACCCATAAGTCGACTTGTCGTCATGTATAAGTCGACTTGTGACAACATTTTTCGTAAAATTTTATCTCTGCTCTTCTATAAGTCGACTTATGTTATGTAAGTCGACTTGTGTCCTTCGATAGGTCGACTTATGTACTATTAGTTAACTTGTGTTGACATATCTTCATATGTTAGTCGACTTATGATGTCCTAGTCGACTTATGTTGTTCGGATCTTGATATATAAGTCGACTTATGATGTGCTAGTCGACTTATGTAGACTTCAACGGTAATATCCAATCAAATCTTCTATAATCTTCATTATTAATGTCTCTTGCACTTATAAGGAAGCTTCCATCTTAATTCCTCAATGATTAATCACTTTCCCATCTTGATTTGCACAATAATAATCCCAAAATACCTGAAATATTTTTTTAACTAATTCTATATATTTTATTATTATCAAAACATAAAGGGATTTAATTTGTTAACCATCATTGGTCCAACAGTAAACTCATGTGTCCACCTGGTCTTCCATATTAACATAATCCTTTATTGGAAAAAGACTAGGATTCACATAGGTCCAAATATGGGCTATGGCCAGCGAGGAAAGAAAGGTTAGAAAAAAAAACTTTGTTAACAGAGAAGAGACATTTATCTCTTCAAATTTATAAAAGATGCTAACCTAACTGAAATTTTGAAATTGGGGCCTTAACACATGGGTAGTTGACTTATGTTTTTTTTGGTAAAATAGAGACTAGAGATAGAGTTGGATAAGTGCAAAATTAAAGCTCTCCCTCTATGGATAAATTTACATAATGTGCTTTTAGAGTATTGGACTTTAGAAGGGTTGATTCATTGCTAGCTCTATAGGGAAAACCAATTTGCTTTGATACTCTTAATGCCATAATTGATATAATTTGTTATTCTAAGATTTGTGTTAAAGTTAAAATAAATGAGGTGTTACTAGAAGTTTTATCTATCTTGATAAATGATAAAGCTAGAAGCCAAAGTAGGTTAGAGAAATAGCATTATCATCAAGGCTTCCTTCCAAATGGGCATCTATTCCATTTGGAGAGAAAGGAACAGGTGATTATTCAAGAATGAGAAACTGCAAAAATATCAACTTGCTGAGCAAATTGTGAACCTGATTAGAGCTATTATTATTGCTAATGATAAGGAATGCAAAGTTAGTCAATAACTTATAGTAAATTGGTTGCTTTGATGTAAATTTTTTGGTTTTTTATATATATCCTGTTTAGTATAGCTTCATTTGATTCAAGGTGTATGATTCTTACATAAGATCGTGTCATAGCTTTTGTTATAATTGTACAAATTTTATTTTTAAAAAAACCAAACCTAAATAATATGGTCTAGAAGCCCACTAGGAAAATGATTTCCACTAGAACCTACTATGAAATTATTGGAATCAAGGAGCTTGAATGTCTTAAAAATCTATGTAATTAAGTAAGACATTAGGATAGTGTAACTCAAGAGTATCAACAGTAAAATGAGAAATGATGAACATCAGTAAGGAATTGTCTAATGCAATGATGGTAGATTTAAGTGAAGGGACTATATATTCTTCCAATACTATAGAGAGGGAGTACAGTAATATAAAGATGCCTATTCTATTATCAACTTTAGATCAGTATAAAGAAGAGAACATCATAGAAAAGGAGGTGGAGGACCTTTCAAATTAGGATCAGCTACTAAGTATAAAGGAGAAACTCAATTAAGCTATTTATTCCTAAAAAAGAAAATCAAGGAGGAAAAAAGTTAAGACCAAGGTTAGAGGCAGGTAACCTCTAGCTAGGCACATTCTTTATGACTATATTTTTTGGGAATGTTAGAGGGATGAATGCCCCTCTAAAGAAACATACAATTAGATAAGTATTTTTGAAGAAAAAACTAGTGATTTTGGGCTTACTTAAAACTAAATAGAAGGCTCCTAAGCTCTAAGATATTATAAGGTTTTTGGCAAAGAGTTGGGTCATAGGTTTAAATCACTTACACCATTGCAATGGAATAATAGTATTTTCTTACAATATAGATCATTTGCATATTTTAAACCTCACAAGCACTACTTAAATGGTCCATTTTACTTCTCAGTGGACTGGAATAACACATTCTTTTGATATATCAATTATATAAGCCTTAGATTTTGAATTTCAAAGAGCTAAGATATAGGAGGAATTTCTTTCAATTCAGAGATCAATAAGCAAGTCCTAAATGTTAGTAAGAAATCTAAATTGTGTGCTTAATCATAATAACACGTAAGGTTTTATACTCAAACTAAAAGGAATTGGAAAAGAGTTGAGTTAGGTTGTTAATATGCTAGGGGTTTTGGACTTGATGTTTGTTGTAATCTACTATACTTGGGAAAATGAGCAACAAAGAGACTCATTTAATAGGAAAAAGTTTGATAGAGTACTAGTGAATTAATAATGGTTAAAATAATTCATGATTTCTTTACCTAGTTTAGAGCTTCTTTTTGTTAAAATTACTCTATAATAGAAATTATAAGATTTAAAATCCAATAATTCTCTCGAGTTCCCATTAAGGTTTTTTAACTTTCTATCTAAGAAAGAGGGTTTCTTGGGTTTTGTTAAGACTGCATGGCTTCAAGTAGATAGAAGCAAGGGATTTTAACTTATAAAAAAATCGAAGATAATGAGGAAAAAGTTAAAAAAAAATCATAAAAGAAATGGAGATGAGAAATTAGTTAAGCTCTATACAGCCAAGGAAAACTTTAAAAAGGTATAGGAAGACGATTATCAAGATCCACAAAACTAGGAACTGAAGCGGCCGGAGGCTAAAAAATTGGAAGAGTTTAACTTAGCTTTACCAGATCACAACTATTTTTATAGGAAAAAGGTTAGAGTAAATTAGCTCAAGGTAGAAGATACAAGCTCCATGTGCTTTCACAATTCCATTATAGTTAGAAAAATAGAAATAAAATCAATAGCTTAATGGTTGAAGAAGGTAATCTAGCAGTAGCAAAAAGAAGATTGAGGAACTTGCAATAAGCTATTATCATAATCTATTTGGAACAGGCTCTGAAGGAGGCATTATAGGTAAGGAAACAAATATGTATATAAGAGAAACAATTAGACAAGAGTAAAAAAAATCACTAATTAGTGTAATAGATTAAAGAAACTTTGTTTAGCCTTACTCCTAGTAAGTCTTTAGGGCCTGATGACTTTAATGTTCATTTCTTTCAAGCTACATAGGTTATTACAGGCAAGCTAATATTTGAAGTGGTATAAGAATTATTCTAAAGTAGTAAAATGCAGAAAGAATTGAACAAAACTTATATCCTTTTGATCCTTAAGAACTCTAACCCTAGTAACATGAATACTTTTTCTCTGAAAGTTATGATGAATACTTTAAAAGCCTTCTTTGACCTTTCAAGGTTAAAAGTCAACATATATAAGAGTATAATCTACATATCTTTTAATTTTTAGAATTCAAAGAGATTAAGATCCATTTCAAGGTTGAACATACATAGCTTGCCATTCAAATAACTTGGGATTCCAATCACATCTAAAAAGCCAAAGTTTGAGGATTGTAGTCCCCTATTGAAAATTTTCAAGAGTAGGACAAATTTTTCGTAGAATAGCTTTCTTTCTAATATAGGAAGGCTTTAACTTATCTCATCAATTTTGAGAAATGCACTTCAATTAGAGTTCACATCACTTTATACCAAAAAGGATGAATAAGGAGATAGAGAAATGTATTAAGAACTTTATGTGGACATGTAAAATAGAAAGCCCTAAAGGGGTTAAGATTAAATAGGAGGGTCTCTGATTAACTAAATTGAACGATGGCATTGTATTGCTTTAATTGTAGATGATACAAATCGTGTTAGTGGATAAAAGAATAAGGGGGTTATATAATGAAAAGGAGGCTTTATGTTCTAAATGGGTGAATGAATTATATCTTAGAGATAATTGCTTATGGTATATGAGAACAAGAGAGAGCATTCTTGAAGTTTCATACAAATGCTAAGGAAAAGAGTTATAATTTATCCATACATTAAGATCCCAGTGGTAAATGGTATCTCAACTTCGCTTTGGTGTGACAACTAGACTGATCAAAGTCCTTTGAGTGATATTAAAGCATTGAATCTACCAAGATGAAGGCTTCCCATTAACTCCAAAGTGAATGAAGTGATTTAGAAAGGAAGCTAGAGTAATTTCAAGAGATCAAGCAGAATGGATAATTACATTCTTAATTGCCAACCAAATCCCATGGAGGAAGATAAAGCATTCTAGTTAAGTGATAGTTCTAATCAGTTTAGCAACTCATCTTATTTAAATATGTTCAGGTCTCATTCTCTTTGGCTATAGTAGTATGATATTATTTGGAAGAAAACCTTAATACCTAAATCCTCTTTTATAAGTTGGCTAGCAGCCAAATAAAGATTAAGGACTAAGGATAAACTATATGGAAACACAGATAACGTGTGTTTACTTTGTGAGATAACTTCTGAAACTACTCCCTATCTCTTTTTTTAATGCCAGTAATCTATCACCATCTGGTCTAAAATTCAACATTTGCTAAATGAGTATTAGGGAGAAACATAAAAGCGGGACATTATAAAACCTAGAAGTTGGATAAAGAAAGTGCCTTCCTTAGAACTTCTGTCAATTATTGCATATACTTAATTTGGAGAGAAAGAAACTATACATTGTTCAGAGCAATTTCATTAGAGAAGCATGTGTTAGCTCACAATAAAATCTAGTAGATCAGGGAAATTTTAAAGGATCATAAGGCTTATTAAGATGCTCATTAATGACACTTAGATAGAACTTGTAATGAGTAACTCCTTGAATAGCTATATTCATTGGATGTTATACTAATGTCAAATGTGTAATGTTGTAACTAAGATCATGAGAGTGCTTTTTATTGATTACAGGATCATTTGGTCTTTCATATGGAAAAAAAATATGATTTTATTATACCATTACCCCAAGTTTAGGATTAAGAAAATCATATTCTTTATTAAAAAAAAAAGACAGAAGTGATGCCAACTTGAGTTAACTAGTTCATTAGACCAGGTTGGTAGTTTAGTGAAGATGTTTTATTTAGTCGCACAAACTAATACAGAGACAAGAGAAATGATTTTTTGATAGACATGATGACAGATAAGTTAATAATCATTCTCAATATGTTCTGTGCACTCATAAAAAAGTTGTTATAAACAAATTGAATGACACTATAATTATCATAATAGATGGTAGGAGGTTATAAATGGGCAGTTGCATATCTTTTAATAGCCAATGTAACCATATAAGTTTAGAATTAGTGTCAATAGAGGGTCAATATTTAGTTTCAGTGCTAAAACATGCTACAATTATTTGTTTCTTTCTTCTCCACAAGATAAAGGAAAAATTAAGAAATAAACAAACTTTAGTTGTAGAACATCGATCAGGAAAATACCTAACCCAATTATCATTAGAGTATGTGTGGAACTCCAAAGAAAAGGATTATGAAAGTTAGATATTATAAAATAGGGTGCCTTTAACATAGTGTAGAATATAAAAAATGTAGAATAATGAGTGGTTAAAGGAGCTGTTGTAAATTAACCCACAATATGAACTACATAGGCTAGGTTATGATGAATAACTATAAGATATACCAAACTCCTTATTAGTTATTAATATAATGTAGGATCATCCAGAGGTTTTCTATATGTTGGTATAAGATGAACATCATTTGTTAATATGAATGAAAATAGTTTTACTATCGTTATATATGTACGAGATATGAAATTAGTAGTATACTTCATTTTAGCGAGATAATAACTCAAATAATCATAAAGGATTTTTAATCTAAATAATTGAGTTATATATCTTAAATCTTTCATGTCAAAGTGATGGCAAAGATATTTTTCAATTTTGTAATGTTGCCCAAGTCATTCCTAATAATCATCATAGTACCTTATAGAGTAACAAAAGTACATAACTTTTATTTGTGCTTCTAACTTTTATCTGTGCTTCAAACAAACAAAATATTGTCATGTGGACTAAAAACTAATGAAAGTTATTAAACAATTGATCTAAATTTGGTAAATTAAGTTCAAGGGGCTTATTTAAGGTTGTAATGAACCTTTTTAAGTTGTTGAACCAAGGGAAGTTCCAATCGATCTTTTGATAATAACAAAACATAATGTTTTTAGGGACATTGGTCGACCTATACAATTTAGTCCTTAATGTCATTAGTAGTAATTATGTTTTGTTATCATCAAAACACTGATTGGAACCTCCCCCAGGACAACACAATATAAGAACAAAATGAAGTTATAAACTTAAGATGGCAGCTTATGAAATTGATAAAGAGAAGTTGGAGTATGCGATCATCAAAATGAAGAAAAAAGTAAGAATAAAAGAAAATCAACGCCTAGTCATTATTTAGTTTTTAATGTTAACTGTAATCTTATTTAATCACTTTTGATGTTTTAAAAGGCTTATGATGCACAAACATTTCATTTCACTTCATCATCTGAATCTTTCCACTCATCAAGAGGCATTGAAGCTTTTGATTTTAATATAAAATCCTTCAATTTTCAAAGTAAAATTTGGGGAACATTTTGAGAAGTGTTTAAATCATAGTTACATTAACAAATTGAGTTTGAGCACTTAAAGTTGTTAAAATCATGTTTTTACGGTAATTGTTCAACCTACATAGGTTAATGGTCTACCAACATAAGTTAAAGTTGTTAAATTTAATGTAATGTTAACTTATTATAAAATTGGTTAATATATTGGTCAATTAATATGCTATATTGGTCGACTAGTGTCCCAATGACTAGTGAATCTAGTGCTTTTAATGTATACTGGTCAACATATTATACTGGCCAACTAGTACACTACAAGTAGCCATTGTAACAATTATTTTTTGGATCCAACAGTTGGGAAGAGTCCTAAAACACTATAAATAGGTTTTTTTTTCATTGTTTTTAGCATTAAGAAGCATTTGGTTGTATTTTTCATATATTTCTACAAGTATTTCAATCATTTGAGCATTATTGTTTCATATTTGTGTGAGTAAGCCTCTTTGAAATTATCAAGTGATATCATCTCCCCTCTTAGGTACCATTAGGAACTAACAAATAGTATTTGAGTAAGTATATTAGGCTAGCATTTCAAACAAAATCTTATAGCAAAGATTAATGGCATATTTAGACACATTATCATCATAATTCAACCAAGAGGGACAAAGCATTAGTAGACCACCTTTCTTTAATGGAAATGATTATCTTTTATTAGAAAATTAGGATAAAATTCTTCTTAATGGCCAAAAGTTTAGACTAATAGGAAATAGTTTCAAATGGTCCCTTTATTCCTATGAAAATTGTAGATAAAAAAGGCTCCTAAAGTAAAAGAAGAACATAAACCATTGGTTTCCTTAAATAATATGGCCATACACTTCCTTTTTTGTGTATTAGAAAGAAATGAATTTAATTTGGCATACTTTATAAGTTACACATGACTGAAACAATCAAGTAAAGAAGAAGAAAGTAAGCATGTTAACACATCAATATGAATTGTTTCAAATAAAGCATGATGAAAGTATATATAATATGAACTAGATTTATTTATATTATTAATGCTTTCATGGATCTTGTAAAGACACATACTAATGTTGAAATGGTGAGAAAGTTGCATAGGTCACTTTAAAGACGTGGGAAGCCAAAGTGACGGTCATCCAAGAAACTAAGGATTTAATAACACTATCATTGAAGGAAATTATTGGATCCCTCTTTGCATACGAAATAAAGGGGCAGTTGATTTGTACAGGAGAATGGTAATAGGAATGAGAATGAATATAGTAAGAAATGAGAATGGATATTATCATTATAATTATGATGGCTGGTTAAGAGGAAGGAATGATTACCATTATCATTGGTAGTGATTGGTTTGTAAAAATACTAAGAAATTAAAATTTATTATAATTAATTATAATAAATTTATTATATTATATTATAATTAATTATATTGTAATTAATTAATTACAATATAATTATTAATTAATGAATTAATTATATTTTAATTAATTATATTGTAACTAATTAATAATATTTTAATTACAATATTTTAATTAATGAATAATTATATTTTAATCACTTATATTGTAACTAATTAATAATATTTTAATTAATGAATAATTATATTTTAATTACTTATATTGTAAATAATTAATTATATTGTAATTAATTAATTACAATATTTTAATTAATGAATGAATTATATTTTAATTAATTATGTTGTAGTTAATTAATTTTTAATAATATTTTAATTAATTATATTATAATTAATTAGTTATATTTTAATTAATTGTAACAAGCATACCCTTACATAACAATGATACCCATTCCTCTATATTAGGAGAGGAGTGAGATATTACCTAAAATAGATAATCAAAATAATGACTCTATAATCATAGTTCCTTACCAAACTCAATATTTCATTCCATACCTATTCTCTTTTTTTTATACCCACCAAACAAGCATACCCTAAGGCTTCAAGAGATACAAGAAGAAATGATTTCCCAAAAGAAAAAAAATATCATTCAAAGCCTCAAAGGAAAAATCAGTGAAGAGGAAGAGACATCAACTAATAAAATATTGAAGAAATCTTTGCTTTAATCACTAGAAAATTAAAAAAATTCTTGAAGAAGAAATTATCCAAGAGAAATAACTTCAAGTAAGGTAAAGTGATTTAAAACAAAAGTCCTCAACATTATCTGCTTTAAACATAGAAAACCTAACCATAAAAAGTCACCATGTCCTTTACTCAAAGATAATGAGAAATGTGGAATATAAAAAGCACAGCAAGAAATCACTTAAAATACCAACTTATAATAAAATAAGTGAATCTAAAAATGAGCATTTAGAAGAAAAGATAACACATATGTACTTTACTACTACAGATGATGATGAGGTAATATCTAACCCTAATGTGTGAAAGTGATATTGATTTGACATATGATAAATAAGTTGAAATTTTAAATTTAGTTTTCATATTTCTCATAAGTTAAATATGAAAATATTTCACTAAACACATGGATAGCCATAGAATAATTAATATAAAATTAATTTTTAGATCAATCAATATTAATTACTTATGAAATAAAAGAACATGAAACAAAAAGTACTTGAATTAAAATAAAATCTAGGTTTAGAACAAAGCCTCCTAAAGTCACAACTTGAGTTTTGATTCCCCTTGAATCAGAAAATTCAAATTTAGCCAATCATTCTTTAATTCCATCACCAAAAATAGAAGAATGAAGAGAGAAAACAAACTAAAGACAAAAGGGAATTATGGAGAGTAAGGCTAATGTTTATCTTTCTTTCTCCTTTAAAAAAACTATCTTGTTTCAATATTCCAGAGATTATCTTTTAAACAAATGAAGATCCCTACAATAATAGGTCTAAGAATAAGTTTCCTAATTGAAATAAACTTTTTTGAGTGAATTTGGTTCTAGGGTCGATCTTGTTTTATCAGTTTTAACAATATATCATTACTCCATCTCTCCAAAAATCGTGCCTTCAACAAATCATGCTCCGATTTGATTTTTCAAGTTAAATTTGATGCAATCTCCACTTGTCACTTCTAAAACAAAATAAATATTAATTTTACTAACTAAGCATCAAAAATCAACCTAAAAGTAGCAAAATCACATCTTATTAAATTCCACATATTGAACTCATGCTTATCCTTAAGTATACATCAATTCAATATATCAATGATCCTATTAACAACCTCTCACCCTCTTTTATGTCATCTAAAAATATCCCAAAAATATATTAAAGTTTTAAGATAAAATAGCAATTAACAGAACAATCACTCATTGGACAAATTTTTTATAATGAAAACATAAAATCTCATAAATTCCATCAAAATCAAACGAAACACGACTTGATACCATTTTATTGATTTCACTTTATACACTAAAATGATTAGGGTTCGTAAAACTCTCGAATCAAAATATAACGAGTTATTTCCATAAGCTTACTTATGAATCATATTTACACTATTAACAAATGTGAATTTAATGCATAAATCAAAAGGACTTCAAAAGGGTTGTATCATGACTTAGGTAAACGATTGGACAATAGAAAATTTTAGGGTTAATAAATCAAAGGAAGCATATAAACTTATCTGCTTAATTTTTAACTCAATTTGGTCCAAAATTCATTTGATTCAAATTGTATACTTGTAATCACATCATCTGCATTTTTTTCCTTTTTGTACATTTTTTTCTTTTTTCTTTTTTACTTTAATTCCTTTATTCTAAAAATTTGAGAAATAAAATTTTCAACTTGAATAAAATATTTTACTTTTCACATATATAGTTAAAATCTTATGCAAATAAGCATTATACATCTCCTTCAATTTAGTACTCAAAATTATTAAGGTAATTAAGGAAAGAAGGGTAACTTTGGTTTGTAACAAGGTTAATATACGATAAAAAAATGTCAAGACTCAAATTAGTTCTATATGGGTAAAAATTGAGGTATGTTTTTATAGGTCAAAAAGGTTATAACTAAGTGCCCCTATCATCTCTATGCATAAATTCACTAAAAAATAGTAATGAATACAAGAGCAAGTTCTAGCATAATAAACCATATTTGATATCACACACCACCAAAAAAATGTATGAGCACAAATATAATGAATTGATCTTAGGCTCAAAAGTTCACATGAGTATCAAAATGCATCAGTATTGCACATTTTCATTCAATAAATGAGACATTTTAAATAATTTATAGAAAAACACTAATTATGCTCGTCTCTCTTTATGCATTCAAACTCAAACCAAATTTGTATCCTAATTTAGTAAATATTTCTAAAAGATAATAAAATTTAAGATTGCTATACTGAATAATGAACATATGTATTATTCATTAGACCAAACAAATCACAAATTTTACTATAGAAAAATAAACACCTATTGAAAACATGGTATATACACTCACTCTCTCCCATACCTAAACCATACACTGTGTCAATGTATGCATAATATGATCACATTTCACAAGATTAATCAATATAAAATGAGTTTGAGATTAAAGTACTCCCCTAAGTTGTGAGCATTTGAAATGAAACGTACTACGCTATAGGTAGACAGAGGTGTATCAATTGGATTCACCGTATATTTATATCTTGCCGCTATCTTGTTAATGGCCTTTGTTCTTCCCGTAGCTACGACAATGCTGCTAGGAGAGAGACCAATATACAACAATGCACTACAAAGAGCTGGACGTGTCTTGCAAGAGTGAGCTGTGGTGTGAGTTCTGGAACATTGGTGAGATATGGTGACCTGGTTTGAGTGGACGGTTGGAGCTTCTCTAGTGTCTGGTTGAGTGCGTCACTACTGGTGGGATGATGGTGGGAGGATGCATGGCCGGAGACTTGTGAACATAGGTGGAGGACGACTTGTTTGGTTCTGGACGTTTGCTGGCCTGATGGAGTGTTAATGCGTTGCAACACTGGTAGGCGTGGCATGCTTGTGGACTAGAGTTGCTGTTGCTTGGTGTGAGAAATTGCCAGATGTGAAGCAGCGCAACGCTGGTGTGACTACTTGGTGCTCTGATGCTTGATCACCTGTTATTTGGTGTGGGATACAGGTTGCTGGATACGTGGAGTCTGGTTCCTGGTGTTGTGCGATGAAGGGGGACATTGGAGAGAGTTTACTGGACGCTGGTCTAATGGACCATTTGGTTGAGCTTTTATTAGTAGAATTTTTATTAGTAGAGTTTTTATCGGTAGAGCTTTTCTGAGAAGAGCTTTTTTTAAAAGCCAGTTAACTGTTTAAATGTCAATTAAAAAAACAGCTTTTTAAAAAGAGTTTCATACTGTAGACTGTTTGGCAATATAAAAATAAAAATCATTTTATTAATTTTAACTATGTTTTATTTTATAATAAATTTTTTATGCTAAATAATTTTAAAGTATACTAAACAATATGCAAAGTATCATATTGTAGGAAATTTTTATAACCATTTTGTAGGAAATAATTTAAAGAGATGTCTTATATTTTATAGGAAATAAAATTAATATGAAAAATAAATATTAAAACATGTAAAAAAGTTAAATAATATTGAAACTAATTAATTCTAATTTTAGAATCTATTTTTAAAATTAATTAAGAATTAATATAATTATTAATCTTAATCAAATTAAAATAATAATTTTATTAATTTTAGAATTAATTTGATGATTAATTTAATTTAATAATTCAACATTAAAAATTAAATTAAATATCAAAACATTCTTTGAAAACATTTTTGTAAATGGCAAAAACACTTTACAATGCCATTCTCTGCGTAAGCTTCTTTTACTATTCCTGGATTAGACAAATAAAGTTGGAGTTTTGGTTTATATTTACTATTTATGTGTGCTTCCCACGTTGCTGCAACTCTTCCCATGTTTCAGCTTTCCTTTTGTCGCCGCCTACCATCTGCTTTTCAACGCCATTCAACACGCAAGAAGCATAGGCGAAATATTCTTTGGTAATTTTTCATGTACAGTACACAAAATGCAGTTTTTTTTCAGCCAACGTTTTTCCAGATTTGGGATTTCTCCAACGCTTCATCCCTAGACGAAGGTCTGCGACGCAAACGTGATATTTAGGTCAAATATCAAGGAAGAAGAAGAACTAACCTGATGAGAGGGATTGCGCTGCAGATGAAACAAAGCAGAAGTCGGCTGAAGCAGAAAAGACATAATTTTGAGGTTTTTGTTTAGGAAGGATCATGAACGCAAGTGACGGAAGTGAGTTAAAAAATAGCTTCTTGGAAAAGCTAAAATTTGGGCTTTTCTCAAAAGTTCCAAATTTTAACTTTTCAAAAAACTGTATTTTAGCTTTTTCAAAAGCTATTTCTACTTTAAAAGTGCTTTTGAAGTTTGCAGCCAAATACCCATTTTTTCCCCAAAAATAACTTTTGCAGTAGAAAAAAGTACTTTTGGAGTCTCCAAAAGTTGAACCAAACAGACACTAACTGGTCCGTGGAATGCAAAAGCTGAACAAAAAAAGTAGTTAGTTCGGATTTTTATTTTTATTTTGCTTTTAATATATAAAAAATTCTAATGTTTTATTTATTTTATTTTATCATATTTATTTATTTTTGAAAAATCAATGATTCCTTAAAATAAAACAATTTACTAACATTTATAAGGCACAATCTCGCCTTATGTACTTTAGTAATCTAGAATTTACGAAATTTAATTTCAAGAAGCTACAATGTATAAAGCGTAATCTCACCTTATTCATTTTAGCATTATAGAACTTAAAAGGATTGCTACCTTTAACGTGATTTACATAAAGCCATCTCGCCTTATGAATTTTATTATTTTAGAACTTTAGGTCTTTTATCCTGGAAGTTGAATTGCATAACATACGATCTCACCTTATGAATTTTAGTATTTTGGAACTTTAGGTCTTTTATCCTTAAAGTTGAATTGCATAAGATGTAATTGTTGGAATCCTACCGTGATCGAATTACGGACGCAATGGAAACAAAAATTTTACAAATTTCGAACAGATCCCGATAATTGATTAAACTTGAATAAAAATAAATCCGATTTAGAAATCCTACCATGTTCGCTTTCCGGAGAAAAACTTAAAATATTTTTCTCTGAATGATCAATTACGAGCTGTTCAATTGTCCAGCATCTGATGATATCCACAGAGCAATTTTCAAACTACTTTTGGAGAAAAAAGACAAAAAAGTGCTAGCTTTCGTAAAGCTCTTTCCTTTAAATAGAAAAAATCAAGATAGTCTTTTATTAAAATTAAAACTCTTTAATTATAATTAGAATCAAATTCTAATTCTAATTAATTTAATTTTAATAAAATCAAATATCTCATATTTGATTCCCAAAGTTTCGCAAACTTTATAATTAAGTCCAACTTAATTAAATTGATTTTTCTTTCACAAATTGCTCTTTGATGTGTGATCCATTAGGTTCCTAATAATTTGGCAATGATTATAAATTATAATTCTAATTCATAATTAGAATTAGATAAATTAAAACTCATTTTAATTTATCTTTAATTCTCCAATTAAATAATTCATAATCATAAATTATGATTGACGTCTAGCAACATGTCATAATTACCCAAATATTAGGAATGTCAATGTGATTGACTTAACATATCCATGCATGGCTATAATGTATAATTTAATCCTTTCGTCATCTAATATTCTAATTGGACAGAGTATGGATATAGTGTCTACTCTTTAGTATCCAATTATATTCATCCTTGCTAATTAATAATTGATTTATAATTGAAATTTGAAAACTCCTTTTCAAATATCAATTCACTCTGGCCAGAGAATTTCATAAATCATTACCAATCAAGAACAGTAGAATATTCTCTCTAATTACTTTAGAGTGACGAATCCTTTATCGACGTACTCAATTATCTAAATATGGTTCATATTGTATCCAATTACTACCGATAAAATTATCCTAGGACAATTCATAAATAGTATCAAAATACAATAATTCTCATACTAGATATATTAGTAATATCAAGTCAAGTCGAGGATTAATTATACAACCATCATTATGAGATAATCCATAGACACATAAGTAATATTCTATTTGGAATTCTCATAATCGGGTCAGTTCAGTGATTTATTCTTTAATAATCACCCACACATTAGTTTAAGTATCTCTATACTTTAATTAATGAGATCAATTACTTTCTTCATAAGAAAGAAACATAATGTGCTAATTTTACCATTTTAACAATATCCAGTCTTGATGAAACTACAATTAGGAACATTTAATAATAATACATAAATATATATTGAATCTCATAAATTATGATCTTATCATAATTTCAATTACACGATAATTTTTTCAAGGATTTTATCTTTATGAATAATAATTAAATAATTAACGAATTCATAAAGATAAATAATGCCTTCAATAAATTAATAATAATGTCATACAAATATTTACAACCAAAATAAATTGGTTGCAAGGGCATATACTAATAGTAATCTCATCTTAGTTGGAACTTAAGGGATTTAATTTTAGAAAGCTGAGTTATATAAGACGTGATCTCACCTTTTAAATTTTAGTATTCTAAAACTTAAGACCTAAATTTTCCTTTAAACCAATAAATCAACTACTCAAAAGCAAGCAAATGGAACTTATAAATAATTGAAATTGAACTAATATATATTATCATGTTTGAGTTCTTCTCAATCTTTTATGTATTGAGGAAGTGCCAAATCAATATCCATCAAACTTTAGACCATCATCTCCTTGAAGATCATTTCAATATCTAAACTCTTTATTTCCACTATACCATAAGGAAATACATTAATGATAATAAAATGACTAATCCATCTAAAACATAACTTACCTAGCAAGAGTTTTAATCAAGAACTAATAATAACACTTTCCTCAATTTGCTTCCTCAAGATCATATTTTCATGGAATAATTTAGTTTTCTCTTTGTAAATTCTCAAGTTCTCGTAGGCAACCAAATTTAGTTCCTTTAATTCTTTCAATTGTATTTCTTGCTTCCCCATCTTTGTCCAAATCAATGTTGCAATGCCACACCACCTAATAAGCTCTATGTTTAATCTCCACAAGTGAATGATAAGCTTTATTAAACATTAATCGATAACGTGAAATTCATATTGGTGTTTTTGCAAGTTGTACAATAAGATTAGAGAGTATCATATAGATGTAAACTCCAATCCTTTCTTATCATATAGACGTAAACTCCAATCCTTTCTTCTCAGATTCACCATATTTTCTAAAATATATTTCATTTCTCTATTAGATGGTTCTGTTTATCCATTCGTTTATGGATGATATGTGGGGGCTACTTGATGATGCACTCTATACTGTGACACCTTTGATAACTAATAATAGCTCGTAGAACTCCAAATGTAGTGAAAATGCTAGACTTTATAAAACATATGATAACTTTCATTTGGAATAATTGCTCATCAGGAAAATTATCAGAAATAGGTAAAATATCTTCATCCTTTACCTGCCTACTTAAGTGGTCTGCCACTGATTTTTTTACTTCATTTCAATCTCTTACTACCAATCAAATTCTTGAAGTGGCAAAGTCCAATATATCAACCTTGTTATATATTCCTTCTTTACCAAAAGATATTTCAATGCTACATAGTTAAAATATATAATAACTTTAGAGCAAACCAAGTAAAATATAAATTTATTCAAAGCAAAAATGAATGCTAGAAACTCTATCTCAGTTGTAAAGAAATAATGCTATGCAACATCTAATGTTCTTGAAGCAAAATATATTACATGACTTTGTTTTCTAATCCTTTAACCTAAAATAACTCCCACTATATAGTTCCTAGGATAACACTTGATGGTCGATTCCAATTTAGTGGCTAAATAATAAATGTACTTGTTAATAATGCTTCGAACTTGTCAAAACCTTCTCGACATTCATTTCTAAGTTCAAATAAAATCTTTTTGCAACAACTTTGACAATGACATAACAATATTTGAAAAATATATTAGCTCAAGGTTTATGATTAACGATTTGATGATAACTGTATAATATTTCAAAATCTTGTACAATTAATGGTCTTATTCTCAAAAGGAAACAAAATCATAAGAAATATGCTTTCTTTCTTACATGAACCTTCATTATGAACATACCTTATTAGAAATGATTTATTCGAAAGGATCCTACTAATTATGAAGGACTTATATTATCCCTGTGATTATTCGAATTTTATTAGCAAAGATGACATCGAAGTTATTCAGATTTAAATCCATCTAGTTGACTAAAGATGTAAGTGAAGCAATGACTAGTTGAAGAGATTGACTATTTAAGAAAGTGCTAATGCCATTGTGAATAACAACTGAACAATATAGAAGCTTGAGAAGCTATATTGTTAAAACTCACAAAAGCATATACATTCTTGAAAGTGAAATCTTTGTAAATATTCTCTTGTGCATTAGAAAGTGAAATTATGTTAAGAGAGATTACTAAAGCTTATATCAAGCAAACCTCATTTTAATTTGAGAGTTTGTAGAGGCTAGTGAAATACTACCAGTTTGTAAGGTTGAAAAACCTTTAAAAAATATTAACTTATGAGCTTGGAGAGGCTCGTCAAATTATTACTCGATCTTATAGTGAAACATTAAAGTTGAATACTTAGGACTGGACATAGGCTTGGGTTGTAAGTCGAATCAGTATAAATCGACCACATCCTTCTTCTCTCTCTCTCTCTCTCGTTATCTTTTATATTTTTGCATTATATTGTGTGTGTGTTCATTTCAACAACATACTCCTTCACTTTTATAATATGTCCCTTATGTTTTCAACTTGCTGATGGTTCCTTTCAATTTTTATAGGCACCTTTTGTTTTAAATTATTTTAACAAGATTCATCATTTAGTAGGCTCTTTTCATTTAAGCAGGGTCCTATCCTAAAAAAAGCTCCCATTGCCTAATAGTCTCCTGTCATTTAAAAAGCTTTATCGTCTAACAGGCTTCTTATATTTTTTATTCGTTAACTAGGATCTGTTTTTTGTACGAATTAAAAGTAACTTGTGAATTTTTTTTAGTCATATATAATTCATCCCTCGTCTTGCGTGTGTTTGCTTTATCAAAATCTTTAATAATCCTATATGTCTAATAAAAGATTGAACTTCCTTAACTTTTTAAGGTAAGTTAAGTTCACAATTAAATTCAATTTTTCCTTGTTAACTTCTATTTCCCTTTATGAAATAATATGTCCTAAAATGATGCCTTGATCAGCTATAAAATGACATTTTCATAATTTAATACTAAATTTATTTCAACTTATCTTTTGAGAACCTTAGATAAATGATTTAAACAATCATCAAATGAATCTCCATAGATAATGAAATCATCATGAATACTTCAATGCAATTCTCAATATACTCATTATATAGCTTTGAAAGGTACCCAAAGCATTGTAAAGATTGAAGGACGTTTGCCTAAAAGTATACGTTTTAAAAGGGCTTGTAAAGATAGTCTTATCTTAATCTTTTTGAGTAATTGTTATTTGATAATAACCTAAAAAACCATTAAAAAAAACATGATTCACCTACAAGTCTATCTATCATTTAATTTAAAAAGGGTTAAAGGAAATGGTCCTTTCTAGGAGTGAAGTCAAGACTTCTAAAATTTATGCACATTCATTACCAATTATGTACCCGTATTAGCATCAACTCATCATTTTTGGTTTCCTATCACTCACCCTAGTTTTCTTTGACACAACATAAACCGGGCTCGCCCATTCATTATCTAAGATCAGATGGATTATACCTACATCCAAAAGTTCTAGAAATCTTTCATTACCACATCTAGTATTGTTCGATTGAATCTCCTTTGTGGTTCCATTATTGGCTTAGCATTTTCTTCTAAAAGAATCTTCCTTTTGAAGTGATACTAATATTTCTTTTTTGTTTTTAATCAGCTTTTAAGAGATGATTATAGGTAATGACTCTCTTACTATAATAGACATATTTTATGTAATATGGTAACACTTTCAATTTTATATTTGGAGCCTACAGATAGAAGGCAACATTTTCTTGTAAGTTATAGTAATCTCATCATTTAAAGTTTTGAATCAATTTATTAATAATTATATAACTTCAAAAGTTTCATCAACTTGATTATTCACTTCCAATTTAACTAAACTTTGGCTTATTGCTAACATTTTCTTCCTAAAAGATATCCTATTGTTGAATCCACAATATCTATATGATAAATAGAATGAAAATTGTTATGGAATTTCATTGCTTTGAAAATATTAAATTTCACTATCTCTCCATCAAACTCAATGGAAATAGTACATCTATATCAAATTTTGTTTTAGTTGTCTTCATAAATGACTTTTCTACACTATACCTATCCATTTTGAAGACATAAAAGTGCACTAGAAATATCGAACCATTAACCTGGACTAAAACATCATTTATAACACCAATACGAAACACATAAGAACAATCATCTAGCTGAATAATCACATTAATTTCTCACAAAGAATTTGTATTTAAAGCTTGGTAAAATAAGTATGGCGTGACATTGATAGATGCACCTAAATCTAGCATGGTATGCTAAATTTTCGTATTACTAATGGTACAAGGAAATGTAAATATACCTTCGTATTTACATCTTTTGGTAATCTATTTATCATAACTGATCCATTCTTACCCAAAAGTATTCTCTCTTTATCCCTTAGCTCCCTTTTATTTTTCATAGTTCTTTTAAGAACTTTGAATATTTCGGAATTTGTTTGAAGACCTTTAAAAGTAGTATATTGATTTTCACCTTTCTGAAGGTTTCTTAAATCTCTCTATCTTATTCCTTTTCTTTTGATTTAACTAACCTACAAGGAAAAGGATGTACATATGCATTTGATGATATATGAAAAGAAAAATCAAAGTTTTTCTTAGTTGCATCTTGATTTAGAAATTCATCTTTCCTCTCTCCTTCTTCATGTTTTTTACTTCCTTTCACAAGAAGATCCATATTGAATTTCCTTCCTACTTCTCAATGTTATTACATTCACATTCTCTTTAGGATTCACCATTATTTTTTGAGGTAATTTTCCTTATGTTTACATTTCTAATTTACTAATAAAGGTTGCTAATTGAGCGATATAATTTCCTAAGTTCTAAAGGCTTACTCTTGTATGTTATGAAAATTGTTGAGTATTAACAACAAGTGGCAATACAATTTCATCCAAAGACATAGTTGGATTCGAGGTTTAAGATTGAACATATGTAGGTGCTTGATGTAATATGTTATTTTGATTACACTATGTAATGTGCTATACATGCACTTTATAGAGTATGCTCTATTTATGGTATACTAAAGTAATTTAAGCATTTAAATATACTATTAAGGTTATAACGGATATCACGGATAGACTGAAGATGGTTCTGAACTTGACAGGAAAATTTTTCGATAAATTTTCCAAAACTTTGAAAAGCTACAAAATGTGTCTGAATGAGTTTTAAAAGCCCTGAAATGTGCTTTGGGGATTTAGTTGACACTGTTGAATGAAATCTAGATTATTTCAGTGACATTTTGTAATTTTTGAATTCAATTCAAAAATTCTTGCGGGCAATAAAAAATTTACCAAATAATTTCAAGATATGATGAAAAGCTCTGTAATTAGGATTAGAGTCCCTAGGAACTACAACAGATCAAAACGAAGGTTGCTTAAAAAGAATTCGAGTAATCTAAAATTATTAGACTAAAATTTTCTTTTTGGAAAATAATGGGTATTGATGATTTTAATCTCATTCGAAAAAATTTAAAAGCATCCAATCAATTAATATAGACCTCGATATCTTTACATAATTCAATTAAGATACATATCTTTACATATCTTTGGCGTTACACATCTAATTCAATCAAGATACATATCTTCACATATCTTTCATAATGCATATTAATCATATTTTTGTATGAAATACCCATTAGATAGTTCATTTCAGCACAATAGGCCATGTTATTTTTCTAGCTAAGAAGAGATTAAACATACATAATGTATCTTAAATAAAGATCTAGAGAGCTTAGATGAAATATCTAGCAAAGCAAGAAATTAGGAAAAATCCTAAACCAAAATAATCATAATAATGAAATCTATGAATTTAGCTAATCTAATATATAAAAAGGGGGTGGGATGTTACGACTCAAATCGAGTTTAGAAATCAAAGAAATAAAACATAAATCTAACCTAATATTTACAAATAAACAATCATGTTTAAATTTTAGTTTAGCCATACAATTTCACATACTGGCATCATTCGAGTTATTCAATAGGTTAAGCGTAGAAAATTATCTAGCTAGCTCCTACTTGTCTCCTTTTAATTTTTAGAATCAAACCAGCTCAATCCTAACTTAAGCGCATTATGAATTAGGAGATATATCCAACCACTAATAATTTATTCGAAGAAATTTTTTTTAAGAATCACTTTCATATAATCAAGGACATCTCCAATCATGTAAAGAGCATGAACAAGAAATCAAACAATTCATACTTTGTATAAGTATTAAATTAACTTGGTAATAAGTCAATTAATTTAAAAAATTAATAATCCAAATGCATCTCTAAACTAAATTTAACAATTAGAATCAACTAAACATAGGAAATCATAAATAAAGGGAATAAGGGTTTCTAAAAAACTCACTGGATGTGTTCTGACTTTAGAGATGTCAAAAAGGGTCCGGCCTGATTTTGGCCCGGGACTCATTGACATCTCTATCTGATTTCACAAACCTTGGACCAACCCCAAAAGTTATGGAATTTCTTCCTCCACTAGTCACAAACTAACTCAAAACAAATGGGAATTGATTCCCTATAACCCCCAATCACTCCTTGGAATGATTCCTAGCTTCAACTAGCCTTAGAAGAGTGCCAAATCTCTCAGATTAGGCATTTTTTCATATGAATGCTTGTTTGTCTTTTTTTCTTAGCTACTCATCATTTTTATAACCTCAGAAACATTTCCAAGAGCCTTACATTGCTAGATTTTTATGAGTTTCTACTTATCTCTTCTATTTTGAAGCGATTTAATGGAGATAAAGTCGAGTGGGTAAGTCTCCTTCTCCACCCCAATATTGATTTTTTATTTCTCTTTGCATTTTTTGTTTTGCTCCTTCTTCTTTAAGTTTTTTGGGCACATCTCTCCTCTTATTTCTGCAACGTTTATTCCCTTTTGGTGTTACATTTTGGACTGTCCCTCTATTGTGTTGTTTTGTTTCTTTTCTTTACTATTGCATTTTGGTTGCTTCTTTAGCTACTACGTCTTTTTGTTCCTCTGTGTTTGCTCTTAGATTTTCTCTATTCTCCTCTGTGCTTTGCATTTTATCCTCTATTGTTGCATTTTGTTAGATATGCTTTGCTATTGCTATGTTGTTTTCCTCTGGTTGTGCATTGCGATTTCCTATGGTTACTCTGGTATGTTGCATCGTTTTTTTTCTGGCTTGTGAAATGTGCTGGGTTTTAGGTTTTCTTTATGCTATATGGGATTTTTTGGTGGGCCGCTACTTAATTCTAGGATTTCTTCTAAGCTGAACTTCATTTTAGGTCAGATTTTCTTTTAGATTCCTTTCTTTTAGGTACACTAAGCCTAAATGAAAATATTTAGAACAATTTAAACCTTTTTTAGAAATAAAATGTAAAATTAAATGGCTTGAATAATTAATAAGTAAATGTAATAATTTAATCCAAATGTGCAATGTAAATAATTTAAAACAATATAAAATAAAGGTGTAAAATATGTTATGATTTTCACTTATCAAATTTCCCCACACTTAGTTTTTCGTCATCCTCCATCAAAATAGCATTATAATACAAAATATGAATATAGTTCACCTTCATACCTTACATAGAAGAAATTAGATTAAGAAAAACTGAACAACAAATCAAAAGAATTTGTTTACGAAAACCATAATGTCTTAGCATATTTGCAATTGGTTTAATCATTAACATATCATCTTTTAAAATATCTTCAAAATTTCAATTTTAACCTCAAACTTTAGAGACATTCATACCTCATCTTAATAAAGTTAGTCTACAAACAATGTCGATATATTAGTTCTACATATAAAATATCTTGGTTTGACTTGAATTAAAGGTTTTTTTAATCACTAGCTCATAACACAATAGCCACATTACCTTTTGTGTTTGGTTCATCTTCTCACCTTACTTATGATCTCAAAGGAGTACTTGGTCCATTTTGCTTAAGTGTTTACTAGTAACCTTTTTTTAATCTTAAAAGGACATTTGATTATTAACAATAACATTTCATGGGAAATTAAATTTTCAAGGTCACATCAGGTATTTCTCCAGTAAACAAAAGTAAATGAAAATCACTAAGGATAATAGAAATTATTAGATTGATTAAAAGTCTGACCTTAAGTCCATGTATGTAGAATTAAAATAAGAAATGAGGTTCATTATCTGAAGTATGAGCCTAAAACTAAACAAAAGAGTTTTAAAACTTGTTATGTTAAAGAAAATAACCTACGCGACTTATTAATCCATTAACTATAATATGAAAATCTGATTAATTTTTTTAGAGGTTATTATGGTAATAAAAACTAAATGCGTGCACATGAAACAAAATAATGTCAAAATCAACTAGCCTAAGCAAGCAATCCTCTTTCCTAGCTAATATTTTCACGCTATTTTTCAATTTTTGCATAAAACAACAAAGTTATGTCTTTATGTTCCACCCCTCCCCCACCATACACACACACACATAAACTTTACATTATCCTTAATGTAATAGGTAAATGTAGAAAAAAGTAATATCCAAGCAAAACAAACAGATAAAATAGAAAAAATATTTGATTGGATTGATTTTCTATTTTTATTAATCTAAAAAATAAATATCTATAAAAAATGAGCTAAAGAGAAAGAAATTAAAATATTATTTTTACTTACATTGCCTCCCAAGTAGTGCCTTTGGTTGATGTCGTTGGCCCGATTCCTCCTCCGCTGTCAAGGTTCCTTTATCAAAATTTCTTCAAATGTCATTACTTTAACATGATCATAAAACAATTTCAGCCTATGTCTATTTACCTCAAAAAAATTTGTCCATTTGTAGGCTTTTAATTTCCACAACATGCTTAAAGATATTAGTAACAAAAAAGGGACCTAACCATCTACATTGAAGTTTACTGGGGAACATATTTAGCTTAGGATTAAAAATCACCTTCTCTATTCTTTACCCTTAAAAAAACAAAAAATTGTTAGTTATGATTCATAAATAAATAAAAAAACTACACAAATAAAACTTTCCTCGGCAATAGTGCCAAAATATGGTAAGTGTCGTTAGGTATATATAAATTAAATCTTTATTTTAATTTCAATTTATTAATCAATTTGGTATAAAGCAAATAAGAGTTGATCTCACAAGAAAGGTTAACTAACTAATTTAGTTTATTAATTATAATACTTTTAATACAATTACATCCTAATAATTTTGCTCATATGAAAGGAATTCCATAATAAAATATAAACATTATCAACACTCATGTAACCACATTAGTAAGGTACGACATTAAAACTTTAGAAAATAAACTTGCAATACGTTCTTGGAACCACACAATCAACATTTAAATGATGGAAATTACTTTCTTTGTCAAAAAGTTGCAATTATTCAAAATACATAATGCTGGAATTTTTAATGATGAAACCAAGTTATACAAAACTTAAATTTTTGTATTGATAGCACCTGTTTCATCTTGTAATACTTTCAAAACAATCTGAACTTGGCGTTACACATCTAATTCAATCAAGATACACATCATTACATAATTCAACTAATTTCAACTAATAAAATAACCCTTCTATAAACTAATGAACCATTCAAAGAAAAATTCCAAATCTACCATAATGCATATTAATTATGTTTTTGTATGAAATATCCATTACATAGTTGTTTTGAGCATAATAAGCGATGTTATTTTTCTAGTTAAGAAGAGATTAAACATACATAATACATTTCAAATAAAGATATGGACAACTTGGATGAAATCTCTAGCAAAACACGAAATTAAAAAAAATCTTAAACTAAAACAATCATCATAACGAAGCCTATGAATTTACCTAATCTTATATATACAAAGTGGGGGAGGAGGTTGCAGTTCAAATTAAGTTTAGAAATCAAAGAAATAAAACATAAATCTAACATAATATTTACAAATGAACAATCAAATTCCAATTTCAATTTAGCCATTCAATTTGATATATTTGGATCATCTGAGTTATTTAATAGGTTAAGCATAGAAAACTAACTAGCTAGCTCCTACATGTCTCCCTTTAATTTTTAGAATTGAACTAAATCAACCCCAACTCAAGCACATTATGAACTAAGAGATACATCCAACCACCGATAGTTTATTCGAAGGACAAATAAATTCTAGCCTATCAACACATTATGAATTAGTTCTTTAAAAATCATATCCATATAATCAAGGACGTCTCCAATCATATAAAGAACATGAATAAGAAATCAAAGTATTCATGCATTGTATAAATATTAAATTAACTTGTAGAATAAGCTAAACATAGGAAATCATAAACAAAGGAAATAAATGTTTCAAGAAAACTCATTGGATGTGCTTTGAATTTATATACCTCGAAGCAGCCCTAAAGGGCTAGAATTTCTTCCTCCACTAGTCATGAACCAGCTCAAAACAAATGAGAATTGTTTCCCTGTCACCCCAATCACTCCTTGGAACAATTCCTAGCTTTAAATTAATAATCCAAATTATTAATTAAAAAAATTAATAATCCAAATATTTAAAGTGCATCTCTAAAAACAATTAGAATCAACTAAACATAGGAAATCATAAACAAAGGAAATAAAGGTTTCAAGAAAACTCATTGGATGTGCTCTGACTTTATAGACCTCAAAACAAATTGGAATTGTTTCCTTATCACTCCTAGTCACTCCATGGAACGATTGCTAGCTTCAACCTACCTTAGAAGAGTGCCAAGTTTCTCAGACCAAGCCTTCTTTATGTGACTGGTTGTTTGTGTTTTGCCCCAACTACTCTATCATTTTTATAGCCTCAAAAACATCTCCAAGAGCTACACGTTATTGGATTTTCGATGAGTTTCTACTTATCTGTTCTATTATGGGGAGATTTGATGGAGATAAAGTCAAGTGTGTCATTCTCCTTCTCCACCACAACATTGATTTCTTCTTTCTCTTTGCCTTTTCATTTTATACCTTTTTCTTTGAGTTTTTTTGGCGTGTCTCTTCTCTTATTTATGTTACATTTATTCCATTTTTGTGATACATTTTGGATTGTCCCTTTGCTATGTGATTTTGTTTCTTTTCTTGGCTATTGCATTTTGGTTGCATCTTTGGTTGCTATGTTGTTTTGTTCCTCTGTGTTTCCTCTTGTGTTTTCTCTCTTGTCCTTTGCAATTTACATTTTATCCTCTACTATTGTGATTTATTAGATATGCTTTTGTTTTGTTGTGTCGTTTTCCTTTGGTTGTACGTTGTGTTTTCCTCTTGTTTCTTTGTTATGCTAGGTCATTTTGTCCAACTTTTTTATGGCTGGTGAAGTGGCATGGGTCTTAGGTTTTCTTTCTATTTTCTAGGTTTTTTTGGCAGGCTACTACTTAATTATAGGTTTTCTTCTAGGCTGAACTTCATTTTGGGCAAGATTTTTTCCAGATTCCTTTCTTTAACTCCACTAAGATTATAAGAAAATATTTAGTAAAATTTAAATGATATTTTAGAAATAAAATATAAAATTAAATAGCTTGAATAATTAATAAGAAAATATAATAATTTAACCTCAATGTTCTATGTAAATAATTTAAAATAGTATATGCTACACTTTTTACTTATCATTCAATTTTACCTAACTTAAAGTCAGGGGAAGGGTCTCTTCTAATTGTAATTTTGATCACTGATCTAAAAAGAAAAAAATTCCATAACTCAAGTAGTTAGTTTGAAACCTATTAGGATACCCATAATATGTCTCGATTTTTCCTAAATTAATTGATTCAAACCTAATATTCAATCAAAACTTACCATTAATTGATTATGTATAATAGCATTACATATCAATTAAAGAACATTAGTAAGCTTTATGAGAAAAACTAAAACCTAAGTTAAATAATTGAGATATCTACAACTATTCAATTTGTTTTTCTTATTTCTCATGTAAATACATAAATAACCTACTTGCTACTTGTACTAATTATTTATGAAAATTACAAATCGTTAAACTCATGGATAGCCATAGAATAATCAACATTAAATTAATTTATTAAACTAATCAATATTAATTACTCATGAAAAGAAGAAAAAGAAATAAGGAATACTTAAATTAAAATAAAATCTAGGTTTAGAAAAAAAACTCCCAAAGTTACAACTTGAGTTTTGATTCCCCTTGAATAAAAAAATTCAAATTTAGTCACTCATGACTTTAATTCCACCACTCAAAATAGAAGAAAGAAGAAGAGAAAACAAAATAAAGACAAAAGGAAGAAATGGAGAGTGTAGGCAATGTTTTTCTTGCTTTCTCCTATATAAAAACTAACTTATTTCTATATTCCAAAAATTTTCTTTTAAACAAATCAAAATTCCTATATAATAGGGTTAGAAATAAATCTTCTAATTGAACCGAGCTTCTCAGAGTGAATCTAGCTCTTGGCATGATCTTATCTTATCTGTTTTAATAATTTCTCATCTTTTACTCCATCTCTCCAAAATTTGTGGCTTTAACAAATAGTGCTCCAATTTGATGTTTTAAGCTAAATTTGACTATAATATCCATTTATCACCTCCTAAAATAAAATAAATATTAATTTTACTAATTAAGAACCAAAAATCAACCTAAAAATAAAGATATGATTCTAATTAATCTAACCAAATCAGATCCTATAAATCTTATAAATCTATTTACAACCCATTAAGGTCTAGCTTGGAGGAAGTGGGATTAGATCCCAAGTCCAAGTTTTCTCTAAGACTTGCAATTCTTCTTTCATGGCTTGTTATTATAAAGAACTAGTACTAATGCCTTTATATTTTTTAGATTTATAAAAGGAAGTAATGGTTAAATTTAAATAACGGTGTTTAAGATAAGGAAAAATTACAATATAAAATTTGAAATTAGAAACGAACTTACTGGTCATAACAGGTTATAACAATTGAGATGGTTTAATGGAACTCAAATTATCTGATAGGGCTAGATCCTTTTGTGGGACATGTGGTCTTTATTCTTCAAAACCTACAATTATGAGAGATTCAAACACAACTAATAGGAAATGAGTTAATAGAGGGATCAATAAAGAAAGAAGTGGAGGATAAGGTCTAAAAGGAAGACCAGGAGGAGAACATTTCGTGTTCCTAGAGGATGACAGGTTTAGATATTAGAAGGCATCTAAAAATAGGATCCCAACATTTATATTCTTTATGTTCAACGTCTTACAATAGAACATAAATGGATTCAAGGTTCTAATTTAGAACCTCCATATAGCTGAAGAAATGAAAAACATTTAGAACTAAAAATTAAAAGAATATTATATATAGGGATATAAGAAAATTGACATTTATAGGAAGATTGATTACCTATTAAAGCAGAAGGAGCACAATCAATGGTAAAAACAATATTTTCTCCCTAAAATAGTTAAGATAAGAGGAACAAATAAGGATATTGTATACAAGGATATAAGAAAAATGACATTTATAGGAAGATTAATTACCTATTAAAGCAAAAGGAGCACAATCAACCGTAAAAACAATATTAAGAGCCGCTTCTCCCTAAAACACCTAGGATAAGAGTAATAAATAAGTCCTTTATTATGTCAAGGATATATTTATGTTTCACATCAGCTCTCCCATTTTGGTAGGACATGCTTAGATAAGAGCGATGAAGCATAATACTATGTTTGGACAAGAGATTAAGGAATGAATTATTCTTATATTCTATGATATTATTAATATAAAATACTTTGATTATTTCAGTTAACTAGGTTTTTACCATTTGATTAAACTGAGCATTTATGTCATTTAAATCAAATTTTCTTTACATCAAATAAATTCATGCCTATCAAAAAATATCATCAACAAATATTACAAAATGTTTTGAACTTCTCATAATGGGGATAGGAGAAGGAACACAAACATCATAGCATATTAAATCAAAAGGGATATATGATATAGAGTTGTTATTGTTAAAAGATAAAGCATGTTGTTTGGATAATAGATGAGATAAATAATCAACATGTTCTTATTTAATAGATCCTAACAATTTAATAGAAATTAGAGAATTCAAATGATAAAAAGAAGCACGATCGAGATAATGGTGCCAAGTTTTAGATTTAAAAGTGGCATTATAACTAGATTGACTTATAGGTCAATAAATTGATGTAAGTTCAAACATTCACCCCTCTTTATGCCCTATTTTGTGGATCTACCCCATTTTTAACATATGACAATCTTGACTTGAAAAATGAACATCAATAACAAAACCATATAGTTAGCCAACAAAGACTAGATTAAATGACAATTTTGGAGCTAAAAAAGTATTTGATAATATAATGTTAGATGTAAACACGGTACCAACACGATTGATGTCAAGGGGAATTACTAACAATGTGTATAATAGGGCACAAGTAATGGAGTGTTTATTTGTAAATAATGAAGGTACATAACTCATATAATTCATCATATAGAGTTAGAATACTAAAAAGAAGTGGTTCTTGGAATGACATACAAGGCTAAGATTGTAGAATTATCAAATTAAAGGAAATAAGTGTTTGTTCAAGTGTTGATCAATAGACTTTTGTTTACATCCTTTTAGTGATCTAACTAAACATTTAGACATCTAATGGTCGTTTTTTTTTAAATAATTACATTTATGTGGTTCTTTTATTGAGCAAAAGACCATTAGAATTTTGAGGTACCAAGTTAATCCTAAATAACTTATAGTAGTGAAAGAAAATCATATATGAATTATCTAACTTCATATTTTAGGTGATGTAGTAAAAACATCTAATGTGGAACATCATTTGCATGTACATTCCAAATCTCTTTTACAACTTCAAAATGGCTAAAAGTGTCGTTTAATTGTTTGCTCACGTATGTGAGGATTTGATGGTTTTTACAATTTCATTCTTTTAATCATTCCTTGAAGTCTTCAAAATTTTCTTCTTGTTTATGACGGTTTCAATAAAATTACCTATGACATATGTTATAGCTTATGATCTTGTAAAAATATAGACGTTTCTTGAGCCTGCAATATATAGTTAGTCCTATCAAATAAAATAGTAATAAATGTGATGATATCATGTTTATCTATATTAGTGAAAAGTATGATAGATAACCAATAAATATGTTGATGATGCATGTCTAAGGTAGACGCAGACTGACAATAAGAATAGTCATATAAATAATGATAACACATTTAAACATAACATGGCTCTGATACATGGGAGAATAATCATAAGAGAATTGTTACATTATTAATATGTGTGAAATATATACAAGATGGCTCTATATACAAAGTTACAAATTCAAGAATAAAGGGAATCAAGAGTAAATTTATAGTTAATATTTTGCATAATCTACAATTAATATTCTATATAATATTTTGATCTTGATATTAGTATAGAATATTATAGTTAATTAAGAGTAAAAAGTATCCAAACTTGATTTAGAGCAATATAAGTCTATAATTATAATACATTCTTTTCTTTATTTAAAGTCCTTGCATTGGATTGTTTATGTCCCTTTTCTTTTAACAAATAAATGGTGTGGTAAGTATGACAATCTTACGGGCATTATATATAATATTTTGATCTTGATATTATCGTCGACTAATACTATGCAGAATATTATAGTTGATTAATATTAATAAAGTATCCAAACTTGACTTAGAGCACTATAAGTCTACAATTACAATGCATTCTTTTTTTAAATTAGAGTCCTTGCATTGGATTATTTTATCCCTTTTCTTTTAACAAATAAATGTTGTGGTAAGGATGATAGTCTTATAGGAATTTTTCACTTTTAGTTTGTTCTATAATCATTTTGAATGCTTTTATTTTTAAGGAAATTTCAACAAAGTTTTTATTAATATTAAACTAAGTGAGGTCTCAAATGTATTAACGATAACAAATAATTTTGCTATTAATGAATTTATTTTCGTAATATTAGTAGTTTTATTATAATGGAATTATGTAATATGTGAAATATTAAGTTCAATGGAAGAGAAAAGTGATTAAATGAATCAATTAAATAAAATGAGCAACAAATGATGAAAAATGGGCAAAATGAAAGACTTATTCAATTCAAGAGATTCCAAAATAATATAAGTCAAGTGGACCAAGAAGCTGGAAAGAATGAAATTACTATATGTATAATAATCATAATATTTCGTAAAGTCTTATATTAGTCATTTCAATGAATTAAGAGTTCAATCATAACATGATTATTTACATGTAGGACATATTGAATATACTTTGTTATAATCAAAAGAAAATTTAGAAATGCTTTATTTTTTTCTCATTTAAATATTTTTCCAAGAACTTGTAAAATGGTTTTGGATTAAGTTTTATCAAAATGAGGTGCTTTGATGCTTTTGAAAATTAAGAGTGCTTTAATGCTTTTTTTAAAGAATTTTTATAACAACTTAAATATTTTCTTCATCAGGTTTTAAAATAATTTCATGAAAGTTTCCAAATGTTATTGTTGGGAAAGATGACAAGATGAAATTAGATAAAGAAAGAAGACATATCCTTTCAACATCAATAACACTAATTGATAATGCTATGCTTGGTCTATTGTAAATTATAATGGTAATATTTGTAGTAAAACCTTTTCTTCATATACAGGAATGAAACTTAGAGCAAGAAGAGAAGTTAGGAAGAATACTACTGAGCAAGGACTAATGATTAGGGGAGCAATGATCAACAAGTATATAAGTGACAGAGAGGACTTAGGGAGGATAGGTGTTGCATAAGACTTGGGGGAGATAGAAGATGACTTAAGGAGGAGATGGAAGATGGTATTTATGTTCAAATATTTGTGGGCTTTAACCCATTAAGTAACCCAACAATATCATTTTAATACTTTAACAAAATACCATCAATTTGATGACAAGATAGAGGGTTAACTTAGGGTCGATCGAACTGTGAAGTTTAAGTTTTAGTTCAATCTAAAGTCCAAATTAAAAAATAATTTGAATTAAAGTTCAGTTTCAGAGTAAGCTCATTAACTTTGGACTAGATTGGGTCTTTTTTTTTCTATATCTATTAAGCTAAGAAATTGTCTTGTCAAACAAACATATGCTAGTAAAAAGTAGGTACCACTTAGTCGAACATCCATAAATTAGTTATTGTAACAACTAGTTTGTGAATGTAACAACCTATTGAATTATTTTTAAGTATAAATAGGTCGTAATTGAGTTATAAGAAGTATATTTAACATACTAGAGACTTATTAAAGGCCTTGAGAGACTGGATAATGCATATATGTAGTACATAACATATATTGAGTCTTAATTAATTGGTGTGAGTAAGAGAGGGAAGTTGAGTTATATGGTTGTGCGATTGTTTCAATTGGAGAAATTACTTGAGATATATATTATGAGAGTTCATGTTGACCTTATATAATATTTGTAAAGGGTTCCTCTTTGCTCTTGACAAAGACAAAGTAAGTTAATTCTAAGTTTTTCTTCTCACTTGTATGAAGATATTTGACAAGGATTCCTTTTCATATATTGAAAAAGGAAGATAACAAATTCTTAAGTGAATATTAGACTAAATGTAGACTAAAGAAAATTTAGTCTAACCGATTAAATCAATTTTATATATCTTCTTTTATATTATGTGTATTTACTGTGTGATTATCATTTAATGAATATTCATAATCATTCATTAAAATGACAATTCTATTTAAATAGGCTAAAATAATATATATTCAATTGATCTCTTCTTATATATTATTTGATCATATAATTTTGTTAACTTATGCATATTTCAGTTTTTTTATTAAAGGTAAGAACCATATATCAAATCTAAATTAGCTAATCTCTTTGGTATTAATTAAAATTTGTAAAATAGTAAAACTAATCTCACCAAAACACTATTAGATTAAACTCCTTAAGTCTTCCATAATAGAATTTAATTCCTTATAGTGAAAACCATCACCAATCATATAAATAATCATGTCAAATCATCAAGAATACTTGGATCTATCATGAAATCGTACCTAAATCTATTGTGATTCTTGAATCTTGTGGTTATTCTTCTTACAAGTCTCTTACATGATAGAATTTAATTCCTTACAATGAAAACCATCACCAATCATATAAACAATCATGACAAATCATCAAGAATACTTAGATCTATCACAGACTTGTTTTCCCTCAAGAACCGTCTCTTTTATGACTTATGGGATATCAAAAAAAATAATCTTTCATATGACTTAGGGATCATAACCCTAAAGCTTGATATAGTTTGTCTTATTTCTATTTTGGCCCATCATAAAATAGAAATCAGATTATTGGGTCTTTGCACATTAAAGCCCATACTTTATTAAATGTCATATAGCCCAAAGCCTTCAACCTTAATAGATCACTTTCAACTTAACTTTATGATAACTTATAATATACAATTAATTCAAATATATATGTACCCACACGTTGGATTAAATCCAATAATCTGCCACTTGGGTCATATATATATAACTCCTTTAATTGTATATCATGCCATAACCTTATGAGCTCAAAATTTGCTATCACTACCAAATACATCTTTAATCAATCTTACTCATCAATTATAATAACATAGGATCGAAGTGATTTCCATTATACACATATCATAACTAAACTCATCAATGGCCACTTATGCCAATATAATTGAACAACATAAATCAAGCATGGACGTGTAGCATGGAAATTACATGTAATGTGATCTTAACACGCCTACTTCTAACTAGTCCAAATTCCTTATTCTTTAGTGAGATCAATCAAACAAACTTTAAAGTTTAAATTAATCATAAAAGTGTCTATAACTAAAAACATTCAAAATAACAAACTGCCACTAAAATGACATATCTTCAATAGATACAACACTCATATTAGCGACATTCTCATGAAAGTCCTTTGGTGTTAATCCCCTAGTGAGGGAATCCACAAACCATAGAGTTTGTCTCAATATGTTCAATAGACATTTGACGATCTTGAACTCTTTCTTTGACAACCAAGAACTTGAGGTCTATATGTTTTGACTTCATTAGGCTCCTGTTAACACTGCTGACTTATTGTTATAAAATAACATTAGTGGTCTTTCAATACCATCTACAATGTGCCGCCCATTAACAAAATTCCACGGCAATAATCCATGATTGGATGCCTTATAATATGTTATAAACTCTACTGCCATTGTGGAAGAAGCTATGAGTGTCTGCTTAGCACTTTTCCAAGAAATAGTTCCTCTAGCTAATAGGTAAATATAGCCCGATGTGAATCTCTGACCATCTTGGCATCCAGCGAAATCAGAATCAGAATAACCAATGATCTCCAACTGATCCGACTTCCTTTATATGACCTTGTAATCTTTTTTTTTTTGTAAGTATTGTATAACTCATTTGGCTGCTCTCCAATGACCCATTCTAAGATTGTTTATGCATCTGCCCAACATTCCAACAATTTACGCAATATATGGACATGTGCATACTTTAACATACATTAGACTCCCTACTACTGAAGTATAAGGAATCTTCTGCATCTCTTTAGTTTCAAACTCATTCTTGGGGCATTGGTTGAGACTAAACCTATCTCTCTTAGCAATAGAGGTGTCACTTGATTTATAATCCTCTATGCCAAATCTCTTAAGAACTTTCTTGATATAGTACACCCCAAGAGCGATCTCGATGTATTTGTACCCCTAATATAAAATAGGCGTCACCAACATCTTTCATTTCAAATTTCTTTGTCAAAAAGCACTTGATTTCATGCAATAAGCCTATATCGTTGCTGGCAAGTAGTATGTCACTAACATATAAAACTAGAAAAACATACTTGCTCCCACTAAACTTATGAAATATACAATCATCAACTACATTCATTTCAAAACCAAACGAAAGAGTAACTTGATGAAATTTGAAATACAATTGACGGGAAGCGTGCTTGAGAGCATAAATGGATTTCTTCAATTTCCAAACCATTTGGTTTAGGTCTCTTGACACAAAATTTTATAGTTGCACCATATAAATTGTCTCATCAATGTCACCATTGAGAAATACAATATATACATCCATCTGATGAAACTCAAGGTTGAAATGTGCCATAAGTGCCATTATAGTTCTAAAAGAGTCTTTTGTTGAAACTGGAGAGAAAGTCTCTTTATAATCAATGCCTTCTTTCTGTGTAAAGCACTTTACAACTGGATGAGCCTTATATCTATCTAATTTCCCTTCGAATCCCTTTTGATTTTAAATCTCTCTAATTTTGTACCTTTAGGAAATGAGACAAGATCCCAAACATCATTGTCTTTCATAGACTTTATTTCCTCATTCATGGCATTAATCCACTTTTGAGAGTTAGAACTTTTATGGCCTAATGGAAGTTAATTGGATCATCTTCCACAATGCCAATGTCAACCTCATGTTCTTAGAGAAATATGATGTAAGGTTGGTGAGTTTGTTCTTTTGGAATAGTTTATGTAATCTGAATAGGGAGTTTCTCAACATTGTCTTGTTATAGATTTGTTGCTTCGATAACATAAGGAATAAAACTCATATTATTGTCAACAACAACTAGGGAAATATTCATATCTTTTTCTCTAAAACAATGTCTCTCACCTTATACCCCCCAAAACTCAAAATCGTTAATGAACCGGGAATTTCCTATTTTAAAAATTGACTTTGCGTTGGGATCATAAAAGTTGTAACCCCTAGACCTTTCAGAGTATCCAATAAAATAACAACTAACTGTTATAGAATTCAGTTCCTTTTCATTTGGCTTATATAGGCTTACCTCAGCTAGATAACCCCACGTGTGCAAGTGGTTCAAACTGGGCCTTTTACTCATCCAAAGCTTAGAAGGGGTTTTGCTAGTTGCTTTAGTTGGAAACCATTATGTAAGTTGCAGTCTTTAATGCTTCTCCCCAAAGATATTCTAGTAAAGTAGAATGACTATCATACTCCTTACCATGTCTTTTTCGCCTTTCAGCAACACTATTTATGCTAGAACATCCTGGCATGGTGTATTATGAGACTTTATTGCACTTTTCAAGGAACTTGGTAAATGATCCTAGACGTTGTTTACCTGATCCGTCTTATCTACCATATTTTTCACCACCACGGTCAGATCTGACACTTTTTATTCTTTTATTGAGTTGATTCTTAACCTCAACCTTATAGTTTTTGAACATGTCCAGAGACTGAGACTTCTCATAAATGAGATACAGATAACTATAATGGGAGTAATCATTTATAAACGTAACAAAATATTGCTAACCATTCTAAAAAGTTATAAGGAATGGCCCACAAATGTCTATATCTATGAGTTCTAAGACATCCATAGCCCTGTTGGCACCTAATTTCCTTAGGATTGTCTGTTTTCCCTTAATACAATTAATACAATTTTCAAAGTCCACATAATCAAGGGGATCAAGAATTCTATCAAAAACAAGATGCTCAATTCTTATTTAGAGATATGCCCTAAACTTTTGTGCCATAATGAAGCAAAATTCTCATTAGTTAATTTTCTCTTTATACCTCTACATACATACATAGTTTCATTATATGAGGCAATTGTATTAATCAAATATAGGTTATCAACAAATGATAAAGAATTGGTACCAAGAAGCATTGAATCTTGAAAAAGACTAAATTGACCATTTCCAAATGATTAAAAGTAACCAAATTTGTCCAATGCAGAAATAGAAACAAAATTTTGTCTAAATGATGGTACAATATAAGTTTCATTCAAATCCAAATAATAATTGGTCTTTAACAATAATTTAAAAGTTTTAATAGCCTCAACTCCTACCACTTTACTATCACCCACATAGATGTATCTTGCAACATTAATTAGCTTTTGGTAGCTCAAGCAACCCTGCATAGACAAATTGATGTGAGTAGTAGCACCAGAATCTAGCCAGCAAATGTGTATAGGTACCGAAGTTAAATTAACCTCAGAATAAACCAAAACAAGAAACGTATCTTTCTTTGCCCACTATATGTGATATTTGGTACAATATTTTTTCTTGTGTGCAGTACTTCTACAAAGAAAAAAAAAACAAAAGCCTTATCCTGTTGTTTTCTGTTGTTTTTTTTGTCGTGCGACACCTGCAACTTCCTTACCCTCCTTTCTTTTCAAGTTCTTATTTTTTTAGGTAGTTATCAAATGAGCACTCTCTACTTTCTCATGCTTTAACCTTTCCTCTTTTTGCACACAATGAGAACAATCATAACGTTCTCTTCTTGGTGCAGTAATCAAATATTGAAAATGAAAACGATCAAACAATTAACCTTTTTTTGGAACAATTATTTTTTCATATAGCTAACCTAATAATTGTCACATATTTATCACCACAAGTGTACATGTATTGCTGCCAGAATATTAGCCTTCCTTTGAGCTGGTCAATACTCGCATGAATTACACATACACAACCATCTTAATATGATAAAATAAATTAATTTACGCAAGAGAGATTACTTTGGTAACATATTGTTTCAATCAATTTATTTCACAATATTAACAAAAGATTAATTATACCAATATTTGAACATACCTTGATCAATCAATTTGAACATTAATTATATTAATCTTAGTTAACCAATTTAATTTTCATATATAAATATAAACTAAAAGTATCTGTAATTGATTTATGCCTAAATTGTATATACCGAAATATTAGATATAAATTGAATATAAAATTTATAGAAATAATCAATTGTATCAGTTGACCAAATATTCCATTTGCTTCTAAATTAGGGTTTACTCTTAAATCCAAGAAACATAAATCATAATTTATAATAAAGATATTTTGTTCCAAGATGCTAAAACTCGTAACATGGAAACAACTCTTTCTAGTCATTGGATTGGTTAAAGTATAAAACCAAATAAAATTTGATTACGGTCTTTATCCGATGGCCATGTTTTAATAAAAGCCTTAGCGTTGGATAAAGATTAATAAAGGATTTGAAAACATCCATTGAAAACAACGAATTGTCATTTGTTTCGGGGGGGTTTTTTGAAGTTTGACCATACACAACACAATGCATTTAACAGATGAACAAAAAAAAAAGAAGAAGATTTCCAATGTGTTACTCACTTCTTTTTTTATCCGTCGACATCACCGCGCCGTCTTCAATGGAAATTTACCAAATTAAAAAATATATGATACCTTTGGCCCTTATACGTTAACTGCTGTTCATGGAAGACAAATAATTAAAAAGTCTTAAATGATCTGATACTATTAGATAAAATTTAATTTTTTACGGTAAAAACTATCAGTAATCGATATAAGCAATAATGTCAAATTATCGAGAATCCTTAGATTTATCATTGAAGTGTATCTGAATTCATGAAAATAATGTGATTTTAAAATCTTGTAGTTATTCATCTTCAATGTTAATATGTTCATCTGTTTTTTCTGACTGATGAAATATCAACAAAATTATTCATATGATTTGGGAATCATAATCTTAATGCTTTATATAGTTTGTCTTATTTTTATTTTGGTTCATTATAAAATAGTGGTCTTTATATATTAAAGTTTATACTTTATTAGATGTGCTATAACCTAAAACCTTTAATTTTAATAGATCATTTTAACCGAACTTAACCTTATAATAACTCATAATATACAATTAATTAATATATGTACATGTAACCACACGTTGGGTTAAATCCAACATTACACGCATCAAAAGTTTTCACAAGGATTTATTTAAGAAAAAATTCCATTTATTTTCTTAATGAAGTGAATATTTACTCTAAAAGAGAGTTCTTGTTACAGTTTTAAGCAATAAGAAAGGACATCAACGTCTTATATGGTTAACTCTAACCCCATTATACTCTTATTAAGACTAAGAAACTTAGACAGGATTAGTTTGCTAACTAGTAATCTCCATTTCACCTCCCACCCATTCCTCCCTCACTCTCTGATACTTCTGCCCTTTTTTTTCTTTGCCGCCTGCTTTCCCATGGCTTCTCCGCCCTCACGGGCTGCCCTGCGCCCCTGGTCCTCCTACCCAAATCCTTCAACCTTCTTCTTCCCCTTCTGACGCTGCCTCTAACCCTCCGAAGACCTGGAAGCAAGTGGTAGGAGACTCCCTGGACTCCAATCTCTCTTATCAACCTCCATCTGAAATTGACGGGAAATACATTGTTTGCCCAGATATCGCTACTCTCCAGGAGGGAGCCAACTATTGGAAATCCACCCTCGTGGGTTTCTTCCTAGGCCAACGTCCGGCCTTCCCTCTTGTCCTTCGGTGGGCAAATAAATACTGGAAGAACCGAGGGCTTCTTGATGCCTTGCTTACAGAAGACAATCTTATTCTCTTCACTTTCTCTTCGTCATCCATCGCTCACAAAATCTTGGAAGAAGGCCCTTGGTATTTCGGAAGTCAGCCTCTCTTCCTCCAGCTTAGGCAACCTGGTCTGAAATTGGAAACATTATCTGTCCAGAACCTCCCGATATGGGTTAACTTCCATAAAGTCCCCTTAGAGTATTGGACTACTCAGGGGCTCAGTCTGTTAGCTAGCTATATCGGCCGACCTCTGTGTATGGACAAAAATACGACGACTAAAAAGCGTATTGGTTACGCCCGCCTTTGTGTGAGTATTGAAGCTTCAAAAATGCTACCTGACGAAATTCCTATTATGCGATTGGGGGAGGGGAATCAGCTCTACGAGGACTACATTGCTATCTCTTATCAGTGGCGACCTCCTTCCAAAGCTCCAACTACTGTCTGGCAACTAACAGGTAAATTGTTCAACACTGGTTCTTATCAAGAACTGATGAACCTTGCGGAGGAATTACCTAGCAATCAACCCCATAGCAGTGGGGAGGTCTCTGTGCCTTCTGGTGGTAAGGATGAACGAGAGATCACGGTTCCTCCGGCTCCAACTCAGGACATCGAACAGGGTATTTCTGCAGTTGGGTTGAGTAACGGTCCAATCCCTGCTTCTGATATTGTGGCAATGCCTAACTGTAACATAAATACACCTTGCTTGGAGAGTGATCCTATCGTTGCAGCTTCCCATCTCCAGGAGGGAACGTGTGATAATCCCTCTTCTCATGATATCGTTGCAGCTTCCCATCTCCAGGAGGGAACGTGTGATAATCCCTCTTCTCATGATAGTATAGCAATGGTGGATCCTGGCTTGCCTCCAGAATGCGTTAAAGACGCTGATTGTGGCACTTCCCACTATCTCTCGACAAGGAAACCTCCACGAGGCAGAGGTAAAGGCCTCAAATCTACCCCTAAACTCATATGACCATCTTGACAAGGAATGTGAGAGGAATAAATTGCCCTTCAAAATTGTTCGCTCTGAAGGATTTTGTGTGGCGAGAGAAGCCTTTTGTTCTTGGTTTATTGGAAACAAAAATTCGCTTGGAGAATCTGAATAAGTTAGATGTCTTGGGACCTCAATGACGTGTCCTTTCCAATCATCCTCATCATGCTTATGGTAGGATCATCGTCTGTTACAACTCAGATGAGGTTCACGTGGACCTTCTAGCAGTAACGGATCAGAGTATGCATTTTCACGTTCGCTTACTACAGGGGCAAGTTGATTTTAATGTCTCCTTTGTTTATGCCTACAATTTGGAATTCCAACGATGGGATTTATGGAGCTTCCTCCGGGATCTTAGTGCCCATATCTCTCATCCGTGGCTTGTTTGTGGGGACTTCAATTCCACTCTTTATGCTGCAGAAGCCCAAGGAAATATCAGTCTCAGGTCTTCCTCCTCTGACTTGCTGGAATGTGTTGAACATGTTCAGTTAACCGACCTCAAATCCTTTGGTCACTTCTTCACCTGGTCCAACAAGCAACAGGCTCGATGGTTCATTCGGAAGAAATTAGATAGAGCTCTTGTTAATGAGCTCTGGCTCCAATGCTTTCCCAATAGCATTGCCACTTTTCTGGATCCCTTGTTTTCGGATCATACGCCCATCATTGTGTCTAAACTCACTATGTCCGTTGCTACGCATCACCCCTTCAGATTCAACAACTTTCTGGTTCAGGATCCTGGGTTTGGTTTTGCTTGTGAGGCTGGTGCTCTTTCCAACTTTAGAGGGACAAAGCAATTCTATTGCATTTAGAAATTAAAGATTATTAAACAAAAGTTGAAGCTTCTTAACTCTTCTAAAGGGCCTACTGTTGAAGTTATTTCCAAGACCAGAGCGGAATTGACTAGACTTCAATCTTTCTTATCCTCTCACCCTGACAATCAGTTGCTTATCGACCAGGAGAAGATTGCTCTTTCCCACTACCTTCAAGCTATTAATAATCACTCCTCCCTATTGCAACAGAGGGCTCGGATTAATTGGCTGAAGGATGGCGATAGCTGCACCCAATTCTTTTTCTATTCCATCCTCGCCCAAAGAAATCGCAACAAAATCTATTCCATCTCTTCCCATAACGGTTCAGTCATCTCGGATCCTCGACTAATTCAGGATGAAGCTTTCCGATTATTTGCCTCTTCCCTAGGAGCTGAGGTTCCTACAAATGTTACACGAGGTGAATTCCAACTTCTTAACCTGACCCAAGTTTCTGCTGCAGATTTTTCTCTATTAACTAAGCCTGTGGAAGATCGAGAGATTGAGAAATGTGTCTTTCAAATGAATGGAATGAAATCCCCGGGGCCGGATGGTCTTAATGGTTTCTTCTACCAACAATCTTGGCCTATAATTGGCGGTTTTGTCAAGGAGGCAATTCATGAATTCTTCCGCAATGGTGTTATGTTAAAGGAGCTGAATAAAACTTTCTTGTGTTTGATTCCTAAAGGGTCAAATCCTCAGAGCTTTGCTGATTACCGTCCCATTTCTTGTGCGAATTTCTTATATAAAGTGATCTCTAAAATTCTGGCTGATAGATTGAAGCAAGTTATTGCTCCTTTGATCAGTGACAACCAAAATGCGTTCCTTTCGAGTAGGCATATTGGGGACAATATCCTTATTGTTCAAGAACTGTTAAAGGGTTACTCTACTAAGAATGGTCCTCCGAACTGCACTTTGAATATTGATTTCCATAAAGCTTTTGATAGTATCAGTTGGACATTCATTCACTATATGATGGAAGCATTTGGATTTCCAACTCAATTTATTAAGTGGATCCTTGAATGTATTACTTCAGCCTGTTTCTCGGTTCTGGTTAATGATTCCCCTACCCCTTATTTTAAAGCTGCAAGAGGCCTCAGACTGGGGGATCCGATATCCCCTTACCTCTTCATTCTTGCTATTTCTCACAGCCATCATACGGAAGGAGACCACCTCAGACGCCTTTTTTAAATATCATGCCAAGTGCAAGAAGCTGAATCTCACTAACCTTAGTTTTGCAGACGACCTTCTTCTTTTTTGCAGGGCTGATTTGTCATCCATTTGTTCCTTTATGCGAGCTCTCCAGGTTTTCAAATACGCTTCTAGGTTGCATCTTAATCTTCAAAAAAGTCACTTCCTCCTATCTAAAAGTGCAATTCACATAGAGCATTCTATTGCAGAAGCCACTGGAATGAAACTTCAAACTCCCCCCTTCTTTACCTTGGACTCCCGGTGTCGACCAAACGGCTAACCTTCTCTGAGTGCCGCCCTCTTTTGGACAAGCTTCAAAGGCGAATAAAGTCTTGGGTGAATAAATCTCTATCATATGCGGGTAAGCTTCAACTTATTAAATCGGTCCTGAATTCGCTGCATGTGTATTGGAGTTCTCATATGTTTCTATCTCAAAGTATCATAAAAGAAATAGAGCGATCTCTTCGATCTTTTCTCTAGAGTCACCCAAATGGGAGTATGGGTGTTGCCAAAGTTAAATGGGCTGATCTTTGCTTCCCAAAACAAGAAGGTGGCCTCAACCTTCTTTCCATTAAAGCTGCTAATATGTTTCTCATTCTCAAACAATTATGGTGGATATTGGATGACAAGAAGAGTTTATGGATTAAATGGCTACATGTTTATTTCCTTAAGGGGCATAGTCAATGGGCTGTCAAGCCATCTAGTTCCCACTCCTTCTTTCTATCTCAATTGTTGAAATTGAGGGATTCGGTTCATCCGGATAGCTCATGTGTGATTAAGGATGGTCGCCTCGCCTCCTTATGGTTTGACAATTGGTCCTCTAGGGGACCTCTGATTAATGGGGGATTTTTTCTACGAGCAACTACTTCTTTTCCGTTAAAAACTCGGATGAGCACCTTCATTGCTGGCCGCGAATGGAGTTTTCCTATAAGCTTGATCCAGTTTCAGCCCAATTATCCTCCCTCCCCTCAGGAGCCGGACATATTTTTCTGGAAAGGTATTCCCCTTGCGCAGCTCACAAACAGATCTATATGTGATTTTGTCCACAGTCATCGCCCTCTAGTTCCTTGGACCCCTAAGGTATGGAACAAGCACCTACTACCAAAACTTTCATTCATTTTCTGGTTAGCTATCCAGAACAAGTTGTCTACAACGGACCGACTCTCTTACATCCAACTGCCCTATGTGTTTAATTCAGAGGGAAACTTGCAACCATCTATTTTTTGAATGCCCCTACAACAAGTCCATATGAGATTATGTCACTGCTTCTTATTATTGGACGCAATCAGGGACAATCATTTTGGAAATCACTAATGGTATTTCTGTACACTCACCCATCCATCTCATCATACTGAGAGTTTGTATTTATAGGTTATGGCAGGAACGCAACTATCTACGTTTCAGGGATCAATCATCAACTAAAGAGTCATTAATTTCTCAGATTTTCAAGGACATACAGGAGATCGTAATTACCAAAAATCTTTAATAACGATGCAGCTCATCTCTTCGCTCTTCTCTTCGCATTTAAGGTTCTCTTCCGTTTTCACGATATTTGAGTAAGGTGGAAAAGGCAGCACCTTTTTTGTTTACCTACAGTCTCTATTGAAGCTCTGAGTCTTTTGTGTTTGTTTCCTACTGTAGCTTTTTCTTTTTTCCAATTTGAGTAGGTAGTTTTCTTGCTTTGGTTCTTTGGCTTATTTGTTGAACTCTTTATTTTTGTTTCTTTATTCATTCAATCGATTCTTCTTTTCAAAAAAAAAATCTCCATTTCTTTGGGTTACGATATAAGCTCCATTGGTGGACTATTTATACTGAAATTGCCGTGGACTCCGTACTACAGATAAATAGTATCAGAACTTGCTTTATAGACAGTCTATGGAATTCGTTTTTGTCCAAATAGAAAGGCTGAAATTGGGTGTAATTCTGCTCCGCGGTATGGCTGATGAGAACAGAGCCTGAGGAAACCCTGGGTTTGGTTTAATATGGGCTTCATGGTTTCGATGAGAGGAGCAAGCTCGCCTCCTTGCCTCATCCAAAATGTTATAGTAGATTGGTTTGGTTATTGTCGATGGGCCTAAAATTTTATAAGTGATTGCGTTGCGACCAAACTCTACAGATTGGTTATGAAAAGAAATCAGTACAGTAATAGTTTTGGTGAGCAGTGGCCCAAAATCTTCTTTTAATTCAACGCTAATGAGTCTTTCGTATTTCCTGCTTTTTGTTGAAAGTGTATCAGAAGGTTTCATTTTCTAGCTACCATTAAAGCTTCGAATATGAGATTCAACTTGAAAATTTTTTACTCATGCATTAACCTTTTAGGTCGACAAATTAAGACTTTGAGTTCCTATTTTAGAGCTAAGGCTCGACTGTGGAACTCCCACATCTACCCAAAAGTTTAAGGAAATAGGGAAGTGTACAACCAATAAGATGCAATTTTTTGTTGCTCACTGAAACATTTTCAAAATCTCATATGCTTCTAATACAAGATAAGGTGTTCATTGTAGAGCAACAACTTTTCGCTCGTGGATGAGTCCAAATTTTAGAATGAAAATTTAGTTTTGTTTTATATCACCAATGTTTGAATTGGTGGAGTTGGGGGTCAGATTTCTTTTTGCTAGGATCTTACTTTTGTTGTATACAAACTGATGATCCTTAAAATATGCAAAAGTGGTACGGAGAAACACAAATACCCCACTAATACACGTAAGTTTAGCCTAAGAAATTTTGCAAGACATTAAATAGGAAAGATAACAACATATATTAAAACACATGAAATTGGCAAATAAACCCTAATAGTGGTATGTGTCTGTGTCTGCCATCAGTAGCCTGCAAGCCCTGTGAACCCTGGCAAGTGGATAAAAACGCATGAACTAGACAATAGAAGTAACTATTCCTATTAGAATTTAGCATCTCTGACAACAGTAGTGAGTGATCCTTGCAACCCTCATTAATATTTACGCCATAGGAACTCACCATAACACAAAAAAACAAAAAGACAAACTTGTCATTTCCTCCTTAATCCTCCTTTACCCTATAGTTTACTCTCAAAATTACGAAACATGCTTGACCTCACAGGCCAATCCGATGCAACCCAACACGTCAGCAGCCAATGAAAGAAAACAAAACAAGAAACCTCTTGTTGAGAGAGAACTAGAGAGTGTGACAGTGTGAGAGTGTTTTAACTAGAAGAAAAAAGATCATTGAAATTCCTATCTTCTCCTTCTAGAGTGAGAACAGAACAGTCCATTTTTTTTCTTAATATTTAGGTTTAGTTTAGTTTATTTTTTTAAAGAGATATAAAGGAGAGGGAAGAGAAGAAAAGAAAAATAAAATAAAAAAAAGGGGAGAGAGCAAAGGAGAACTAAAACTAATCCAAAAAGCTCTGTTTCAATGGTTTAATTGAGGAAAAAAAAAACCTCAAATTTGACAAGAAGAGGAAGAGAAAAGAAAATCGCTTGATGGGTTTTGCGGTTTTTCCTCTTTCTAAGCTAAAGATGCGATCTTTCTGATTGGTTGTGTGTCTGAGGGACAGTTAAATCTCGGGCGGCTGATTTGATCGCTGAAGCAAGAACACAGAGAGAGTGTTGCGAGAACAAGAGAACATGAACGGTGGCGATGAGGTCCCAGCAGCTCCGACGGGCCCACCGCAGCCTCTGGAGTGGAAATTCTCTCAGGTCTTCGGCGAACGAACCGCCGGCGAAGAAGTACAAGAAGGTAATTTCACCTATATGAACACTTATTTGAGGTGTATCTGTAGGTCTCTATTCATTTGGATCCAGTTGATGTTATGTGTTGTCACTTGGCTATTCTCGTTTTGTAGATCCGAAATGGATCGTGGGTTGATTGGGAATCACTTTTTAGGTTTGTGGGTCAATGAGTGTTTTTCACCCTTTTGTGGGGTTTCTTTTGCAATTTAAAAAAGTGTAATGATCGATAAAGGTCGAGTGTTTATCAGATTTGAGGGAGGAGAGTGTGGGAAAGAGCTTGGTGGAGTTAGTTGTTGTTAATAAGGGACAAATTATGGGTACTGGTGTCCTAATCTGTGGTTCAGTAATGGTTGAGATTCGTATTTTTGTTTCTCATTTGCCCAAGTGAGTATGATTTCATCTTTGTGGATGATGGTTTTCTCTATTCCAGATTCAGGCATTTACTTTATGTTGCTCAAACATTTCCTCTTTCTTAGGTAGATGCATGTGCATTTTTTCCTGGCTTTTCTATGCACAGCTCAAATACAATTCAGATTATGACAAATCCTAACAACTAATAGTTGAAGTTTTTGTTTTTACTCAACAAATCTAGTCAATGCAGCAACTTCACTTTGTGGTTTTCTATTCTAAAGTAGACCTGCTCTAAGTGGTTATTTTTATCCTCCCAACTTGTTCTCAAACCTAGCTCTTGAAAAGATAAATGTTTCATTTTGAAAGTGGCTCACAAAGCATATAAGTTTTAATTGTGGTTGCAATTTCTGATGGAAAATGTCCTTGTTTTAGGGAATACAATTTGATATGATGAAATATATGGGTTGAAGGATCAATCATTTGGATCTGTTGCATTCTTTTAAATTTGTTTGAAATAAAATAAAAGACTGCTCCTATAAAAGGATATTTCCGATGATTCATGCAAAAGGCATGGATTGGTCATTTGTCATGAGATATCATGTTAAAGGAAAAACAATTGCTGGCCCCAATGATGAATGTGCTTAGATGGGCATCCTCCTCTACCTTCTCTTTGACACGGGGAGAAAGAAAAAGGGTGGCATGATTACATGTGTGAAATGTTTGAGATAGCATTCAAAGTGGCATTGATCCAAGAAAACATGAGATGAAGTTGCCTAGAGTGAAGCATTTGTAAAAAGTAATTTTGAAGTCAAAAAGTGTCACTCCTCAGTTTTGATATCTTTGAGCAAAGGAAAATGTGGAAGAGTTCTAACGTTCAGTATCTTCACTTGAGGTTCAGTTTTCCAGTATTTGTGCATATGCCCTTTCTCTTGTATGTCTAGAATCTATCCACTTAAGATTAGACAAGGATGAATGCAATGTTATATAAAGTTTGGATAGTTCTATGAAGACTAAGTTTGAGAAATGACAGTCTCAGTAGACAATTTCTGTAATTATTTACCTTTTCAGATGGTTGAATATTTTGATTATAATATCCAAACTTGCAAATCTAGTTTGATTTCTGACAGAAATCAAATGTTGTCCATGTAAATTGTCAGCATTGCAATTGAGTATAAAGATATCTGGAAAAAATGCAAAAAGAGAGTAGCAGGTCTGGCTGATGTCGCAGACACAATCTGCTCATGAATTTAAATCCTTGAAACTAAGTAGATGAAGGGAAGAGCCTAAAAAGTTTCCCAGTTGTAGTATGGATGGACAGTAAATTATAATGAGACAGTGCATTTTCCTCTAAACTGAACAATATTTAGTAACATTCTTTCACCGATATATAAATTTTTTTTTGTTTCTCCTTCTGCAGTTGATATTATTTCAGCCATTGAGTTTGATAAAACTGGTGATCATCTTGCTACTGGTGACCGTGGGGGTAGGGTGGTCCTCTTTGAGAGGACAGATACAAAGGATGTGCGTTCCTGGTTCCTCTTAGGCTTCATTTATTCAGTCCAGTTTTCACATATTTTTTATGGTTACTTGAAGTTAATCTTTTTTGCTGTTAAATGCCATCTTAAAGTATATTTTTGCCATGTATTGTAGCATGGAGGATTAAGAAGGGATATGGAGAGAAGGGATTACCCACTTAGCAGGCATCCTGAGTTTCGTTATAAAACAGAGTTTCAGAGCCATGAACCTGAGGTGTGATTTTTCAGCATTTACTGTTGATATAACTTCTTATATGCTAATTTTCTTCGTTTGCCCCTCGGTCAGTGGTCATGCTATGTTTTTATCTTTTTTACCAGTTTGATTATCTCAAGAGTTTGGAAATAGAGGAGAAAATCAACAAGATCAGATGGTGTCAAACTGCCAATGGGGCTCTTTTTCTTTTATCTACCAATGATAAAACCATCAAGTTTTGGAAGGTAAGGAATGATGTTTTGAAGTTTGCTTGAGATATAATTGATTGATACTGAGTTCTATTATGCATTTTCTACCAGATGTAGAGATTGTGAGCAGGTAGATGCATTTGAGTGCTGGTATTGAGTTGGGAAACAAATTATTAACCTATATGGAGGTTTATGTATGTTAGGGGTAAGGCATGAATAGTATATTGTGGGCATAAATTACCGGGTATACATCTTAAATTAGGGCAATTATAGCCTATTAATGGCACTTCTGTCTATTACTGATAATAGTGTATTGGTGGATCCGGATCCAGGACAATGAATTAGCGACCTGAATTACTTGTATGAGATTCTCAATTTAACTTTAGGGCCTGCAAGTGCATAATGGCTGACTCTTTGGAGAGACTTCATTGTCATATCACCTGATTTTTGTATTTTATAGCACTGACTGTAGGCCTACAGTTTTCTATTTACTGCAACCACTTACGTCTTTTCATATTGTTTAATAATCGCACAGGTTCAAGAAAAGAAGGTTAAGAAAATTTCTGACATGAATGTGGATCCTTCAAAAACTATAGGAAATGGTAGTGTTGGTAGTTCAAGCTCAAGTAGTGCAAGACCTTATCTGGCAAATGGAGGATCCCCAGACAGGTCATACAGTTCAGTGAGCAATGACTTTGCATTCCCACCTGGGGGCATTCCATCTCTGCGTCTGCCTGTGGTAGTTGTACTATAGCTTTTCTTCATTAGCTACATATTTGAAGTCTGTAGATTTCTCATTTCTATAAATTCACCCGTAGTTATACCTAAAAACAGCATAGTTGAGGGAACGTCTCCACTTGCTGCTAAATATGTTATAGATGTTATATTGCTTTTTTGTTTGACAATAGAAGTATATGCAGAGGAATTGCCATCATCTTCCCTCCATATAAATTAGATATTTTTAGGCTGAGATGCTTTGGGCGTTAACTTAGAAATGTAACAAATTGGGAAAGCTGACCTTTTAGGTACTTCAGGAGATATGCTTTTCTTTATGCTATTTTGTTTATGGCTAAGGTTCCGCCAACATGGGTATGGTTGTGGCATTGACAAGGGCTGTCAAATAGAAAATTTCTGTTGTAAAAGTTCTATTTAATTTTTGTTACTTGGTTGATGTTCTGGAAATTTGACCCATATCTTTACATTCACTTAGGTAACTAGCTCTGAGACTAGCCTGGTGGCTAGATGCCGAAGGGTGTATGCTCATGCTCACGATTATCATATCAATTCAATTTCAAGCAACAGGTGATTATATTCCTCTTCCAGTTATATGTATCATGTACTCCTTTTTTCTAGCAACCATATTTTTAAATTGATTGTGGAAAGTAAAACCTTGAAAACAACATAAATAAAGTAGATTTTAATAGCCAAACTAATATAAACAAAGACAACCTACGATAATGCATCATCTTTCTGGTACTGCTCTGTTTGCCAGCTTTTTAGGAAAAATATTTGCCAGCTTTTTAGGAAAAATATTCTCTTTTAGTGTGTGCATAATGCTTTTATGCATTGCAGTTTTCAGCTTTTAGGTGCGGGTTAGTGATACTTTACTCATCATGCCACTATTGTCTCATGTTCCAGTGATGGCGAAACTTTTATATCAGCTGATGACCTGCGAATAAATCTTTGGAATTTAGAAATTAGCAACCAAAGCTTCAATATTGTAGATGTGAAACCTGCAAATATGGAGGACCTAACTGGTACACCATTCAACCTCTGAAGAGTTTTATCAAGCTTTATATTATGTTAATGTACAGAATTGTTAAATTTTTAGTGGAATCTGGTACCTTTTTTGGATTTGGCACTGTTTTGTCCCTCTCTCTTTCTAAATCTGTCTTGTTGTTTTCCTTCTTTCTAAACTTCTAGGCTTTTAGAGGCAGCGATTAATCTTGAAATCAACTTGTTCTTACTCTGCATGCTATAATTGTTTTTGTGTCACATTGAAATTCCAGACAATTTATGCATTATACTAGTAAGCCACTGTCAAATTTGCCCCTCTTGACTGTTTGTTTGCATTGCAAGGCTCCTTGTTAGTTATTCATCATCTGATTTTGATTCTATCTTCTTTTGTTTTTACAGAGGTTATAACATCGGCGGAATTTCATCCCAGTCATTGTAATACATTAGCATATAGTAGCTCAAAAGGCTCAATCCGACTCATTGATTTGCGGCAATCAGCTTTATGTGATTCTCATGCCAAATTGTGAGAGCTTTTAACTGCTTTCTGTATTGCATCTTTTAGTGCATGGTTATATAAAACTAGATGGAGGTATCAAGGAATAGGAAAGCTTGCTTCAATAATTTGAAAATTATTACATTAAGGATGATATGTTAATTACCAAGCCATTTACTCGTCATTATTACTGACTAGCTGGTGATATACCATGCATGCAGGTTTGAGGAACAGGAGGCACCGGGATCTAGATCATTTTTTACAGAGATTATTGCTTCAATCTCAGATATCAAATTTGCTAAGGATGGAAGAAATATATTAAGCCGTGATTACATGACTCTAAAGGTTTGACCCTTTGCTTATATTTTGAGCGTATATACACAAAGATCATTTCAAGGCATGAAAAATTCCCGTACATTCTTAAGTTTCACCCTCACTCAGTCATTCCATTTGTTCTTCTTCTCCTGGCTCTCCTTCCCTACCCTCTCTTTGTCCTGCAACTATTTTCTCTCTGGGTCCTAACCAGATAGCCAGAATTGATTTCTGTCCTGATATCTACTCTCTAAGAGGTACTAACTAAGTCAACAAAGCTGTTTGTAATGAGACCACATTACACTTTTATCATAGTGATAACATCCATGTCTTTCAGACACCACGAGTACTTTTTCTGCATGCATGTCCTCTTGGAGCTCCATTTTGGCTACATCTTTCTGTCTCATTTGTCTCAGTTTCTTGATTTTTAGTTGTGGGACATCAACATGGATTCAGGTCCAGTTGCAACCTTCCAGGTTCATGAATACTTGAGACCTAAGGTGAGATTGTGACTTAACACAAGTATCAAACGAAAGATGCTGTTGGTATTTTTCCCACGCTGATTGTGACATCAATTCAATGTATTCAGCTATGTGACTTGTATGAGAATGATTCAATCTTTGATAAATTCGAGTGTTGCTTGAGTGGTGATGGATTGCGAGTGGCCACAGGGTCTTACAGGTACTTGCTATACTTTTTGGTAATCGTGGCGTGAAAGACCTTGTACATACAGTTTGAGACTTTTTTTTCATGTAACTTTCAGCAATTTGTTTCGTGTTTTTGGTTGTGCCCCGGGAAGTACGGAGGCAACAACTCTGGAAGCAAGTAAAAATCCTATGAGGTATTCTTCAAATTATTTGCAATGATGTGAGTGATAATAGGAATGATTTTGGAGGCAGTGATAAGTAATGAATTTCCACAACTTTTAGGAGGCAAGTTCAGCCACCGTCAAGGCCTTCGAGATCCCTAAGCAGCATAACACGTGTTGTAAGACGGGGTCAGTGCCGTGGGATTGCATCCTTTTTGGGTACTCTTACCCTGTTTTCTTGTTCTTCTTATGGAGTATTGTGAATTGAATTGACAGGTGGAGAAAGCCCAGGAGTTGATGCAAATGGCAATTCTTTTGATTTCACAACTAAATTGCTGCACCTTGCATGGCATCCTACTGAGAACTCTATCGCCTGTGCTGCCGCAAACAGCTTGTACATGTACTATGCATAAGGAAGAAATGTATGGCATGGTTGGTTCAGTTTTTGGTTGCTGTTGGAGAAGATTTCTTTTCCCTTCCCACCAAACCAACAATGAGTTAGGTGGAGGCGACATGGATTCACATTTATTTATATATATATATATATATATAATTTAAATATAAAAAAGCCCCCCTTCAATCCGTAGCTCATGCTGCTACTCAATATCATGTATCAAGGTTGTTCAGAAGTAGCTGTTAGAATTTCGGAGAAGAAGAAGTAACAACTTTGCTATTTATTCTCGGCCTCGGGTTCTCTTTTCTTCATCCCCTGAAATGAAATTCCTTCATTTTTTTCCCCTATTCTCCCCAGTGTCTTCTAAAAGAAAATGTGATTGTAGGTCAAATTAAAAGGATGTTCAAATGTTTGCCACTTCTTTAAAGCAAAATCTTGGTGGGAAGAAGGAGCTGTTGAACTTGCAGTGCATTTTTTGGATTGGTTCTTTAAAAATCATCTCTTTTCTCTGTAATTAGGCTTGCCAAGTACACTGCTTTGAATTGCCAAACTTAATGTCAGGTCAGGTATACTCTCTTCCTTTCTTCACCTAAATAAATGGCGATGCAGTTGAACAGTTGTAATCTTTTAATTACTGTCAGTAGTTTCTTGTTTTATTAAGGTCTTGAGCAAATAAATAGAACCATTTCATTCTCACATACAAATATCTGTAAAAGTAAAAAGCTAGACCATTCAACGTATACTTATCCTTGTTCCTTGTCTATGCTGATCTCTGTCTCTTCTCTTTGACAACCCTGTCCCTCCCTTGCGGACCAGTCCCATATTTTCATCAAAGTGCGACATGACTCTACGATTGGCTCCCTGTCTCTAAAATGATTTGTCTTGTGTTTATTGGGCCTAATCAAGCCTTTGTACTACGAGTATAATAAATTAAACTTTTTCACCAAATTGTTTATTATTAATAGAAAGAACAAATTTTCACCTCTCATTTATAATTATAGATAATTAGCCTTTGTACTACGAGTATAATAAATTAAACTTTTTCACCAAATGGTCAAGAATCAGTTCGGGTTTGGGATATGCGATTGGATTGTTTCAAAATAACATCGATTTGGTTTAATTATTAGAATGACTTAGTTATTTTAGTTATAAATAAAATAAAATAATATTATTTAAAAATAAAGTAAAATGATATCAATTTTAAAAATAAATTAAGTCCATCTCTAAGTTTAATTTTTTAACTTTAAATTGCTTAAGAATTGTCATCCATAACTCTATTTTATTTTTGTTAACTCTTTATAATCATACATATTGTATACCTTAAAATTTTCCTACAGTCTTTTTTTATTTTTCTGTAATTTAAATTATTAATCAAGTTTATTATTACATTTTATAAATATTTTTTACCTTTTACCCAAAAAATATTTTTTACCTTATTTTATATTGTTTTATTCATGTGTTTAGTGTTTTTAATTTTAAAATAGAAATAAAGAATTTTTAAAATTTTTGCCTTACTACAAAGTTTAGAAGATGAAAAAAGGATAAAATAAAAAAAGATAAAAGGCAGGAAATTAATAAAATCCAAAAGAGGGACCTAGTTGCAATTAAAAAAGATTTACTTAAGAAGTTCAGAAGGACAAAGCGTTTTCTCACAAAAGCTTAAAAACGATGAAAAGGATGGTGCCATATGGGCGTAAACAAGAGAGATGAAAGTGACACACATTTATAGGTTGAAAGAATTTGATTAAAACAACGGTAGAAGACAAAAACACCTCCTTGTACTACGGTAAATTTTAGCAAAATTCCCTACTCCTATAGGTTAAACCCCTTGGAATTGACTTCCATTAAAAAAAGTAATGAAACCTGTGTTGTGTCAAAATTGGTCCATGTAGACTAATAAAAATCACCTGACTTGGACGATTGCTTATTCGCTGTCATTTCCTTCATCTCTTCTCTCTGTTTACGTCTCTAACTACGTCTCTTTCTCCTCTATTTGTCTACTAGCGCTTCTTCTTTTTTTTTTTAATACAAAGGAAACAAAAACCACAAAAGAAAGCTAGTGTAACAAACTACGGTACATGGCAGCGTGTTGATCTCGGTGGAGAAGCTCCATGAGCGACAACGGTAGCTCCTGGAGGTAGTATAACTTGAGGTCAATCCGAACAGCAAGAGTTGCCAGGGAGTCGGCACACATGTTCCCTTCGCGAAGCACATGCTGGATAACGATCTCCCAATCTTGTTAGATCAATGCCTAAGTGCCTGTCAACTAGGGCCGGTCCTGGGCAGGGGTCAGCAGGGCACCTGCCCAGGGCCCTCTAGAAGAGGGGCCTCCTCAGCCCCCTCTTTAAATAACTTTACAACGTTAAAATCTGGCAGGTTACAAACAAAGCAGCACTTTGGACTAAATGGATACACCAAATCCATCTTCAAGGCCGTAAATTCTGGTATATAGACACTTCTCGTTTGGCTTTAACGTTGTAGATGACTATAACGTTATAGTCATTTAATGACTATAACGTTATAGTCATTAACGTTATAGTATAACGTTAATGACTATAACATTATTATAACAAAAAAAATTAAAGTAAAGGTAATTTTGTGGTCCTAACACTTATAAATAGTCCTGAAATATTGAATTATACTTGTACCTTCTAATTGCTTTATTTTTATCAATATATATATTTAAAGTACTCCAACTAAAAAATTAGCAGAAAAAAATTTTACGATTCTGCCTTTCGAGTTCGAGTATAATTTAAAGGTAAATTTTCTGATTTTTAATATATTTTTATTCTTTGTTTTTATTTTAATATTAGATATTAAATTTTGCTATTTATTTTTCTTGTAGACATGATATAATACCATTTATATATCTTTGTGATATATTGTGAAGTCATTGAGTTTGGTTGTGCCTGCATACTTCTTCCAGTTCCATACAGGTGCTTTTGTTCTTTTTCTAATCCAACTGTGTTATAATTAGTTTATATTATATTGCTTAAAAAGCATTTGTCTGGAAGTGAAAAAAGGAAAAAAAGAAAACAAGTAGTACAGTTAATAGAATCCCAAAAAGGAGCAATAAATAAATTTATTAAAAGAGTAGGCTCCTCTAGTGAGAGTCTTGAGAAATTAGGTGAAGGTGGTTTTGAACAACATAAAGAAAACTTAAGTGATGAGATTCATATTCACGAGGATATTAGAAATTTGAGTGAGGATGATCATGTACTAAATGCATCAACTTCAGAAAATTTACAGTATATTGAGCAAATAAGCCCTATATTGGATATTTATGATCCTAGGAATTAGGATAATCTTGATAATAAAGCAAGGGATATTTTAGTTAAAAAGGGGCCTGTAAGAGAGTTGAATTTTATGTTTCCTTTAGACAATACCTCTCGTCATTTTTCATATTCTTATTATTATAGAAATTTGAGTAATGGAGAGATTAGCGATAGAAAATGGTTGGTTTATTCTAAACATGTAGATAAAGTATATTGTTTTTGTTGTAAATTGTTCAAATCTACTAACAAACAAAGTGGATTAGTAAATGACGGATTTAGAGATTGGAAGCATCTTAGTGAGAGACTCAAAGAACATGAGAATTGCATTGAGCATATGACTAATATGAGAACGTGGAATGAATTAAGAGTAAGATTGAGCAAAAATCAAACAGTTGATAAAGATTTGCAACAAGAAATTGTAAAAGAAAAAGAACGTTGGAGACAAGTTTTGATAAGAATAGTTTATGTTGTGAAATATCTTGCTAAATATAATTTAGCTTTTCGAGGATCCAATGAGAAACTTTACCAAGATGGTAATGGTAATTTTTTAGGATTGATTGAGATGTTTGCTGGATTTGATGTGATAATGCAAGATCATGTTAGATGTATTCAAAATCATGAAATTCATCATCATTATCTTGGTCACAAATTCAAAATGAGTTGATTTCTCTGTTGGCCCATAGCGTTAGAAGTTCTATCATAGGGATCATTAAAGAGATGAAATACTTTTCTATTATTCTTAACTGTACCCCAGATTTGAGTCATCAAGAACAAATGAGTTTGTTAGTATGATGTGTAAATATGTCAAATAAAAAAATAAAAATAGAGGAGTACTTTTTAGAGTTCTTAAAGGTAGATGACAAATCTGGATTAGGACTTTTCAATGAATTATTGAATGCATTTAATTCTCTTGATCTTAATGTTTATAATATAAGGGGTCAAGAATATGACAATGGTTCTAATATGAAGGGAAAACACCTAGGGGTTCAAAAGCGATTACTTGAAATAAATCCAAGAGCATTATATATGCCATGTGCTTGTCATAATCTTAATCTTACTCTTAGTGATATGACACATTCTTGTGTTAAAGCTGTTTCATTTTTTGGAGCTGTGCAACGTATATATGCATTATTTTCAAGTTCTCCTAAAAGGTGGAAGGTTTTGCTTGATAATGTTTTAGGCTTAACTATAAAATCGTTGTCCAACACTCGTTGGGAAAGTCGAATAAAAAGTGTTAAAGCTATTAGATTTCAAGCTCCTCAAATAAGATTGGCTTTGATGGAATTATCTATATCTTGTGATGATGCCAAGTCAAAGAGTGAAGCAGAAAGCTTGGTTAGTGTACTTAAGAGTTTTGAGTTTTTGCTTGGTATGGTTATTTGGTATGATATTTTATTCGCTATTAACATGGTGAATAAAAAGTTACAATCTAAATCTATGTGCATTAATGCTACCATAAAGCAATTAAAAGGTGTGATGATATTTTTTGAGAAATATAGAGATAAAGGGTTTAGCTCTAGTATGAATATTGCCAAAAGTCTTACGCTTGAGATGAATATAGAGTCTACATTTCCAACTAGACGTTGTGGTATTAGGAAAAGACAATTTGATGAAATTAACCATAATAAAGAAATACAATCAGTTGAGGATTCTTTCAGGGTTAATTACTTTCTAGTTGTTGTGGATATGGCAATTACTTCGTTAAAGAATAGATTTGAACAATTAACGACATTTGGTAATATTTTTGGATTTTTATTTGATTCAAAGAAGTTGAAGTCATTAGATGATTACGAATTAAGAAAATGTTGTACTAATTTTACGACAACTTTTTCTTATGATAATGTGTCTGATGTGGATTTAGATGATCTTTTTTTTGAATTAAAAGTATTGCAAATGACTTTGCCAAATGAGTTAATGTCATCAATTGAAATATTAGAATTTGTTCAAGCTGTAGATTGTTATCCAAATATTTCAATTACTTATCGAATTCTATTTATTGGGCCCTGTTTCCGAAGTCCAACGATTGATTCGAAATCAAAGAGCATAAATATAAGCGGGTTTCCTAAGCTTTTAAACCCTCACGAAAAGCCCTCAATCTAACAACAAATCAAGTCACAAAGGCGAGCCCACAAAATGAGGACCACAAAACTACAATTGACTTCTTGAAAAAGGTAGTTCTTGGTCTCTAGTTTATGTAGAACCAAGAATCACCTCAATCGGAGCTTTAAAGGTTAAGATATGCGTAAAAATCCAAAGTAGGTTCATAGCCTGACAAAGCTCTCCAATCTGACCACTCACTTCCAACAGATCAAACTTCTAGGATTCGAAACCAACGATCATGAAAATTTAAGGGGAGGTAGGAAGTTCGCCAAACGAAACCGATATGTTCATAACCAGATTCCTATTGAACATACTTTGGCGCAAACGTCATAACTCACTATAGATGTCGGATTGACTTCGTTCTTAGACGGTTAGAAAGTAGACATCTAGGGCTACAACTCTCATGAAGACCAAAATTTGAAATTTTGTCATTTTGGGGGTCGAATTACACAGACCGTGTAAAAATTACACAGCCCGTGTAACCCACGGGTGGGACGTGCATCCTGCGCCCAGATTTACACGGCCCGTGTAAATCTACACGGGCAGGCCGTGCAACTTTCTGGTAAAACGAATTTTTCACCCCCAAGCACCCTCCAAAGGTTCCTAATCCCTTTCCTAACATTCCCTTACCTCAAACACTTCTCCAATACCACAAAAACACTACCAAACCCATCCAACAACATTAATCATCATTGAAACTCAATTCCAAATCATTCATCACATACATTCATCCCAATATCAACAAGCTATCTTTCTAATACTAATATCAATTTGATATCTCATTCAAGGATAAACACATACATCATTCTCAAACTCCACCATCCTAGCATAACAACTTCATCATTTGCAAAACTCATCTAGCACCAATCAAAAGACAATTTCCAAGCAACATACACATCCAACACATTCAAAGTTTGCAAAAGTTACCATTCATGAGGAAAAAGAACTTTCAAGTTCTCCATTCATTTCCATATCAAAAGAAGAGTTCATACAATATTCTCATTCACAGCTTTAGTAACATATTGACAGTACATCATAAACCTTTACAAGAGTTACAAAATACAATTGATGATCCATGATCAATATGCTTATAAAGCTATCAAAATCTAGCCAAGATGCAAAATCTAAATCCCACTCGGATCTGTCCAAAGGCCTGCAAGGATTCACCGATCTTCTCGATTTGCACCTAGGGAGGAAAATCGTGGGTTGATCTATACAGCTCAGTGGCTAAACCATTTATAGTCAATGGCATTGAGCCACACAATCAACCAAATACATATACATACCAACATGTTTAGGCATAAGTATATAACAATGAGAATCCAGCATTCACAAAGCAATTGTCAACTCATAATTTCAAATCATCTTCACACACTAAATGTAATTCATTTCAAGGCAACTTAGAACATCAAATGCAATGCACATTTCAATGACTAGAGGGTTCCGCGAACAAAACGACGAAACCGAAGTTTACGCCGTGAATCGAAACGAGTCCATTCTCGGATCTCGTGGGCCACAAGCGGGCAGCTGGGATAAGGCTTTGACGTCGATGTGCACATGACTAGAAACAGTTCCTCTCAGCCCAAACAAAGCACATAATCCAATTCAAATGTTCATATAACAAAATGCCATGCTTTCATTCAATGGCATACATTCTTATCCAAATGTCAAGCATTCATTCATATATAACATGGCCTAATCACAGTTCTATGGTTTAAACATCATTATATACATCATATCGACATAACAAATATGCGAACAAATCACATACAATGCATATACAAGCATTTGCCCATTTTGCACAAAAACCATAAATAATTTACCCACCTTATCACTTGGAAATTCCAATCTCAATGGCTTCCTTCCTCTTGTTCTTGGATAGCCCCTAGATTTCCTAAACAAAATCAACAATCCATCATTTATTCTTCAATTTTTTAAATTCCCCTCCAAAACCCTAAAAATGTCATAACCCAAATCAAGCCTCCATATAACTCATTCATGAATCCAATAGGTTAGAAACTCAACCCCTAGGTGAAAAATCCAAAAAAAACTTATGTATTCACTATTCATCTTCTTCTTCCTACCACTTTCTCTCACTAGGATTTCTCTCCATTACAAATCCTAACCCCATTTCTTAACAAAACAAGAAGAAGATGATAAAACTTACCTTAGAAGCTTGGATTCTCCTCCTTTTCACGATTTTCCCACTTTTTCCTAGTTTTTCTTAATTTTTCTTCTCTTCTTTCCCTTCTCCCACGATTTCTCTTCTTCTCTCCCTAGCTTCCACGACAATGCTTCTCTTCTTCTCTAATTTTTGTCATTTATTTTCCTTCTTCTTTGCCCATTATACTCTTCATTAATAAGGCTCTTCCAACTATGCCCTTGGTTGGCTTTTAAAGACTCCAACTAACCCTTAACCCCTTAGTTCCATGCTAACTTCCACCTACTAACTACTTACATTTACTACTCACTTACTATATTAATCCCACTTCACCTACTACCTGAATTCAAATTCAATTTCTATTCCTTTTCTCAAATTCTAATTAAAGACTAATTCTATAAAAAAATATTCTAAGTCATCAATCAAGCATAAAGAACCAATTAAGCAATTAAAACATAAATAACCAATTAAACAATTTAAGCAAATAAAAACAAGGTCTAACACTATTGACTATACCTGTAACTGTAGCATCAGTTGAGAGAAGTTTTTCAAAGTTAAAATTATTAAAAACCTACTTGAGGTCATCAATGTCGCAAGAAAGGTTAAATGGTTTAGCTATGTTATGTATTGAGAAGGATATGTTGGACAATATTGATCTTGATAATATTATTAATGATTTTGCATCTAAAAATGCACGGAGAAATTGCTTTTCATAAATCATGATTCTCTGTGTATTTGTTAGTGTTATGATCATTTAATATTTAGTTTGTTATGTAAACTTATAAATTAAGTCATTTATGTTTCATACAAATATGTAAACTTAAGCATATTGTCAATTTATTAGGGCTGTTTTTTTTAATTTCGTCCAGGGCCTATAAAACTATAGGAACGGCCCTGCTGTCAACAAAACAGAATTTACAAAATTCACAGTACTAGAAGTGGATAGAATATTAATTACCTTTAAGGAGTCCACTTCGAGAATGATAAGACGGTATCCGAGCGACCAAGCCAAAAGAAGCCTCGAATGGATACCCCAGAGCTTGACCCCAAGCGGAGATACCCTTCCGAAGTGCTTCAAAAACCCCCCACACCACTGGCCGCAGCAGTCACGAATTAAACCCTCAGCGATGGCCGCGGCGGAGCATGATGGGGCCGATCCATCGGTGTTGAATTTGATCCAGTCAAACGGAGGTTTGGACCACCCCACAAGGCTACCCACTGGGAGGTCCTGTGTCGAGAACACACAGCTCTCGACCATCCTGGCTCGGAGAATCCAATCCACATACTCCAGAACTATCCGCGTACTGTCTTCCGGCCAAACAAACTGGGCTTCTTAACTCTCCTACGCTCATTATTTGGTCAAGTCTATTGGTTTTGATATACTTCCCCCAATTACTATTATCAAATGTTAGGTTTTTGAGTTTTAATTTAAACATCTTGGCATTTTTTTTGGTTTTGGGAACTAGTTAGGAGCTATATTTCTTTTTTTACTTGTGTTAAATTCCTATGGTTACGCAATGGATGATTGTGTTTGGAGTTATTTGCATTGTAGCAATGAGTTCACTTTTTTTAGAAAGTGAATGCCTTGGTTTGCTTATGGATTCTTACCATGTTTCAATTGCTGCTTTAATAGACTTGGTGATGCCCATATGAAGTTTCACAAAATATAAGCTTTCTTTTCCTTTGATTGTTGTTTATTTTCAATTTAACATACACAGATGATAACTTGACTATTATGCTTGTCAGTATTATGCCAGAACAAGCATTAGCGAGAGAAGATACTTTGCAAGACAAAGTTTGAGAGAGCAACTTAACTTGTATGAATAAGGAGGAGATGGGGATTAACTTTAGGCATGAATCTGGTACAGTGAAATGTGCAATTTTTCTTTCCTTTTTTTTGTTTAATGGTTTGATTTCTTGCTTAGAGAAGTTCAGGAAGCACTCAAATCAATACTAGGAAAAAAGGAGGAAAAGAAAGAAATAGTAAGATTATGTCGTTATGTATAGTGATCGGAATTTGCAGTAGCAAGATCACAATTTTATTTTATCCCTTTTATTATGGGGTCCTTATGTCTTATGATACTAGTATGCGTGTTTAGGTTTGGGTTACATATCTTTAAGATTATTCCAATACAATCATATTATAGTTATGATGTGGCGCACCTTAAATTCAAGGCTGAAGTTAGATAATTTGTAGCTATTTTAGATATGATACATATATCAACTTGGGGTTAGCTTTGTTACAAAAAAATGTTTAATACATTAAATAATTATAACTTATAACATATTTGCTTTTATGTTTACACATTTATGACACATTAAGGATTTGTGTAATTTTAGTTTGCTTCAACGAGGATGACTAAATCACAAATCTAAAAACCATTATATCTCTCGTAAGTTTGAAAACAGTACTACCAAATTTTGTTTAAAATTTCTCAAACTTTGAACCTTTTTCCTTATATATTTATAATAGACCCTCACGTGATTTATGTTTAGGAAAAATACTTAGTAGACCCTTAAGTATTACTATCATTAAAAAAAAATGGAATTGGAAGGGATATAATGAATAAATTTATGAATTTTTTTTTAAATTTTTTATCCTTTCCTTTGCATTTTAGATATAAGAGCAACCTAGATCGTATGCTTTGATTGTTTACTCTACTTCACTTTTGTTATTTAATTCTTTCATATTGGTAGGGAATGTACTACTACTTCTATTGATTACAAAGTCAAATTTTTTTTAATTATTGACGCTTGTGAGTAAGGGTGTGAAGTCAAACCTTGCAGAAATAGATCTTGAAAAAGTCTGAGTTAAAAAAGTTATGAAAGGTATATGCAATATTCATGTTTCCACCTCATAATCAATAAGGACAACAACTATAATCAATGTTCACATTATAAGATATGATTGAAATTTCTTTCCTAATGTCATTCAACAAATATCATTGTATATTATAATGGTGAGTTATAAATAGATTGTTAATCTTAGAAAATTTTCAAGTTACAAAATCAACAACCTTATCTTATTTCTTGAATACTATAATTAAAGAATATGTTTTAAGTTTGAAATTATCTTTGTTTTAAAATTGGTTGGAGCTTTAATTAAATACTTCATATACATAATAAGGGACTTAGGTTATGGAGAGGTTGGAATTTTTAGTTATAAATTTCCTCAGGATTATTTTGAGCATGACATTAGAGACTTGAGAAATAAGATTGACATCATCATCATGATTAAGTTAATTAAAAATAATGGCTATAATATTATGAAGGCAATTTTTGGATATTGTTAGGTATGGTTTGTTGAGATATAACAAAGGATGTTTAAAAAAGGGTGAATAAGGTGATTTTGAGATTGTATAGAGTGATCAACCTACTTAGGGCAGGTAAACAACCTGACATAAATAAGGGTGAGGTTAGTGAATTTGATGATCCAATATATAAGGTTGAGGAAGGAGAAGCTATTGACTTTGGTGATTTTAGTTTAGCTGATTTTGATGATATATTTGATGAAGTAGATGGTGAAGGGGTTGTAAACAAGTTTGTTTATGGTGGTGTAGAACATGTCCCAGCAAATAATATAGTAGATATATATATACGCATTCAACATATTAAGATTCTAAAGAGCTTAGGAGTGTGGATGCCAGTTTAGATTAAGAAGGGATAAGAATGCCTAAGTTCCCAAAATTTAATATGCATAATGATACTGAGGTCAATTGATTTAAAGGTTGGTGTGTTATTTATTCTAGTGAATGCCTTTAGAAAAGCTTTGGCGAAATATGTTGTTGAGAAGGGTTTTTATCATATGTATGTTAAGACTGATAAATGTTTAATAATTGTTGTATGTAAGAATGGTTGTGGGTGGAGAATATTGGCTTCTCTAACATAACATAAGGCTGTATATCAATTTAAAATATTTCAATCCAACCATAAATGAGGTAGAAAATATCATATTGTAGAGATTATCCTACATGGGATATTATAGGGATTAAGGGTGTACTTTTAAGGGATTTTAATACTGATATTATAGACAAAAAGACATATAAGCTAAAGAACTTTGCATTAGAGCTTTTAGAGGGTGAAGAGGAAAAGCAATTCGAGAATTTAAGGAGCTATGTATTAGCTATATTAAAGTACAATCCAGGTAGTAATTTCATAATCAAATATCCAGAAGATACTTTTGATTCCATGTACTATGCTTAGATGCTTATAGAAAGGGTCTCTTGGCTAGTTGTAGGCCTATCACATGTGTCGATGATTGTCACTTGAAGGGCAAGCATAAAGTGAAATTGTTATCAACCATTGGATTGGATACAAACAACAACATGTTTGCAATCGTATAGGTTATGGTTAGAATTAAGAGTCATGTCTCGTGGAAATGGTTTCTTGAATGTTTATAAGAAGACATCAAACACTATAAGGATCTTAATTAGGTTTTCATGTTTGATCAACAAAAGGTAAAATTGTGTAATTGGGTTTTATTCTTATCTTATAAACATTCATTTATAGTTATAGACATTCACTAAGTGCATGAACATTCCTTGTGGATCATTTGTAATAGGTTTTAGAATATGTATTCAATGTTAATATGACTAGTGTCGAACATAGATATTGTGTTAGACATATCTATGCCAACCTTTAAGCTAAATTTAAGATAAAAAAAAGGGTAATAAAGAATATAGTATGGAATGTAGCTAGAGCATACATATTCAATGAATTCGAAAGGTATATGATAATTTAAATGCACTTGAACGTTAATGTATATGATTATTTATGTCATGATGGACATTCTCTCTCTCTCTTACCTTGAATAGATATATGAAGTAATTAAAAGGTATTGACAAATTGATCCATGACTAGTTAGGCAAGATACTAACTAATAAGTGGTGTATGCATACTCATAATGTAAAGTTAAAATATGATATGTTATTGAACAATCATTGTGAAAGCTTTTAATTCTTGTATCAAGAAGGCTAGGCATAAGCCAATTATCACAACACTTGAGATGATTAGAAGAGTAATGATAAAGAGATATAACAATAAAAATAATACATCTCTTTGTTATAGAATTCAAAGAACCTTAGAGAACTTTAAATAACTTGCCAATAACTGAATGCATACTTTAGCGATGGGAGATTGTTTGAAGTGAAGCATATAAATTTTGACTTGGGAAACAATATTTGAGCATACATGAGGTGAGATCTAAGTGGAATTCCTAATTAATATGTTTATGTTACAATAAAAAATAATGGTGGCAAGCCAAAAGATTATGTCGACTTGATGTATAGCAAAGGAAATTTGAAGTTGCTTATAAATGTCTGATTTTTCTAATTCTTGGTCAAGATTTGTAGCCAAACTTAACTAAATTTATGATTTTAAAATCCTTACACCACAATATAAGACAAGAGTTAGAAGACCAGAAAAGGAAAGGACAAGGACTTAGGAGAGGAACATAATCCACATGAAGCTACTCAGAAAAGAATTCAGATGTTGTGTAAAATACATAAGCAACATAGTTAAAAAGCAAGAAAATGTTCAAAGAGATATATGATAATGCTCTTGATAGTCATAATAGCCAATTGATACAAAGACCAACATAAAGGAAAAAAAGAAAAGAAAAACACACTAACTTTATTATGCCTAGCTTTTTTTGTATATGATGCACGTTGAGACTAGTCGTTTGTGTCTATGGAGCTTATTTTGGCTAGCAATTATTTTTTTATGTATGATGTCTATTATAGCTATCTATTTTTGTATATATATATATATTCTATGTATGTATGTATGTAGGTATATATGTATGTATAATTTAGATTTTGTTGAGTTATTGATCTTATGATCGAAGTTCCATTGATCAAGTTGAAAATTTAATGTTAAAGTTAAACATTTAGTTGAACGAAAGTTTAAATGCTTATGAGACTTTAGTTTCTATAATGCTAATTTATGATTCTTAAGTGATTCTTAAGTATGTTGCTTGATGAAATGATTATAAATTCATTTCATAGTATATCGTATGAGATAAGGATGAAAACATTTTCTTATAGACATTATTAATGGAATGATCTATCTTGATTTTATTTCGATAGTTCATCCATCTAATGGCTAGAGATTGGAAGTGCTTGTTTGTTTGTTTTGTTTTCAGTTTCTAGAAAATTTCTTTCTAGTCACTATCATTTATTCTATTTCAAGTTTGGTTGTTGATATTGCAAATATTTTGTTTATTTTGTTACAATTCCTAGTCTTGAGTCTTGTCACAATATTGATATTCATTTAAAGTTAAAATAAATATAATTTAGTTAATTAAATTGTATGGTTAACATTTCACTATTATCAAACCCAATATAAATCTTGTGAATGATCTCTTTAATAAGTTTATCATGTTATCTACTATTCTTAACTAACAAAACACATAACTATATAAATAGAAAGGTGGAAAAGAACATTTAAGCCCTTTCTAAATAAGACAATACAAATATATTAATATAGTAAATATTCGTACAAACCACAATTTAATATTAATACAGTAAATGTATTTCAGATAATTACATTGCTAACACCTAACAACTACAATAAAAATGATCTAACTACAAATCAACAACATTATTAACATAAGTCATCTAATTATTTCTTTAATTTATCGATGATATCCCAAAACTCATTGATTACATAGTCACTTCTAGTGAATTTTCGTCATGCTATATAAAGTAGTCATTTTTAGCTCTATGAATAACATATATAAGATAAACTTAGTAATCTATTAATATAAAAAGCCATTATGTAAGTGGCTTTCAATCTTGTTAGCAGTACTAGACTAACTTGTCATTTTCATTTCTTAAATTGAGAAAAAAGTGAATACAATAACTAAAAATCAACCTTAAATGTATTTAAAATAATTAAATTTCAAGATTGTTAAAAAAAAGAGTTAAGATTTATGTTGGAGGTGGTCAGAAGAGAGATGTATGATACTTTATCTTTTCCGGTGGATTTACCATGTTGTTTCCATATTTCCTCTTTGATTTCCAATGTTCTCTTACCTGTAAACCTGCTTTATTTTGTCCTTTCCTTTTTGTTATCTTTGTTTAACTTTCTTTCCCACTTCGGGTTCCATCTTCTCCTTCCTTTATGCTCCTTCAAATGTTTCTGCCTTATCAAGTTATTGAGACTTTGTAATTTCTCTTAACCTAGTCCCTAAGTGAGTCTACATTGTTCTTATGAGTCTCTTTTCCCTCTTGTTTCTTCTCCACCTCCCTTTTTCTTCTCATTAGTTTTGAAGGAATTTTTGGTCTCTTCTTACTTTTTATTCCAACCTTAGCTAGACATTGTCGTTTAAGGTAACTATCTTTTAAGGCTTTTATTTCTCAAAGTTATCTTTAGCTTTTTTTAGTATATTTGTTCAAAAAGGTGGCCTGCCCTCTATTCCATCATTAGATGATTTCCCTTCCATGCCCTCTACTGCCACCTCAACTTAGGCTCTAAATAAGTCCCATCCTATCCCTGTGAAGGAGGCTTCCTCTTTAACACTTAATTCATCTAAAAGTTGGAAACAAGTCTTTGGTAATCCTACTTACCTTTCACTTCATTTTTATCACTAAAGAAGGAGGTTTGGTAGAGTTATTGTTGCTCTTGGGATTGAAATCCTTACAGCTAGAGCCATTGTATGGGAAGCTTTCTAGGTGAGTTTTTTTTTCCTGGTGTCTTATCCCTATTTCCTTACCATGTCTAGCTAGGCTTACTAGGTTTAAAAGAACAAAAGTATTTAGGACGTGTTGTTGAACAAAGAGAACCTATTTCTTTTTCTTCTTCTCCACCTAATTATGACACATTAGATAACTTCATATCTTCCAATAAATATCAAAACCAAGTATTAATTTGGATATGATAAAGTATGAGTGTATTCTTAGTTGGATGAATCATATCATCAACTATTATTCCAATTCTACACAATAATAAAATTGAAAATAATAAGAAATATGAAATTGAACGGACGACGGGAGGCAGTGACGTCAGGAAACTCCTAATTTGGGAAGTACATCGACTTGGATTCTTCTCCTCTTCTCTCTTCCTTCTTCTCTTTCTCTATCTCTCGATAATTATCTCTAGGGTTTCTCTGAAAGTGATTGATGCAAAAGACCTTTCTTTCTGTTCTTCTTGTTCTATTTATGTTATTTTGTGTTTAAGGTTGAACTAGGATTTTTCGAGGTCCAAAAGGTCTAAAAAATCCCTTGAATTGCAAAGTTTGGGAGTGGCTGTACATCTGCCCGATACATGCCACGATCATGGCCTACATCTAAGCCTTTTGTCACGATCGTGGCCTATAGTGCCACAATCATGGGCCATTCCCTAGGCTTCTATCATGATCGTGGCTCTTGACATGCTACGATGATGGGTTGCTGTTTCAGCCCAAATGTCTCCGAAACTCCTATATTCTTTGATATTTAGCCTGAAATACTAACAAACACATCAAGGTACCTAAAAAATATAATATTTAAGCTAAAAAACCTGTACTAACCCATAAAGCACTTAAAACAAAAATAATTGGCAAACTAACACAATTTGAACCTAAACACATACTAAATGATCAAATTAACAACTAAATACATATCAAACTGCACTAAAATATGATACAATTTACACTTATTAGCTTTTTCTATAGAAATTTAAAACTTAGGTCAATTTTTACATCTCCACTACCTCCTTTAATATCATAATCAAAGTATGATGATTACAATTAATAAAATTCAAAATTAAAACAATAAAATAAAATAAATTAACGACATGATTAATTAGAACGAACATTAAACTAAGAAATAATCAAAGAGGATAATGGTACTTGGAATTCAAATCCCGCCGAGGACTTCTCATGTAATCAAGACTTCACCCATTAATTCAATCTAGAGTTCTTAGATCGTGGAAATTTTTCAATTATACTAATATCTTTCCCAAAATTATTAATAATTATTCGTAGGTTTATTAATTAAATATCTTTATAGTTAAAACCTTAGAATTGAACTAATCAATTTATGACTTTAAAGATTAGGTTTGACCCTAATTGAAAGATTTATATTAACCTATCTCTGATTTTGCATGTAACTCCTTTCAATTATGTTATATTTATTCATACAAAAGATTTCTAAATCTTAATTATATGAAGTCACATGAATCAACATGTCAATAATATTAATTTAAGAATAATCAAGAGAACATAATTGAATCTTAATAAAACTAAGGAATAAATTAAAATAAAATAAATCACTACAAGGTCCATCTTAAGGTTCATCTAATCCAAATACCAAAAAGAGTTAGTTCATAATCATATCCAACAAAACACTAAAGCTAAAGAGAAAATTAAAAAATTAAGGATAATTAAATCCCTTAAATCTTCAAAATATTTACTTTAGATCGATGAAAATCCACTTTAAAGGGGTTTCCTTAGTTTTTCTTTGTAAGCTTAGTTGTTTTAAGGTTTCCTTTTGTATTTCTTAAGCCTTCTACTCTGTTCTTTTTCTTAAATTTTCCTTTTAAAGTTTAAAGTTTGTATTCTAAAAGATATGTATGCGTCAATATAGACATGTTAACAACCATATACTTTAAACAGATGTGTGATTCTTTTTTGGAGCCAACACATGTAAGACATAAACATGTATCATTAGCATGGACGTGTTTTTCATTATCACAAGTTTGTTTCCTAGAAATCAATGAACACACATTTAAACTCCCTTAACACAACTATGTACTTGCCATACACTCTATAACTTGGTCAAAAAAGCTCCAAATTTTTGTCCAAATTTGTTCCATTTTCTCCAAATGAGTGAATTAGACCCTCAAAACAAAATATAAAAAACTTAAGTACCAGAAACAATGAAAATACTTAAATAAATAAATAAAATGAACTAAATGTGAGACTAAAAATATGACCAAAGAAACACTTATCAACAACCAAAGCTAGAGTAGATTCATCTTGAATTATGATTCAAATGATTATGCTGAGAGACTCTATTCAGTAGCTTATTCAAATGGAGATATGAAATGGTCTTACTAGTTCTCTTTGGAATAATAATTAGAGCCCCCTTAGACCCCTCTATCTTTTATAAAACTATAAGTATTTAAGGCTCTTCTACCTTGTTGATACCATAGTAAATTCCCTAATTAGCAGTGAAGGATGGAATCACTTAAGTAAATTCACAAGAATATTGTAGGACTACTTTCTTACTTACGATCCTTTTAAGGACCATAAAGTTATATAACTATAAAACTCTCAATGTAATTCACAACCAAATCTTGTCAGGAAAAACTCAAAATCATTGCTCCAAAAGTCCCCTGGGACAATATGGTTGAAAAATTAATGATCCCTAAAGCTCCTTTGTGTTGTGGCTAGATTTTAAAGAAAAGGCATCAACTTATGATAGAAAGTTCTTGTTTGGCCTATTCTAACCTTAGTTGTAGGTTATGTATAGACTTTAATTAATCCATCAACCACCTATACTTTAACTACTTCTTCTTAAAAACCTTTTGGTCAGTCATTCTTATAGGTAGGGGTTCATATTCTAGTTTAATAAGTGTAGGTGTAGGTTTGGATCCTAAACTGACTAAACATCTACAAGAATGACTCATATTCCTACAAATGGTAATAGGCTACATGGTTTATAACCTATATAGAGAAAGAAATCAAAGATTCTTAAAGGATATGAGCTGTGAATGTCAGAAGGTTCAACTTAGAAACCTTAATATGATTAGAGAAGTGGTAAAAGTAAGAGGAACTAGTCTCAGTCTATCCCCTAGGCTATCTTTAAATTGATTGTCATGGGTCAGTCTCTCAACTTGCATTCAACACTATTCTTGCACTTTATAATCATCATACTAGAGTATAAGTGATTTAAGGAATACGGCTAGAAGTTCATTACAAATATACTGTAATACCCTACTCCCGCATGAACCGAACCCGACATCGATGGTGATATTCGAGTCTGTGCCCTGCGAGGGTGGCGTGTTACATCACTCAGTCAAAACTCAGCATAGTTTTTTTTTCAAAACACAAGCATACACTGTAACACCCCACTCCCGCGAGACTCGAACCCGACATCTACAGTGATATCCGAGCCCGTGACCCACGAGGGTGGTATACTCGAGCAGTCAAAGCAGTCAATTATCCGATAAAATATTTTTCTTTTGAAAACATTTGAGTGCGCAGAAATCAATAAACCATTTGGGCCCGCGATGCGGAAACATTTTCAATCAAAATACTATTTCAATAATCAATTCATGATACCCTATTAGTCAGTTGGGGCCCTCTATAATAACAATACAATTCTGCGAAAACACAAATTTACACATCAATCAGAAAGACTCAAATGCAGACATGAAACTGATCCCGACCTGAACTCTGACTTGCTTGCTGTAAGCATACTCCCGTTTGTCTAACGGGGTACTCGCCAAATTCTGAAAAATAATTGCAATGTTGGGTGAGTTTGCGAACTCAGTGAGAAACCATCATCGATGGTTCACCCAACTCATGCATTCACTAATCATATACACATAATCACACATTAACATTTACAGAAATATTCCATGCAATTCCATCTTTCACATTTTGCAGTTAATCACGACATATGCAATGCGCATGTGACACTTCCATTTTCTTACGGGGTTGTGACCGAGCGCTTTCACAATGAACAGTAATTGCGTTTTAGGAAGTAAGAGAGCCCTCCGGGTATGCACTACCTTCCACGCGTCTAGGGAGTAGGAGAGCCCTCAGGGTATGCACTGACTCCCCTCGAGTTCGAGGCTCGGTTTAGTAACAGTAAGCCTTAATGTGGTATCCGAGCACTGCGTGGGAGAGCCCTCAGGGTATGCACCACCTCAGGGGGCAAGCGATACCAAGGCATTATTAGTTGCTCCGGTCATAACTATCTTTATCTGATCATGTCATGCCTTTATGCATGAATGCCCATGTAACAATTCACATTCACAATCATTTTACATTTCACAGATCGATTCCCATTCCTTTGGACTTTTAGTCTGGCATTTCAATCATAATCAATGTGCACATTCATACTCTATTTCTTTCAAGTATTCACAGTCAGTACACACAATTGGCACTTCTATATCACATTTCAATGTTTCGGATACCCGTGGTCTGAAATCAATCAAATCAAATACACATATATCCATCCATATCTCCGCATGGCATTAATGCATATAATACTAAACACATAAAGGCTGAGGAACCAACTAGGTTACTCACCTGAACTTCCTAGCTGTTGCCTGGAAGCTCCAGCACTGTCCGTGGATTATCGATCCATCGGCTCTATAACAATTAATTAATTTCATTCATTACAAAATGCACAGTCAAAATAATTAGTGATGCACATGCCTTGAATAAAAGAGGTACTATACCTATTCATGATTTTTCCGGTACCATTTCCCATTTTTATCCCACTTTCTTGAGTCAAATACTAACTTTTCGTTCAATTGCTCAATAAAGGCTCAATTCTAAATTAATAACATATTACGGGACTCCCCAATTCAATTCTCATATTCAGTCAATTTATCACGTCACACTCGCTAGGGTATTATCTCAACATCAATATCACTATTTTCTAGATCAAATTCACCCATTATGCTCGGTTTCTATAACCCCAATTATCATGAACAATCCTTAGGTTGAAATACAATCATTTTCTTAACTTTCTTTCACTGATTGAGATCTCAAAATCTTGAATTCAACTCTCATTCTTTTCCTTGATTGTAGACCTCGATCTCTAGTTCATAACGAATCAAACATCACCTCTATTGGAGGTCTACACAATTAGTTATGTCCCAAAAACTAAATTAAAACTATTCATAAACTGGCACTCGCCACGGCGTCCCCAATGTTCCTCGTCGCGGCATTTGAAGTGAACTCGCCGCGGCAAATTAACATATTAATTCGCCGCGGCGAGGCCCTCGCCCACGCCGCGGCGAGAACGTTTATTTTATTCTCGCCGCGTCGTGGCGCAGGGGCCGCGACGTGCGGATCTCTGGTTCGTCTTTCCCGATTGATTTTTCGCTCAATCTCTTTCTAAAATAAGTCAAAACTCATTTAAACACTCACAATCTTTCATATTAAACCCCCATGAATGCATTTAACACAATAATAAAGAAAATTAAACCATTTAACTTACCAATCGAAGCTCAAATCTCTCCAAATCACGCAACCCTAATATCTGAAACCTTTAACCTTTTACACCCACAGCTTTCACCCTTCACACCCATCTATCCTCATCTTCCTCATGCGTCAAGCTAGATGCGCACAGAGAGAGAAGACCACAAGCAACAATCGTGGGTGGAGGAAAAATCAAAATCGTCGAAGGGGAGGGAGAAACGGTCGCCCTAGGAAGGAAAAGCTTTTCTTTCCTCTCCTCTTAACCTTAGATATTTAAAGGTTAAACACTTAACTCTCTTTCTCTTTTCAATTTATTTCCAGTATAATTTGTCCCCAAATTTCAATGGCTCAACATAAACAATTCCTAAAAATCATATTTCCAATTTTCCATCGTCATTGGACAATTATTCTAACACTATGCAGTCAATATGTCCGACACTCGAAAAATTTCCGGTCCGGACATTTTCTCCTAATTAATCCAGAAACTTTTCCTAAAGTTCACTGTCACTTTCTGATCACTCTAGTACAGTTCCAATTCTACTATTCACGCCCAATTATTTCATAATTCCCAATATATCATAATCCAATCTAATTATATCAAAAATTCACAATTCAAAATCATTTACAAAAACAAATGCCGGGAAAATGCCATGAATGCATGTACCTACATGTGCATGTGCCAATTGACTCAGTCCTCTACAATCAGAGGCCATATGCAGGTTCATATCGGACTATGCAATGCAACAAATTAGCCTGTACCAATTGACCCATATACCCTTCCCATCAGGGTCGGGATGTTACAATTCTCCCCTCCTTACACAAATTTCGTCCTCGAAATTTCATATACGGTTGATCTGGAAGGCAGGGGAATAGTTTCGATCACTATATACCGTTTTCCACTTATTTCACTCTAGAACCAATTTTTGTCAACATACTGAATCAATACAATCAATCACTCATTAACATTCTCAAACTTTCTCGCAAATTTTCACTTTTGATCTCAATAACACTTATGTTGGATCATAACAGTATTTCCCTAATCCTGTCCATGTAACTCTCTACGAATCCGAATCATCTTTTATGTTTTGAAACTGAATTTCCAATCTTTAGTTCTATTCATATCACAGTCAAATAAAGGCCATTTCCTCAACTTCACCTTTATCTCATCTAAGTGTATCTTAGCCGAGGCGATACACTTCGAAACATTTCATTTATCGCTTAGCAGACTACATCTCTATAATGTTAAAACACTAACCTCGTAAGATTCCAATAACCTCACTATAATCAATTTGACTCATTGACATTAACTTTCTTAACCCTTCTTACAGATTCATTTCACTGGTCCACTTTATCTTATATTAATTATGGCCTTCGACTATTTTAGGCCCTGATCACATTAATATAGGGGTGAACGACTCCCTTTTTGCTGTCAGACCCCTTATACATTATTTGAATGGTATCATCAATAAAACAATCGATATGCTCACCATCTATCTGAACTAAACATCAATTTCATATCTCAAAGGACTCTCAATAATCTCAATTTTTCATTTGTCTCTAACAGTCAAGTCTATTGAGTAACATACTTATAATCAGTCGATTTTACCTTCCACACTACCAATTACTCTTTCAATGCACTCTTACTAAAACATATAATTTCGATTGTTCCTTACTTTTTCACTAACAATTCCTTTGGTGGGTGTTACCCATTTTTTTTTTATAACCCATTTGTCACTATCGTTTTCCTCAACAGTTCAATCTATTTGAAATTCCTAAATACTCAATTCTGTTTTGCCAATCCTTTTTACACATCTGATTTCGAATTCCAATTGCCCATAACACTTTCTTTTTGTCCCATACTAGTTCGACAGATCACACTCAGTATTGCAATAGGTTTAATAACCTTATCGCCCAAATTGTGATTTTCTGCCATCGCATTTTTTGAGTCAATACATCACATTGCATCACTAACTTAATTCTGAAACACTCAAACATATAACCCTTTTCAATACTTCTAAATTCACTAATATCTCACTCATTCTCGCTTTACATATTCATATCTATATTTGAAATGTTTCTATCCGAATAATGTCTCCAAGTTTTCAAAACAATATCCATTACAAAATATTTCAGTCATCACTCAGAATGTAGCCCATAAGGCTATATTTACCTCTAGGTACATAAAACCACTTTACACAATTTCATCAAATAGCATCATAACCTTTACTGGAACATTTCTGTACATAGTGCAAAATCTCCAAATTGAAGCGATACTATCAATACTCAATTTGTAAACTTTCTCCAAATGTTTCTGTCACAATCATCAATCATATGATCACACTCGTTTTTCCTCAAACATTTGTCAAAGCTAAAGCCAGAAAATCTTTGACAATTTCTGGACGTATCCAGCATACCGCTAGTTCTAAATAACTCCAAATCCCGAATACATATGTCCCTTGCAATTTCGCATTTTATCATCAACTCTTTCGATATTAAGTCTCCCAATGTGCCATATTCGAATACTGGTTCAATCACTATTTATTTGGTCAACTAAGATTCATTCTTACGAAACTTGCATGATAAACAATTTCCTCTACTGTGCCAATTTATATACTTCATTTTTTTATTTTTATTTTTATTTTTATTTCAAATGCATTCAATCAATCATCCATGCTTATAGTCATTATCCACTCTAAACACAATTGAGACATTTTACTCTTCAGTAGCATAACAACTCCTCATACTCATAATTAATTCATATATCTCTTTAATTATCGATTGCCTCCAATGAGGAACAATTTCTTATAACTTTCTCAGTTTCATCATAATATATTCTGACACATATTCCTTTACACTAGCTTCTCCACATATTGCAATTTATAGGCCATCTTTGTTCTCTAGGTTGAATAACCCATTCATCATATCAACTTATATTTTATGAACATATTTACACAAAATATTTATGAACCGATATTCTCCTCATGTTCGCAATTAGTATTTCTTTGATGCTCAGTAATTCTCTTACATAATCGAATTCATCTCAGCACAATAATGCACACTTAATTTATTTCTTACGCTTGAGTCTCTACTAGAATTCGGACTCCACAATTTACTTATACTTCATTTCAAATTTATCCTTTCAATGATTATTCTCAAATCAAATCGTCAGATCACTAAACCTTATCAATCATTAATACTGTTTATAAATCTCGATTAATCAACTATTTTTCATCACAATAAATCAGTCACTCTTGATACTTCAAGAAGCTCAATCTCTGAAGGGCACTTAAATAATTTCATTTCTCTTTTTGGATACCAGCTCTCGATCATGGGGGACTTTGTTGAATTCATGTCCCTCTTTAACTCCCTTAAGCTCATTACCTATGCCATCATCATTGATAATCGCACTTCTTTCTTAATTGATCGCTACAAGCATTCTCGCGCTTTACTTTAACTCAGAAATTTTCCTTTTTGCACCCGTCCTCGCTCGTGAGGATCGTATACAATCTCCATTCATTTCCAATTGATCACTATGAGCACTTTCATTTCTTATTCTAACTCATATAGGATTTTCAAACTTCAAGAATTTTGACTAGCAATTATCCATTAACTCATCCATTGCAGCTCAATATTTTCACTTTACCATGGGGCTCCCATAATCAGGTGTGCATTTCCATAGGCAAAACAACTGGACCTTGACAACTTTTCCATCTACCATTGTTATTGTCTTACATCTCAATTTCTCATCATTTTATCATACCCACGAATAATCACACTCAAATCAATATCATAGATATACAATCACTTTTAATTTCTCACTAACATAATTGATTTACAGTCATAAATCATTATTCATAACTCTCATCTCGATAATCGCATCCAATTGCAACTTCTATATCCAGAATATTTTGTTTTCATCCACTTTATCTACCGACAATCTTACCATCACTATCGTATCTCTACTTTCCTCTCTCAATCCACAACTATACATTCATATCTATTCTCCATTCCAGGATATACTCCAGTATAACACTGATGTTGCCTTTCAATATATATATGTACACCAATACCAATACACTAATTCCTCACTTGTCAAATCGAACTAGACACTTTTTCTTATTTCACGATATTCACAACTTCCTTTTTATCACATTCTAACACATCACCCTTTTTCCTCGCTATTTCTAACCGCTTAAACAATTGAGACAGGCTCATATATGTGACTCATATGCTAGACTGGGGATCAGTTGTCACTGTCTGCCGTGACATGACTTAAATGCATGTACTTAACTCATATGCCAGATTGCCCATGTAAGATTGTACTTCTGGGCTCTGATACCACAAATGTAACACCCCACTCCCGCGAGACCCGAACCCGACATCTACAGTGATATCCGAGCCCATGACCCGCGAGGGTGGTATACTCGAGCAGTCAAAGCAGTCAATTATCCGGTAAAACATTTTTCTTTTGAAAACATTTGAGTGCGCAGAAATCAATAAACCATTTGGGCCCACGATGCGGAAACATTTTCAATCAAAACACTATTTCAATAATCAATTCATGATACCCTATTAGTCAGTTGGGGCCCTCTATAATAACAATACAATTCTGCGGAAACAAAAATTTACACATCAATCAGAAAGACTCAAATGCAGACATGAAACTGATCCCGACCTGAACTCTAACTTGCTTGCTGTAAGCATACTCCCGTTTGTCTAACGGGGTACTCACCAAATCCTGAAAAATAATTGCAATGTTGGGTGAATTTGTGAACTCAGTGAGAAACCATCATCGATGGTTCACCCAACTCATGCATTCACTAATCATATACACATAATCACACATTAACATTTATAGAAATATTCCATGCAATTCCATCTTTCATATTTCGCAGTTAATCACGACATATGCAATGCGCATGTGACACTTCCATTTTCTTACGGGGTTGTGACCGAGCGCTTTCACAATGAATAGTAATTGCGTTTTAGGAAGTAGGAGAGCCCTCCGGGTATGCACTACCTTCCACGCGTCTAGGGAGTAGGAGAGCCCTTAGGGTATGCACTGACTCCCCTCGAGCTCGAGGCTCGAGGCTCGGTTCAGTAACAGTAAGCTTTAATGTGGTATCCGAGCACTGCGTGGGAGAGCCCTCAGGGTATGCACCACCTCAGGGGGCAAGCGATACCAAGGCATTATTAGTTGCTCCGGTCACAACTATCTTTATCTGATCATGTCATGCCTTTATGCATGAATGCCCATGTAACAATTCACATTCACAATCATTTTACATTTCACAGATCGATTCCCATTCCTTCAGACTTTTAGTCTGGCATTTCAATCATAATCAATGTGCACATTCATACTCTATTTCTTTCAAGTATTTACAGTCAGTACACACAATTGGCACTTCTATATCACATTTCAATGTTTCGGACACCCGTAGTCCGAAATCAATCAAATCAAATACACATATATCCATCCATATCTCCGCATGACATTAATGCATATAATACTAAACAGATAAAGACTGAGGAACCAACTAGGTTACTCACCTGAACTTCCTAGCTATTGCCTGGAAGCTCCAGCACTGTCCGTAGATTATCGATCCATCGGCTCTATAACAATTAATTAATTTCATTCATTACAAAATGCACAGTCAAAATAATTAATGATGCACATGCCTTGAATAAAAGAGGTACTATGCCTATTCATGATTTTCCCGGTACCATTTCCCATTTTTATCCCACTTTCTTGAGTCAAATACTAACTTTTCGTTCAATTGCTCAATAAAGGCTCAATTCTAAATTAATAACATATTACGGGACTCCTCAATTCAATTCTCATATTCAATCAATTTATCACGTCACACTCGCTAGGGTACTATCTCAACATCAATATCACTATTTTCTAGATCAAATTCACCCATTATGCTCGGTTTCTATAACCCCCCAATTATCATGAACAATCCTTAGGTTGAAATACAATCATTTTCTTAACTTTCTTTCACTGATTGAGATCTCAAAAACTTAAATTCAACTCTCATTCTTTTCCTTGATTGTAGACCTCGATCTCTAGTTCATAACGAATCAAACATCACCTCTATTGAAGGTCTACACAATTAGTTATGTCCCAAAAACCAAATTAAAACTATTCATAAACTGGCCCTCGCCGCGGTGTTCCCAATGTTCCTCGCCGAGGCATTTGAAGTGAGCTCGCCGCGGCGTGGCCCCTTCGAGCTAGCCGCGGTGACCTCCTTCCTGCTCGCCGCGGTGAATTAACATATTAATTCGCCGCGGCGAGGTCCTCGCACACGCTGCGGCGAGAACGTTTATTTCATTCTCGCCGCGTCGTGGTGCAGGCGCCGCGACGTGCGGATCTCTGGTTCGTCTTCCCCGATTGATTTTTCGCCCAATCTCTTTCTAAAATCAGTCAAAACTCATTTAAACACTCACAATCTTTCATATTAAACCCCCATGAATGCATTTAACACAATAATAAACAACATTAAACCATTTAACTTACCAATCGAAGCTCAAATCTCTCCAAATCACGCAACCCTAATATCTGAAACCTTTAACCTTTTACACCCACAGTTTTCACCCTTCACACCCAGCTATCCTCATCTTCCTCATGCGTCAAGCTAGATGCGCACAGAGAGAGAAGACCACAAGCAACAATCGTGGGTGGAGGAAAAATCAAAATCGTCAAAGGGGAGGGAGAAACGATCGCCCTAGGAAGGAAAAGCTTTTCTTTCCTCTCCTCTTAACCTTAGATATTTAAGGGTTAAACACTTAACTCTCTTTCTATTTTCAATTTATTTCTAGTACAATTTGTCCCCAAATTTCAATGGCTCGACATAAACAATTCCTAAAAATCATATTTCCAATTTTTCATCGCCATTGGACAATTATTCTAACACTATGCAGTCAATCTGTCCGACACTCGAAAAATTTCCGATCCGGACATTTTCTCCTAATTAATCCAGAAACTTTTCCTAAAGTTCACTGTCACTTTGCGATCACTCTAGTACAGTTCCAATTCCACTATTCACGCCCAATTATTCCATAATTCCCAATATATCATAATCCAATCTAATTATGTCACAAATTCACAATTCAAAATCATTTACAAAATCAAATACCGGGAAAATGCCATGAATGCATGTACCTACATGTGCATGTGCCAATTGACTCAGTCCTCTACAATCAGAGGCCATATGCAGGTTCATATCGGATTATGCAATGCAACAAATTAGCCTGTACCAATTGACCCATATACCCTTCCCATCAGGATCGAGATGTTACATACACTATACAGGAAATCATTACCATATATAAATCACCGGTAAATACAATGACCACGGGGGCCCTTTTCATAAATACAAATTAATTCAGTCCGTTGACTTTACAAATTGACCTAATCATTTGTACAAAAAATTCAGAAAATACAATTTTATCAGACACTAATGTAGACGCGAATTGATCCCGACCTCTTCTCTTACTCACATGCAGATGCTACACGTCAGTTGCCTAACGGGGTATTCTTCTGGGTCTTAAAAAATAATTGCAAATTTTGGGTGAGTTTTGCGAAATCAGTGAGTGACCATCATCGATGGTTCACCCAGTCACATAACACAATAATCATACATATCACTTTATTTCTTAATGCAAATTCACAATATTTTACATTCACACATTTACAGAATTTCACATCCACATTATTCGTGTTCGATACATGCAAATGAGACTCATTTTTTATTTATTATTTTGCTATGATCGAGTGCTTAAACTGTCCCTTGTAGGGCTCATTAATAACTGTCCCTTATCCGTTGGTGGATACAGGGCTCATTAAACATTAAGCTTGAGGCTCTGAATCACTTATGAGCTTGAAGCTCATTTTCACTCGTTGAGCTTAAAGCTCTGATCGGTGGCAACTCTAGTCACAACAGCCATTTTATTTCATATACTTATGCCATGCAATGCATCAGAACACGTTTATTTCACATAAGCATAAGGCATTTTGCCTTTCACTCAATCAAATATATGTAAGCAGATACATATGAAATGCCCATGTGACACTTTCCAATTTATTACGGTGTCAGGATTTGGCGCTGAATCGTCCCAATATGGGCACATTAATCGCTGAGCCCGAGGCTCTAAATCACTGTGGAGCTCGAGGCCTGAGCACAATCGTTGAGCTTTTAGCTCTCGGTGGCTGCTTCGGTCACAACTGTCATTATATGGTTATGCATTCATGGATGAAATGCATATGCCACATTTAATCACATTATATACATATGTCACAATCAACCAGCCTATGAATGCCACAATCAACATTTATGTATCACAATTAAGTAATCACATGTATCCCAATTAGTCACATCATAGGCATATAGGTCACAAATTCACATACAAGTAGCACTTCCATAACCAACTCCCCAGTACACAGTCATCGGACCTTCTGTCCGGAATTCACAAACACAATAATTCTCAAACCCACCATTATTCACCACATTCAGCAATCAATTTATACAAAATAAAGCAAAATAGAATAAAGGGTGAAATGAGACCATCTCGGTCTACTTACAGTACGCTCCGAATTAATATTGATTCCAAATTCTAGAAACGCCGGATTATGAACTCTTAGCCTGCACAACCCATTTATTCAATACGTTGCAAACACATTAATACTTTGCACAATTAAAATCATTGATGCACATATATGTACGATGCATGTTCACGACTATCCTGGTATCAATCTATGAATTTTATCTCAAAAACCACTCCAATTTCACAACTCACATATGTCTAGGGTTTAGCCGCACTAAAATTCTTAAACTCCCAATTTATGCTTATTGTAATTTTTTCTAAACCATACTTTCAGGTCTGCTGTTTCTGATTAATGAGACTGTCCACATAAATTAACCTAGGCAACCTCCCCTTTTAGAAAAATTCCTCTATGCTCTAGGAATCCATAAACACTAAAATCACTTAATTTGGACCTCTATAGGTCCAATTATTGTTAAAACACGGACCAGAAAAATAATTACCCGGTCTCCTCACTTTGATCTAATCAATCCACGTCGATTTTATCTCCAAAAATTCCCAATTTTACATAGAAATGAAATTAAACATTTCACTAATCCGATGCCTCGAGAATCAGGTCAATCGGAGGTCGGATGGAAAAGTTATACACAAAAAGGAGGGCAAAGGGTCAAAATAACTAACAAAAATTAAAATAATTAGAATAAAAGCACTCAGCCCACAGCGAGGTCGCGAGGGCGAGGACGCCTGAAGCTCGCCCTCACGAGGTGCGAGCTTCCGCCAATTTCCATTTTTTTCTAATTTCATTTTCTTCTTTCTAATTTCATTCTCTTTTTTCATAAGACCTAACTTTTCACACAAGTGACCAAAAATCACAAATGAGGTCTCATTGGAAAGGTCACAGAAAACCCTACAAGTTTCATGAAGGGCTTGAAAACCAATTTCACCTCTAAGGGTGTCAAAAATGCAATCAAAGTTTCTACCTAATCCTATATTTTCCAAAACAATGCAACATTCTTCTAAAAATCATATCTTCCCATTCCCTTTGCCAAAAATTCCAAGTTTTATATCAAGAGAAAGATCAAAACATATTCTACAACTTTCATGAATAACTTAGAAGCAAATTCAACCTCTGGACAGGTCAATTTCTCAACCAAAATTTCTACCCCCATAAGTGTCATCCTCAACAGTAACACAATCTTCCAAAAATCATAACTTCCTATCCTATTGTCAAAAAATTCAATGCTTTATATCACTGAAAAGATAAAAAAACATGATACAATTCTCATGAAGGACTTAGAAGCAAATTCCACCTCTAACTAGGTCAAATTCTCCCATGATTGTGGCTGTTGTGTTAAAGGTTGTTAAATCAACAAATCACCTAAACCATATCCATACTTTAAAAATTCATAACTTACAATTCCTACATCCAAAATTCGCATATTATACCTCATTACAAAGCTAAGTCATTCCTCTATAACTTTCCATAAGATCACTTGAGCTACTGTAAACCATAACAGTCCAAAATTGGCTTCAAAACACAGTAATTACAAAACTTATACTTAGAGCCATTTCACACACAAAACACATTCATTCATTGAAAAACCAGCTGAAAGTTCACAAGTCATAACTTTCAATTTCAAATTGAAAAATGTCATACTTAGTGGTAATAGAAAGCTAACACGAAACTCTACAACTTTCATGAAGACCAATCTCACAAAATCTGTCTACTTTAGACTAGAAAAATTTCCCAAAGTTTCATATCACAAACCTTCACTGTTAGAAACATGACTATTTACCCTACACATATTGCCCACTTTCAAGGAAAAATTCCGAACCCTAAAAGTCACAATTGGACATCACTTCCTTCATAAGAAATCTATCCAAACTTCTCAAGTTTAATTTAAGCCAAACCTCATCTCAATAGCATAACCATATAGAAAGTTATGACAAAATCATTGGAACATACACAAAGTAAATTTTCCAGATTTTACACCTAACTCAAATCCTATCATTCCAATACCATTCCTACACTAATAAGCATCTAATTTAGTCAAGAAATCAGCCAAAATTTAATCAAGATCATCACTTGACCAATTAGCCACAAAATGGCAGCACACACACTCAATCATTTTCTGTTAATACACACTCATCTAACATCATTAAAATCAATCCAAAACACTCAATTCACCTATACTACATAACATATCATTCATCCTTACACAAACATGAATTTAAACCTATTAGCCCCAAAATTTTTTAGGATTAATCATGATTAGATTAAATTGATTAAGTTAGATTAGCATTAATTAAGGTGTCATAAATTAATATATGATAGCATTAATAAGTTAGGTGAAGAATTTATGAAGTTAAATATGTTAGTTGGACTTAGGTGAGTTAGGTGTAATTAATGTATTAATTGGGCTTTGGGTCCAAATGAAGTAAGAAAGAAGAGAGAGAATTTAATGCAATGGGCTTGAAGGAAAAGAGTTAGTGGGCTTGAGTAAGTAAGGAGGAGAAATGAAAAGAAGAAGAAGAAAGAAGAAGGAAGTAAGTTGGGCTTAGGCTTATTGGGCTTAAGTAATTTAGAAAGGAGTATATAAGGAAGGAGATAAGTGATTTTGTAGAAATCGAAGATAGAAAAGGTAAGATAGAAATCAAGATAGAAAAGCGAAGGAGGAAATTAGAAGATAGAAAAGGTAGGAAGGAAATCGGAAGATAGAAATCAGAAGGAAGGAAATCGAGAAGATAAAAAGCGAAGGAAGAAAATCAAGATAGAAAGCGAAGGAAGGAAATCGGAAGATAGAAATCGGAAGGAAGGAAATCAAAAGATAAAAAGCAGAAGGAAGGAAATCAGAAGGAAGGAAATCAGAAGATAGAAAAGCAGAAGATAGAAATCAGAAGATAGAAAAGCAGAAGGAAGGAAATTAGAAGATAAAAGCAGAAGGAAGGAAATCAGAAGATAGAAAAGCAGAAGGAAGGAAATCAGAAGATAGAAATCAGAAGGAAGGAAATCAGAAGATAAAAAGCAGAAGGAAGGAAATCAGAAGATAGAAAAGCAGAAGGAAGGAAAGCAGAAGATAGAAATCAGAAGATAGAAAAGCATAAGGAAGGAAATCAGAAGATAGAAATCAGAAGGAAGGAAATCAGAAGATAAAAAGCAGAAGGAAGGAAATCAGAAGATAGAAATCAGAAGGAAAGAAATCAGAAGATAGAAAAGCAGAAGATAGAAATCAGAACATAGAAAAGTAGAAGGAAGAAAATCAGAAGATAGAAATCAGAAGGAAGGAAATCAGAAGATAAAAAGCAGAAGGAAGGAAATCAGAAGATAGAAAAGCAGAAGGAAAGAAAGCAGAAGATAGAAATCAGAAGATAAAAATCAGAAGGAAGGAAATCAGAAGATAGAAATCAGAAGGAAGGAAATCAGAAGATAGAAATCAGAAGGAAGGAAATCAGAAGATAGAAATCAGAAGGAAGGAAATCAGAAGATAGAAAAGGAAGGAAGGAAAGCGTAAGATAAAACCGGATGATAGAAATCGGACGATAGAAAACCAGATGATAGAAATCAGATGATGAAAAAATAGGACGCTGCAGAATGTAGGAGATAGAATCAGCCTTTGTAGTCTTCATAAGAGTTGTAGATCTAGATGTCTACTTTCATATGGTGAAAGAACGAAAACATTTGGAGCTATAGATTAAAAGTTATAGCAATCGCGCCAAAAGAGTTTCGATTCGATTTCGGAAGTGAGCATGGTCCGTTGTTTTGGGCATATTTCCCTCATACGACCTCCAAAAGAGGTGAGGCTTGAACCATTGGATTTATAAGACACATATCTTTCACTCCATAAAATCCGGTATCAATTGGAGTTAAATTGAGAAAGTTTGTTCTAAAACAAGTGAAAGGTCAGTTAAGAGGGCATGTTTCGGGTATGAACTCTCTTAGGTTTTTGGAGTGTATCTTGAGTATATGACTCCGATTAAGGTGATTCTTGTTTCAGGGAGAACTTGAGACATAAAGCTACAAATTATATGAATAAGTCAACCCATGAATTTAGTATATTCATGGTGTGTGCTTGCCACGAAGGTGGAGTTACAATTAAGAATCCTGCAAGATTATAAGCGCAAGGTTTCAGGACAACGAAAGTTGGGCTCCGAAAACGGGTTCCGACGTCTATGGTACTATAGTAAGAGTAAGAGTGTCAAGTTTAAGGTCTCAGCAAGGCAAGTGTCTCGGGAATGGGCTCCACTCGGGCTCACATCCCGGGACAGTCGGGCTCCCGGGATCAGGGTCTGACATCTGTGGTATCAGAGCGAAACCGGGTTTAGGGTTTCCTAGGAACCTTAGTGGGATGTCTAAGGGTCAAGTCAGCATGCATTTTCCTATATGAATTATGTGAAGTATGTGCACTGTTTTAAATGCATAACATGCAACATTGTTTTCAAATGAGTGAATTGAATTTGTTTTATGTGAACTAAAGATTTTCACTGATTTTTTTTAAATTGAAGGAGTAATGCGCCTCGAAGAGAACTCGAGGAGCTCAATCTCGCCCACTCTCACTCGAAATGCGGATGAGTCGATGTTCCGCAGGATGCAGGACCATTCTGCTTCGATTCCGATGCACCAAGTGTGCAACATGAGCCGCCTCCACCTCCTCCTCCTCAAGTGAACCCTATGGATCCCCAGTTCTTCCAGCATTCGCCAAAGCTTTCACTTATGCCATGGGCCAAGGAAGCAGACTCAAGTACCAGCCCCATGAGAGAGAAGCGGGCGATTGACTTCAGCGGGACCACTAATCCCGAGGAAGTGAAGATGGTGAAGAGGACCGAGAGGGTCCTAAATCGATGAAGTGCAATGATGATGAGAAACTCGATTATGCGGTCGACTACAAATAGGGATGCACTGCTTTGGTGGGAGTCGGTGCCCTGATCGGGAAGTACCTCCATCGACATGGAGGAATTCTAAAGGCCTTCGGAGGAAGTACTTCTCGATGGTCTACATGCGAGGATAAGGCCGGGGAATTTTGTATCTCGCTCGAGAGGAGTTGAGTGTGGCGTAGTACTGAATTGAAGTTCACTCGGTTATCACGGATGCACCAATATCGTGGTAATCAAGAAGACAAATGCCAGAAATTTGAGGTGGATTACACCTAGGGATCCGAGAAAAGTGGTGATCCACAACTTCCGTGATTACCAGATTTGGTGGATCTTTGCTCAAGTCGAGAAATTTGAGAACATCCGGCTGAAGTGACTAAGAAGAGGAAGAACAGAGCAGTTCTCCGAAAAGGCATGAGTGCTCCAAAGACTGCTAGAGCATTAGAACTCGATATCGCAGAGTGGTGTGGGTAGCATGGCCCCACTAAGAGTAAGCGACCTAGGGCTACTACAAAGGCAAGCTTCGGTCTGGCAAGTCCAGGATGGACGGTAGAGGAATCCCGTGTGATCACTGGGAGATTCCTGGGGAATGTCTCTGAAGATAGGAGCATGTTTTGGTGTGGCCAAAGGGGCACGAATCAAGGATTGTCCCAGGCGGTCAACAAAGGAAGGGTCTCGATCTCAGGCCCCAAGAAGAGCAGAAACAGTGGCATCTCGGCCAGTACATGGTGTGGGCAGTTCAGGAGCTGCAAGGAAGGCATATCCGGCAGGGAGACCTAGAGATGAGTCGAGGCACCGGCTCGAGTCTTTGCCATGACCGGGGAAGAAGCTGCGGCCGCTCCAAAGTAGTGACGGGTATGACTATGCTATTCGACTCTCTGTTTATGTGTTGATTGATCTGGCTCCACCTATTCATTTGTATCCGCAAGTATGAATATGCATGTTGTGTGTCCGAGGTTATGAACAATTTTCGGTTGTTAGTACTCCTTTAGGGGTAAGGTGGTGATTAGTATGATCTATAAAATTGTGAGCTCGAGATCGACGGTGCTAGATCGGTAGTAGATCTACTACCTCTAGACCTTCAAGGTTGGATGTCATTTTGGGATGGATGTCATGAGAAGTATAAGGTGAAGCTAGATTGTAGTTTGAAAGAAGTAGAGTTTGATCCGGCAATGATCGAAAGTGGTTTTCAAGGGGACGAGGAAGGCGCCGGTCCGAGGATCATTTCGGCTATGTTGGTGACAATATGATGAGCCAAGGGTGTGAGGCCTTTTAGGCGCATGTAGTGGATTCGAAGTGAATGTGGGCGATTAGAAGATTATCGAGTTGTGAGGAGTTTCTGATGTATTCCCGTAAGAATTACTGGGGTTGCCGCGGTGAGGGAAATTGAGTTCGAAATTGACTTGATTCTGAACCGCGCCAATCTCCATACCACCTTATAGAATGGCTCTAATTGAATTGAGAGAACTCAAGGAGCAATTGCAGGAATTGTTGGAGAAGCGGTTCATCGTGCCGAAGTTCTTCACCTTGGGAGCTCGGTCATGTTTGTTAAGAAGAAGGATGGAGCGTGGAGGATGTGCATAGACTATAGAAGGCTTAACAAGATGACGATTCGAATAAGTATCCGTTGCCACGGATAGATGATTTATTTGATCACCACAGGAGCAAGGGTCTTTTCAAGATTGACTTAAGATCGGGATATCATCAACTCCGAATCGTGGAGTCGATGTAAGTAAGACAACTTCGGGACCGTTACGGCACTATGAATTTAGGGTCATGCCCTTCGGATTGACCAATGCCCGGTACCGCCTTCATGGATCGATGAATAGGGTGTTTAATGAATTCTTAGATCGGTTTGTCATTGTGTTCATTGATGACATTCGTCTATTCTAAGGATGAAGGAGAGCATGAACAAACATCTCAGATTGTATGCAGAGATTGAGAGAGGGAGCCGATGCCAAATTGAAGAAGTGTGAGTTTTGGCTGCGTGAAGTAGTTTTCCTTGGACATGTGATTTCCAGCAAAGGTTCATGTTGATCAGGAAAGTAGAAGTCGTGGTGAATTGGCAAGAGCCTAAGGCGATGAAAGAGGTAAGAAGCTTCCTAGGCTTGGCGGGGTTATTATAGGAGATTTGTAGAAGGATTTTCAATGATAGCTGCCCTATGACTAAGCTGTTAAGAAAGAATCAACGGTTCATATGGAGTAAGGAATGTCGGAAGAGCTTTGAGGAGCTCAAGAATAGATTGACAAGTGCTCCAAAGATTGGTTTTGCCCAATGGAGACCAGGGGTATCTGATTGTCTGATGATGCTTTGAGGAAGGGTTTAGGATGTGTGCGATGAGAATGACAAAGTGATAGCTTATGCTTCGGCGGTTGAAGCCATATGAGTTGAATTATCCGACTCATGACTTGGAGTTAGCGGTAATTTTGCCCTAAAGATTTGGAACACTACTTGTATGGGGTTGAGACAAGGGTCTTCACGGACCACAAAAGTCTTAAGTACATTATGAGTCGAAAGAGTTGAACTTAAGGCGAGAGGCGATGGTTGGAGTTGCTCGAGGACTATGACGATGATGAGTATCATCCGAGGCAAGGCGAATGTAGTGGCGTATGCTTTGGCGAAGTCATCCATAGCTTATGTGTAATCGGTTTACTTGCCTCGTTGGAGCAGATGGCCAAGTTGAAGATCGATTTAAAGCGTAATGAATCGATGGTGTTATTGCTCGATTGAGTGAGACCTATCCTTGGGAGAAGGTCAAGGAGTTGCAGGAGCGGGATACGTAATTAAGTAAGTCGAGAGAAGAAATTCAACATGGTAAGCAGTCGAAGTGCAAGTAAGGGATGATGGGCTAATGGTAGTCGGAAACAGGTTGTGTATTCCGAATGATAAAGCAGTTAAGGATGAAATCATGGATGAGGCACACAATGCGCCTTATTCCATGCACCCAGGCAGCACCAGAATGTACAGAGATTTGAAGGAACATTTCTGGTGGAAAGGCATGAAGAGGGACGTAGCTGAATATGTGAGCAGATGTCTAGTGTGTCAGCAGGTCAAGGCTGAACACCAGGCACCTTCAGGCATGCTAAGGCCATTGTCCATTCCTGAATGGAAGTGGCAAAGGATCACGATGGATTTTCTGATGGGTTTGCCTAGGACCAGCAAGAAGCATGATGCCATTTGGGTTATAGTTGATCGGTTAACCAAGTCAGCCCATTTTCTCGGCATAATCAAGCAATGATTCATTGCAAGTCTTATCCAGGAAGTATATTGATGAAGTGGTAAGGTTGCATGGAGTTCCGGATTCTATAATATCCGACAGGGATCCACGATTCACATCGTGATTTTGGGGAAGTCTGCAAGAGGCATTAGGAACTAGGCTGAATTTGATCGGCGTTTCATCCTCAGACGAATGGTCGATCCGAGAGGACAATCAGACTCTAGAGGGATGCTTAGAGCATGTGTCATGGACTTCGAGAGGAGCATGGGATGATCATTTGCCGTTGGTCGAATTTGCTTACAACAATTGCACCATTCGAGCATCAGATGGCTCCTTATGAAGCCCTTTATGGCGTAAGATGCAGGACTCCGATATCTTTGGGATGAGGAAGGTGAGAGTAAGCTAGTGGGACGAGTTGGTCAGATGACGATTGAGAAAGTGGAGGTAATCAAGCGGCGACTTAAGGCCGCCGGGGGAGAATGAAAAGCTATGCCGATGCTAATGTAAAAGAAATGGAATATGCGATGGGTGACAAGGTGTTCTCAAGGCGTCTCCATGGAAGGAGTTATGAGATTGATGAAGGGAAGTTAAGCCCTCGGTATGTGGGTCCGTATGAAGTATTGGAGAGGATTGGGCGTTGGCCTATAGGTTAACATTGCCGCCGTAATTGTCGCAGATTCATGATGTGTTCCATGTCTCGATGCTGAGGAGGTACAGATCAGATCCTTCTCACATCATTTAGACCTCCGAAGTTCAGCTGAGCGATGATTTGAGTTATGAAGAAAGACCTATGGCAATTCTTGATAGAAAGGATAAGATCCTCAGGAACAAGACAATCAAGCTAGTCAAGGTCCTGTGGAGGAATCATGCAGTTGAAGAGGCGACGTGGGAACCTTTGGATGCAATGAAGGAGAAGTATCCACACCTCTTCAATGACTCAGGTAAGAATTTCGAGGACGAAATTTCTTAAGTAGGAGAGAAATGTTAGCCCCAAAATTTTTTAGGATTAATCATGATTAGATTAAATTGATTAAGTTAGATTAGCATTAATTAAGGTGTCATAAATTAATATATGATAGCATTAATGAGTTAGGTGAAGAATTTATGAAGTTAAATATGTTAGTTGGACTTAGGTGAGTTAGGTGTAATTAATGTATTAATTGGGCTTTGGGTCCAAATGAAGTAAGAAAGAAGAGAGGAATTTAATGCAATGGGCTTGAAGGAAAAGAGTTAGCGGGCTTGAGTAAGTAAGGAGGAGAAATGAAAAAGAAGAAGAAGAAAGAAGAAGGAAGTAAGTTGGGCTTAGGCTTATTGGGCTTAAGTAATTTAGAAAGGAGTATATAAGGAAGGAGATAAGTGATTTTTGTAGGAAATCAAAAGATAGAAAAGCAGAAGATAGAAATCAGAAGATAGAAAAGCAGAAGGAAGGAAATTAGAAGATAGAAAAGCAGAAGGAAGGAAATCAGAAGGAAGGAAATCAGAAGATAAAAGCGAAGGAAGGAAATCAAGATAGAAAAGGTAGGAAGGAAATCGGAAGATAGAAATCGAAAGAAGGAAATCGGAAGATAAAAAGCGAAGGAAGGAAATCGGAAGATAGAAATCAAGGAAGGAAATCGGAAAATAGAAAGCGTAAGATAGAAATCAAGATAGAAAAGGTAGGAAGGAAATTAGAAGATAAAAAGGAAGGAAGGAAATCGGAAGATAGAAAGCGAAGGAAGGAAATCGGAAGATATAAATCGGAAGGAAGGAAATCGGAAGATAGAAAAGCGAAGGAAGGAAATCAAGATAGAAAAGGAAGGAAGGAAATCGAGAAGATAGAAAAGGAAGGAAGGAAATCGAGAAGATAGAAAAGCATAAGGAAGGAAATCGGAAGATAGAAAAGCATAAGGAAGGAAATCGGAAGATAGAAATCGGAAGGAAGGAAATCGGAAGATAAAAATCGGAAGGAAGGAAATCGGAAGATAGAAATTAGAAGGAAGGAAATCGGAAGATAGAAAAGCGTAAGATAGAAATCGGAAGATAGAAAAGGAAGGAAGGAAATCGGAAGATAGAAATCGAAGGAAGGAAATCGGAAGATAAAAAGGAAGGAAGGAAATCGGAAGATAGAAATCGGAAGGAAGGAAATCGGAAGATAGAAAAGGAATGAAAGAAAGCGAAGATAGAAATCGGAAGATAGAAAAGCGAAGGAAGGAAATCGGAAGATAAAAATCAGAAGGAAGGAAATCAGAAGATAGAAATCGAAGGAAGGAAATCAAGATAGAAAAGCGAAGGAAGGAAAGCGAAGATAGAAACAGGATGATAGAAATCGCACGATAGAAAACCAGATGATAGAAATCAGACGATGGAAAAATAGGACGCTGCAGAATGTAGGAGATAGAATCAGCCTTTGTAGTCTTCATAAGAGTTGTAGATCTAGATGTCTACTTTCATATGGTGAAAGAACGAAAACATTTGGAGCTATAGATTAAAATTTATAGCAATCGCGCAAAAAGAGTTTCGATTCAATTTCGGAAGTGAGCATGGTCCGTTGTTTTGGGCATATTTCCCTCATACGACCTCCAAATGAGGTGAGGCTTGAACCATTGGATTTATAAGACACATATCTTTCACTCCATAAAATCCAGTATCAATTGGAGTTAAATTGAGAAAGTTTGTTCTAAAACAAGTGAAAGGTCAGTTAAGAGGGCATGTTTCGGGTATGAACTCTCTTAGGTTTTTGGAGTGTATCTTGAGTATATGACTCCGATTAAGGTGATTCTTGTTTCAGGGAGAACTTGAGACATAAAGCTACAAATTATATGAATAAGTCAACCCATGAATTTAGTGTATTCATGGTGTGTGCTTGCCACGAAGGTGGAGTTACAATTAAGAATCCTGCAAGATTATAAGCGCAAGGTTTCAGGACAACGAAAGTTGGGCTCAAAAGCAGGTTTCACGTCTATGGTACTATAGTAAGAGTAAGAGTGTCAAGTTTAAGGTCTCAGCAAGGCAAGTGTATCGGGGATGGGCTCCACTCGGGCTCACATCCCGGGACAGTCGGGCTCCCGGGATCGGGGTCTGACAAAACCCATACAATCAAAACACAAGTTCCATGAAATTAATGCACAAGACATCAAAATTAATGCATCTAATTACCAATTTATTACAAAAGGCATAAGCCTTACCTACTTAAACTTTCACTCCTTCAATTCTTCACCTTTTCACCAACTCACCAACTTCCACTCACACCACTCACACACACGACACTCATCATTTTAACGGAGGTAGAAAGCTTAGGCTTGTTTTTGTGAACACATGAAGAGAAAGCACTTAAGAACTTTTGTGTGAGTGGAGGTTAACAAGAAGAAGAAGAAGAAGAAGAAGAAGAAGAAGAAGAAGAAGAAGAAGAAACCATTGAAGAAGAAGGAGGAAAGGAGCTACGTTGGAGAATTTCTCCATTTAGACACCAATATCCTTATAAAAGAAGAAGGATCGAGAATGAGTAGAAAGAAGGAGGATTTGTCTTAAATAACTATCACCTTGGTGGCATGCTAGGCAAGTGACAAGTATTAGCCCCGATATTTTTTATTTATTTAATTAATTAATTAATTAATTAAGCATGATTAGACTAATTAAGAAATTGAGTTAGCATGAATTAAATATGATAGCATTAAATAGCATATGACATTAATTAGCATGTAGTAACATAAATGAGATAGGTGGTGAATAAATGAAATTTAATATGTTGGTTGGTAGTTAGGTTAAGAATTAATGGAATTAAATGTGTTAGTTGGGCTTGAATGAAGTAGGAAAAGAAAAGAGGAATGAGTTGGGCTTAAAAGAACAAATGGGCTTAAGTAGGAAAGTATAAGAAGGAAAGGAAGATTAAGGAGGAGTAAATGGGCCTAAAAAGGATAATGGGCTTAAGTGAAGTGAGTAGGAGTTTAAAAAAAGAAGAAAAGAAGTAGGTTAGTAGAAGAGAAGAGGAAACTTACGAAAATCAAAGGGAGAGAGGAGAAGTTACGGCAAAGTGGAGAAGAGAAGAAGAAAGGAGAAAAGTTTGTGATTTTCCAAGAGATTCAAGTGGGTTTTTGAAGAAAGTGCAAGAAGAAAAAGTGTGGAGGAAGGTTCAAGCTACACTTTAAGCTAAGAAACCCTTTGGTTTAGTCAAGATTCAAGGTAAGTCATGTTTTCAAGGTTAAGCTTTTGTTGGTTTTATGGTTTAGATAGCTTAGAAATGAAGTGGGTTTAGTGATTCTATGGTTGATTTCATGATTAAGGTTCATTAGGTTTTCAATTTTAAAAACCCTACATGATGTGAGGTTCTTTTCTTGCCATGAATGAAGGAGGACAAGAAAGAAGAGGAGAACAAGAAGAGGAGCTTCCTTAAGCAAGCTTAAGCAAGGATATAAGGTGGGTTTCATTTTTATCTTTATGTTATTAAGTGTGGAATGCTACTTTAACTAATGAATTTAATGATTTGTGACTATTTGAGATAAGCATTGATTGTGCCTTAATTATGTATGTAAATGGTGTGTGATTGCCATTAAATGAGCATTTTAATAGTATATGTCATTGCCTTGTTATTGCTTGAAATTGCCATGAATTGAATGAGCATGAATGAGAATCATGAAATGTGAGCTAAGCATGAAATGTAGCATTTTCAAAAAAATCAGCTTTATGGATGCATGAAAATCCATTTTCAGAAAATCAGTCAGTGGATAAGACAAGTCCAGTTTTATGCATGAAATTCAGTGTTATGTGGGTTAGTTAAGTCCACCAACAGAGAGTCACGTGCACGTAGACCAAGAAAGCCTTCGCCTATTTTGACTGTGGCATAGGATGTTCCTTTTGGACTCCTCAAAGATATGACTACACTGTGTAGCTCATCGAAACCCGTGGACTTTTCAAACCATCACTATGTGATTATGTGTTAGCATCGTTAGCAAGAATGATGAATGCATGAATCATAAAATTTTGTTGTTAGCTTGATGAATTTGTGAAATGCAAGTTGCAAGATTTGTTAATAAGAATATTGCAAAGCAGTATGAGTAATAAATAGATTGACAATAGTATAAATATAAACGTGTTACCCACGAGTGAAAGCTCACCCCCCACTTCCCGTCCCATCTCCAGGTGAAGATCTGGATCTCGAAGAATGAGCTCAAGGCATACTCCAAGATCTTAGTGTTTTGCCCATGTATTTCATGTTTTTGTAATGAATGCTTTAGGTTGCATTTGAGAAAACATATGTATTTTGATTTGAATTGTAATAGCTTGAAATGCCTACTAAAGCATTGTAAGAACATTGTTTTGATATAAATGAAATGCATGAATTATGATTTATCATGATCTCCCAAGGCCATTTATTATCATGTTTAAACATAGTTTCCAAAGTTGTATGAAATTGCTTTGGAATTCATGTGAGTAGATGAATGATGTAAGTTTAAGTGAGATTATAGCATGTTGAGAGTGGAGTGGATGAGTTGAGAGGTTTAGAAGTGTTTATGGTGTTTGGAATGAGCCAAGAGAGAGTGTAGAGGTTAGGTTTTGAGTTCGAATAGATATAAGTCGAGTTATTGGACCCGTAGAGTGGCACACGTGAAGCTTTGAATAATAAGTCGACTTGTCAGTTAGATAAGTCGACTTGTTTGTCTCGATAAGTCGACTTGTAGGTTATAAGTCGAGTTGTTTGTCTCGATAAGTCGACTTGTTGGTTATAAGTCGAGTTGTTTGTCTCGATAAGTCGACTTGTTTATCGACAAGTCGACTTTTCTGAATCCATAGATAAGAGTGTTATTTTGGGGATTGTCGAGAGCGGTCGGGGTCCGGGCCTTAGTCGGTGTATGCTCACCACCAAAGTGAGTCAAATAGAGTGTGTCAAGTTAGGTTCTTAGCAAGGCAAGTGTCTGGGAATGAGCTCCACCAGGACCACCTCCGGGACAGTTGGGTCTTGGATCCAACATCTATAGTAAGTTATATGCAGGTTGGGTAGCAGGATCCAACGGTTGGGGTCCGGTCTTGGTCGGGCCCGACATCTGTGGTATCGAGGCAGCCCTAGGTTTATGGTTTCTAGGAACCTAGTGGGTAGCCTCGAGGTAGAAGTCAAGATGCATCATGTTACATGAACCACATGCATTATTTTAAATCCGAGACATGTATTAGTTTTGAGCGGCTTTACATGATTTGAACTTGTCTTACCAGCGTGAACTAAAGATTTTAAATAGTTTTCATTAAAGGAGTAATATGCCGCCTCGAAGAAGAACTCGAGGAGCTCAATCTCGACCAGGCTCTCAGAGGGGATGTACGGATGAATCCCACATTCCCCAGGATGCAGGGACCATCCCTGTTATAGATTCTGAGGTACCAAGTGTGCAGCATGAGGTGCCTCTCTAGCCTCCTCCTATGCGAAACCCAGTAGACCCACATTCTTTCAGGCCTTCGCCAAAGCTTTCAGCGTATATATGGGCCGAGGAAGGCAGCTCAGTACCAACTCCAGCGGAGATCGGGTGGGCGATGACAAGCTCGGAAGTATAAATTTGTTGATTTCAATGGGACTACAAATCCGAAGAGGCGAAGCGTGGTTGAGGAGGACCGAGAGGTCTGAAGCAGATGAAGTGCTCGGATGAAGAGAAGCTGGATTATCTGATCGATCACTTCTGAGGAGATGCATTGCATTGGTGGGAATCGAGCCCCACATCAAAGTTGTTCCTTGGTGTTGACATGGAGGATTTTGTGGAAGTGTTCAGGAAAAGTATCTCTCCGGGGTTTATGTGCGGGAGAAGGCTAGAGAGTTTCTAAATCGTCTGAGAGGGACGTGAGTGTGGCGAGTATGGTGAAGTTCACACAACTTTCTCGTTATCAGGTAACATTGTGGCAACAGAGGAAGACAAGTGCCACAAGTTTGAGGAGGTCTTCACTTGGGAATCGGGAGAAAGTCCCGATTCACAACCTGTGATTACCAACAGTTAGTGGATGCGGTGCTCCAGGTGAGAAGTGGAGAATATTAAGGTGAAGTGGCGGAAAAGGAAGAGCAGAGAACAATCATCGAAGGGGAGAGTGCTCCAGCACTGAGAGGAGCACGAACCCATCATGCTCAGTGGCATGGGCGGTAGTGGTCTGCCAAGAGTCGTGATTCAGGCAATTTCGAGCAGTCTCTAGTGTGGGAGGCTCAGAAAGTCATGGAAGGGCAAGAAGCATCCCAGTGTGATCGAGACGGAAGTTTCATCCAGGAGGTGTCTTAAAGTTTGGTGGTTGCTTCGGTGTGGAGAAAAGGGCATATGATGAGAGATTGTCCCCAAAGGTCGAGACAGGAGGTTCCCAAGTTCAAGCTCGAGGCGACGGAGACAGTGGGAACAGGCCGATCATCAAGTAAGCGATTCTGGAGCGATCATGTTGGACCCCGAACCTTGAGTGACAATTTGACTATGATCAAGTGGATGAGTTGATTGAAATTAAGTTGAAGATCATGAAATAAAGAGAGAAAGTATGAAAATATGAAAAATTGTGTAATAGTTGACTTTCTGGCCTTTGAAGGTTGACTTTTGATTGAGGCAAAATTTGAGAAAATGATCTACATGAAACTTGTAGGTTATGTTAAAAGATTTTTGTGGACATAAAGTTTGTAATTTTTCGATATCGGGAGTGAAAGTTATGATCAGTCAAAGTTTATGTTTGATCGGGTTTGACTTTTATATTGGTTGGAACTTTGACTGAGAAATTAACCGAGTTAGAGGTTAGTTGAGCTTTGATGTTCTTCATGAAAATTGAAGGATTTGTTTTGATCTTTATTTCGATATAAAGTATGCAATTTTTCGATCTCGAAAAATTAAGTTATGATTTTTGCAAGTTTGTATAGAGAATAGTATCTTTGACCGGAAAATGGACTCCCGTAGGAGTTGAATTGAGTTTTATGTTCTTCTTGGAAGATTTAGAGCTTCTCTCAAGCTTTCTATAGAGATTAAGTTTGTCAAAATCGGAGTTCGGGATTAAAAGTTATGAATTTTGGAAGTTTAGAGGAAAAAAAAAAAAAGGAAAAGGTTTAGCGCCTCGCTAGAAGGCGACGGCTCGCGCCTAGCGAGCGAGCGCCCATCGCTCGCTAGGCGACGCCGCCTGGCGAGGAGGCGTCTTCGCCCTCATGAGGCAGGCTCGCCTCATGTTGTTGCGCCTCGCTAGGGCGACGCCGCCGCTAGCGAAGGAGCGTCTCGCCTCATGACGCCTCGCCTCGCCTCATGAGTTAGAGGCGTCCGTCTGATCTGACGCCTGCTTTTCTTCTTCCGATTTTCTTGACTTTCCTCCTTTAATCCGACCTTTGTTCACTATTTTGCTTATATCTTTTCCGTCCGACATCCGATTGAGTTGATTCTTTTTGCGTTGGATTCCTAAGACATTGAATTTCATTTTATAAGAAATTTGTGAACTTTTGAGATTAAATTAATGGTGATTAATTTAATCAAAGTGAGTCGGGAAATTTTCGAGCATGATTAGGTGTTTTGTGAAATTCGGGATCTGTAGAGATCCGATTGAAGCGATTCTTGAGGCGAAATAAAGATAAGACAAAGGGCTACAAATCATATGAAGACATGAAATGTCAATTTTGCCCTTAGGACTTTTAATTTTTGAATTTAAGTTCGGATTAGGGTTTAATTTTTGGATTGGGAACACCTGTGACTAATTTGAGCATAACTTTTGATCTGGGAATCGAAATGAGGAGATTCTTGTTTTGAATTAAACTAGAGACATAAGGCTACAATTGTTATGAAGACATCGAGTTTCAATTCCGGGAATAAGAATGTGAAATTTTGGACGGAAATAATCGTACATAAGAAATGTGTTAGAATATGGATTTTTCCGCCTTTGTTCAAGACGTAACTTTTGATGTGGTGCTCGGAATTGAGCGCGGTCAGTGGCGTTGGATTCGTATGAGTGAGAGGAACATTTCTCGAGAAGGAAGTTTTGACAAATTCCTTCAAATCGATAGTGCGAATCAAACCGCAAGTAAGTGTAATTTTAAGTTTTGAATGGAGGGCAATTTGGTCATTTGACCATCAATTAATGAAACACAAGAAGGAGTGTCGTTTTGGCTTAATAAAGCCACGAAAATGGTCTGGAATTTCAGAAGAAAGGAAAGAAAATTAGAAGGAGAAGAAGAATGGAGAAGTTTCGGATTATGGAGAAAAGAGAGAGAAAGCTTATTTTCGATTTTTCTACTTGTTTCTTAGAGATTTTTGAGTAGATTCCAAGAAGGAAAAGAGTGGAGAATGATGAGAGCTTCCTAAGGAACCAAGAAAATTGAATTTGGATGAGAAAGAGGTAAGAGAAATTTTCTACTTTGAGTTTTGGTGAATTTTGGTTTAGAATTGTGAAAAAGGACTTGGGTATGTGTTATATGAAGTTAATTTTGAAGTATATGCTTTAGGTTGTGTTTAATTTTGGATGGAAAATTGAGTAAAGTTTAGGCTAAATTTTATGATTGAGAATTTTGAGATATTTTGGTGTAGAATTATAGGAAATATGATGAATTGATGATATATGAAATCAATTTTAAAATTGGTATTTTATGGTATTGAATTTGGATAAATCGGTTTAGGCCAATTTTAGGATTTGGGGATTTTTGAAATTGAGGATTTAAATAGTTTGGAATTAATGTGAATTGATGAATTGTGAGATTAATTTTGAAGAAATTATGTTTTATGAGATTGAATTTGGGTGTATTGGTTTAGGCCAATTTTGAAATTTGGGGATTTTCAAAATTGGAGATTGAAATAGCTTGAATGTAAATGGAATTGGTGAATTCCTAAATTGATTGTGAAAATTAAGTATTTTACGATGTGAAATTTGGATGATTATGGTTTAGGTTTTGGTATTTTGGAAAGGAGGAAAGAAGCGAGGATCGATTGGAGCTTGAAATCAAGTTTAAGGCAATAATTAGAGGTGGGTAGCATATTTATATTTTGATTTGTGAGCAATATGCAATTTTGAAAATTAAAAAAGCAATTTTGAAAATAAAGAAAGCAAAATGTGAAAATTTTGACAAATTATTGTTTTGTAAAGGTTTGAAATTCGATTTAGAATGTTTTACGAAAGATTAATATAAGTTTGATTTCATTGCTTTCAATGATTCGATAAACCGATAGAAATTCGAAAAATGCATTTGTTGTGTATCGTTGAATGATTTGATTTACGAAATTAGAATTGAATGATGAATTGATCAAATTGTATGCTTTATGTGAATGTGTGGAAAATTAAGAAATTGAAAAGTGCCTTGAGCAATCCGACTTTTCGTTTTCGATTATGTGTTATGTGGGTTTGGTAGGTCCCTTGGTGAGTCGTATTTGTCTCTATGTGTATAGCCTTCTCCAGGCTGCGCTAGTGTACGGACTCGTTCGGACTCCTTCACGGCTACTTGGACATGATGCGAGGAAAGTGTAATGCGTTACACGATCATTGCCGCAGGACCATTATCGGGTATGTAGAGACGTCTGGTCTGTTGGACTAGCAGGACCATTCGATATGTTATGTGTTTTGTTTTGTTTACGTTACGCATTCTTGTTTATAAAGTGAGAAATGAAAATTGAAATTATGTTGTATTCATATTTATGAAGAATTCGAGAATTTTGAAAATGAGAAAAATGATATTTTATGAGAAGTTTGGGAAAATTGGAAAGAGTTTGAGAGAAATATTTGAAAGTTGAAAAGTTTGAAAATATGAAAAAGTGTTTGAAGAAATTGTTTGAAAAATTATAAAGTTTGAAAAATTAGCCCTTTTGGCAAAAAAGCTTATGAAAAATGATTTCCGCTATTTATCGATTTATAAATGTGTTATCCACGAGCTTTGAGCTCACCCCTTTCATCCCCATCTCCGGGTTTGAGCGGAGATCGGATGAAAGAATGTGAAACGTATGTCGAGGCGTCGGTTCGACATTTGAATCGTTGGTTTTGAGAAATTTGGATCTTGTGTATGAATATGTTTATGGCTTTAGATAAGTTTGGAAAAATGTATTTGTGTATAAAGTTGAGTATTGTGAATGAATGAGAAATTTGTATATGAAATTATGAATAGTTTGGGAATCTATATGTATGAATTTGGAAATGAGTTGAATTATGAGTTTGGTATTTATTGATTTGAGAATTATGGAAGTATTAGTTTTAGGTTTGTGTTTACTTTGGTGTTGGGATTAGGACGGGAGTGTCAGATGATTACGAGGTCTGCTGAGATTATAGAAGTGTATTACGCTTTGCGAGAATTTTGGAGTTAGGATAAAAGCGGTAGTTATCTTTGAATTTTCGATAAGATTTGGGATAAAAGTGTAATTTTGGAAATTGGATGCATTGGTTATGTTTTAAATGTGTTTGAGTAAGAGAAGAAATGAATAAGGAATGAGAATAAGAAAAGAAAAAAAATTCATAACGGATTTTGGAGCGTCTTAGAATTCCCAACGCGATCTGTTTCTGTTCTTTGCTTATTCACGGATGTCGGAAAGTGTTTGATTTAAATTGATTTGTTTGCTTACTTTGTTTTCTATCAGTATTGATTTGCATTCGATTCGATCCCTTTAAACTTATTCGTTCAACTTTGTGATCCGTATTCGATTATTTCGCTTCTCTATATTCGATTGAATCTGTTCGTTTGATTCGATTAGCTTTTGCTTCCGCTTGCGTCTGTTTGTTTGCTTCCGCTTGCATTTGCTTCCGCTTCGCTACTTTCGGATTTGTTCGCTTCCGCATTTCTCAATTTCGATCAAAATTTCTGTCTCCTTCGCTTGTTTCCATTGATTCCGTCATTCGTTCTTTTGTTAAGTTGATTCGGTTGGGATCGGGTTCCCGAATCGGGTCCCAACATTTATGGTATCAGAGCAAGAAGAGTTTATAAGGAATCATGCGTACATATGAGGGAATCTGTATGCGTAGTTGGATTAGGGCAGGATCAACAAGTCGAGGGCTAATCTGCGGGGAGGCCAAGAAACGCAGGTCGTGCACCGGTAGAGTATTTGCCATGACAGAGAGGAAGTTCTTGTTGCTCTGAAGTTGTGGTGGTATGGCTCGGTTGTTCAATTCTGCGGTTTATCTTTTGATTGATCTGGGTTCCACATTCTTTTGTTTCCTCAGTATGAATATGCATCTTGTATGTCACGAGATTATGGACAATTTTCTAGTTGTTAGTACTCCTTTGGGGAGTAAAGTAGTGATCGATGTGATGTATAAAATTGTGAGCTCGGCGATCGGTGGTACTAGATTGGTAGTAGACTTACTACCTCTAGACCTTCGAGGATTGGATGTTATATTGGGGATGGATGTCATGGAAGTATAAGGCTAAGCTAGGCTGTAGCCTCAAAGAAGTAGAATTTGATCGGGAGATGGTCAGAAGTAATCTTGAGGGGATGAAAGCGCGTGTAGGATTATTTCCTTGTTGGTGACGATTATGATGAACCGGGGTGTGAGGCCTTCTTGGCACATGTGGTAGATCCAGAGGAAAATGTGGGCAGACTAGAAGATTATCCGGTTGTCGGGGAGTTTTCGGATGTGCTCCAGACGGAGTTCCGGGTTTGCTTGATGGGAAATTGAGTTGAAATTGACTTGATTCCGAAACCGCACCAATCTCGATGCCACCATCTGAATGGCTCGGTGAGTTAAGGGAGCTTAAGGAGGCGATTAGAGGAGCTGTTAGAGAAGCGGTTTATCAGGCCAAGTTCATCACCTTGGGAGCACCGATTCTATTTGTTAAGAAGAAAGATGGGACATGGCGCGTGTGTATAGATTACGGGAAGCTTAACAAGGTGTCGATTAAACAGATATCCTTTACCTAGGATAGATGATCATTTGATCATTGCGAGGCGAGGTCTTTTGAAGATCGACCTCGGATCGAGTTATCATCAACTCCGAATCGAGAGTCGATGTTAACAAGACAACCTTGAGGACCGTTCGGGCATTATGAGTTTAGGGTCATGCCATTGGATGACCAATGCTCCAAATTGCATTCATGGACCTTATGAATAGGGTTTTCAGGAGTTCTTAGATCGGTTTGTCATAGTGTTCATTGATGACATTCAATTATTCAAGGAAGAAGGGAGCATGAGCAGCATCTCAGGATAGTATTGCAGAGATTGAGAGAGCAAGAACTGTATGCCAAATTCAGCAAGTGTGAATTCTAGCTGCATGAAGTAGTTTTCCTAGGACATGTGATTTCCAGCAGAGAGGATTCATGTTGATCAGGAAAGTAGAAGCGGTGGTAAATTGGCGAGAGCCTAAAAGCGATAAAAAGGTGCGGAGTTTTCTAGGCTGGCGAGGTTATTACGGGAGGTTCGTGGAGGATTCTCCATGATAGGCTGTAGATGACTAAGTTATTCGGAAGAATCGCGATTTATTTGGAATGAAAATTGCCGTGAGTTTGAGGAGCTTAAGCGGCGGTTAACTAGTGCTCCCATTTTAATTTTGCCCTGATGGAGATCGGGGTATCGATTATGCAGTGATGCCTCGAGAAAGGGCTTGGGTTGTGTGTTAACGCAAAATGATGCAGGTGATAGCCTATGCTTCACAAAGATTTGAAGCCATATGAGTTGAATTATCCGACTCATGTCTGGAATTGGCAGCGATGATTTTTGCCTAAAGATATGGAACCTATATCGTATGGGGTTGAGACAAGGGTTTTACGGACCACAAAAGCCTTAAGTACATTATGAGTCGAAATAGTTGAATTTAAGGCGAGGCGATGGTTGGAGTTGCTCGAGGACTATGATCGATGATAGAGTACCATCGAGGCAAGGCAAATGTAGTAGCGGATGCATTGAGTAGGAAGTCATCCTTAGCTTATGTTGAGCGGTTTACTTGCCTCTTTTGGAGCAAATGGCCAAGTTGAAGATCGACTTGAAGCGGATCGGTCAGTTGTATTCTTGCTCGATTCAGAGTGAGACTATCCTTGGGAGAAGGTCGAGGAGTTGCAGGAGCGGGATCTGAAATTAAGTGGTGAGAGATGAAATTCAACATGGTAGCGATCGGAAGTGCAAGTAAGGGATGATGGGCTAATGGTAGTCGGAAGCAGGTTATGTATTAGAATGATAAAGCGATTAAGGATGAGATCATGGATGAGGCACACAATCGCTTTATTCCATGCACCCAAAGCACACGGGATGTCTGAGAGATTTGAAGGAGCATTTACGGTGGAAAGGTATGAGAGAGATGTAGGTGAATATGTGAGCGGTGTTTAGTGTGTCGCAAGTCAAGGTGAACACGGGCACCTTCAGCATGTTGCAGCCATTGTCCATTCTGAATGGAAGTGGCAAAGGATCACGATGGATTTTACGATGGGTTTACCGGATTGTTAGGAAGCATGATGCTATATGGGTCATTGTAGACCGATTGACCAAGTCAGCCCATTTTTGGCAATTAAGCGCACAGATTCATGCAAGTCTTAGCCGGAAGTATATTGATGAGGTAGTGAGGTTGCATGGGTCCCAGATTCCATAGTATCCGACAGGATCCTCGATTTACATCGAGATTACAGAGTAGTTTGCAGGAAGCCCTAGGGACTAAGTTGAGTTTTAGCAAAGACATTTCATTCCCAGACGGATGGTCGATCCGAGAGGACCATTCGGACTCTAGAGGGCATGCTCGAGCATGTGTTATGGACTTCAAAGGAACATGGGATGAACATTTGCCGTTGGTCGAATTTACTATAACAATTGTACCATTCGAGCATTCAGATGGCTCCTTATGAAGCCTATATGGCGAGAGGTGTAGAACTCCGATATGTTGGGATGAAGAAGGTGAGAGGAAGCTAGTAGGACCCGAATTGGTTGAGATGATGATGGATAAGATTGATTTGATTAGCGGCGACTTAAGGCGTAGACAGACGAGAATGAAAAGTTATCAGATGCTCGAGAAAAGAAATGGGTATCGATGGGTGACAAAGTGTTCCTTAAGACCTCTCCATGGAAAGGGGTTATGAGGTTTGGTAAGAAAGGCAAGTTGAGTCCTCATTATGTAGGTCCGTATGAGATTCTAGGGAGGATCGGGACGTTAGCTTACGGTTGGCACTTGCCTCGAATTATCTCGGATCCATGGCGTATTTCATGTTTCCATGTTGAGGAGGTGCAGATCGAGATCCTTCTCACATTATTCGGACCTCGAGGTTCAAATTGAGTGATGATTTGAACTATGAGGAGATGCCGGTGGAAATTTTGGATAGCAAGGAGAAGGTCCTCGAAACAAGACATTCGGTTGGTTAAAGTCTATGGAGGAACCATTCGGTTGAAGAAGCGACGTGGGAACCATTGGATGCGATGAAGGAGAAGTATCCACACCTCTTGATGAGTCGGGTAAGAATTTGAGGACGAAATTTCTTAAGGGGAGAAATATTAGCCCAAGATTTTATTTATTTATTTAATTAATTAATTAAGCATGATTAGACTAATTAAGAAATTGAGTTAGCATGAATTAAATATGATAGCATTAAATAGCATATGGCATTAATTAGCATGTAGTAACATAAATGAGATAGGTGGTGAATAAATGAAATTTAATATGTTGGTTGGTAGTTAGGTTAAAATTAATGGAATTAAATGTGTTAGTTGGGCTTGAATGAAGTAGGAAAAGAAAAGAGGAATGAGTTGGGCTTAAAAGAACAAATGGGCTTAAGTAGGAAAGTATAAGAAGGAAAGGAAGTGAAGGAGGAGTAAATGGGCCTAAAAGGATAATGGGCTTAAGTGAAGTGAGTAGGAGTTTAAAGAAGAAGAAAAGAAGTAGGTTAGTAGAGAGAAGAGGAAACTTACGAAAATCAAAGGAGAGAGGAGAGATTACGGCAAAGTGGAGAAGAGAAGAAGAAGAAAGGAGAAAAGTTTGTGATTTTCCAAGAGATTCAAGTGGGTTTTTGAAGAAAGTGCAAGAAGAAAAAGTGTGGAGGAAGGTTCAAGCTACACTTTAAGCTAAGAAACCCTTTGGTTTAGTCAAGATTCAAGGTAAGTCATGTTTTCAAGGTTAAGCTTTTGTTGGTTTTATGGTTTAGATAGCTTAGAAATGAAGTGGGTTTAGTGATTCTAGGGTTGATTTCATGATTAAGGTTCATTAGGTTTTCAATTTTAGAAACCCTAAATGATGTGAGGTTCTTTTCTTGCCATGAATGAAGGAGGACAAGAAAGAAGAGGAGAACAAGAAGAGGAGCTTTCTTAGGCAAGCTTAAGCAAGGATATAAGGTGGGTTTCATTTTATCTTTATGCTAGTAAGTGTGGAATGCTACTTTAACTAATGAATTTAATGATTTGTGACTATTTGAGATAAGCATTGATTGTGCCTTAATTATGTATGTAAATGGTGTATGATTGCCATTAAATGAGCATTTTAATAGTATATGTCATTGCCTTGTTATTGCTTGAAATTGCCATGAATTGAATGAGCATGAATGAGAATCATGAAATGTGAGCTAAGCGTGAAATGTAGCATTTTCAAAAAATCAACTTTATGGATGCATGAAAATCCATTTTAGAAAATCAGTCGATGGACAAGACAAGTCCAGTTTTATGCATGAAATTCAGTGTTATGTGGGTTAGTTAAGTCCACCAGCAGAGTCACGTGCACGTAGACCGGTAAAGCCTTCGCCCGGCTGCCCGACTGTGGCATAGGATGTTCCTTTTTAGACTCCTCAGCATATGACTACACTTGTGTAGCTCATCGAAACCGTGGACTTTTCAAACCATCGGTATGTGATTATGTGTTAGCATCGTTAGCAAGAATGATGAATGCATGAATCATGAAATTTTGTTGTTAGCTTGATGAATTTGTGAAATGCAAGTTGCAAGATTTGTTAATAAGAATATTGCAAATAGTATGAGTAATGAATAGATTCAACTTAGTAGTATAAATATAAGCGTGTTACCCACTTAAAGCTCACCCCCACTTTTCGTCCCATCTCCAGGTGAAGATCTGGATCTCGAAGAATGAGCTCAAGGCATACTCCAAGATCTTAGTGTTTTGCCCATGTATTTCATGTTTTTGTAATGAATGCTTTAGGTTGCATTTGAGAAAACATATGTATTTTGATTTGAATTGTAATAGGCTTGAAATGCCTACTAAAGCATTATAAGAACATTGTTTTGATATAAATGAAATGCATGAATTATGATTTATCATGATCTCCCAAGGCCATTTACTATCATGTTTAAGCATAGTTTCCAAAGTTGTATGAAATTGCTTTGGAATTCATGTGAGTAGATGAATGATGTAAGTTTAAGTGAGATTATAGCATGTTGAGAGTGGAGTGGATGAGTTGAGAGGTTTAGAAGTGTTTATGGTGTTTGGAATGAGCGAGAGAGTGTAGAGGGTTGGGTTTTGAGTTGAATAGATATAAGTCGAGTTATTGAACCCATAAGTTGACCTGTGAAGCTTTTGAATAATAAGTCGACTTGTCAGTTAGATAAGTCGACTTGTTTGTCTCGATAAGTCGACTTGTAGGTTATAAGTCGAGTTGTTTGTCTCGATAAGTCGACTTGTTGGTTATAAGTCGAGTTGTTTGTCTCGATAAGTCGACTTGTTTATCGACAAGTCGACTTGTTCTGAATCCATAGATAAGAGTGTTATTTTGGGGATTGTCGAGAGCAGTCAGGGTCCAGGCCTTAGTCAGTGTATGCTCACCACCAAAGTGAGTCAAATAGAGTGTGTCAAGTTAGGGTCTTAGCAAGGCAAGTGTCTCGGGAATGAGCTCCACCAGGGACCACCTCCCGGGACAGTTGGGTCTCGGATCTAACATCTATAGTAAGTTATATGCAGGTTGGGTAACGGGATCCAACAGTTGGGGTCCGGTCTCCGGGTCGGGGCCCGACAACAAGTGTCACTTGCCACATGTCACCTTCTTAAGCCTCCAATTGTGTTTCTCTCCAATTAACTTCAATTTCTACTCCAATTTCTCCCCAAATTTCAATGGCTCAAATTAATAAATCCTACCATCAGTTATCTAAATTTTCAGTGCCATTGGACAATCATTTCCACTACCGGTTCACAATCGGCTTGTCGCTTAGCATTTTTCTCTAGTCCGAAAAATTTCCTTGAAATTTTTCAGAAAAATTTCTAAAATTCACTAAAAATTCTCAAACCTCATTAACCCTCTTTAATTGAATTTTTTCACACACAAATCACATTTTTCATGACAATCACATTTATTCACAATATACCGGAAAATGTCATGAATGCATGTACAGTCATTTATATGTGCAAAAGTCACTAGTTTCAAGTATGAGTATGCATGAACATACCAAGACAATTTTAAACATTCATAACTCGTTCCAAATTACTATTCTACCCGTCCCATCGGTGATGGGATATTACATATACACTCTAAGGCAATGGTAGTTAACCTTATGAGTTGTTTTGTGACTCGTTAGCTAATTACTTCTTGTGTTTTAAACTTTATACCCCTTGGGCTTTTACCTTGTCTTAATGCAATTCTTCAATTTCCAAAACAAATAATCACTCATTGAAACATGTTCATATGTTTCAAAGAAAACAACTCTCCAAATGTCAAAACCTAAAGTGATATGGTATAAAACCTTAAAACGATAGCATGAAGTTGAAAAATAGATATAACTTTTAAAGCCTAACAATGTTAGTTATTTTATTTGGAAAATTTTGAATGCATGTCATCATGAATGATTGTTGGGATTGGAAATGGGATTATGGTAGTGATTTTATAATAATTATAATATTTTACTTTTTTGAAAGTTCAATTATATGTGGATCTATATTAAATATTAGGATTGGAATTAGGGAATAAGATTATAGTAATGGTTTATTTAATGAGTAACTTTTGTTATATGTAATGTGCGTATAAATTTAGAAGTTCACAAAGAAGATTAGGGTTTTCAAAATTTCAATGTAAACTTCTTAAAATTATGATTTGTTGAATTATTTAATAACTAGTTTATTGGTTTACATTGTCTTTATAAATTTATTAAATTTATTAAATTAGGTTCAACTTTTTGAGCTTGTAATGCTTGAGATTTTGATAGTTAAAAATAATTAAATGTAAGGCTCCAAATTATACCCTAGTTGAAATATTATATGTTCATGAAGTTATATATGATAGGTTTTAAAATTGTGACATGATTGCAAGTTATATATGTATTGAATTTTGGTTTGATATTGAATTTTGGTTTAATATGTAACATCCCATCACCGATGGGAAGGGTAAATTGGTCATTTGAGACGGGTTAGGAGTGTGGAAACATATCTCAGCATAATAGATGAATGGCAATTTTTGCACATGCACATGACTGTACATGCATTCATGACATTTCCCAGCAGACTGAGTGATGTAGCATGCCACTCTCGCAGGGCACGAACTCTGATATCACCATCGATGTCGGGTTCAGGTCATGCGGGAGTGGGGTGTTACATAATATATCATACTTAGTGATTTATTGTTACTGTTAGAGAAGTGAGGTATTAAAATGTACATTTGAATTAGAAAAAGGTAAAAAGGTCGTCTTATTCCAAACCCCAATTATGAAATCCCTTCTCTCCCACTTCACACCTCAGAATGCACCGTTCTTATAGAGAGAGAGGCGCCTTCGCATCTTCTTAACCCAAAATAGCTGGGAAGAGGAAAGGTTCCTTTTTTAGGGTACTCCCGAGAACAGATCCAGTGGAGACGGGGTGGGCCTTAAGTGACAAAACAAGTTAATACATGGAAAATTGAATGAGTAAGCTTATGAGTTAGTGACATTTGGCATAGCTAATGCATTGACATTTGGCATATTGGTTGAGTGACAAGTGGCCTAATTGAATTGTGGCATTTGGCAGCATGATAAGAAGGCAAGTGGCTCACTCATATGTTTGTCATATAGGTCACTCTATGGAAAGACATGTATCCCTTTAAAGTTAGGGCAACCTTCTTACTACTCTCACCACTAAACCCTCTTACTCCCTCTTAACTTCTGGAATTTTTACTTGATTTTGGATCATCATCGTCACTTGAAGTCCTTGCAGGATACTGCATCAAGAAAGCTACCTTATACCACCTTCTAAGTTGTTATCATCTAAGTGTTAAGCTCATCTTACATATACCTTGATTTTGGAAGTGTATTGATTGTATGAAGGGCTGGTTTGGTTGGTTCTTTGAAGTAGAAAATTGAAGCTAAACAAGTAAGGGAATTCTAAACTTGATAACATGTACTAATATAAGTTTTATGATGATTGAATTGACATAGAATATGTGTTATGATGTTGATAAATGAGTGCTCGAAAATTGATCGTTGTATGGAAAATTCTATTTTAGTTTTGATGTATAAAAGATAATGATTATAAG